>CM060903.1:881041937-883441937 GCA_030737815.1 Allium fistulosum
ACAAAATAAGCGATTACAATGTTTTGTGCACGATAACAAGACCTACATAACAATGTTTGTGTAACATCATGATTTCAACATAACAAAACATAAAAAAATACACGACTTTATAGTTTGTGTAACATCACGATTTCATAAAACAAGAACATAATTAAAAAGACAAATTTTCGTAAGCTAGAAGACTTGAAATGCTCAATTCCATGCAAGAACCCAAAATAAGCACAAGAAAATCCCATGATGCAAGATCTATAGCAAATATGAGTTATGTAAACGAATAATTTGTTTTAAAAGGTTTTTCCATGCATGAGAAAGTTTGTAATAAAATAATAAGTATATAAAAATATTACTTCACCTTTTCCCCATGTAGGCGAGGGAGTTGGAGAATGTACGATGAAGTTTTCCAACTCCTTTTAAGAATAGTTTTCACCCCTTTTACTTCATTTGTAACTCGATCAACTTTGGTTTCTATTTTATCAATCCTTGAATTGATTTTTGTAAATCCCTTAGACATTTGTTTTTCAAACTTCTTTTGGTTTCTTATTGTACTGATGGATGAAAAGTAAATCTTGCTTTGACTATAGGTTTTCATGTCATTATGAATTATTTTGATTGATTCAACCTCACTTTCTTCTTCATTCTCATCACTAGTACCATCCTCATCATCGTCATCGTCACTTTCTTCTTCGCTTGTTGTATTGCCAATTGTTTTCCTTTGTCCGTTGTTACTTATGTCTCCTTTTCCAACGACGTATTCTTTGGAGTTATCTCCAAATGTAATGGATCCTCCATTTGAGTAGATAATATTTGCTAGCATTTTTTTATTATTCGTCATATATTTGGAGCAACCACTGTCAATTATCCATTTTTCTCTCCTCTTATTTGGTACCTTCAAAAAATATTGAATTGTATTGGTATCCACTTCCTACGTTAGGGTCCAAAGAGTTAGGTCTTAGAAAGCCATACCAAGAGGGTTTGGTATTCCCTTTGAAAATAAAATTAGAAATTCTATGTTCATTAGTTATAAATGTCTCTATATACT
This sequence comes from Allium fistulosum, assembly GCA_030737815.1. Classification (NCBI taxonomy): domain Eukaryota; kingdom Viridiplantae; phylum Streptophyta; class Magnoliopsida; order Asparagales; family Amaryllidaceae; genus Allium; species Allium fistulosum. Next base: position 881,042,977 of record CM060903.1, read on the forward strand.
TATTTCTTATGAGATGGTTGTTAGTCTTCGGAACCCATATCTTTATAGATTTAGGCTTGTTTATTTGTTTCTTTTGACTATCATCCTTCATTTTGAAATTCGTATATAATGAGCTATATTTCCTAGGACTAGATTTATTTTCCTTACTAGTTTAATTATAACCCAAACCCTTTTTTTATTTAAAGAAGCTTGTGAATTATTAGGAGCGGTGTACCTCGTGGCCTTGAAATCGAGGGTGTAATTGTAAGAATTTATTTTGAAAGGAAATCCGTACTTGTGTTGCAGGACTGGATGTAGGGTAACTCTGAACCAGTATAAAATCCGGTGAGTTCTTTCCTTTATTGTTTTTACTTTATATCTGCATCTGTGTTTGATTCTGTGACCATATCTATGTCTGAATATTGCATACATTTGTGTTCAAATTAATATAAACTCAAAAATAATTAGTAATTCCTTAAAACACTATTCACCCCCCCTCTAGTGTTAATTCTAGCTTTAAGATCTGTAATCCGCATTTCTCACACGAAGGACCTGCTTCAAGGATTGAAGGTATTAAGTGGCTCTGTGAGGACCCGCCTCTTCTCTATGTAGGAAGTAGTAAATGGTCATGATTATTGGTTAGGCACGGTAGAGGATCTCTCGGGAAAGGGCTCGCTTTGATGGGAAGTATTGAGTGGCTGAAGATATTCTATGCAATATTAGCTAGATTGCTAACAGTGAGGAGTTTGCCTTGGGATAGGTATTATATGACGAGGATCTGCCTTAAATAAGGTATTAAATGGTCGGAGTCTGTATAGTTTCCATTAAAAGGTATTAAGTGACTCCGGTACTATCTCTTACATTGGTATGACATTATTAACGATAGATATGAGTTATTGGGTTAAAAGCGTAAGGGTCATGGGCTTGTATTTGGAAAGCCTTTTTAATTATATTTGAAAAGCTTTTGGGCTTTTTGGAAAGATTTAAGATGTGAAAAGAATACGAAAGACATATTCTTATTTAAGTTATATTGTCCAAGTACTATAATAGTAGGGCTTGAGATTTTTATACACCGGACATTTGTTGCTCTAACTCCCTCCTCATTACAACTCCGGTTAGGAAAGACGATGCTGAAGGCGGAGGCGTGGTGGATACTTGTGGCAGTTATCTATTTATATATTCATGTTATTTTCTGATGCACCCATTGAAAACACTGTTATATTTTGAAATTCTGTAATACAGATATGTGACGGTTGTTATTAATATCGTGTTATGGATTTTTATGAAATTTTGAATTTTAAATGAAATGGGTAATGATGTTATTATTATATTTTATCCTTCCACTGTGAGATCTGGATGAATAGATAAATAGCTCTATATGTTTCTTTTTACCCACCAACAACCAGCTTTGGAATATGCCTAATTTTCAATGGGTCTTCTTTGGATCGAAATTTAGGTCTATTTCAGGGTGGGTTATTACAGATGAAGCCGCGACATGAGTAGTTGTTGACTTTTGATTGTAGTTATCTTTGTCATCATATATACAAATGGACTGTGAGAATAAGAGATGCATGATTAATGGATATGGCCGTCTTTGTTGATATATGGTATCACCGAGTTTAATACCTCGAGCACCTTAGTCAATACTGGGGTGGTGAAGTTTTCCTTCAACAATGATGCAGTTTGGATAGTAGATTATATGTGCTAACTTGTTGGCTATGAGGGTATTTCATTATTGATTTCTCATACCATATATCTCTTACTCTATGATATATATATTGAGTTATATATATTTTTTAGACCTGTAGATCATTCATATCAAATTGTTGTCTGACTCAAGATTATTTTATGTGCTTTTTTATAACTCTTGTATACTCTTTATGTGGGGACTAAGGGACAAGTATGGTGATAGAACATGGATTTGTACGGAGGATTAACGTGAGATTTGCATTTTTTAATACTGTTATATGGAGCTACTAATATTATTATCAAAAGAAGGTCTTCCACTTATGAAGTTATCATTGTACAAGAGATATTATGACTCCTATTTGTTTTGGTGTATGTTCTTATGAATCACATTGCGCTCTGATGTTGGTTTATTAGGTATTAGTTGTCTGACGTAATCGTACTACTCTCTCACATGTTTTATATCTATGTTCATTATAGTCTGTCTATGCATTGTAAAATATATTATAAGTTATCATGTTTTGTTCGGACTCCTCATGATGTGCATTCTATATGAATTGTATTATAAAGAAAAACCTTTTTCGTTGGTACGATGGTGTGCTGCTGACCAAAAAAAAACTTTGAGGGGCAATAGAAATAAGTGGATCAACCAGGTGTTGGAACTCCAAAGAAAAATCATTAGTGGTACTGATAGAAGAAAATCAACTACTGGATACGTATATAGTCTTGGTTTTATAGCAATCTCATGTAGTAAAAGTCAAAGTGCAATATCATTGTAAGCACAAAAGCATAATACGAAGCAAAAAACAATTAGCAACACAAAAATGTTGACTGATAATACAACTTATGGATTCATAATCAGTTAATTGATTAAGCTATTGAATCATGATAATCAATCAGCAATACAGTTGATGGAAAGTATAATCTTTCAAAGAAGAAGAAGAAGAAAAAAAGAGAGAGAAGTTCGATATCATTTCGCCCAGGAAAAAGGATTGCAACGTGGCATTGAGAAGAAGTGCATAAATACTGAAAATCAAGTTGCTGATATCATTTGGAAAAAGACCGGCCTTATAGTTGAGATGTTTAGATATGAGCTGGGAATGGTCAAATGAAAATTAAATAATAGGTGGGGGAGACTATTAGGTGTCAATTCTAATCTAGAGTTTTCTCACAAAAATCTACGGGTTATTTTCTTAACTTCTCTGTTCGCCAAAAACTCAAGTATATTTATCAAAATTCAATCTTTGTTTTCTAGTCATTTCTTTATTCATAAAAGAATTAACAATATTTATTAACATGTCAAACTTGTATCCGTTTAGGAAATATCACTTCCATTCTCATCGTCCGTCACCAAAACAAACAAACTAGTAAGAAATTGAGTGTGAATAAAATGTTATAATAAGAATATAGATGGTTAATTCTATTTAAAAATTGATCTGTAAAATAAAAAAATTCCTCATATGAACAACCATCACACTTACGAGAAATTTTTTTAATTTATGCATTCATAAGAAATTTTATTAATTCATGCATTCCACATGCATGGTGTATTAAAGAATTTGAGAATAAATTACCTAAAATTATATTATTGTGGTTTATTAGATAAGAGGAATAGAAAAAGAAAAATAGAACGATAAATAAAAAAATGAATGAATGACGTAAGAATAATTTTGGTCTAATTCTTTTTGCAAATTTTCGAATGGTTATTCAATAACTCTATGAGTTTAAATAGAATTAGCCATAATATAAACTTATAATAATATTTGGTTAGTACCATCCACCATCCATTTCTACAATTGGTGTTTGAATATGAATTCTCGGCTCTACGGCATTGTTTTATGCTCGAAAAAGAATACCTAACTCGTTCGTATTAGTGTTAACGCTCGAAAATGAATTCCTAACTCAAACTAATTGGATATAAAAGGAATACAATTTTGTTTACTTTTTTTTAAAGTATGAACAAAACACTTTCCTTTTATTGGAGGAATTTGGGGGGTCACATATGAGACTCCTGAATTTCTCCAATAGAAGTCGAGTGTTTTGTTCACCTTTTGAAAAAAAGTGTGAACAAAATCACTCTCATATAAGGGCAATATGGGTTCGTAGAAAAGCAGTGCAGTACGTGGATGACCAACAAAGACAAGAGTATAGACATTTCCGAATTCCGAGAATATTCATAACATGTGCATTGTATCTAAGACAGTCGACTTCACATATATATAAAAATGAAAGCAACGTGTTACTCGATATTTTGTGGTTGGTCACCAGCTCACCAAGCAGTACAAATGTGGACGCTGCTTTCACCACAATTGCTTAAACTTTAGTGCTCGTGTCTATATAGCAGGCAACACTTGGCATCATGCGATCGTGAGATCAATAATTACAATCACACGTGTTCAAAATATACGGTGGATACCGTTTTCCTTCTTTGTGCTCATTTTTTTTTCTGTTTTAAAAATCAGGCTCCTCTGCCTATAAATACTCTAAAACTCATTATTATTTCGATATTACCGCAGGAAATCATAATTTTATTCAAGTAGTGAAGGAGATAAACCAATGGCCAATTATAAATATATATTTGAAGTCGCTCCATCGAAAATTGTTGCAGTCAAGACCAAGGCACTAAAAATAGTATTACCAACCATTGACGAAGAAGATCTTGAACAAGCTGAAGGTTAAATTCGTATGCTTATTTGATAAGCTTAAGCGCGTTTTCTTCTTCTTTTTTTCCCTATCCTTGAGATGTATATATATGTTCATGTCCTGCAGTAGTGAAAATCAATGGTTTTGGTAGAGTAACCTTTTGCCATAAAATTGGTGATCTATGTTTCAATGTATCACTTCTCTCCTTGGATTCAAAGAAAATATGTCTCCTGTGAGTATTTTCAGTATAATTTCGCAATCGTAAGTGTGTTCATGCAAACATAGCGTATAACTTTCAATAAATTTGAATCATATGTCCTTTCATCTGTCATTAAATTTAAAGGACTTGGTACTGTTTGTTTAGAACAAGTGATTACTTGTTTGACCGCTTCTTGATGAATAAGCTGAAGGTCTGAAACAATAAGTGTTAAGTGTTATAAACTAAAAAGAGATAAGAAACCATTAGAAAAGAGGAGAGGGGGAAAATGTCATTCATACTAATATCAATTACATAGTGATTGATTAATTCAATTACATTACATAGGCTCCTTTATATATATATATATATATATATATATATATATATATATATATATATATATAGACCTTGAAGCATAAGATTGAACATATCCCATGATGTGGGACTAAATAGTAAAATACAAAAGCATATTCACTTTTATATTTACATATATTATAACACTCCCCTTTGAATATGCATTTTCAAAATCTTGAATGCGTAGCTAGAAATTGTTCCTTTTGAAACTTCCATGACAATTGCTCCCCCTAATTATTATTTTACTTTCATACATCCATTCAGTCGTTATGAATATTGTCTGTTGTCTCATTAAAAACCTATGTTAGGAAAACTAATAGAAAAACCTTGGAAAAGAGTGCAGCATGAAATCATAGATATCATAAATGATATTCCTTTTAAAGAGTTTGATACTTGAAGATCAAAATAATGCCTCATTAAAACCTTACTAAGAAAAACCCAATGGAAAAAATTTTAGTGAAGGAAAAGGAGTACAATTATATATTTTATTTTCTTATTTCTTTAAATGAAGCTTGATACTTCTGGATCAACTAATGTCTCGTTAAAACCTTACTAAGAAAAACCTCATGGGAAAAATCTTAGTCAAGGATAAAAATCTTAGTCAAGGATAAATAACGTTTGATTCTTCTAGATCAAGATAATGCATCGTTAAAACCTTAGTAAGCAAAACCCAGTGGGAAAAATCTTAAATAAGAAAAAAGAATACGTTATAACTTATTATCAAATGTTACTGGGGAGTTGATACTTCTGGATCAAGATAATGCCTCATTAAAATCTTACTAATAAAAACTCAGTGTGAAAAATCTTAGTTAAGGAAAAAGAGTGCATTATAAATACTTATGGATGCTCCCCCTGATTTAAAATTTTCTTCTGAATTCGTATTCGTCTTTCAATAACTTAAATTGGTTATAGATACTTCTGGATCCATAAATATGAATCTCATTAATAATACAATTTATTAATAGTTTCCTTCGATATAATCAAATTTTCTATGATTGTTTCTTCCAAATATGATTTGCATTTTATGCATTTTGTATGCTACTTTTATGAAAAACACTTCACGTGCTTTCATTTTTGTGCTTCAAATCAGTTTTGCGTATTGCAACTATACATCTTTCATGAATATTAAAATTTTCATTACAAAATTTACTAAAAAGCATGAAGTAATCTACTCATCTTGAAGTATATCAAGATTTTCATTACAACAATACTTATAAGAAGGTTGTAATCTACACTTCATGTCTTTTGCATTCTTTATAACTACAAAAGTTATATATATTCTTCAGGAATTTGTATACTTTAATAAGTATTTGCATATCGCAACTACCACTTCAATGGATATTAAGAGTTTCATTACAACAATGCTTAAAAGAAAGTAATCTACTCATCATGAATTATATCAAGATTTTCATTACAACAATACTTAAAAGAAGTTGTAATCTACACTCTTTGTTCTTTACCTTCTTTATAACCACTAAAGTTATTTATATTCTTTAGGAATGTGTACTTTCATTGTTTATTTAAACAATATTTATACCTTGAGGGTATTTAACTGTTTCAAACACTTTCACTGCTTCTATCAATTCAATTATCTCTAAAAACAACATGCCCATGACACTTAACATGTTGTTGATACTATATGTGCTTTAATAATTTTAGTGTGCTTTTGCCACTTTATATACATGTTTCTAATTTTATTTTGTGGACTACAGATCCACATTTCTTATTTAGACGAATTTCATGACGGCCAATCATGTTTTCTCTAATGTAGGATCTTTAATCCATTTATAAACATAAGCGCTTTATTATTTATAAATTTATAATCAATGATTATTTATTGTCAGTTCTAGATATGATTTATTGAGATCTCTTTATTTATCATATTTTAGGTACCTAAACCACTTTTAGGGTTATTTGACAATCATGTCATGGATCTTTTTAAGAGCACCCTTAAGTGTTTCTTTTTACTGACTTTTGAACCACATTTCAGACGTGGTTTACACATTTTGATCTTTCAGGGATTCAAATCTATATTGGAGAAAGTCTACTAGGGATATTATTGATGATTTATTCAAGTTACTTAATATTTTGCATCATTGTATATTTTAACAAATATTTAACACTGATGATCAAAATGAGCTTGTATCCCTTTATCATTCCCTTTAATGCTGACAAACATTGTCATATTAAATAATAATCATCTTTGAATTCTTATTTTGATCCATTATGATATTGCTACTAGCAAATACACCATACATATTAATAATAGGAGGATAATTCTTTTATCAGTTGATAAAATGCATTCAATTGATATTTCTTATTAGAGTTTGTTCTCATTTGTTGATCTAGCCAATTAAAGGAATTTACTTATTGTGTAGATCATTTGAATACATACATGACTTCAGGTCATTCAACATTTGTGTTGATTGAATTTTAAATCACTAAATAATATCTATGCATAATCTATAAGATGAGCTTATAACAAACTTCAGGTTGTTAACTGAATATTTACATATATGGATGTATGCGTGCGTCCACGTATTATACATATATTATAAATTTTCATATTCTTTCTCATTTGAATTAGTGATTTTTTAGAACAAACTATTACAAGGATCCAAAATATTAATTTCTATTTATAAATCAATGTCAATGTGAATCCGTCAAAACCGCATGATTATGTTCAAAACATTTGGTTTGGAACCATACCGAACTTCTGGTTCGAACAAAATATACACACAACTTCAAGTTGTTAAGTTTTATTCCTCAATTATATCTCAAATATCAGTTTTGAACATTAATTATGATTACTTATCAAAGAATAATTTATAATTGCATACAAACTTTTGTACACATCTCTTTTGAGAGTTCTACAAAAAATAAATTACAGCAAAATAATAATAATAATAATAATAATAAGAGTATCTTCTGAATACTTGGAATGTTACAGATATAGATCTCCTCAAAACCGTATGTATAACTTGCATGAAAATTATGATATGAAATATAGACTATCTCTTCAGGAGAATATTTAAAGATATTTTGTAACAACTCTGGTTTTGTTTACCAAGAAAATAAAAAATTTAAAATAAAAATTTTAAATTGAGATAAAAAAAAAGAAGTGTAATCCATTGCAAGGTCAGTTGAACATCTAGGTGGTAGCATGTTTGAAATGAGTGGCAAATTGCCTTCACGTGTGTGTAAAAGAATAGGCCATTTTAAACAAAAAGTGAACACTTTTACTATCACAAAAGTTTGAACACTTTGCCTTTGCTGTCACTAAAATTTTTAAAGCAAAGCTTGAACACTTTTTGTGCCATCATCATATTTTATATGCAGTCGTGTACTTTCTTTTCACTGAAGCACGTTTTCTATTAAATGCATTTGTACAATTCTTTCCAGCACTTCATTCCTTGACTTGTTCACAAATCGGTAAAGGAAAAGTAAACACTGCATCATTCTTTTGTTCCATTTTATTTCCAGTAGCTCGGTAAAGCTTTAATGGCAGTTCAAATTCTTGCTCTCTTTTGGATCTTGGTTGCTTATTGGTTTTGAAACAAATTAGAGGTGAGTGAAAACTCACACTTCTAATTAAAACTATGCTGCATGTTTTTATGCGGTTTTGTTGTTTATAATGGTTTGAAACTTTTCGTTAGTTAAGTTGTTTACATATTTTTATGCGTGCACTTGCAATGCACTGGATTATAAGAGAAAGTAGCATACACTAAACACAGTTGCACCAGTGTTTGAAATGCTATCGGACCATTATGTGATTTCATGCGTGCGTATAGAAATCAAGTCCAGGCATTTTAATTGTTACGTGCGTTCCAGGTCTCTATTCTTTTGTTACGTGTGGTCTTGGCATTTTATTTTATTTATATTTTTACTACTTGCGTATAGGTAAGTGTTGTCCAGGTAAAAATTATTTTCGTGCAAAAATGTTTTAAATTTTTTGTCAAGTATGTTGTGTAAGTTGTATTGCGTGAAAACCAAGTTCCTGTTCACGTTATTTTATTAACTTCATCACTGCGTGCATAGGTGAAGCAAGAAAATATAGTCCAGATTATTATATTTTGTCTATAGTTGTGACTTGCATGCAAATGTGAGAAGCACGAAAGTGAGTCGCCAAATTCAAGCTCCAGGTCATGTATTTCATTATGTTTGTGCATGAAGTAATGCCAGGTTACATTTTATTTTGAAATCCATTTACATGTATTCATGTAATACACGAAAGCTTGAGCCAATCACTTTATTTTTATTTTAGTACATGCGCATATATAGCTTTGCCCTGGTATTTGTTTCATTTTGTACGTGTAAAGTATATATAGTGCCAGGTCACCTTCTTTTATATTTATATTTTACCTCAGTTCGTGCATGCAAATATGCGTGCACCAGATATGGCCTGAGTCATTATTTTTATCAACCGTGCATGTAGTGTGTAAGTGCATTTCAAAAAAATAGTACAGTTTTTAATTACTTCATTACTTGCGTGCACGTGTAGTTAGTGTCCAGGAAGTGTTATATTTGATGAATATATAAGTAATGCAGTCTAGTGATTAATTTACTTTGAACCGGTGTTTTATTTTGGAACGTATTTTGTTGCTGTTATTTTTATAACGAGTTTTTACCCCGATGTTTATATTTGAAGTGTGTTGTTTTGATGAGATTTTTGACGAATAAAAACTACTGTTGTTTTGACTTCAGTAACCGTCAATTTAAAGTGAATTTTCAAGCGGCTATCTTGCAACCAAGAAAACCCGCAACGCTGATTTTATATCTGTTTTTATGGTGTTTTGTGAAGCGCAATTTCCTTGTTGAAATTGCTATAGAAGTTGCTGTTTTAATCACGTTTTTTTAAATCGTATTAAAATATAATTGTTTCCAAAAATTTCACAGTTTACGCTTTCAAAGGAATGAGAAATCGATTTAAACGCTTCAGCAAAATTAAGGACTATGAACCCTTACTTTTACTGATTCACTTAATTCCGGACTTGTCCATTTGAGAACGTAAAAAATTATTTATATAAAATACACAATTTTGCACTTTCAAGGAAACGATGATGAGATTTAAATGACTTAGCAAAAGTGCGGAATATGGAACCACGCTTTTACTAATTCGGTTAATTCCGGACTCATTAATTGAAATATTTGCTATGGAGTTGCTGTTTGAAAATTTTGATGATTTTGTTTGGCTTTCGAGCCACTATGATGGACCTTTGGGTCAATTACCAGTACTAGGCCTTCGAGTCATTTGTTGGACCTTCGGGTCATTCGTTGGGTGCCAAATATTATGCTGACAGTACTTGGTAGGCTTCGGCTATTTGAGATGCACGTGCGGCGTAGCTTAGACTCGCCATATGCTGGGATCGATCCATTTTATGCTGATTTTTCTAGTTATCTTATTTTGATTTCTAGATTTTTGTGTATTGCTGTTTTGAATTCAATTTTGAATTTGGGAGTTGATTTTGATGGTGTTTAATGAGATTTCTTCATTTAAACTATGTTGATTATTTATGCTGAATAGTCTCATTCGAGATTATGATTGATTGCTTTAGTGTTGTTTATCATACACTTATTTCTAAGTTTAAATTAGACCGATCCGTTTATTATTTTCTTTTAAATAATACTCGGGTCAGACCGAGTTATTTCAGGATAATCGCTATCTCTGATTCAGTTGCTGCTTTAGCTTTTGGGATTTCACCTCATCTTTTGTTTAGGCTTCGGGGTGTTACTTTTGGTGTATTGACTCTCATCTCATGTATGTTATGATGGCTATGTATATGTACATTTGGTTCATGTGAACCATCGAGTGTTGTAGCATTTATCCAGACTTACCTTCCGCTATGTATGATATTTATGTTCTGTGATTATACTTATCTATGTTGTTGCTATTATGCGTTGTTCTGAATTTTTAATAAGCCACCGTGGTTTCGTTTTAGATTTGGATTGAATGTATATCGTTGGGAGTAATTTAATAAACGAAATTTTTTTTTACACAACTCCTAGTGATGTAATCAATACTCGTCTAAGGCATAACTTACGGATGGTCGCTTCTAACAAGCCTTATTCTTCGCAATATCAGACGTTATTACCTTATAATAACCTTTGTTATTGTGAGCATAGAGGTGGGGTGTCACAGCTTGGTATCAGAGCAGAGGTTCAGAACAAATTATAATAAACACGGAACAGAAGTAGAATGGAACATGTGTTACAACTATTCGAGGGTTTTATTCGTGCCTTTCTAATCTATTCCTTCGTTGTTCTTAAACTTTTATCCACCTTAACATGTTGGAATATGTCTAGGAATAAATCTCATATTTCTGTAGTATTCCATTTGTTAAATTCCTTTTCAATTTTGTATTGTTTTAACTATCCTTATTTTCTCTTGTTCTCTCAGCCTATGGCTGGAAGAGGTAGAGGGAAGCGCTGTGTTCTACTGCAGGTCCGTCTAGTGATTCTCATCCGGACGGAGTCTATATGTCAGCTGATCAGTTTATGGAGCTATTTCGGGGTACTCAGCCTTCTGTTGCTACTCCCGCAGCTCCCACTCACAAGTCTGCCTTCGCCCATATGTGTAGTGACTATTCCCACCTTGGAGGCAAGCCTTTCAAGGGATCGAAAAGTGTTTTGGAGGTTCAGACTTGGTTGCGCGCTAGTGAGCGCATATTTTCTCGGATGGATCTTTCAGATCATCATCGCGTTCTCGTGGCATCTAGCATGTTGCAAGAACGTGCATTTGATTGGTATGAGCTTTTGATTGCGGAAGTTGATGAGTCCTCTCTCTCGTGGAATCAGTTTAAGGAACGATTCGAACTTAAGTTCGTTCCTGAATCAGAAAAGGCCAATCTTTCTCGTAGTTTCCTTGAGTTAAAACAAGGAAAGTCCTCTGTTTCTGATTATATTGCATCCTTCGAGGCCTTGTCCAAATACGGAGTTGATTTCATTAACACTCCGCGTAAGAAGAATCTTAGATTTGTCGAAGGTTTGAAGAAGTATTTGAAGAAAGTCCTTTTGCTTCAGCTTAAGCTTCCTTTTAAGGAACTTGTTGATTCGGCACTTTGCCTTGAAGCTGTCGAAAAGGAACGTGATAGTAGTGATGAGGTTGAGGTTTCTAAGAACCTCAACAAGAAGAGGTTTCCATTTCATAAGCCTAATTCTTCTTCCAACAAGAAGAAAAAGAAACAAGCTACCTCTAGTTCTCAGCCTAGTAGTGCACCTTCTAATCAGAGGGCATGCTATAATTGTGGTTCTCTGGATCATCTTCTCCATAGTTGTCCTAAGCTTCGCATCTGCCGCTATTGCAAGAAAGAAGGTCATTGGGTTTCTGATTGTCCTACTGCTCCTAAGGGTTTTAAATCTGGGAAGCTTAATGTTGCTAAAGCTTCTGGTGATTCTTCTCAGCCAAAAGGTATTCCTCCTTCTGTTTTGGAAGGTTTTATTTTATTTCATGGTCGTTCTATTAAAATTCTTTTCGATACGAGTGCATCACATTCATTCGTGTCAAAGGAGCTTGTTGATGTTATTCATTTGGATGTTGTTAGTCTTTGCGATCCTTTGAGGATTGTGAATCTTATTGGTGGATCTGATACTCTTGGTTTGTTATGTGTTGATGTTGAGATTATTCTATGTGGTTTTTCCTTTCATGTGAATCTGCATGTTATGGATCATCTTGGTTTTGATATGATTTTAGGGATGGATTGGCTCGTCCGTTATGAAGTTCAAATCCTATGTCCCGAAAGAACTTTATATCTCAAGCATCCCAATGCTATCGAGCAGTTATCTATTGTATTTCGAGACATGGACCATGCTTCGAATGCTCTCGTTTCTTTCTTCGAATCGGTGGATGTCATGGCTAATATTCCTGTTGTTTGTGATTTTTCTGATGTCTTCGAGCCTATTTCGTGCTTGCCGCCGAAGAGGGCAATTGAGTTCCGTATTGATCTTATCTCTGGTGCTCATCCTGTCATTCGTCCTCCCACGAGGATGTCTGCTAAGGAAAATGAGGAACTCAAGCAACAATTATCTGAATTGGAAGCCAAGCATTTTATTCGTTCTAGCTCATCTCCTTGGGGCACCGCCGTTGTCTTCGTTAAGAAGCCAGATGGTACTCTTAGGCTTTGCATTGATTATCGCAAGCTTAACGAGCTCACTATCAAAAATAGGTATCCATTACCTAGGATTGACGACATGTTCGATCAATTAAGTGGCGCTAAGCTTTTCTCCCAACTCGATCTCGCTACCGGTTTTCACCAGTTACGAGTTGCGGAAGATAGCATCCCTCTTACCGCATTCCGTACTCGTTATGGTTCTTACGAATGGCTTGTTATGCCGTTCGGTTTGACGAACGCTCCATCGTATTTTGTTGATCTTATGAATCGGATATTCCGGGAATATCTCGATAAGTTCGTCTTGGTTTTCATAGATGATATTCTTATTTATTCCAAATCTGAAGCCGATCATATTCAGCATTTGGAGATTGTTTTGAGCACTCTTCGTCAGCATCAGCTTTATGCCAAATTCTCCAAGTGTCACTTCTAGAAGAATAAGGTGAAGTTTCTCGGTCATATTGTTTCTTCCGATGGTATCTTTGTCGATCCTTCCAAGATCGAATCTATTCAGAATTGGAAGAGGCCCGAGACCGTTACTGAGATCCGTAGTTTCCTTGGATTGGCGGGTTATTATCGCCGGTTCATTAAGGACTTTTCTCGTATTGCTTTACCGCTTACCACTCTCACGAGAAAAGCTGTTCCTTTTATTTGGTCAGATAAGTGTGAGTTTTCTTTCATGAAGTTAAAAGATCTCCTTACTCATGCTCCTATCTTAGTGGTTCCCGAAGGGAATCATGATCTTGTTGTTTATACCGATGCCAGTGGTTATGGACTCGGTGTTGTTCTCATGCAAAAGGATAGAGTAGTTGCCTATGCTTCTAGACAACTAAAGCCTAACGAGATTCGTTATGCTACCCATGATTTGGAGTTAGCCGCTATAGTCTTTGCTCTAAAGATTTGGCGACATTATTTATTGGGCGAGCGTTTTGTTCTCTTCACTGATCACAAATCTCTGAAATATCTCTTCACTCAGAAGGAACTTAATATGAGGCAACAACGTTGGATCGAATTTCTTGCTTCATATGATTTCGATATTCAGTATACCCCTGGTAAGGGTAATCGAGTTGCTGATGCGCTTAGTCGCAGGTAGCAAGTTGTTGTTTCCATGATGCTATCAGAGTGGAATATATTGGAAGCTTTATCTCATTGTGATATTAGAGACCGTCCTTCAGTTTCTGATTCTTCCGTACTTTTATTTAGCATGGGAGCTCATCCTAGTTTGTTGGATCGTATTGCCGATGCCCAAAAGCAAGATCCAGATCTCCCTTATCTTATTCAGAGTTGTAAATCGGAACCCCGAAGTGATAATCTAAAGAATTTCGATATTGATATTCATGGTTGTATTCGAAAGAAGGGAAGGTTGATCGTGCCTAATGTTCCTAATCTTAGAAATGACATTCTTGAGGACTGTCATCGTTCTAAGTATACTATCCATCCAGGCAGTAGTAAGATGTATGCCGACATGAAACGCTTATACTTTTGGAAAGGTATGAAGCGGGATGTTGCAAGTTATGTGAGTCATTGCATGACTTGTCAACTTATTAAAGCGGAACACCAACGTCCTAGTGGTTTTTTGCAGCCTCTTGAGATTCCATTATGGAAATGAGATCAAATTTCTATGAACTTCATTGATGGTCTACCTCGTTCGAGGTCGGGCCATACTAGTGTTTGGGTGATTGTTGACCGATTGACCAAATCAGCCCATTTTATTCCTATCAAGTCCAATCGGACTGCTCCTTTGTTGGCTAAGATTTTTATTAAAGAAGTCGTTCGACTTCATGGTGTTCCTAGTTCCATTGTTAGTGACAGAGATCCGCTTTTCACTAGTGGTTTCTGGCAGAGTCTTCAGAAATCTTTGGGTACTAAGCTCAATCTCAGTACCGCTTATCATCCACAGTCTGATGGTCAGAATGAAAGGGTGAATCAAGTCTTAGAAGATCTCCTTCGCGCTTGTATTCTTGACTTTGGAGGTAGTTGGGAAGACCACTTATCTCTTGTTGAATTTTCTTATAACAACAGTTTCCAATCCAGTATCGGTATGGCTCATTTCGAAGCCCTTTACGGAAGGCCGTGTCGATCACCATCTTGTTGGTTAGAATCCGGGGAAAAGTTAGTTCTCGTCCCCGACTATATTCGTGAATCTTCTGAGAAGATTGATATTGTTAGGCAAAGAATGAAAGAGGCTCAGAATAGGCAGAAATATTATGCCGATCATCGTAGGAAGCCTTTGGAATTTTCTATAGGCGATCACGTGTTCATTCATGTTTCTCCGATGAAGGGGGTGGTGCGTTTTAGTAGCTCCGGGAAATTGGCTCCTCGATATGTTGAACTATTTTCTATTACGGAACACATTGGCCCTGTTGCTTATCATGTATTGCTACCTATTCAGTTTTCGGGAATTCATGACGTATTTCATGTATCCCAGCTTCGTCGATGCCTTCGAGATTCGGATTCTATCATTGATCCTCATGTGTTGCAAGATCTTGAGATCTCACCCGACTTGTCTATGGTACAGAATCCTATTCATGTGCTAGCTTCGGAGGTTAAACGCCTTCGGAATAAAGAAGTCCCGCTTGTGAAAATTCAATGGTCCGCAAACCCCAAAGATTGCACTTGGAAAACCAAAGAATTCATCGAGCGTTCTTATCCCGGTTTTCTCTCCTCTTTGGGTGGGGGTGAACATTCTTTATTCATCTTTTCTTTTTAAATCTTTGTTGTGGTGAATAATTTGTGTTATAAACAACTTCTAGTATGATAATTGCGGGGACGCGATTTTTATAAGGGGGGAGTTTGTAACAACCCTAGTTTTGTTTACCGACAAAATAAAAAATTTTAAATAGAAATTTTAAATTGAGATAAAAAAAAGAGAAGTGTAATCCATTGCAAGGTCAGTTGAACATCTAGGGGGTAGCATGTTTGAAATGAGTGGCAAATTGCCTTCACGTGCGTGTAAAAGAATAGGCCATTTTAAACAAAAAGTGAACACTTTTACTATCACAAAAGTTTGAACACTTTGCCTTTGCTGTCACTAAATTTTTTAAAGCAAAGCTTGAACACTTTTTGTGCCATCATCATATTTTAATATGCAGCCGTGTACTTTCTTTTCACTAATGCACGTTTTCTATTAAATGCATTTGTACAATTCTTGCCAGCACTTCATTCCTTGACTTGTTCACAAATCGATAAAGGAAAAGTAAACACTGCATCATTCTTTTGTTCCATTTTATTTCCAGTAGCTCGGTAAAGCTTTAATGGCAGTTCAAATTCTTGCTCTCTTTTGGATCTTGGTTGCTTATTGGTTTTGAAACAAATTAGAGGTGAGTGAAAACTCACACTTTTTCACTTCTAATTAAAACTATGCTACCTGTTTTTATGCTGTTTTGTTGTTTATAATGGTTTGAAACTTTTCGTTAGTTAAGTTGTTTACATATTTTTATGCGTGCACTTGCAATGCACTGGATTATAAGAGAAAGTAGCATACACTGAACACAGTTGCACCAGTGTTCTAAATGCTATTTGACCATTATGTGATTTCATGCGTGCGTATAGAAATCAAGTCCAGGCATTTTAATTGTTACGTGCGTTCCAGGTCTCTATTCTTTTGTTACGTGTGGTCCTGGCATTTTATTTTATTTATATTTTTACTACTTGCGTATAGGTAAGTGTTGTCCAGGTAAAAATTATTTTCGTGCAAAAATGTTTTAAAATTTTTGTCAAGTATGTTGTGTAAGTTGTATTGCGTGAAAACCAAGTTCCAGGTCACGTTAGTTTATTAACTTCATCACTGCGTGCATAGGTGAAGCAAGAAAATATAGTCCATATTATTATATTTTGTCTATAGTTGTGACTTGCATGCAAATGTGAGAAGCACGAAAGTCAGTCGCCAAATTCAAGCTCCAGGTCATGTATTTCATTATGTTTGTGCATGAAGTAATGCCAGGTTACATTATATTTTGAAATCCATTTACATGTATTCATGTAATACACGAAAGCTTGAGCCAATCACTTTATTTTTACTTTAGTACATGTGCATATATAGCTTTGCCCTGGTATTTGTTTCATTTTGTACGTGTAAAGTATATATAGTGCCAGGTCACCTTCTTTTATATTTATATTTTACCTAAGTTCGTGCATGCAAATATGCGTGCACCAGATATGGCCTGAGTCTTTATTTTTATCAACTGTGCATGTAGTGTGTAAGTGCATTTAAAAAAAAAGTACAGTTTTTAATTACTTCATTACTTGCGTGCACATGTAGTTAGTGTCCAGGCAGTGTTATATTTGATGAATATATAAGTAATGCAGTCTAGTGATTAATTTACTTTGAACCGGTGTTTTATTTTGGAACGTATTTTGTTGCTGTTATTTTTATAACGGGTTTTTACCCCGGTTTTATATTTGAAGTGTGTTGTTTTGATGAGATTTTTGACGAATAAAATTACTGTTGTTTTGACTTCAGTAACCGTCAATTTAAAGTGAATTTTCAAGCGGCTATCTTGCAACCAAGAAAACCCGCAACTCTGATTTTATATCCGTTTTTACGGTGTTTTGTGAAGCGCAATTTCCTTGTTGAAATTGCTATAGAAGTTGCTGTTTTAATCACGTTTTTTTTAAATCGTATTAAAATAAAATTGTTTTCAAAAATTTCACAGTTTACACTTTCAAAGGAATAAGAAATCGATTTAAACGCTTCAGCAAAAGACTATGAACCCTTACTTTTACTGATCATTTGCTTAATTCTGGACTTGTCCAATTGAAAACGTAAAAAATTATTTATATAAAATACACAATTTTGCACTTTCAAGGAAACGATGATGAGATTTAAACGACTTAGCAAAAGTGTGGAATATGGAACCACGCTTTTACTAATTCGGTTAATTCCAGACTCGTTAATTGAAATATTTGCCGTGGAGTTGCTGTTTGAAAATTTTGATGATTTTGTTTGGCTTTCGAGCCACTATGATGGACCTTCGAATCAATTACCAGTACTAGGCCTTCGGGTCATTTGTTGGACCTTCGGGTCATTCGTTGGGCGTCAAATATTATGCTGACAGTACTCGGTAGGCTTCGGCCATTTGAGATGCACATGCGGCGTAGCTTAGACTCGCCATATGCTGGGATCGATCCATTTTATGCTGATTTTTCTAGTTATCTTATTTTGATTTCTAGATTTTTGTGTATTGCTGTTTTGAATTCAATTTTGAATTTGGGAGTTGATTTTGATGGTGTTTAATGAGATTTCTTCATTTAAACTATGTTGATTATTTATGCTGAATAGTCTCATTCGAGATTATGATTGATTGCTTTAGTGTTGTTTATCATACACTTATTTCTAAGTTTAAATTAGACTGATCCGTTTATTATTTTCTTTTAAATAATACTCGGGTCAGACCGAGTTATTTCAGGATAATCGCTATCTCTGATTCAGTTGCTGCTTCAGCTTTTGGGATTTCACCTCATCTTTTGTTTAGGCTTCGGGGTGTTACTTTTGGTGTATTGACTCTCATCTCATGTATGTTATGATGGCTATGTATATGTACATTTGGTTCATGTGAACCATCGAGTGTTGTAGCATGTATGCAGACTTACCTTCCGCTATGTATGATATTTCTGTTCTGTGATTATACCTATCTATGTTGTTGCTATTATCAGTTGTTCTGAATTTTTAATAAGCCACCGTGATTTCGTTTTAGATTTGGATTGAATGTATATCGTTGGGAGTAATTTAATAAACGAAAAAAAAAATTACACAACTCCTATTGATGTAATCAATACTCGTCTAAGACATAACTTACGGATGGTCGCTTCTAACAAGCTTTATTCTTCGCAATAGCAGACGTTATTACCTTATAATAACCTTTGTTATTGTGAGCATAGAGGTGGGGCGTCACATATTTCTTCAAGAAATGATTATGCGTGTAATATTTCTTATGAAATAATAACTAAGAACATGACCTTTATGATATAATTAGACATATGAACATAGAACAATATATTCTAGAGATAATTTAATTTCTTACCTATTTGGGAGGTTTGATATAATTATAATGAAATATATGATACACGTTGCATAGCTCTCAAACTTTTAGGATCTAATCTAAACTAAATTAGTATCCTTCATAATCAAATTTCTATGCATTTATTTGGTTTAATAAAATTACCAAATATATAAACAAATCTCTTCTAAAGATACATTATCGTTTCCTAATTTATTAATCTCTTTTACGGATATTTTATTATCACCACTATGGAGTGAATTTATCTCTTCTAGAGATATATATGCACTATTGGAATGCCATATCAATGTACAATATTTCTTTTGTAGAAATTACATAATTACTACCTTTACAATAACATAAAACATCCCTACTGGAGATTTTTATTGTAACTATCTTTGAAATGACATATCAAACTTTAAATACAGTAATAAAATTAGATGTACCAAATGAAAGTAAGATGCGAAGATAAAACCACTACTTCTGGAGTGTAATATTGATATACAATTCCTTTTTTTCTAGGGATAAATTATTTTTATTACTTCGAAACTTTTATATGATATTCCTTCAGGGAATATAGTATTTCCTTTTAAGGAATTGCAATGTAACAAAAATAAAATTCCTATAACATCTCTTATGGGATGTTGGATTTTGCAATATAAATATAAATAAATCTCTAAAACATCTCTTTAGGAGATTAATATACACACACATCCGTGTATATAAATAGTATGGTATATAAATTATATATTATGGAGAATGTTAAAATGTATTTCTATAACTAAATAGCTAGTCATATGTACATAGAAGTAATTTGTCAAAACATCGGGATTTTTTTTTCATGATTAGAAAAAAACCAGATCTACTAATTATTTTATAGTACTTATCAAACTTCAAGTTTGAGTTATCATAGATTTATTAATGAGAAAGCAACAAAGAGAATAATTAAATTAGACTTTGCATTGCGCAAAAACTGTTAATTGATCATGTATACTTTTCCATAATTGGAAGTAAATAATTGGGAAAAATGATTTAAACTGACTACAACATATAAATTGAAATGCTATTTGAATTCATACCAAATAATAAACATCCCCTTCCAAGACTAAATTAATAGTTACTTTTTCAATCCGGTGATGTTTGAAATATCATATAACATAATATCTTCAGGATATTTGGTTATTATAATGTAAATGTGAAGATATAAGATAAGGTATAACTCATTTGGAGATTTTTGTAATCTCTTGAATGCATCATCATTATCTCATATGATGATTTATTAATTTTCTTTAACTTCTTCAAGAAGTACAACCTTATCATTTTACACAATTTCAATAGAGCTTCGGGTAATTCATGAACTTCAAGTTCATTAATTTGTTATGAACTTCAGGTTCTTAAATTTTGTGTAAACTTCTCCTTTTTTTTTGAAAGCTTGTACATTTTGACAAATTAAAAAAAATACTGATAAGATTCGAACTTGTAAACTTTATCAGAAAGTCTTTTCATAATTTAAGACTTCAGGTCTTGGACTTTGAATTATACAACTTCTATTAAAATAATTTCTTTTGCACAACTTTAGATTGTTGTCAAAACCTATTTCCGTTTGACGATTAAATTTTTTGATCCTCTTTTTTTAGTTAGAACTTCTGGCTCTTTATTTTGAGGAAACTTGTAATTCACTGATTTATGGAAACTCAACCTTTTATCATTATAGAAACTGCAGGTTCTCAATTCTTATTTCCTTTTCTTTTTTTAAGGAAATATTGGAAGATATTAAGCTATCATCTAAGCTTTTATTAATGTTTTCATTCACTTCAGATGTGCTAAATCAAAATCAATGTTAGATCTAAACTTAATACGATCTTCTAGATACGTATTATCTTTATATTTGTTTATCTAAGAAACAATAAAATATTTCTTTTGAAAATATAAATCATATATCAAAATAATTTTCAAAGCCTTCATTCAAATCTAAATCAAATCAAAAGGTTTTCAAAATAAAAACTCCGTTTACCAACCATGTTTGATTTCTCAAATCCATGTCCAAACTAAATACAATCAAATTCAATAAATTTGCTTGAATCAACAATATCAAATTTTGTCAAGTTCAAACTTGCATTCCAAAATAAATGAACTCAAAAACATAAAAATAAGCATGATATTGAGATCTACAATATAATAAGATCAGAAAAATAGCAACAAAAAAATTAGATCTGAAATATAATAACTAACAAAATAAGAATGAGATCTCAAAGTTTAGATCTATATAAGATCTAAAATTATAAGACTAATATAATAAAATGTAAAAGATAAAACAATAGATTCAGATCTGAAGAAGTAGATCTAGAATGGAATGAGATCTAAAAAAAAGAAAAAGAAAAAATGATTTGGAAGATTAGATCAATCAGATCAGAAAAATAACTTACCGTTTTGAGATCTTTAATTGGATCTGGAAAAGAATAGATCTGATTTCATATATTATCACAATTGTATATTTATAATGTTTTTTTTTGTAGAGATCGTGCGGATAACGTGTTATAAACTAAAAAGAGATAAGAAACCATTAGAAAAGAGGAGAGAAGGGAAAATGTTATTCGGAGTGATATCAATTACTAGAGATTGATTGATTCAATTACATTACATAGGCTCCTTTATATATATATAGGCCTTGAAGCATGAGATTGAACATATCTCATGATGTTGGACTAAATAGAAAAACACAAAAGCATATTCACTTTTATATTTACATATATTATAACATTAAGCACCCTCATGATGTTTTTTCTAATTCGGAATGCTTAATAATAATTTCTTACATATATACCCTTAGTTGTATTTTTTTTTATATTATCGTAAAAATATACTAAACATTTAAAAATTTTAAAACAAAAAATTTTGAAAATCCATTTTACTTTAAGATTTCAAAATTTTTAAATTATATATTTTTATTACTTTTATAAATTCGGATTCATTTAAGAAACAAAGAAAACCAAATCAAATGTTGTTTAAATTTTCGAAAAAAAGATTGAAAACTACGCATTTTTGAATTAGATAATTTTGATAATTAACTTTTAAAGATTATTATTTTTAAATTGAATTTCAGAAAGCTTAATTCTTGAGAAAAAAAATTTCGAAAATTGAAATCTTGAAATACAACCTACGGAAATTTAAATCTTTCAAAATTAAACAATTTCAAATAATTACCTACTCAAATTTCACAAAACTCAAGTATTCTCAAAATTAAATTTTTCAAATTTCAATTTACGGTTCAAAGTTTTCATTTTATTAATTACCACATGAATAACCAAATAACATCAAGGGCAATATTGTCAAAATAGATATTTGCATTAGTTCCCATCAGAAGTTTAAAAAATACAAACAAACAACTTTTTTCAATTCAGCATCCAATATTCAACTTCCAACATTCAGCTTTCAGCATTTTAAAAACATAGACAAACGAAGCAATCAGTATATCAGTGAAATTTAGAAATGAAATGGAATTACAACAAAACCAACTTAAACAGCTCATTTACACTACAAAGAAGCTGAAACATACTCTAATTTAACTGAGATTCAAAGGAAAAACATATCTGAATAGCAGTTAAATTACCAACAAAAACTAAATATCTTATGGACTGAGATTTGTCAGCGTTCTGAGATCTTTAATAGTTACAAGAAGGAAATAGGCAAGAACCTCAGGAAAATAAGGACGCACTGAAGATCTTTGGTGCATTATTATCTTTCATCAACCGAGCAGTTTCTGAAATTACAACATACAATGAGAAAATGGACGACTGTCACTATGTAATACAATGTAACTAATCTGCCATAACATGAGTATATAGACCAACAAAAAAAATAAAAACAGATAAATATAGTTCATGAATCTGAAATAATATGTAGCCGTATCTAGTCTACACTCGATTTGTAGTTGGTTGACCATTTTTTTAATAGAATCAGATCAACAAACTTGCGATGGTTAATAAGCATCTTATGTGATATAAATGATATCAGTGTCACTCATCAGAGTATATGTAATCGTCAATATTACAATACAGCCAGTGCAAACCTCCTATATCCTTTAAACAGCTCTACTCTGGCAGCAAAAAGAGCGTGACAATATTATGCAACATCCTGTATGCCACCTCCACAAATTCTCCATGAGAAATCATTGTCATGCCTTCTCAAAGTGTATTTAACTTTATATTTACTGCCAAAAAAGAAAGCATAATAACATTTTCAATGAAATATCAGTTAAAATTATCCAGCTTAACAGAAAATACAAATAGGTTACCTGTAATAGCTTGGTTTTCTTGGCTGAGAATCATCTACAAGCTCGGCAGCTTCCTCCAGTAGAGCTTCAATTTCTGCCCTTTCATTGCCATTTTCATCAAATCCTATGTCAGCTCTCACGATAGACAATTGTAATAACACAAATCTCCAAAAGCATGATTTTGCTTTTGCTGAATATGATAATTCCTGCCACTGCAGTGACATAAAATGTAAATATTATTTGAAAAGTGTAACAAATAATGTTACTTGGAAAAAACTGCATAAGGTTGCAAAATATAGAGAGAGAAAAAGACTCGCGTATTCAAGTTAGCAACTAGAAGTAATGTGAGTAGAAAACGGGAAGACTTGTTATGTGCGAAACCCAGAAGAATAACCTTGGAAATTATACTCTTCTGTGGTAGTAGAAAATCAAAGAATGTATATATGAATTGGATGTTTTCGGGGGTGTTATACACACACACGTACATGTATGTATGTATATGTATGAATACACATATACATATTATGTACATACATGTGTGTGTGTGTATAATGTGTGTATAATGTCAAGATATTCTAACAACATTTAGCACATGTACTAGAAACAGAATCATGCCTTAGAAAGCATAGATCCATCAAGGATCTCAGGCAGATTCTCTGTCTGATGGTCCGGACCTAATGCCTCTGCCTTAATTTGTTGCCATTGCTTCACTAGAGCTTCTGCTTCACCCACTTTCATTTGTCTTGTATTTACAAATGTGCCGCAGAATTCTGATGCTTTGTTTAAAGATGAAAAGTTATCGGCAGCACCATTGGTTCCAGATTTAAAATTTCGCCTGAACATTAGCAGCAGCTTCTCAAGAGGACTGAATAAGTTCTTATCTATAGTTATGTTTTGCATACTTGAAACTTTCGAGTGATTCGGTATCCATTTGTGTGGAATAATTCTGGACTGTGAAAATCGCATAGAAAACAGCTTGATTGAAACATAAATGAAGCAACCAGTAAGAAAGACATAAGATATATTCAAGCTTTCCCAAAATTTAGTTTGATTTAATCCCAGGTTTCTTTTGATCTGAACTGAAGATTTTTCAACTTTTGGTTGGCTCAAAATGTTATTAATCGGTGTCAGTTGCTTTACAGCACTACCCAAAGTTGTAGAATTTATGTGACTTTCATCATTTGAAGATCCAAAAGAACGGGAGAATGCATGTCCTGGTTTGGGCATGTCTAGGCCTTGTTTGCTCCCTCTAAGCAATAACCTTTTCGGACCAAGCAAAAAGTTTGCCTGGAGATAATAAGAGATCATTTAGACTCGCTGGAGTTAAGAAAACATACTTTTTTATGTACACAAAATTAGTTCTTACTAAAGATGGTGAGCAATCTTTGGTATCCACAAATCGAGAAAGTACAGCATCACTCAGCCATGTTTCCTGGTCAATTTCAGCAGGTCATCTGGCAGAAGAGAATTTAACCTAAGGAATAGTCTCTTATAAATGAGAGGGACATCTATATGTAAATAGCCATGTTATTTCTCTCTGGGTTCTATTATTTTAAGCTGAAACAGATTTATATAGATGCACATGGGATTTGAATTACCCTGAATGTCCCCAAGGTTTACCTGTTTTCCTACCTCCTAATATTTACATTGTTTTACATGCATCAAAAATACCGAAAAGCTCCTATTAAACCTAATCAGTTGATTTGACTAGCAAAACATTTCTAAGTTATAGGTAAAATATTTTTACCAAAACCATACCAGTAAGTGATTTGGTGTGCCTTTATATTTGGCTTCTTTGTTTGAACTATCTAATTCAAACTTCCTCAAAGAGGAATTTCCATTGATTTCAACTTGCTGCAACTTTTCCACTGCATCTTTTTCACTTCCCTGTAATACATTTAAATTTAGTTTGCAAGACTGTAATACACACATTCAAAGTTGACTTTTAAAATAAGATACCTGTCCAAGAAGTAATAAGCAGAAGGATTCCTCAAACTTCAAATTTAAGCCATATGATGCAATCATGCACTCGCAGATAGTTTTAGCTTTACTAATCTGCATATTATAATCGAACGTCAGCGGGTTTAAACAGCAGCAACTTTGGACTAGTTTTGGGATAAAATGCACTAACATACGTCAACAAGACATTTACCAGATCATATAACCTCAAAACAACTAAAGTAGAGAGAGGGAACGTGCTAACAAAGAGAGGTGCAAGTGCTAACAAACAGATATAATAGAGAAATTGGGTGTATAACAGAATGTTATGGGCAAAAGTTCTGCGGAGGTAAAATTTAGAGGGAAGGATAAATATATCTGCTAACATCGATATAAAAAAGAAATCATACCAAATCAGTTTGTCTCGTAGAAAATCCAAGAGCTATATAAGCAATCATAGCTATATAAAAGCAATCAAAATCAATCACAATCCTCAGATTTTGTGATTCAAGAGATTTCTTATTCTTGCAAGCAATGGCTAAGGAATCCCAAGAGATCAAATCAACTATTTCATGAGATGCTAGATTTTTCATTGCTTTACTTAGAAAGAGAGGCCAGTCTTGAACTCTACAAGTATTTTCTGCATCAAGACCTTGTTTAATCAGCTCTCTCAGAGCTAATATTGCACCTCTTCTACGTTCTACATTATCAGATGTATGAGGTAAATCTAAAATTTCCAGAGTGCAAGCAGGTGCAAGCTCCTCCAAGGATTCCTCTATCTACAAGAAAGCCACAAAAATAAAGTTGTGCAACGAAAAAATCAACTATAAGGTGATATGTTTTAACTCTTAACACTGAGTAGCTGTTATCACTAATTAGATAAATTCTTTGCATATTTCCTGATTTAGATGAAAGAAAAAATCAAAAACATTTATGTGATTTCATAATATTAAAAAGTGCAGTTATTAATACAACATTCATAAAAAATAAAAATAAAATATACATATAATTAATTTAAAACAAAATCCCATATATATAGAGTTTTCTAATAGCATGTTGACACTCCTTATAAGTAGTCAAAGCTACTTACAAGTAACTTGTTTCAGTTTTAGTGTTTGGAAACTTATTATAAGTACCTTGCAAAAGTAGCTAATACTTAGAAATTTTAGAAACAACTATTTGTTGCTTATGACTTATGAAGCAATTTCATTAGCAATTTTGACCGAACATTTCAACTTTATGAAGCAATTTCATTAGTATTTTTGACCGAACGTTTCAACTTAAAAGTAAAATTACATCCAAATACTTCCACTTGTAAATC
Source organism: Allium fistulosum (assembly GCA_030737815.1). Taxonomy (NCBI): domain Eukaryota; kingdom Viridiplantae; phylum Streptophyta; class Magnoliopsida; order Asparagales; family Amaryllidaceae; genus Allium; species Allium fistulosum. The sequence goes on from CM060903.1 coordinate 881,069,474, forward strand.
ACTATTTAAAACTCCTTAAAAGTTACTATTTAAACTCTTTTTAAAGAGTTTCACGATAAATTGTTGTCAAAAGTGCTCTAAGAGTCATTCCTGCACATGTTTAGGCTCATTCCTTCTAAAGTTAACATATTTAAAAAACTTCCTCAAAAATATTGCATCGAACAGAATGTGCCTGCCTGTGATAGAAGTGGCAATTTTTCCAAAGATGTTTTGCTCCTCAGTAAGTACTGAGCACGAGCAAGGGCTTCAAATCCTTCGGAAACTTTGGTCTTCTCGAAACTAGTCTTTGCAATCTCGCACTCCAAAATCAAACGCATACGAATGATAAGAACATAATAACGTAAGCTGAAAAAATAATAATACAGAAATACTTAAGCTGGTAACCTTACTTCAGCTAGTGCCATGGCAAGAAGCAAATCATGTTCATATGCCTTGGCATCGGCCTGTTGTAAAGCAGCACGTCCAATTTCAAGCACCAATTTCTTCTCACCAACCTATAACAAGTGTACGCCATATACACATATATGTGAAACATATTTTTCTTCGTAGCTCAACAGAAATACTTCGGGTGGGTCCAGATAAAATAAACAAATTGAACTAGAAATAATTATATCTTTATGGTATTAGAAATAAGTACAGTAGATAACACATGCGAGCGGGCGTCACATACTTCTTTAACTATTTCATGCTTTAGCTCAGCAGATATCACATTAATACTTCATAGATACTTCTGACGGGTCTAACAAGATAAACAATATAGTTCCCAAATATTTTTAAGCACCGATGCAGACTTAATTTATCAATATGGATATACATATAAATATGTGTGCGCGCTTATTAATGCTACTTATTTTCGTATGTGTGTGTGTGTATAGACACACACACACATGTATGTGTGTGCGCGCGCTACTTAAAGATCGTCACTAATGAAGTAGAATATATAATCCATAAACAAAGTAACAAACATGCACTTTTTCGCCTATTTCATGTTTAGAGTAAAGACATCCAAATTGTCATTGTTTTCTCCTCCAATACAGTTAGAGGGTTATGTCAGAGAGATTTATTCTAACAGGTCAAACTGTCCACATATTTTACACCATTTTAAAAATTATAATCCTAAGTGTTCTTGTGAAAAGAGCAAATGTTAAAGTTACCTCTTGCAGAATACAAAAAGCACCAGGTAACCAAGACCAAGGTATACGTAGAGAAGATTTCGGTGGGATCTTTTCTTTTAAATCGCCAGCATATTCCGGTTCAAAAAGAATTTTATCTCTAACGTCCACCAAGAGATCCTTCAAATGGTAATTATAGTCAAAATACTACTATTATTCTTTTATCTTACTAGAACAAAGTACCTGGCGGGAAAGAATGACGCTGTCAGTGTATCCATCTTCAATATCAGCATTTTTCAATTCCATTGCTGCCTTCACAACTTCATCCTTCTCAGCTTTTTCAGGAACACCCAATATCTGCAAATTACACATACAAATCAGTACATGAAGTAATTTGTTTGCCGAGTACAGGAAATCGGATATTTTCGTATATTTTCATAATCACTAAAGCTAATAATGTTACAAGTACATAGAGAATAGGGATAAATATTGCAGCTGAATTCCATATATCAGCTCCTTATTAAAAATAAAAAATAATACTCAGAAACACGCTTGTGCAATCCTTGTCGATGTTGTTAGTAAGCAAAGCTTCAAGTGTTACATAGTTGTATCCACTTTCACCGTCTCATATTTTCTTGTCAGCATTACAACATAAATTATACTATGCACCATTCAATGCGAGCAAGGGTTAAAACACTTTTGTGGGTAAACAACAATAGACAAAGTATATTGACTCGGAATTACAATAAATTTGCTCACATCAGCTTTTATTTCACATGAAGAGCAAAACAACATTTAGCGTTGATAAAATTGATCGGAGTTAACAAATCCCTATAATCCAGCAAAACAAAACAAACTAATTACGCGTATCAGATATGCTCCCATACAGAAACAGCCAAATAACTAGGTAGAGTTGTATCGTCCCTAAGACCATAAAGATACACTTAATTTCATTGTTTCACTTATTTTCAGCAGGAAAATATCGAAACTGCGTCAAACCATAAACCCCTTTGACATGATTTGCTTTACCGTGACACCATCTCAAAGATACATCCAATACATGATAATTACCACTACTCTAAACAAATTCAATTATTCAAACAGTACAATAATGCATCAAACAGTCAACAGATTTCCATATTTACAAAAAGCAATAAGTGAAGAAACCTGATAGCAAGTAACAGGAATTTCCACAACGGATCCAACCCTAACTCCACTGACCCCGGACACACAGTACGCCGCTGCTTCCACCGCCTTCAACTTCGCCAAAACCCTAATAACCCTAGATTTTCTTTCAGGAAAGCTCAGCCGAGGCGTAACATTGCAAAAATCACCGCAGGCTGTAGGCTTACCACCCGAAGTTAGACCAAGAGCGAATGATCGAGTGAGAATTGGAGAAAGAATAAGAGTTGGATGATGAGTGATTGATGCTGCCATGAAAATAACAGCGGCTCGATTAGAGATAAGAAGTTTGAATGTAAAAAAGGAAAGGGAGAAGAAATCATGGCATTTTTCAGTTACAGCTTTGGCTTTGGTCTGATTTGGTTCGTTTGGCAGAAGATGCGATGGGTGTAATTTAAGCAAAGTAAAAGGGCTTTAGTTATGAAATAATATTATTTTTTAATTCACGCATAAACTTTGTCGATTAATTTTGGCCCGTTCTCCTACATGCTACTACGTTAATTTTGTAACTTTATTTACTTTCGCTAAAAGAAATTATGCTATGTTGCTGCGAATCCCATCGGAAAAACACATTAAACTTTGATGGTGTACCTCAAATCTCAAGACTCTCCATCGAAATTCTACTGTAACTGAAAACGGAGTTTTTTAACTGTATAAAAAATATATTCATATGACCGAGACTAGTTTCATCAATGCCGGCTCAAACACAACGGTTGCCCCGGACAAAAAAAAGTCCTCTTGCCAGGCTCGAACCTACATGCTACTACATTAATTTTGTAACTTTATTTACTTTCGCTAAAAGAAATTATGCTATGTTGCTGTGAATCCCATCGGAAAAACACATTAAACTTTGATGGTGGATTTACCTCAAATCTCAAAACTCTCCATCGAAATTCTACTGTAACCGAAAACAGAGTTTTTTAACTGCATAAAGAAAATATTCATATGACCGAGACTAGTTTCATCAGTGCCGGCCCAAACACAACGGTTGCCCCAGACAAAAAAATAAGGTCCCTTGCCAAGCTCGAACCTACGTTGCCCCAGACAAGAAGAAGAGACACAACCACTTGGCCACAAGTTGAATTGTAAAAGTTTACATACAAACATATTTTAGTAACCATAATACCTAATCAAGCCACTGCCAGAATTGTTGCCCCTGCCAGATCGGTTGCCCTAGGCGTCCGTCTTGCTCGCCTTACCCTTGGGCCGGGCCTGAGTTTCATATCTCATAAGTTATAACCTGTAGCTATACATCACTTTAGACATGATGTTTTCAGAATTGCTATTTTCACATTTAAAAAATTGAAGAGGTAAGTGACTCACTTAATTGAATACAAGAGTTTTTTTCTTCCAATAACATGATTCGCTAAAAAGTAAATACTACTAAACAGTATTCAAATCCTCAATTTCGACTTCTTCTTCAAATTCTAAAATGATTAAGGAAATCGATTTCGGTTTTGTATAAACCTAAAACATCTCTCATTCAATAAAACTTGATTTTTCAATTTAATTCAATTTTTTTTATAACAAGGATGATATCTTATTTAAGTAGAATACTTATTATGATGCATCAGAGGCTCGAACCTATAATCTTTAGAAACTTTGTCTAAAAGGTCGTACTTCTAACTATTTGAGCTAGAGAACCTTGAAATAATTTAATTCAATTTTCTTTCGTTTACATTTTTATTCAATTTAAGTATCATTTTGAATTTAGATACTGCAATTCAAACAAAAATTGATTTTTTAAAACGAGTGTTATGGCACGTGATTCACGCGTGAATCATTTTTCTGCAAATTGTATATGTTTAGCACATTTAAGAGAAAATGTTTTGTAGAAATATTTAACTATATTTTTGCATTGAAATCATTTGTTGTTAGTCTAAATATTATTTTTTTAGTTGCAACAATTTTTTTTTAAGTTTGAATTTTATTTATATTATTAATTAATAATTTATTTGTTATCCTATTTTTAAGTGATATTAAGATTTGATAGTATTTGAAGATGTATGTTTTGAATTTGTAAAAGAACTTTATTTATTAGATCATATTTTTAAGTGATATAAAGATTTGATAACATTTGTAGACGATCGTTTTGAATTTGTAAAAGAAATTTAATTGTTAGATACTTCAAGTGATATTAACATTTGGTTTTAGGGGCATTTTTGGTAGTTCACGCTGACACCAAAAAAAGTGATATCAAAGGTATTACAATTATTATTAAAGATAAGGATGATATACAGAACTATGGTAACCGTTGAGGTATTAAACTTATGAGTCAGACAATGAAACTATGGGAAAGAGTAATAGAATAGCAATTAAGATATGAATTGGTGGTATCTGATAACCCGTTCGATTTTATGTTAGGACGGTCTCTTATAGAAGCTATACACTTAATAAGAAGATAAATACAGAAATTTAGGAGTAAACAAAAAGCTTTGCATATGATGTTCATAGATTTGGAAAAGCGTATGATGGAGTGTCAAGGGATGTAATTTGATGGACATTAAATAAAAAACAAATATCAACACACATGATAAAGATGATTCAAGATATGTGTGAGGAATCTAAGACGAAAGTGCAATCTACATATGGAGAGACTAACGAATTTTCAACAAAGGTAAGGTTATATTAGGGATCGGTTTTAAGTCCGTATTTATTTGCACTAATTTTTAATGAAATAACAAAGCATATGATGTTCATAGATTTGGAAAAGCGTATGATGGAGTGTCAAGGGATGTAATTTGATGGACATTAAATAAAAAACAAATATCAACACACATGATAAAGATGATTCAAGATATGTGTGAGGAATCTAAGACGAAAGTGCAATCTACATATGGAGAGACTAACGAATTTTCAACAAAGGTAAGGTTATATTAGGGATCGGTTTTAAGTCCGTATTTATTTGCACTAATTTTTAATGAAATAACAAAGCATTTTCAAGATGAAATACCATGGTGTATAATGCTTGCCAACAAATTTGTGTTGATTGATACCTCTAAAGAGAACGTGGAACAAAATGAGAAAAATGGAGAAATGCACTAGAATCGAAAGGACTAAAGCTTAGTAGGACCAAGACAGATTATATGTCATTCATTTTTAGTAAAGAAGCTAAATAAATTAATACAATAAAAATACAAGATCATATGATTAGCAAAACGAATACGTTTAAATATCTAGGTTTAGTATTACAAAGGATGGTGAAATAGAAAGAGACATAACAAACCGAATAAGCATGGGTTGGGTAAAATGGAGACAAACCAGTGTCATTCAATATGATAAAAGAATACCATAGAAGCTAAAAGGCAAATTTTATTATACAACGATCAGACATGTAATATCGTACGTAGCATAATGTTGGTCTTTAAAGAAAAAACAAGAAAATAAGTTAAATATAAGAGAAATGAGAATGATAAGAGGGATGGTTTGAATTACAATAAAAGATAGAACTAGAAACAAGAGTGTGAGAGAGATTGGAAATGACACCTATCAATGAGAAAATTAGTAAAAGCAGACTTAAACGGTACGAACATATACAAAGAAGGCAAGAAAATGCACTAGTAAGAAGAGATAATATTTATACTGAAGGAAAAAGACAAAAAGAACCTAAATTAACATGTGCTAAGAATATTAATAATTATCTAAAAAGGTTAAATTTAACTAATGATATGGCTCAAGATAAAAAGCCGTGGAAATTGAGAATTATTGTGTAAACCCTGATTATTTGGGAATAAGGCAAAGATGATGATGATTATGATGATTAGTAGTAATATGATAAGTAGGGAATTATACGTACGTACATGAGATTATTTATTTAATAATCCAACAAACGTTTTTCGGACAAAAGCCCACTTATATCCACTTACCATTCCATCATTCTTCATTTTCTTATTCATTATTCTCATTTACATTCAAGAAAAATAAACTTTCATGTCCACTACATCCCACTAATATCTACTAAAATTAAAAATTTCCAATAAGAAGAAAGTTAAACAACTTTGAGAAAAGGAAAGGTAGGAAAGTTTATGTAACGACCCAGATTTTTAGTTGAAGATAGTGGATTGATTTAAATCAGTTTAATATATTAAAATGGTTTTAATCAAGTTAAAGAGTAATCTAGGGCATAAAAGTTGAATTTTTTAAGATGATGAAATTAGAACCTAAAACTAGTTTCATTGTGTCCAGAATTTCGTTTATGTTTGAAAAGCATATAAGACTTGAAGGAATCGGAGAACGGAAGAAAAGAGACCGGTTGAGATGGAGAGAGACAAACTTGTAATTAAAAGAGAGGGGGAAGCATATATAGATCCAATTTCTAAAATTAAGCCATCAACTTTTCATTTGCCTTCATCTTCCTCTTCCTCCTCCCTCAAGCCCTAGCTCATCTTCCTCTCTTCATAGCTCCTTCATCCCTTCACCAAAAGTCACACAAAACTATAAATTCAACTACCTATAAGCCGAACATCCCTGAACTGAAAAGTTAATTTTAGCATTTCTAAAATAGAGATTTCAAGAGTTGATTTCAAGTAAATTTTGGGGATTTCTACTAGCTTGGGTGAGTGGGAATGATTTTCTACCTTATATGATTTCTTTTATGTTTTCATGCTTGTTTATTTGCTATGTTGGGTTATGGCTTAGCAAGGGGTACTTTGCCTCTAGTTGAATGATGAGTGTTTGATTGAAAGCATGTTGAGTAGATTGAATGAATGTTGAATTGTAACCATGGATTTAAGACATTAACTAAAAAAATGAAGTAGCTTAAATGAAATCAATCATTGATATCATTGTGTGTTAATGTTATTTAAGAATGATTGTTACTAGTTTATGGTTGTTGGAATTGGGCCAGCCCACAATGGAAGAAATGAGTGAATTTCAAAAAATTTAACCATTCTGCATCTTTAACGGCCCTATGAAGTTTAAATTCATTTGGAACTTTTTAAAGTTTCTTTTAAATAAAATCAATATTTTATTTAACTTCATAATAAAGTTTCACTTTAATTTAATGTGTATGTAAGTTAGAGTATATCAAATATTCTCTTATATACAAATTTGTGTGTAGCATTTACTTTTCAAAATTATTCAGAGAAGGAAATATTTCATTTCCTTTCTTTTAACCTATTCAATTAATGAGGAGGCATAAATTTATTTAGAGAATGAAACTTTTCATTTCCTTTCTCTTAAATTATTCAATTAATGAGGGATCATAAATTTAGTTAGAGAATGAAACTTTTCATTTCGTACTCTTAATTAAATTAAATGATTGATTATAAAATAACATTAATGACTAATCTAAATATGACATGAATTGTAAATATATTCACAGTAAATATTGTGCAAGTGCAACATATAGGGAGTGTGTATAGTCAGTGGTAATTGATATGCATACATAAAATAAACAAGAACAATTTGAATGGTTATTACATAGGAATTGAAATGGAAATAAATATGGGATGACAAAGATGATTAATACAGTTTCCCTATTAGTAAACTTAATTAATGCAACATAGTAATGGCAATCAATAGGTAGTATAATGTAAGAATATAGAAGATAAACAATGAATTGTATGTATACATTATTGTCTTAGTAAAAAAAGAGAAATGATTTCATACTATGACAATATATGTAAAGAAAAATAAATTTTATATTAACACATACAAGTAGATCCAAATATGTATAAATGGAATTCAACCAAAGCTTTCTTATAATATAAATTAGATAGTTATTACAGTCAATTCCAAAACTTTGATTTGTTGTTAAAATTCTTTTTATTCATATGTAAATATCTAATGCAATAAAAAGTGCAAGTAATAGATACATACGTATATTAGCATTCAAAACAAAAATTACAGTTTGTTATGAAAGGTTAAAACATAGATCTACAATTGAAACATTGTGTTGATTTCATATAAATTTCATTTTTAACTTTAAATATAATTCAATCAATCAACATGAAAATGTAAATTTTCAGATTTAAAGAAATGGAATTTAAATTAAATGTTAAAACATAGAACTAAAATAAAACATTGCATTTTAAAAATATATTGATTATTTTCAATTTAACAAAGTAAAGAAAAGCAGCTAATCAATTCGAACATGCATTCAGGTCTGAAGAATTACACTTTAATTAGAATGTTTAAAAACGTAGATCTACACTTAAATATTGTTTTAAAACATAAACAAATTTAATTTTGATCTATCAAATGAAAACTCAATCATATCATTCAAAAAATAATTCAGTCTTCATAAACAATTTTTTAATTACACAAGACATTAATACATCATCTACTTCTACTACTAATAATGATAATTCAATGAATATAAAATCAACCGCGTCTTTTTGAAATTCCCGTTATACCATTCTACATCTTGGCTCTGTTTCTCGCTACTACATCTGTTTGCCTTCTCAAAATTAAAGTACCCTAGATGAATTCTCATTTCTTCCCCACTGCAAAAAGTTGCGCTTCCAGATCGAACACGATTCCAAATCCATTGTATTCTCCGGCATCTTCTCCTATAATACATCGGTGGTTAGTCCACTGAACCACACAAACTAGGGCTACTTACACGATTCCAGATTATGAGCTAAGGTTAGTTCGACGTCTTTTCCAACAATGCATATCTTCTCCACCAATTCACTAAGGTCGCTTCAGTGCGATTCCAACAATCCACCGTCTTCTCCAACTTCGATGTACGATTAATGATTATGGATCGATCAACGATTCACTAAGGTTAGTTTTGATGATGGTGATGTGTTTGCTTCTTCTATTACAACGTATGGTTCTTATATGAAATTTTGAAGATTGGTTAGTATGTTTGAGAATAATTATTTTGAAGATTTGATAGTATGATTGTTTTAGATTTAAACTAATGGTTATTGACAACAAAGTAATAGGTTCACACTAGAGGAAATCGATACCTTTAAGTTGATAATTATTGGCTGGAGAAACAAAATTCTGAAGGAAACAAAATGGAAAATTAAACTTTCAAAGTTAAAATAAAACAAAGGAAATTCCTTTAGAAGAAGAAATGTGATAACTTTTTTTTGGATTTATTTATTAGCATTTAGAATTTTTAGCATTTTGACTTTATTATAAACATTTTTAGACATTGCTGGCCACTACCTGATGCATTAATTATAAATTAGCCACATACCTCATATTTAGAGCCTTCTGTTTCTGTTTGAAATCATCCCGTGCCAACAACAAATAATAATTACAAGACTGCCATAATTTCATTTGCATTTAGAAAGATCGTGTATCTATTAGGATTATATCTCCATTCATATTTACCATTTCAAAAATTGTAGAATTTCTAATTTGATTTTCTCTCATTTTCAATGGTTGTTAGTATTTAAGTACTAAATACATAAAAAGCTTACTTCATTATAAAAAAATCATATTCAAACTCTCTAGGAATGTTAGTATTTTAGTGTTTACCTGTCTACTAATTATACGATAATTAATGAATTCAAAATCCCCTACGGGATTCAGAAGCTGTATTGCCTGCTAACTTTGATCTCTTTATTTCATACGCAAAAACAGTTCTCAAACTCATAAATGAAGCATAGTTTTTGTGAGTCGTTTTCTTTCTTAATGCCTTCTTGATGACCTTTATATAATATAGTAAAGCAGCAAGATGTTAGGATTTCAATCAAGGTTACATGCAATCATACTATCTGAACAATTTAAGTCACTTTTTTTACACGGTTGAAGTTACTCTTAGTTAACTTCTTAGTTTTGTCATAGTTGTAATAAAATTATTATGTATAATAAGTAGGTCATAGGTAAGAAACTATGGCTTATAGGTTTACAATTGCACGATACCTAAAAATATAATATTAGTTTTGAATGGAAACTCGCATTCTTTCGACTACACGGTAACTTTTTATGAACACCATTTTGCTTTCAAATATCCTTTGAACTTTCTAACATAATATATTAAAATATGTATGATTGTGCAGATGACTTCACCATATGGAAACACACTTCATCACAAAGAAAATGTTAAATCAGGATAGTTTGCATTGACAACAACATAACTAGGTAATTATCTAGCATGTTTCAGGATAGACAGTGTAGATAAAGATGCAAGTGCAAGCATTAACCTTGACTGGATGATTGGAATTGGCGTTGAGTATTGGGATTCTGTTGCCACAAAAGAAAAGCGTGAGGTATGTAGTATATCCAATTCTGTGTGTAAACTGAATGTTGGCATATTCATTTGCATATAAGAGCATTTTGTTTTTGTATTAATGGGCGTGTAGCTTGAACTTGCAAAATTACAAACATTAGTGTAGACGATCCATGAGAAATGATTTATCTTAAGGACAGGTTAATTTTAGTTGTGTGATTCAGATGAATTTCTTAAAAGCTAAAACCATACAGGGGAATCCTGTAATTTACCCCTTCACAACTCACATGATTCTACCTTATCAACTTGAGCTTCTTATCTGGTTGCACTCCTTTAATCAAATGATGTATGTCCCCAAAAGATTTATTTGCAGTCAGCACGTCAATGCCGTTTGAACATTTCCGCTGCTCTGTATGATTACCATGTTTTTGTTGAATACGAATTGTAAAGTATATGTTTCTTGCTGATTTACCCAGAAATGAGAAACAAAAGTTTGATGATCAGACCGATCCAAACTTTATTTTGCACTACTACTAATAGTATGAAAGTGAGACGCCCCACCTCTATACCACGCTAACCAAGAACACTACGATGTAGTGCTGTCAATTAGCACGGAGAATAAGGCTGTGGAGGAGCGACCATCCATGTAACTTCTTTGTGCGAGCACCGATATGTCAAATAGAATAGAATGCATATCATTTAAGGAGGAAATCCGACATACCGATACAAACTCAAAGCTATCACACGGTGGCTATATATAACCTTCGGAAACAAACATAGAAATAATCATAACACAAATCAGTCATAGACATCCATATCACAAAGGCAGAAAAAGATATGAATAAATATATAACACACGAAAGTGTACATCAGAGTAGTGGTCGGAAAGATCCACAATAATACAAAAGGAATAGCAACAAGTGCTATACAAAAGAATACATCAATGAGTCTATATCTCAAATGTGTTCAATCAAAAACTACTAATCTAAGTAGTACCAAAAGTCAGAATAATCCTGAAGAGAAGTCAAGCAGAAGCACCTGTAACATCTCGGTCTGACCCGAGTATTATTTATAAGAAAATAATAAACGGATCATTCTAGCTATAAATATCAGATGATAAGGTATAGGATAAATAATATGGCATGAACATGTAACAACCATAACGGCATACTACTATAAGTATGTAAATGATAATCAACAAAAGATTAATCAATATCACAAGAATCTTCTCAAAGATAAAATAGGGTATCATACCCTAAACTTGTATTCATAACAAGTCAATAACACATGAATTCACCAATGCACAAAAACTGATATCATATCAATGAAAATCATGAAAATTGGTGAAGCACAAATTCCAGAAATCATCACAAGAAATCCAGAAAACACATAAAAAAAGGGGAGGCCTAACACATGAACGGGAGCATGAAAACTCACCTACGCGTAAACACATGAACGAGAAGCTATCTCATGGAAGCTATCCATTAAATTTCCACACAGAAATGGCCCGAAGACCATGGGGTGCTACCCCATATATGTGATGGCGAAACATCACAAAAGCGGGGTCTAGTCTCCCTCGCAGACAAAGAGACATCGCTCAATCGCTAGTCTAAATCATAAAAATGATCGTCATAATCATAAGGAAGTGTCAATTACACTAAGCCAGTAAATATATGAGTTTAGCTTCATGTCCCATAACCACTAGCTTAACTTAAATATTTACGAACAAACTGTAGATCTCCACTAGGAAATTGTCACAAAAAGGGTTCAATCGAACAAGTCCAAGAGCTAACCGACGAAGTGAATGCAAGCATTTCATACCACTCGTTTTACTAAGTCGTTTAAGTTGATTTCTCATCCGAGTGAAGTAAAGGCTTGTATATACTAGTAGATTGGAAATCGGTTTGAGAAAACGAACTTTTGATATTTAAAATAGTGTTGAAATCGCTTTGATGAAAGAGTTTTGATATTTACTACTAGTATTGAAACCTTCATATATCTTTAAAGTGACAAGTCATAAAACGATTGTTAAAACAAATCGAATCACATAAATTCACGTTCGAAGACGTGAGTAAAGTCCAAAGAAGTCAATCCCAAAACCATCAAAGTATGAATGTCCTTGCGACCTAACATAGCCGAGCTAAGGAATATAAGCAAGGTGAGTTAAAGAGGCAATGGAACGACCTACAGGTCAAGCGACCTAGGGCAAGATAGGAGATGGTGCGACCTATCGAGTTACGCGACCTAACAGTGTGGAGCGACCTAACAGGCAGATAGTTTGAGCGACTCAGAGGTTGCGATCCATAGTCGTGAGGTCATGCGACCTAAAAGTAAAAGGCCTAGCGACCTAAAAGGGTTAACCCGCGAGCGACCTAAGTTTAAGCAGGTGGGCGACTTAACAAAGTAGCCGAGCTAAACAGTGGAATGGCAAAACAGGGGCGAGCGACCTAAGGAACTTCGCGACCTAAGGACTATCGAACGACCTAATTGTCGAACGACCTAAAAGCAAATAGGTCAAGCGACCTAAAGGGGGAAGCGACCTAAGGCCAGCGACCTAACAGAGAGGAGCCGATAAGGTCCAACGACCTAATGGAAAGAGGCTCGCGACCTAAAACCATGCGACCTAAAACTGGCGACCTAAAGACTCGCGACCTAGAGGCCAGTGACCTAAATTGGTAATGGGTCTAACGACCTAACAGATGCAGGCCAAGCGACCTAAGGAGCACGCGAGCGACCTAATAGTGGTTCGCGACCTACGACCTAAGGACGGACGACCTAAATCCAGGTCGAGCTAAATACAGGCAGAGTCATTTTTACGCCAGAGCGACCTACGATCTAGTGACCTAACTCCGATGCGACTCTCCCTCCAGAACGACCTAGGAGCAGGAATTTTCCAAAAATGCTGAAAATTGGAGTTTTTCGCCAATCCAATCCAAACCAAAAGCAAATGTTCATACAAATGCGATAGGGAATCATTCCCAACAGCCCAATGACAGTTATAGGCAAGATGCGAGATTAAAAATCTCACCTTTTCACTAAAATGGATGAAGATGGAGATTGAAAGCAAGTAGAAGCAATCCAAAGCTTGAATCCACTATCTTCTTCTTGAATTTGGAGTTGAATGTTGGAATAGCAATTGAATTTGAGTTTGGAGTTTAAATTTCCCTTTCCCTCCTCCATTTTTGACAAAGCTTGAAGTGTTTGATAAAGTGAGGAAGAGGAGGTGGGTTGGGCTGAGTTAGAAGGTGCAGTCCAACCAAAGTCAAAGGCGGGAAAAAGTGTCGAAAATTTCACTATCTCCAAACATATCGAAGTTTACACTCAAAAAGATCGCAAATGTCATTTTGAACTCAATGGAGGCGGTCTCGAGTCCTAATTTGACCGTATGCAAAAAGTAGCTTTTCGGACTAACATCCGACTAACGATAAAATATTTAAATATAAAATCAATAAATATGCGGGTTGTTACAGACTCCCCTCCTTAAAGAAATTGCGTCCTCGCAATATATACGGTGGAAATAAGAAGTAACAACCATAAAAGCATGTTAACACAAAAGAAATTGGAATTAAGAAGTTTACCTCAAAGAGCATGAGAAAGTAATTCCGGATGTGTACGCTCGATGAATTCTCTAGTTTCCCAAGAGCAATCCTTAGGATTTGAGGACCATTGAACTTTAACAAGCGGAACATCTTTATTTCGAAGACGTTTGATCTCCGAAGCAATAATTCGAACAGGATGCTGCTCATAAGTTAAATTAGGTGAAACTTCAATCTCTCCCACAACACCGGGCTCAAGCATCGAATCGGAATCCCGAAGGCACTTCCGTAATTGAGAAACGTGAAACACGTCATGCATGGCAGAAAACTGAGCCGGTAATGAAAGGCGATAAGCCATGGAACCAATACGTTCAGTAATAGGAAATGGCCCAATATATCAAGACGCTAACTTTCCCGATCGACTGAAACGTACAACACCCTTCATAGGTGAAACACGAATAAATACGAGATCTCCCACAGAAAATTCTAATTTTCTTCTTCGGTTATCGGCATAGGATTTTTGTCTACTCTGGGCTTCTTTCATCCTATGTCGAATAAGCTCAATCTTTTCTGTGGAATCTCGAATAAAATCTGGTCCTAAAACCAGCTTCTCACCGGCCTCAAGCCAACAAGAAGGAGATCGGCATGGTCTTCCGTAGAGTGCCTCGAAAGGAGCCATACCAATACTAGATTGGAAGCTGTTATTATAGGAAAATTCAACAAGTGAAATATGATCTTCCCAACTTCCACCGAAATCAAGCACACAAGAACGAAGAAGATCTTCAAGTGTTTGATTCACACGCTCAGTTTGTCCATCGGACTGGGGGCGATAAGCAGTGCTAAAATTAAGCTTCGTTCCCAAAGCTTTTTGAAGACTCTTCCAAAATCCACTAGTAAACAATGGATCTCGATCACTAACAATGGAAGTAGGGACTCCATGCAGTTTAACAGTTTTTTTAATAAAGAGTTAGGCCAGAAGAGGAACGGTTCGGTTCGACCGAACTGGAATAAAATGGGCAGATTTAGTAAGTTTGTCAACGATCAACCATAAACTATTATGACCCGAACGAGAACGGGGAAGGCCATCAATAAAATCCATGGAAATTTGATCCCACTTCCAAACTGGAATTTCCAATGGTTGCAATAACCCACCAGGCCTTTGATGTTCAGCCTTAACAAGTTGGCAAGTCATGCAACACTTAACAAAGTTAGCAATATCATATTTCATTCCCTCCCAGTAATAAAGTCGCTTCATGTCTGCATACATTTTACTGCCACCGAGATGAATGGAATATTTGGAACGATGAGAATCTTCTAGTATATCTTTAGGAAGATCACTAATATTTGGTACGATCAGTCTACCAAATTTTCGAATGCCGCCACGAGAATCAATATCAAAGTCTTTCAAGGCTTCAATATCGGTTTTATCCTTAAGGTTTTGGCTAAGCAAAGCCAATTCAGGATCCAGCATTTGAGCTTCAAGAATGCGGTCTAAAATAGAAGGATGAGCCTCAAGGCTACATAAAACAAGAGATGAACATAAATCGGAAACACGATCTCGAATTTCACAAGTGGATAAAATTTCGAGATCCTTCCATTCAGATATCATCATGGAAACAACCGCTTGTTGCTTGCGACTAAGTGCATCGGCAACTCGATTTCCCTTTCCGGGAGTGTAAAGAATATCCAGATCATAAGAGGCAAGGCATTCGAGCCAACGCTGTTGACGCAAATTAAGTTCCTTTTGAGAAAATAAATATTTTAAAGACTTATGATCAGTATAAAGTATAAACTTTTCTCCCAAAAGATAATGTCGCCAAATTCGAAGGGCGAAAACGATAGCCGCGAGTTCTAAATCATGAATGGCATATCTAGTCTCAGCCGACTTCAATTGCCTAGAAGCATAAGCAATAACACGTTCTTTTTGCATAAGAATGGCTCCCAAACCAACGCGACTAGCATCGGTATAGACAACAAAATCTTGATTCCCTTCGGGAATCACAAGAACAGGAGCATCATAAAGGAGTTCTTTTAATTTCTGAAAAGAAGTTTCACATTTGTCCGACCAAATGTATTTAACGCCTTTCTTTGTTAAGCCAGTAAGAGGCACGACAATCTTAGAAAAGTCTTTTATAAAACGGCGGTAATAACCTGCCAATCCGAGAAAGCTACGGATTTCAGTCACGCTCTCCGGTCTCTTCCAATTTTGAATTGCTTCAATCTTTGAAGGATCCTCTGATATACCAGATTCGGAAATAATATGACCGAGAAACTTCACACTAGATTGTCAAAAATGGCATTTAGAAAATTTTGTCTTCAATTGATTACTCCTAAGAGTTTCCAATACAATCCGGAGATGCTTTTCATGTTCCTCCTCGGTTTTAGAATACACAAGAATATCATCAATAAAGATGAGAACAAACCGATCGAGAAAATCTTTGAAAACTCTATTCATGAGGTCAACGAAATAAGCCGGAGCATTCATTAAACCGAAGGGCATAACTAGCCATTCATAAGATCCATAACGAGTACGGAACAAAGTCAAAGGAATGCTATCCTCCGCAATACGAAGCTGATGAAAACCGGTAGCCAAGTCCAATTGTGAAAAGACTCTAGCACCACTAAGTTGATCAAACAGATCATCAATCCAAGGTAAAGGATATTTATTCTTAATAGTAAGATCATTAAGCTTGCGGTAGTCGACGCAAAGCCTAAGTGTACCATCGGACTTACTTACGAAAATAGCTGAAGCTCCCCAAGGCGAGGAACTAGAGCGAATAAGTTGCTTCGTCTCCAACTCAGATAGTTGTTTGTGCATCTCTTCATTCTCCTTATTGGACATGCGATAAGGAGGACGGGTAATAGGTTGAGCTCCAGGCATAAGATTAATTTTGAACTCGATTGCTCGTTTAGGTGGTAATCCTAAAACGGGCTCAAAGATGTCGGAAAATTCACGAACGACGCGAATAAGAGAAATGACATCCTCCTCGTCATCATTATCATCATCACGAGGATTTAAAGAATATAAAGATGCAACCAAAGCGGAATCCGAATCTTTAAGAACAATAGAAATCTGATTAACAGATTGTGGATGACGGAGAAAATAGTCCGCTCAGGACATAGGATATGAGCTTCATAACGAGTAAGCCAATCCATACCCAAAATCATTCCAAAGCCTAAGTAACGCATGACATGCAAATCAGCTAGGAAAAAGAAATCACACAAAATAATCTCCACGTCTTTACACAGTAAACTAAGAGTTGTGGATCCACCAACCGAATTCGCAATTCTTAAAGAAGTCATTAAAGCAACAACACTTAAAGAAAAAGTATCGACAAGTTCCTTTGATATAAAAGAATGGGATGCACCCATATCAAAGAGAACTCTAATAGGTTGATCATGAAATATAATAATGCCATCAAGGACAGAATGAAACATACCTTGACCGCGAGATGTGTTGCCAGGGGCTTGAGCAACGTTTAACTTTCCCTCCATGTCTTGAAGCTTAGGGCATTGGTGCATAAAATGATCTGGACTTTTACAATAGCGGCAAGAGCGGGGATTTGAACACTTGTTCGAAAAATGGCCCTTAGCACCACAGTTGAAGCATTTCTGATCACTGGGGGAAAATGTCTTTGCAGCAGGAGTTGCTTGCTTACCCTTTTTGTTGGGATAAGGACCTTTGAACTTGTTAGGCCTTTTCTTGTTGTTGAAGTTTGGTTTAGCAGCCACCACTTCAACATCACTGTCCTTATCTGCCTCTTTAAGGCGAAGAGCGATATCAATGAGTTGATCGAAAGAAACTTCTAATTTTAGAAGTAACGGCTTCTTGAGATTCCTTTTTAAGCCATAGACGAACCTCTGGTTCTTCTTCAATGGGGTGTTGATGTATTCAACCCCATATTTGGACAGTGACTCGAAGGATGCGACATAATCTGTCACAGAGGATGCACCTTGAACAAGGTCTATGAAATGACGAGCCAATGTCACTTTCTCTGCTTCTGGTACGAATTTTAATTCGAAGCGTTCCCGGAATTGCTCCCAGGTGAGATCCGCTTCATTAATCTCAGAAATAAGAAGTTCGTACCAATCCAATGCTCTCTCTTGGAGCATACTGGAGGCCACCAGAACACGGTGAAGATCGACAAGATTCATGCGAGAAAAGATTCTATCACATGTTCTTAACCAAGCATGGACCTCGATAATAGTTTCAGAACCTTTGAACGGTTTCCCACCTAAGTTGGTATAATCGTTGCACAAACATGCAAATCCAGACTTAGGATGAGTAGGTTCCTGATTAGGACCAGCCGCTTGAGCATTCTTTACTAAATCAAGAAGCTGTTGAGCGGTCATAAAAACTCCATCCTGGGGAGTAACAGTAGATGGTCCAGCTCTGGGGCGACCTGGTCTAGACATTCTCTTCTTTAAGAAAGAGAGAAGAGGAAAAAGGTTATTCACCAAATGAATATCAAGCAATCTTGATAGATGAAACAAAGAATCATAAAGAAAACAGGATGAATCGGTTCGAAGACTCGAACTAAATCCTGAAACACAACTCCTAAAGTGGACTTAGGACGATGATCCTTGTTAAGTTATTCTACATTGTTCCGAAGTTTGGCTTTGATACCAAGCTGTGACGCCCCACCTCTATACCCACGCTAACCAAGAACACTACGATGTAGTGCTGTCAATTAGCACGGAGAATAAGGCTGTGGAGGAGCGACCATCCATGTAACTTCTTTGTGCGAGCACCGATATGTCAGATAGAATAGAATGCATATCATTTAAGGAGGAAATCCGACATACCGATACAAACTCAAAGCTATCACACGGTGGCTATATATAACCTTCGGAAACAAACATAGAAATAATCATAACACAAATCAGTCATAGACATCCATATCACAAAGGTGGAAGAAGATATGAATAAATATATAACACACGAAAGTGTACATCAGAGTAGTGGTCGGAAAGATCCACAATAATACAAAAGGAATAGCAACAAGTGCTATACAAAAGAATACATCAATGAGTCTATATCTCAAATGTGTTCAATCAAAAACTACTAATCTAAGTAGTACCAAAAGTCAGAATAATCCTGAAGAGAAGTCAAGCAGAAGCACCTGTAACATCTCGGTCTGACCCGAGTATTATTTATAAGAAAATAATAAACGGATCATTCTAGCTATAAATATCAGATGATAAGGTATAGGATAAATAATATGGCATGAACATGTAACAACCATAACGGCATACTACTATAAGTATGTAAATGATAATCAACAAAAGATTAATCAATATCACAAGAATCTTCTCAAAGATAAAATAGGGTATCATACCCTAAACTTGTATTCATAACAAGTCAATAACACATGAATTCACCAATGCACAAAAACTGATATCATATCAATGAAAATCATGGAAATTGGTGAAGCACAAATTCCAGAAATCATCACAAGAAATCCAGAAAACACATAAAAAAAGGGGAGGCCTAACACATGAACGGGAGCATGAAAACTCACCTACGCGTAAACACATGAACGAGAAGCTATCTCATGGAAGCTATCCATTAAATTTCCACACAGAAATGGCCCGAAGACCATGGGGTGCTACCCCATATATGTGATGGCGAAACATCACAAAAGCGGGGTCTAGTCTCCCTCGCAGACAAAGAGACATCGCTCAATCGCTAGTCTAAATCACAAAAATGATCGTCATGATCATAAGGAAGTGTCAATTACACTAAGCCAGTAAATATATGAGTTTAGCTTCATGTCCCTTAACCACTAGCTTAACTTAAATATTTACGAACAAACTGTAGATCTCCACTAGGAATTTGTCACAAAAAGGGTTCAATCGAACAAGTCCAAGAGCTAACCGACGAAGTGAACGCAAGCGTTTCATACCACTCGTTTTACTAAGTCGTTTAAGTCGATTTCTCATCCGAGTGAAGTAAAGGCTTGTATATACTAGTAGATTGGAAATCGGTTTGAGAAAATGAACTTTTGATATTTAAAATAGTGTTGAAATCGCTTTGATGAAAGAGTTTTGATATTTACTACTAGTATTGAAACCTTCATATATCTTTAAAGTGACAAGTCATAAAATGATTGTTAAAACAAATCGAATCACATAAATTCACGTTCGAAGACGTGAGTAAAGTCCAAAGAAGTCAATCCCAAAACCATCAAAGTATGAATGTCCTTGCGACCTAACATAGCCGAGCTAAGGAATATAATCAGGGCGAGTTAAAGAGGCAATGGAACGACCTACAGGTCAAGCGACCTAGGGCAAGATAGGAGATGGTGCGACCTATCGAGTTACGCGACCTAACAGTGTGGAGCGACCTAATAGGCAGATAGGTTGAGCGACTCAGGGGTTGCGATCCATAGTCGTGAGGTCATGCGACCTAAAAGTAAAAGGCCTAGCGACCTAAAAGGGTTAACCCGCGAGCGACCTAAGTTTAAGCAGGTGGGCGACTTAACAAAGTGGCCGAGCTAAACAGTAGAACGACAAAACAGGGGCGAGCGACCTAAGGAACTTCGCGACCTAAGGACTATCGAACGACCTAATTGTCGAACGACCTAAAAGCAAATAGGTCAAGCGACCTAAAGGGGGAAGCGACCTAAGGCCAGCGACCTAACAGAGAGGAGACGATAAGGTCCAACGACCTAATGGATATAAGGTCCAACGACCAAATGGAAAGAGGCTCGCGACCTAAAACCATGCGACCTAAAACTGGCGACCTAAAGACTCGCGACCTAGAGGCCAGCGACCTAAATTGGTAATGGGTCTAACGACCTAACAGATGCAGGCCAAGCGACCTAAGGAGCACGCGAGCGACCTAATAGTGGTTCGCGACCTACGACCTAAGGACGGACGACCTAAATCCAGGTCGAGCTAAATACAGGCAGAGTCATTTTTACGCCAGAGCGACCTACGACCTAGCGACCTAACTCCGATGCGACTCTCCCTCCAGAACGACCTAGGAGCAGGAATTTTCAAAAATGCTGAAAATTGGAGTTTTTCGCCAATCCAATCCAAACCAAAAGCAAATGTTCATACAAATGCGATAGGGAATCATTCCCAACAGCCCAATGATAGTTATAGGCAAGATGTGAGATTAAAAATCTCACCTTTTCACTAAAATGGATGATGATGGAGATTGAAAGCATGTAGAAGCAATCCAAAGCTTGAATCCACTATCTTCTTCTTGAATTTGGAGTTGAATGTTGGAATAGCAATTGAGTTTGAGTTTGGAGTTTTAATTTTCCTTTCCCTCCTCCATTTTTGACAAAGCTTGAAGTGTTTGATAAAGTGAGGAAGAGGAGGTGGGTTGGGCTGAGTTAGAAGGTGCAGTCCAACCAAAGTCAAAGGCGGGAAAAAGTGTCGAAAATTTCACTATCTCCAAACATATCGAAGTTTACACTCAAAAAGATCGCAAACGTCATTTTGAACTCAATGGAGGCGGTCTCGAGTCCTAATTTGACCGTATGCAAAAAGTAGCTTTTCGGACTAACATCCGACTAACGATAAAATATTTAAATATAAAATCAATAAATATGCGGGTTGTTACAGAAAGATTTGCACTGGAGTAGGCGGTAGATTTGGAAGCAAACACGGTGTTGCTGAAGATGAAGGTGGCGATAGAATGGATTATGGTTTCTTATGTTTGGGAAAGAGGACACAAAATAAACGGTAATTGTGTTATTGTTATTGAGGAAATGAAATTGAGGCAAAAGGTAGTTTTGGAAAACATAAAAGATGATATGGTGACTTGTTGGTGGAATTTCTTTTATTAATAATGAGAAGTAGAGAAGTGTAAACCTCAAGTTCATTTCTTTTATTAATAGCGAGAGTTAGATTAAGGACAAAGTCACCATTAGATTATGTGTAAACCTCAAGTTCATTTTAATTCTCACTAAATGATTTGAAAAATATTTCAATCGATTAACGTTAACATGAAAATATAGAAGTAAACAGCTCGGAAAGCTAAATGAATATATCTTTATAATTTAAAAAATAACATTAGATTATATCACTTAAAATATAGAACTAAGCAGTTTGGAATGCTATACCCATTTAGCATTTGAAAAATGTTAGTTGTAACCAATAAAGCTATATACATTTAGTTTTCCATGCTATTTTTTTCTATATTCTTTTCTCTCACATTGTGACGACCCGACTTTCCACTCCCGGAAAATCGCATCGACAGAAAGAAAGGGGTGAGAAATAGAAAAGAGAAGAAGAGAAAAGAAAACAACAACAGATACTCACAGCAGAAACGAAACGAAATATAATATATCACATAAATATTACATAGTATCATATACATCATCTATCAGAGTTACACAGATTACACATCACATACTAGACAGTTATAAACATCTGTCTAGTTATTACATCTCAACACAATACAGATCAATACAAAGATCAACATAGCGGAAAACTACTATCTATATCTACAACGCCGAAGCCTCCTGCTCCATTGCTCCTCCAGATTACTCGTCAAAGCTAAACCTGAATCCCTTGGCTACTCGTAAAAATTTGAGTACCCAAGAGTTTATAAAACAGAAATAAACAACTTGGGTCAGACATGGGTCTGGTGTGAGTAACAGGTTAAACTTGTTTAACTTCTAAACCTTTTGAAAGAAAAGGTATCACGTAAGACTCCCCACAAATAAACATGGGTAAGTTTTTACCTTACGCTAACCAAAACATTTGATAGGAAATTCGATTGTATTATAATAGGTCTAGGGTTTTCAAATAAATATGAAATAGCTGGAATGCTTACATCTCACGTTCCAACATAGTTGGGCACAACTAAAACGTACGGCACTTATTGGAGTTTGGATTCCATCAATGGCAGGGCTACCGGGGTACCGCCCGTCACAGTACGTGGCCTAGATCACCGTACCGAGGATCACTCCCAATCCCCTGCAACACAAGGCCGGAACATCCCTTACTGGATAATTCCCGCACAAGATACCTCACGGTTGTCATGACCAACCGCACACACTAAGTCGAAAATAGAAAGGGACATCTAGACAGAGGTCATCTTGTCCTACTTGGGTGCTACCCACTAACCTTGCTGCACCTCCCCTGTTTTAGCCATTCCCGGTTTGTGAGGCTTGAGGTCACGATTACCTTTTAAAAGAACACATCTATCTTAGAATGCTCATCGTCCACCTGACGATGTGCTGAAAGCATTCAATCCATACAAGTTCGTTCCGGGTTCGAACGAAACCGAAGGCATTATCTCGTTACACTCGTATTGGAATCACCCTCAGAGTTAACGACAATAACCCTTGCACTCTAAATCTTTATCTCGAATCTGAAAGTACTATCTCCGTCAACTCATTACGGAATCACCCACAGAGTTATACTGACAAAGAATCGTTCTTACACCTCGAGTCTTCACTTGCTCCATTTGGATTTCACGACCTAACGTAAATTTGGATCGATGTGGTATTCGGGTCTCCAGACCTGGAAATCCGGTATACGGAAACCCGATCCCGGTCTCATCGAAATCCAAAACGTATCTTTTAAGGCCAAGTTGTTTTAAAGGTTAAAACAATTTAATTCAATTATCTTTATACACTTAGAAAGAAAATTCACAATAGATAATCAACATTATCAATATCATCAGATAATCCATATTATCACAATTCAACTAAACATCCATATCACATAGCATATATCTCATCAGAGATATCAATCAAATGCAAAGCATTCAGTATTATCATCCATCCATAAGTAATGATCTATATCATCTCTAATTAATTTAAAGTTAATTAAATTAATTACTTTTATTTTATAAATCCTTCTTACTTAAACATTAATTAATTACAAATTAATTAATTATCCTTTAATTACCTTTTTCAATTAATCATCTTTGATTAATTATCTTTTAATTACCTTTTTCAATTAATCATCTTTGATTAATTATCTTTTAATTACCTTCAAGTAATTTATCTTTAATTAATTACTCAAATTAATTAACCTTAACCACTTATAGTAATTAACCTTTAATTACTTCATTAATTAATTAACTATAATTAATTAAATTAATCACTATAATTAATTATATTAAACCTTAATTAATTACATTAATTAATCACTTCATTTATTAATTATACTTAATTAATCAATCTTAATTACATCATTAATTATATTAATTAATGATCCTTAATTACAACTTAATTATTAATTACTTTAATTAAATTAATTACATTAAGTAATTAACTTTAAATTAAACAACATTTATTAATCACCTTGATTAATCTTCAATCAGTAATTAACTACCCTTAATTACTTTCATTTACTAAATTAATTCTCCTTAATTAATTTCTTAATTAATCCCTTGATTAATTATTCAAAGTAATTAAACTTAAATTACTTTCCTTAATACATCACTATCCACTTAATTACTTCCAGTAATTATCTATTATTAACTTCCCTAAATAATCTTACCTTAATAATTACATTAAGTAATTATTTATCAAATCAACTCTTGATTATTCTAAATTAATTAAACTCAATTAATTAACTTAACTAATTAACTTCAATTAATTACAATGAGTAATTAATTCCTTAATTACTTCCATTTAGTAATTACACTTAAACCATTTTCATAAATGATTATCTTTAAATTAATTAATCTAATTAATTATTAAAATTAATTACATAAATTAATTATTTAATAATCCATAGTTAATGACCTTCATTAACAATTATTTAATTAACTTATATTAATTATTATTAATTTCAAATTAATAAATCTTAATAACCAATTAATTAAACTTTAATTATTTAATTGATTAAGTGTTAACCCTACTTAATTAATATTTAATTACTCTATTAATTAATTCTTAACCATTAATTAATATCCTAATTCATAATCCTTAATTACAAATTAATTATCCCTAATTAATAAATCTTAATCATAAATAAATTAGTTTAAACCTTTAATTACTTATTTAATTAATCCAAATGATTAATTAATCAAACAAATTAATTATCCATTAAATTTCCTAATTAATTTAATGAACACAAATCTTTAATTACTTTAAGATAAACTTTGTTCTTATTGAAAATCAAGTTATCATTTACAAAGTATTTAAATTACAAATTAATTAATCCAATTCATTAATTAATTAAATTAATTTAACTATTTTAATTATCTTAAAGATTTAATGATTTAAACTTTAAGATAATACATTTTCTTATTCAAAGGTTACATTATCATCCTTAAATATATTTGAAAACATCCATTTCAAATTAACTTTTAAATTTCATTTTAAATTCTGTATTTAAAATGAATACCAATTTATTTTTAACAAAGTTTTAAAACCAATTTAAAAACTTTTACTTGTTAAAAATTTCTTATCTCTTATAAAAGAATTTTAAAAAGAGTTTAAACCAAATTCCTTTTTAATTTCAAACATTTAAATATAACTAACATTTAAAACATTTATTTCCAATCTAAGTTTTAAAAACAAACTTGAATCTATACATTAAAACTTTGATTTAAATCCCTGTTTAAATATTACTTCACAAATTTGAATTCAGTTTTAAATTTAGTTTAAACTTTTTAAACAGACAGTTTTCTTTTTTTTTTCAAAAACCTGGTAACAACTTACAACTCGAACACACACACTAAAACTTCGAGTCGCACCCTCTAAAAACCCGAGCATCTCACGAACAAAACCCGAGAAAATAACTCGAGTGGCCTCTCTGTAAAACCCAGACTTACTCTAGTCCCCTCAAAAATACTTCGAGTCGCACATCAAAAACCCCGAGTCTCCCACGAAACAACTCGAGTACGAACTCGAGTAACCTTCTGTTAAATTCCAGACTTCACCAGAGATACACCCACGATCTCGTGCACGTGCACATCCACCAGCGTCAACTCCGACCATCGCCGCGTATCTCCACAAGTCGACGTTCATCCACTTACTAGAAAACGACCACTCGATTACCCAAAATGCCATAGGAACAAAATCGAGCATTCAAAACTAACTCGAACCCAAAACTGGAACACCTTCAATCTCTGGAACTGCCTCGTCTTCAAAATCTCGACCATCAGAACTTCTGCAACTCCGACGATATCTTCATCATCGACCAAACTTCATTTCCTCAAAAGCCTGAAGCACTCGATCCACTTGAGAAACTGTGGTGATTAATTCTCTTAACTTATTAAAACTAGGTTTAAAAATTTAAAACCTAAATTATTTCTACCTCACTGCCTTAATTTAAATTCTAATAATTTTCCCTTCGTCCTTGATCATTCCACTATTACCAGATACAATATTGATCAATCAATCCTCCTAGATTAACAGTTCTAACCAAAAATCCATTTTCAGTTAAAACCAGAACTGCTCTTTTAATTCTAAACTAAAAGTTATGATTTAAATGTTAAAAATCATGTTATAGCTTATATATTCAATACATATACTTGAATTTATAAATTACAAAGTTAAGTTTTTACTTTATTTTAACATGCACTGTTATTTTTGATTTCCAGAGACACTTGGGTTTAAAGTTTAACTTAACTAAATTTTTAAAACATTCTTCTATGATAAATCAACAATTCTTACTTATAAGTTAAGTCCTAATAACTAAATCAAGTGGTAAAAGATTTAAAAGGAATTTTGAGTCTGGCAACAAAACAAAACAGAATCCAGATTCATACATGCATATACCACACCCATATATACAAACAGGAGAATGCACTTATTCATACATCAATACATATATATGTCACAGAGATTCAACATGCAACCCTATTTTACTTTAAGTTTAAAAGTTACTCACCATTTAAAATAGAGACAGAGCCTGAAACAGGATCTTGAAGACTGGAATTGATAATATGCTTGAGTTTGTATATTTTAATACTTTTGATCTGGAAGTCCTTTGAAAGCTGAAGTTTGAAGAATTTCGAAATCCAAAGCTTTGATTTAAAAATTTCATGCTTGCTTCCAGTTTTGAGAAGAATGCAGACATGTTGTTCTGAGTTGTTTCCAGATTTGAAAAATGAAGGCAGACAGGTTTTTGAAGATGATGCAGAGCATCTCCTTTTTGCTTTGAACATGATTCCAGGGATGAAAAGAATATGTTGCAGGCCCTTGTTTTTGATTTGAAAATTTGATTACAGATCTTTGATTTGGTTTGAGGAAGATTTCCAGATTTTCTTTTGAAGTGTAGAAATGAATTAAGGCCGAGGATTTGATATTTGCAAATGGAAATGAGATTACAGGGTCTTTGATTTTGGTTGAAGAAGATTTACATGTTTTTGCTTTAGGATTTGGAAATTTGGTTACTGATTTGTTTTGAATAAATTTTCAGCTGAAGCTTTTATCTTAGCTTTTGAAAAATGAAGATTAGAAAAGAATGGGAAATGAAGAAAGCATGTTTTTATAAGTATAATTGATTTATTTAGAAATTAAAAGAAAAATCAAAAATAAAAGGACACTTGTCTCAAATTTTAACAATTGTCAATTTGTAATGTTTGTTGATTAACACTTGTTAAAACAAAGACTTAAGATAATGACATATGTCTCTTAAGTAATTTTTACATATTTAACTTATTTTAAAAATGCCTTTTCTTATTTATAAAATACTTATCTATATATATATTACTTTTTAAAGAAACAAAAACAAATTATATTTTAAAATAAAAGTGTATACAAATATTCTAAGATCTAAAACAATTTAAATATTTATTCTTTTGAATTTCAAAACTTAAATTCAAATCCAAATTAAATTAAATCCTAAGATTCAATTTAAAAGTTAAGTTATATATATTTATATATAACTATTTATTCATTTTAAGCTTAAGTTAAAATATATCTTAAACAATTTAAACATTTATCTAAAGTATATTTAAAACTATAAAGTTATTTATTTAAATAACTTTGAAAGCTCATATTAAACTAAATCTAAATTTCCAATTTACCAAAGCTTCTATTTATAATATATACAAATAAATATATATTACAAATAGAAAATATCTTATTAGCCTTTAAAAGATAAAATTTACCAATTAAATACTTATTTAATCAGATTATTAAATTAAATTCAAATTTCATTATCAATGATTATCAATATCAATTTAATTATTTAACAGATTATTAAATTGATATTGTTAAAATTTCCGGGATATTACACACATTAACAACATTTTCGTAGTTATTTTTTATTTTCTTTTTATATTCCTTTTTAACATTCACAAAACAAGAACATTCTCATAATTAATCTTTATTATTTGTGAGATGTCGATGTGTGTCCTTGATTCGAAATATTTGGATCTTATCCAATTAAAATTTGAGAATTGTCATTGATGTGGATGATAGAAGTTGGTTGTCCTTTCAAATAAAAAAGAAAACAGTTACGTCCTTCAAACATATATCCAGTCAAATAAAATACATGTTTGGTTAAGTAAAAATTACTTTGTAAATATAATATAACTAATATACAATATGTGGATATTATATGCACATACTATGTGAGCCTCTAACCAGGATAAGTATAAAAGGAAAAATCACCAAAATAAATCATTATGAAAAGTGCACTCTGTGAATAAATACAAAAGCAAGCAGTTGATTCGTGAATGTATGTAAATTGTCCAAGTACATGCTCTTGGTAAAAGTGGTGAATCACAGAGACCGAGCGAGAATTTTCATCTATCCTAAAAAGAATAAAATTAAGAAAATGAGTAAAAGGTTAGTTGCAACAATGGCTCAATATAAATTATAAATAGATGTAGTCATTATCCTATAGATTGTAATGAAAGGAAGAAAACAACGTGTTCATTGGAAACGATTGTATAAATATCATGATGTATAAAGTTAAAATATCATGATGAATTCCAATTGGCGGATTTCAAGGAAGAAGATAACGAGGAAATCAAAGAGTCTGAAGTCAAAGTTACTGCGAAGCAGGCATCATGCCTTTACAACTTTTTTTGTTAAAATTTCTCTCAGTGCATAACGACAACCAAGATGATAAACTAAAGGCGTAAAATGGTTACAATTTATTAACAATAAGTCCTGCGTATATAAAAAACACCAGTTTTGCTATTGTTAAGAATATTTTTTCATCAAAACTTATTGGAAGTTGCTATTTTTTTTGAAAACCTTTATATAATTTTAATTTAATTATCAAAAGTTACAGGTTGTTACTATCTAGATGTTAATCTAGTTTGATAAGTTCTTTTTTTCCTTTCTAAACACCTTTTTTCATTTTTTTAAACTACAAACAATGGCAGTAAATAATTTAACCTTCATTTATTTATTTTCTTATTCTCCAACACAGCTATTGTCACCTTATTGTTCCATGTTTCTACCAAATTTTTTATCAAGCTACTACAATTTACTTCCATAAATTAAGTTTTTCTTTGATGTTATCATATCTTTGTTAACCTACTAATTTTGACAGTAAGGCCTGTACATGCTCAATAATATGTGTGTGCATATTAACTTCTTTAAGGGCATTAAAGAATAATGAAAATGAAAATAAAAGTAAAATACATGTGTATATTGACATGTATGTATTTCTGTGTGTTAGCGTATAAAATATGGATAGGATACTTATAAATATATTTGTGCAAGTGTGTAACTGCAAGGGTTTTGAACACAAGTTATAAAATCAATTTATTATGTTCTCATTAGTTACAAGTTATAAAATCAAATTATTATGTTGTTATTAGTTTGGTTTTTAGGTTCTGTAGGTTTATGATGACGAAACCACGAGCTGCTCCTACAAAACTTCCAACTTCTCTTCAACTAGCTTTTTAAGAGTCTTACTACTGTCGAGCGATGAGAATGGTTTAATCTTGAGGTCGTCCATTATCGAGAACTTTGCCATTTCTTTTGCATAACCTCCTTTAACTACAGCACTTGAGTACTCTAACTTTAGATTAATTGCTTTTTTTTGACATGTTTCACTCCATGTACCCCGCCAGTACCAACATAACTTATAAAGTCCATAAATATCTTCTTAGGAACAAAGAATAATAAATAGCTAATACCAAAATAAGGTGCAAGTTTGGGACTAATAGTAGTTTAACCATGCCAGGTTTAAAGTACTTGGTATCAGAGCTCAAGTCTGCCACACTATTATATAAATTATCCATGCAACCAATAAAGGATGACTTGCTGAAGTGACAATAGGTCCCAATGGAAAGATCAAGAAGCTCAATTAGAGGTTTACAAAGTCTTCTTCGGCTTCTATGTGTAATACCTTATCAGTAGATTTGCATATTATAAGTTTTGCTTCAAACACGTTTAAATATTCGTTCATATGGGGTTCTTCAACTTTCAGATATTTCAAATGAAATGCAGGATTACAAACAATGTCTCTGTTTTGAAAGTACACAGCAAAAAATGGAGATTTAGATGTAAGTGATCTCTTAAGAAATTGACGTAGCTGTAAATTAATATGTTAGTATGAAAAGGTATGTGGATATTTAAAACTAGCTATCAAATGAATATGATAGCTGATACTAGAGTACCAGAGGAGGTATCATTATAAATTATTATGTCCAATTTGGAAATTTGTGTGATATCCCGGAATTTTTGGCAATATCAATTTAATAATCTATATTAAAAATTAAATTTGATTTGATAATTCTTGTTGATAAATTTAAATTGATCTAATAATCTTCTTTTAAATAAATATTTAATTGGTGATTTTATCTTTTTAAAAGGCTAATAAATTATTTTCTATTTATAATGTGTATATATTTGTATATATTGTAAATAGAAATCTTTGGTTTGAATTTAATAAATAAATAAATCTTGTTTTCAAATTCTAATATATTTTGGTAATTTGGAAATTATGATTTAATTTAAAATATATGGTTTTAAAATATTTAAGATAAATGTTTAATTGATTTAAATTATATCTTAGCTTAAGTTTAAGATTAATTAAAAGGTTGGTTTTAAAATATTGTTTAATAAATATGATATATTAATTTATTTAATAATAATAGGAATGTATAATCTCTGTTATAAATTATTTAAATTTGACAAATTATTATTTTCAAATAACATTATTAAGGTATTGTTTCATATATAAATGTAAATAGATTTTATAATAGAAGTGTTATTTTCAAATTAAATATGTTGTTATATATGTATATATATATAACTTGATTTTAAAATTGGATTTTAGAATTTATTTTGAATTTAAAAGTCTTGAAATTTAAAAAGGTAGATATTTAAAATGTTTTGGATTTTAAAGATATTTGTATAAGCTTTTATTTGTATATATATAAATAGTTTTATTTTATTTTCTCTAAAAAGTAATTTATAAGAAATAAAAATAAGTAGTTATGTTAGAAATAGAAATAAAGATATATAAGATAAAATATATGGTTATATAGACACATAAGTGAACTTAAGATAATTCTAGGATTGTGTGTATATATATATATATATTCTAGTGGAATACATGAAGTTATACAAAGAAAACTATCATATAAGTACATACGAAATAAAGAAAGATAAGTATATGTAGACATGGAGGACAACTTCATTTATTGCTATTATCTCTAGTACAAGTAAGATCATATCAGCCACCAAAGAGAAGAGAAAAATCTCTGATCTATTGTACAAAGAAAAATAATATCACCTGTAAACTCTTTTCTATATATCAAATCTTTCATATTTCAATTTCATTCATCCAAAAAAGCTTAGCATTCCAGAAAATATATTTCAACTGAAGCTTCATTTCAACTCAACTTAAACAACAATTCAACTCAACAAACATGAAGATCAAAGAGTTTCAGCTAGCAACTTTCAAAGCATTTTCCAGTTTTAAAGTTTTCAAAGCTATTTCAAAAATGTGCTCTGTTCTTCCTTTTCTAAACAAGTGAGTAACTTTTAAAACTTAAGTAAATTTGGTTGCATTCTAGTGTGTTGAAATGAATAAGTATTACATGTATATACAAGTGAAATCTTGTGACATCCCGGATTTTTGGCAGTATTATTCTAATCAATATTTAATTGAATTAATTAAAATACAGGTTATTATTTTTAAAACGAATATATATATATATGATATAGTCGGGACAATAATAGTTCAAGTAAAATAAATCTTATCAATATTAAATCTAGATATAAAACAAGTATATTGTTAAAAATAAATATATATACATGTAATCATACAAGATAATAAGTATTAAGTTAGAAATAAATATTTGTGATAGAAATAGAATTCAGTATATATGGTTACATGACAACATAAAGTAAACACCTTTGATAAATTCTAGCATCATGATAACTATAGGAATTCATTTAGTTACAAAGCAACAAAACAGTAATATATATGTACAAACTGGATGAGTATGTAGGCTAAACAAGACAAAATATATACAAGATTTGTACAAACAAATAAAGAATAAATATGTAAACTTGGAAGAGAAGGCAATAACAATTACTGTAAAGGATCAAAGAAATATCTATGAACACATATACAAGCATAAAGGACTCTTGCATTTAATGCTAGCACAACTATTTGTCAAATAAAATCTTACAGCCGAAATTTCTGTATCATCTTTGCAGAAATTTAATACAAAATTAACCTGGTCAAACATGTAAGGCTGTCTAGATACAACCTGTCTATCCAAGTCCTTCCTATATATATATCCATCATATTATTGTGTTCGTTGATAGAACTTAACAAAAACCTAAGAGCAAACCTGAAAAGAATATAAAGAACAAAGGAAAATAAACATCATCTGCTGTTTTCATTCATTCATCATCAAGGCAGAGAAGTTTTTCCTGTGATTCAAATCTGCAGTTTTATTCATCAACAACTTGCTTTCTGTTCAAAATTTTTGGTGAGTAAACTTCCTCCTTTAATGTTTGATCTGATGCATAGTCTTTTGTGTGATGTGGGAATATAGGTTTGCATGGATAAATTCATATGTTAATGAGTATTAAGTAAAAGGATATGTACGCATCTGTTTATATACAAATATTTATGCCTCTGTTATACAACAGTTTTCAAGCCTCTGTTCAAACATATTATAACAGTGAGTGACACCCTTTTTATAAAAAAAGAAAATCTTAAGTATGGATATCTGTTGCATGATAATCTCTGTAATAGTTATATATTGTGTGGATGTATATGAGTGGATTTTTTTTTGTGTGCATGTGTTGATATATAAAAGTTCATCCCTATTTAAAAAGTACAGAGTACCAAACTAAGGAAAATTTCAATTCCTTTTATTCTAATTTTTGTTAGGCTAGGGTATTTAAACAAATTATGTTTGTTTAAGGTTAAACTAAGATTTAAAACTATTTTTAAGTTTAATAAACAAAAATATTGTCTGGAAAAATATAAAGAACAGAGGAACTTTAGTTTTTGTTAAAAATCAAGTACATTGATTTGTTAATTCACATATATAGTCTGAATCCTCTTTACAAAATATGATTTTTAAGATAGAAATCATGATTTTTAGTTTGGGATCTTGTGTGAAATTTCAAGTTAACCAGAGAAGGGGTTTTGAGGGATCTCTGGTGATCGACAGTTGTTGGGAGGTCGGGGCTTCGTCTGAAGGTGGAAGGATGTACGGCGAGCATAGGAAAATTTCATGGAGTGGTTTCTGATCGTCGTGGCGTCAACGGCGAAGTAATTTAGGTTTAAAAACCTAATTTTGGTCGAGTCTGGTAACTGGAGTAATGCGAGGCCTCTGGGTGATCGAGTGTCGTCGGGCTTTGGCATTGGGTGCGTGGAAGTTAGGCGAAGGCGTGGCCGGGGTCGTAGATGCTCAGGTGATCGGAGGCGAGGTGTCGAAGGGAATTCTGGTGATGGGTATGTGTCCCAGTTTTTCACCTACCTTGCTCGATTTTAACTGGAAATGTATATGAATGATTCGAGGGTAAGGAACGAAGGTCTGGAAGATAGTTGAAGTGCCGGAAGGTTCGCTGAGGGACGGAGGAGCTTCAGCCGGTGGTACACGTGCACGGTGGACATTTCTGGTGATTGTCGTTTCTGGTTTGGCAGGGAAGAATTGCTCGAGTTTTACTCGTAGTAATTTGATGGTTTGCTCGGGTTTATTTGGATTTGACTCAAAGCAAAATTTGTGTGACTCGGGAAAATGCTGGAGCGACTCGAAGTGTGACTCGAGATAATGAGGGGCAGTCTCGAGTTCCTTTTTTTATGCAGTATTATATAAAAATAAAGTAGGCTTCTTGTTTTTTTAAAAACAAGTTAAGCATTGTAAACCTACTAAAGGATTAACAATTAAGTCCTTAATACGAGTTTTGAGTAATTTAGTCAATAACAATGTTTTAACACCTAATTATTATTTTAAGTTAAGCTAAGTTGAGTACTTAATATCAATTAATTACTTTGAAGAAAAATTAAGAATAATTACTTCATATTTGAATTTAGAGTTTGGATTAATTAATGATTAAATGATAAATAAAATTATAATTAACTACTTAAAGTTAATTAACGAATTATTAGTAGTTAAGTAAATTAAGTAATCTAATTAACTGGTGATTAAGGCTACTTAATTTGTAATTAAGTTGTGTTAATCAATAATTAAGGGTTATTAATAAATGGTTGGAGAACAATTAATCTGCAATTAGGATTTATTAATTGGGTTTAGGGGTAATTAAGGGATGGATTACCCGATTGAAATTTATTTGTAATCTCTCGATGAGTAATTAAATAATAAATGCTTGATGAGATTTTAGCGAAGTAATTCATAATTATAGGATGAAATAAATTAAAGGAATTACTTAATGGGAAGAAATAAAAGGGTAATTACTTAGTAGAAGTAATTAAGGATAAAGTATGTGGAGTAATTAATCAAAAAGAATTAATAATTAAGTAAGGGGTTAATCTTTTAAGTAAGAAATTTTCAGAGGGGTAATTACTGTTTATGAGTAATTGGGGTTCATTTATGGATACAATTAATTAAGAATAATCATTCATGAAATGTGGTCAAGTATAATTACTTAATGAAAGAAATTAGATAATGATGTAATTAAGGAATAATTAATCAAGGAGGATAAATTAAGATGAATGGTTATGGGATGGTTAATCAATTGGGCTGAGATTAATTAATAAACAGGACTTAATAGGTGATTGATTTGTCTTGCTTATGTATGATTAGATGAATATTAGATGTCATGAATTGAATTGATACCCCTGATATGAAATGATTCGTGATATGATGTGTTGGATGGGCGCGGGTAATATGGTTATGTGTTAATATTGGATTGCTGAGTTAAGATGACATTGGATTCGAAGAGACCGGAGTCGGGTATCAGTACATACCCGAAACCACTTCGATTCCTATAATTTGATATGTGAAACAAAATACCTGAAGTGTAATGACTTAAGTAAATTGGACTATTTAAATCTAAGTTTGGCACTTAGAAATTGTCGTGTGAAATGGTTGACGTTTATAACAACTTGTGAAGTTGTAAGATTGATATAAGTTACCCCGGGTTTATATAAGTTGTATGCTTGTGCATTCCATGTTAGATGGGTTTACTCACGCTGGTTTCCAGCCTGACCCGGGTGTTACTTTGATGTAATGCTCGGGTCAGACCGAGTATTACATATTTTCAGGTAAGGACGTTTCGGAGCTCAAGAGGCGAGCTGGATGGCAGGAACGTATGGAGTGTTTCCGCTATGATATTTTTGTTGTATATTGAGACATGTTGATTATATATGTCCAGTGATTGTATATATGTTGTAACTCTGATGTATTAAAGTGTAATTTAACTGATACAATTTCTTTGTATAAATGGTATTATATGATATTATATTTTGATCCGCTGCGAATGTGAGATTCTGTGACTTGTTTCCTGTTTCTTCTTCTTCTATCTCTTTCTTCTTTTCTAACTATCTGGAAATTTCAGGATCGAAAATTCCGGGTCGTTACAGTTGGTATCGGAGCGAAGGTTAAGCGAGAACCTTGGCTCTGGTGGGTATACTCATATAGATAGGGTCAATAGTACCCTAGAATGAGTTGAGTGTATATATATGAGAGCGTACTTGTTATTTTCATATATAAAGATTTCAAATGAGTTTTATATAAGATTATATTTGATATATAAAGCAATATTCCTTTTAATAAATATTAAGGTAATTGGTTGTTAAATCATTGGAATCAAATAGAATAATGAGAATTAAGTGTTAGTAGTAATACAACCAAATTGTAATTGAATAAAGATAAATATTGAAATGGATCCAAATTAAAATTTAAAATCCTGAATTTGTAAAAAAAAATGTTTTCAGAATAAAGATGATAATGAATTAGTTTCCAGATATGATAATCTTGGTTATTATCATAAATGGTTGTTGTATTTAATAATGGAATATGTGTTAATGAGTAAGCAAAATAAAATGTGTTAAGGATATAAACTTAGATGAGTATAACTTGTAAATTAGAACATATTTAAATTGTGAAGTTTAAACCTAAGTTTAGAAACATTTGAATTGTTTCAAAGTGTTAAAAGAAAAGAATAAATAATATTGTTAGAATATACTTGAATGTGATCTTATTTTAAAATAAGAAGCTGTTTGAAAACTTTAAAAAAAAAAGAGGGGTCTGTCTTAAATTAAAACCAAAGATGGTTTGAAAATAAACTCTAAATGTTGAGTTTTAAATTTGGGAAATGAGGTGTGATATGCAAGGTAATAAGTTTTTGAACTTATAAGATTTATTAATGTGAAGTTTAAAATTTGAAGTGGGAATTCAAATTTGAGTAAGTTTGGCGAGATTAAATTGAATTTAACTTAAGGGAAGTTAAATAAGTTTGGAATAAACAACCTGAATTGGAAATTTCAAGATGAAATTGAGGTTTAACTTAGGAAAGTTAAATGGGTTGATTTGGTAGGGAACTATATGTGGTCTCAGATAGGAATGAGATCTGGAATGGGTAGTGGATGATGAATGTTTTAAATAAATTGGATGATAGATTGGGGTAATATCTATCCCAATATTGGAATTAAATGGAATTAAACTTTAATTTGAAATTACTTAAGTAAATTTGATTTTAAAGATAAAAATTAAAAATGGGATCACTTTGAACATTAAGATTTGAATGTTTAAAATGAACATGTAAACTGAAATGGTTAAGGATTGGTTCCAAGATTGAATTTGGGTAATAAATTGAAATTCAAAGATTTAATTGTTTAAAAGGGGTTTGAATTATCATTTGAACTTTGAAATAAGTTAAGTAAAGATAACTTAAAATGGAATTTTGAGAATTGAACTCAAAAATTAAATTGTTTAAAGATATTGATTGAAGATAAATGTTAATTGGATTAAGGGAATAAATCAGCATTTGAAAATTTAACTCGAATTTATATAATTCGAGATGGTTTGAAATTGAGATTTAAATTGAATTAGTTCAAACTGAATTTGATTTGAATTAATGGGAATTGTGATTTATGATGGATAAGTATAAAATTCAAATGGGAAATTTGAATTGGATTAATTTGAAATAAAATTGAAGTTATTCAAATTGGGATTGAGTCAGTTTAAATGAAAGTGGAAATTTAAATTGAATTGATGGAAATGGAGATGGGGTATTAAACAGTTTGACTCTGGACTATTTTCAAAATAAATTGTTCTAATATAAATCTATTTTTCCCAACTATTTACTACAACTTTTCTTTTTAAACCTAAAACTATCTTAAGCTTGTTTTACAATTACTTTTGGAACTATTTAACCATTTTACAACTGATTTATAAACTAATTACTGTTTTCAACTGTTTTATAAATAATTACTATTTTTCAACTATCTTACAACTACATAACTATTTTACTATCTATTTTTCAACTGATAATTATTTTTCAACTACTTATCTATTCTTAAAAAAAATTTCAAGCTATTTTCTAAATATAAACTGGTCGGAGTTCAAACTGTTATTGATTAAATACCCAACTGAGATAAGAATTGAAGTGATAATCCAAGTGGGGATTTAGCCAAATGTGAATAAGTGAATAAAATCAAAGTGAGGGTGAATAGAAAGGAAATTGATTTAACTGATAATCAATGAAGATAAATACGTAGGATGTACGTATATTATTCTATTCGCATAGTGATTTGATCTAGATTCGAGCATAGAATTTCGAGATAGTATTATCGATCCGAGTTGGGATTTTTCGCTCGATTTTTGACGGCGAACCTGGATATGGATTTTTGATTGGTTCTGGATATTCTCTATCATAGGTGTGACTATGCAAGGAGAATGACGGTTTCTGATCAAGAAACCAGATCTGAGTCCGCACTAGGAAGTCAGGTGGACGATACTAGTTCGGAAGTGAAATTGTGTGATCGAGTAAGCGATCTGATTGATATTGCGTACGAATGATATGAGGACATCGTACAGGCTTGAATGAAATTGGCATTGAAAATTTGTGGATAAAAACTGAAAAGATTTTTGAAATTGAAAGTATATTTTGAGAAATTGACAATGAATAAAGATAGAAATTAACTTTATGGAAATAAAGTGGAAATTGAATATTTTTCTGAGTTAAAGTTTACTTTATAATAAAAGGAAGAAATTTGGCAAGTGACTTTATAAAGTAATCAAATTTGAATATTTGATTGGAAATAAACAAAGTTACGTATCTTTGTTATATATGATAAAACTCCCCTTATTGAATCCATTGCCAAAAGGAAAAGGTTTTTGAAGGTTTTGAAGTATACAAAGGAAACTTATATAAGTATAAAGTGATTTAAAGATTTCTCAAGAAAATTATATATATGAATATATATATAAAAGATTTTATGGAAATGGTTTTGAGAAAAAGGTTTTGGGAACCTTTGGATTTGGAAAAGGCTTTTGATTTTTGGATAAAATCAATATTGGGATTTGGGAAAGCCTGATTTGTGAATTATCGATTTTGAGAATCGATTTTGTGTAAAAGCATTTATATGAGATTTATACTAGGTGTATGATTTGGAAAATACTATATGTGTATAGTATAAAGTGTTTTGAGATTTGCTCTGGGGAAAAAGGCGCTCCCTTGAAATGAACTTCTTAGGAGTGCCACTGGGTGGTACTGCCTTGAGCCCCAAGGGGGGGGTTTCTAAAGTTGATCCTGTGAGGAGTCCGGACAAAACTAGTTCCTGAGGATTATTTGTGTAGCGAAAGTCGAGGGGCTGGTGCCCACAGAGGCATTTGGGTTATGCTGTGACGACAGTGTAACTCGATGTCACTGCGATCTACTGCAGACCATAGCGAAAGTCGCGTGAGCCGCTGAGAGCCAACAGTCTACGTTTGATTTTATATCGGTAGACTGCGACACTATGGTAACATAGCGAAAGTCATGTGTGCCGCTGAGAGCCAACAGTCTGCGTTTGATTTTATATCGGTAGACTGAGACCTATGTAAGAGTGGAGAAGTTTCATTTTGACAGCGAAAATCGTGTGTGCCGCTGAGAGCCAACAGTTACATGGACTTTTGCTGTGATGGCAACGTAACCCTGGGTGTAACCGCGATCTGTTGTGGGTTCTATGGTGTAATCAGTTATATGGACTTTTGCTGCGACGGCAACGTAACCCAGGATGTAACTGTGACCATGGATGGGGGTGATGATTTCCAGAGCATTTTTACCAAAGATATTTCCTCTATTTTCGAAATCGTTTTCTATATTTTCAATAAAATTATTTTCCGAGTATTTTCACTGGATGTTGAAAATGGGTCTGCTAAGTACTTACAGATTTTCAGTCCTACGCCTGATCAACGTATGACCGAATTTCTATGGGAACGAAGATAGACTTGTCGAAACATCGAGTTATAAAAGTATTTTTATAAAACTGTTTTAGAAATATTATATAGATTTTTAATGTGGTTTAAAAATGATCAAAGAAAATTTATTTGGTTTTAAACATTTTCATAAATTCTGACTTCGTTCCTTTTCGAGGACGAAAAGTTTTAAGGGGGGAGGGATGTGACATCCCGGATTTTTGGCAGTATTATTCTAATCAATATTTAATTGAATTAATTAAAATACAGGTTATTATTTTTAAAACGAATATATATATATATGATATAGTCGGGACAATAATAGTTCAAGTAAAATAAATCTTATCAATATTAAATCTAGATATAAAACAAGTATATTGTTAAAAATAAATATATATACATGTAATCATACAAGATAATAAGTATTAAGTTAGAAATAAATATTTGTGATAGAAATAGAATTCAGTATATATGGTTACATGACAACATAAAGTAAACACCTTTGATAAATTCTAGCATCATGATAACTATAGGAATTCATTTAGTTACAAAGCAACAAAACAGTAATATATATGTACAAACTAGATGAGTATGTAGGCTAAACAAGACAAAATATATACAAGATTTGTACAAACAAATAAAGAATAAATATGTAAACTTGGAAGAGAAGGCAATAACAATTACTGTAAAGGATCAAAGAAATATCTATGAACACATATACAAGCATAAAGGACTCTTGCATTTAATGCTAGCACAACTATTTGTCAAATAAAATCTTACAGCCGAAATTTCTGTATCATCTTTGCAGAAATTTAATACAAAATTAACCTGGTCAAACATGTAAGGCTGTCTAGATACAACCTGTCTATCCAAGTCCTTCCTATATATATATCCATCATATTATTGTGTTCGTTGATAGAACTTAACAAAAACCTAAGAGCAAACCTGAAAAGAATATAAAGAACAAAGGAAAATAAACATCATCTGCTGTTTTCATTCATTCATCATCAAGGCAGAGAAGTTTTTCCTGTGATTCAAATCTGCAGTTTTATTCATCAACAACTTGCTTTCTGTTCAAAATTTTTGGTGAGTAAACTTCCTCCTTTAATGTTTGATCTGATGCATAGTCTTTTGTGTGATGTGGGAATATAGGTTTGCATGGATAAATTCATATGTTAATGAGTATTAAGTAAAAGGATATGTACGCATCTGTTTATATACAAATATTTATGCCTCTGTTATACAACAGTTTTCAAGCCTCTGTTCAAACATATTATAACAGTGTGTGACACCCTTTTTATAAAAAAAGAAAATCTTAAGTATGGATATCTGTTGCATGATAATCTCTGTAATAGTTATATATTGTGTGGATGTATATGAGTGGATTTTTTTGTGTGTGCATGTGTTGATATATAAAAGTTCATCCCTATTTAAAAAGTACAGAGTACCAAACTAAGGAAAATTTCAATTCCTTTTATTCTAATTTTTGTTAGGCTAGGGTATTTAAACAAATTATGTTTGTTTAAGGTTAAACTAAGATTTAAAACTATTTTTAAGTTTAATAAACAAAAATATTGTCTGGAAAAATATAAAGAACAGAGGAACTTTAGTTTTTGTTAAAAATCAAGTACATTGATTTGTTAATTCACATATATAGTCTGAATCCTCTTTACAAAATATGATTTTTAAGATAGAAATCATGATTTTTAGTTTGGGATCTTGTGTGAAATTTCAAGTTAACCAGAGAAGGGGTTTTGAGGGATCTCTGGTGATCGACAGTTGTTGGGAGGTCGGGGCTTCGTCTGAAGGTGGAAGGATGT
This sequence comes from Allium fistulosum, assembly GCA_030737815.1. NCBI lineage: Eukaryota > Viridiplantae > Streptophyta > Magnoliopsida > Asparagales > Amaryllidaceae > Allium > Allium fistulosum. Next base: position 881,110,987 of record CM060903.1, read on the forward strand.
ACGGCGAGCATAGGAAAATTTCATGGAGTGGTTTCTGATCGTCGTGGCGTCAGCGGCGAAGTAATTTAGGTTTAAAAACCTAATTTTGGTCGAGTCTGGTAACTGGAGTAATGCGAGGCCTCTGGGTGATCGAGTGTCGTCGGGCTTTGGCATTGGGTGCGTGGAAGTTAGGCGAAGGCGTGGCCGGGGTCGTAGATGCTCAGGTGATCGGAGGCGAGGTGTCGAAGGGAATTCTGGTGATGGGTATGTGTCCCAGTTTTTCACCTACCTTGCTCGATTTTAACTGGAAATGTATATGAATGATTCGAGGGTAAGGAACGAAGGTCTAGAAGATAGTTGAAGTGCTGGAAGGTTCGCTGAGGGACGGAGGAGCTTCAGCCGGTGGTACACGTGCACGGTGGACATTTCTGGTGATTGTCGTTTCTGGTTTGGCAGGGAAGAATTGCTCGAGTTTTACTCGTAGTAATTTGATGGTTTGCTCGGGTTTATTTGGATTTGACTCAAAGCAAAATTTGTGTGACTCGGGAAAATGCTGGAGCGACTCGAAGTGTGACTCGAGATAATGAGGGGCAGTCTCGAGTTCCTTTTTTTTATGCAGTATTATATAAAAATAAAGTAGGCTTCTTGTTTTTTTAAAAACAAGTTAAGCATTGTAAACCTACTAAAGGATTAACAATTAAGTCCTTAATACGAGTTTTGAGTAATTTAGTCAATAACAATGTTTTAACACCTAATTATTATTTTAAGTTAAGCTAAGTTGAGTACTTAATATCAATTAATTACTTTGAAGAAAAATTAAGAATAATTACTTCATATTTGAATTTAGAGTTTGGATTAATTAATGATTAAATGATAAATAAAATTATAATTAACTACTTAAAGTTAATTAACGAATTATTAGTAGTTAAGTAAATTAAGTAATCTAATTAACTGGTGATTAAGGCTACTTAATTTGTAATTAAGTTGTGTTAATCAATAATTAAGGGTTATTAATAAATGGTTGGAGAACAATTAATCTGCAATTAGGATTTATTAATTGGGTTTAGGGGTAATTAAGGGATGGATTACCCGATTGAAATTTATTTGTAATCTCTCGATGAGTAATTAAATAATAAATGCTTGATGAGATTTTAGCGAAGTAATTCATAATTATAGGATGAAATAAATTAAAGGAATTACTTAATGGGAAGAAATAAAAGGGTAATTACTTAGTAGAAGTAATTAAGGATAAAGTATGTGGAGTAATTAATCAAAAAGAATTAATAATTAAGTAAGGGGTTAATCTTTTAAGTAAGAAATTTTCAGAGGGGTAATTACTGTTTATGAGTAATTGGGGTTCATTTATGGATACAATTAATTAAGGATAATCATTCATGAAATGTGGTCAAGTATAATTACTTAATGAAAGAAATTAGATAATGATGTAATTAAGGAATAATTAATCAAGGAGGATAAATTAAGATGAATGGTTATGGGATGGTTAATCAATTGGGCTAAGATTAATTAATAAACAGGACTTAATAGGTGATTGATTTGTCTTGCTTATGTATGATTAGATGAATATTAGATGTCATGAATTGAATTGATACCCCTGATATGAAATGATTCGTGATATGATGTGTTGGATGGGCGCAGGTAATATGGTTATGTGTTAATATTGGATTGCTGAGTTAAGATGACATTGGATTCGAAGAGACCGGAGTCGGGTATCAGTACATACCCGAAACCACTTCGATTCCTATAATTTGATATGTGAAACAAAATACCTGAAGTGTAATGACTTAAGTAAATTGGACTATTTAAATCTAAGTTTGGCACTTAGAAATTATCGTGTGAAATGGTTGACGTTTATAACAACTTGTGAAGTTGTAAGATTGATATAAGTTACCCCGGGTTTATATAAGTTGTATGCTTGTGCATTCCATGTTAGATGGGTTTACTCACGCTGGTTTCCAGCCTGACCCGGGTGTTACTTTGATGTAATGCTCGGGTCAGACCGAGTATTACATATTTTCAGGTAAGGACGTTTCGGAGCTCAAGAGGCGAGCTGGATGGCAGGAACGTATGGAGTGTTTCCGCTATGATATTTTTGTTGTATATTGAGACATGTTGATTATATATGTCCAGTGATTGTATATATGTTGTAACTCTGATGTATTAAAGTGTAATTTAACTGATACAATTTCTTTGTATAAATGGTATTATATGATATTATATTTTGATCCGCTGCGAATGTGAGATTCTGTGACTTGTTTCCTGTTTCTTCTTCTTCAATCTCTTTCTTCTTTTCTAACTATCTGGAAATTTCAGGATCGAAAATTCCGGGTCGTTACAAATCTGATGTGATTATTTATAGTATGCATGCTGTGTATATGTGCTTTGTTCATGTTTTGTTCCCAGGCTCAAAATTTTATTTAAAATCCCTTACCACTTAATCTAGTTTCTGTTAGGATTTAGATTATAAACAAAAGTTGGTTATTTAATCATAGACTAATGTTTAAATTTTTAATCAAGTTAAAATTTAACTTGAATGTCTTTGGAAACTAAAAATAACAGAGCAAGCTCAAGATAACTAAAAATTCAAACATACTAATTTATTGTTTCAGGCTTAGGATCTGAAACATCATTCGAAAACTTGATTTTTAAAACTAAAATCACAATTTTTAGAAATAGGATTTGAGTGCAGTTCTGGTTTGACTAGAAATGGCAAATTGGGTGGTTTCTGGTGATCTCGATGGACTGGGAGGTCGGGGTTCTTCCTGGAGGTGGAAGAGTGATCGGAGCTTAGAGGAAAAATGTCAGGAAGGTTATCCAGGCATGGTGGCGATGGTGGTTGATGATTGGAGTCTGTAAACCTAGTTTGGAGCTCGATCAGAAATTTGATCACCACGGCACGTAGGGTTGACCGAGTGCCACAGGATTCTGGTGAATGGAAGTAGGTGGGTTGACGAAGGCTTGGACGGAATCTCAGACGTGACGGTGGTCGGAGGCGCAAGAACGATGGTGTTCCATGTTTTGCATTTGGGTTCAGATTTGGATTTGAAAGCTTGAATTCGATTTTGAGTTTGAGAGGATGTTCTGATTGTCGGAATAGGATGCGGAGTTGATCGCTGATGTGGTGAGGCCATCGTGGTTGGTCGGAGCACCGTGCATGTGCACGGTGCATTCTATTTTTCTGGTGGTGCCTGTGTTGAGCAGGATTTAGTACTCGGGTTTTACTCGAGTTATTTCGTGAAATGCCCGAAGTCAAGTGGGGTTGGACTCGAAGTTATTTGAGGGTGGCTCGAGTCATTATTTTGTGTTACAGGTTTTGTTTTAAACCCGTCTGATTAAATTTTAAATGATTTTAAAATTTGAAAATAAAGATTTAAACAAAGTTTAAATCAAAGGTTTTAATCTGGATTCAAATTTAATTTGTATCCTAGTTTTTAAAATAAAATAAAGTTTTTAAAATTTAAATTCTTTTAACAATTTTTGTGACGACCCGAAATTTTTAAGCATTTGAAATTGGAATATTTAATTAATTTTAAATATTCAGAGATTAATTATTAACTTTAATATCAAATATCACTAGTTATTGGATAATCAATTTATTTGGATTAATTTATAATGGAAAATGGAGAAAATACCGAATAAAGAGTTTCAAGCCTGTTAAAAATATTTTAAGGGCTTAGAAAATCCATATTAATAATATTGAAGATGATAGAACTTTCAAAATGGAATTTCAAGGTATTTTGTTCAGTTTTAAAAATATATCGTTTAAATTGAATTTAAAAATAGCCTTACGAGGCACAGTCTCGGAATTCGACGAAACCAGTTCCATTGGATCCGTAATATTGTATTATTACCGGATTTCAAGTTTCGAAGTAATTGGAGTTGTTGTGTGAGCGTACGACATACAAACGCGTTGAAATTAAATCGAAAATTTAATATAAACAATATAAGCAAAACACTGTAGCTAGATATTTTTCCAACACGCTTCCTTTGTCTTCTCGAACACGCTATTCCCTTCCATCTCTGCTCGTTTAAACAACAGAAAATATACAGATAAATGAGAATCAAAGTTTGATTTCTCGAGAAAAAAATCATGGCCGAACAGTTTTCTTCCCTTTACAAATTCGAAGATAAGGCTTCCTCCCCTTTCGTTTGAATTCAAAGCCGACCTTCCTTATTATTTTTTTCTTCTTCTTCAATCAAACGAAATCGAACCAAGAGAAAAAAAAAAACCCCGCATCCTTCTGTTCAAATAAATTCTCGAACCCTCGTCCTCAACGAACCGCATGGCTGCTCGAAGGGATTGTGACATCGCGAGTTTGATTCGCGTGAAGGAGGACGCTTTTGTGAGTAGGGTTTCGCCTTTAGGAGTTGTCGCGAGTCGTTCGATCGACGCTGGGTCACCGAGTCGTCGTCGTGAAGTACAAGTGTGGCTGTGAGCTTGAGCTCGAGTGGGAAGCATTCGATCGGAGTTAGGGTTCCAGTGGCGAATGGGTTAGGGTAGAAGTGGGGCTACAGTGACGAAGTCTTGGGTCGCGAGGTCTGGATGTGGAGTAGCACGCGGTGGAGGGCGAGTGAAATCGATGGGACTCGATCGTTGCAACATCGTGCTCGCGTGGAGCTATGGGAAGGCGAAGTTCGATGTGGAGATGTTCGATTTCGTACGCGATGGAAACTCGTGGAGAATTGTGAGTCGAGATGGGGCATTCTGATTTTTCGGCAGTAAGGTATTTTGTTAACCTATTTGTAAATTAGGTAATTAAATGAATGTATTATAGGATGAAATCTATAACAGGAAAAATATATATTCATATGCAGTTTGGAAATAAAACATACAAGTTTACTTAATAATGTATATTAGTGATTTAGATGATTGATAAACTTCTTTAAAATTATTTAGTTACTGAAAGAATTGTAAGAGAAAAAAAATATTTGGTTTAACTAGATTATTAGTTGAGTTATTTATTTAGTGGTAATTAAATTGTTAATAAAACGCATTATTTGTTTTAGTAACCAAATATTATTTTATTAAAGGAAAAGTAATTTGAATAAATAATTAGCTAAGTAAAATTATCAAAGAGAAGAAATTGTTCAATAAGTTCAAATATTAATAAAATGTAAAATGTTTATTCAAGGTCTGGAACCATGGAAGGACAGGCCGATTGGGATTGGTTTGCAAATAAAATCAAAGGTGAGTCAATCTCACTCAGCTGAATTTTTAATTTAAATTTAAATGGTTAAATTTAAATAATTGATTGGATGATTGCATTGATTGATGTGCTATATATATATAGTAGTATATAGCAATATACATATATTGGCATATGTGTATATTGGAATTGTTGATATTCCCGCATTATATAGCGGATGAGACCCTATGCGCCGCATAATAGCGGATGATATTTTATAAAACCCATATACCGCGATATTCCACTTTGAAGTGAAATTGGTATTGTGCTAACATCTGTGGATGCAGGGAAACAGGTTGGAGGGATCCGACTGGATTCCTCAAAATATTTAATTTTGGTTTAAATATTCTGTGATATGATTGTTGATATCCTGTGATGATTTATATTGGATAATCTGGTTGGATTGAATTTCCCAGTATAATGAGTTACCAAAAGCAATTGAATTGGATTTTTGGAAAGAAATAAAAGAGTAAAATTAAGTTAAGTAATTCTAGTGAATTCGAAATAAATTAAATATGGAAAAGAGGAATTTTGAATAAATAGAGAAATATTGAATTTAAAGAGAACTTATGTGATGTTATTTAAAGGGATAAAAAAATTTATTTTAATTCAATGTTTAAATGAAATTAAAAAGAAAGAAGGAATTTGGGAAATCTAAGACTTGTGTTTCGATTTAAAGATTTAAAATCATAATGAGTAATAAAATCTGGAAGTTAATGAATTTGGAAATAAATGGATTAAGTAAGGAAATTTATTTCAAAGTAAAATAAATTGGAAAATCAATTGTAAATTGATTTAAATATTTGGGAATTTGAAATTTAAAGAGAAGTGAGATTTTGGAAACTGGGTTATAAAGTAAAATAAAATATCAGTGGATATTTGAGAATATAAATTCAAGGTGGGAATTTATAAAAGAATATGAATTGGTTTAAAAATAAATGTTGATTTATTTTTAAAAGATATGAAGAGAAGTGTATTTCTCTGGATAGCCAAGTACGTTTTTCCAAGGCAATTTTAAATATAAGTTAAAAGTTTTAATATGTTTTAAAAAGGCATATTTTAGAAAATTGATTATTTCTAAATGTTAATTTTCTAAGTAAGTATTTTCAAAAATCTATTATTGTAGTAATTATATAAAAGTGATTTGGTATATGTTTTTAAAAGGAGAAATTTAGTTTATATTTATAAAGTGGTTTATTTTAAAGTATATATTTTTAATGAAGTATTAAAGTAGTTTGATTTCAATGTTATAAAAATATATTTAAAATAAAGTGTTTTTAAATTATTTTAAAATTAAAAGTATTTTGTACTTGGTGATTCAGTGGAAATAATTATTTGGGAAATGTATTCCGTAAGCGGAGACTGTTTGAAATTGTTTTCAAAAGGAGTTTGAAAATTTGGAAATATATCTTGGAAAGATATTTGGGCAAATAAATAATGTGGGAAATTATTTATTGTGTGATGGTTGCTTGTGGATGTTAATTGATAGTTAAATAACCGACTATCAATATTGGCCAAATGCGCTGATCGTTTCGAAGAGACCGGGATCGAGTTTCCGTATACCGGGATTCTAGGTCTGGAGACTCGAATACCACTTTGATTCGGTTTGTACGTTTCGTGTAACGTGTTCGGAGTCGAAGATGGAGCAGTGAAGTGCAAGGGCTAGTCGCTACTAATCCTGAGGATATTTCCAAAATGGATGTAGTAGGAATAGTGCCTTCGGTTCCGTTCGGACCCGGGACGGACTTGTATGGACGAATGCTTTCGTGACATCGTCAGGTGGACGATGGGCATTCTAAGGGATATGTTCTGAAAAGGTATCGTTTAGCCTCAAGCCTCATCAACCGGGAATGACTGAAAATCAGGGGTTATGCAGCAAGGCTTCGTGGGTAGCCCCCACTTGAGAGTAAGGTCATCCCTGTCTAGATGTCCCTTTTATTTCGGCTTAGTGTTGCGGTTGCTGATCCCAACCGTGGGGTGATTTTATTTGGAATTATCCAGTAAGGGATGATTCCGGCCTTGTGTTGCAGGGGAGCGGGCGTACTCCTCGGTACTGTGATCTAGGCCACGTACTGTGACAGGTGGTACCCCAGTGCCTAGTCATTCGTTGGAAATCCATTCTCCCTACGTGCCTGTACGGTTTTGATTGTGCCCAACTATTGTTGAAATGTGAGATGCAAGCATTTCAGCTAGATTCTATTTTATTTTCTGTAGACACTATTATAATATCAGAGGATTTTGATATAAAGTGTTTTAGCTATCGTAAGGTAAAAACCCGACATGTTTATTTGTGGCGTGGTCTTACGAGATGCTTTTGTTTTCAAAGGATTTTGAAACTTTAATAATCAATTTGAGTGTGATTTTCTCACGCTGGTATTCCAGACTGACTCGGGTATTATTTTATTATAATGCTCGGGTCAGACCGAGTATTATAGGTTACAGGATATGATGCTGTGGAGCTCAGGAGATGAGCTGGATAGCGAGACGTATCTCCCGTACTTGTTTATATATATATATTCCGCTGTGTTGATTGTTGTACTCTGTTGTATTGAGGATATGATATGGTTATTGTCCAGTTGTATGTTATGTGTTCTCTGGTGTATACTCTGATGCTATATTATATAAAAACTGATATAATTTTTGATTTGTGTAAAGATCTGTTCTATATATTATATTTTATTCCGCTGCGATGGTTAGATTCTGATGTTGTTTTTTTTCTATTTTTCTTCTTCTACCTCTTCTTCTTAACTAAATGGTTCGATTTTCCGGGTCTGGAAAGTCGGGTCGTTACAGTGGTATCAGAGCTTAGGCTGGCGACAACCTTGGCTCTGGTGAGAATTTTGAGAGTATTAATAGATATGAGCGCGTATTTGTTAGTGAATATAAAATTGTTTTATATTGTGTTGATTGGTTTATTGAGTAGCTTATGGATTCTGGTCGATGTGTGGGATGCCACAACATTGATAGGGATCTCTAAACACTTGTATAGAACAATTCGACACAGTATTGTTTTAAAGTAGGGTAAATGAAATAATTTTACCCAAATTATTTTTGTATAAAAAGAAAATGTTTTGTAAACTATTCTAGTTAATATATATGGTTGTTTGGATGTTAGAAGTGATAATATGGAATTATTATCATTAATATATGGAAACTTAACTAGAAATTTATAACCAAAGCAAAGAATAAAATTTTATAATAAAATTTGAGATATAGATTACAAATGTAATTTATAAAATTGAAATAAACTTCATATACAAATGAGATTTGTACTTTAAAATAGAATTCCAGAGAAATGTGGAAAATAAATCGGAATGGATTTTAAGTTTGGAATTTTGGGAAAGGTTTGAAATTTCTTGAGATTTGGAAATAGTTTTCAAAGAGTTTGAGGAAATAATAAGTGGTATTATTTCAGGAATATCTTGAGTTGAGTTTGGAATCTGGAAAGATTTGAAATTTAAAAATATTTGAAATGGTTTAAAGAGATAAAAGCATTTAATTCTCTTCCGGTCGCTGGGAAATAATTTCGGTGATGACTGCAGCATCATCGATGTTCATTTTCGAGTTTCCAAAGAGAAATTGCTACCAAACCGTGTTAAATTTGGGATTGTTTGCAAAACTGGATTTGGTTTTGAAATTCAAAGAGATAGCTGAATATACAAAAGGAGTTTGGATGTGATTGATTTCAAAAGTGATTTTGAAATTTTGGGAAATTGTTAAAAACTCTGGAATCTTATTTTAATTGTTTATAGAAAAACAAATAAAAAGAAATAAATATACTTGACTAAATTTAATGTATAATCTGGAATAAAGAGTAAAATGTGAATGGGATTGCTTTTAATGGATTGAAGTGATGAAATAAACCAAATATTATGTAATATCCCGGAAATTTGGGGCAATATCAATTTAATAATCTGTTTAAATAATTAAATTGATTTGTTAATCTTTGATAAAAATATTTGAATTGGTTTAAAAATCTAATTAAATGAATATTTAATTAGTGAATTTTATCCTTTAAAAACTAATAAAATGATTTCTATTTATAATGTAAATATATATATATGTATATATTGTAAATAGATTGGCTTTGGTTTGAAATTTAATAAATGAATAAAAATCTTGTTTTAAATTTCTAATATATATATATTGATAGTTTGGAGATTTGGATTTATTTAATATTAGCTTTTCAAAGTTATTTAAACAAAATATCTATATGGTTTTAAATAAAGATTAATAGTAGGGTTATTTTATTTCTTTTTAAATATTGCTTAATAAATATGGTTTAAGAGTATCTATATATATATATAAGTTGAAATACAATTTACATATGATATGTTAATTTATTTAGTAATAGTAGTAATTTATAATATCTTTTATTAATTATTTTAAAATTGATAAATGTGTTATTTTCAAACAATATTAATAATGTATTGTTTTATATATAAATATAAATAGAGAAATTGATTTTAATTTGAATTTAAATTTAATAAGAATATTTTCAAATTTATATATATGTATGTGAGTAAATTATGAATTGGTTAATTTGATTAGTATTGAAACTTTTCATAAGTTTGTTTTAAAATAAAAAAAAAAGAAAAGAAAATGAAAACATTTATAAATTAAGAAATTTATTTTTGTATTAAAATGAACATGTGTTAAGCATTTAACTAATAAGAAGACACTTGTAACACATTTGTCATAATAAGATAACAAGTGGCATTTGTTTTATTGAAACATTTTCATTAAAAATATATTAAGTAGAAAACTTAGCAATTCATTTAGTTAAAAACCATTATCTTCAAATGAGAAACTGAAATCAGATTGTAAAAAGAAAATTCAAAACCAAATACAATATAAAATCTGCAAACCTAATCTGGTAACAAAATTCAAGCAAATCTGTTCAAATCTTCAATATCAATTTGAAGTTCAACTTCAACTCAAACAAAGAAGAAATGGAGTTCAGCTGTAAGAATCAAAATCAACCAACAAATTCATCAGATTCAACTAACAAATAAGCAAGCTAAGGCAAAACTTCAGATTCATAATGTAGATTCAAATTGCAGTTCCAGGAAACAGAATTCTATGTTCTCTGCTTCTTCTATAAGGTGAGTAACAATATATTTTAAAATTTAATGATAAAATCTGGTTGCATGTTTACCTCTAAAAATAAGTTATCTGTGAATATATTTTAGGTATATCTCTATGCATGTATGTATATATGTTGGTGTGCACATATGTTACCTGTGATAGCTCTGTTCTTCAAATCTTTTTCAAATCTGTGAATAACCTCATTATTGAACTTAAAGTATAAATTAGTTTGAATATTAATGCTATGATTAATATTGTATTTGTGAAGAATGATTGCTTGTTTATAATTGCTGAAGTATGTGGTATGCAGGCATGTGAATATTTATACTCTTCTGTTTACAGTGTTTTTGTTCAAGTCTTGATTTAAATTAAAATTCTTTAATCTTGTTTAGACTTAAGATTCAGAAGAACATTGTTGTTCATTTCAAACTTTAGTTAGGATTCTATTTGAATTAAATTACATTATAAATAACTCAGGAACTCAAGGAATTTGTGATAACTTTAAATATGACAAAAATTCGAACTTCATAATTTACGAATTCCGGAGTATAAATGGAATTCTTGTATCTAAATATGATTTTTAAAAGTTAAATCATCATTTTTAAAATGGGAATAAAGGAGCAGTTCGAGTTTGTTCGAATTTAGTATATTTGGCGAATCCTGGTGATTGAAAAATCAATGGAGATTGTGGTTTCGCGTAGAGGTGGAGGGGCTTATGAGAATGCAGGGAAAAATGGACGGAGATGATCTCGATCATCGAGGCGAAGGCGGCAAGATTTTGTAGTTCGTAAACCTAGTTTTGGGTGTGCTCTGGCAATTTGATCGACATCGTACCTATGAGTGATCGAGTTCTCTGATATTCAAGGAGGTCGTAGCTTTGATGTTGAAGAAGGGTTGGACGAAGTTTCCAAGTCTCTGATGGTCGGAGGTGTGAGATCGAAGTGATTTCAGGTTTTGGAAGAAATGGTTTCAGTTTGGTTCCAGGATTTGGTCGAGAATTGCTCGAATTCGATGGTGATGCTTGTTCGTGGTTCTGGAGGTCGCGATCGTGGATGATGGTCGAAGTCGACATGCTGGTGATGGTACCGATGATCGTAGGCGATCAATTCGCCTGTGCACGTGCACAAGATATCGGCAATGTTTTGTTTGAGTTGAGGAAGAAGACGTTCTCGAGTGGATGTTAGGTTTGGCTCGAAGTCGTTCTCGTGAGGACTGGGTGTTGGCTCGGGATTTCGAAGGGGAGACTCGCGTGAGTTTTAAACTGTTTTTAAATTTAAACATAACAAGGTTTAAAATAACAGGGGAAGGGAAACTCGGGGGTTTCCAGTTTTTACTCGGGAATTTTTAGATAAGGCTCGGGTAGATTTTTGGTGATTCCAGTTTTAAAACCTGACAGTGATTTTAAATTTAAAATGAGTTTTAAACTTTGGAAAACAGGATTTAAACCCAGTTTTAAATCAAGTTTTCATTCGAGTTCAAGTTCTAAAATTTGTATCCTAGAATTTGAGATAAATAAAGTTTATAAAAAAAATAAAGGTTTTAACAAATTTAAATGTTTAAAGAATAATTTAAAAAGGTTTGAATAAATGAATTTGTTTAAAAATCTTATAAATTTTCTTTATAAATGTTAAGTGTTCTTAACATTTGGATTTAAAAAGATTTTATAAATTTGATCTAAGTTTTGGTTAAAGTTAAATTTGTAATTTGTTTTAAATCCTTAAATTGAAATAAATTAAAAGGAAGATTTAAAAATAAAAAGTTTTCAAAGCCTTTTGTAAATAATAATTAAAGTAGTTGTAATGTTAATACTTTAATTTAGAGATTTAATGATTTAGAAGGCATTAAATTAATAAGGTAATTTAAGAATAATTTAATAATTTAATTAATTAATGGTTTAGTGTTAATTAATTAAATAATTAGGATATAAGTTAATTAATTAAGTGTTAATTAATTTGGGATTTAGAATCATTTGTTAAATAAGTATGAGTTATTAATAAATGATTAGGAATTAATTAATCAAGTGATTTAAGATTAATTAAATAATTAGAGATTTATTAATTGGTAATGAAGAATTAATTTGTAATTAAATAATGATTAATAATTAATGAGGGATCATTAATTAGGGATTATTAAATAATTAATTAATATGATTAATTTTGATAATCAATTAGATTAATTAATCATTATGAAATTGGTTAAGTATAATTACTTAATGGAAGTAATTAAGGTAATTAATTACTTAAGGTAATTAATTAAATAAATTTGATTTAGTTAAATTAATTAATTGAATTAATGTAAGATAATCACTTGATTATGTGATAAGTATAATTACTTAAATGTAATTAGTGAAGTGCAATTACTTAGGAAAGTAATTAAAGTTAATTAGTGGATGTAATTAACTAAAGATGATTTAATAATAAATGTAACTGGAGTGTAATTACTTTAATATAATTAATCAAGGGATTAATTAAAGGATAATTAATTTTGGAGAAATTAATTTATGGAAGAGTAATTAAGGGTAGTTAATTACTAAATGTTATTAATCAAAGGTGATTAATAAATGTGGTTTAATTAAGAATTAATTATTAAATATAATTAATTTAAATGATGTAATTAAGGATTGGTTAAATAAGATTGATTAATAAATAATTAGTGATTAAAGTAATTAATTAATTATAATTAATTAAGGATTAATGTAATTAAGTATAATTAATTAATTAATAAAGTAATTAAAGATTAATTACTGAAATGGTTTAAGTTAATTAATTTGTGAAATTAATTAAGAGTTAATTACTTAAAGTAATTAAAGTATAGTTAATCAGGAATGATTAATTAAGATGATACTTAAAGTATGATTAATTAATTGGTTTAATTAATAATTAAGTAAGCAGGATTTATAAAATGAAGTAATTAATTTAATTCACTTTAAATTGATTAGGGATGATATAAATCATTACTTATGATGGATGAGTAGTATTAAATGCTTTGCATTGTTTGATATCTCTGATGAGATATATACTGATCTATGATATGGATGTTGGTTGAATTGGAATGATAATATGAGTTATATGTTTGTGATGATAATGTAGATTATCTATTGAGTTATCTATCTGTGTGTATATAGATAAGAATTGAATTGTTTTAACTTTAAAACAACTTGGCCTTAAAAGATACGTTTTGGATTTCGATGAGACCGGGATCGGGTTTCCGTATACCGGAATTCCAGGTCTGGAGACCCGAATACCACATCGATCCAAATTAACGTTAGGTCGTGAATCTCAAGTGAAGATGAAGATTCAGAGTGCAAGGGTTATTGTCGTTAACTCTGAGGGTGATTCCAATACGAGTGTAACGAGATAATGCCTTCGGTTTCGTTCGAACCCGGAACGAACTTGTATGGATTGAATGCTTTCAGAACATCGTCAGGTGGACGATGAGCATTCTAAGTGATGTGTTCTGATTTAAAGGTAAATCGTAACCTCAAGCCTCATCAACCGGGAATGGCTAAAACAGGGGAGGTGCAGCAAGGCTTCGTGGGTAGCACCCACTGAGAGTAAGGTCATCCCTGTCTAGAGAGTTCCTTCTTTTATTTCGGCTTAGTGGTGCAGTTGGCGACGGCCATCTGTGGGGTGATTTTATTCGGGATTATCCAGTAAGGGATGGTTCCGGCTTTGTGTTGCAGGGGATTGGGAGTGATCCTCGGTACGGTGATCTAGGCCCCGTACTGTGATGAGCGGTACCCCGGTAGCTCTGCCATTGTATGGAATCCAAAATTCCAATAAGTGATAACGGACTTGATTGTATACTTATGTATGCTGGAATTTAATAATGTAACAATTTCGGCTATTTCATATTTATTTGAAAACCCTAGACCCTATTATAATACAATCGAATTTCCTATCAAATGTTTTGGTTATCGTAAGGTAAAAACTTTTCCGTGTTTATGTGCGGGAAGTCTTACGAGATACCTTTTCTTTCCAAATGGTTTTGAAGTTAAACAAGTTTAACCTGTTACTCACACCAGACCCATGTCTGACCCAAGTTGTTTATTTCTGTTTTATAAACTCTTGGGTACTCAAATTTTTACGAGTAGCCAAGGGATTCAGGTTTAGCTTTGACGAATTGTGGAGGAGCAATGGAGCAGGAGGCTTCGGCGTTCGTAGATATAGTATTCCGCTGTGTTGATATCTGTGTTAGAGTCTTGTATTGTATTTGAGTTGTAATATCTAGACAGATGTTTATAACTGTCTAGTATGTGTTGTATAGTTGTGTAAACTCTGATAAGTGTTGTATACTTTGTAATAGTTTATGTTATTAATATAATTTATTCGTTCCGCTGTGAGATCGTTGTTGTTGTTTCTTTCTTTCTTCTCTTCTTTTCTATTTTCTACCCCTTTCTTTCTTATTAACGATGCGACTTTCTGTGGAGAGAAAGTCGTGGTCGTTACAGTGGTATCAGAGCTTAGGTTGAGCGAATACCTAAGCTATTAGTTAAGTGAATATCAGAACACTAGGTTGAGTGAATACCTAGGTTCGGAAGGATTGTTCAATTAGGATCTGTAGCAACCTGTTTGAGTCCGAGTGTATATATATACGAGAGTACGTATTTGTTAGTTATATAAAATGGTTTTATATTGTGTTAATTGATCGGTTAAGTGATATATGGATTCTGGTCAATACGAGTAGCTACCGTTATTGATAGGGATCTCTAAACACTTGGACCAGACCAACGGACACAATATTGTTTTAAAAAGGTAGATGAAATAATTTTACCCAGATATATTTTCTATATATAAAAAGTATCATTTTAAAAGTATATGGTATTTGTGATGATTGATTGAGATGATGATAATTTATCATCTAGGATTAGGAGTCTGAGTGTTGAGGTTGGAAGTGTATTTGTCGAGACTGTAAACCTAATACCGTCTCGAGTGAACTTTACAGTTGTGTAAGGATTTCACAATCTCTGAAGCAAAACCTATTAAGGTTCGGAGTTTATCTTTGAAGTTGGATGAGTAGAGTTGGATCTGTCAGTTAGACAGAAGCGAGTGATGGTATCTTGATACCTCAGATAATAGTAGCTGTGTGATGAGATACAGTGACTATGGATGTTCCCGAAGATATTTTCTTTGGAATAAGTATAAGGAAGTGTGTCTGTTTCGGTGTCGAGGCTGAGTTCAGCAAGATGTTTTTGTTCTGTTTGAAGTCCGAATTTCTCGAAGAACTTTGGATTGAGAAGTCTGTGGCATCTGTGGCAGTAGTGCAGCTCAGAGTGTTCTGTTTTCGGCAGAAGTTTTTCTGAAGGTGAAGTTCAGAAGCAGCAGAGAGAATCCATTTCTTCGATGGATTGGATAGTCAAGTGTAAACTGTTCTGATTGGTAAAGAGAAAACAGTTTTATTTGGCTGGGTGGATCGCAAAAGTGACTTGCGATAGTTTGAGTATTCTTTTGAGTTATCCGATATTTTCTGGAATGTGTTGTCCAGTCTGTGCTTGTGTTCATCATCAGCATTTTCATTTCTACTCCAGATCAGAGTGGTGCAGCGGGAGCAGTTTGGCAAGTGCTCCTGTTTATCTTTTCCAGATAGGAGAAGTTAGTTCAGTCTACTGATATGGTGAAGTAGAGTTGTGTTTTGGATTATTGGTAGATCTTGAGAGGATCATTGTTGATTGGGTTATTTCTGGTCCAGTTATTGCTAGAAGCATCAGCGAAGGTTGAGTTGATCAGGAAAGATCTGTAGACAGCTCAGGATCGTCTGAAGGATTTTGTGGATAAGAGACGATAGAATTTGAAATTCGAAATTGGAGACTTCGTGGTTGTGAAGTTTTTCTCTGGTTAAAGGGAGCAATAAGATTTGGTAAGTCTGGAAAGTCAGCTCCGAATTGTTTTGGATCTTTTCTGTGATCTAATTTGGATAAGTGCTTTGATCTACTGGATTGAATTGTCAGTTTGGATAACTGGAATTCATTGTGTTTTACGTATCTCTGAGGGAGTACATGTTTGATCTATCTCTGGTTTTGGAACCAGCAGTTCTGGAGGAATTGGTTGTTGAGTCAGACTCGTCTGTAGTCTGATATTCTGTTTAGTTTTGTAGATCTAGATGAGTAGGAGCTCTATAGCTTAGTAGTATTGGTTGTTTGGATTGTTTATAGAACGAGTATCCCGGTATATATATACTTGGGGAAACTCGAGGAAATTCTATTCAGAATTTTTCGCTGGATAGTTAGAATTGTTTGTTTGGATGATTGGTTGCTATGATTGTTAGCATATGGATGATAATACATCCTTGTGATTTAAAAATATTATTAAATTACCTTTGTTTTAAATTTCGGGGACGAAATTATTTTAAGGGGGAAGGAATGTAATATCCCGGAAATTTGGGGCAATATCAATTTAATAATCTGTTTAAATAATTAAATTGATTTGTTAATCTTTGATAAAAATATTTGAATTGGTTTAAAAATCTAATTAAATGAATATTTAATTAGTGAATTTTATCCTTTAAAAACTAATAAAATGATTTCTATTTATAATGTAAATATATATATATGTATATATTGTAAATAGATTGGCTTTGGTTTGAAATTTAATAAATGAATAAAAATCTTGTTTTAAATTTCTAATATATATATATTGATAGTTTGGAGATTTGGATTTATTTAATATTAGCTTTTCAAAGTTATTTAAACAAAATATCTATATGGTTTTAAATAAAGATTAATAGTAGGGTTATTTTATTTCTTTTTAAATATTGCTTAATAAATATGGTTTAAGAGTATCTATATATATATATAAGTTGAAATACAATTTACATATGATATGTTAATTTATTTAGTAATAGTAGTAATTTATAATATATTTTATTAATTATTTTAAAATTGATAAATGTGTTATTTTCAAACAATATTAATAATGTATTGTTTTATATATAAATATAAATAGAGAAATTGATTTTAATTTGAATTTAAATTTAATAAGAATATTTTCAAATTTATATATATGTATGTGAGTAAATTATGAATTGGTTAATTTGATTAGTATTGAAACTTTTCATAAGTTTGTTTTAAAAAAAAAAAAAAAGAAAAGAAAATGAAAACATTTATAAATTAAGAAATTTATTTTTGTATTAAAATGAACATGTGTTAAGCATTTAACTAATAAGAAGACACTTGTAACACATTTGTCATAATAAGATAACAAGTGGCATTTGTTTTATTGAAACATTTTCATTAAAAATATATTAAGTAGAAAACTTAGCAATTCATTTAGTTAAAAACCATTATCTTCAAATGAGAAACTGAAATCAGATTGTAAAAAGAAAATTCAAAACCAAATACAATATAAAATCTGCAAACCTAATCTGGTAACAAAATTCAAGCAAATCTGTTCAAATCTTCAATATCAATTTGAAGTTCAACTTCAACTCAAACAAAGAAGAAATGGAGTTCAGCTGTAAGAATCAAAATCAACCAACAAATTCATCAGATTCAACTAACAAATAAGCAAGCTAAGGCAAAACTTCAGATTCATAATGTAGATTCAAATTGCAGTTCCAGGAAACAGAATTCTATGTTCTCTGCTTCTTCTATAAGGTGAGTAACAATATATTTTAAAATTTAATGATAAAATCTGGTTGCATGTTTACCTCTAAAAATAAGTTATCTGTGAATATATTTTAGGTATATCTCTATGCATGTATGTATATATGTTGGTGTGCACATATGTTACCTGTGATAGCTCTGTTCTTCAAATCTTTTTCAAATCTGTGAATAACCTCATTATTGAACTTAAAGTATAAATTAGTTTGAATATTAATGCTATGATTAATATTGTATTTGTGAAGAATGATTGCTTGTTTATAATTGCTGAAGTATGTGGTATGCAGGCATGTGAATATTTATACTCTTCTGTTTACAGTGTTTTTGTTCAAGTCTTGATTTAAATTAAAATTCTTTAATCTTGTTTAGACTTAAGATTCAGAAGAACATTGTTGTTCATTTCAAACTTTAGTTAGGATTCTATTTGAATTAAATTACATTATAAATAACTCAGGAACTCAAGGAATTTGTGATAACTTTAAATATGACAAAAATTCGAACTTCATAATTTACGAATTCCGGAGTATAAATGGAATTCTTGTATCTAAATATGATTTTTAAAAGTTAAATCATCATTTTTAAAATGGGAATAAAGGAGCAGTTCGAGTTTGTTCGAATTTAGTATATTTGGCGAATCCTGGTGATTGAAAAATCAATGGAGATTGTGGTTTCGCGTAGAGGTGGAGGGGCTTATGAGAATGCAGGGAAAAATGGACGGAGATGATCTCGATCATCGAGGCGAAGGCGGCAAGATTTTGTAGTTCGTAAACCTAGTTTTGGGTGTGCTCTGGCAATTTGATCGACATCGTACCTATGAGTGATCGAGTTCTCTGATATTCAAGGAGGTCGTAGCTTTGATGTTGAAGAAGGGTTGGCGAAGTTTCCAAGTCTCTGATGGTCGGAGGTGTGAGATCGAAGTGATTTCAGGTTTTGGAAGAAATGGTTTCAGTTTGGTTCCAGGATTTGGTCGAGAATTGCTCGAATTCGATGGTGATGCTTGTTCGTGGTTCTGGAGGTCGCGATCGTGGATGATGGTCGAAGTCGACATGCTGGTGATGGTACCGATGATCGTAGGCGATCAATTCGCCTGTGCACGTGCACAAGATATCGGCAATGTTTTGTTTGAGTTGAGGAAGAAGACGTTCTCGAGTGGATGTTAGGTTTGGCTCGAAGTCGTTCTCGTGAGGACTGGGTGTTGGCTTGGGATTTCGAAGGGGAGACTCGCATGAGTTTTAAACTGTTTTTAAATTTAAACATAACAAGGTTTAAAATAACAGGGGAAGGGAAACTCGGGGGTTTCCAGTTTTTACTCGGGAATTTTTAGATAAGGCTCGGGTAGATTTTTGGTGATTCCAGTTTTAAAACCTGACAGTGATTTTAAATTTAAAATGAGTTTTAAACTTTGGAAAACAGGATTTAAACCCAGTTTTAAATCAAGTTTTCATTCGAGTTCAAGTTCTAAAATTTGTATCCTAGAATTTGAGATAAATAAAGTTTATAAAAAAAATAAAGGTTTTAACAAATTTAAATGTTTAAAGAATAATTTAAAAAGGTTTGAATAAATGAATTTGTTTAAAAATCTTATAAATTTTCTTTATAAATGTTAAGTGTTCTTAACATTTGGATTTAAAAAGATTTTATAAATTTGATCTAAGTTTTGGTTAAAGTTAAATTTGTAATTTGTTTTAAATCCTTAAATTGAAATAAATTAAAAGGAAGATTTAAAAATAAAAAGTTTTCAAAGCCTTTTGTAAATAATAATTAAAGTAGTTGTAATGTTAATACTTTAATTTAGAGATTTAATGATTTAGAAGGCATTAAATTAATAAGGTAATTTAAGAATAATTTAATAATTTAATTAATTAATGGTTTAGTGTTAATTAATTAAATAATTAGGATATAAGTTAATTAATTAAGTGTTAATTAATTTGGGATTTAGAATCATTTGTTAAATAAGTATGAGTTATTAATAAATGATTAGGAATTAATTAATCAAGTGATTTAAGATTAATTAAATAATTAGAGATTTATTAATTGGTAATGAAGAATTAATTTGTAATTAAATAATGATTAATAATTAATGAGGGATCATTAATTAGGGATTATTAAATAATTAATTAATATGATTAATTTTGATAATCAATTAGATTAATTAATCATTATGAAATTGGTTAAGTATAATTACTTAATGGAAGTAATTAAGGTAATTAATTACTTAAGGTAATTAATTAAATAAATTTGATTTAGTTAAATTAATTAATTGAATTAATGTAAGATAATCACTTGATTATGTGATAAGTATAATTACTTAAATGTAATTAGTGAAGTGCAATTACTTAGGAAAGTAATTAAAGTTAATTAGTGGATGTAATTAACTAAAGATGATTTAATAATAAATGTAACTGGAGTGTAATTACTTTAATATAATTAATCAAGGGATTAATTAAAGGATAATTAATTTTGGAGAAATTAATTTATGGAAGAGTAATTAAGGGTAGTTAATTACTAAATGTTATTAATCAAAGGTGATTAATAAATGTGGTTTAATTAAGAATTAATTATTAAATATAATTAATTTAAATGATGTAATTAAGGATTGGTTAAATAAGATTGATTAATAAATAATTAGTGATTAAAGTAATTAATTAATTATAATTAATTAAGGATTAATGTAATTAAGTATAATTAATTAATTAATAAAGTAATTAAAGATTAATTACTGAAATGGTTTAAGTTAATTAATTTGTGAAATTAATTAAGAGTTAATTACTTAAAGTAATTAAAGTATAGTTAATCAGGAATGATTAATTAAGATGATACTTAAAGTATGATTAATTAATTGGTTTAATTAATAATTAAGTAAGCAGGATTTATAAAATGAAGTAATTAATTTAATTCACTTTAAATTGATTAGGGATGATATAAATCATTACTTATGATGGATGAGTAGTATTAAATGCTTTGCATTGTTTGATATCTCTGATGAGATATATACTGATCTATGATATGGATGTTGGTTGAATTGGAATGATAATATGAGTTATATGTTTGTGATGATAATGTAGATTATCTATTGAGTTATCTATCTGTGTGTATATAGATAAGAATTGAATTGTTTTAACTTTAAAACAACTTGGCCTTAAAAGATACGTTTTGGATTTCGATGAGACCGGGATC
Organism: Allium fistulosum; assembly: GCA_030737815.1. Lineage (NCBI taxonomy): Eukaryota > Viridiplantae > Streptophyta > Magnoliopsida > Asparagales > Amaryllidaceae > Allium > Allium fistulosum. The sequence continues at coordinate 881,132,032 of CM060903.1, forward strand.
GGGTTTCCGTATACCGGAATTCCAGGTCTGGAGACCCGAATACCACATCGATCCAAATTAACGTTAGGTCGTGAATCTCAAGTGAAGATGAAGATTCAGAGTGCAAGGGTTATTGTCGTTAACTCTGAGGGTGATTCCAATACGAGTGTAACGAGATAATGCCTTCGGTTTCGTTCGAACCCGGAACGAACTTGTATGGATTGAATGCTTTCAGAACATCGTCAGGTGGACGATGAGCATTCTAAGTGATGTGTTCTGATTTAAAGGTAAATCGTAACCTCAAGCCTCATCAACCGGGAATGGCTAAAACAGGGGAGGTGCAGCAAGGCTTCGTGGGTAGCACCCACTGAGAGTAAGGTCATCCCTGTCTAGAGAGTTCCTTCTTTTATTTCGGCTTAGTGGTGCAGTTGGCGACGGCCATCTGTGGGGTGATTTTATTCGGGATTATCCAGTAAGGGATGGTTCCGGCTTTGTGTTGCAGGGGATTGGGAGTGATCCTCGGTACGGTGATCTAGGCCCCGTACTGTGATGAGCGGTACCCCGGTAGCTCTGCCATTGTATGGAATCCAAAATTCCAATAAGTGATAACGGACTTGATTGTATACTTATGTATGCTGGAATTTAATAATGTAACAATTTCGGCTATTTCATATTTATTTGAAAACCCTAGACCCTATTATAATACAATCGAATTTCCTATCAAATGTTTTGGTTATCGTAAGGTAAAAACTTTTCCGTGTTTATGTGCGGGAAGTCTTACGAGATACCTTTTCTTTCCAAATGGTTTTGAAGTTAAACAAGTTTAACCTGTTACTCACACCAGACCCATGTCTGACCCAAGTTGTTTATTTCTGTTTTATAAACTCTTGGGTACTCAAATTTTTACGAGTAGCCAAGGGATTCAGGTTTAGCTTTGATGAATTGTGGAGGAGCAATGGAGCAGGAGGCTTCGGCGTTCGTAGATATAGTATTCCGCTGTGTTGATATCTGTGTTAGAGTCTTGTATTGTATTTGAGTTGTAATATCTAGACAGATGTTTATAACTGTCTAGTATGTGTTGTATAGTTGTGTAAACTCTGATAAGTGTTGTATACTTTGTAATAGTTTATGTTATTAATATAATTTATTCGTTCCGCTGTGAGATCGTTGTTGTTGTTTCTTTCTTTCTTCTCTTCTTTTCTATTTTCTACCCCTTTCTTTCTTATTAACGATGCGACTTTCTGTGGAGAGAAAGTCGTGGTCGTTACATATTAGGTATAAATTGGAATAAATTACTTAATGGAGTAATGGATTATGGAAATAGAACCTTAATTGGCTGAAAGAAAGTTGATTTTGTAATTTGGATATGAAATGGGAAATGAACTTGGATTAAGTAGAAATTATTAATTGCAATCCGAGATAAAATACTAACAAATCGAATGTGGATGATATAAATAAAGCTCGACACATATATTTTGGATGCTATTAAGTGAAATAAATTGGAACAAAATTAACTTAAGTGTGAATGAACTCAAGTATAAATAAATGGAATATGACCTCGGAATAATTTTTCCAAATGAGTTTGGGTTATGGAATTTAAATTGGTTAAATAGAAATTGAATTGTGAATTAATAAAATCGGGTAGTGAATTAAAAATGAATAGTAGAATCAGAATTTGAGTTATTAATTGAAATTCGACTTGGAGTATCAACACATTAAATATAAGTGGAAATGTGTTAAACAAAAATGAAAATTTGAATTAAAATAGTGATGGCTTGTATTGCAAACGAAAATTCAAGTGGGTATGAATGAAAATGGCCTTGGATATTATTCAATGAACGGAATATTGAATTTAGAATTAAAAAGGGACAAATTGAATGAATTGGTGCAAACTGCAATGAAAATGAACTTAAGTTGTTAACTTAAGTAAATGTTGGATGAAGACTGTACTCAATTCGAGGTTGTTGAAATCAATTGAGAATTAATTATTGAATGAAATAGCCTGGATTGTTTTCGAGCTAAATAAATGGATGTGAATAAATTAAATGGAATGGGTTGAGTATTGTTTGGAAAAAATGGGAATAAGGGTCGAAACATTTCATATGTGCTTATGGAAGTATATAACATGCATTGTTTGTAGAATCCATGTTTTAGCAATTTAAATTTTAGTGAAATGTAAATAAACTTTGTATATTTGGCACAACATGCTAAAATAAATAACCGCTTTGCTTTAAAAATGCTAAAATAAGGTACACTTACGCAAAAATTCAAAATAGGAGATATGAACTGCATATATTGATATATATTGTGATTTCCGGCCTGAGGCCGATGTATATATATATTTGTGCATCCTGCGATATCGCAGAAGTCCCTTCGTACAAGGGAGACTCTGCCAAAATTTTCTGTAAATTTTGGGAGTTAGAAATTTTTTGAAAATTTTTGGAAATTTTCACTAACAACAAATGATTTAAAATTTGTTAAACAAATAATGTTAAAACTGAGTATTGAAATCTATTTAAAATGTGAAAGTAAAGTAAGTGAAATCGAAGGAACTAACGAAAGTAAAGCTTGCAAACAAACTTTTAATTGAGATTTAAATTAATTAATAAGTGGGACTAATTCAATAGTCAAAATGAAGCCAATTTGAATTCAAATGAAATTGTTTGGGCAGAATGAATAGTAATGAAAATAAACTTTGATAGTAAAGTGAAAATTAATGTAAGAAGTGTATAAATATTTATATTAAACTTAAGGATTGGAAAAATGAAATTCTTTAAGTGAAGTGGGTATCGAGGAAATTATTCTAAGTGGATAATTGCATGAAGGGTTAAATTGGAAGTTGTGAAATGGGATAGTTGTGGATAAGTGGATAACAATCAAAATGAATGTGAATAAAAAGGAAATTGATAAAATGGATAATTCAATTGGGCTAATTACGTAAGGTGTATGTATATTATTTTATTCGCATAGCTATTTGATCCAGATGTCGAGCACAGAATTTCGAGGTAATTATGCCGATCCGAGTTAGGATTTTTCGCTCGATTTTCAACGGCGAACCTGGATATGGATTATTGATTGATTCTGGTAATTCTCTATCATAGTTTGTGGCTATGCAAGGAGAATGACGGTTTCTGATCAAGAAACCAGATCTGAGTCCGCACTAGGAAGTCGGGTGGACGATACTAGTTCGGAAGTGAAATTGTGTGATCGAGTGAGCGATCGAATGTGATATTGCGTACGGATGATATATGTGCATCGTACGGGCTTAAGTAAAACAAATATTGAAAATTTGTAAATGAAAGTATAAAATGACTTTGGAATTGTGATTGAATATTATTGCTTAGTAGGATATACAGGTGTATAAAAGCAACGGATAGATTGGGATTTTGATTTTAAAAGATAAATTTAATGGCCCGACAAAAAGGTATGTATTTGAATTTCTATATGAAATTTGATTGGGTTTTTGATCCAGCCACTTGGCTTTTTGTTTTATTTTTGAGATTGGGAGGCCGTAGAGCCATTTTGTAGTAGTACCGAGCTAGCCGCGCAAAGGAGACGCTGGCGAAATTTTTCGGAAATTTAGGGAGTTAGAAAAATTTTGAGAAAATTTTGATAATTCAAGTAGGTAGTATGGGTTGAACTTATGAATAAGTTTGGGAAGTTAAAAGATGATTAGTGTATCATTAATAAGAGATTGTTTGGGTGTTGTTAAAACTGTTTGATTTTGGAAAATAGTAATGGGTATTGGATCATTCTTCCTAACTGGTAATTTCGGGGACGAAATTCTTTTAAGGGGGGAGGAATGTGATGACCCGGAATTTTTAAGCATTTGAAATTGGAATATTTAATTAATTTTAAATATTCAGAGATTAATTATTAACTTTAATATCAAATATCACTGGTTATTGGATAATCAATTTATTTGGATTAATTTATAATGGAAAATGGAGAAAATACCGAATAAAGAGTTTCAAGCCTGTTAAAAATATTTTAAGGGCTTAGAAAATCCATATTAATAATATTGAAGATGATAGAACTTTCAAAATGGAATTTCAAGGTATTTTGTTCAGTTTTAAAAATATATCGTTTAAATTGAATTTAAAAATAGCCTTACGAGGCACAGTCTCGGAATTCGACGAAACCAGTTCCATTGGATCCGTAATATTGTATTATTACCGGATTTCAAGTTTCGAAGTAATTGGAGTTGTTGTGTGAGCGTACGACATACAAACGCGTTGAAATTAAATCGAAAATTTAATATAAACAATATAAGCAAAACACTGTAGCTAGATATTTTTCCAACACGCTTCCTTTGTCTTCTCGAACACGCTATTCCCTTCCATCTCTGCTCGTTTAAACAACAGAAAATATACAGATAAATGAGAATCAAAGTTTGATTTCTCGAGAAAAAAATCATGGCCGAATAGTTTTCTTCCCTTTACAAATTCGAAGATAAGGCTTCCTCCCCTTTCGTTTGAATTCAAAGCCGGCCTTCCTTATTATTTTTTTCTTCTTCTTCAATCAAACGAAATCGAACCAAGAGAAAAAAAAAACCCCGCATCCTTCTGTTCAAATAAATTCTCGAACCCTCGTCCTCAACGAACCGCATGGCTGCTCGAAGGGATTATGACATCGCGAGTTTGATTCGCGTGAAGGAGGACGTTTTTGTGAGTAGGGTTTCGCCTTTAGGAGTTGTCGCGAGTCGTTCGATCGACGCTGGGTCACCGAGTCGTCGTCGTGAAGTACAAGTGTGGCTGTGAGCTCGAGTGGGAAGCATTCGATCGGAGTTAGGGTTCCAGTGGCGAATGGGTTAGGGTAGAAGTGGGGCTACAGTGACGAAGTCTTGGGTCGCGAGGTCTGGATGTGGAGTAGCACGCGGTGGAGGGCGAGTGAAATCGATGGGACTCGATCGTTGCAACATCGTGCTCGCGTGGAGCTATGGGAAGGCGAAGTTCGATGTGGAGATGTTCGATTTCGTACGCGATGGAAACTCGTGGAGAATTGTGAGTCGAGATGGGGCATTCTGATTTTTCGGCAGTAAGGTATTTTGTTAACCTATTTGTAAATTAGGTAATTAAATGAATGTATTATAGGATGAAATCTATAACAGGAAAAATATATATTCATATGCAGTTTGGAAATAAAACATACAAGTTTACTTAATAATGTATATTAGTGATTTAGATGATTGATAAACTTCTTTAAAATTATTTAGTTACTGAAAGAATTGTAAGAGAAAAAAAAATATTTGGTTTAACTAGATTATTAGTTGAGTTATTTATTTAGTGGTAATTAAATTGTTAATAAAACGCATTATTTGTTTTAGTAACCAAATATTATTTTATTAAAGGAAAAGTAATTTGAATAAATAATTAGCTAAGTAAAATTATCAAAGAGAAGAAATTGTTCAATAAGTTCAAATATTAATAAAATGTAAAATGTTTATTCAAGGTCTGGAACCATGGAAGGACAGGCCGATTGGGATTGGTTTGCAAATAAAATCAAAGGTGAGTCAATCTCACTCAGCTGAATTTTTAATTTAAATTTAAATGGTTAAATTTAAATAATTGATTGGATGATTGCATTGATTGATGTGCTATATATATATAGTAGTATATAGCAATATACATATATTGGCATATGTGTATATTGGAATTGTTGATATTCCCGCATTATATAGCGGATGAGACCCTATGCGCCGCATAATAGCGGATGATATTTTATAAAACCCATATACCGCGATATTCCACTTTGAAGTGAAATTGGTATTGTGCTAACATCTGTGGATGCAGGGAAACAGGTTGGAGGGATCCGACTGGATTCCTCAAAATATTTAATTTTGGTTTAAATATTCTGTGATATGATTGTTGATATCCTGTGATGATTTATATTGGATAATCTGGTTGGATTGAATTTCCCAGTATAATGAGTTACCAAAAGCAATTGAATTGGATTTTTGGAAAGAAATAAAAGAGTAAAATTAAGTTAAGTAATTCTAGTGAATTCGAAATAAATTAAATATGGAAAAGAGGAATTTTGAATAAATAGAGAAATATTGAATTTAAAGAGAACTTATGTGATGTTATTTAAAGGGATAAATTTTTTTTATTTTAATTCAATGTTTAAATGAAATTAAAAAGAAAGAAGGAATTTGGGAAATCTGAGACTTGTGTTTCGATTTAAAGATTTAAAATCATAATGAGTAATAAAATCTGGAAGTTAATGAATTTGGAAATAAATGGATTAAGTAAGGAAATTTATTTCAAAGTAAAATAAATTGGAAAATCAATTGTAAATTGATTTAAATATTTGGGAATTTGAAATTTAAAGAGAAGTGAGATTTTGGAAACTGGGTTATAAAGTAAAATAAAATATCAGTGGATATTTGAGAATATAAATTCAAGGTGGGAATTTATAAAAGAATATGAATTGGTTTATAAATAAATGTTGATTTATTTTTAAAAGATATGAAGAGAAGTGTATTTCTCTGGATAGCCAAGTACGTTTTTCCAAGGCAATTTTAAATATAAGTTAAAAGTTTTAATATGTTTTAAAAAGGCATATTTTAGAAAATTGATTATTTCTAAATGTTAATTTTCTAAGTAAGTATTTTCAAAAATCTATTATTGTAGTAATTATATAAAAGTGATTTGGTATTATGTTTTTAAAAGGAGAAATTTAGTTTATATTTATAAAGTGGTTTATTTTAAAGTATATATTTTTAATAAAGTATTAAAGTAGTTTGATTTCAATGTTATAAAAATATATTTAAAATAAAGTGTTTTTAAATTATTTTAAAATTAAAAGTATTTTGTACTTGGTGATTCAGTGGAAATAATTATTTGGGAAATGTATTCCGTAAGCGGAGACTGTTTGAAATTGTTTTCAAAAGGAGTTTGAAAATTTGGAAATATATCTTGGAAAGATATTTGGGCAAATAAATAATGTGGGAAATTATTTATTGTGTGATGGTTGCTTGTGGATGTTAATTGATAGTTAAATAACCGACTATCAATATTGGCCAAATGCGCTGATCGTTTCGAAGAGACCGGGATCGAGTTTCCGTATACCGGGATTCTAGGTCTGGAGACTCGAATACCACTTCGATTCGGTTTGTACGTTTCGTGTAACGTGTTCGGAGTCGAAGATGGAGCAGTGAAGTGCAAGGGCTAGTCGCTACTAATCCTGAGGATATTTCCAAAATGGATGTAGTAGGAATAGTGCCTTCGGTTCCGTTCGGACCCGGGACGGACTTGTATGGACGAATGCTTTCGTGACATCGTCAGGTGGACGATGGGCATTCTAAGGGATATGTTCTGAAAAGGTATCGTTTAGCCTCAAGCCTCATCAACCGGGAATGACTGAAAATCAGGGGTTATGCAGCAAGGCTTCGTGGGTAGCCCCCACTTGAGAGTAAGGTCATCCCTGTCTAGATGTCCCTTTTATTTCGGCTTAGTGTTGCGGTTGCTGATCCCAACCGTGGGGTGATTTTATTTGGAATTATCCAGTAAGGGATGATTCCGGCCTTGTGTTGCAGGGGAGCGGGCGTACTCCTCGGTACTGTGATCTAGGCCACGTACTGTGACAGGTGGTACCCCAGTGCCTAGTCATTCGTTGGAAATCCATTCTCCCTACGTGCCTGTACGGTTTTGATTGTGCCCAACTATTGTTGAAATGTGAGATGCAAGCATTTCAGCTAGATTCTATTTTATTTTCTGTAGACACTATTATAATATCAGAGGATTTTGATATAAAGTGTTTTAGCTATCGTAAGGTAAAAACCCGACATGTTTATTTGTGGCGTGGTCTTACGAGATGCTTTTGTTTTCAAAGGATTTTGAAACTTTAATAATCAATTTGAGTGTGATTTTCTCACGCTGGTATTCCAGACTGACTCGGGTATTATTTTATTATAATGCTCGGGTCAGACCGAGTATTATAGGTTACAGGATATGATGCTGTGGAGCTCAGGAGATGAGCTGGATAGCGAGACGTATCTCCCGTACTTGTTTATATATATATATTCCGCTGTGTTGATTGTTGTACTCTGTTGTATTGAGGACATGATATGGTTATTGTCCAGTTGTATGTTATGTGTTCTCTGGTGTATACTCTGATGCTATATTATATAAAAACTGATATAATTTTTGATTTGTGTAAAGATCTGTTCTATATATTATATTTTATTCCGCTGCGATGGTTAGATTCTGATGTTGTTTTTTTTCTATTTTTCTTCTTCTACCTCTTCTTCTTAACTAAATGGTTCGATTTTCCGGGTTTGGAAAGTCGGGTCGTTACAATTTTAAATGTTAATTGTATTTAAAATGGTTTGAATTTAAAAAGAAATTTGGTTCAAATTCTTTTAAACTTCTTTATAAGGTAAATATTTCTTTAACATGAGATTTAAAAGGTTTTTAAATTGTTTAAACTTTGTTAAGGTTAAATTTGTATTCATTTTTAAATCTTAAATTTAAAATGAAATTTGAAATAAATTTAAAAGTAAATTGTGTCTAAATGCTTTTGATAATGATAAATTAATCATTCATAAGGATAAAGTTTTAACTTAAAGATAAGAATAATTTAATGATTTATGATTCATTAAATTATTAAGATAATTAAAAATGGATAATTAATTAATTTAATTAATTAATTATATGGATGATTAATTAAGTAATTAAGAGTTTTAAATTAATTAATTAAAGTTAAAGACTAATTGTTAAGGATTAATTAATTTTAAATTAAGAATCATTAATTAGTTAAGTATAGAATATTAAATTAATGATCATATATTAATTAATCAAGTAATTAAAGATTAATTAAGTTACAGTTAAAACTTAAATTAATTAAAAAATTAGTGGTTAATTAATGGGTTATTAAAGATAAATTAATTTATAATTAATAATGATTAATTTAAGTTTAATTACTTAAGAAAAGTAATTAAAGAATTGTTAATAGTTAATGAAGGTCATTAACTTAAGATCTTTTAAAAATTAATTAATGTGATTAATTTTAATAATCAATTAGATTAATTAATTAAAAATAATCAATTGTGAAATTAGTTAAGTATAGTTACTTAATGAATTAATTAAAGGAATTAATTACTTAAGGTAATTAATTAAATAAATTTGATTAGTTTAAGTTAATTAATTAAATTTAATTAATTTTAATTAATCACTGGACGATTTGATAGGTAATTACTTAATGTAATAAATGAAGTGTAATTACGTAGTGAAGTAATTAATGGTAATTACTGGTTGTAATTAATTGAAGAGGATTTAAATATGGAAGTAATTTGGATTAAATTACTTGGTGTAATTAATCAAGGGATTAATTAAGATAATTAATTAAGGAGTAATTAATTTATTTAATGAAGTAATTAAGGGTAGTTAATTACTGGATGTGATTAATCAAGAGTGATTAATAATTATGGTTTAATTAAGGATTAATTACCTAATGTAATTAATTTAAATAGAATAATTAATAAAAATGTAACTAAGGATCATTAATTTATATAATTAATGATGTAATTAAGGGTTGATTAATTAAGATTAATTAATCAATAATAAGTGATTTTGAGTAATTAATTAATGTAATTAATTAAGGATTAATGTAATTAATTTTAGTTAATTAATTAATGAAGTAATTAAAGATTAATTACTGTATTTGGTTAAGGATAATTAATTTGTGAAATTAATTAAAGGATAATTACTTGAATGTAATTAAAGGATAATTAATCAAGGATGATTAATTAAGATGGAAATTAGAGAATGATTAATTAATTGATTTGTAATTAATTAATGGTTATGTAAGCAAGATTTATAATGATGAAGTAATTAATTTAATTTACTTTAAATTAATTAGAGATAGGATAATTAATTTAATTCATTTTAAATTAATTATAAATGGTGTGATTATTAATCCTTTCTTATGTATGATGGATGATATTGATTTGCCTTGAGTGGTTTGAAATCTTAGATATGAGATAAGTAATGCTGTGATGCTTTGGTTGAAGTGAATTATCTATTTGTGATGATAATGTAGATTATCTATCTGTGATATTGTGAATTATCTATCTGTGTGTATATGGATAATGAATTGAATTGTTTTAACTTTAAAACAACTTGGCCTTAAAAGATACGTTTTGGATTTCGATAAGACCGAGATCGGGTTTCCAGATTTGGATATCCGAAAACCACATCGGTCCAAATTAACGATAGGTCGTGAATCTCAAGTGAAGACGAAGATTCAGAGTGCAAGGGTTATTATCGTTAACTCTGAGGGTGATTCCAAAATGAGTGTAACGAGATAATGCCTTCGGTTTTGTTCGAACCCGGAACGAACTTGTATGGATTGAATGCTTTCAGAACATCGTCAGGTGGACGATGAGCATTCTAAGAGATGTGTTCTCTAAAGGTAATCGTAGCCTCAAGCCTCATCAACCGGGAATGGCTAAAACAGGGGATGTGCAGCAAGGTTAGTGGGTAGCACCCAAGTAGGACAAGATTTCCCCTATCTAGATGTCCCTTTTTATTTCGGCTGTGTAGGCAGTTGTGAGCTCCAACTGCTGGGGTTGTCTTGTTCGGGAATTATCCAGTAAGGGATGGTTCCGGCTTTGTGTTGCAGGGTGTGACGCCCCACCTCTATACCCACGCTAACCAAGAACACTACGATGTAGTGCTGTCAATTAGCATGGAGAATGAGGCTGTGGAGGAGCGACCATCCATGTAACTTCTTTGTGCGAGCACCGATACGTCAGATAGAATAGAATGCATATCTTTTAAGGAGGAAATCCGACATACCGATACAAACACAAAGCTATCACACGGTGGCTATATATAATCTTCGGAAACAAACATAGAAATAATCATAACATAAATCAGTCACAGACATCCATATCACAAAGGCGGAAGAAGATATGAATAAATATATATCACATGAAAGTGTACATCAGAGTAGTGATCAAAAAGATCCACGATAATACAAAAGAATAGCATCACGTGCTATACAAAAGAATAAGTACACAACATAGAGTCTATATCTCAAAGGTGTACATCCAAAAACTACTAATCTATGTAGTTAGCCAAAAGTCAGAAATATCCTAAAGAGAAGTCAAGCAAAAGCACCTGTAACATCTCGGTCTGACCCGAGTATTATTTATAAGAAAATAATAAACGGATCAGTCTAGCTATAAATATCAGATGATATGGTATAAAGTAAAAGGCATGACATGAACATGAAATAACCATAACGACATACTACTATAAGTATGTAAATGATAATCAACAAAAGATTAATCCATATCACAAGAATCTTCACAAAGATAAGGTAGGGTATCATACCCTAAACTTGTATTCATAACAAGTCAATAACACATGAATTCACCAATGCACAAAAACTGATATCATATCAATGAAAACCATGAAAATTGGTGAATCACAAAATTCCAGAAATCATCATCAGAAATCCAGAAAACACATAAAAAGGGGGGAGGCCTAACACATGAATGGGAGCATGAAAACTCACCTACGCGTAAACACATGACGAGAAGCTATCTCATGGAAGCTATCCATTAAATTTTCACACAGGAATGGCCCGTAGACCGTAGGGTGCTACCCTAGATATGTGATGGCGAAACATCACATAATCGGGGTATAGTCTCCCACGTAGACAAAGAGACATCGCTCAATCGCTAGTCTAAATCACAAAAATGATCGTCATGATCATAAGGAAGTGTCAATCACACCAAGCTAGTAAATATATGAGTTTAGCTTCATGTCCCATAACCACTTGCTTAACTTAAATATTTACGAACAAGCTGTAAATCTTCACTAGGAAATTGTCACAAAAAGGGTTCAATCGAACAAGTCCAAGAGCTAACCGACGAAGTGAACGCAAGCGTTTCATACCACCCGTTTTACTAAGTCGTTTAAGTCGATTTCTCATTCGAGTGAAGTAAAGGCTTGTATATACTAGTAGATTGAAAAATCGGTTTGAGAAAACGAACTTTTGATATTTAAAATAGTGTTGAAATCGCTTTGATGAAAGAGTTTTGATATTTACTATTAGTATTGAAACCTTCATATATCTTTAAAGTGACAAGTCATAAAACGATTGTAGAAACAAATCAATTCACGTTCGAAGTCGTGAGTAAAGTCCAAAGAAGTCAATCCCAAAACCATCAAAGTAGAAATTCTGATAAATGTTTTTCAGAAGAGATTGCCTACGACCTAGCAAAGTATGACTTAGTGAAGGCAAGCGGTCTCGAGAAGCCAAACGACCTAAGGGAAGAATGCCACATGACCTAGCAGAAGAACAGGTCGAACGACCTAGGGGAAAACAGGTCAAACGACCTAAGTGCTAACTCGCGAACGACTTACGACTTAAGAGCCATACGAACCAGCGACCTAAAACTGGCGACCTAAGGATACGCGACCTAAAGGCTTAGCAGGGTCGAGCGACTTACGAGCTACGACCTAAGGAGACGAGGGACTTAACAGTTTAAGGGTCTACTACCTAACGGGTTAAAAAGGTCCAACGACCTAAGAAAAATTAGGGTCATACGACCTAAAGAGGTTCGCGACATAAGGTTGGTCGCGACCTAAAAGTGCACGACCTAAGGTCTTACGACCTAAGGAACAGAAAAGTCTTACGACCTAAGTGTTCACGACCTAACGACTTAACAAGGCACGCGAGTTAACTGCAAACGACTTAAGGCCTTTAACTCGTGAACGACTTATGCCTTTAACTCGCGAACGACTTATGCCTTTAACTCGTGAACGACTCAACACTTTAACTCGCAAACGACTCAAGCCAGTAACTCGTGAACGACTCAAGCCTTTAACTCGTGAACGACTTAGCACCTTAACTCGTGAACGACTCAACACAGGCGAACAGAAATACAAAGGCGGCGACTTTTCAACGCGCGCGACTTAAGCCCTTAACTCGCGAACGACTTAGCACACCCAGAACGACTTAAGGCCTGGAACGACTTATGCTCCGTGTGACTTTTCAACGCGAATGACTTACGACTTAGGCTTAACTCGTGGACGACTTAGCGATGGCCAGAAACGACTTAAGGCCAGAAACTCACCAAAACGCCAAAATTTATAGTTTTTCGCCAATCCAATGCAAACCAAAGGCAGATATTCATACAAATGCAATAGAGGATCATTCCCAACAGTCCAAGATAGATATAGGCAAGATGTGAGATCAAAAATCTCACCTTTTCACGGAATTTGATGAAGATGGAGATTTGAGAGCAAAGCAAGAACACCAACAAGCTTGAATCAATGTTCTTCACGTGAATTTGATGTTGAATCTCGGATTTGCAATAGAATTTGTGTTTGGAGTTTTAATTTCCACTTCCCACCACCATTTTTGACAAAGCTTGAAGCGTTTTGATAGAGTGAGGAAGACGGTTGGGCTGAACTAAAGGGGTGCAGTCCAAACCAAAGTCAAAGGCGGGAAAAAGTGTCGAAAATTTCACTATCTCCAAACATATCGAAGTTTACACTCAAAAAGATCGCAAACGTCATTTTGAACTCAATGGAAGTGGTCTCGAGTCCTAATTTGACCGTATGCAAAAAGTAGCTTTTCGGACTAACATCCGACTAACGATAAAATATTTAAATAAAATATTTAAATATAAAATCGATAGATATGCAGGTTGTTACACAGGGGGTCGGGAGTGATCCTCGGTACATTGATCTAGGCCACGTACTGTGATGGGCGGTACCTCAATAGCCCTGTGTAACAACCCGGGGTTTTGTAAAAATTAATTATCGTCATTTGGCGATTAATTCTATTGGCTGATTGCTATTGAGAGTTTGAATCCGGTTTAAATTCTTTTACAAATTAGTTAAGGGTTGTGGGCTTTAAAATTATCTTGGCCCATATTTTTGTTTGATGCCGTGATAATATTCACTACTCGTTCCCCTTTCATTCTCTTCATTGCAAACCCTACACTAAACAAGCAAAACAAAAAGAATTTCGGCCCGTTCCTTTGTAAAGCTCGTGAAAATGGCGTCCCTTGAGGAAAATTAGGGCTTCGATAAATTGAGGCTGTCGACTTCAATTTCTCGATCGAATGCAAAGGTGAGTGATCCACTCACATCTAATTCATATCTCGAGCTTATTAGGGTTCGAATTCTGTGCTTTTCGTTCGTATTCGATTGTTTGAGTTTGTCTATTCATTTTGCTCGTAGTTCGATTTATGTTGTTTGCTTGAGATTTATCTCACTTCTTCAAGTTCGTATAATTGTTGTCTTTCGATGTTGTTTTGTTTTGATTTAAACTTGGTCGTTTGATTTTGGTTGAGTGGTCGAGATGATTTTTGACTTGTTCATATGCGTATATTTTGTTACTTGATTCCTTGATACACACGGCTTGTTTTGATGTTGTGATGTTCTTACTGTTCGATTTTTGCCTTGCCTTGTTTGGTTGAACTTCGACATTGACTCGATAGTGTCTTCGACTTTGTTTTTGTATTGGGTTGTTGACAGTGTCTGCATGCATCTCAACTTGTAACTGAACTAGGAGTGCTTTGTACTTGTAGCCTTGGTTGAAATGTAAGGCTGTAGTTGTCTTCATTTTGCCTGTTGACATTTGTTCTGTTCATTGTGTTTCACTGACACTTGATCGTGTCACTGGTCACAGTTTTGATTTCTCTGATGTTTTCAATGCACTCAGTTTTGAGCACTTGATTGACTTATGGTTTTGGTTTGAAACTGTTACAATTGAATTCTTTTGACGATGTTGATTTCTTTTGTGACTTCGATCTCTGTTGATCATGGCTTCGACTTGATTAGCATTGAATCATTGTTATTGCCACTGCCTGATTTTATAATTGTCTGTACTCATTTTTAAAGTGTACCTACGTTGAATCCAGTCTCAAAGACTTGGGTTTGACCTTGTACTCGGTTTTGAACTTTCATTGTGCATTCGTGTGCACTTCGTTCATTTTGATTTGAGTTAAGTTGTCATGTATATGAAGTAGTGGTATTATGCATGTATATTGATCATAGTCGTTGTTTTCATGCGTATGACTTGATCGAGTCTAGTGTTCTTATTTGTCGAGTCACTTATACTTGACAGTTTTGACTTGGAACATTAGATATTAATTCTGTCTGTTGACATGCTTTGTCTTCAACATCTCTGTAGTGTTCACTGATTCGCACTGCAGTTGATTTTGTACATTTCTCTATTGGCTTCGATTTTGATTTCTGGTAGTACTGGGTTTGACTTGACTTGAACCTGCCTCTGTTCATTGGTCTGGTCTGTAGCTCGGTTCATCATTGCGTAGCATTGTGAATATGCAGGCACAAGTTGCTTCATGTATTGCTACCATAGTATATGCAGTTTTTGTTGTTTGGTTTTGGCTATATCTTTGGTGCACTTGCTTCTCTCTATTGTGCATGCCTGAATTATTTTTGGGTATTGCTGGGACTTTTGCTTTACTTGAGTTCGAGCCATTTGTTTCAGCTACCATGTGTATACATACATCTGTGACCATACATAAATATATGTATGTTGTTGCACCATTGTTGTTTCACTATTCCACTTGTTACTATTTCTTGGTACAGTTTCCTGTTGTCACCCCAGTTTGCTTTTACCACTTTGCACTGTGGTTTCTCTGACCAATTTAGGTTGAACATTTTGATTGTGATTGAAAACTTGTCCGGTTCATATTGCATTTTGATGTTGAGACACTGTCTGTTAGACTTGAAGTCTGGTGACTTCACCTTGGCATTTGAACTGGGTCGATATTAATTTCATTGTTGTTTTTTTTGTACTGCTATGAACATGCTTCACAGTGTACATTATTTTCAATTAAAGCTATACTGCAGTTTCATTTTGTGGCAGTTGTGTTGAGTCATGCTAGCCGTGACTTGATCTTTGCAGTTTTGACTTACTGTAGTGGCGAGGCAGTGCATGCGTGCGTGAACTGCAGCCACACAGAAATTTGATTTGTTTTGATCATTTTGAGATTGTCTAATTATCTATTTGATAATTAGATTATGAGTTTCTAATTATTTATTTAATAATTAGATTTTGTTGTTAATTGCTATTTAGGCAATTCTGTGGTTTTCATATTATCTTCATTGATAACCTTTTTATTTATCCTTGGTGATGATTTGAATTTGCTGATTTGTTATTCAACACTGTTTAGTGTTATATTTACCGCTATCCGATTTCTTATTAAAGGATTGGATAGACGAGATTTATTGTGACTGTCGTCTATTTGCTATTTATTTATTATTGCTTCTGTGCATTAATAACTGAGTTTGAATTAGACTGACCCGTGTATTATTTTCTTTTGAATTTAATACTCGGGTTAGACCGAGTTATTACAGGTTGTAGATATCTTGCTTTGGGTTGCTGCTTGAGCTATGAAGTCTCTTCATATCTTTTGGAGTAGTCGTCGTCATTTTGTAGTAGTCAGTGTATCGGATCTAGGTTGATATGTATTCATGTATATTATTCGATAATGTACTTGTATATATAACTTCCAGAGTCGACAGTTGTAGTTGTATCACATGTATTATAACTGCTTTCAGTTGTATATATATGAGATTTTTATATTAGCTGTGTTCCGCATTTTGTTTATCTGTGTTATTATTATATATATTGTCCTAAACTATTATAAACCATTGTAGTTCGTTTTATACTGGAATTGGATATGTCGATGGGAGTAAATAAACAGAGATGAAAAATATATATACCACTCCTATCGAGATAACCAATACTAGTGCAAGGCCTAACTACGGATGACCGCTCCTATCCAGCCTTATTCTTCGTAATAATAGATAGTATTTCTTTTAATACTCTTTGTTATTGTGAGCATAGAGGTGGGGCGTCACAGTTGGTATCAGAGCTTGGGGTTTATGGACATAATATAAAACATAACTTAGATGGAACATATGTTACAACTATTTGTCGATGTTTTTAGTTGTGCTTTGAGTCAAAACTAAAATTTTGAAATTATGATGAAATTTTTAAATATCTTTATTTAAAAATAATAGTGAAACTGTGTTTTGATGATTGAGTAATTTGTGTTCTGTTTATCAGAGTGCGCAGCGGAAATAGTGAGACTGTCTTCGCTGAATACAGCTGATAACCTTTTTGATTTAGAAATCAAAATATGAAAATGAAATAAAATTTCATTGTGTTGTTACATGGATGTGTTTATTTTGTTTTCTTTGAAAGTTTCGAATCCGATTTGAGGATCTGAACCGATTGCAGTTATGTGATTTTGTTGAGATTTTTGCTGTTTTGAATTATCTTCATTGAAGATACATTCGAATGATTTCTTTGTTCATTTTGTAGTATACGTGCAAATTTGAGTTGCACGTTACTGCATTAATTTTATGTTGAACCGGTGTTTGGTTTTAAACATATTTTGTTGCCGTTATTTTTATAACGGGATTTTTACATCGGTGCTAAATTTTTGAAGCACGGTGTTTTGTGACATTTTGATGAATGAAAATTCACTGGTATTACATTTTGATGTGAATTATTTTGATGAGATTTTGACGTATAAAAATTACTGTCGCTTTGGCTTCAGTAGCCTCAAATTTTAAAAGTGGATTTTCAAGCGGTTAGCCCGCAATGCTGATTTTGAGATTCGTTTTTACGATGTTTTGGGAAGTGCAATTTCCTTTTCGAAATTGCTACCGATGTTGCTGTTTTAATCACGTATTTTAAAAATCTTTTTAAAATAAAAATTGCTTCCAAAATTTTTACAATTTACGCTTTCAAAAGAATGAGGAAGCGATTTAAACGCTTTAGCAAAATTGAGGACTATGAACCCTCACTTTTACTGATTCGCTTAGTTCCGGACTTGTCCGTTTGAGAACGTAAAATGTTATTTATATAAAATACAAAAATTTTACAGTTTGCGCTTTCAAAAGAACGAGGAAGCGATTTAAACGATTCAGCAAAATCGAGGACTATGAACCCTCACTTTTACTGATTCGCTTAATTTCGGACTTGTCTGTTTGAGAACGTAAAATGTATTTATTTAAAATACACAATTTTGCACTTTCAAGGAAACGATGAAGAGAATCAAACGATTTAGTAAAACACGTGGTATGAGACATGTGCGTTTGCTATTTCGGTTAATTCCGGACTCGTTAATTGAAACATCTGTTGTTTGATGATTCTGATGATTTTGTGTGCTTTCGAGCCACTATGCTGGACCTTTGGGTCATCTGTTGGGCTTTCGGGTCACTATGCTGGACCTTCGGGTCATTTGTTGGGCTTTCGGGCCACTCTGAGGACCTTCAGGTCAAATACCAGTACTAGACCTTCGGGTCACTCTGCGGACATTTGGGTCATCTGATGGGCGCCAAAAATTTATAGTACTTGGTAGGCTTCGGCCATTTGTTGATGCACGTGCGGCGTAGCTAAAACTCGCCATCTGATGGGATCGATCCAACCTTTTATGTTGATTTTCTAGAGTATCTTAATTGATTTCTAGATATTTGTTGTTTCTAATTATCTGCAGGTAATTAGATATTTGCTGATTTGAGATTTCTGATTATCGTTTTTGATAATCGGATATTTGTTGTTTCTGATTATCGTTTTTGATAATTAGATATTTGTCGATTTGAGATTTCTGATTATTGTTTTTGATAATTAGATATTTGATGATTTCTGATTATCGTTTTTGATAATTTCTGATTATCGTTTTTGATAATTAGATATTTGAGATTTAATTATCGTATCGATAATTAGATATTTGCTGATTTGAGTTCTAATTATCGTTTGTGATAATTAGATATTTGCTGTTATGATATTTAATTATCGTATCGATAATTAGATAATTGTTGATTTGTGATTTTTGATTATCATTTTTGATAATTAGATATTTGTTGATTTGTGATTTCTGATTATCGTTTTTGATAATTAGATATTTGTGATTTCTGATTATCGTTTTTGATAATTAGATATTTGAGATTTAATTATCATATCGATAATTAGATATTTGCTGATTTGAGTTCTGATTATCATTTGTGATAATTAGATATTTGCTGTTATGAGATTTAATTATCATATCGATAATTAGATATTTGTTGATTTGTGATTTCTGATTATCGTTTTTGATAATTAGATATTTGTTGATTTGTGATTTCTGATTATCGTTTTTGATAATTAGATATTTGTGATTTCTGATTATCGTTTTTGATAATTAGATATTTGAGATTTAATTATCGTATCGATAATTAGATATTTGCTGATTTGAGTTCTGATTATCGTTTGTGATAATTAGATATTTGCTATTATGACATTTTCTCTATGTTCTGGTGAGGATAAGTGTTTGGTCTTCTGGAGTGAATTGTCAGTTTGGATAACTGGGATTCGATGTATTTCACGTATCTCTGAGGGAGTACGTGTATGATCCATCTTTGGTTTTGGAACCAGCAGTCCGGGAAGGTTTGGTTGTTGAGTCAGACTTGTCTATAGTCTGATATCCTGTCTATTTTTGTAGATCTAGATGAGTAGGAGCTCTGTAGCTTAGTAGTATTGATTGTTTGGGTTCTGTAGAGCGAGTATCCCAGTGTTTATACTTGGGAAACTCTAGATAGTCCTATCCTGATTTTGTCTGGATAGTTAGGTTTGTTTGATTGGATGAGTTGGTTGCTATGGTTGTTAGCATATGATTAATATATGCTTGTATTTTTTAAAATTAAATTATTAATGAGATTATTAAATTACCTTTGTTTTAAATTTCGGGGACGAAATTCTTTTAAGGGGGGAGGAATGTGATATCCCAGAATATTTGGCAATATCAATTTAATAATCTGTATTAAAAATTAAATTTGATTTGATAATTCTTATTGATAAATTTAAATTGATCTAATAATCTTCTTTTAAATAAATATTTAATTGGTGATTTTATCTTTTTAAAAGGATAATAAATTATTTTCTATTTATAATGTGCATATATTTGTATATATTGTAAATAGAAATCTTTGGTTTGAATTTAATAAATAAATAAATCTTGTTTTCAAATTATAATATATTTTGGTAATTTGGAAATTATGATTTAATTTAAAATATATGGTTTTAAAATATTTAAGATAAATGTTTAATTGATTTAAATTATATCTTAGCTTAAGTTTAAGATTAATTAAAAGGTTGGTTTAAAATATTGTTTAATAAATATGATATATTAATTTATTTAATAATAATAGGAATGTATAATCTTTGTTATAAATTATTCAAATTTGACAAATTATTATTTTCAAATAACATTATTAAGGTATTATTTTATATATAAATATAAATAGATTTTATAATAGAAGTGTTATTTTCAAATTAAATATGTTGTTATATATGTATATATATATAACTTGATTTTAAAATTGGATTTTAGAATTTATTTTGAATTTAAAAGTCTTGAAATTAAAAAGGGTAGATATTTAAAATGTTTTGGATTTTAAAGATATTTGTATAAGCTTTTATTTGTATATATATAAATAGTTTTATTTTATTTTCTCTAAAAAGTAATTTATAAGAAATAAAAATAAGTAGTTATGTTAGAAATAGAAATAAAGATATATAAGGTATAATATATGGTTATATAGACACATAAGTGAACTTAAGACAATTCTAGGATTGTGTATATATATATACACACTAGTGGAATACATGAAGTTATACAAAGAAAACTATCATATAGGTACATACGAAATAAAGAAAGATAAGTATATGTAGATATGGAGGACAACTTCATTTATTGCTATTATCTCTAGTACAAGTAAGATCATATCAGCCACCAAAGAGAAGAGAAAAATCTCTGATCTATTGTACAAAGAAAAATAATATCACCTGTAAACTCTTTTCTATATATCAAATCTTTCATATTTCATTTTCGTTCATCCAAAAAAGCTTAGCATTCTAGAAAATATATTTCAACTGAAGCTTCATTTCAACTCAACTTAAACAACAATTCAACTCAACAAACATGAAGATCAAAGAGTTTCGGCTAGCAACTTTCAAAGCATTTTCCAGTTTTAAAGTTTTCAAAGCTATTTCAAAAATGTGCTCTGTTCTTCCTTTTCTAAACAAGTGAGTAACTTTTAAAACTTAAGTAAATTTGGTTGCATTCTAGTGTGTTGAAATGAATAAGTATTGCATGTATATACAAGTGAAATCTGATGTGATTATTTATAGTATGCATGCTGTGTATATGTGCTTTGTTCATGTTTTGTTCCCAGGCTCAAAATTTTATTTAAAATCCCTTACCACTTAATCTAGTTTCTGTTAGGATTTAGATTATAAAAAAAAGTTGGTTATTTAATCATAGACTAATGTTTAAATTTTTAATCAAGTTAAAATTTAACTTGAATGTCTTTGGAAACTAAAAATAACAGAGCAAGCTCAAGATAACTAAAAATTCAAACATACTAATTTATTGTTTCAGGCTTAGGATCTGAAACATCATTCGTAAACTTGATTTTTAAAACTAAAATCACAATTTTTAGAAATAGGATTTGAGTGCAGTTCTGGTTTGACTAGAAATGGAAAATTGGGTGGTTTCTGGTGATCTCGATGGACTGGGAGGTCGGGGTTCTTCCTGGAGGTGGAAGAGTGATTGGAGCTTAGAGGAAAAATGCCAGGAAGGTTATCCAGGCATGGTGGCGATGGTGGTTGATGATTGGAGTCTGTAAACCTAGTTTGGAGCTCGATCAGAAATTTGATCACCACGGCACATAGGGTTGATCGAGTGCCACAGGATTCTGGTGAATGGAAGTAGGTGGGATGACGAAGGCTTGGATGAAATCTCAGACGTGACGGTGGTCGGAGGCGCAAGAACGATGGTGTTCCAGGTTTTGCATTTGGGTTCAAATTTGGATTTGAAAGCTTGAATTCGATTTTGAGTTTGAGAGGATGATCTGATGGTCAGAATAGGATGCGGAGTTGATCGCTGATGTGGTGAGGCCATCGTGGTTGGTCGGAGCACCGTGCATGTGCACGGTGCATTCTATTTTTCTGGTGGTGCCTGTGTTGAGCAGGATTTAGTACTCGGGTTTTACTCGAGTTATTTCGTGAAATGCCCGAAGTCAAGTGGGGTTGGACTCGAAGTTATTTGAGGGTGGCTCGAGTCATTATTTTGTGTTACAGGTTTTGTTTTAAACCCGTCTGATTAAATTTTAAATGATTTTAAAATTTGAAAATAAAGATTTAAACAAAGTTTAAATCAAAGGTTTTAATCTGGATTCAAATTTAATTTGTATCCTAGTTTTTAAAATAAAATAAAGTTTTTAAAATTTAAATTCTTTTAACAATTTTAAATGTTAATTGTATTTAAAATGGTTTGAATTTAAAAAGAAATTTGGTTCAAATTCTTTTAAACTTCTTTATATGGTAAATATTTCTTTAACATGAGATTTAAAAGGTTTTTAAATTGTTTAAACTTTGTTAAGGTTAAATTTGTATTCATTTTTAAATCTTAAATTTAAAATGAAATTTGAAATAAATTTAAAAGTAAATTGTGTCTAAATGCTTTTGATAATGATAAATTAATCATTCATAAGGATAAAGTTTTAACTTAAAGATAAGAATAATTTAATGATTTATGATTTATTAAATTATTAAGATAATTAAAAATGGATAATTAATTAATTTAATTAATTAATGATATGGATGATTAATTAAGTAATTAAGAGTTTTAAATTAATTAATTAAAGTTTAAGACTAATTGTTAAGGATTAATTAATTTTAAATTAAAAATCATTAATTAGTTAAGTATAGAATATTAAATTAATGATCATATATTAATTAATCATGTAACTAAAGATTAATTAAGTTACAATTAAAACTTAAATTAATTAAAAAATTAGTGGTTAATTAATGGGTTATTAAAGATAAATTAATTTATAATTAATAATGATTAATTTAAGTTTAATTACTTAAGAATAGTAATTAAAGAATTGTTAATAGTTAATGAAGGTCATTAACTTAAGATTTTTTAAAAATTAATTAATGTGATTAATTTTAATAATCAATTAGATTAATTAATTAAAAATAATCAATTGTGAAATTAGTTAAGTATAGTTACTTAATGAATTAATTAAAGGAATTAATTACTTAAGGTAATTAATTAAATAAATTTGATTAGTTTAAGTTAATTAATTAAGTTTAATTAATTTTAATTAATCACTGGATGATTTGATAGGTAATTACTTAATGTAATAAATGAAGTGTAATTACGTAGTGAAGTAATTAATGGTAACTACCGGATGTAATTAATTGAAGAGGATTTAAATATGGAAGTAATTTGGATTAAATTACTTGGTGTAATTAATCAAGGGATTAATTAAGATAATTAATTAAGGAGCAATTAATTTATTTAATGAAGTAATTTAGGGTAGTTAATTACTAGATGTGATTAATCAAGAGTGATTAATAATTATGGTTTATTAAGGATTAATTACCTAATGTAATTAATTTAAATAGAATAATTAATAAAAATGTAATTAAGGATCATTAATTTATATAATTAATGATGTAATTAAGGGTTGATTAATTAAGATTAATTAATCAATAATAAGTGATTTTGAGTAATTAATTAATGTAATTAATTAAGGATTAATGTAATTAATTTTAGTTAATTAATTAATGAAGTAATTAAAGATTAATTACTATATTTGGTTAAGGATAATTAATTTGTGAAATTAATTAAAGGATAATTACTTAAATGTAATTAAAGGATAATTAATCAAGGATGATTAATTAAGATGGAAATTAGAGAATGATTAATTAATTGATTTGTAATTAATTAATGGTTATGTAAGCAAGATTTATAATGATGAAGTAATTAATTTAATTTACTTTAAATTAATTAGAGATAGGATAATTAATTTAATTCATTTTAAATTAATTATAAATGGTGTGATTATTAATCCTTGCTTATGTATGATGGATGATATTGATTTGCCTTGAGTGGTTTGAAATCTCAGATATGAGATAAGTAATGCTGTGATGCTTTGGTTGAAGTGAATTATCTATATGTGATGATAATGTAGATTATCTATCTGTGATATTTTGAATCATCTATCTGTGTGTATATGGAAAATGAATTGAATTGTTTTAACTTTAAAACAACTTGGCCTTAAAAGATACGTTTTGGCTTTCGATGAGACCGGGATCGGGTTTCCAGATTTGGATATCCGAAAACCACATCGGTCCAAATTAACAATAGGTCATGAATCTCAAGTGAAGACGAAGATTCAGAGTGCAAGGGTTATTGTCGTTAACTCTGAGGGTGATTCCAAAATGAGTGTAACGAGATAATGCCTTCGGTTTTGTTCGAACTCGGAACGAACTTGTATGGATTGAATGCTTTCAGAACATCGTCAGGTGGACGATGAGCATTCTAAGAGATGTGTTCTCTAAAGGTAATCGTAGCCTCAAGCCTCATCAACCGGGAATGGCTAAAACAGGGGAGGTGCAGCAAGGTTAGTGGGTAGCACCCAAGTAGGACAAGATTTCCCCTGTCTAGATGTCCCTTTTTATTTCGGCTGTGTGGGCAGTTGTGAGCTCCAACTGCTGGGGTTGTCTTGTTCGGGAATTATCCAGTAAGGGATGGTTCCGGCTTTATGTTGCAGGGGGTCGGGAGTGATCCTCGGTACGTTGATCTAGGCCACGTACTATGATGGGCGGTACCCCAGTAGCCCTGCCATTGTATGGAATCCAATCTCCAATAAGAGCCATCAGATTGATTATATTACCCACTTTGTTGGCTAGTATGCTGGAATTTAATCATGTAACAATTTCAGCTATTTCTTATTTACTTGGAAACCCTAGACACTATTATAATATCACTGGATTTCCTAGAAATGTTTGGTTAGCGTAAGGTAAAAACTTTTCCATGTTTATGGGTGGGAAGTCTTATGTGATACCTTTGTTTCCAAAGGATTTTCAAAGTTAAGCAACTTTAACCTGTTACTCACACCAGACCCATGTCTGACCCGGAGTTTATTTCTGTTTTTCTTAAACTCATGGGTACTCAAATTTTTACGAGTAGCCAAGGAATTTAGGTTATCTTTGACGAATTGTGGAGGAGCAATGGAGCAGGAGGCTTCAGCGTTATAGATATATAGTTTTCCGCTGTGTTGGTATATCTGTGTTGTATTTGAGTTGTAATAACTAGACATGTGTTTATAACTGTCTAGTATGTGATGTATAATCTGTGTAACTCTGATTGATGTTGTATATTATGTAATACTTATGTGATAAATATAATTTATTCTTTCCGCTGTTGAGATTCTGATGTTGTTTCTTCTTTCTTCTTTATCTTTTCTCTTTCTATCCCTTTCTTTCTTCAAGATGATGCGACTTTCTGGTAATAGAAAGTTGGGTCGTCACAATTTGAAATACATACATTAAGCTGCGATATCCGAACTAGAGCCCAGTATAAATTAATAGACTTTTTATTATTTTTATGAACAACATATGGTATTCTCCTAGGCTACATAAAAATCAGTGCAGCATTGAAATGGTATGGAAAATCTCAAATGTAATGCCAAAGGTCTCCAAGTTGACAACATCGCTTTGTACCATCACGTTTGCAAGTCCATATTAAGTTAAAATGCATGTGCAGCATTTCAACACATAGACAATAGTCAATAAAGTAAATATTCTCATCAAGATACATGCATAACGCATACAAACAATAACGTTAAAATTTGTAGAATTAATGCCTTGAATTCTTTGAATTGGTTTGCGCTCCATGTCGGTATATAGTTTTGGATTAATGTTTCTTGTGCTGATGGGCCATATTCGCACTTACTTTTAATGTGAGTGCACATAGTGCTTTTCTCTTTATTTCTATTTTATGCATAGTTTGTTCTTTATTATTAGCGTAGGTATATAACCGATTAAGCCATGTCTCGTACAAACTTGATTAAGATATATTTAGGCCAAAAAATTGGTACATCTAAAAGATAACTGAGACTTTGACCGACGTGAACAAATGGTGCGATTAGAGATGTCAAGTTCTCGATCATTTATTCCAACTGTTATGATGATGGTAGTCGTTATCAAAACAAAAAACTGTTGTAATACTAAGATAGTTGGTATTTTAGTGTTTCGAGTTGGTTCATAAATTATTATGGTAAATATATCAATTGATAATTTGAATTAACTTAATGTTTTGTACGAATATGCTCTTTTATTGATGTAGAAAAACGATGTTGATGTAGCAAACTACAATTTCAAGGTACTTAAGAAAATTCGAAGTGGTGAAAATGATCATTGTAGTGATTTTATCATCTTTGTTTTGTAATAGCTACACTGTAAAAATATGATTCAACGATCAAATGCAGATCCACCTAGACGTGCATATATACTCGTACAAATTATGAAAGTCAAATTAAATTTCCATGAAACATTGCAAAATCGTTATCTATATATAGAAAATGACATATCTTGCTACTCAATCCTTAAAACACACCTTGTTGATGTTGTCTTTGATTTGCACCTTGAATGAAGAATGCTTCTAGATCTGATTGAATTACCTTAGGATGTCACCTAGAAATCACACCTTGAATGATGATATCTCCCCGGATCTTCAAGATCCACATGCCATCGTTGCAAGAGATGGATGAACCACTTTTGTTTTATTTTATTTGATCTTTTATTTGGAGTTGAAAGATTTTGAAAATTCGTTTTTTTTGTTTCTACCATGGAAAGTTAAGAGGAAAGAATGAATGAGGAGGAAAATGAATTATGCGTTCAAAATGAATTAGAGAATATGTTTTATTTGAAATAATGAAACTTTTCTCATTCTTTAATTAAAACTTTCCTAATTAATTCCCTTGATTGTTTCTCTCTCTCTAATCCTTTCTTTACACGTATGTCATCAAATGATGTAAAATTTTCATAAATCATGTCATTAAATAACATAAAATTTTCATAAATCATGTCATCAACTGACATAAAATTTCCATAAATCATGTCATCGACTAACATAAAATTTTCATAAATTATTTCATGCAATTATCTTTAAATTACATCGATATCATATATCAATGCGCGCAAATATAACTTTTATAAATGCATTAAAATAATTACAAAAAAATTCTAAACATTAAATAAATAATAATTAATATTTCTCAAATATCAATTAATCTAATCAATTTACAACATTTTATAAATTAATTAAATCATGTGGTTTTTCAGAGAATTCATCATTATGGTTGTGCGACTCAAAGGTGTAAATTCAGTCAGCGATTAATATCGAACTATTCGAATATTAACGTTCACACGTCACTTAGCAGGTGTTGTGACATTTTGGCCAAATTTATCGCTTACACATCTTTTGGTAGAATCCAATTTTACTTATTATAAGCGGTACCTAATAGTGACAATTATTTACATCAATTCTCTTCGTCAAAAGTATATCACACTAAAACTTTTGGAAATTGGTAATGGTCAAAATTCCAATACCATCCACATTCAACTTTATATTCCAAACACAAAGTCCATGATACACCTTTGAACTTATTCGATCGCAAACGTGACTAGGTGCTTGCGCGCCTGCCTTCCTTTTGTTCGAGCCGATTTTCCTGAATAAAGAAACGAAGAAAAGGCGCCTTCGAATTTGCTTGATTTCGAAAAGGAGGGCAGCTCGTTATCCCTTTTTTTTGATTACGAATACATTTCTGAGGAGAAGAGGAATGGAAATAAACGGGCTTCAAACTGCAAGAGGAAGAAAAAAGAATCGCTGCGCGATTTTAAACTGCCTGATAAATGGAAGAATTTTCTGTTTCCTTCCTTTAATATTTTGTTCCTTCAATTTTTTTTCGGCCCTTCTTTTTTTCTTTACTGTTTTTGATCGACTGGGTGATTTTTAAAAGAAAGGAGAGGGAAGAGTGTTTAACATAGTAAGGAATAGTGACTGAAGAGAAATGAAAAAGTTCGGATGTGAAATTATTGGTCAAATCAATTTTTTTTATAATTTTTTAATTTTTTTTAAATCTTCTCGAAATCGTAGCTTGAAATCTTGACCTCCTATTGAGGCATGCCGCTAGACGTTCATAATGTTATACCCCTATTCCGAACATGATGGAAAAGGTTTCAAGTCCTAATTCGATCGTATGGAGAAGATAACTTTTTGGACCCAATTATTATATTGAATTTTCGATAAAAAATTTCAGCGCGTTTACATACCGTACGGCCTCATGATAACTCCAAACGCTACGAAATTTGAAATCCGATAATAATACACTATTACGGATCCAATGGATCTAGTTTCGTCGAAATCCGAGACTGTGCTTAGGAAGGCTATTTTTAAATGTCAATTTAACGATACATTTTTAAAACTGAACAAATCACTATTAAATTCACTTTTAAATTTTTTATTATCTTTAGTATTATCAATATAAATTTTATAAGCCTTTAAATTATCTTTAACAAGCTTAAAACTCAAGATTCACTATTTTGCCCGATTTCCAATTATTAAATTCAATAATTTAATTGTCCAATAAATAGTTATATTTGAAATTCAAGTTAAAAATTAACTTTTAAATATTTAAAATCAATTAAATATTCCAATTTCAAATATCCGAAATTCCAGGTCGTTACATTCCTTCCCCCTTATAAAAATTTCGTCCTCGAAATTGCTAGGTAAGAGGAATGGTCCAAAACCCAATAACTAATTTCCAAAACCACACAGTTTCAAACAACTTCCCAAAACAATCTTTTCATTAAAGACACACTATCACTCTTACTAACTTCCCAAACTCATCCATAGATCACAACTGATATTATTCATCCAATAATTCCAATTAAAATTTTAAAACCAAAATTTTAAATTATCAAAATTTTCTAACTCTTTAAATTTCGAAATTTTTTGCCAACGTCTCCTTTGCATGGCTAGCTCGGAACAACTACCAAAATTGCCTCTTCGGCCCCCAAATATCAAAAGAAAACAAAAGCCAAGTGGCTAGACCAGAAATCCATCAAATTTCATATGGTAATTTAAATACATACCTTTTAGTCGGGCAATCGAATTTTACTTCTGAAATCGAAGACATCAGTTTAGCTTTTGCTTTTAATTACCCGCACCCACTTACCAATGATATCCACTCATTTAATTCCAAAAACATTAGATTTATTCCTCTTCAAAATTTTCAATATCTCCTTTAATTATGCCCGTACGATGTACGTATACCATCCGTACGCAATATCACTCTGATCGCTCACTCGATCACGCAATTTCACTTCCGAACTAGTATCGTTCACACAATTCCCTAGTGCGGACTCAGATATGGTTTCTTGATCAGAAACCATCATTCTCCTTACATAGCCGTATACCATGATAGAGAATTTCAGGATCAATCAAAAATCCATATCCAGGGTTTGCCGTCGAAAATCGAGTGAAAAATCCTAACTCGGATCGATATTACTATCTCGAAATTCTGTGCTCGAATCTGGATTAAATCGTTATGTGAATAGAGTAATATACGTGCAACTTACATATTAATTTCAAATTGATTATTAGCTATATCAAATCCTTTTATTCTTACCCATTTCATTACTATCAATTATTTACAATTATTCTTTTACACAACTTTATTTAATCATTCATTCAAATATTAACATTGTATATTTTTCCAATACCAATTTTACTTAAGAGCTTCAACATCCATTTCTTAAGTTCAATATAAATATTTTATACAACTCCTTATATTTATTTCCACTTCATCCCTTGGTTTATATCCATTTTTATTCAAATTTTAACTCAATTTATCTCCAAACTTTAAATATTGAATTCTATAAACCACATCTCAAACCATATTTAATTAACTAATTATTGTAATCAGTTCCATCCACTAATTCCTTCCAAATTTAAATGAATCTTATTTCCAATAAAATTTAATTTCCAAACTTTTACTTTATTTGGTCCACTCGAACAAATTTTCTAATTCACTTTATTTTAACATAACTCAAATTAAATATCATTCAAATATTCAGTTCCAATTCCATTTAGTTACAACTAAATTAATTTGTTCATTCACAAATTTATTTCCAACTTGATAAATTTTTATTTCAATGACCATTTCATTTATCCTACTTAGACCTTTTTCCTCAAAATCCACTTTTATTTAACTTAATTCAGTTACATTCCAATTCAATTCAAATTTTAAACTTCTATAAATTTTCCAATTTATTTACATTCCATTCACTAATCTCTTTTAATTTACTTCATTTAATTGGCTTACTTTTCCACTTTATGTTATCATCACGCTTACTTTTATGTAACTCTTTCAAGTTAAATTCCATTCCAAATAAATTTCAAATTCTTATATGTTATCAAACCATTTTACCATATCCCTAATTAACAATTTAGACCAAACCACAAAGTTTTAAACAATTACTTAATATTTCAAAATCATTTTTGAGAACGTATATATCCAAAGTCCTTTGGTATACCAAATTATTCTTTGAATTTCAAAATCAAATCAGTTTTACCCAACCAAAACTTCAATTCTCAACATTCAGGTAGCAATCCCTTCCTTGGAAACTCGAAAATGAAAGTCGATGATGCTGCAGTCATCATCGAAATTATTTTCCAGCGACCGAAGTAAGTTAAAGCTTTTATTCCTTTAAAAACCATTTTTAAATATTTTTACTCTAAATATTAGTAGATTTCATTTCCAATTCCAAAATATTTCCAATAATATCACTATTATTTTCACATCTTTGGAAAAACAATTTCAAAACCAACGGGATTTAAAGTTCCCAAATTTCCACTTTTAAATCCTTTTAAATCTATATTTAAATATACTTCAGAATTCCATTTCGTTTCAACTTTTAAATCACATTTATAAACTCATATTTACAATTTCATTTTGTTATATGAATAAAGTTCTTGCTTTCGGTTATTAATTTCTTATTCAATTTCCACAACAACCATGATAATAATTTAATATTATCATTTTCTAACAACCAAGCACACCATTTACAACTATAATTTCTAAAAATTATTCCTTTCATATATGAAAATAATTTGGGTAAAATTATTTCATTCACCCTATTTTTAAACAATACCATGTCGAATTGCCTTGTTCAATTGTTTAGAGATCCCTATCAATAACGTTAATTGCTCGTATTGACCAGAATCCATAATCCACTCAACAAATCAATCAACACAATATAAAACAATTTTATATTCACTAACAAATACACGCTTATGTCTATTAATACACTCAAACTCATTCTAGGGTGCTACTGACCCTATCTCTAATGAGTAATTCCCACCAGAGCCAAGGTTCTCACTTAACCTTCTGCTCTGATACCAAGTGTAACAAACGGTAAGCTTTTCAACCATCCCGTCAGCGGCCACTTTCTTCCGTGGCATACACTGGTACCTCAAATTTGCTTTTATGGCCAGCCTCTCGACTGCAACAACCACTCAGGGACATGTAAGGGTAAGAGTCTCCTGCTCACCACCAAACACGAAGCAAGAACCCCCTATCATGCTGTAATGAAACAAATCCGATCCCTTATCTACCATCGTGCTCTGCCCACACTTCACCAAAAGCTGCATCGACCATCCCGTCCCTAACACCCCCGACCTTTCACTCCAACTCGCAGCTACCGGAGGGAAAAACACGACACCAGATGCTCGTCATTCCGCGACACCTTGTCCTGCTCAATCTAATACAACTCCATTCTACCCAAAATCGCCGTGCCATTGAACCAAAGCTCAACAACCCCCTTCACCTTCGCACTCCAAGCGACTGCTTCCCTCTACCATTCGCTCGGTCGTGCCTCTGAACTTATTCGATTGCGAACGTGACCAGGTGCTTGCGCGCCTGCCTCCCTTTTGTTCGAGCCAATTTTCTTGAATAAGAAAAGGCGCCTTCGAATTTGCTTGATTTCGAAAGGGAGGGTAGCTCATTATCCCTTCTTTTTTTTCGATTACGAATACATTTCCGAGGAGAAGAGGAATGGAAATAAATGGGCTTCGTACTGGAAAAAGAAGGAAGAACCACTGCGCGATTTTAAAATGCCTGATAAATGGAAGAATTGTTCGTTTCCTTCCTTTAATATTTTGTTCCTTCAATTTTTTTCGTCCCTTCTTTTTTTTATTTACTATTTTTGATCGGTTGGGTGATTTTTAAAAGAAAGGAGAGGGAAGTGTGTTTAACACGGTAAGGAATAGTGACTGAAGAGAGATGAAAAAGTTTGGATGTGAAATTATTGGTCAAATCAAATTTTTTTTTACAATTTTTTTAAAATTTTTAAATCGTCTCGAAATCGTAGCTTGAAATCTTGACCTCCTATCGATGCGTGCCGCTAGACATTCATAATGTTATACCCCTATTCCGAACACAATGGAAAAGGTTTCAAGTCCTAATTTGATCGTATAGAGAAGATAGCTTTTGGACCCAATTATTATATTGAATTTTCGATATAAATTTCAACGCATTTACATACCGTACGGCCACACGATAACTCCAAACGCTACGAAATTTGAAATCCGATAATAATATACTATTACGGATCCAATAAAACTAGTTTCGTCAAAATCCAAGACTGTTCCTCGGAAGGCTATTTTTAAATGTCAATTTAACGATATATTTTTAAAACTGAACAAATCACTATTAAATTCACTTTTAAATTTTTTATTATCTTCAGTATTATCAATATAAATTTTATAAGCCTTTAAATTATCTTTAACAAAGCTTAAAACTCAAGATTCACTATTTTGCCCGATTTCCAATTATTAAATTCAATAATTTAACTGTCTAATAAATAGTTATATTTGAAATTCAAGTTAAAAATTAACTTTTAAATATTTAAAATTAATTAAATATTCCAATTTCAAATATCCAAAATTCCGGGTCGTTACACATAAAATGACTGGGCCACTGGGGTACCGCCTACCATGGTACACCTCCAAAACAATGTACCGAGGAACTCGCCAGGATCCCCTGCTACACAGGACCGGCCTACCCCTAACTGGAAAGACCGAATATGTTATCACCCCGGGTGTTCCCTCCCTTACGAATCGAGCGCTCCTTCTTTCATGAACAACCATATCCATAATATACGTGTTTCCAAGGATATCTAGAAAAGTGATAACATACCCTAATTGGGTGCGATCCACTTAGCCTTGCTGCATCTCCCCTGTTTTAGTCATTCCCGGTTGATGAGGCTTGAGGCTAAGCGTTACCTTTCAAGAAAAAATTCCACTTAGAATGCTCATCGTCCTCCAATGACGATGTTCTGATAGCATTTGTCCATACGAGTTGTCCAGGGTCCGGACAAACCAGATCACCGTCTTCACTATCTTCACGGTATCCATTCGTAACGTTCAAACCAGATCGAAGTGGTTTTCGGATAATTAAATCTAATCCCGGTCTCTTCGAAACGATTAACGAAATTTGCCAATATTGATAGTTGGTTATTTAACTATCAATAAAACATCCATAAGCAGTCACTAGGCCTTATTATAAATCTTTCCAAGAGATTTATTTTCAAAATATATTTATAAGATATATCAATCCCTTCCAACATTTGAAAACAACTTCAAATACATAAATTTGTAACAAGATATTTCCAAACCATCTCAACACTTAGAAATATTGCCAAATTTCCATTTTCTATACTTAGGAAAATATTATAAGTCTTACTTTCCAAAATCTTTTCAAATATCAATACTTAAGAGAATATTTCGTAACTTATCCCATAAGTCTTCGGAATCACTAATAAATTCCTTTTTTTTCAATTTCCAAAACCCAGTAAACTTATTTATAAACCCATTCAACAATTTATAACTTCTTTTATGAATTCAGATTTCATTTTCAAAATTCCCATATTCAACATTTTGAAATTCCATTTCCTCCAAATCCCTTATAAAATTCCTTCCCTCAAAATCATATCCATTTAAAAGCCCCATTTACGAATCTCGAGAGAATTTATAAATAAAATTTTCAATCACTTCAAAACTCTCACTATATATAAAATAAGTATTTAAAAGAATAATAATTTATTTTTAAAACATGTTCAAATATTTATTTAAAATATCGAAAACACTTTTATAAACATCAATAACTCATTTTTAGATTAAAAAATAAAATTTCAAAGCTGAATTTAAAGGTTAGAATTTACTAAAATAAATACTTAATATTTGAAAATCTACTTACCGAAGTATTTCAATCCTAACTAGTTTAA
This sequence comes from Allium fistulosum, assembly GCA_030737815.1. Lineage (NCBI taxonomy): Eukaryota > Viridiplantae > Streptophyta > Magnoliopsida > Asparagales > Amaryllidaceae > Allium > Allium fistulosum. The sequence continues at coordinate 881,166,205 of CM060903.1, forward strand.
AAATTTCATAGTTTAATAAAATTTTCCTTTTAAAACAAACTTAACTTCTTAGGATTAAAAATATATCTTTAAAACCTCAATAACCAATTCAATCTATAAATTCCTCTCGAATCACATCACATTACTTCCATTTCGATCCTCTTAACAATTTTCACCTTTCAAAAATAGTATCCTCTATTTTTCTCACCCTATTTCCATATTCTAATATAAATTCTCCCTGTAAATTTATATTCACAATCTATCGTCTGATATCGATTTCCCTTATTTATAAACATTGTTTATAAATTTTATAACTCCTTTGAGTTTCACTTTTTATAAAACTAATCTCGTTTATAAAATTTCATTTTTATAAATCCATTAGTTCAATAATTCCATTTATAACTTCCAATCTATTTTTAATGTCGACTTCAACTCCTTTTTATATTTCCGAAATATCATTTATAAATTCTCTTATATAATTCATTTTTAAAATCTCCATTTAATAATTCACAATAGTTAAGTATAACTAAATCAAATATATTTTTCTAACTCAATTTCTTTAAAATTATCCCAATTCCAATATAAATATTTTTATATCAAAATTTACCTTTAATTCCTTAATTAAATTTAAAAAATATATTTATGGTATTAAAATACCAAAATTTAGGCAAGTGCTACAATAGCATCCAATAATTCCAATCACTAAATCTATAATAGATTATTCTACACAATCCATATATCACAATATATGAAATTAAATTCAAAAATTTTGAGGAATCTAGTTGGATCCCTCCAACCTGTTTCCCTGCATCCACAGATGTTAATACAACATAAAAATACCAATCCCACTTTGAGGGGGATATCACGGTATATAGGGTCTCATCCGCTATAATGTGTGGGAATTTCACTCCAAATACTAGTGTATATATATATATATACTACTATATATATAATATCATATCATTCAATAGATAAAAATTTCTAAATTCAACCATGCAACCAATAATTACTTTTAACTATTTAATATTTAATTGTTGATCCAAATGAGCGAGAATTTTCTCACCTTGATTTTTTTATTGCGATCCATTCCAATTTTAAATTAAATCGAACACTGTTCGATTTAAATTTAAAATTCCTGCTGACTTCGAAAAATCCCAAACAAATTTTATTGCATGACAATCTTCGATACGATTCCGGTGCCGCTTATTTCATAATTTTTTCGACCTCGCACGAATAAGTAATTGTTTTAACACAATTTCAAAATTAAATGATATAATTAACCATTTAATTACAGTAGTTAATACCTTAATCAACCCAGGCCGTTTATACTCTTCCCCAAAAATCGCGAACAGCCTGCTCCTGACTAATCCATCGCGACTTCCTTGATCGTTTTTTTTTATAAAACACGACTTCGATGCTGCCGCCTCCTCCTAAAGCCGCACCGCTGCCACCTCTGTACCTTAGCTTCACCAAGCCGAGACAGGTGCTACTGTCAATCCAACTACCGTGCGCGCATGAGCGCCTCAATTTGATAAGTCGCGAACCCTAGATGTCGATTGCGAGGAACAAGGCACCTCCGCCTCTCAGGTCGCACGGATTCGCCATCACCCTCGCCCTCCCCTTTAGCTTGCTCTCATGATGACCAAAATTGATCGCGACTAAGTCGTGTTTTTTATAAACGTACGCAGTGATTTTTTTGTTTTCCATTCAATTCGATTTCACTGTTTTGGGGAGGGAGGTCTGAAGAGTAAAACGATTTCAATTTTTTTCCTCTGTTCAAACTGTTGCATGCGATTTTAAATAGGAGGGGATGAGGTGATCCTTGCGTGTTGAATGGGTGTACAGTGTTTTGAGGTGAGGAAAAAGAACAGCTGATGTGAAAAAGAAAGTCAAGTCAAATAAATATATGCTTATTATTTAAATTCAAATCGTCTCGATTACGTAGCTCGAAATTTTTGAACCCCTATCGAGGCATGCCGCTAGGCATTCATAATGTTATACCCCTATTCCGAATGCAATGGAAAAGGTTTCGAGTCCTAATTCGATCGTATGGCGAAGATAGCTTTTTGGACCCAATTATTATATTGAATTTTCGATATAAATTTCAGCGTGTTTTTATCCCGTACGACCAAACGATAACTCCAAACACTACGAAATTTGAAATTCAATAATAATACAATATTACGGATCTAATGGAACTGGTTTCATCGGGTTCTGAGTCTGTTCCTCGGATCGCTATTTTTAACACGTCAATTAAATTGACGATTTCAAAAATTTACGAAATCGCTCAAAATTTCAGTTTTAAAATCTTATTAACTAAATTATAATTCCAAAATCCAATATTTAAACCATTTAAATATTCCAAATTAAACATTGAAAAATCTGGGTCGTTACATTCCTCCCCCCTTAGAAGAATTTCGTCCCCGAAATTGCTAAGGCAGGAAAATGGTCCAAACCCATTGACTTAACAAAACTCACTTAGTTAAAACTCAATATTCACTTTTCTAATCTTTTAGTCTCGACCAAAACAATTAGTTTCCATTTCTAATTCAAAATTCCTTATTTCAGTTACACTTTAAAATCACCCTTTTTATGTTAACAAAAATTTTTCAAAAATTTTCTAACGCCCTAAATTTCTGAATTTTTTTGGCAGAGTCTCCTTTGTACGGAGGACCTTTTGCAATTTGACAAGAGAGATAAAAATATATACATCGACCCACACGGTCGAAAAACAAAAAATATATACCAATATTTATATTTTGCGGTATTTAATCCGAAAACGTACCTTATTTAGCGTTTTTAAGCATTATTAAGCGAGCATTTACTTTAAAAGCAATTTCGCAACCCAAATCTAGCCTAAAATTCCCTCTGTACCTGTACTTACTCAATTTTAAACACATGTGTACCAAAACATGAAATTCTAATAACGTTTCATCTATTCAACTAGTTAACATATGAATTTCATAAGCAATGCATGCTAAACATATATTTATAAGCAATTATGATGTTCCGATACTAATTTAATTACTTTAAATCAATCCATATTCAATTCGAATGATTTGCAACCCAATTTACTTGCATTCACTTCATAATTACACACATTATAATTATATTTATTCCAAATTGATTAAAAATCAATTTATTCACTTCCTATTAATTTGCAGAAGTTTATTTACTTTCGTTTATGTCAAACGATAATTTTTCTATACGAATTCGGCTATATTCATAACCGTTTTAGTTTATAGCTATTTTAAATTGATTCCAAATCAATTTATATTCAATTTTATTCCATTTCAAACTCAATCCATTTATTTGCATTCCATTCATATCCACATTATATTCAAATCCACTTTATTAATCTTGGAATCATTCCATGTTACTTTATTAAAAAACCATTTCACAAATTTATTTAAGCCATGCTTCCATTCAAAATATTTACTTAAGTTAATCCGTTATTTTAAATTATTACCACCTTATAACTTAAGTTTATTTTCATTTCAACCAACTTCCATTTCGTTTACTAATTAATTAATTAGTTCATTCATTTAATCCGCCTCAATTTTAATTCCATACCCGAATTCCTTCTCGAATTTATATAATTCGTATCCAAGGCCACATTGAATTTATTTACACTTTAAACTGAATTTATTTATAACTTAAGTCCTCACTATTTCAATCCAATTCTATTTTATTCGACGATATTTCCAATTATATTTAATTCGTTTACATTTTTTCGAATTTTAATTTATATTCAAGTTCCACATTCAATTTCCGATTTTAATTTCAAAAATCACTTCATTTAAGTTACCTGAGTTCAAGTTCATTTTTATAATTCAAATTTGGATTTTATTTCCTTCACCAAAATATCAAACCATTTTATTTTGGGTTTTCTATTTCACCTTTCAATTTTATAAGTCACACAACTTATTTTTCACATTTCCATCAATTCTATACTCGAATATATTCACATTTTATTTTTAACTCAAGATTATACATTTATTTATAGCCTAAGTATATTTTTATTCCATTAATTTCAATTTTTATAATCTTTCCAATTTATTTATTCACAATTCTAGATTTTCACTCAAATTTTATTTCATTCAAGATTTATACCTTATGGTTATATAATATTTCACAACTCAAAGTTTATATCTACTTCAATTTGATATTATTTCTAATCCAATACAATTTTATAACTTACAGTTTTATAGTCACTTTATAATTCACATTTTCATATTTAATTCAATTCCATATGATTCAAATCCAATTCACCTCTTTTTTTTTCAATCCCTTTTAACCAACATTTCAAAAACATACTCGAGTTATTCACACTTAAACTAATTTCACTCCAAACAAATTTATTTTTAATTCATTCAATTTAAATCAAGTAAGAATTCAATTCCAATTCCAATTTTTTTCCACTTCCTTACTTATATTCATATAGCAATTTCACCATTCGAATTTATTATTGTCTCAATTCCCAATAAATTTATTTAACTTTCCTTAAGTTAAATTCAATTTACAAAATCTATTTTAACTTACTTAAGTTAAAATTTATTTCCCAAAACTCAAATTTCATACTTTCCTTTCTTATTGAAATCATCCTCACTTTATAAGTTCATAAAATATTTCCGAGGTTTTTCCCCAATATTTATATTAAAATTCCAGAATTCAAACACCTGGTATATATTTCTAATCACTTTGAAATCAAATATATATATACATCTACACTCTTTTTGGCTTAACAAACCACTTCCTTCGAATTTCAAAATCAACTTGATTTTATCCAAAACAATTCCCTTGGAATTTTTAAAACAACGCTTGTTTCACTGAAAAATCTCCATATCAAATTACTATGGTAGCAATCTATCACTTAGAAACTCAAAAATGAACACTGATGATGCGACCGTCATCATCAGAATTATTTTCCAGCGACTGAAGTGAGTTCAGTGCTTCATCACTTCCAAAATCCATTTAAAACAATTTTCTCTTCAAAAATCTCAAATTTAACTCCATTTTTTTTCTTTCAACCACCTTGGAAAACATTTTTAAACTTCCGGGATTTCAACATTTTCCAATACTTAGTCTAAACCCATTTAAAAACATTTCTCAATGCTTCCGGGATTTTAAATCTCCAAATTCTAGTTTAAATCCATTTTAATTATAATCCATTTGTATAATTCATACTTATACAATCTCTATTTGGTTATATATATAACCATTTCAATTTATATAATTATATTTTGATTATATAATAACAACCAAACACACCGCTATAATAATTTTCAGAATTTTTTTTATATCAAAAATATAATTTGTGTAAAATTATTTCATTTACCCACTTCCAAACAATACTATGTCAACCTACCAGTTTAAGTGTTTAGAAACTCCTATCGATCTAGTGGCATCCCACTATTCGACTAGAATTTATATGCCACTCAACAGATAAATCAACGTAATACAAAACCATTTATATTCACTAACAAATACACTCTCATATCTATTATTACACTCAACTCGTTCTAGAGTATTACTGACTCTATCTCTAATGAGTAATCCCCACTAGAGCCAAAGTTCTCGCTTAACCTTCTGCTCTGATACCAAATGTAAAGGCCCGCAGTTTCATACCCCTTGAGTCGACCATAATTCACATCAGTTCAACTCAAATTGAAGGGAAAATACGAATCTTTAGGGTGAAGAAGAAGAAAAAGGTAGAAGAAAATTTAACAACAACACAGAATCTCACAATCGCAGCGGAACAAAATATAATATATAATAACAGATTTTTATACAAAAGAATCTGTATCTGTTTATACTTACAATCATCAGAGTACAAAAAATCAATACATCAATCTGGATAGTTATAATCATTTATCCTCACATAGCGGAAATATAAACCAAGTACGGGAATACATCCGAACTCCTCCAGCTCGTCTCCTGAACTCCATAGCATTCTAGCCTGAAACTGAAATACTCGGTCTGACCTGAGCATTATAATAAAATAACACCCGAGTCAGTCTGGAAAACTAGCATGAGAAAACACACGCAATTTGAATTATTAGAGTTATCAAAATCCTTTGGAAAACAAAGGTATCTCGTAAGACCGCGTCAAACACAAACACGACGGGTTTTTCCCTTAAGATAACCAAAACATTTTATAGAAAATCCAGTGATATTATAATAGTGTCTAAATGCAAATACTTATTCAAATAGCCGAAATTGTTACATTAATTAAATTCCAGTATACTAGGCTCTAAAACAAAACAGTAAAGGCTCGTATTGGAGAATGGATTACATACAATGACTGGGCCACTGGGGTACCGCCTACCACGATACACCTCCAGAACAATGTACCGAGGAACTTGCCAGGATACCCTGCTACACAGGACCGGCCTACCCCTAACTGGATAAACCGAATATGTTATCACCCCGGGTGTTCCCACCCTTACGAACCGAGCGCTCCTTCTTTCATGAACAACCATATCCATAATATACGTGTTTCCGAGGATATCTAGAAAAGTGATAACATACCCTAATTGGGTGCGATCACTTAGCCTTGCTGCATCTCGCCTGTTTTAGTCATTCCCGATTGATGAGGCTTGAGGCTAAGCGTTACCTTTCAAGAAAAAATTCCACTTAGAATGCTCATCGTCCTCCAATGACGATGTTCTGATAGCATTCGTCCATACAAGTTGTCCTGGGTCCGGACAAACTGGATCACCGTCTTCATATCTTCACGGTATCCATTCGTAACGTTCAAACCAGATCGAAGTGGTTTTTGGATAATTAAATCTAATCCCGGTCTCTTCGAAACGATTAACGAAATTTGCCAATATTGATAGTCGGTTATTTAACTATCAATAAAACATCCATAAGCAGTCACTAGGCCTTATTATAAATCTTTCCAAGAGATTTATTTTCAAAATATCTTTATAAGATATATCAATCCCTTCCAACATTTGAAAACAACTTCAAATACATAAATCTATAACAAGATATTTCCAAACCATCTCAACACTTAGAAATATTGCCAAATTTCCATTTTCTATACTTAGGAAAATATTATAAGTCTTACTTTCCAAAATCTTTTCAAATATCAATACTTAAGAGAATATTTCGTAACTTATCCCATAAGTCTTCGGAATCACTAATAAATTCCTTTTTTTTCAATTTCCAAAACCCAGTATACTTATTTATAAACCCATTCAACAATTTATAACTTCTTTTATGAATTCAGATTTCATTTCCAAAATTCCCATATTCAACATTTTGAAATTCCATTTCCTCCAAATCCCTTATAAAATTCCTTCCCTCAAAATCACATCCATTTAAAAGCCCTATTTACGAATCTCGAGAAAATTTATAAATAAAATTTTCAATCACTTCAAAAATCTCTATATATATAAAATAAGTATTTAAAAGAATAATAATTTATTTTTAAAACATGTTCAAATATTTATTTAAAATATCGAAAATACTTTTATAAACATCAATAACTCATTTTTAGATAAAAAAATAAATTTTCAAAGCTGAATTTAAAGGTTAAAATTTACTAAAATAAATACTTAATATTTGAAAATCTACTTACCGAAATATTTCAATCCTAACTAGTTTAAAAATTTCATAGTTTAAATAATAAAATTTTCTTTTTAAAACAAACTTAACTTCTTAGGATTAAAAATATATCTTTAAAACCTCAATAACCAATTCAATTTATAAATTCCTCTCAAATCACATCACTTCCATTTCGATCCTCTTAACCATTTTCACCTTTCAAAAATAGTATCCACTATTTTTCTCACCCTATTTCCATATTCTAATATAAATTCTCCCTGTAAATTTATATTCACAATCTATCGTCTGATATCGATTTCTCTTATTTATAAACATCGTTTATAAATTTTATAACTCCTTTGAGTTTCACTTTTTATAAAACTAATCTTGTTTATAAAATTTCATTTTTATAAATCCATTACTTTAATAATTCCATTTATAACTTCCAATCTATTTTTAATGTCGACTTCAACTCCTTTTTATATTTCCGGAATATCATTTATAAATTCTCTTATATAATTCATTTTTAAAATCTCCATTTAATAATTCACGATAGTTAAGTATAACCAAATCAAATATATTTTTCTAACTCAATTTCATTAAAATAATCCCAATTCTAATATGAATATTTTTATATCAAAATTTCCCTTTAATTCCTTAAATTTTAAAAATATATTTATGGTATTTAAAATACCAAAATTCAGGCCAGTGCTACAATAGCATCTAATAATTCCAATCACTATAATAATCTATAATAGATTATTCTACACAATCCATATATCACAATATATGAAATTAAATTCAACAATTTTGAGGAATCTAGTTGGATCCCTCCAACCTGTTTCCTTGCATCCACAGATGTTAATACAACATAAAAATACCAATCCCACTTCGAGGGGGATATCGCGGTATATAAGGTGATCCGCTATTATGCGGGGCGCATAGGGTCTCATCCGCTATAGTGTGCGGGAATATCACTCCAAATACTAGTGTATATATACTACTATATACATAATATCATATCATTCAACAGATAAAAATTGCTAAATTCAACCAAGCAACCAATAATTAATTTTAACTATTTAAAATTTAATTGGCGATCCAAATGAGTGAGAATTTTCTTACCTTGATTTTTTTTGCGATCCGTTCCAATTTTAAATTAAATGAAACACCGTTCGATTTAAATTTAAAATTCCCGCCGACTCCGAAAAATCCCAAACAAATTTTATTCTGTGACAATCTTCGATACGATTCCGGTGCCACTTGTTTCATAATTTTTTCAACCTTGCACGAATAAGTAATTATTTTAACACAATTTCCAAATTAAATGATATAATTAACCATTTAATTATAGTAGTTAATACCTTAATCAACCCAGGTTGTTTATACTCTTCCCCAAAAATCGCGAACAGCCTGCTCCTGCCTAATCCATCGCGACTTCCTTGATCGTTTTTTTTAAACACGACGTCGATGCCGCCGCCTCCTCCTAAAGCTGCACCGCCTCCTCCTACGTACCTTAGCTTCACCAAGCCGAGACAGGTGCTATTGTCAAACCAACTACCATGCGCGCACGAGTGCCTCAATTTGATAAGTCGCGAACCCTAGATGTCGATCGCGAGGAACAAGGCACCTCCGCCTCTCAGGTCGCACGCATTTTCCATCGCCCTCCCCTTCAGTTCGCTCTCGTGATGACCAAAATTGATCGCGACTAAGTCGCGTCTTTTTATAAACGTATGCAGTGATTTTTTTGTTTTCCATTCAATTCGATTTCACTGTTTGAGGAGGAAGGTCTGAAGAGTAAAACGATTTGAATTTTTTTCCCTGTTCAAACTGTTGTGTGCGATTTTAAATAGGAGAGGATGAGGTGATCCTTGCGTGTTGAATGGGTGTAAAGTGTTTTGAGGTGAGGAAAAAGAACAACTGATGTGAAAAAGAAAGTCAAGTCAAATAAATATATGCTTATTATTTAAATTCAAATCGTCTCGATTACGCAGCTCGAAATTTTTGAACCCTTATCGAGGCGTGCCGCTAGGCATTCATAATGTTATACCCCTATTCCAAATGCAATGGAAAAGGTTTTGAGTCCTAATTCGATCGTATGGCGAAGATAACTTTTTGGATCCAATTATTATATTGAATTTTCGATATAAATTTCAGCGCGTTTCTATCCCGTACGACCAAACAATAACCCCAAACACTACAAAATTTGAAATCCGATAATAATACAATATTACAGATCCAATAGAACTAGTTCATCGGATTCAGAGACTGTGTCCCGGATCGCTATTTTTAACGCGTCGATTAAATTGTGATTTCAAAAATTTACGAAATCGCTCAAAATTTCAGTTTTAAAATCTTACTAACTAAATTATAATTCCAAATCCAATATTTAAACCATTTAAATATTCCAAATTAAACATCAAAAAATCCGGGTCGTTACAATATATATCTATATTCTAATTTTATTTTAAATGCAAAATATCTTTTACCAAGTCAAATATATAATATATTGATTAAAATTATATAAATAATTTTAAGCCAAAAAAATACATAATTATATGTATTTAATTAATATTATTTAATCACACACACACACACATATATTACTATTAACCAGTGTTATACTGCCTTTTGATCGGGCAGTATCTAGACTGACTTGATGAATAAAACTTGAAAGCTATTAAGGTAGAAGGTCTAGAGAGATAGCCGTAAAGTCCAAAAACCAAATACAATTGAGATCGCAAGACAAAATAAAGACAATCCAAGAGTTCAACAACTTGATCCACCAACTTGATGGATTGGTATCGATGCACAAAATCTCCTCTAAATCACACCATTTTACCCATGCTACTTAGTTTTGATGCCAAAAGCCTACTCCAAGCTCCATGGATCGTTTGCATGCTAGTTGTTATCAAATGCCTCAGGCATCAGAAACCAACAAGTTTGTTCCTCCACCGATCCATCCAATTTACTAAAAAACAAGCCCATAGAAATGCAAACAAGTTTGGAAACACAAAGTTAATGATATATTGTTTTTATCTAAAGTGGCTAGAACCATCCATAAGTCAATTGTATGGATCGACACCGAACCATGCCTATGGATCGGTACCGATCCATGGCTGATTGCTGACTTGGCGAGGTTTTCTTAAGTGCAACTATTGCTACATCTTGGAGATCATGGAAGAGAATATAGTGGAGCATTTCCCGCTAACCTATAGCTATAAATAGACATGGAGGGGCTTCAGTTTGGGGATCATTTAGCTCTCCGGCTATCTTTACACCTTTCTTGTAAAATTGCCTATCAAGTGGTACTGAACCATAAGAATTGTACTTGTAACCAACCACCAAATCTGCAACAAAACTAAGTGGATGTTAGCGCCAAAATTGGTCACTAACCTCGTTGAGAAAGATTGTGTAGAGAGATAAATGAGGAAAGTAAATTTAAACAGAGAGCAATATGCTAAATTGAATGCAAAGACAAGAACACCGAATTTATAATGGTTTGGCGTAACTGCCTACGTCCACTTTGAGGTTAATCTTTATTGCTTTACTTGATAATTGATTACAGATTCAATCCGTTCACCAACTACTCGAATACAATTGCTAAGTAAAAAGAACGAGTCTTGAAAGCAGTAGAGTTTCCCCAGTATTCTCAAAAAAGGTCCCTTTCACTGTGCCCCTGCCTCTCTATTTATAGACGAAGATGGGTTAGACTTCCCTGGTGGGCCCAGTGGTAAGATACCTCGGCCCAAAATGAGTACCTTCTGTGTGCCGAGCCATAAATGCCGAACGACAAATGCCGAAAAAATTCTCCAAACCGAACAAGGCAGTGTGTTAGTGAGGCATGTAGGCCGAACGAGGCTGGATGCCGGACGAGGGCTGAATGCCGGTCGAGGCTGAATGCCGGTCGAAGATGAATGCCGAATGACCTTTGATTGACGAACAAGGCTGGATGCCGGACGAGGGATGAATGCCGAACGAGGCTTCCGATGCCGATCGACCTCTGAATGCCGAACGACCTTTGATCGATGAACGAGGCTGGATGCCGGACGAGGGCTGAATGCCGAACAAGGCTTCTGATGCCGGTCGACCTCTGAATGCCGAACGACCTTTGATTGACGAACGATGCTTGGATGCCGATCGAGGACAAATGCCGAGCGGCGCTTGGAGGCCGATCGAGGACAGATGTCGAACGACGCTTGGATGCCGATCGAGGACAGATGCTGAACGGTGCTTGGATGCCGAACGGGTATAGATGCCGAGCGATCTCTGAATGCCGAACGATCTAGCTGTGCCGAATGACCTAGTTGCCTGGTCAAACCTCCAGGTAACACTTGCCCCCCAAAGTGCATCATGTGGTCAAACGTGATGTGCTTTGAATCATGAGCACCCCATACTCTCCCCTAAACTCTCGCTTTGTTTCCCCGAAGGGCTTTCTCAAATGCCGAACGAAACGTTGGGTGCCGAACGACACTTGGATGCCGAACGACCCCGCCTTGATCGGTTCTACTGGTTGATGCATGTTCAGCTTCCTTCCTCTATAAAAGCTGATACTTCTTCTCCTTCTCCCTTTTACTCTTATTTCTACACCATAGTACTTACAAACTCGTGTCTTCCCAATCCCTCGCCAACACCTTTCCAACTCTTTTAATCCCTGAGTCTCCTTGGTTACATCCCGATTGCCTTCCACAGCGAGCCCGAACAGATCTCCACTTCCAATTCAAGTATCTCGCCAGATTCCTTTCCCTTCTCTTAGGTATGGAAACTTCGCATACCCGAATCTCTCCGATTAGAGACTTTGGATGAGACTCGGATTATAACTTTCCCTTAATCTATAAGTAACAAAAGTCTCGTAGATTAGGAAGTTGGGTTTGAAGTTTAAACAGGCCCTAGGATTAAACGAAGTGGAAGTTGGAAGAAGGTGTTAGCCCGGTGAGAGCCGGTGAGGTTTGAGATGCCCGGACACTGGTGGAGTGTGAATTGAAGTGTGGGAGTAAAGGTGTAAGGTCGAGGTTGGGCTTAGACGTCGAGCGATGCGGCTCGGTATGATCATGGCTCGGCATGACTTGTTCATGCCGACCGGTGAAGGGGAAATACCGGAGTGAAGTCAGGGTTAACTTTAGCGTGCCGAGCGACGTGGCTCGGTACGACTACGGTTTGGCATGATTCTCTTGTGCCGAATGGTAGAGAGGAAAGGTGGGGGATAGTTGTTGTCGAGGGTAATAGTGCCAAACGATGAACCTAGGCCGGACGGCATTTAGGCCGAGCGGGATTGAGGCCGAGCGACATCTAGGCCGAACGGCAGTTAGGCCGAGCGGCATTTAGGCCGTGTGTTTCAAGTGTCGCTCGGTCTTGACCTTTGATGAATAGACAATGACAGTCGAAACCATTCCAACTTGAACATAACCCTTGTTGAACTCACTTATTTCCCACGCCTATTCATATGACAAAAAACAAGGACAAGGACTTAAGCAAACCAGCATATCGAACTAACCTGGACTGATGACTCCCCAGTTTCAACAATTATAAGTCTGAATTCAAATCGATAAAAATAGATAATAGCCTTTAACATATAGTGCCAATGTCCGAGTCCAAAATTAAAAAACATGATAGGGTAGGTTTTTGGAGACGGTCAGCGATGACGGTCTTTGAAGATGACAGTTCAAAGTTCAACTTTATATCATCAACTCTGCGACTTTTAATTTCTCAGCACTTATATTTGGATGATCACACTAGTTCACATACCACACGGGGGGAATACTTACGTTGTTAAGTCTAATGTTAATTGTTTTTCAAGTATAGTTCAAACAGGTGCTTTGTTGGATTCAATCTTCATTAGAGATGTCTAGAAAATCTAGCTCTGCTACGATCTCAGACAGACCTGGGCCATCCTCTAGACAAGAAGTTGTAGATACTTCGAATCCATCAACTACCCCTACTCAAAACTTACCGAGCGCCGCGATAGCATTCGTCGATTTAGCTCCTGACGCTCTGGAGGCAGCTATTTTCTTAGAAGACCCAACCGATTCACAGTTCTCAAAGATTAACGAAAGTACACTTCGTCGGATATGCTCTGTCCACGGAATCCCTTTCGACGACGTGTTAGTTCCTTCGGGGAATGATCGTCCGCATTTGCCCCCAGCTGGGTATATAGCCTGCAATAAGTTTATGTGCTGGGTCAGCAGCGTTCAACCCTTCAACTCCTTCCTTCGCGACTTATTGCAATATCTCGAGATCGCTCCTTCTCAACTGCCTCCGAACAGTCATGCTTTCTTATATGGCACTTGCATCCTCTTTATGAGTGTCTTCTCCAGGCTTCCGACTCTAGGCAATATTCGTTATATTTATCGCTTCAAGAGACGGTCGGATAGCCCGTCTTTCATATTTCTGGAGCCATATAGTAAATGCCAAATCCTGATTGGGGCATGGAGCAAATTCGCCCAGTACAAGCAGAAGTGGTTCTATGTTCGTTGTCATTCCGGTTTCGTTAGGAGATGGGTGGAAGGGAGTAAGTTCGTTTTTTAGATCAACACTTGAATTTGGCGGAATCTGCATCTTTTCTGACTCTTTATCCACTTTTTCAAGTATCACTCCATGCCCCGAAGGCTCCGGATACTCCGAAGCAGTGGCAACTATCCGAGCTCTCCCCGTAGAAGATCGGGACATCAAATCCCTCTTTTCAAATGAGTCACTTGCGAGATTCGGGCGGCTGGCGGAAGGTCGTCGAATAAACCTTCCCCAAGGCGTCACTCTATCCAGGCCTGCTTCAAGCAAAGGAAAAAGGCAGGCTGGGCCTTCAACATGTAATGCCCCTAACACGCCAGAAGAGGGAGAAATTAGAGAAGGCAAGACGCCCGAAGTATCGAGTGAAGATATTAGTCCCACTCAGGACCCGACGGTTGAAGTCCACGATATTGAGACGTCATCTTCCCTTTCAAAGGGAAAGAAGAAGATGACTTATAAGTTGAGGAGGAAGAAAGTAGGTGGAACTTCTAAAGTTACGCTTATTCCAGAGGAGAGAGAACCTTCCCCTCAACCCTTAGAAAGTTCCCTGAAAGGTCTTTCGAACCTCACCATCCCTGACGATTTGCTCAATTATGGTTTCGACGACTCAGAGGCGCTTAAGCTTCATTCGCCCGCCAGAGGCAATGCAGGCGCTCAAGCCCATGTCCAGGGAGATAAAACTCCTATTAGTAAAGATAAAGAAACTGGTCCGTCGGGGGGAACACTATAACACACACGGACACGTGCACTTCACCTTACACTTCAACTTTCATCATCACCCTGATCTTTTCTAACTTGTCGTTATTCTCATTCTATGTAGGTGACACGGGACGCTCCCACGGATTCGATCGTCTTCACGGCTCATCAATTTTTCATCATTCTGGTCAGGATTCGGGCACCGACAAGCGCCGGGACAGAGACGACTCTAGAGACAACCGTCCCCGAGAGTCGACTTATCGAAAGAAATCGCACAGCCAGTCTTCATACTCCCGCGATCTCCCTTCTCAAACAGAACAAGGTAGAGAGAAGTCTTCGTTGAAGGGGTCTCAACCTGATGTTTCCCGTGACCAACATTCCGGCTCATCTAGCACACGGCAGTCTCTGGAACATCGTAAGAGAACGGAGCTTTCAAAGCCACCTCCCTTTGTTCCTGCAGCAGACCCGACGATATCGGAAAAGCTGGCCGAGCTTAAAGTCAAATTTCCCAAAATCTGCTTTGACGGTCTGAAGTTCCTTCCAGCAATTCATCATATTCTGGGGCAAGTCAAGCAGAGCGCCATCGCTTGCAACAACGACGTTTATGTTCAACATGACGCGTTTGTTCATTTAGTTTAAAAAGTCTCGAAAGTCTCCGTTGAGCGCCAACAAGAAATCGACCGCCTGAAGCTTGAAGCTATCTTTGATAAAGACATTATTAAAAATCAAGATGAATAACTCTCTTCATATAAATCTCAACTCGAGGCTGCCGAGCAAAGCGCTAAAGATACTGTAGAGGCCGTCACTCGTCTAGAGGTGACTCATAAAAAGGAACTTGACGAAGCGGTCCAACGCTGTAGGGCCCTAGCTTTAGAAAAAGATTCTATTCAGAAAGAAAGGGATGCACTTGCCCTGCAAGTCAAAGAGTTGAAAGAGCTATTCTCTAAGGAGAAGGAAGAGAAGATAGCTGCTCAAGAGGAGTCCCAACGATACTGCAACGAGATTGTTGCTACACGACTCTTGAAGGCAAAGCTCGACGATGAGCTTTCTAAGGTCGAGACGGTAAAGGATGAAGCCCGTAAGGAGGGCAAAAGGATAGCATTTGCGGAGATTGATTCTTGCCTTGAGGCGGCTATAGAGGCCGGCAGAGAGGAAATCAAGTGCATGTTCGACCCATTGATAGCTGAATATAACGCCCGAGTTCTCATGCATCGGGACTTAACCTTTCTTGGCGAGGGCTACCTCGAATCTTCAGCCGAGGCATGGGAAACTCTAATAAAGATTAGAAAGGTGGAATCGGGTGCCGAGGAGGTCGATGAAGATGCTTTAGTGAAAGAATTTCTCAAAGGGAACGAGCCTTCAGACTTGTCTGCAGCAATGGCCCTCTTTAGCAAAGGCTCTTCTCCACCAAAGGAGAAAAATGACATAGTTGGTTCATCTAGAACCGAGGCTGCGGCTCCTCCTTCTACTCAATCGGCCGATCGGCCATCACTTGATCCATTCGAGCAGCACGTTGGTTACGATCCGGAAGATCTCGGCCTCGGCATTCACGTGCTATCCCCTATTCTAGAGGGTGAGACTCCTCGCATAGCTGAAAGCCAGCAAGAAACCGGTATAAAATTCTTCTTCTTGAAGTTCAAAAATCTGTCGCTTTTGGTGAGAAGTTATTGATTCTAACGTTCGTCCTTTGTGTTTTTATGCAGGCCGCTCTGACCCTAAACCGACTCCAAGGAGCGATGATGCCAAGGAGAAGATGGGGAAAACGAGCGATGCTACTCACGCGGGAGTTACCCCCGGTCCTGATGCTCAGGTGATTGGAGCGCTTGACGATGATAAGTCTGAAACTTCGTCCCCCGTCGAAGGGAATTACGAAATTGAGATTACGGGCGCCACTGAACATACTTCTAAATTGAGCATGAAGGAACAACTCGAGGAAGAGAAAAAGAAGAAAGTTGAGGTCAAGATCGAGTCTCAAGTAGTAGAACTTGACGACCCGCTGAATAGGCCTCTGAAAGTCATCCTTCCTGGCAAATCCAAATCATTGGATGTTCCTCCTCCCACTCCTGACACCACTTCCTTGGCGAGCAAAACGTCCAAGAGAAAGCGTGTGGGGGAGGGGTCGTCCGAGGAGACAAAGGAGGAAAAGAAATTAAAGAAATCGAAGAAGTAGCTGCTACACTCGTTCAACGAGGGTTAGCTTAGATCATGTAATTACTTTCATTTATTTACCTTCGTAGCCAAAGTAGACAGACTTTTGACTCCAAGTTTTGGAGGAGTGGATGTACAACCCATGTTGGATTAATAAATAAAGTTTAGTTTCTTTGTCTTTTAAATGACTCTTGTTTTTTAGCTTTATGTATAACTGTGTTCGAAACTCAAGTTCTTGTGAGTCACATGAGCCTCCAATCCATTTTCATATTGCTTGGAGATTCTTTAGAATCGTACATCTCTTATTTTACATTTTTGGTACTTAGAATATTTTTTAATCCGCGCTCCGGGGACTGAGAGTACTCCAGTCCGCATTCAGGGGACTTGAAGATTCTGAGTCGTTTATACTCTAGCCCGCACTCCGGGGACTTAGAGTACTCCAGTCCGCACTCAGGGGACGTGGAGATTCAAGTCGTTTATACTCTAGCCCGCACTCCGAGGACTTAGAGTACTCCAGTCCGCATTCAGGGGACTTGGAGATTTAAGTCGTTTATATTCTAGTCCGCACTCCGGGGACTGAGAGTACTCCAATCCGCATTCAGGGGACGTGGAGATTTAAGTCGTTTATACTCTAGCCCGCACTCCGGGGACTTAGAGTACTCCAGTCCGCACTCAGGGGACGTGGAGATTTAAGTCGTTTATACTCTAGCCCGCACTTCGGGGACTTAGAGTACTCCAGTCCGCACTTAGGGGACATGGAGATTTAAGTCGTTTATGCGAGTTCGTACGTCAGACAGAATTATGTAACTCCAGTTGTTTGCCACCGGATTATAAGGCACAGAAACATCAGTAATTCATAGAAAAGATGGATTCAAGCCTTTATTAATAAACTAAATCATCCGATTACATGCTTAAAAGGAAACTAAGAATCAATGGAATAAAAACATAAGGGAAATAACTGCACCTAAAACACGGAAGAAACAAGCTAAATATAATAACGTCGCAAATGTTCACTATTCCATGCTCGGGGGAGTGTCATGCCATCAACGGTCGCTAGCTTGAAAGTTCCCTCTCCAAGCTTCCGTTCAACGACATATGGACCTTCCCAGTTGGGATTCATACGTGATGGTACCGGGAAAACTCGTTTCAAAACGAGATCACCCACATCAAAGATTCTTGGGCGGACTTTTTCGTTGTAATATCGCTTGACTCGGTGCCTATATGCTGCCGCCCTTAACTCAGCTTCTTCACGTTTTTCATCAACGAAGTCCAGTGATTCCAATAAGAGATCCTGATTCGTCATAGGATCATAATGTGTCACCCGATGTGATGGAACTTCAAGCTCCACGGGTATAACAGCTTCCGAGCCGTATGCCAATGCGAATGGAGTGTGGCCAGTCGCAGACTTGTGGGTAGTTCTATAAGCCCATATCGCTGTTGGGAGTTCGTCCACCCACTTGCCTCCAGCCTTTTCCAAACGCTTCTTCAATATGGACTTGATTATTTTGTTCACGGCTTCAACTTGTCTATTAGCCTTCGGATGAGCAACGGCGGCGAACTTTTTCTCAATGCCGTACTTTAAACAGAAATCTTTGAATTCTCTACTTTCAAATTGAGTTCCGTTGTCTGTAATGATGGTTCGCGGGAGGCCAAAGCGGGATATAATGTTTCGTACAACGAAATTAATGACCTTCTTGGAGGTGATTGTGGCTAAAGGCTCTGCCTCGGCCCATTTTGTGAAGTAGTCGACCACAACTATCGCGTATTTTGCACCACCTTTGGATATAGGCAAAGAACCGATTATGTCGATTCCCCAGATTACGAACAGCCAAGGACTAACCATTTGCGTGAGCTCCGTTGATGGAGCTCTCGGGATTTTCGCGTATCTTTGACACTTGTCACATTTTCTTACATAGTCTATAGCATCCCGATTCACAGTTGGCCAATAATATCCGTAGCGGAGGATCTTTTTTGCTAGTGTCTGTCCCCCAGTATGGTCGCCATATTCTCCTTCGTGAACCTCCTCCAAGACCCGCTTCGCCTCATCACGGGCAATGCACCGTAGTAAGGGAACCGAGAACCCCCTTCGATACATTTCTCCTCCCTGCATTACATATCGCGCGGCTTTGTGAATGACCTGTCGTCTTTTGCTTCTTCTTTCGGGCAAAGTCCCGTTTAGCAGGTATTGTTTGAATGGGGTTATCCACAACTCCTTCTCGATTTCCGTTTCCAACAAAAAATCGACTTCCATCACATCTATGCTTGGAGCATGTAAGGTTTCGACAGGAACTAATCCCATTTGCTGTGCATCACCGGTGCTTGCGAGTTTGGCCAACGAGTCGGCTTCCTTGTTCTGCTCACGCGGGACATGCGAAATGTCATAATGTTCGAAGTTCGCCAATATTTCCTGAACCAGAGCAAGGTACGGAGCAAGCTTTTGTCCCCTTGCTTGGTAATCTCCTTGCACTTGGTACACCACCAGCTGCGAGTCACAAAAGATTTCAACTGATTTTACCCCGAGTTCTCCAACAAGCTTTAAACCAGCAATTAATGCTTCATATTCTGCTTCATTATTCGTAGCCGGGAAATTGAGCTTCAAAGCATAACAAATCGATCGATTTTCTAGAGTCACAAGAACTACACCAGCCCCAGAGCAACGGTCGTTTGATGCCCCATCGGTGTACAATTTCCATTGAATGGGGGGAATGACACTTTGACCATCTGATTCGTCTGATACCATAAACTCAGCGATGAAATCCGCTAATGCTTGTCCTTGTATGGCTCTCCGTGGCAGGTAGGTAATATCGAACTGACTCAATTCGATATTCCATTTTAACATCCTTCCAGAAGTTTCTGGTCGTTGGAGTATCTGTCGTAGGGGTTGATCGGTATAGATACTGACTGAGTGTGCTTGAAAGTATGGACGCAGCTTACATGATGCAATCACCAAGCAATAGGCCAATTTCTCAATTTTAGGGTAATTTCTTTCTACCCCCTTTAAACGTTTACTAACGTAATACACCGGCTTTTGGACTCGATCCTCCTCGCGGACCAAAGCCGCACTTATAACATGCGGGGATACAGCCAAGTATACGTACAAGATTTCGTGGTCCACTGATTTCGACAGCACCGGGGGACTTTCCAAATGCCTTACCAGATCTCGGAACGCTTCCTCATAGTTGGATGTCCATTCGAAATTCCTCTTTCCTTTCTTTATTATATCGAAAAAGGGAATACACTTGTTTGTGGCTCTGGATACGAATCGACTTAGCGCAGCCACCTGTCCATTCAAGCTTTGCACCTGTTTTATAGTTCTGGGCACTTGTACGTCTCGAATAGCTTGAATCTTTTCCGGGTTAGCTTCAATTCCCCGGGCATTAACAATGAATCCCAAAAACTTCCCCGACGCAACGCCGAAGGAACACTTCAGAGGGTTGATCTTCATCCCATAATATCTGAGTATGTCAAACATCTCTGCTAAGTCTCGAATGTGGTCGTTTGACTGTCGTGACTTCACGAGCATGTCATCCACATAGACTTCCATTGTTCTACCAATCTGGTCTTTAAACATTCGATTTACCAAACGTTGGTACGTGAAATGACCCTCCTCTTTCTACCTTAATTTCATAAGGATTTTTTTTTATCAAAGGGAATTTAAATCAAATAGAAATCAAAATGCCATACAAGCTATTGACATAGCCACTTATTTCTTTTCTAAATAGGCAAATTAGGCAAAATCAGCAGTTCAGACGTCTAAATTCTTATGATAGGCGTCTAAACTTAATCCCAGACGTCTAACTAAATATGACAGACGGCTCAGAGATCTAAAATTGAAACAGAGAGAAAATTACATTTTGAACTAAATTCAGACATCTAAATTTTTTGTGACAGACGTCTACATTTAACCTCAGACGTCTAAATTATTATGACTGACGTCTGAGTTTAATCTCAGACATCTAAATTATTAAGACTGACGTCTAAATTTGATCTCTATGTACATGCATATGCACATTCGATTTATATGTGTCTGGATGTCCACCTACATTCATTTACACTTTTAAGTTTGATTTAAACTTCCTTTGAACTATCAGAGTCATTTTTTTTCTTTCAAACAATTTAACCAGGATTCAAAACTTATTACCAATATAAATATATCAGTGCATCCCTAGTAATATACACATACATATGAGGATGTACGTGTTTCTCTTGTTTAAATTCAGAGTATATATATTTTTTGTTAAACAAGAGTATCCTGCTTGATTTGGATTCTAGCCGTTCTGACTAAAGTTAATTACTATATACTTTTGAATATTTGTAACAAGTCAGTAAATCCTAGGCATATCTAACTTATATGAACTTAAAAATATCCACAAGAATAATTCCAGGTTTTTATAGCTAAACTCAGATTTTTAACCTTCAAACTTAAGGTTTTAAGTAACTTGAAATTAACTAATACAATATATGTACATATACATATCCATTTCTCAAATACAGGCATATCATTTACAGATTTTCACCACAATATTCAAATATATATATTTCCTTGCAAAAATTCAACCAAGTCTTTAGATTAATCCCAAACTTAGTACATCACTAGATTCATTTAGAACAACCAATAAATGCAAACTTTTAAGATCATTACATAACAACCAAAACAGAACTATAAAAACTCCCCAGATTACATGCAAATATTTCATTCTAAGTTCTTATTCAATTCTAATTTAGCATGCTTATATAATCACTCTCATTAGCCACAGCAGCTTCCTATTTAGATCCAGCATTCCCTGAAAGAACATTAGAGGCTGCCCCATTTTAGATGAGACACCCCAGATGCCATAAGCAAACAAGGGTCAGATACAAGATCTGGTATGAGTAAAATCAAAAATTCCATGATATTAAGTAAATGAGTGAGACATAAATATTTTGTACAAGTGGGCATATCTTCTTTGAACAATTTGCCTGACTTGTTTATGATATACTTGTGCATATATGATCAGTATTTAAGACTAATCATGTACACACATTCAACCATGCAAACATATGTTTCAAATAAAAATACTCAGGAACCATCATAGCTCCAGTCCAACCATCTTAGGAATAACTCAAGTTCCTACTTCATCAATTTAAGGTTGCATTTACCAAATTAATTCCTAGCCTCATCTGCCATAAAGGAATCACGGGGACACATTGCAATAAAATAATTCACAATATTGCACAAAGATCTCAGGGCTTAAACAAACCATGTGCCAACTTGCATACTTCAAATATGATAAGCATTCCAGCAGTCTTCTTGGCTCACAATCCTTAGTTTATTTACTAAGTGTTCATGTTTAATCCTATCATGAGATAGCTAGGTGACTAAATCCCATTATACATGAAACATTACATAGAGTTTACAAGCATAACTCAAGAACAATCTAACATTCATGTCCAGGGAAAATCATATTTTCAAGTATTTTGGCTTAAATAAAATACAAGAATATTTACAACTGGGAATAAAGACTAGGCATGTGGGTTATTATTGTTTCATAAGCAACCATGTTTGAACTAAATTCAAGATCTAGCTTAAACAAGATTTCTGGCTCATGGATTTTCTATTTGATCAAGGGTTCAGCACTTTTGGATATTTCCATTGCAACCTTGAATCTTTCATTTGAGCCTCAGCACTTACACAAGTGTAATGCAACTCATATACATTTTGGTTTCTATGTTTTCCATGCCATATCTAAACCAGTTACAAGTATTCTCTATTTACTTTCATGATTTCATACTTTTACCTTTCTAAGTGTAACCAAACAGAGCAAAACACTCAAACATCAAAGCAATCAAAACATCCAGAAACACCCATTAAAACATCCATTGAAGCATCCATTAAAACCATAGTAATGGAATCAAAAACATGTAGAAAAATAACATAAATCTGGCTGCCTCATAACAGGACTTAATGCCATGGGTTTAGTGAGATTACTCACTTGAATATTTCTTCTTATAAATCCAGAAAATCCCTGAGTGTATTTTCTCTTCCTTTAAAATGTTTTCTTCTTTTCCTATTATAAGTAGCTCGGGTAAAACAATTTCTCTGGCCATAACTACTTATTTATAAACATATTTTTACTAGGGTTTTACTCAAGACAAAATTCCATTTCTGTCCTGGCTAGCATCATGCATTGTGTGTTTGCATTTTCTCATTTTTATTCCTAATTACCCCCGGTCATATTACCAATTAAAGGCTGCATTTTCTTTTCTTTACTTTTTCAGAAAATGGCCACTCACCTAGTCATGTTAAAAGTGTGACTACCCTATTTTATATTTTAATTATTCCTGAGAATCCCCTTTGCTATTTTTGCCTACACAAGCATATTGACTTGTATTACATTTCATGTCATTTTAATGTTATAGTTTCACTTGCTTATATATATACTTTTCAGTACTTAAAATGTATATTTGTATACATATCTTATCTAGGCTTATTTAATTCCTCTTTAATTTCAGAAACATATGCACCTATATGTATACAGGTTTTCAAATCCTTATAACATATATATGTATAATTTTTTTTTCTGGGTTTTAAATAAAATCTGTTTACTGGTTTTAAAATAAAACTTACTTTTCTTATTTTCTGGGATGATCCATATAATTCCAGAAATCAAATATCCATATCACAAAATCATGTTTGTAATGCTTTTTAATCCTTGTTTTAAATTCAAGAAATCTGGAGTTCTTCCTTGTGCCATATCAGTGTGCACGTGCACACATGCACACATACTTGCACACAATTAATTCCATATATTCTTATACAAATAAATTCATATATTTTCAAAATTCAACTAAAATAAGATTCCAAGAATTTCTGGGGCATTACAGTACGTCGCCCCCGCATTTTTCAATCCGAAAGGCATTACTACATATCAATATAGCCTAACGTCTGTGACGAAACTGGTGTGTTCCTGGTCCGGAATGTGCATCGGGATCTGATTGTATCCCGAGTACGCATCCATGAATGACAACAACTCGTGTCCATCAGTGGAGTCGACCAACTGATCAATTCTAGGTAATGGGAAACTGTCCTTGGGGCATGCTTTGTTCAAATCGGAATAATCTACACAGGTTCTCCATTTCCCGTTCGCCTTTTTCACCAGCACGGGGTTTGATACCCATTCAGGTTAGAGGGCGTCGCGGACGAACCCATTGGCTTTGAGTTTGTCCACCTCCTCTCTGAGAGCAGTGGACCTCTCCGGGTCCATTCCTCTCCTCTTTTGCTTAACTGGGACGTACTTCGGGTCTCTGTTCAACATACGACTCGTAATAGCGGGAGAAATCCCGCACATGTCGGAATGTGTCCAAGAAAAAACATCGAGATTCGCTCGAAGGAAACCACTGAGGTCTTCAGTCATTGAGGGGCTGAGTTGTGATCCAATCTTTAGTACTCGCGATGGATCATCTCGGCTGACTGAAATGTCAATCGTCAGTTCAGCCGGTGCTGCTTTTTCTTCCCTGGGTTCCTCATCGTCGTCTCTCGGATCTATGTCTCTGTAGATCCGAGAATTTTGCCCGAGCCAGGGCTCGGGCATTACTTGTCAATTACTAGTATTCTGAATGCGGACGGAATTGTCCGCAACCTTTCCTTTCTCTCTCCGTTGGGCCTCTCGGAGCTCAGCCACATAACATGCACAACCGGTCGCCTGGTCGCCATGAACAACACATACTCCTTTGTCAGTCGGAAACTTTAAAGTCAAACACCACGGAGCCAATGCTGCCCTAAACTCAGCCAGGGCCGGTCGGCCCAGAAACACATTGTACGGAGAATCTACATCCAAAACTACGAAAGGTAGGATTTGCACCCTCCTACGCTCACCTTGCCCCAGTTCAACTGGCAACTCAATATACCCCACTGCATCAGTCGCTGCGCTATTAAAGCCATGTATACGAGCTTTAGATGGCTTCAAATCCTTCGTCTCCATCTTCATCTGGTCATAAGCCTTCTTGAAGATGATATTGAGCGAACTTCCACAATCAATCAAAATTCTTTTCACAAAAGCCGGCCCGATTGTCGCAGATATGACCATCGGGTTAATGGTAGGAGCCTCCACCTAGTCAGCATCTCTGCTCCTGAATACTATATCGTCTGTCATCATGCGCAGCTGTTTAGCAGGGGTCCCATCCTCCACGTTGGAACAACACTCAAAATCTGCATGCCTCAGGGAATTAGCATACAGCTCCATTTCTTGCCAGTTCTTATCTACAAGGTGAGGTCCGTCGATGATCGTGTTTATGACCAGTCTGCCCATGGTCCGAGCAGGCTCCTCGGGGTGACGTGGAGCTGGTGCACGACCGGAATTGGACGTTCCCTGTCCACCTTCTTGTGGATTCTTTACAAACTCCTGTAACTTTTTCTGCCTAATCAACTTCTCTATAGCGTCGTGTAGGTGTCTGCACTCTTCAGTATTGTGCCCATAAGTCTCATGAAAGCGGCAATACTTTCCGGTCCGCTTTTGTTCCTCGGTTGACTCCTTTGGGCGCGGCTTTCTTTACTGAAAGGTATTGCAAGTTGATAGGTAAATATTTTCAAGAGATGCATTCAGTGGGGTGTACTCGTTGTAGGTTGGAATTCTCAGCTTCCATTTGCCCGCTTCTCTCTTCTTCCCCTGATTTCTTCCTCCGGAGTCCTTTGCCTGTCCGGGCTTGTTTTGGACATTGACCTGAACTTTCCCCAAGTTGTCTCCAGATTGCTTCACAGAAATGTTGCTTTTCATGGTCTCTTGAACAGGCCCCGGTGCCTTATCTCGCCTTATCCACCTGGCTTCCTCTCTTCCTATGAACTGATGTGCGTTTGAGTAAAAAAGCTCTAGCGTAGTTGGAGGTTTTCCTTCTAGCCAATCTCCAAACTCTGAATCCGGATCCACACCTCGCATCACAGCCATAAGAATTGCATGATCATTGGGATTACTGACTTTAGTAGCCGCAACAAGGAATCTCTACAAATACTCCTTCAACGACTCCCCAGGGGCTTGGATTACACTTGATAGAGACATCACGTCCTTTGGACGAGTAGTATGTATTCTGAACTGTTCTATAAATTTCTTCGCCAACTCCTCGAAACTGGATACGGACCGCGGAGGAAGCCGAGTAAACCACATGGTAGCGATCCTAGATAGAGTTATTGGAAAGTATCTACACTTGGTTGCATCATTTGCTCTAGCTGAATCCATCATCCATTCATACCTCATCACATGCTGTCTGGGATCAGTCTTTCCTTCGTAAGTCGGGATAGTCGGCATGCTAAACTTCCTGGGGTACTCAGCCCGTAGGACAGTGTTTGTGAACGGAGTGTGACTCCTGGATACCCCCCAATCATCATTCGACAAACCTTGATTCTCTCTCATCAACTGTTTGATCATAGCCGTTAGGTCTGGGGTTTGTATGGAAGATGGAAGGTTGGAGTCTGTTCTACGGGATTGATCAGGTTGATGCCTCCTCTGCTGGCGATCTGCCAAACATGCATCTTGAGGTTCGACATCATTAGCATCTTGGTGAGCCGGGCGTCCAGCCTCCACCTGGGCTCCAGCTTCTAAGTTTCCCGTCCCTACTTGGTTGCGATCTCCGAGGTGTAGGCGATCTCTAGCTGTTTGATCGGCAGCACCTGCCTGCGTAGTTTCGGTCTTGCGGCGTCTACGCCTAGGGGGTTCATCAGATGATGTGTTATAATGCCTTTTGATCGGGCAGTATCTAGACTAACTTGATGAATAAAACTTGAAAGCTATTAAGGTAGAAGGTCTAGAGAGATAACCGTAAAGTCCAAAAACCAAATACAATCGAGATCGCAAGACGAAACAATGACAATCCAAGAGTTCAACAACTTGATCCACCAACTTGATGGATTGGTATCGATGCACAAAATCTCCTCTAAATCACACCATTTTACCCATGCTACTTAGTTTTGATGCCAAAAGCCTACTCCAAGCTCCATGGATCGTTTGCATGCTAGTTGTTATCAAACGCCTCAAGCATCAGAAACCAACAAGTTTGTTCCACCACCGATCCATCCAATTTACTCAAAAACAAGCCCATAGCAATGCAAAAAAGTTTGGAAACACAAAGTAAATGATATATCATTTTTATCTAAAGTGGCTAGAACCATCCATAAGTCAATTGTATGGATCGACACCGAACTATGCCTATGGATCGGTACCGATCCATGGCTGATTGCTGACTTGGCAAGGTTTTCTTGAGTGCAACTATTGCTACATCTTGGAGATCATGGAAGAGAATATAGTGGAGCATTTCCCGCTAACCTATAGCTATAAATAGACATGGAGGGGCTTTAGTTTGGGGATCATTTAGCTCTCCGGCTATCTTTACACCTTTCTTGTAAAATTGCCTATCAAGCGGTACTGAACCATAAGAATTGTACTTGTAACCAACCACCAAATCTGCAACAAAACTAAGTGGATGTTAGCGCCAAAATTGGTCACTAACCTCATTGAGAAAGATTGTGTAGAGAGATAAATGAGGAAAGTAAATTTAAACAGAGAGCAATATGCTAAATTGAATGCAAAGACAAGAACACCGGATTTATAGTGGTTCGGCGTAACTGCCTACGTCCACTTTGAGGTTAATCTTTATTGCTTTACTTGATAATTGATTACAGATTCAATCCGTTCACCAACTACTCGAATACAATTACTAAGTAAAAAGAACGAGTCTTGAAAGCGGTAGAGTTTCCCCAGTATTCTCGAAAAAAGGTCCCTTTCACTGTGCCCCTGCCTCTCTATTTATAGACGAAGATGGGTTAGACTTCCCTGGTGGGCCCAGTGGCAAGATACCTCGGCCCAAAATGAGTACCTTCTGTGTGCCGAGCCATAAATGCCGAACGACAAATGCCGAACAAGGTCTCCAAACCGAACAAGGTAGTGTGTTAGTGAGGCGTGTAGGCCGAACGAGGCTGGATGCTGGACGAGGGCTGAATGCCGGTCGAAGATGAATGCCGAACGACCTTTGATTGACGAACGAGGCTGGATGCCAGACGAGGGCTGAATGCCGAATGAGGTTTCCGATGCCGGTCGACCTCTGAATGCCGAATGAGGCTTCCAATGTCGGTCGACCTCTGAATGCCGAACGACCTTTGATTGACGAACGAGGCTGGATGCCGGACGAGGGCTGAATGTCGAACGAGGCTTCCGATGCCGGTCGACCTCTGAATGCCGAACGACCTTTGATTGACGAACGACGCTTGGATGCTGATCAAGGACAGATGCCGAGCGGCGCTTGGAGGCCGATCGAGGACAGATGCCGATCGAGGACAGATGCCGAACGGCGCTTGGATGCCGAACGGGCATAGATGCTGAGCGATCTCTGAATGCCGAACGATCCAACTGTGCCGAATGACCTAGTTGCCTGGTCAAACCTCCAGGTAACAGTGGACGTAGGCAACGATTAATCGAACCACTATAAAACTTTTGTGTCATGCTTTTACTTTGTTTTTATTTAGTTTCTTCACTCTTTTATCTACTATACTCATTTGGGTATTTGTGCCGATTTTGGTTCAAACATTTTGGTGCTTTCATTGAGAAATACTTGAACTTGCTTATTTGAGATTTAAAAAGGTTCAAAATGACGAGACAATTTACTAGGAAGACTACTGCTGGAGGAAATCAACCAGGGGTCAGAGGTGTCCTCAGGGTCTAACCCTCCGTCCATCTACATAACCGAGGATGGGATGGAGACCATGATAAATGAAATGCAGGAAAGAATGATAACCTGTCAGGAAGAGATGATGGAAAATTTCTTTAGGAGGACGGGACAAACAGGAATAGTCAAAGTTGTTACAAAATAGAATCGAAGACCTAAAGATGGAGCAAATGCTCCTGAGATCAGAATGGAGCAACATGGAACAACCCCTGATTGAGTTGTATGGATCGGTACTAATCCCCGAGGACCGATGGGTACCGAACCCCAAGAACTCGGGGCATACCCATGCTGCATTGGGCAGAAATGGTGCATGTCCAGGGAATAATGTTGAGCAACTGGATATGAATTAGATTGTGGATGCACGACCGGAGGAGTACGTGCCAGAATTCCCTCGTGGAAATGGGAGGGGGGGGGCAAGTTGAAAATACGAACTTGGGAATTCCTTTGAATGATGATGACACACTTTCCTAGATGGTGAGACGAACTATGAAGGGAGGATTGCTTAACAAAAGCATGGAGGATGTGAAACAGAGTCCATTTCACTCCGAACATTCGGTACGATCGGAAGTCACCTGATTTCAAGCTGCCAATATTGGAAATGTACGATGGGAAGACTGATCCAACAGTTCATTTGATGAGGTACATCCGGCACATGAAGGCATTGGGTGCTTCTGAAGAGGTCATGTGATGGTGTTTCTTATATCTGATAGATTTGGTGGCGTTATGGTTTAGGCTGCTGGAGTGATAGAGTTAGGGGTTTGCCCTAGGGGCAATTATGTAATTTGTTACATATATCTAAATTGAACCAATCTTGTTCAAAAATAAAAGATGATTTCTTTCTACTATATACTTGATACAATGTGTTATATTAATAAATTAAGTAATTAAATGTATATTTAATAGAAAATCACTAAATGGTATGTTTTTTGATAGTAGTTACAAAGCGTTGTAGCCGTGAGTAATTTATCACAATGAAAATAAGTATACCATTTTAAATATTCCTACTCAAGATATAACGAGACTTTATACTGATACATCCATTGAGACTAGAGTACATAATGCTCTTCAAATATTGGGCAGTGTATTACTCATGGCTATTGGAGGCACCAAGGGTTACGTACTAATAGTTATTGGATAATTATGGAACGACTCATTCGATAGATTTATGTTGGTTAATATAACTGTTGGTTAATATAACTAAGGTCAAACAGAAAATATCGATGTGATTAATTTACACAGTTATCTCGGCTTGAGAATACTATCGATCTTCAATGTGAAACTCCGCTTTGATTATAGTTAAATCATGGCACGACGTCCATCGAACGACTATAGTTGGGTCGAGTGGAAGTATTGAAAGTGAAAAACTATTCAAGAGAGTATTCATCTCCTCAGTTATATGAGGTTAGTATCATGGTCAACTGATGTTAACTCAAAGTCAAAGTCACTGGTCAGAGCCGTTCAGTTAATAATGATTGTTATTATTGAACCAAGGACTTTGTGTTTGGACTATAAAGTTGAATTTGGACGATATTGGAACTTTGACCATTACTAAATTCCATAAGTCCTAATGTGGTATAGTTTTGACGAAGAGAATTAATGTAGATAACTTTCACTATCGGGCATAGCTTATAATAAGTAAAATTGGATTTTACCATAACATGTGTAAGCGATAAATTCAGCCAAAATGTCACACCACCTATTAAGTAACGTGTGAACGTTAATATTCGAATAGTTCAATATTAATCGCTGACTGAATTTACACCTTTGAGTCGCACAACCATAATGATGAATTCTTTGAAAAACACATGATTTAATTAATTTACAAAATGTCGTAAATTGATTGAATTAATTGATATTTGAGAAATATTAACCTTATCTAATTTATTTAATGTTTGGAAGTTGTTTGTAATTATTTTAGTGCATTTATAAAAATTATATTTGCGTGCATTGGTATACGACATCGATGTATAAAAGATAATTGCATGAAATTATTTATGGAAATTGTATGTCATTTGATGGCATGATTTGTGGAAATTTTATGTCATTTAATGACATATCATGTGAAAAGAAAGGATTTGAGAGAGAGAGAGACAATCAAGAGAATTAAGTAGGGAAGTTTTAATTAAAGAATGAGAAAGGTTTCATTCTTTCGAATAAAAATATTCTTTAATTCATTTTGTATATACAATCCATTCTTTCTTATTCATTCTTTTTCTTTCTCTCCTTTTAACTTTTCATGGCGGAAATCAAAAAATTTCCAAAAATTTTCAGCACCAAATAAAAACATCAAATAAAACAAAACAAAAGTGGTCCATCCATCTCTTCCAAGGATAGGATGTGGATCCTGAAGATCTGAGAAGATATCATCATTCAATGTGTGATTTCTAGGCAACATCCTGAGGTGATCCTCTGATTTATTGATTGATATGTTTTATTCTTCATATCTTTGGATATGAATAGTTGATTGCATGCTTAATAGATTAATTTTAAACATGTGAATCGAAACCCTTTTTATCTCAATTAATAACTTCTTATTATTTGATTCAACTCAGATCTGCACATGTTTTTCATCCTTTGTTTATTTATAATAATTATTATTAATATTGTTTATGATTTATTTCCCTTTTTATCACATCTTCTTTAATAATATATGTTTATAACATCAATTGATTTAGATCTATTTTGTGTTGTTCCATTTTTGATTGCATGTCCATATTCTTAGCATTTGAGTTGTGAAATATTACATCTCATTTAATTTGTTGTTCATGTTGTTTTTATAGTTCAAATCTAAAGTTTTACTATGAATTTATATGTGCCTAAATTGTCCCCTTTATTCCTGTTTGAAACCATTTATTTATATGCTTTATTTTGTTTCAACTTATATAAATTACATATGTTGTCTATTTTAAATCATCTAAGAATTGAATATGATTTATGTTTGATTTATTTTCTATCATTGTATTATTTTGTTGAAAAAAAACATAATCAAACTTTTGTGCAAATTTGTTCACTTCTAATTCTAATACATACTAAATCAAAAACTTCACATATTCGTTTGTTATTTTAAATTAGCTTGCAATTAATTACATATATATGTGAATGTATTGTCTTAATTCAAGGTTTAAAAATTTTCTTTTATGTACAATCATAATTTTAATTTTGAAATTTTTCCTAAATTGAACCTTGATTATATTAGTTAATTCTAGATTTCAAATTATGATAATGCTCAAATTGTATTTTATATGCATATATGCTTTAGAGTTTAATTACTAATTTGAATCAATATTGATTGAATGAGTAAAAGAAGGAGAAAAATGCTACATCCTTCCTTTTTCATAAATGTCTACCTTAATTCCTTAACTGTCCTTTTTGTTAATATAAGTTAACTTTTGTCTATTAGTAAAATAATATTTCAATATATTATGCATTAGTGTAAATTGAACTTATATATATATGTGTGTGTGTATGTATATATACACACACACATATTTTACTATCACTTGCATGTTTTAAAATAAAATTTGGACAATAAAGGAATGTACTAGTTATGTAGTAAATGTCATTAATTTGTCACTTAACCTAATTAAGGAGAGAGAGAAATGAAATGTTTTTCTCTTTACATTTATGGTCCATCTTTTCCTAATTAATTATTTGTGTTAAACGAAAAAAATAAAAGATTTCTTTCTCTAACCTTTACACATTTATTTACATACTTTTATGTGCTGCTCATATGATGTCCTTGTCATTCAAATACATGAATGTACAGAAACATTCATCATATTACATATTTATTTGAATTGAACTTAAATCTCCTTTAATTACCAAATTAAATAAATTATTGATCTTATTTTAAAAGAAAATTTAGATAAGATCTAAATGTATTTAGACTTCATAGGCCAATTAATGATCCAAAATGGTAATTTTTTTGAAATTCACCAATTTCTTCCACTACGGGCTGACCCAGTTCCAACAATGATATCAGAGCCCAATAGCCTATGCGGTTTATATTTTTCATGTTATGCTAACTAATTAAGCTTGCCCACTTAGTATAGTGTCTAAAAAGGTGATGTCTAGGATTGGAATTGGATAATCAAGTACTCTGTTC
This sequence comes from Allium fistulosum, assembly GCA_030737815.1. NCBI lineage: Eukaryota > Viridiplantae > Streptophyta > Magnoliopsida > Asparagales > Amaryllidaceae > Allium > Allium fistulosum. The sequence goes on from CM060903.1 coordinate 881,198,879, forward strand.
TACCTGGTTACCAGCCTGGCCTAAAAGGTGAAGTAAGCCCAAAGTTTGCCCCTAATAGAAAATACCCAATTTGAATTGGGCCTTGGGATAATTTTCAAAATAGTTTTGGAAATTAAGACAAGATTTTAAATTTAAAAGTTAAATTAAAATAAAACATGTTTATTATAAAAGGTTATAATATAACATAAGTTTTCAAAATGTTTGAAAGGTAATGAAAATTTCGAAATGTTTGAAACTATTTAAATATTGATTTCGAAATTTAAAATTTATTAATAAGATTAATAAAATAAATTAATTAAATGAGTTAATTAATTAATACTTATAGGCATGTATTATCTATGTTGATTTTATGTTATTTTAAAAGTTTTTAAGGTAACATAAGTATACATGTATGTATGTAAGGTAAAATTTGAAATTGATATATTTTAATTAAATTTATTTAATTAAATAAATTAATTAAAGGTTAATTAATTACATAAAAAATACAAATATATAAGATATATGTACTATACTATAAAGGTTATAGTAGATATGACTAATACAAAAGTTGTACTGGAATACTAATATAAAATTAATTAAAGAGTAAACTAATTAAAATTATTTAAATAAGATTTAATTAACATAATATTGTACATAAGAATATTATATAAGTGATTTGAAATATAAAAGTTATATAATAATAAAACTTATATGATATGAATGTATAAACTAAATGTGGAATATTAAAGAAACCTAAATAGACTTAAGGGATAAATACATATGTAAATGTATGTATATAGTGATCTTTGATGTGTTTGACACTTGAATTATGAGGGTATTTCATAAGAAATACATTATATCATAAGAAATACATTATTTCATAAGTCGATATCACTTAATATAATATATTGAAGATTATGGATCTTCAATATATTGTTGTCCTCTACCATATAATAAATTACCTGCATACTTCTTAGTTGTTGAGCAGACTCAAGCTGGGGATGTTATGTGTAGTATTATTAATATGTTGAATAGACGAGGTAAGATAAATATATGTATTTGTTAAGCAAACTCAAGGTACATATACTATACTTAGGCCGTTACGATATGGTAGGTACAAGTGAATAATTTCATTTCGATTTGTTGAGCAAACTCCTGGTCAAAATGAGATTAGGACAAGGAGCCATATGTTAAGAGTTGTATGCGGTACAACTGATAAGGAGTTATCTATCGTTTGTGGGACTATAATTTGTTGAGCAAACTCAAGGTCAGAATCCCAAGACAAACGAATCTTAACATCCAATAGTGAAGTAGAAAAACTTCTATGTTTCATCTTATGATTTGGCGAAACATAAAAGACTAGTAGGAGCCTTATTAGAAAAATGAAATGGTAACATTTAACCTTTCTAATATTGTAAGAACATATGCTAAATAATGTTATAATTATCTATAATGATAAATTTATGCATTTAATATGATTGATAAAGCATTTATCAATTAATATATACAAATGAACTGAATTGAAAATTGACTAAAAGAAATATAACATATACTCACTATAAATGCCTATTGTATGTTAATGTTTTCTATACTGGTGCAAGTGCCTAATTTTACAACTACTTAATATGTTTGTAATATTGAAACGACCCGAGATTTTCGATCCCGAAAATTCCAGATAGTTAGGAAAATAAGAAAGAGATAGAAGAAGAAGAAAACAGAAACACAACAATCATTCTCACATTCGCAGTGGATCAAAATATAATATTAAATAATAACAGTTTGCAAAAGAATACTGTATCAGTTGATTACATTTTTATACACCAGAGTTACACACATACTCAAACAATGGACATATACAAATCAACAAGTCTTAGATAAACAGAAATATATCACAACGGAAACACTCCATACGTTCTTGCCATCCAGCTCGCCTCCTGAGCTCCAGAACGTCCTTACCTGAAAATATGTAATACTCGGTTTGACCCGAGCATTACATCAAAGTAATACCCGAGTCAGGCTGGAAACCAGCGTGAGTAAACCCATAAAATTTGAAATACTATGTTATAAGACTAATCTGCAAACCCGGGTAACCCGTACCTCACAACGAGTTCTTAACTTGTTAGAACCAACATTTATTTCACAAATTAATCCCTAAGTACCACTATATAGTTTCAATGGTCCAGTTTACTTAAATTATTCCATTCCAACCTATTGATTACACATATCAAATCTATAATGAATTATGGATTTCAAATCGAAGTGGTTTCGGGTATTTACTGATACCCGACCCCGGTCTCTTCGAATCCAATGTTATTTATTACCAAAAGTTAAAGTTTACACAATAATTCATCTCAAATCACAACGTATCACATATCACATATCGGAGATATCACATAATTCAAGGCATTCAATCATCCATAAACAAGACTAATCAACCACACCATCTCTAATTAATTTAATTAACCACCAATGAATTAAATTAGTTACTTTAATTACTTTTAAATCCTGCATACTTAACCTTAATTAATTACAAACCAATTAATAAATCATCCTTTAATTTCCCATCTTAATTAATCATCCTTGATTTATTATTCTTTAATTACATTAAGTAATTAGCTTTTAATTAATTACATAAATTAATTATCCTGAACCATTTACAGTAATTAACTTAAATTACTCCCATTAATTAATTAACTATAATTAATTACATTAATCCTTAATTAATTAATCCTTAATTAATTAATCTATAATCACTTACATTGATTAACTATCCTTTAATTAATCAGTAATCAATCCTTTAATTAATCTTTAATCAACCCTTTAATTAATCTTTAATCAATCCTTTAATTAATTATTCTTTAATTACTTGATTAATCAAACTTAAATCATTAATTAATTTACTTTAATTACTTTTATTAAGTAATTAACTTTAAGTAATTAATTTCCTTTAACAAATAAATTAACTTAGACTTTAAAAGTTAATTAACAATTTAAACATATTTTTTTTATTTAATTAACTTCTTTAATATTATTAAGTTTATTTAAAATAAACTTTTAAAATAAAGGTTTTAAACCATTTTAAAGCTGGGTTAATTTAAAACAATTTTATTTAAAAACCTTCTTAACCAATTTAAAACTTGGATAACATCTAATATTTAAAGAAGATTGGTTTCAACAAAATTTGTTTTCAATAAACTTGATTTTCTTTAAAATCTGAAACTGTTTTTGTATCAAAGCAAATAACCCAAGTAAATCCTTGTTTCACCCGAGCTTGACCCTGGGCTAACCCACGACTTCACCTGCTTCGAGTTTATCCCCTATTCTCCCGCGCTTGAACTCGAGTCTCCCATCTTCTTCCCCAACCATCTCAAAAACATGGATACATGAAGATGGACGTACACATGCACAATCACCACAACCATCTCCGATCAACGTGGCAGCCACCCGAGCATCGTCGATGATCACCGAAATCGATTCAAACAACCAAATATACGGAATCATCCCTAAATCAAAATTGAGCTAATTCGAGGCCAACTATTTATTCCTGTAACCCATGCCGATCAGAAATCCACCTCTGGCCATCACCTCCGACCTCCGTGATTCACGCCCACCAACCCAAAGTCGCGCCACGTCTTGACAAACCGATCCCCCCTCAAGCGATCGACCCCGATGCTTTTTCGTCGCCGAGATCACATCAACAACCAACCCGACAAAACAACAACCAAAACCCTACCTTGCCGTCCTCTGGCCACCACGACCATCTACAATTCTGGCGTCCATTTTTGCCGACATCGACCACCTACCAGCTAGCTTCAGTCACGACCCCAAAAACGCTAACCTTGCCGACCACCAGAAATCACTCGAAACCCCATTTCTGATCATCTTAGAATTTCTCGATCAATACTTCATTAAAAATTCTAATTTTACTTTTAAAAATCGTGATATGCAACCCCGAATACATTCATGCAATTCAAAATGGAAATTGAATTGATTGATTTTTTTATATGTATATATTTTACCGTTGTTTCCATTTTCAAAATTTTCTGTTGGATATAAAACCCTGAAACTATTTTTACAATTATCATCATATCATAGCAAACAACTTTCATTTATATATCAAAGTCTAGTATTGATTTGATTGAGAGATTTGAATTTTTGAAGACAAAACATGGACTGAAACAACAGAGAACATGGTATACATACATATATATATATATATACACAAACATACTTACACACATATACATACATACCAATTTAATTATATATAAAAAAACTGAAAGATTTTCATGCAACATCAATATCAATTAACAGATCAACACATGCATTAGAGTCATTCTGTTAGCACCAAAATTAGTCACTAACCTCGTTGAGAAAGATTGTGTAGAGAGATTAATGAAGAAGATGAATTAGAACTGAAAAATAGTGTATGCCAAAAGAACAACAAAAATGAGAACACCAGATTTATAGTGGTTCGGCATAACTGCCTACGTCCACTTTGAGTTTTGATCTTTATTTCTTTCACAAGTAGTTGAATACAGATACAATCCATATATTAATGACTTGAATACAAGTTTGAACTGAAAATAATCAGTCTTGAAAGTGGCAGAGTCTCCTCATTGTTCTCCCAAAAAAGGTCCATTTCATTGTGCCCCTGCCCTTCTATTTATAGAAGAAGATGGGTTGGACTTCCTTCACGGGCTCAAGGCCAAGGTGACTTGGCCCATATAGGGCAATCTCAAGCTAGTTGGTCTATTCTTGCCGAACCGTACCTAAATGCCAAAACATGTTGACTGCATCAAACCTGTATATCCTCAGGATCTTCTTGGTCAGAATCTTATCTAGTGCTAACGATAATTTCTTCAACTGTCGTCTTGTAGCCGGGCCAATGTGCCGATTAACACTTGCCCCCCAAAGTGTGTCGTGTGAAGCAACACAACACACTTTGAATCAGCGAGTATTCCTTGTCTTCAGAAAGAAATCCACCATGTTTCTTGAATAGTCATTATCTTCCAATTTATCCTCCCAAGGTGTTGTATCCTTCTTTGGTCCTCGTGATGCTTGGTCGATTCCCAATATTATAAATCCAGGGTTTTAGTTCATCAATGGCCATTCGTGTCTGATTCTGCAGAGCTAATAAGCTTCGGCTATCTGATCTAGTCTTCTCTTAATAACCCTTAGTGAGAATTCAATTTCTGTTGATTTCAAGAAGTCGAAATTTTTCGGATGTACACATGCACGTTCGGGTACATGTTCTTGCCATTGGCTCTCGGATGCGTTTTATATGCTCATAAGTCGTCGCCAACTCCATCTAGTTTAATTGCAATTCAATCGCGATTCCTTGTTTGTATTTTCTGTAAAATAAGGGTTGCAATCAGCCACTTGAGGAGTTTTCCAAACCTCTCTTCAGTACAGACTCTATGATTTTGTTCACAGCTTCAACCTGTCCATTTGCAGTTATAATGGATCATGGAAGGTCATAAGGACAGATGACGTTACGGATAAAGAAGTTGATTATTTTCTTCATCTTGGTCGTGGTTAAGAGTTCTTCATCTGCCCATTTGGTGACGTAATCAACTGCTATGATGGTGTATTTCACACCACCTTTAGGATCGACAAGAAGATGATTTCAGTGCCCCCAAGTGGCAAACGGCTATGAACTAGCCATTTGAATAATTTCCATCGGCGGGGTTCTCGGATTTTTTGCAAACATCTTGCACTCGTCACATTGTCTAGCATGATCAAGCGCTTCTGGGTTGATAGTTGGCCAGTAATACCTGTAGCAGAGTATCTTCTTTATCATGGTTTTCCCCCTGATGTTATTACCGCATTCTTCTTCAAAGACTTTGCTCAAGATATCATCATGGGCGATATGCCGAAGCATGGGGATGGATAAACTCCTTTTGACACACGACTTATTCTTAGATGATTTGGCATGAAGCTTTGAGGAGGATCTGTCGTTTTCCATTCCTCCGTTCAGTAAGAATTCCTTATTGTAGATAGTCTTTGATAGGAGTCAACCATGACACCTTTTCATTTTGTTCGCTGAGTACGTGTGTAATGATGTAATACGTGAAGTCGGTTAGTAGCTCTTGGACTTGGCCGGGATAAGGAGCAAGACAATGCCCCCTAGCAAGGTCAACTTCCTTAAATTTGTATACTACCAATCAAGAATCACAAAAGATATGTAAAGTTTTCACTTCAAATCCTCTACAAGTTTGAGGCTGGCGGTCAAGGCTTCATACTAAGCATCGTTGTTTGTTACAGGTAAATCGAGATTTAGGACGTAGCAGATTGATCGTTCCTCAGGAGTCACTATCATGACTCCTATGCCATAACACTGATCATTGGATGCTTCATCCGCGTACATTTTCCATCTTATGGTTGGTTCTCTGCTACTCTTCGAGTAGTCATCTGAGGTAGTGAATTTGGGTGTGAGGTCTGCTAATTTCCGTCCTTGGATAGCCCTTCGTGGGAAATAAGTGATATCGAATTAGCTTAGTTCGATATTCTATTTAAGTAGTCTTTCAGACGTCTCAGGTCATTGTATGCCCTGTCGCAACGGCTGGTAGGCATAGACGTTGATGGGGTGAGCCTAAAAGTAAGAGTGGAGCTTTCATGATGAAATCAATAGAGATTGTGCTAGCTTTTGTAGCTTCGGGTTGATATCCAATGCATGGCTCGCGATAGCTAATGAAATCACATATGCATGTCAGAATGGGTCCAAGGGAACATATCATCATTTATTCAAAAAAATCCAACTAATTCTTTTATCATCACTGCACTGAGCTATGATCCGCACCCGAAAAGGGTCGCCATGGCTGGCTGTAATGTCGACCATCAGCTTAGCAGGTGCCATCCCAGATTCTTTGAGTAAAGATGTAACTATATAACATTCAATGTGAAATATGGTTGGGACGGCCAATGTTGATGGTTACTCTAGTCGAATCCTAGAGTCTTGTCATGAGTTATTGAGTCTAATAGCGAAGGGCTCTGAATGCTCTAATAGATTATCAGCAAATGGCCAAAAATCAGGCTTAAAAGCGCGTTGAAGGAAATGTCGAGTAGGGGCCAGCCTCGAGTTGCGTGCAACTGCATAGCTGGATCTTGCTATGAGTTTGAATTTGCCTGTATATTCGAGTAATGCATTTTCTATTCAATGCATTCATGATCCTTCACTCGCCCTTCGGGTTGGAGTGACAGTCAGTTGCCCACAAGCTTTGGCATCGATTTAATGATTCTATCTCTAGGCATCCTTTTGGTCGTTGCCTTGAGTAGCTGTAAGAACTATATATAAGTTTTAATACTGAGCTATCGTAGCCATTTTTTGGATGACCATGCATCTTCTCCCAGTCTCGGGTTGATAAATGTACTGCATGGACGGCTGAGTCTCGTCCTAGCTATGTTTATGTTTTCACCTAAACTCCAAAGACATAGAGGTGATTGGTGAATAGTTGGTTCACATTCATCTTGCTTCTCGCTCGTGCCCCCAGGTCTGGGGCATATACCGATAAGTAGGAAGGCTAGCCACGCCCACTTTAGCTTTACTCTCTTTCCCGTTGAATCGTGGGATCATGTCAGTCGATGGGAGACTAGGTCTCGCCTATCTTGGATTTTATCGTGGTTTTTCATTCCAAGAGGAATACTTCGATGCCACGTAAGTTTCAGGGCGTAATTTGGATAGTGGATGGTCATCCACGTCCACTTTGGTTCATGCTCTGTAATCAGATCTCGGGGTAAAGTTGGCTACAAATGCAGTCGGGTTATGCTCATCCAGTTTCATACTCCTCCTGACGAATCGAACGAGGGTGCTGGAGAATTTTTGACCAACTATTCGTGGTTTACCCTCCTTTCCATACTATAGGGGTCATAGTTTTTCAAAAAACATCCGAGTCACATTCATATGTGCTTGGTGCGGATCGGCATTGACCCTTGGTCTGAGGTATGATATAGTAGGTTGCTCGTAGCTTTGGATGCCGTTTCGATTGGTTCTTTATTGAGGCCTCCCTACAGTCGCTGCCTCAAGTTATAAAGAACGCCACGCTAGGGCTATAGTAAGCTGTCGTATTCGGCTTTTTAGTGTTTTGTACCCCTGCCCCCAGCATTGATTTGGCCAGGTCACTAGTTGGATGGTCGAACTCCATCCTCAGCGGGTTAATAATCCTCCTGTCGATTCCAGGCCGAAGTTTACGGAATAGAAAATGGTCGGAATCCACTCGTCTATTTATCGATGTTTATACACCACTCTGCATTCTGGTGACTTAGTGTTATTCTCCCTTCGGTTGACTCGCGCCTAATTTGTGTTCATGCTTCGGTCCACGCTCCGGGGACTTAGAGATTTGTCGAACGGTTTATGCTTTAGTCCACAGTTCGAGACGCAGAGATTTTCGTCAACTCGTTTATACTCTAGTTCGCACTCTGGGAACTTAGAGTAATCTGGTCCGCTTCTGGGATTTAGGGATTTTTCTGAAGTTGTCTATAATCTAGTCCTTGCTCTGGGGACTGAGAGTACTGTAGTCCGCACTCTGGGGATGTAGAGGTTTTTGAGTCATTTATACTCTAGTCCGCACTCAGGGACTTAGAGTACTTTAGTCTGCATTCTGTCTCCCATTCCAGAGGGTGAGACCCCCCGGATGGCTGAGAGTTTGCCTAAACCTGGTAGATAACCCTTCTCTTTAAGATTCTCTTTAAGATTTCGAAAGGCGTTATTCTTTATGCAGGACTATTGCATTCTAATGCTTGTTTTCCACGATTTTGTGCAGGCCGTTCTGACCCCGAGCCCACTCCGAGGAGTGATGACGCCAAGGAAGTGGGGGAGAAAACAAGTGAAGCCACTCACGCAGGGGAGGCTCCTGGTCCAGACGCTCAGGTGATCGGAGCGCTTGATGAAGACAAGTCTGAAACCTCCTCTCCTACCGACGGGGGTTATGAAGTAGAAATTACAAGCGCCTCTGAGCACACATCCGAATTGAGCATGGAGGAATGGCTCGAGAAAGAGAAGGAGGAGACGGTCAAGGTCATAGTAGAGCCCCGAGTTGTGGACTTGGACGATCCTTTGAACAAGCCGTTGAAGGTCATCCTTCCTGGCGGGTCCAAGCCCATGGAAGGCCTCCATACTTCAGTTGCTACCCCTCTATCAAAGAAGAGTACCAAGGGTAAATGCTCTGGAGAGGAGAAGTTGAAGAAGCACAAGAAGTGATTACTATCCTCATTCAACGAGAGTTAGTTTAAGTCATGTAATTATTTTCATCTATTTCCTTAGTCCTTGTAAGTAGAATGTCGACTCCGAACGTTGGAGGGGTTGTAATAGAAACTCATTTTTGAATAAGGTTTAGTTCCTTTTTCTGTCTTACAAAAGACTCTTATTGTTCAGTTTTCTTTGTGATTGTGATTTTAATCCAAGCAGTTGTGAGTAACATAGACTTCTCAGTCCATCTTCATATAACTCGGAAACTCTTCGGGAGTCGTTGAACTTCCATTCTGTGCTTCGTGCACTTAGAATACTTTCTAGCCCGTATGTCAGGGATTTGAAAAATTCAAGTCATTTGTGTCATAGTTCATATTCAGGGAACTTGGAGATCCGATTCGCTTATATTCGAGTCCGCACTCTGGGGAGTTAGAGTACTCCAGTCCGCACTCTGGGGACTTGGAGGTGTAAGTCATTTATACTCTAGTCCGCGCTCTGGGGACTTAGAGTACTCTAGTCCGCGCTCTGGGGACTTGGAGGTTTAAGTCATTTATACTCTAGTCCGCGCTCTGGGGACTAAGAGTACTCCAGTCCGTGCTCTGGAGACTTGGAGGTTTAAGTCGTTTATACTCTAGTCCGCGCTCTGGGGACTTAGAGTACTCCAGTCCGCACTTTGGGGACTTGGAGGTTTTAGTCATTTATACTCTAGTCCGCGCTCTGGGGACTTAGAGTACTCCAGTCCACACTCTGGGGACTTGGAGGTTTAAGTCATTTATACTCTAGTCCGCGCTCTGGGGACTTAGAGTACTCCAGTCCGCACTCTGGGGACTTGGAGGTTTTAGTCATTTATACTCTAGTCCACGCTCTGGGGACTTAGAGTACTCCAGTCCACACTCTGGGGACTTGGAGGTTTAAGTCATTTATACTCTAGTCCGCGCTCTGGGGACTTAGAGTACTCCAGTCCGCACTCTGGGGACTTGGAGGTTTAAGTCGTTTATACTCTAGTCCACGCTCTGGGGACTTAGAGCACTCCAGTCCGCAATCTGGGGACTTGGAGGTTTAAGTCGTTTATACTCTAGTCCACGCTCTGGGGACTTAGAGTACTCCAGTCCGCACTCTGAGGACTTGGAGGTTTAAGTCGTTTATACTCTAGTCCGCTCTCTGGGGACTTAGAGTACTCTAGTCCGCAATCTGGGGACTTGGAGGTTTAAGTCGTTTATACTCTAGTCCACGCTCTGGGGACTTAGAGTACTCCAGTCCGCACTCTGGGGACTTGGAGGTTTAAGTCGTTTATACTCTAATCCGCGCTCTGGGGACTTAGAGTACTCCAGTCCACACTCTGGGGACTTGGAGGTTTAAGTCAATTATACTCTAGTCCGCGCTCTGGGGACTTAGAGTACTTCAGTCCACAATCTGGGAACTTGGAGGTTTAAGTCGTTTATACTCTAGTCCGCGCTCTGGGGACTTAGAGTACTCCAGTCCGCACTCTGGGGACTTGGAGGTTTAAGTCGTTTACACTCTAGTCCACGCTCTGGGGACTTAGAGTACTCCAGTCCGCACTCTGGAGACTTGGAGGTTTAAGTTGAGAGCAGTCGTATTTCCACTCTTTAATTTGTATTCATCTACTGTATCGAGGCTAAGGTCGTTGAATGAACAATCGAACCACGTTTGCTCACGGAATGGGATTCTGCCCCCCAGGATGAGGGACTGAATTTGAAAAATGGACGATCGATTCTCGTCCGCTTGGTGATTATAGCTCTTCCAATCAAGTCAAGGAAGGAGGTATATGACAGATGGTTGGATCACATCCATGTTGGGTTAGATAGCCAAATCTCTTACAATTTGCTCTGTATCTCCTTCTAGAAAATAAGGATAATAGATTGTTGAGTAGACAAAGTAAGTTGCATATGTTCCAAGGTGCAGTCGTGTCCATATATTGAGAGCGATGGTTAATGAGTAGGCAGTCCACCACAACTACTTCAAGTCTGGCTTTCGAATAACCTTTTGTGTTTGAGGTAGGATTTGATGTGTAGATGAACAAATCATGTCCACTCTAGACAGATCCCGGCGTCACTGAGTTTCAAGAGGGGCATCTGTATTTTGTTAAACTTTGTTCTATGACTCGATTTGAGTGGATGATCAGGCCATACCCATTCCAAGCCTTGCTTAGGTCTCCGAGTCAAACGTGGAGGTCGATGAATGGATGGTTGGTCATGTTGACTTTGTATCGGGCTCTGATCGTGATGAACTTTTCAATATTTAGTCCATAGCCCCAAATCAAAGGCATATGGTTGATGATGAGCGATTGAATTATGCTCGTCCAGATGTAACTCCACACGTCCGATCATGGTCTGCGTAGATTGGTTGGCAACCAAATCTGAGTACCTGGTCACCTGCATCGTTTTGAAAGTAGTTTAGTTCAAGCTAGTCGTAGTTCATAGAACAATTGAAATAGAGATGGAAATGGGAATAATTCAAAGAAGATTATGGTAAATCTCATTGATATATGAAGCAGCATCGTGTGCTCGCTATTCGACTCCGCCCTTGGCTCCTTTCAAAGGGATGTCGGCCGTCAACCGTCAATTGATAATCATAGCCCTTTATTAATAGGCATCGGATATTCGATGCCCGCCATTCTGCAGGACTTGTACATACTATTGACACTTTCCTTTCCAGGTTATCTTTTCGATCACACCTCGGAGGTGTTTGTAATCGCTCGTGTTAGGATCCATGAGCATCTGGGAATATACAACATTCCCCTAATTTTCTTTAGACTTTGGTGTACTCTCTCGAGGTTGGTTACCAGTACCACTCCGAGTCGGTAGTCTTCAAGTAAAGGTTGTCAATTGAATCTTTCAAAGAGCATATGGGCTGAATTCTGAAGTCTTGTTTTGGCTACTGGGATCTACATCCTTAGCCAACGGGCCTTCATGTTATTTTTCTTAGTCTGCTCCACTCCTCCCCACTTTAGTTCTGATTCATTTTGTAAAAGAAACGATCCATAGTCGTAGGAGGCTCTTTAGCTAACTAGATGCCAAAATATATCTGGAGGTCGACTTTCCTCAAACGCGATCAGTATGATACCATTGTTAGTATTTGGAATAAATTGCTTAGAGCATTGGTTTGCTTGGAGTCACTAAATTCAAAGTGCCGGGTCAGCGAAGAATGGTGCTTGGAGTCATCTTGGCGTTTGCTAGAGTCATATCATCTATGTTCTCCAACCTTTGGGAGTACCGTTTGAATAGCGGTTGCTTGTCCCTTCCCTTGATGCCGTTCATAAGCTGCCGCTAGATCCTCTATGCCCTGGTCGATCATGGGATGTCAAGGAAGTGGATAGAATGTTCCTTTATTAAGTTGAGTTTTGAATTCACTATCCGGAGGCACTGCGCTGTGGCTAGGCTATCCGAAAAAGTTTTTTTTTGTAAATAGGGGTCGTATAAGAGACCGGTGTAACTTAAGTTTCGATCGGCATTGAGGGCCGTTCGACATGACAAAGTTGCTCGGCATACAAGATTGTTCGGCATCCACACTGTTCGACATTCCACACTGTTCGGCATTCACACTTTTCGGCATTCACACTGTTCGGCATTCACACTGTTCGGCATTCACACTGTTCGGCATTCCACACCATTCGGCATCCACACTGTTCGGCATTCCACGCGTGTTCGGCATTCACACTGTTCGGCATTCACATTGTTCGGCATTCACAGTGTTCGGCATTGCACATGTGTTCGGCATTCACACTGTTCGGCATTCACACTGTTCGGCATTCAACACGTGTTCGGCATTCACACTGTTCGGCATTCACACTGTTCGGCATTGCACACATGTTCGGCATTCACACTGTTCGGCGTTCCACACGTGTTCGACATTCTGATGTCACTCGGCCTGGAGGTATGGATCGGCATAGAGGTATGGATCAGCCTGGAGGTATGGATCGGCCTGGAGGTATGGATCGGCATTCGGATGTCGCTCGGCCTGGAGGTATGGATCGGCCTGGAGGTATGGATCGGCATTCGGATGTCGCTCGGTCTGGAGGTATGGATCGGCCTGGAGATATGGATCGGCCTAGAGGTATGGATCGGCATTCGGATGTCGCTCGGCCTGGAGGTATGGATCGGCCTGGATACCGCTCGGCATAGGCATTTTCTGGAGCGGTCGGCATACAACTTTTTTTGGGCGATCGGCTGAATTGCCTTTATAGGAGGGTCGCCTTCATTCAACTTGAGTGCAAACTTCAACGTCCAATCCCCAGATCTTGCGTACATCAGTGAATCCAATCTACGACTATCAGTTTCCTTTAGATTTCTTTCAATCTGAGTAGAATAGGAAGTTTTCTAGTAAACAACTGGATCTATCTCGTGAATATGGAAATCCACTAGTAGACGATGAGATCCAATCAAGCTGAGAATTCAATTCTCAGTGAAAGCACCAAAGTGCTAGCACCAAAATTGGTCACTAACCTCATTGAGAAAGATTGTGTAGAGAGATTAATGAAGAAGATGAATTAGAACTGAAAAATAGTGTAATTTGATGCCAAAAGAACAACAAAAACGAGAACACCAGATTTATAGTGGTTCGGCGTAACTGCCTACGTCCACTTTGAGTTTTGATCTTTATTTCTTTCACAAGTAGTTGAATATAGATACAATCCATATATTAATGACTTGAATACAAGTTTGAACTGAAAATAATCAGTCTTGAAAGTGGCAAAGTCTCCCCATTGTTCTCCCAAAAAAGGTCCATTTCATTGTGCCCCTGCCCTTCTATTTATAGAAGAAGATGGGTTGGACTTCCTTCACGGGCTCAAGGCCAAGGTGACTTGGCCCATATAGGGCGATCTCAAGCTAGTTGGTCTATTCTTGCCAAACCGTACCTAAATGCCAAAACATGTTGACTGCATCAAACCTGTATATCCTCAGGCTCTTCTTGGTCAGAATCTTGTCTAGTGCTAACGATAATTTCTTCAACTGTCGTCTTGTAGCCGGGCCAAGGTGCCAGTTAACACATTCATAACTTAAACTGTTTTTAAAACAAAATGTTTACTCACCTAAAAATGATTAAACAGAAGTTGCTTCTGGGTTGAAGAAGAACACAGCTGGTCTTGATTCCCAGTTCTTGTTTTATTCTCAGTCTCTAATTGATGATGATGCTGTGTAATAGATGGTGTTGATCAAGTTGCAGAGTTTAGTTTCAGATTGCTATTTTCTTCCTTTATTATTATTATTATTTTTAGATGCTCAGGTTGATTATGAACGAACTGGAATTATGAAGATGATATATACAAAATTGTTGTACAGGCTGAAATATGATGTTGATGCAAGATTTTTATGTACTAATATTATTTTGTTTATACTTTGGCCAGAGATTTTTATTTTCAAATTGGAGGCTGAAAAGATTTAAGGTGTGCTATCATTAATTGCCTTTGTCCTATTTTACAAGCTTATGCATATCTTATCTCTTTTTTTTAGATTATGTACACACTTGTATACACATTAATATAAGTATTATACTAAGTGTTTATTTCTATATTTACATAACTAAAATTTATTTGAGACATTTATTTTACATTAATAATTATGTTATTTCTTTTTACAATTTAACTATCAAAAATTTAATATACTTATTTATCATTTATTTTATATATATGTTCATTTCATACTCCTCTTGTGTACATTTATCTTATATTTATTTATAACCATATTTTAAACATTTTTACCTAGATTACATCATAAATATATATTTAGATCAAATGTAAATAAGTAGAGCTTTACTTTAATTAAATGTGAATAAGATAGATTTTATTTTAATTATTTTTAAAACTCTTTATTTTAAATTTCAAATCAAAATTTCCTTCCAAAAATACATATATATTCGTTTTTACACTGATAAGTTTATATTTCAATTTATTAGATTAAATTCTTATTAAAATAATATCGCAAAATCCCGGGTTGCCACAATCATAAACTAGTCTATATATGTATATATATGTATGGATATTTTATCTTGAATTTAAATGTTGAAATATATTATTTATTTATTTACTATAAGATTTATCATCTCCAGAGATTTTGTAATTCAATATTTATTATAGCTTTAAATCAATTCATATATACCCCAAAAATTTAAATTATCAGAAATTTATTCATTCGACATATCAATATTTCCATAATTTAATCCAGTCAATTACCTAATTAACTTATGCTAAAAATCCGGGTTGTCACATTCCTCCCCCCTTTAGAACTTTTCGTCCTCGAAAAGGAACGAAGCCAGAATTATTAAAATGCTTAAAATCAGATAAATATTCTTTAATCATTTTTAAATCACTTTTTAATATCCATATAATATTATTCCAAAGTAGTTTTTTTTATAAAAATACTTTTTATAACTCGATGTCTCGACAAGTCCATCCTTGTTCTCACAGAAATTCGATCATATGTTGATCAGGCGTAGGACTGAAAATCTATAAGTACTTGGTAAACTCGTTTTCAACACCCAGTGAAAAATACTTGGAAAATAATTTTATTGAAAATATAGGAATCAGTTTTAAAAATGGAGAAAATATCTTTGGTGAGAATGCTCTGGAAATCATCATCCCCATCCATGGTCGCAGTTACATCCTGGGTTACGTTGCCATCGCAGCAAAAGTCCATGTAACTGTAGGCACTCCGCGCCCCTCGATTACGCCATGGAACCCACAACAGATTGCAGTTACATTCCAGGGTTACATTGCCATCACAGCAAACGTCCATGTAACTGTAGGCATCAGCGCCCTCGATTTTCGCTGTCAAAAATGAAACTTCTCCACTCTCACATAGGTCGCAGTCTACCGATGTAAAATCAAACGTAGACTGTTGGCTCTCAGCGGCACACACGACTTTCGCTATGTTACCATAGTGTCGCAGTCTACCGATATAAAATCAAACGTAGACTGTTGGCTCTCAGCGGCACACACGACTTTCGCTATGGTCTGTAGTAGATCGCAGTGACATCGAGTTACACTGTCGTCACAACATAACCCAAATACCTCTATAGGCATCAGCCCCTCGACTTTCGCTACCAAATAATCCTCAGGAACTAGTTTTTTCCGGACTCCTCACATGATCAACTTTAGAACCTCCCCCTTTGAGGCTCAAGGCAGTACCAACCTATGGTACTCCTGAGAAGTTTATTTCAAGGGAGCGCCTTTTTCCCCAGAGCCACTTCAAAACACTTTATACTATACACATATAGTATTTTTCAAATCATACACCGAGTATGAATTTCATATAAATCTCCTTTACAAAATCGATTCCCAAAATCGATAATTCTCATATTAGGCTTTTCCAAATTCCAATATTGGTTTTACCCAAAAAAATGAAAAGCCTTTCCAAATGCCATAGGTTCCCAAAACCTTCCCTCAAAATCATTTTCACAAATCCTTTTTGTATATACATATATATAATAATCTTGGAAAATCTTTGGTTCAATTCATACATGTATAAATTCATTTTTATACTTCAAATACTTCCAAAACCCTTTTTTTTCTAGCAATAGATTCATTAAGGGGAGTTTACCATATATAACAAAGATATATAACTTTGTTTATTCTGAATCAAATATTAAAATTTGATTACTCTTTTATAAAGTTATTAACCACATTACCTTCTTCATAAAGTGAATCTTAAATCATAGAAATTTCCGATTTCCATCTTACCTCATCATATATTTCACAAAATATACTTTTCATTTCAAAAACCATTTTACAATTCTTATCCATAAATTTTCAATATTAATTTTATTCAAACCCGTACAATGTCCACATATCATCCGTACGCAATATCAATCTGATCGCTCACTCGATCACACAATTACACTTCCGAACTAGTATTGTCCACCCGACTTCCTAGTGCGGACTCAGATCTGGTTTCCTGATCAGAAACCGTCATTCTCCTTGCATAGTCACAACTATGATAGAGAATATCCAGAACCAATCAAAAATCCATATCCAGGTTCGCCGTCGAAAATCGAGTGAAAAATTCCAAATCGGATCGATAATACTATCTCGAAATTCTGTGCTCGAATCTGGATCAAATCACTATGCAAATAGAATAATATACATACATCCTTCGTAACTATCCACATTGATTATTAACCAAATCAATTCCCTTTTCTATTCATATTCATTTATGATTCTATTCACTTATTCACAGTTGCTTCAATCCCATTTGGATTATCACTTCAATTCTTATCTCAATTGGGTATTTAACCATAAACAGTTCGAACTCCATCTAGTTTAAATTTAGAAAATAGCTTGAAAAATTAAAAATAGATAAGTAGTTGAAAAATAATAATTAGTTTGTAAAATAGCTGTAAAATAGTTAAGTAATCGTAAAATAATTGAAAAATAGTAAAATAATTACAAAATAGTAACTAGTTATAAAGTAGTTGGAAAAATAGTGATTAGTTTATAAAATAGTTGTAAAGTAGTTAAATAGTTCCAGAAGTAGTTGTTAAATAAATATAAGATAGTTTTGGAATTTTAAAAGAAAAGTTGTATAGCAAATAATTTGGAAAAATAGATTTATATTAAAACAATTTATTTTGAAATTAGTCCAGAGTCAAACTGTTCAATTCCCCATCAATTCAATTTAAATTTCCACTTCCATTTAAATTGACTCACTTCTAATTTGAATAACTTCAATTTCCCTTGAACTTGATTTATCCCCAATTCAAGTTGAATTAACCTCAACTTCTTTCCAAATTCAAATCAAATTCCATTTGATTTTAAACGTATTCACTTTAATTACAATTTCAAATTATTCAAATTAATTTAGACTAATTTCAAATTGAATCCACTTCAATTTCAAATCATTTCAATTTCTATATGAATTAATCCAAATTCCCATTTGAATTTGAACTCATTCAATCTTCAATTTTATCTCAAATTAATCCAATTCAAATTTTCCATTTGAATTTTATACTTATTCATCTTCAATTCTAAGTAATTCAAACTAAATTCAATTTGAACTAATGAAATCTAAATCTCAACCTTAAACCATCTCAAATTATATAAATTCGAGTTAAATTTTCAAATGTTGATTTAACCCCTTAAATTAAATTAACCTTTATTTTTAAATCAATAATCCCAATCTTTAAATAATTTAATTCTAAGTCCAATCCTCAAAATTCCATTTTAAATTATCTTTATTTAACATATTTCAAAACTCAAATAAGAGTTCAAAACAATTTTATCTTCCAGTTTTGAAACCAGTTCTTAAACAAATCCAGTTCACCATTTAAAGATTATTAATAACAATGGGATGATATCATCCAATTTATTTTAAAACATCCATCCATTTTCAATTTCCAGATCTCAAACCCATTTTGAGATCACACAAACTCTCAATCCAAATTAACCATTTAACTCCCCAAGTTAGATTCCAATTTCATCTCGAAATTTCCAATTCAGGTTGCTTGTTAACTTATTTAACTTTCCCAAAGTTAAATTCAATTTACCTAATCCAGCCAACCTTACCCAAATTTGAATTCCCATTTTAAAATTTAAACTTCACATTAATAATCTTATAAGTTCAAAAACTTATCACCTTGTGTATCACATCTCATTCCAAATATAAAACTCAACATTTAGAGTGTATTTCAAACTATTTTTGATATTATGTATATTCCACATATATACATATTATTTCCTTTACACACCAAGGTATACTTAAATTTTAAATCACCTTTTGCTTTTAATTCAGAACAAATTTTCAAACAACCTTTGTTTGCAATAAGTCCCTTTTTATTCAAATAATACTTATTTATTATTTCTTTTAACACTTTGAAACAAATTCCACATTTTCTGGCTCAGATTTAAAACTTCATAATCTAGATCACCTTCAGTTCCAATTTATAAGTCATACTTATCTAAAACATTTCATTTTGCTTACACATTAATACACATCTTATTATTAAACACGACAATCATTTATGATAATAACCAATATTATCATATCTGGAAACCAATTCATTATTATCTTATTCTGAAACTTTTCCCCAAATTCAAGATTTAATTTTTAGTTTGAATCCATTCCAAACTTATCCTTATTTAATTTCAATTTGGTTGTATTTCTATTACCACTTAATTTTAATTCCAATAATTTAACAACCAATTACCTTAACATTTATTGGTTAAGGAATATTGCTTTATATATATAAAATCATTTAAAATCTTTATATAAGAAAATAACAAGTACGCTCTCTCATATATATATATATATATATATACACACACACACACTCAACTCATTCTAGGGTACTATTGACCCTATCCTTATGAGTACACCCACCAGAGCCAAGGTTTTCGCTTAACCGTCGCTCTGATACCAAATGTGACAACCTAGGCTTTTCAACCGTCGGTAGCGGCGACCGGTAGGCTTTGCAACCATCCCAGACCCACCGTGGCACACAGTGACACCTCGAATTTGCTTTTACGGCCAACCTCTCGACTGTAAGCACCTAGCAAACCAACCCAGGGCCTTATACTACCCAAAGGGACATGTAGGGGTAAGAGTCTTCCGTTCACCACCAAACGCGAAGCGAGAACCCCCTATCATCCTGTAATATAGCAAACCCGATCCCCCCTCAAGCGATCGACCCCGATGCTTTTTCGTCGCCGAGATCACATCAACAACCAACCCGACAAAACAACACCCAAAACCCTACCTTGCCGTCCTCCGGCCACCACGACCATCTACAATTCTGGCGACCATTTTTGCCGACATCGACCACCTACCAGCTAGCTTCAGTCACAACCCCGAGAACCCTAACCTTGCCGACCACCAGAAATCACTCGAAACCCCATTTCTGATCATCTTAGAATTTCTCGATCAATACTTCATTAAAAATTCTGATTTTACTTTTAAAAATCATGATATGCAACCCCGAATACATTCATGCAATTCAAAACGGAAATTGAATTGATTGATTTTTTTTATATGTACAAATTTTATTGTTGTTTCCATTTTCAAAATTTTCTGTTGGATTTAAAACCCTGAAACTATTTTTAAAATTATCATCATATTATAGCAAACAACTTTCATTTATATATCAAAGTCTAGTATTGATTTGATTGAGAGATTTGAATTTTTGAAGACAAAACATGGACTGAAACAACAGAGAACATGGTATACATATAAATATACAGACATACTTACACACATATACATACATACCAATTTAATTATATAAAAAAACTGAAAGATTTTCATGCAACGTCAATATCAATTAACAGATCAACACATGCATTAAAGTCATTCATAACTTAAACTGTTTTTAAAACAAAATGTTTACTCACCTAAAAATGATTAAACAGAAGTTGCTTCTGGGTTGAAGAAGAACACAGCTTGTCTTGATTCCCAGTTCTTGTTTTATTCCCAGTCTCTAATTGATGATGATGCTATGTAATAGATAGTGTTGATCAAGTTGCAGAGTTTAGTTTCAGATTGTTATTTTCTTCCTTTATTATTATTATTTTTAGATGCTCAGGTTAATTATGAACGAACTGGAATTATGAAGATGATATATACAAAATTGTTGTACAGGTTGAAATATGATGTTGATGCAAGATTTTTATGTACTAATAATATTTTGTTTATACTTTGGCCAGAGATTTTTATTTTCAAATTGGAGGCTGAAAAGATTTAAGGTGTGCTATCATTAATTGCCTTTGTCCTATTTTACAAGCTTATGCTTATCTTATCTCTTTTTTTTAGATTATGTACACACTTGTATACACATTAATATAAGTATTATACTAAGTGTTTATTTCTATATTTATATAACTAAAATTTATTTGAGACATTTATTTTACATTAATAATTATGTTATTTCTTTTTACAATTTAACTATCAAAATTTTAATATACTTATTTATCATTTATTTTATACTTATGTTCATTTCATACTCCTCTTGTGTACATATATCTTATATTTATTTATAACCATATTTTAAACATTTTTACCTAGATTACATCATAAATATATATTTAGATCAAATGTAAATAAGTAAAGCTTTACTTTAATTAAATGTGAAAAGATAGATTTTATTTTAATTATTTTTAAAACTCTTTATTTTAAATTTCAAATCAAAATTTCCTTCCAAAAATACATACATACATATATATATATTCGATTTTACACTGATAAGTTTATATTTCAATTTATCAGATTAAATTCTTATTAAAATAATATCGCAAAATCCCAGGTCGCCACAATCATAAACTAGTCTATATATGTATATATATATATATATATATGTATGGATATTTTATCTTGAATTTAAATGTTGAAATATATTATTTATTTATTTAGTATAAGATTTATCATCTCCAGAGATTTTGTAATTCAATATTTATTATAGCTTTAAATCAATTCATATATACCCCAAAAATTTAAATTATCAGAAATTTATTCATTTGACATATCAATATTTCCATAATTTAATGAAATTGTAAATAGTTTGGAAAAACTATGAATTAACCTTTGTGAAGATGATTAAACTTTATTTTGAAATAAAAGAGTATTTCAAATGGTGTATCTTTTATATTATAAAAGACTTGAATTGTGAATAGTTTTGAAAGCTATAAATTAAATCTTAATTTAAAGATTTAATGGGTTAATCCAATTGAAATGGAAATTGATTTGGGAATCTGTGAATGAATCTTTGTGATTTGGGTAATAAGTTGTGACTTAATTGAAATCCCTATATCCATATGTTTTAAATATTGTGCTCACTATTCGGGTTAGTCGGGAAAAGACCTTTGTGTCATATAACCCATTCCGAATTAGTGATACGACGATATGGATCGTATTGAAGACCGGTGGTGAAGACCAGATATTTTCAAAAATGAAAGGACAACCTGTCGAATGTCTCTGCACCGAGTTGCTCCGGTATAGAGATTTATATCACTCTTCTTGTGATGGGAAGTCCGGACGTGATTAGTGAATATCCGGATTGCAAGGGCTTCTTTGGAAGTGCCTTCGGTTCCGTTCGATCCCGGAACGGACTTGTATGGATGTGTGTCTGACGTTACACTTTGAGATGTAAAGCTGGTTTCTATCAAATACATTTCTGTTGGTGGCGGAGAATTTATTCTCTTAGCTTAACACCCTTCTCTGAGACGTACGAGCTCAGAGGTTATGTAGTTGATGGTTACTAGTGATACATTCCCAATTTGGTAATGTGGCATACGAAGTGCTGTTGATCAATTGTTGATCAAAGCGTGGCTTTGTGAAAAAGCGTGGCTTTGTGAAAAAGCATAGTTTTGTGGACGAGACTTCATCGAGCCTCAATACCCGGTAATGGTCGAAACAGGAATGTTGCGGCAAGGTTGTTAGGGGTCGCGCCCCTAGGGTATGTCATTTCCTTCTGGACAAAAGGTGATATCATGGTATGGAGCCCAGATATTTTACCTATGTTGATGCTGCAAATTTATTATACTTTGTGGTTGTTGCTTTATGGTTGAGGATCCTTGGATAAAGGTCGGTAACGACCAGGGGATGGCATAGCTCGTGTGTTAGCTACCTAGTTACAGCTGTATAGCGTGAGGTAGCATCGGCCTTGTGTTTGCAGAGAGCAGGTTGACTCTCGGAGCGTCTTTCCAGAGGCGTTTCTATTTCGGTGTAAGGAAGTTCCTTTGCCTGACCATTTGTTGGAAATCCAAATCTCAATACGAACCTTGTACGGTTTTATTTGTAGAACCTGCCATTTACTTATGGTGGCGCCCCACTGTAACGACCCGATATTTTCAACCATTCGCATCCATTATAAGTGTATAGGTAGATACTCATGCCGGAGTTGAATTGCTCAAAATACCGCGTTGTAATTAAAATTTGGCAAATCTCAGAATATACAGTAAATAAATATAATCACAGATCACAGACACAGAGTAAAATAATGCAGCGGAAGTAAAAGAAATAGTAGTTCATGAAGCTACTATGTAAATATATCAGAGTTACATAAGATACAACAGAAGAAATAGAGTACAACAGAAGTATCAATAAGATAACCAAGTACAAGCTGAACAGAGCAACATAACTGAAGTAGATAGAAGAAGATTAGCAGATAATCTCCAGCGATTCAAATCTCCAGAAGGTGGAAATCCAAATCTGTGAATAACTCAGGCTGACCCGAGCGTAAAGCAAAACACAAAACACTCGAGTCAGGACAATATATACTTATATAATGTAAACCAACTCAAATGAACTGTAATAAAGGTACAAGTAACTTAGAAGATGCTTGGGACCGCCCATCCTCTAAGGATCCGTTAAAATATCTACTATGTAGTAATATTCGCTATTATAATAGTGTCTAAATAAGTAAAGTATAATCATATCGGAAAATAGCGTTAAGGGGATGGAGAACCTTAACGCGGTCGGATCTTAAAATCATAATCGTAGTAAAGCTCGATATGGTAGGTGACACGGCACAACTAGGCAATGCCAGGGTAGATATACCAATTACGCACACGGACTGATGGATACGCATAGCAGCCACTACCGTTCCACCTCGAACAACATTCCCAAATCGGAGGATGGCCATCTAGTCAAATCACAAGTAAGAGTATAATATCGAAGAAATGTGTCCGAGAAGAGGTGCTACCTCACTGGTCCGAGATCGCTCCTGTTTTAGCCACCTTATGCCAACTCACGGGAGTTGGGTCCACGTAACATACCTTAAGAACGTCGCCACCATCCTACTTCATTCTGGAATCTCCACCACGTACACGGTTGCCAAAGTGGTTTTCGGTAAGACAGAGAGTATGTCCATATCCGATCCCGGTCTCTTAAACAACCCAACGTTATTATAACCCGTGGTTATAAGTTTAAAAACAGTTTATACTTCAAAATAGAATATCATTTCAAATCCAAATCTTTATCAAAATAAAGATTAAATCAATTCCAAACCATTTCCATATTTTTAAAATATCATATCATTTCAAAACTTCATTTCAAATCATTTTAATATCATAAAATATCATATCCTTACAAAACTTCATTTCAAACCATTTTATTAAAATAAAATATCCTATCAGTTCAAATCCAAATATTCAACTTTAAATACCTTTTAAATTCAAAGATATCGTTCATTTACTATCATTTCAAATCACCTTTAAATAGTTTATTCCAATCAAAGTAATTCATTAAACCTTTTAAAAGTGTAATTATTATATTTTCATATCAAGTATTCAATTTCCAAAATTTCAAACCATTCTGAGTTCGTTTACTAAGTCAAAAACCCTAATTATTAAAATTTCAGCATTTCACAGCATTTAAAAACAACTGCTATAAGTTATATTTGAAAACATTTTTAATTCAGCAAAGACAGCACTTAAAACTGCTGTTAAAACTCAGTTTTAGTTGAATTATAGTTCAAAACAGAAAAGATAGCATTTCAGAAGTGCTACGGTAGTTCAGATTTCAAAACAAGGGTTAAATTTGGTTTCAGCAAAGACTGCAGACCATTATAGCATTTCCAGAGAATGCTATAATAGACCTGGGTTCAATATTAGCCTATAAGTTCAACTACAGCAACTGCAGCATTTCAGAAATGCTGTAGTAGCCCTTTTATTCAATTTTTAGTGTAATTCAGAACCATAGCATTTCTGAATGCTATTAAAAGTGATTTCCAGCTTTTTAGTGTATTTCCAGCAATTAAATAACTTCATTTTAAACTCTTTAAACATTTTTAAAATCATAATTTAACATTTAAAATGTTCATTTACATATCATTTAACATGTATCTTTTTCACAATAAATTTCTTATAATTAAATCCAATTTTCAACAATTTACTTAATAAATTTAAGTGTAAAAGTTTCCAATTCTTCACATTTCAACAAATAACTTAACACTTCAAATTTAAATTACCATTTCACAAATTTAACTAAATTTCCAATTTTATTTAATTAACTAAAACCTTTAATTAAAACCAAATTTCACATTTCCAAGTCAAGTTATATTTTAAAAGATCACTTTTAAACATTTATTTATTTAACCACTTAAATTCATAGAAAAATCAATAATACTTAATAATCACTTAAATTCAAATTTAATCAAATTATTATATTTACCATTTCCAAATAAAATTTAATATCCATTTTATTTATATAACTTAAATATCATTTTTTACCAAAATTCCAAATTTCCAACTTAAGTTATATTTCAAAAATCCAGTTAAACCATTCATTAATTACATTTTTAACACATAGAAAAATCATAATTTCTTTAATTCAAAATATTTCAAAATCTGTTTAAATCAAATTTCATAAATTTATATTTTTAAAATACTTAAAAATATTCAAAACACTTTATAAAGTAACCACGGGCCTGTATATAATTTTCTAACCTAGGTCAAGTGATACAGATATGTATCATTTCAATCCGCAGTTAAAAAAGAAAAATCCGGGTTCTATCATTTCAAACCCGCAATCCCAAGTTAAAATAATTTAAATAAAAATCATTCAGGCCTATCATTTCAGCCCATAACGATTTTTCCCTATTCTAAAGTCCGTTCGGGTATGTATCATTTCAACCCATAGTGATTCTAATCTACAGGGAACTTGCAATGGTGATAACTGATATAAATAACAGAATAACGTTAAATAACAGTAACATATGATATAACAGGTGTAATAACAGGTGTGAACATCATATGATAATAATATAGGCATATATAACATGATAATATATTTCTACAGATTCACAGGGTGTCAATTTACTAGTTATATAGGTACATATTGTCTGGTGAGAATAACTCACCGTTTTGTGCTGGAGACACAACGACGAATGCACGAATGAGATCCAAACAAGCACGATAACACGATTCAAATAAGAGTGGAGGAGCCAAAGTATCAAATCCCTTGAATACAAGTCAAACAAAACAATATAACAACGATGAGTTTCAAATCAGCTACGATCAAAACTACACTAGAATAGACTGTACAGAATCAAATAGAAATGCTTGCACTTGCTTTCTACCTCATATGCTTCAGCAATGGCCTGTAAAAGCACTGTAATGGAAGGGTTTTGGATCAGGTTTGGATCAGGTTTTGGGTTCAACAAGTCGTCCATACATAGGAAAAGATGATGCAAAGGTATGTGTGCATGGAACTACAACTATAGGGCAAACAAACATGATTTCATGCAACCAAAGGCCACGACCAAGGCAACCTTAGGCACGGCCAGATCTGTAGGGGGTTAGGTACAGGTGTGGTAGTGGGTTTCAGGTCGTCTATTGGTGGTGGAGGTGGAGTAGGTGGCGGCCAAAGCAAGATATGGAGGGTAGGTGATGATATGTGTGGTCTAGGCAATGTTTTAAGGAGTTTTGTGCAAGTTTTTGTGGGATTTTGGTCAAGGGAATGGTATGGCATGATCATAGCAGAGGATTAGGAGGAGGAGCTGCTGCAAATGATGGTGGAGAGGATGGTGGTGGTGGTGGTAGAGGCTAGGCCTAGCAAAACACAAGAAGGATCAATGCAACAATCAATAGAAAAATCATAAAAACAAGAAGAAAGATGATAGAATTTACCAAATTTTTGTAAAACAAATGGCCGTGAGTTTTTTTCTCAAGAAAGATGATAAAATTTTCGTGAGAATGAGTGAGGAATGTGGCTGAAAGATGGAGTAAAGGTACGGCCAAAAATCAATAAAGAGGAGGTTGAGAAATGAAAGGTCGGTAGATAAAAGGACATTGGAGTTACAAGAGTTATAAAACCTTTCAAATTTCCACCATTTCTTTTTAAATTTTAAATACATGTAAAATATGTATAAATACAGATAAAACACGAAAATATAGTAAATAAACAAAAATAAATAAATAAATATTAATTAAATATAATTAAATTAAGAAAATAACAAAGAAAATGTAAATTAGGCTTGAAAATTTGAAAATAAATGAAATGAACTTTGGGAAAATTGTATGTACATGAAAAATATTTATAAATAAAGATAAAAACATAAAAAAAATGCATACATAAAAATGAATAAATAAATTTTAATTAAATACAATTTAAATGAAGAAAATAGTAGAAAAATGGAAACTACCTTTAAAAATAGAAAATAAATTCAATGAGCTTTGTAAAAAATTCAAACATCACTTTATAAATATTTAAAAGACAAAATATACATAAAATAACATATTAACACATATTAAAATAAAATATGACAAAGAAAAATATAATTTATACAATTTAAAATAACAAAATTGCAAAATAAACAATTTATACTCAAAATTGAAATGTACATATCTTTTGCAGTTTAACTCCGTTTTCAACGAAACGAAAAGCAGTATTCATGTTATTAAATCTATTTTCATAATAAAAGATAAAATTTATAATTTCAAATATTTAAAATTTAATTTAAAAGTCAAAGTTTGACTATTTTAACCAAAATTCACTTTTTGGAAAATTATTCTATTCAGTCATATTTGTAATTCTAATCCATATCAAAATCAAAGTTTATATTTAAAATAACAAAATTTATTCTTTTTCATAAATAAAGCTTTTAAATCTGGAAATATCAATTTAAAAAAAATTGTAAAATACAGGGTTGTTACACTCTCCCCCACTCAAAACTTTTCGTCCCCGAAAAGGAACGAGGTACGGGAAAGCACCTAAAAGATAGAATGAAATAGAATTAAGACAAGATGATAAGAAGATTGGAATTACACCTGATAACTATTGTTATAGGTAAGTTTGACAAGATGGAGGTGATCAAATCAAGAATATAAGCACGAAAAAGATCCTCTAGAGTCTAAATCACCCCTTTCACTTGACCGACGGTCTATGAATGGAAAAACAGTGTTCAGATCCAGATGAGTATCCAAGATTATACAGAAAGATTTCTATACAGACTGGTATAAGCAATAGCCTTCACATTCTGTAACAAGATAAGAGAATTAAGGACAACCAAAAGATAGTTTGAAAAACAAAATAAGATAATAAATTTGAAACAATAATGCTTTGAAATCATAACAATTTAGGGATGTTTATCATTTGGAAATCATACTACTAAAATCATAACACTTTGGAAATGTAATTCTAAAAAAAACATAATACTTAGAAAATCATAACACCTTTTAAAATAATCTTTATTTAAACCATTTTAATTCAAGGTCAAATAATATTCATTTTAAAGTTGTAACATTTCTAAGTTCATTCAATTATAAAACTTCCAAAACATTGTATTTTCAAAACAGCAGCACTTATAAAATGCTACAGTAGATATATTAATATTTCAAATCAGTTTTATTCTAGAATATTCATTTGGATATCATTTAACTTATGACTTATTAAAACAAACTTTTATGAATGGAATATCCAAATTAAACTATACTTCGTTTATTAAGTCAAAAGCTCACTATTTTACTTAGCTCTTCATTTAACAAATAACCTAACACTTTATTTAAAATGCCCATTTCATAAATAGATATTCCTTCAATAAGTTACACTTAAAATTTCCATTTGAAAACCAAATTCTCAATTATCAAATTTAGTGATGTTAAAATACATTATAACTATCATAATTATCCATTTTTCAAGACATATCAATTTCATAAATAAATATTTATCATAGAAAATATAACAATCAAATTTCTTTACACATTTATTCATTTAGACATCAATTAAACTATGAATTCAAGTTAAATAAACTTTATTACAAAATGTCCAATTCCAATGTATTTTATTTTATCTATTCAAAGATACATTATTTATTATACAACATATTCATTTCAGGAAATAACCATTATTAAAATTCCTAGGTTAGACTTAAGGTTCCATATTAAATCAATTTGATTATTAAGTTATTTAAATAAAATCTCTTTAAATTCCTTTTTCACTATTTACCTCTGTTAATCTTTTATAACAAAAATTTAAGTGTATAAAATCCTTTTTATATTGTACATTATCCAATTACATTGTTAACTTCTAAAAAAATTTAAGGTAAGTTATATTTGAATGCAATTGTAATATACAAATAAAACTATCCAATTCAATTATCTCAAGTTTGAATCATTTATCCAAAATTTTGATTTTTCTTTTTATAATTGAAATTATTCTTTAAGAAAAAAAATGTAAGAATTAAATTTCCGATTTCCTTCAAACCATTTAGAGATAAATAAATATATGTACATAATATGTCAAATCAATTTAAATCATTTATCTATATATATTATAAATCAAATCATATTTAGAAATTCAAATAAATTAAATCTTTCAAAACAAAGCTGTAGTAAGACTACAGAATGGTCTCTTCAGTTCAAAACTCGAAAATGAATGTCGATGATGCTGCAGTCATCACCGAAATTATTTCCAGCGACAAAGAGAAGAGCACTAAATTTTTAAACTTTAAAATCCTTTAGAGACAAATTTTTATTCAAAAATACTTTAAATGATATCCTTTTAAAAATTTTAAACACAAAGTTTGAAATCCATCGGAAATTAAATTCTTTAAATATCTTATTTTAAATTCGTTTCAGTTCCCAAATAAATTTATAAACAACTATTTATAAATTCATTTGTTGAACAATAAATGATAAATCAAGTATTATCATTTCAAATTATCAATTTAAATCAATTTATTAAGTTCCATAAAATTATATATCCAAATTTATTTCATTAACCAAATTTTAAAATAATATTGTGTCAATTTGTTCTGTCAAAGTGTTTTAGAAATCCTATCGATAGCGTTGATCAGACGAATCGATCGGAAACCCAAATCAACATCAACAACTCAAACAACACCATATATAAAACAAAACATAGATTTACAAGTACAATTCAAAATGTTTGGAGATAGTTTAGAAACAAAAGACAAGATGGTTAAACAGAGTAGAGAGATGGGTAAGCTTAGATAAATCGCGGACAACCTTAACCGGGTCAACCGTGACTTAAAGAATAAGATCGATGTGGATTTTTCTGGGATAAATCTACGTTCGATCTCAAGAGATAGAGTTTGGAATAATAAAAGATATTAGCATCTAAACCAAGGATAAATAAAAATCTCTGGTGAATCGATGCTGACTGTAAAGGATTTTCACCCTTTTACAAGAAAATTAGAATATTGGCGAGACAGCCAATTCACTATAAAGATCATTCGAAGTGGAGTTATGTGATACTCCAAAATCAAAAGAAGATGAATAGTGAGGGACAAGAATGAATTTTGAAACCGCAGGGAACGTTCCAAAAATTCAGAGGAAATTTGAATCAAGAGGAAAAGATTCAAACTCGAACGAAAGTGATTCTGTAAATAAATCTACTCCATATGCTGAGTTTTGCCTCAAAGCCAAAGCTCTGATACCAACTGTAACGACCCGATATTTTCAACCATTCGCATCCATTATAAGTGTATAGGTAGATACTCATGCCGGAGTTGAATTGCTCAAAATACCGCGTTGTAATTAAAATTTGGCAAATCTCAGAATATACAGTAAATAAATATAATCACAGATCACAGACACAGAGTAAAATAATGCAGCGGAAGTAAAAGAAATAGTAGTTCATGAAGCTACTATGTAAATATATCAGAGTTACATAAGATACAACAGAAGAAATAGAGTACAACAGAAGTATCAATAAGATAACCAAGTACAAGCTGAACAGAGCAACATAACTGAAGTAGATAGAAGAAGATTAGCAGATAATCTCCAGCGATTCAAATCTCCAGAAGGTGGAAATCCAAATCTGTGAATAACTCAGGCTGACCCGAGCGTAAAGCAAAACACAAAACACTCGAGTCAGGACAATATATACTTATATAATGTAAACCAACTCAAATGAACTGTAATAAAGGTACAAGTAACTTAGAAGATGCTTGGGACCGCCCATCCTCTAAGGATCCGTTAAAATATCTACTATGTAGTAATATTCGCTATTATAATAGTGTCTAAATAAGTAAAGTATAATCATATCGGAAAATAGCGTTAAGGGGATGGAGAACCTTAACGCGGTCGGATCTTAAAATCATAATCGTAGTAAAGCTCGATATGGTAGGTGACACGGCACAACTAGGCAATGCCAGGGTAGATATACCAATTACGCACACGGACTGATGGATACGCATAGCAGCCACTACCGTTCCACCTCGAACAACATTCCCAAATCGGAGGATGGCCATCTAGTCAAATCACAAGTAAGAGTATAATATCGAAGAAATGTGTCCGAGAAGAGGTGCTACCTCACTGGTCCGAGATCGCTCCTGTTTTAGCCACCTTATGCCAACTCACGGGAGTTGGGTCCACGTAACATACCTTAAGAACGTCGCCACCATCCTACTTCATTCTGGAATCTCCACCACGTACACGGTTGCCAAAGTGGTTTTCGGTAAGACAGAGAGTATGTCCATATCCGATCCCGGTCTCTTAAACAACCCAACGTTATTATAACCCGTGGTTATAAGTTTAAAAACAGTTTATACTTCAAAATAGAATATCATTTCAAATCCAAATCTTTATCAAAATAAAGATTAAATCAATTCCAAACCATTTCCATATTTTTAAAATATCATATCATTTCAAAACTTCATTTCAAATCATTTTAATATCATAAAATATCATATCCTTACAAAACTTCATTTCAAACCATTTTATTAAAATAAAATATCCTATCAGTTCAAATTCAAATATTCAACTTTAAATACCTTTTAAATTCAAAGATATCGTTCATTTACTATCATTTCAAATCACCTTTAAATAGTTTATTCCAATCAAAGTAATTCATTAAACCTTTTAAAAGTGTAATTATTATATTTTCATATCAAGTATTCAATTTCCAAAATTTCAAACCATTCTGAGTTCGTTTACTAAGTCAAAAACCCTAATTATTAAAATTTCAGCATTTCACAGCATTTAAAAACAACTGCTATAAGTTATATTTGAAAACATTTTTAATTCAGCAAAGACAGCACTTAAAACTGCTGTTAAAACTCAGTTTTAGTTGAATTATAGTTCAAAACAGAAAAGATAGCATTTCAGAAGTGCTGCGGTAGTTCAGATTTCAAAACAAGGGTTAAATTTGGTTTCAGCAAAGACTGCAGACCATTATAGCATTTCCAGAGAATGCTATAATAGACCTGGGTTCAATATTAGCCTATAAGTTCAACTACAGCAACTGCAGCATTTCAGAAATGCTGTAGTAGCCCTTTTATTCAATTTTTAGTGTAATTCAGAACCATAGCATTTCTGAATGCTATTAAAAGTGATTTCCAGCTTTTTAGTGTATTTCCAGCAATTAAATAACTTCATTTTAAACTCTTTAAACATTTTTAAAATCATAATTTAACATTTAAAATGTTCATTTACATATCATTTAACATGTATCTTTTTCACAATAAATTTCTTATAATTAAATCCAATTTTCAACAATTTACTTAATAAATTTAAGTGTAAAAGTTTCCAATTCTTCACATTTCAACAAATAACTTAACACTTCAAATTTAAATTACCATTTCACAAATTTAACTAAATTTCCAATTTTATTTAATTAACTAAAACCTTTAATTAAAACCAAATTTCACATTTCCAAGTCAAGTTATATTTTAAAAGATCACTTTTAAACATTTATTTATTTAACCACTTAAATTCATAGAAAAATCAATAATACTTAATAATCACTTAAATTCAAATTTAATCAAATTATTATATTTACCATTTCCAAATAAAATTTAATATCCATTTTATTTATATAACTTAAATATCATTTTTTACCAAAATTCCAAATTTCCAACTT
The DNA here is from genome assembly GCA_030737815.1 of Allium fistulosum. Lineage (NCBI taxonomy): Eukaryota > Viridiplantae > Streptophyta > Magnoliopsida > Asparagales > Amaryllidaceae > Allium > Allium fistulosum. The sequence goes on from CM060903.1 coordinate 881,231,810, forward strand.
AAGTTATATTTCAAAAATCCAGTTAAACCATTCATTAATTACATTTTTAACACATAGAAAAATCATAATTTCTTTAATTCAAAATATTTCAAAATCTGTTTAAATCAAATTTCATAAATTTATATTTTTAAAATACTTAAAAATATTCAAAACACTTTATAAAGTAACCACGGGCCTGTATATAATTTTCTAACCTAGGTCAAGTGATACGGATATGTATCATTTCAATCCGCAGTTAAAAAAGAAAAATCCGGGTTCTATCATTTCAAACCCGCAATCCCAAGTTAAAATAATTTAAATAAAAATCATTCAGGCCTATCATTTCAGCCCATAACGATTTTTCCCTATTCTAAAGTCCGTTCGGGTATGTATCATTTCAACCCATAGTGATTCTAATCTACAGGGAACTTGCAATGGTGATAACTGATATAAATAACAGAATAACGTTAAATAACAGTAACATATGATATAACAGGTGTAATAACAGGTGTGAACATCATATGATAATAATATAGGCATATATAACATGATAATATATTTCTACAGATTCACAGGGTGTCAATTTACTAGTTATATAGGTACATATTGTCTGGTGAGAATAACTCACCGTTTTGTGCTGGAGACACAACGACGAATGCACGAATGAGATCCAAACAAGCACAATAACACGATTCAAATAAGAGTGGAGGAGCCAAAGTATCAAATCCCTTGAATACAAGTCAAACAAAACAATATAACAACGATGAGTTTCAAATCAGCTACGATCAAAACTACACTAGAATAGACTGTACAGAATCAAATAGAAATGCTTGCACTTGCTTTCTACCTCATATGCTTCAGCAATGGCCTGTAAAAGCACTGTAATGGAAGGGTTTTGGATCAGGTTTGGATCAGGTTTTGGGTTCAACAAGTCGTCCATACATAGGAAAAGATGATGCAAAGGTATGTGTGCATGGAACTACAACTATAGGGCAAACAAACATGATTTCATGCAACCAAAGGCCACGACCAAGGCAACCTTAGGCACGGCCAGATCTGTAGGGGGTTAGGTACAGGTGTGGTAGTGGGTTTCAGGTCGTCTATTGGTGGTGGAGGTGGAGTAGGTGGCGGCCAAAGCAAGATATGGAGGGTAGGTGATGATATGTGTGGTCTAGGCAATGTTTTAAGGAGTTTTGTGCAAGTTTTTGTGGGATTTTGGTCAAGGGAATGGTATGGCATGATCATAGCAGAGGATTAGGAGGAGGAGCTGCTGCAAATGATGGTGGAGAGGATGGTGGTGGTGGTGGTAGAGGCTAGGCCTAGCAAAACACAAGAAGGATCAATGCAACAATCAATAGAAAAATCATAAAAACAAGAAGAAAGATGATAGAATTTACCAAATTTTTGTAAAACAAATGGCCGTGAGTTTTTTTCTCAAGAAAGATGATAAAATTTTCGTGAGAATGAGTGAGGAATGTGGCTGAAAGATGGAGTAAAGGTACGGCCAAAAATCAATAAAGAGGAGGTTGAGAAATGAAAGGTCGGTAGATAAAAGGACATTGGAGTTACAAGAGTTATAAAACCTTTCAAATTTCCACCATTTCTTTTTAAATTTTAAATACATGTAAAATATGTATAAATACAGATAAAACACGAAAATATAGTAAATAAACAAAAATAAATAAATAAATATTAATTAAATATAATTAAATTAAGAAAATAACAAAGAAAATGTAAATTAGGCTTGAAAATTTGAAAATAAATGAAATGAACTTTGGGAAAATTGTATGTACATGAAAAATATTTATAAATAAAGATAAAAACATAAAAAAAATGCATACATAAAAATGAATAAATAAATTTTAATTAAATACAATTTAAATGAAGAAAATAGTAGAAAAATGGAAACTACCTTTAAAAATAGAAAATAAATTCAATGAGCTTTGTAAAAAATTCAAACATCACTTTATAAATATTTAAAAGACAAAATATACATAAAATAACATATTAACACATATTAAAATAAAATATGACAAAGAAAAATATAATTTATACAATTTAAAATAACAAAATTGCAAAATAAACAATTTATACTCAAAATTGAAATGTACATATCTTTTGCAGTTTAACTCCGTTTTCAACGAAACGAAAAGCAGTATTCATGTTATTAAATCTATTTTCATAATAAAAGATAAAATTTATAATTTCAAATATTTAAAATTTAAATTTAAAAGTCAAAGTTTGACTATTTTAACCAAAATTCACTTTTTGGAAAATTATTCTATTCAGTCATATTTGTAATTCTAATCCATATCAAAATCAAAGTTTATATTTAAAATAACAAAATTTATTCTTTTTCATAAATAAAGCTTTTAAATCTGGAAATATCAATTTAAAAAAAATTGTAAAATACAGGGTTGTTACACCCACTGTTTAGATGGTAGCTATAGTAGGCATAGTGTGAAATGCATATGCTGGCTAAGATTAATATTATACTTTTGAAATGTTTTTCTCCACTATGCACTAATGATAATAATATCGAATGATTTTGCGTAGTAAGCATATTTGACTATCATAAGAAGAAATCTCCTCCAATTCTGCGTTTGCATTGTGTGTGTGGCGGAAGGTCTTATGGTAGTTTCATTTTCCAAAAGCATTGCGAATGTCTTTTACTTCCTTTATTGTTGTTGTTTTAAAGATAAAAAACTGTTTAAAGTTCTCACACCAGTCACCATGACTGACCTGGAGTTTATTGTTTCCTTCCTAAACTCTGGGTGCCCACCAATTTCCACACGGGCAGTCTAGAGTCAGGTTATCAGGTCATTATGGATTCAGGAGATGTTGTGGAGCTCAGTGGCGAGCTGGATGGCGAGACGTATCACTTGTATATGATATTATTTATTCCGCTGTGTATTCTGTATGAGGACAAGTTTGTATAACTGTCCATTGATGTATATTGTTGCTGTAAACTCTGATGATGTAATGTATAAAATGATATGGTTCTTTGATTTAAAGATTATTCATTTATCTATTATATATTGTTCCGCTGCGAATGTGAGATTCTAATATTGTTTCTGTGTTCTTTTTCTTCTGTCTTCTTCTACCTCTTCTTTTTCTCCATAACAATTCGATTTTCGAGCATCGAAAAATCGCGTTTGTTACAACGACCATCTACAATTCTGGCGACCATTTTTGCCGACATCGACCACCTACCAGCTAGCTTCAGTCACGACCCCAAGAACCCTAACCTTGCCGACCACCAGAAATCACTCGAAACCCCATTTCTGATCATCTTAGAATTTCTCAATCAATACTTCATTAAAAATTCTGATTTTACTTTTAAAAATCGTGATATGCAACCCCGAATACATTCATGCAATTCAAAACGGAAATTGAATTGATTGATTTTTTTTATATGTATATATTTTACTTTTGTTTCCATTTTCAAAATTTTCTGTTGGATTTAAAACCCTGAAACTATTTTTAAAATTATCATCATATCATAGCAAACAACTTTCATTTATATATCAAAGTCTAGTATTGATTTGATTGAGAGATTTGAATTTTTGAAGACAAAACATGGACTGAAACAACAGAGAACAGGGTATAGATATATATATACAGACATACTTACACACATATACATACATACCAATTTAATTATATTAAAAAAAGCCGAAAGATTTTCATGCAACATCAATATCAATTAACAGATCAACACATGCATTAAAGTCATTCATAACTTAAACTGTTTTTAAAACAAAATGTTTACTCACCTAAAAATGATTAAACAGAAGTTGCTTTTGGGTTGAAGAAGAACACAGCTGGTCTTGATTCCCAGTTCTTGTTTTATTCCCAGTCTCTAATTGATGATGATGCTGTGTAATAGATGGTGTTGATCAAGTTGTAGAGTTTAGTTTTAGATTGCTATTTTCTTCCTTTATTATTATTAATTTTAGATGCTCGGGTTGATTATGAACGAACTGGAATTATGAAGATGATATATACAAAATTGTTGTACAGGCTGAAATATGATGTTGATGCAAGATTTTTATGTACTAATAATATTTTGTTTATACTTTGGCCAGAGATTTTTATTTTCAAATTGGAGGCTGAAAAGATTTAAGGTGTGCTATCATTAATTGCCTTTGTCCTATTTTACAAGCTTATGCTTATCTTATATCTTTTTTTTAGATTATGTATACACTTGTATACACATTAATATAAGTATTATACTAAGTGTTTATTTCTATATTTACATAACTAAAATTTATTTGAGACATTTATTTTACATTAATAATTATGTTATTTCTTTTTACAATTTAACTATCAAAATTTTAATATACTTATTTATCATTTATTTTATACTTATGTTCATTTCATACTCCTCTTGTGTACATATATCTTATATTTATTTATAACCATATTTTAAACATTTTTACCTAGATTACATCATAAATATATATTTAGATCAAATGTAAATAAGTAGAGCTTTACTTTAATTAAATGTGAATAAGATAGATTTTATTTTAATTATTTTTAGAACTCTTTATTTTAAATTTCAAATCAAAATTTCCTTCCAAAAATACATATATATATTCGTTTTTACACTGATAAGTTTATATTTCAATTTATCATATTAAATTCTTATTAAAATAATATCGCAAAATCCCGGGTCGCCACAATCATAAACTAGTCTATATATGTATATATATGTATGGATATTTTATCTTGAATTTAAATGTTGAAATATATTATTTATTTATTTACTATAAGATTTATCATCTCCAGAGATTTTGTAATTCAATATTTATTATAGCTTTAAATCAATTCATATATACCCCAAAAATTTAAATTATCAGAAATTTATTCATTCGACATATCAATATTTCCATAATTTAATCCAGTCAATTACCCAATTAACTTATGCTAAAAATCCGGGTTGTCACAAATATGGTCACTTACGTGTTTATTTAGTCAAGACCCTTTATTGCATTCTATGAGTTTCGAACTCTAAAAGAAATACAAGAATATGGATATTTGATCCATATACTATCGCATATAAGTGTTGTATGGGGGTCAGTCACAGTTCGTAATATAAGATACTTCGATGAAATTAGTTGTTCGAAATAAGCCAATAAACTGTACTATGAAATTGAGTATTCAATCTGATTGATTACATAAAAGATCATATTGTGTAAAATGTAACATAAAGATAAAACTACAGAATAAATCTTAGAACTCGATCATTGAAATGTCGGTTTGATCGGTTTATGTAAAGTGCAACACATCTAGTTTCCTTAAATGTTAAGGATAATCGAATGCGCTTTGTAAAGAGTTCGTTATGATATTGTAGTAAGGGTTTTCTTTTGAATGGTTTGACCATTTAGAAAGAAAAACGAATGTATAAGAGTAAATGTGATTTAAGGTACAGTTGGAATGAAGAGAGTAAATGGTCACTTCTGCTTAATAAAGAAACATCGAAATCGAGAATTGTAATAATGATGATATGATACTTAAGATTGGAAGAATGAAATCTATACTGTAAACTTGTTGCAGTATATGAAATAAATAGTCTATATTAAGTGGATGATGGATCTCTATATTTGGTACGCTATTATATTAATGGCGGAAACAGTGGGAGCATGTCATATAACACTTATTGGTTGCATCGAGTTATGAGAATTATTTTTGTAAAACACACTGAACATTATTTATGAAATAATGATTATTTTTCGCTGTCGATTGGAAAATAGACATAGTTATATTTCAATGTGAATATTATGAATATTCCTTATGAAATAAAACTATGATGTGGTATTTTTTCATAACAAAATGATGCATTGGAAAATAATTAAGTATATTCAATTATATACAATTATTTTGGAATTATAAACTAAGCCATAGTTTTGAGAAATAATTTTTATTACATGATTATGAATCATATGATATTGGCTAATTATATCTCAAACAATTAAGGGCTATGCATTCATTTAGTGGAAGCATTATAGTAATTGATGAACTCTTTGGATTGATAAATATTGGTGTATGCAATCACAAGTCTATTAATATCAAATCGGCTCCACGTACTTGGTTATATTCATTGATAATTTATCACAGACATGGACATGTGTATTTGATACATATATGGTATGTCTATGATAAGATCATAAAGTATAAAATGAAAGTAAATAAAATAACGTGCAATAAAATAAAATGATTCAATTTAATTAAATATACGAGTATATTGGAAAGAGTTCTGAATGTACCTAAAAATGAATAAAGATTCAATCTTAAAAGTCACTACTCCATGTGATATATAATGATGTATCAATAAGGAGTAATCGAACTTTGTTGGACAAAGCACGATTAATGATGAGTGAAGTTAAGTTAATTTCTTTTTACTTAAGAGTAGCACACAAGGTTAATATTATTTCATCTACATAATAATTTACAAAATCATACAAGATAAGGGTTTATAAGAAACTCTAACATGTCTTAGGCTAAGAACTTTACAATTGTGGGAATCGGAAGTCTGCACATAATAATTGTTCGTGAGGGATCCTGTACGAGTCTCCCCCAAAAGGATTTTGGGAAAAACTGTCATTAGATGACATATTTATGTTTCAAACGTAATTTTTGTAAACTAGAAACAAAGCAGTTTTATAAATAAGGAAATTCATAAAAGTTTATGAATACCTATTCGGTGCACTAATGAAAAATTGTTGTTTCAAGAAATACCAACTTCATGGTGAAGGATTTTCTTTGAGAAATTATTGGTAGTAAAAAGGAATTGGATACGATCCAAAGATAAAATTGATTACATAAGATGAAATGAAATTAACTTACCAAAATGAACACATCGCATTAGAGTGTCTAACAAGTATTCTTGCATATTGAAGAGAAACCATGAGTTTCTTATCAATGTCTAAAATATGCAATCCTCAGTTGTTTAATTAAACCATTAAGATTATTGACTCTATGATATGGTATGATGCGCAAATCCAAAAGGATTCTATGTACGTTATCAAAATACGATTTTGTAGTCGTATCCGAAGGGATGTAATCCATCAGCCACGATTGTGTCTTTAAGAGACTAATGCAGTTGGAGTTTGATGAGCAACATTGATAAGCATAACAAATTTCAATTGCTGAAATTAGCATAATAGATTTGTTATTCAACGTACTCAAGTTAATCCAGATTTATTCACAAAATTATCACCTTGTATGACTTTGGATTTTTGTATATATATGTTGAAATAGAATGTTCTAAATATAGATTTAGACTAGACTATTTGCATGTAACAAACCAAAGTGTCTCGAAGTCAGTGGGAGTGATATTGAGCTTGTGGGTTTTTGGAAATGATCCAAGAAATGATAGAAAGTATCATATTATAAGGATCAAAATTGAACAAGTGTTTTGATAGAAATATCAAATAGTTTGATTGTCAATAAGTGCAGAGGAAGCGTGTGCTCATAAGAAAGAAAGTTAAAACGTATATAGATATTTCTAAATCATAAGTAAACAACACAATACTGATTGTTAACGATGTACTTATTAAAATCAGTTTTAGTTGTTTTAATACTCAACGTTGGATTTGTAAATGATGTCTTTTATAGAAAGTATAAAAGATATTGGGAATGTCCCAAAAGGTATGCAAGGACGCCTTATTAAAATGTTTAATTAGGAATATGTAAGAAGGATTCCTTATGTATTGGCAATAGGAATTATCACACATGTTATGTTATCTATAATATCGTGATTTTTTTGATACACGAAGCAAATATCAAATCAAAATTAATATCACTAAATGGTTGCTCGAAGTTTTCTTGTGTATTTATGAAATACTATAGAATTGTTTATAGAAACAACAAACTCCTTATGAAGGAGTGTTCGGACTCAAACCTTATAAGTGATACCGAGTATAATATGTCAATAATAAATCCAAGCTAAGAATCTTTAAGTTGGAAATGTTCTGAATGAAAGATTGTGGCTGATTCAATAAAAAAAGGCTATGTATATTGCCTTGAATAACACTGCAATAAAATTAATGTATATAAATGCATAATTTATAACCGAGTCGAGGGTGATTCCAAATGTTGAGAACCCCATAACATTGTTATATGATAACAATGTCACGATATAGTTCATAACATAACCTAGAGCTTTGTAACGACCCCGAATTTTATATAAATTTAAATTGATAATTTAAAGAATTTTTGAATAAAATTTGTGAAATGTATCGATGAAGTGATGCGAGTTTCTCCGAATTAAAATAAATTTTGTATAAATCATTTAAAATTAAAATATTGTATATATGAGAATATATATGTATTTGGGCATATAAGAGTAAATTTGAAATTGTATAAAATATAGATAATTGACACAAGTATAAAACAAATAAATAAGTAATTTTAAATTTTAAAATTTAGAATTTATGGTTAATAATAATTTGAATTTATTAAATAAATATATATATAGGAATATAAGTATTAAAGTAAAATTTATAATAGAAGTTTATCAAAATATAAAGTAACAAATAGATAAATTATAACAACATGTAACTAGAACTTCATTTAAAATACAAAGCAATAGAACAAAAATGTATGTACACAAGTATAACATAACTGAATACAAGTATGTAAACAAAGTATAAGTCAAAAAGAAAAGGGAATAAAATACACTCAATCAGGTAAACAAGTGACATATAAGAGTGTAAACAAGTGAGTATATATAAAGTATTGCAAAGGAATGAAATAAGTAAATATATACATGTGAATGAAGCTTGCAAAAGAAGGAACCAAATAAATATATGTGTTTGTACAAGCTAATTAATGTTATGATCCATCAGCCCCCAAACTAAAAAGTTATTCAGCCGAGTCAAACAAGCAAAGCAAAGAAAAAATCTCTGATGCTTGTACAAATACATTTTTATCACCCTATATGGTACAAACAAGAATTATATTTACCCTGTACAAAACCTATCTCCTGAAAACATCTTTCTATATACACCTTTCTTATGTCATTTTCGTTCACAAAGAAACTTAGCAAACCAGAAAAAGAAAAAGGAAAAAGTATCATCATTTTACAAATTCAAATCTAATCCAACTAAAAGAAACAAGAAGATTTCCAGGAAATCAAGTTAGCAATTTTGCTTTTCAACAAAAAGGTTGTTCTCTGTTTCAATTATATCTCAGGTGAGCATACCTTCAAAACTTGAACCTGTTTATATATATCTGATGATTTGTGTTGAATACTTCAAGTTGTTGTGAAATCTGTTGTATGAATGCCTGCGTATGTATATATAGATTTACCTGTGCATGTTTATATATATACATATCAATGCTCTGTTCAAACTACAGTTTAAAAGAAAGAAAAACCTTAAATCTCACTCCCCTAATCTTTGATAGATTTTTATCTCTAACAAATGGTTTAGTTTGAAACATCTTTATGAGGAAATCCTGTTTCAAGTTGAAGGGAACAAAAATATACGGACTCTGTAACTTGGTTTACAGTGAAAAGAAGAATCATATGGTAAATTCAACTATTTTAAATCATTGCTTTGATCACATGACTTGAATAAACATGCCAGGTTATGATTTTCAAAAACAATATGATGACTTTTTCTTAAGTGGTTTAAAAGCAGTTTGAATTTAACCCAAAATTTCATTTTTCTTAATTTCTGATGAACAATTCAATTATAAACGTTGAAATTTGGATTGAAGCTTGTTTGGGCTTCATTGATGATGAGAAAATTGTCGAATTTTTTTTCAAATGCAAGGATTTCGAGGTTGGAGTAAAAGTAGGGTTTAAGCTTGGTTGCTTTTTGGGGTCTGGAACGTGGTGGTTTCATCGTCACGAGTTGACCGAGCTTCACGAGAAGATGGGGGAAGGTAGTTTAGGGTGTTGACGTGACGTGGCCGAGGTTACGGCGTCGCTGATGGTCTGAGGTGAGGCGGCGAGACGTTTTAGTTGATCCAATGGGTTTCCAGAAATATCTCATTGGCTTGAAACTGTCGATTTTATATTTCGATCAAAACTTGAAAATCTGGGTTCGCACTTGAGTTCGTATGGGTTCAAGTGATCATTGGGGATAGTGGTGACGATCGCCGAAGGTCGGCAACGATGGTTCATGTGCACCGTGTGCACGTGATATATCGGCAGGGACGAATTGGAGAAGAAGCTGCTGACTCGAGGTCGTTTTGGTGAATTCTCGTGAGTAACTCGTGAAAAAGGGGTAGTGGGCTCGAGTAAAAATGTTGACGTTGCGAATAATAATACTTAGAGAATTTTTAAGGTTGAAATTTTGGCACTCGGGTAAACTTTCAACAAGACTCGAAGTAAATGAGTATTTTTCTCGGGTAAGACTCGAAGTGGGTCTCGGGTCTGGGAAGTTGGTGATCAAAACAGTTTTGAATTAAAACTTAACCAAGTTTTTAAAACACTGTCCTAGCTAAATGTTTTAACTAAATATGTGATTTGGTCTCAAATAAAGGAAATAATTTTATCTTAATCTAATTAAGGTTTTGATAATAAATAATGAAAGAGTAATTAATTAAGGCAATTAATTTAAGGTTACTTACTTAATTACTTAAAGAATAATTTGTCAATGTGATTAATTGATGGTTAATTAATTTAAGGTAATTAATTAAATGGTGAATTAAATAATTAAAGGTTAATTATTTAATAATTAAAGGTTGATTAATTATAATTGAAGGTTAATTAATTTAAAACGATTAAAGAATAATTAATCAAAATGGTTGAAATTAATTAATGATTAATTAACCAGGATTAGTAATTTATTAATCTGATTTGAATAAATCAAACAATTAACTTACCTTACTTATAAATGTTTGAATTCTATTGAATGTGAATTGTTTGATATCCCTGATATGTGATGCTTTGTGATATACCCTGATTTATGTTGTGCTGAGCTGTGATTTCTGTTTCTGTGATATATTACTATGTGAATATAAAACCCCTTGGCCATAAAACGGCACTTGAATTTCGATGCGACAGGGATTCGGATTCCAGTTGGTTATCCGAAATCCACATCGAATTGTAATGATGAATCTTTATGACTGATAAATTTATTTTATCTATGAATCTGTGAATGAAGATAAGCGTTATCGATTTTACCGCTCATCGATATATCTGTGATGATTAATGTTGCACTATTGTGTGAAACCCCTGGACTACACTTTTACACACACAAATATGGATTTCACGTGGAAATCGGTTAAGTCACAGATGATGTAAATTTAATGTTTTTGAAATTGAAATTTTAATTTCAATTGATTTTGAAATTGGAAATTGGGGTTTAATATGAAAAGCTTTTGAAAGGAGTTTTAAAGATATTTTGGATATCTTGAAATTTAAATAATTTGATTTAAATTTGAATTCAAGTTTGAAATTGAATTCTATGATTTGAAACTAGGGATTAAAGATGCTGTACAAGTTATATATGGGTTAAACCATTTTTAAAGGTATTGATTTGGGAATTTGAATTTAATTCAAGGGTTTTAACTCGTGTAAATATAACTGGATTTTTATGAAACGAAAACTACTTGTTTTCAAATAATAATAGCTTTCACATAAGGAATGAATTTCCAAATTGGGTTGAAAATTTTCAAGTTTGAAATGGAATTGAAATGTTTTGAAAACTATGAAATGAGTCTTTGATTTCAAAGACCGGATGAGTTAATCTAACTTGAAATAGAATTGTTTTGAAAGCTATAAGTTAAATCTTGATTTAAAGATTTAACGATATAACCAAATTGAAATGGAAATCGATTTGAAAATCTATGAATGAATCTTTGTGAATGGGGTTAACTTTGTAAAATAAATCTTTTTGTTTAAAAGATTAAAAGTGTGGAAATCGTTTAAACCATTGAAGGTTTTTGAAATAAATCTTTTATTTAAAAGATTGGAAATGGTAATTTGTTTTACCATTCGAATGAAAAGTTTTAAGCTTTAAGCTGTGATTTAACTGAGACCCCAGTATCCATATGATTTTTATTTGCGCTTGTTATTCGGTTTAGCCGGGAAAGGACCTTTGTGTCATATAACCCATTCCGAATAGTGATACAACGATATGGATCGCATTTGAAGACCGGTGGTGAAGACCGGGTATTTGCGAGAGCGATATGATGACCTATCAATTTTCTCTGCATCATGGCTCCGGTATAGAGATTCCCTAAGTGATGGGAAGTCCGATCGAGATTGTGAATACCCGGATTTGCAAGGGCTTCTTCGGAAGTGCCTTCGGTTCTGTTCGAACCCGGAACAGACTTGTATGGATGTGTGTCTGACATTACACTTTGAGATGTAAAGCTGGTTTCTATCAAATACATTTCTGTTGGTGGCGGAGAATTTATTCTCTTAGCTTAACACCCTTCTCTGAGACGTACGAGCTCAGAGGTTATGTAGTTGATGGTTACTAGTGATACATTCCCAATTTGGTAATGTGGCATACGAAGTGCTTCTGATCATTTGTTGATCGAAGCGTGGCTTTGTGAAAAAGCGTGGCTTTGTGAAAAAGCGTAGCTTTGTGGACGAGACTTCGTCGAGCCTCACAACCCGGTAATGGTCAAAACAGGAATGTTGCGACAAAGGTTTTTAGGGGTAGCGCCCCTAGGGTATGTCATTTCCTTCTGGATAAAAGGTGATATCATGGTATGGAGCCCAGATATTGTACCTATGTTGATTATACTTTGTGGCTGTTGCTTTGCGATTGAGGATCCTCAGATAAAGGTCGGTAACGACCGGGGGATGACATGATTCGTGTGTTAGTTACCTAGTTACAGCTGTACAGCGTGAGGTAGCGTCAGTGTGTTAGTTACATAGTTACAGCTGTACAGCGTGAGGTAGCGTCGGCCTTTTGTTTGCAGAGATCCGGTTAGGATCCGGGGCGTCTTTCTAGAGGCGTTTCTATTTCGGTAAGGAAGTTCCTTAGCCTGATCATTTGTTGTAAATCCAAAGAAACAATACGAACCCTGTACGGTTTTAGTTGTATAACCTGCTATGGAATGTCGTGGTAACCTGCTATTGAACATAGTAGCTATAGTAGGCATAAGTGCGGAATGCCTATGCTGGCTAAGATTAATATTGTATTTTCGAAATGTTTTCTGCACTATGCACTAATAATAATATCCAATTGATTTTGCGTAGTAAGCATCTTTGACTATCATAAGAAGAAATCTCCTCCAATTCTGCATTTGCATTGTATGTGTGGCGGGAGGTCTTATGGTAGTTTCATTTTCCAAAAGCATTGCGATTTTCAATGTTTAAAGTCCTGATTGTGTTTGTTTTAAAGATAAACTGGTTTTGTTGCTCACACCAGTCCCACGACTGACTCGGAGTTTATTGTTCCCTTCCTAAACTGTAACGACCCGATATTTTCAACCATTCGCATCCATTATAAGTGTATAGGCAGACACTCATGCCGGAGTTGAATTGCTCAAAATACCGCGTTGTAAATAAAATTTGGCAAATCTCAGAATATACAGTAAATAAATATAATCACAGATCACTGACACAGAGAAAATAATGCAGCGGAAGTAAAAGAAATAGCAGTTCATGAAGCTACTATCTAAATATGTCAGAGTTACATAAGATACAATAGAAGAAATAGAGTACAACAAAAGTCTCAATAAAATAACCAAGTACAAGCTGAGTATAACAACAGAATTGAAATAGATAGGACATGACAAGCAGATAATCTCCAGCGATTCAAATCTCCAAGAGAGTGGAAATCCAAATCTGTGAATAACTCAGGCTGACCCGAGCGTAAAGCAAAACACAAAACACTCGAGTCAGGACAATATATACTTATATAATGTAAACCAACTCAAGTGAACTGTAATAAAGGTACAAGTAACTTAGAAGATGCTTGGGACCGCCCATCCTCTAAGGATCCGTTAAAATATCTACTATGTAGTAATATTCGCTATTATAATAGTGTCTAAATAAGTAAAGTATAATCATATAGAAAATAGCGTTAAGGGGATGGAGAACCTTAACGCGGTCGGATCTTAAAATCATAATCGTAGTAAAGCTCGATATGGTAGGTGACACGGCACAACTAGGAAATGCCAGGGTAGATATACCAATTACGCATCCGGACTAGTGGTGACGCATAGCAGCCACTACCGCCCACCTCGAACAACACTCCCAATCAAGGGTGGTCACCAAATCAATCACAAGTAATAGAATGGTATCGAAGAAGTGTGTCCGATAAGAGGTGCTACCTCCTTGGTCCGTCAATCGCTCCTGTTTTAGCCACCTTATGCCAACTCACGGGAGTTGGGTCCACGTAACATACCTTAAGAACGTCGCCACCATCCTACTTCATTCTGGAATCTCCACCGCGTACACGGTTGTCAAAGTGGTTTTCGGTATCGACAGAGAGTATGTCCATATCCGATCCCGGTCTCTTTAACAACCAATCGTTATTATAACCCGTAGTTATAATTTAGAAATAGTTTATACTTCAAAATAGAATATCATTTCAAATCCAAATCTTTATCAAAATAAAGATTAAATCAATTCCAAACCATTTCAATATATTTAAAATATCATATCTTTTCAAAACTTCATTTCAATATATCAAAATATCGTATCTTTACAAAACTTCATTTCAAATTATTTTAATATATCAAAATATCAAATCTTTCCAAAACTTCATTTTCAAACCACTTTTATATAATAAAATATCATATCAGTTCAAATCCAAATATTCAACTTTAAATACCTTTTAAATTCAAAGATATCATTCATTTACTATCATTTCAAATCACCTTTAAATAGTTTATATTCCAATCAAAATAATTCATTTAAACCTTTTAAAAGTGTAATTATTATATTTTCAAATCAAGTATTCAATTTCCAAAGTTTCAAACCATTCTGAGTTCGTTTACTAAGTAAAAAACCCTAATTATTAAGATTTCAGCATTTCACAGCATTTAAAAACAACTGCTATAAGTTATATTTGAAAACATTTTTAATTCAGCAAAGACAGCACTTAAAACTGCTGTTAAAACTCAGTTTTAGTTGAATTATAGTTCAAAACAGAAAAGACAGCATTTCAGAAGTGCTGCGGTAGTTCAGATTTCAAAACAAGGGTTAAATTTGATTTCAACATAGACTGCAGATCATTATAGCATTTCCAGAGAATGCTATAATAGGCCTGAGTTCAATATTAGCCTACAAGTTCAACTACAGCAACTACAGCATTTCAGAAATGCTGTAATAGCTCTTTTTACACAATTTTAGTTCAAAACAGAATCTATAGCATTTCTGAATGCTATTAAAAGTTAATTTCAGGTGTTAGTGTATTTCCAGCAATTAAATAACTTTAATTCAAAACACATAAACATTTTAAAAATCATATTTTAACATTTAAAATGTTCATTTACATATCATTTAACATATATCTTTTTTTCACAATAAATTTCTTATAATTAAATCCAATTTTCAACAATTTACTTAATAAGTTTAAGTGTAAAAGTTCCAATTCTTCACATTTCAACAAATAGACTTAACACTTGAAATTTAAATTACCACTTCACAATTTAACAAAATTTCCAATTTTATTTAATTAACTTAAACCTTTAATTAAAACCAAATTTCACACTTCCTAGTCAAGATATATTTTAAAAGATCACTTTTAAACATTCATTTATTTAACCACTTAAATTCATAGAAAAATCAATAATACTTTAATAAATCACTTAAATTCAAATTTAATCAAATTATCATATTTACCATTTTCCAAATATAATTAAATTTTTATTTTTTTATATAGCTTAAATATCATTTTAACCAAAATTCCAAATTTCCAACTTAGGTTATATTTCAAAAATCCAGTTAAACCATTCATTAATTACATTTTTAACACATAGAAAAAAAATCATACTTTCTTTATTTTAAAACATTTCAAAATCTATTTAAATCAAATTCCATAAATTTATAATTTTTAAAATACTTAAAAATATCCAAAACACTTTATAAAATAACCACGGGCCTGTATATAATTTTCTAACTTAGGTCAAGTGATACGGATATGTATCATTTCAATCCGCAGTTAAAAAGAAAAATCCGGGTTCTATCATTTCAAACCCGCAATCCCAAGTTAAAATAATTTAAATAAAAATCGTTCAGGCCTATCATTTCAGCCCATAACAATTTTTCCCTATTCTAAAGTCCGTTCGGGTATGTATCATTTCAACCCATAGTGATTCTAATCTACAGGTGTAACGACCCCGAATTTTATAAATATTTAATTGATAATTAAATTAATTTTTGAATTAAAATTGTATAATTAAACGATAAATGGATTGCGAGTTTTCCCGATCTTCAAATATATTCTGTATAAATCGTTTACAAATTTAAATTATTGTATATATGAGAATATATATCTGTATTTGGACATATCTGACTAAATTTGAAATAATATAATATATATTTGATTTGTGTTTAAATTATAAATAAATAATTGAGATAGAAATACATTCGAATAAATTTCGAATAAATCTGTGGTTATATAAAATATGAAATGAACTTATAAACTTCTAGGAATAGATATTTAAGTTGAGATAAAAGTAAATATATAAAGTAAAGCAGAAATTAAAATAGAAATGGAAATAGATGTATATAAGAAAATTCACTTATATTATAAATTAGTAAATATAAGAAGATAGTAACATGTATTTATCCATGTACACTCGAAAGGAAAAAGAAACCTAAATATCTATGTACAATCAAATAAAATAAGTGTAATTGTACAAAGCAACTTAATGCTAAGTCTCCTTAGCACACAAAATAGATTTATATCAGCCGAGATTTTGTTTAGGAAACCAAAGAAGACATAAAGGACCATTTCATTTAATGCTTTCATCTCTAGCATAAACAAATGGTCAATTCGAAATGGTATCAGCCTCCAAACATAAAACTATCCCTGATAATTGTACAAAGAGTACACTGTTTTGTATAAAGTATGATACACCATGTAGCTTGTTATAATCATCACCTGTAAACTACTTTTCCCATATCATCTTTTCACTTCAGTTCGATTATCACAACTGAGAGAAAAATGGAAGCAAACATTATCTTGAAAACTCAAAATATCATTCAAAGTTCAAGAAAACAAAACAGGCAGCTAGACACAAACAAAATGCTTCTCTGTCCAACTTCCAGTTTTCAAAAATATCAAGTTTCCAGTAAATCAAGTTTGTCTCTGTTCTTCTTTTCCAGGTGAGCAAACTTTCTACTTTGATCCTGAATGGTTGTATGTGATTAACATTTCTTTACTTAAACATACGAAGCTGATTTCATGGTTAAGATCTAAAAAATTAAGTATGCTGGTATATCTGTATTTTCCTAGCTATATGGATGATGTTCTGTGTATTAGAAAGGACCCTGTTCCTCTCTGCTTTGGGATACAGTGTGAAAAGAATGAACAATAAGTTCAATACTACTTCATCTAGGCATCATTAGACTTAGGGGCTTAAAACAAAACAAATGTTTAAACATAAATCAGGTTTTTAAAATTTGTTGAAAGCATGTTAGTGGAGTAGTTCATCTGGAACTTGGTTTTACAGAGTTTGGGGTATCATACGTTAAAAATCGAATGTTGTAAATTGTTAATTTAATTTTATAACCTGAATCATCATAGAAAATTATGATTTTTAAGACTCGAATGGTGATTTTTAGTCGAGTGTGCTTAGAGCAGTTTACAGTTGAACTGAAATGGGTTTTTATCCAATTTCTGGCGATCGGAGATTCATTGGGTGTCGAGCTTTTGATCGAGGGAAGTATGATTTGTGGCGAAGACAGGAAAAATGGTGGCAAGGGTTCCGGTTGGTCGTGGCAATGGCCGTAGGTGGAACTAGGGTTACTTACCCAGTTCTGTTCGATGTAGAAAACGAGTCAATTCCATCATCGATGATGGATAGGAGGGAATCGCGACTGGGGAATTGAAGGAGGGGACCAGGGTGAGGCTCTAGGCGAGGTGACGCGTTGTCTGATGGACGAAGGAGGAAGAACGAGGGGTTTCTTGTGGCTGGGTTAGTTCTAGGAGAGTGACGAACAGCTCGATTTTGTTTCCGGTCGTTTTGGTCGGACTGGGTGGATCGGAGGGCTTTGGTGGGACATCGGCGACTTGCCGAAGATGTCGGCGATGGTCGGAAGCACCCCGGTCAGGTGTACATGTGCACGTGCACGTTGGGTAGGTGTTGTTTGTGCTGTGGGTTGAAGGATGGGAAGATGAAGTTTAGCTCGTGAATCCTGGGAGTTGTCTCGAGTTGATCGCGAGGATTTTGCATGGTAACTCGAAGAAAATAGAGAAGCGAGGTAGCTCAGGGAAATTTGGTTTGGGGAAGAAAGGGGTGAGCTCCTGTTTTGCTCGGGGAAAATAATGAAATGTTCGGGTGTGTTACTGGGGTGGTACGCGAGAGTTAATGGGTACAGGATTTTAACAATTTAAGTAAAAATAAAAGAAAAATATAAAGGAAAGGTGGTGACCTGGGAGGATGCTCGAGTAAAGTTGAGGAAAACCCGAAGTAGGACTCGAGTGTTCTAGAGTTTAGCTCGGTTCGCCTGGGGTTGTATGTTTCCAGATTTTAGCTGAATAAATTTCTAAAATTATTCCATTTATAAATAATGATTTCTTTTAGTTAAGTTAGGTGGCCAAACTAAAGGTTTTGAAATTAAAGCTCTTTAAACAATTAAGTTTTAAACTTATATTTCTGACGATTTATTTTAAATAAAAACTTAAATAAGTGATTAGGAGTAAAATCAAATGTTTTGAATTTTGAACTTAAAAAGTAAGTTAATTTATATTGTTAATAATAATCAAGTAATTTATGAATGATTAAGTAAGAAAAATAACTACTTAGTAAAAGTGAAAACTGGATAATTTAAGTTTGATAAATCAAATGTTAAGAGTTAATTAATTTTAAAGAATAATTTATTTAAGTAAGTAAGAAACAACTATTAATAAACCCTGACTAGAAATTATTTATAAGCAAATGGACAGACTTAAATTAATCAGATATTTAAATTGAGCTTACTTATGAATGTCTGAATTCTGTTGAATGATATGAATTGTTTGATATCCCTGATATATGATGTTTTGTGATACATCCTGATTTATGTTGTGATCTGTAATTTACTTACCTGTGATATATATCTGTGATCTGTGAATAAAAGATAAGAGATATAGTTTATATCGTTTATCAACTATATTTCTGTATTTGATCTGTGACGATTCATCGTGTTGCACTATTGTGTGAAACCCCTGGACTACACTTTTACACACACAAATATGGATTTCACGTGGAAATCGGTTAAGTCACAGATAATTTAAATTTGATGTTTTTGAAATTGAAATTTTAATTTCAATTGATTTTGAAATTGGAAATTCGGGGTTAAAGTAAAAAACTTTTGAAATGGAATTTCAAAGATAAAAGTTATTTTGAATAACTTAATCGAGTTTTGAAAATTTAAATAATTAGATTTAAATTTGAATTCAAGTTTGAAATTGAATCCTATGATTTGAAACTAGGGATAAAAGATGATATAAATGTGTTTGTATGAATTAAACCATTTTAAAGTATTAATTTGGGAATTTGAATTTAAACCAAGGATTTCAACTCGTATGAATGAATCAGATTTCCAAATTGAAAACTGTTGTTTTCAAATGATAAAAGCTTTTAGATAAGAAAAGAAATTCCAGTTTAAATTAAAGGAATTTCAAGTGAATTGAAAAATGGATTTTCCAAGTTATGAATGAATTGTTTTGAAAGCTATGAATTAAATCTGTCTATTTTTAACAGATTTAAAAATGATGTTTTGTTTAACCCATTCAAAATGAAATTGTTTTGAAAGCTATGAGTTGAATCTTTATTTTAAAGATTTAACGAGTTAACCGAACTGAAATGGAAATCGATTTGGAAAATCTGTGAATGAATCTTTGTGAAATTAAGTGAAATTTGTGAATTGAATCTTTTTGTTTAAAAAGATTAAAAATGGTAATTTGTTAAACCATTTGAAAAGAAAGTTTGGGTAATAAGTTGTGACTTAATTGAAATCCCATTATCCATTTGTTTTTGAATATTTTGCTCACTATTCGGGTTAGCCGGGAAAAGACAATTGTGTCATATAACCCATTCCGAATAGTGATACGTCGTATATGGATAGCATTTGAAGACCAGTGTTGAAGACCGGATATTTTTCGAAAATGAAAGGACAACCTGTCGAATGTCTCTGCACTGAGTCGCGCCGGTATAGAGATTTATATCACTCTTTTGTGACGGGAAGTCCGGACGTGATTGAAAGTTATCCGGAATTGCAAGGGCTTCGTGAGAAGTGCCTTCGGTTCTGTTCGAACCCGGAACAGACTTATATGGTTACATGTCTGACATTACACCTTGTGATATAAAGCCGATTTCTTTCAAATACATATCTGTTTGGTGGCGGAGAATTTATTCTCTTAGCTTAACACCCTTCTCTGAGACGTACGAGCTCAGAGGTTATGTAGTTGAAATTTATCAGCGATATATCCCAATTTGGTAATGTGGCATGCTGAGTGTTGCTGTGTGATGATCAGTGTTTGATCATTTGTGATATGATCATTTGTTTGATCTTATATCTTTGTGATCATAGGTTGATCATTTGTTGACCCGAAGCATGGCTTTGTGACAAAGCGTAGCTTTGTGGACGAGACTTCATCGAGCCTCACACCCCGGAAATGGTCAAAACAGGAATGATGCGGCAAGGTTCTAGGGAGTAGCGCCCCTTAGTGTATGTCATTCCTTCTGGATAAAGGTGGTATCATGGTATGGAGCCCAGATACTTAACCTCTGTGGTTGCTGCATTTTTACTATGTGGTTTGTTGGAAATCGGGGATCCTCGGGAAGATCGGTGACGATCGGGGGATGGCATACGCGTGTCAGTAGTTACCTATTTTTGCAGAGGTAACCCGGCCTTGTGTTGGCAGAGATCTAACCGTAATGTTAGGTTATTTCTCGGGTCGTCTATTCCAGGGACGTACCCATCGTGGAAAAGGAAGTTCCTTAGCCTGATCATTTGTTGGAAATCCATCTTCCAATACGAACTTTGTACGGTATTAGTTGTAGAACCTGCCATTTACGTACGGTGGTCACCACTGTTTAGATGGTAGCTATAGTAGGCATACGATACTGGTCGTATGTTGGCTAAGATTAATATTATACTTTCGAAATGTTTTCTACACTATGCACTAATAATAATATCAAATGATTTGATTTGCGTAGTAAGCATCTTTGACTATCATAAGAAGAAATCTCCTCCAATTCTGCGTTTGCATTGTGTGTGTGGTGGGAGGTCTTATGGTAGTTTCATTTTCTAAAAGCATTGCGGATTTCAATGTTTTAAAATTCTTCTGCTATTTGTTTTTAAAGATATACTGTTTTTGTTGCTCACACCAGTCCCATGACTGATCCGGAGTTTATTGTTCCCTTCCTAAACTCTGGGTGCCCACAATTTTCCACACGGGCAGTCTAGAGTTTGGTTTTTCAGATATTCAGGTTTAGTAGATTATCTGGAGCTAGTTCAGTTCTTGGAGTTCATGGACTGACGTTGCTTATCTTGGAGCATTCTATTGGAGACATTCTATTCCGCTGCTGTTGTTATCTTTTCTATTCCGCTGCTATTTGTTGTATCATATCTCTGATGTATATTGATATTCATTGTATCATTCTGTTGTATCAGATATTGTATATCAATGTATTATTCTTTTATTCCGCTGTGTTATTTACTTAATGTTGTTATAAGCTCCCGAGAACCAGATTCGACATTTGAATCTACGGCATTTTGAGTACAAGTGAAGTACGGGTGCCGATTTTCGAAGGTCGATTTTTGGGTCTTGACAAGTGGTATCAGAGCTAAGGTTGAACTTTAGCTCAGGAGTATAACACATTAAGTAGCTCATTAGAGATAGAGTGAAGTAAACTCTAGAATGAGTATTCTCAGATATCCGTCTGAACGTCTCAGTAAATTCTCTTACTATTTACTGATAGTGAGTATGAGTGCAAGAAGAGGACGAGATAAGGGTCAGGGAAATACGACTATAAATGGTCAATACTCTGTAACAACAAGGAAGTAATCTTTTTTCTATCAATCTCTTTTGTTCAGCATCTTTTCTCAATTCTTCGATGATTTCTGGTAGATCCAGGAGGAAATTCGATATATAAAAATGGGACATAAACTCCAGATAGGTCAGACTTGTTTGTATGGATGAATTGTTTGCATTGGTTGCTATGGTTGATAGGTATATTTTAGTTTTAAACTAAAAAGTTTTGAAATCGTATCCATCTATCTATCTATTCCTTGGGTCCGGATATGTTCTACGAATAGTTAGTTATCCCTTTGAACTAACCGATGCCCTTGTATATTTCGTAGATCTGGATAACCCGAGTATCTTGTGAAGTGTTAAACAGATTCGTTCTTGTATCTGATTTTGATATTCTGATTTGGTAAGCCAAATGCAGAATAAATGTTCAGTTTGAGTTGATGAAATATTCTTCATCTATCTTTTTGTCTCCTTGGTAATTTCGAGGACGAAATTCTTTTAAGGGGGGAAGTCTGTAACGACCCCGAATTTTATAAATATTTAATTGATAATTAAATTAATTTTTGAATTAAAATTGTATAATTAAACGATAAATGGATTGCGAGTTTTCCCGATCTTCAAATATATTCTGTATAAATCGTTTACAAATTTAAATTATTGTATATATGAGAATATATATCTGTATTTGGACATATCTGACTAAATTTGAAATAATATAATATATATTTGATTTGTGTTTAAATTATAAATAAATAATTGAGATAGAAATACATTCGAATAAATTTCGAATAAATCTGTGGTTATATAAAATATGAAATGAACTTATAAACTTCTAGGAATAGATATTTAAGTTGAGATAAAAGTAAATATATAAAGTAAAGCAGAAATTAAAATAGAAATGGAAATAGATGTATATAAGAAAATTCACTTATATTATAAATTAGTAAATATAAGAAGATAGTAACATGTATTTATCCATGTACACTCGAAAGGAAAAAGAAACCTAAATATCTATGTACAATCAAATAAAATAAGTGTAATTGTACAAAGCAACTTAATGCTAAGTCTCCTTAGCACACAAAATAGATTTATATCAGCCGAGATTTTGTTTAGGAAACCAAAGAAGACATAAAGGACCATTTCATTTAATGCTTTCATCTCTAGCATAAACAAATGGTCAATTCGAAATGGTATCAGCCTCCAAACATAAAACTATCCCTGATAATTGTACAAAGAGTACACTGTTTTGTATAAAGTATGATACACCATGTAGCTTGTTATAATCATCACCTATAAACTACTTTTCCCATATCATCTTTTCACTTCAGTTCGATTATCACAACTGAGAGAAAAATGGAAGCAAACATTATCTTGAAAACTCAAAATATCATTCAAAGTTCAAGAAAACAAAACAGGCAGCTAGACACAAACAAAATGCTTCTCTGTCCAACTTCCAGTTTTCAAAAATATCAAGTTTCCAGTAAATCAAGTTTGTCTCTGTTCTTCTTTTCCAGGTGAGCAAACTTTCTACTTTGATCCTGAATGGTTGTATGTGATTAACATTTCTTTACTTAAACATACGAAGCTGATTTCATGGTTAAGATCTAAAAAATTAAGTATGCTGGTATATCTGTATTTTCCTAGCTATATGGATGATGTTCTGTGTATTAGAAAGGACCCTGTTCCTCTCTGCTTTGGGATACAGTGTGAAAAGAATGAACAATAAGTTCGATACTACTTCATCTAGGCATCATTAGACTTAGGGGCTTAAAACAAAACAAATGTTTAAACATAAATCAGGTTTTTAAAATTTGTTGAAAGCATGTTAGTGGAGTAGTTCATCTGGAACTTGGTTTTACAGAGTTTGGGGTATCATACGTTAAAAATCGAATGTTGTAAATTGTTAATTTAATTTTATAACCTGAATCATCATAGAAAATTATGATTTTTAAGACTCGAATGGTGATTTTTAGTCGAGTGTGCTTAGAGCAGTTTACAGTTGAACTGAAATGGGTTTTTATCCAATTTCTGGCGATCGGAGATTCATTGGGTGTCGAGCTTTTGATCGAGGGAAGTATGATTTGTGGCGAAGACAGGAAAAATGGTGGCAAGGGTTCCGGTTGGTCGTGGCAATGGCTGTAGGTGGAACTAGGGTTACTTACCCAGTTCTGTTCGATGTAGAAAACGAGTCGATTCCATCATCGACGATGGATAGGAGGGAATCGCGATTGGGGGAATTGAAGGAGGGGACCAGGGTGCGGCTCTAGGCGAGGTGACGCGTTGTCTGATGGACGAAGGAGGAAGAACGAGGGGTTTCTTGTGGCTGGGTTAGTTCCAGGAGGGTGACGAACAGCTCGATTTTGTTTCCGGTCGTTTTGGTCGGACTGGGTGGATCGGAGGGCTTTGGTGGGACATCGGCGACTTGCCGAAGATGTCGGCGATGGTCGGAAGCACCCCGGTCAGGTGTACATGTGCACGTGCACGTTGGGTAAGTGTTGTTTGTGCTGTGGGTTGAAGGATGGGAAGATGAAGTTTAGCTCGTGAATCCTGGGAGTTGTCTCGAGTTGATCGCGAGGATTTTGCATGGTAACTCGAAGAAAATAGAGAAGCGAGGTAGCTCAGGGAAATTTGGTTTGGGGAAGAAAGGGGTGAGCTCGTGTTTTGCTCGGGGAAAATAATGAAATGTTCGGGTGTGTTACTGGGGTGGTACGCGAGAGTTAATGGGTACAGGATTTTAACAATTTAAGTAAAAATAAAAGAAAAATATAAAGGAAAGGTGGTGACCTGGGAGGATGCTCGAGTAAAGTTGAGGAAAACCCGAAGTAGGACTCGAGTGTTCTAGAGTTTAGCTCGGTTCGCCTGGGGTTGTATGTTTCCAGATTTTAGCTGAATAAATTTCTAAAATTATTCCATTTATAAATAATGATTTCTTTTAGTTAAGTTAGGTGGCCAAACTAAAGGTTTTGAAATTAAAGCTCTTTAAACAATTAAGTTTTAAACTTATATTTCTGACGATTTATTTTAAATAAAAACTTAAATAAGTGATTAGGAGTAAAATCAAATGTTTTGAATTTTGAACTTAAAAAGTAAGTTAATTTATATTGTTAATAATAATCAAGTAATTTATGAATGATTAAGTAAGAAAAATAACTACTTAGTAAAAGTGAAAACTGGATAATTTAAGTTTGATAAATCAAATGTTAAGAGTTAATTAATTTTAAAGAATAATTTATTTAAGTAAGTAAGAAACAACTATTAATAAACCCTGACTAGAAATTTTTTATAAGAAAATGGACAGACTTAAATTAATCAGATATTTAAATTGAGCTTACTTATGAATGTTTGAATTCTGTTGAATGATATGAATTGTTTGATATCCCTGATATATGATGTTTTGTGATACATCCTGATTTATGTTGTGATCTGTAATTTACTTACCTGTGATATATATCTGTGATCTGTGAATAAAAGATAAGAGATATAGTTTATATCGTTTATCAACTATATTTCTGTATTTGATCTGTGATGATTCATCGTGTTGCACTATTGTGTGAAACCCCTGGACTACACTTTTACACACACAAATATGGATTTCACGTGGAAATCGGTTAAGTCACAGATAATTTAAATTTGATGTTTTTGAAATTGAAATTTTAATTTCAATTGATTTTGAAATTGGAAATTCGGGGTTAAAGTAAAAAACTTTTGAAATGGAATTTCAAAGATAAAAGTTATTTTGAATAACTTAATCGAGTTTTGAAAATTTAAATAATTAGATTTAAATTTGAATTCAAGTTTGAATTTGAATCCTATGATTTGAAACTAGGGATAAAAGATGATATAAATGTGTTTGTATGAATTAAACCATTTTAAAGTATTAATTTGGGAATTTGAATTTAAACCAAGGATTTCAACTCGTATGAATGAATCAGATTTCCAAATTGAAAACTGTTGTTTTCAAATGATAAAAGCTTTTAGATAAGAAAAGAAATTCCAGTTTAAATTAAAGGAATTTCAAGTGAATTGAAAAATGGATTTTCCAAGTTATGAATGAATTGTTTTGAAAGCTATGAATTAAATCTGTCTATTTTTAACAGATTTAAAAATGATGTTTTGTTTAACCCATTCGAAATGAAATTGTTTTGAAAGCTATGAGTTGAATCTTTATTTTAAAGATTTAACGAGTTAACCGAACTGAAATGGAAATCGATTTGGAAAATCTATGAATGAATCTTTGTGAAATTAAGTGAACTTTGTGAATTGAATCTTTTTGTTTAAAAAGATTAAAAATGGTAATTTGTTAAACCATTTGAAAAGAAAGTTTGGGTAATAAGTTGTGACTTAATTGAAATCCCATTATCCATTTGTTTTTGAATATTTCGCTCACTATTCGGGTTAGCCGGGAAAAGACAATTGTGTCATATAACCCATTCCGAATAGTGATACGTCGTATATGGATAGCATTTGAAGACCGGTGTTGAAGACCGGATATTTTTCGAAAATGAAAGGACAACCTGTCGAATGTCTCTGCACTGAGTCGCGCCGGTATAGAGATTTATATCACTCTTTTGTGACGGGAAGTCCGGACGTGATTGAAAGTTATCCAGAATTGCAAGGGCTTCGTGAGAAGTGCCTTCGGTTCTGTTCGAACCCGGAACAGACTTATATGGTTACATGTCTGACATTACACCTTGAGATATAAAGCCGATTTCTTTCAAATACATATCTGTTTGGTGGCGGAGAATTTATTCTCTTAGCTTAACACCCTTCTCTGAGACGTACGAGCTCAGAGGTTATGTAGTTGAAATTTATCAGCGATATATCCCAATTTGGTAATGTGGCATGCTGAGTGTTGCTGTGTGATGATCAGTGTTTGATCATTTGTGATATGATCATTTGTTTGATCTTATATCTTTGTGATCATAGGTTGATCATTTGTTGACCCGAAGCATGGCTTTGTGACAAAGCGTAGCTTTGTGGACGAGACTTCATCGAGCCTCACACCCCGGAAATGGTCAAAACAGGAATGATGCGGCAAGGTTCTAGGGAGTAGCGCCCCTTAGTGTATGTCATTCCTTCTGGATAAAGGTGGTATCATGGTATGGAGCCCAGATACTTAACCTCTGTGGTTGCTGCATTTTTACTATGTGGTTTGTTGGAAATCGGGGATCCTCGGGAAGATCGGTGACGATCGGGGGATGGCATACGCGTGTCAGTAGTTACCTATTTTTGCAGAGGTAACCCGGCCTTGTGTTGGCAGAGATCTAACCGTAATGTTAGGTTATTTCTCGGGTCGTCTATTCCAGGGACGTACCCATCGTGGAAAAGGAAGTTCCTTAGCATGATCATTTGATGGAAATCCATCTTCCAATACGAACTTTGTACGGTATTAGTTGTAGAACCTGCCATTTACGTACGGTGGTCACCACTGTTTAGATGGTAGCTATAGTAGGCATACGATACTGGTCGTATGTTGGCTAAGATTAATATTATACTTTCGAAATGTTTTCTACACTATGCACTAATAATAATATCAAATGATTTGATTTGCGTAGTAAGCATCTTTGACTATCATAAGAAGAAATCTCCTCCAATTCTGCGTTTGCATTGTGTGTGTGGTGGGAGGTCTTATGGTAGTTTCATTTTCTAAAAGCATTGCGGATTTCAATGTTTTAAAATTCTTCTGCTATTTGTTTTTAAAGATATACTGTTTTTGTTGCTCACACCAGTCCCATGACTGATCCGGAGTTTATTGTTCCCTTCCTAAACTCTGGGTGCCCACAATTTTCCACACGGGCAGTCTAGAGTTTGGTTTTTCAGATATTCAGGTTTAGTAGATTATCTGGAGCTAGTTCAGTTCTTGGAGTTCATGGACCGACGTTGCTTATCTTGGAGCATTCTATTGGAGACATTCTATTCCGCTGCCGTTGTTATCTTTTCTATTCCGCTGCTATTTGTTGTATCATATCTCTGATGTATATTGATATTCATTGTATCATTCTGTTGTATCAGATATTGTATATCAATGTATTATTCTTTTATTCCGCTGTGTTATTTACTTAATGTTGTTATAAGCTCCCGAGAACCAGATTCGACATTTGAATCTACGGCATTTTGAGTACAAGTGAAGTACGGGTGCCGATTTTCGAAGGTCGATTTTTGGGTCTTGACAACAGGGAACTTGCAGTGTGATAACAGATATAAATAACAGAATAACATTAAATAATAGTAACATATGATATAACAGGTGTAATAACAGGTGTGAACATCATATGATAATAATATAAGCATATATAACATGGTAACATATTTCTACAGATTCGCAGGGTGTCAATTTACTAGTTATATAGGTACATATTGTCTGGTGAGAATAACTCACCTGTTTGTGCTGGAGATATCAAAACCAATGACACAATGGAACAAAAGCACGATGACAAGACTACAGACTTGAGTGGAGAGCAAGATCCAAAGCTACAACTCTTGTATTACAACCTAAAACATACATCAAAACAAACACAATTTCAACGCACTTGAAATGGAATAACTTTTAAACGAAAAGAGATTTGAATGTCAAATCTTTTGCCTTGCTTCCTCTATTTTTTTTGCATGGTCAAGGGTTGGTTTTGGCTCTGGTTTGAACAGGGAATGGCTTAGGTATGGGCATAAGAATGCATGGCCAAAGTGGTGAAGCATGGAGAAGAAGTTGCAAAGCATGAAGGTGAAGGGGCTTATGCAACATAGCATGGTTTTGGTTCACCAAAAGGGCTCGGCCATAGGAGTTTGGGCTTGGCCATTCAAGTCCAGATCTGGACAGTGGTTGGAGTGGTGTGTAAGGGTCTGGTCAGAGATGGTGGTGGTGGCCAAAGGTGGTGGTGGTGGTGGAAAATGAAGGGGAGGAGGTGATAAGGTGATGGCTTGCATAGTTAAGGGTTTTCAAGGATGTTGCATAGTTTTTATAGAGTTGTTCATCATGGAGTGGTGTGGCCTGGTCAAATCAAAGGGGTAGGTGGGTGATGGTGACAAGGAGGAGGTAGTGGAGGTGGTGGCCATGGCAAGCAAGTGGTGGCCGAGCAAACAAGCTAGAGAATCAAGGCAAAACCATAGGAAAACAATGGAAAAAGAAGAGAAAAAGAAGAAAAAGAAGGAGAGGCCATCACTTGCTTGCCATGGCCACCACCTCCACTACCTCCTCCTTGTCACCATCACCCACCTACCCCTCTGATTTGACCAGGCCACACCACTCCATGATGAACAACTCTATAAAAACTATGCAACATGCCTTGAAAACCCTTAACTATGCAAGCCATCACCTTATCACCTCCTCCCCTTCATTTTCCACCACCACCACCACCTTTGGCCACCACCACCATCTCTGACCAGACCCTTACACACCACTCCAACCTCTGTCTAGATCTGGACTTGAATGGCCAAGCCCAAACTCCTATGACCGAGCCCTTTTGGTGAACCAAAACCATGCTATGTTGCATAAGCCCCTTCACCTTCATGCTTTGCAACTTCTTCTCCATGCTTCACCACTTTGGCCATGCATTCTTATGCCCATACCTAAGCCATTCCCTGTTCAAACCAGAGCCAAAACCAACCCTTGACCATGCAAAAAAAAATAGAGGAAGCAAGGCAAAAGAATTGACATTCAAATCTCTTTTCGTTTAAAAGTTATTCCATTTCAAGTGCGTTGAAATTGTGTTTGTTTTGATGTATGTTTTGGGTTGTAATACAAGAGTTGTAGCTTTGGATCTTGCTCTCTACTCAAGTCCGTAGTCTTGTCATCGTGCTTTTGTTCCATTGTGTCATTGGTTTTGATATCTCCAGCACAAACAGGTGAGTTATTCTCACCAGACAATATGTACCTATATAACTAGTAAATTGACACCCTGCGAATCTGTAGAAATATATTATCATGTTATATATGCTTATATTATTATCATATGATGTTCACACCTGTTATTACACCTGTTATATCATATGTTACTGTTATTTAATGTTATTCTGTTATTTATATCTGTTATCACACTGCAAGTTCCCTGTAGATTAGAATCACTATGGGTTGAAATGATACATACCCGAACGGACTTTAGAATAGGGAAAAATTGTTATGGGCTGAAATGATAGGCCTGAATGATTTTTATTTAAATTATTTTAACTTGGGATTGCGGGTTTGAAATGATAGAACCCAGATTTTTCTTTTTAACTGCGGATTGAAATGATACATATCCGTATCACTTGACCTAAGTTAGAAAATTATATACAGGCCCGTGGTTATTTTATAAAGTGTTTTGGATATTTTTAAGTATTTTAAAAATTATAAATTTATGGAATTTGATTTAAATAGATTTTGAAATGTTTTAAAATAAAGAAAGTATGATTTTTTTCTATGTGTTAAAAATGTAATTAATGAATGGTTTAACTGGATTTTTGAAATATAATCTAAGTTGGAAATTTGGAATTTTGGTTAAAATGATATTTAAGCTATATAAATAAAAATAAAAATTTAATTATATTTGGAAAATGGTAAATATGATAATTTGATTAAATTTGAATTTAAGTGATTTATGAAAGTATTATTGATTTTTCTATGAATTTAAGTGGTTAAATAAATGAATGTTTAAAAGTGATCTTTTAAAATATAACTTGACTAGGAAATGCGAAATTTGTTTTTAATTAAAGGTTTAAGTTAATTAAATAAAATTGGAAATTTTGTTAAATTGTGAAGTGGTAATTTAAATTTCAAGTGTTAAGTCTATTTGTTGAAATGTGAAGAATTGGAACTTTTACACTTAAACTTATTAAGTAAATTGTTGAAAATTGGATTTAATTATAAGAAATTTATTGTGAAAAAAAGATATATGTTAAATGATATGTAAATGAACATTTTAAATGTGAAAATATGATTTTTAAAATGTTTATGTATTTTAAATTAAAGTTATTCAATTGCTGGAAATACACTAACACCTGAAATTAACTTTTAATAGCATTCAAAAATGCTATAGATTCTGTTTTGAACTAAAATTGTGTAAAAAGAGCTATTACAGCATTTCTGAAATGCTGTAGTTGCTGTAGTTGAACTTGTAGGCTAATATTGAACTCAAGCCTATTATAGCATTCTCTGGAAATGCTATAATGATCTGCAGTCTATGTTGAAATCAAATTTAACCCTTGTTTTGAAATCTGAACTACCGTAGCACTTCTGAAATGCTGTCTTTTCTATTTTGAACTATAATTCAACTCAAAACTGAGTTTTAACAGCAGTTTTAAGTGCTGTCTTTGCTGAATTAAAAATGTTTTCAAATATAACTTATAGCAGTTGTTTTTAAATGCTGTGAAATGCTGAAATCTTAATAATTAGGGTTTTTGACTTAGTAAACGAACTCAGAATGGTTTGAAACTTTGGAAATTGAATACTTGATTTGAAAATATAATAATTACACTTTTAAAAGGTTTAAATGAATTATTTTGATTGGAATATAAACTATTTAAAGGTGATTTGAAATGATAGTAAATGAATGATATCTTTGAATTTAAAAGGTATTTAAAGTTGAATATTTGGATTTGAACTGATATGATATTTTATTATATAAAAATGGTTTGAAAATGAAGTTTTGGAAAGATTTGATATTTTGATATATTAAAATGATTTGAAATGAAGTTTTGTAAAGATACGATATTTTGATATATTGAAATGAAGTTTTGAAAAGATATGATATTTTAAATATATTGAAATGGTTTGGAATTGATTTAATCTTTATTTTGATAAAGATTTGGATTTGGAATGATATTCTATTTTGAAGTATAAACTATTTCTAAATTATAACTACGGGTTATAATAACGATTGGTTGTTAAAGAGATCGGGATCGGATATGGACATACTCTCTGTCGATACCGAAAACCACTTTGACAACCGTGTACGCGGTGGAGATTCCAGAATGAAGTAGGATGGTGGCGACGTTCTTAAGGTATGTTACGTGAACCCAACTCCCGTGAGTTGGCATAAGGTGGCTAAAACAGGAGCGATTGACGGACCAAGGAGGTAGCACCTCTTATCGGACACACTTCTTCGATACCATTCTATTACTTGTGATTGATTTGGTGGCCACCCTTGATTGGGAGTGTTGTTCGAGGTGGGCGGTAGTGGCTGCTATGCGTCACCACTAGTCCGGATGCGTAACTGGTATATCTACCCTGGCATTGCCTAGTTGTGCCGTGTCACCTACCATATCGAGCTTTACTACGATTATGATTTTAAGATCCGACCGCGTTAAGGTTCTCTATCCCCTTAACGCTATTTTCTATATGATTATACTTTACTTATTTAGACACTATTATAATAGCGAATATTACTACATAGTAGATATTTTAACGGATCCTTAGAGGATGGGCGGTCCCAAGCATCTTCTAAGTTACTTGTACCTTTATTACAGTTCACTTGAGTTGGTTTACATTATATAAGTATATATTGTCCTGACTCGAGTGTTTTGTGTTTTGCTTTACGCTCGGGTCAGCCTGAGTTATTCATAGATTTGGATTTCCACTCTCTTGGAGATTTGAATCGCTGGAGATTATCTGCTTGTCATGTCCTATCTATTTCAATTCCGTTGTTATACTCAGCTTGTACTTGGTTATTTTATTGAGACTTTTGTTGTACTCTATTTCTTCTATTGTATCTTATGTAACTCTGACATATTTAGATAGTAGCTTCATGAACTACTATTTCTTTTACTTCCGCTGCATTATTTTACTCTGTGTCTGTGATCTGTGATTATATTTATTTACTATATATTCTGAGATTTGCCAAATTTTATTTACAACGCGATATTTTGAGCAATTCAACTCCGGCATGAGTGTCTGCCTATACACTTATAATGGATGCGAATGGTTGAAAATATCGGGTCGTTACAGCTGGTATCAGAGCTTTGGCTTTGAGGCAAAACTCAGCATATAGAGTAGATTTATTTACAGAATCACTTTCGTTCGAGTTTGAATCTTTTCCTCTTGATTCGAATTTCCTTTTAATTTTTGGAACGTTCCCTGCGGTTCCAAAATTCATTCTTGTCCCTCACTATTCATCTTCTTTTTTTATTCTGGAGTATCCCATAACTCCGCTTCGAATGAGCTTTATAGTGAATTGGTGGTCTCGCCAATATTCTAATGACTTGTAAAAGGGGGAAAACTCCTTTACAAATTTGCATCGATTCACCAGAGATTTATATTTATCCTTGGTTTAGATGCTAATATCTTTTGTTATTCCAAACTCTATCTCTTGAGATCGGATGTAGATTTACCCCAGGAAAATCCACATTTGCTCTTATTCATTAAGTCACGGTTGACCCGGTTAAGGTTGCCCGCGATTTATCTAAGCTTATCCATCTTCATATTTTGTTAATTAATCATCTTGTCTTTGTTTCTAAACTATCTCCAACATTTTGAATTGTACTTTTAAATCTATATTTTATTATATATTGTGTTGTTTGAGTTGTTGATGTCGATTTGGGTTTCCGATCGATTCGTTTGATCAACGCTATCGATAGGATTTCTAAAACACTTTGACAGAACAAATCGATACAATATTATTTTAAAATTTGGTTAATTAAATAAATTTTAATATATAAGTAAATTTATGGAACTTAATAAATTGGTTTAAATTGATTATTTAAAATGATAATACTTGATTTATCATTTATTGTTCTACAAAGGAATTTATAAATAGTTGTTTATAAATTTATTTGGGAACTGAAATGAATTTAAAACAAGAAATTTAAAGAGTTTAATTTCTGATGGATTTCAAACCTTGTGTTTAAAATTTTTAAAAGGATATTATTTAAAGTATTTTTGAATAAAAAAAAAAATTTTTTTTTGTCTCTAAAGGATTTTAAAGTTTAAAAATTAAGTGCTCTTCTCTTTGTCGCTGGAAAATAATTTCGGTGATGACTGCAGCATCATCGACGTTCATTTTCGAGTTTCGAAGTGAAGAAACCATTCTGTTGTCTTGCTACAGCTTTGTTTTGGGAAACTTGATTGATATAAATTTCTAAAATATGATTGATTTATAAAATATATAGATATATGATTTAAATTTGATTTGACAAATTATGTACATACATTTATCTATCTCTAAATGGTTTGAAAGGAATCGGAGATTTTATTCTTAAATTCTATCTTAAATAATAACTTCAAGTATAAAAAGAAAATCAAAATTTTTGAATAGATGATTCAAGCTTGAAATGATTGAATTAGGATGTTTATAGTGTATATTAATTTTAGAAAGTTTTATTTGTATAATTCTCAATTGCATTCCAATATAACTTACCTTAATTTTTAGAAGTTAACAATGTAATTGGATAATATACAATATAAAAAGATTTTTATAAATAAAATTTGAGTGGTTATAATAAATATTATACACTTAAATTTTAGTTATAAAAAGATTAACACAGGTAAATAGACTAAAAGGTTAATTGAATAATTTACAATACAAATGATGTTAAGGGAATTAGGAATAAATTAAAATAGTTATAATAAGTGTAAGCATATTTAACATATGTGATAAAATATTTGAGAGGGATAAATTTAATTATAATTAGGAATAAAGAAGAATTAAATTTATTGAATGTTATACACTTAATTTTAATCAAATCATGATTTTAGAGATTGTTTGTTTAAGAAAATTTGATGATAAGATAATGAAATTAGAGATAGTTAAGATTTATTTAACTTGTGTAAAATTAATTATCAGTTAAGCTGAAACCATGGAAATTTCAAACCTATTATCTTATTTTGTTTTTCAAACTTATTACCTAATTTTGTTTTTCAAACTGTCTGTTAGTTGTCCTTATTTTTCCTTATCTTGCTACAGACTGGTATAGGCATCTATCTATAATCTTTTTGCTTAGAAATCTTTCTATAATCTTTATAATCTTTGGTACTCATTTTAAATCTGAGCACTGCTTTCCACCCATAGACTGTCGGTCAAGCGGAAAGAGTGAATCAGATTCTAGAGGATCTTTTCGTACTTGTGTTCCTGATTCTGGAGAATCTTGGGAAGACCATCTCCACCTTGTTAAACTTACCTATAACCACAGTTATCAGGTATAATTTCAATCTTTTGTCATCTTGTCTTAATCTCATTTCAATTTTATCTTTCCTGTGTTTTCCCGTACTTCATTCCTTTTCGGGGACGAAAAGTTTTGAGTGGGGGAGAGTGTAACAACCCTAGATTTTGGCTTATATTTTAAATTTTGACTTTATTTTATTTTAAATTATTTTAAACTTGTTCTATTTCAAACATTTCATTTTAAATATAAATGTTGACTATTAAGTGATTTATAGTTCAAACTAGTATAAATTGGATATTTCACTGAAAAGTGAATTTCTATTGAAACTGGTCAAACTTTGACTTTTGAACTTTAAATTTAAATATTTCAAATTCTTAAATTTTATCTTTTATTATTGTCACGTACCGAAATTTTCGACTTTCGAAAATTCGACATCGATACTCCCATTATCGACTGCCGAGAAATCGTGTGCCGGAAACTCCAATAGTGAGGGTTTTAAAAAGAAGAAAAAGGCAGAAGAAGAAGAAGACAGAAGAAGAAAAAGAGAAGAAGAAAGAAGAACAACAGAACAACATCAGAATAGAAAACAATATCAGAATCTTACACATCGCAGCGGAATAATATATAATAGATAAATGAATAATCTTTAAACAAAGAACTATATCATTTTATACATACATCAATCAGAGTCAATATACAACTCAATACAACACAGCACATCAATGGACAGTTATATAAACTTGTCCTCATACAGAATACACAGCGGAATAAATAATATCAGATACAAATACTACGTCTCGTCATCCATCTTGCTTCCAAAGCTCCAGAATATCCAGAATATCCTGATAACATAACTCTAGGCTGCCCGTGTGGAAATTTGTGGGCACCCAGAGTTTAGAAGGGAACAATAAACTCCGAGTCAGTCATGGTGACTGGTGTGAGATCGTAAAACAGTTTATCTTTAGAATAAACAACAGGAAAACTTTTAATGTCAATTCGCAATGCTTTTGGAAAATGAAACTACCATAAGACCTCCCACCACACACACAATGCAAACGCAGACTTGGAGGAGATTTCTTCTTATGTTAGTCAAAAATGCTTACTACGCAAAAATCAAAACCTTTTTTGTAACGACCCGAATTTCCAGACCCGGAAAATCGAACCATTTTAGTTAAGAAGAAGAGGTAGAAGAAGAAAAATAGAAAACAACATCAGAATCTAACCATCGTAGCGGAATAAAATATAATATATATTAACAGATCTTTACACAAATCAAAACTATATCAGTTTTATATAATATAGCATCAGAGTATACACCAGAGAACACATAACATACAACTGGACAATAACCATATCATGTCCTCAATACAACAGAGTACAACAATCAACACAGCGGAATATATATAAACAAGTACGGGAGATACGTCTCGCCATCCAGCTCATCTCCTGAGATCCACAACATCATATCCTGTAACCTATAATACTCGGTCTGACCCGAGCATTATAATAAAACAATACCCGAGTCAGTCTGGAATACCAGCGTGAGAAAATCACAGTCAATTGATTTTTAAAGTTTCAAAAATCCCTTTGAAAATAAAAGCATCTCGTAAGACCACGCCACAAATAAACATGTCGGGTTTTTACCTTACGATAGCTAAAACACTTTTTATCAAAATCCTCTGATATTATAATAGTGTCTATTCACAAATACTTATTAAAATAGCTGAAATTGTTACATGATTAAATTCCAGCATACTAGGTATACAAACAAATACCGTACACGGCACGTAGGGAGAATGGATTTCCAACGAATGACTAGGCACTGGGGTACCACCTGTCACAGTACGTGGCCTAGATCACAGTACCGAGGAGTACGCCCGCTCCCCTGCAACACAAGGCCGGAATCATCCCTTACTGGATAATTCCAAATAAAATCACCCCACGGTTGGTGTGATATCCCGGAAATTTGGCAATATCAATTTAATAATCTTTATTAATAATTAAATTGATTTGATGATTTTATTTTATAAAATTGACAAGTTTATTCATTTTAAAAGGCTAATAATATTTTAATTGGCAATATGTATTAATATCTTTTCTAACAATTTAAAATTGGGAAGATTTATCTTTCTAAAACTAATATAAGTGTTTATATTTATAATGTATATATATATAGGTATATATATTATAAATAGGGAGTCTTTAATTTAATAAAACTATGTTTTCAAATTTATAATATGTATGAATATATATATATATTGTTATTTGAAGTTATGTATTAAATTCAATATGATAATTATCTAAACTAATGTTAAAATATTTCCCATATAAAATATATATATATATATATATATATATATTTGTATATTGAAATGGAAAGGTAATGACTTGAATTTAATAAAGGTGTTTTCAAACTTTAAATATATACATAGTTTGTAATTTGGAAATTATATTTAACATAATACTTTTAGAAATGATAATTGAGATTTAATTAACAAGAATAATTTCTTATTTATTATAAATATATATTTTAGTTTAAGTTTTAAATAAGATTTAAATTAAGAAGTTCATTTGTTTTTAATATTCTTTTCTTTTTAAAATTCAAAAATAAGTTGAATTGATTTGTAAATATATATATATAGAGTTAAAATAAATTTCTCAAGTATATAAAATATGTTATATTCATTTGATCAAGGCATAAGTTATTTTAAATAATTGATTTTTACATTTGTATATTTATATAGAAATTCAAATGCTTAATTTATAAAAGATAAATACATTTTATACTTGTAAATATTTCATAAATAAATATATGTATAACTTAAATAAGTTTTAAATAAGATAATAACTTTTGTAACAATTGTTAAACATTAATTAAACATTAAATAACCCTTATATAACATTTGTAAATCATTAATTAAGTATTAAAAACACTTGTTCACATTTTGATATATGTAAGTGACAATTGTAAGTCATTGTATATATGTGTAAACAAACTAAGGCATTAAAGAGACACATGTCAAATTCTCTTAATAACTAAATTTAAAAATTAATATGTAAGAAGAAAGATTTTTACTATCAGCTGAACTATTCTTTTCTCTACTAAAAAACTAAATTCGAATCTAAATCAAATCAAAAAGAAAAAGGAAAGCCTGGAAATCAAAATGCTAAGAAGCAAAATAAATCTGGAAATGAAGATCTGTAAATTCAAATACAAATCAGAGCAAAGGGAAAATCAAGGGCTAAATTAAATGTCAATTCCAAAATTCTTCAAATGCAACCTGAGGATCAGAGAAATAAATCAACAGCTGGATTTAAAATTCAACTAAACAAAGAAAGAGAAATCAAGCTTAAATTCAAAACTGGAAAGACTGGAAACAATTTCTCTTCTCTGTTTTATATGACAGGTGAGTAAATATTATTTTAAAAACAGATTTATGTTTTGTTTATGTGATGATTTATTATCTGAAATGTTGTAATGAATGCATGTTTGTATATTAGTGTTTGAAATGTCTGTATGCATGCCTGTATAGTTACATTTGAATGCCTGTGAAGTTTTCATGATCTCTGTGTGATAATAGCAGTATTCATTTCATAATAAAATCAATAACTTGAAGTTGATTGTGAATTGGTTAATGATTTATAAATAGGAGTTGTTTACAATCAAGTAATCTATCAACTAAAAATAATTACAGGTTTTAAAAGTGAATAATTGGCTCTGAAATTTTGAGTTTACAGTAAAAATCAAATTTGGTCAAATTTTAATAATTTTAATTTTAAATTTTGATTTCATCTTTGATATGCGACTAGTAAATCGTGATTTTTGAAGCTCGTATCAAGATTTTTAGATTAGTATTTCGAGAGAATTTTGGGATTTTCTGTTTTGGGCATTTTGGTCGATCGGTGGCGAATGGGGGAGATCTGGGTGCCGTGGTTGAACTCGAAGGTGAAGGGGAAGGTGGTGATCATAGGAAAAATCAAGTTGGAATTTATTGATGGTAGGGGCGGTGTAATGACGACAAAATAGGGTTTTAGTCTGTGTTTTTGTCGCGGCGTTTCTTGGGGTATTTCCGGCATCGATAGGTGATCGGAATTGATCGCATGGTGACTGGTGGTTGCGGGAAGACGTGACGAAGCGATGGTGAAGAGGGCGTGGTGATTCGAGGCTTGGATTATCGGAGGCAAGTATTTTCTGATGATGTTCGTTCCAGCTGATGGGTGCGAATCGCTCGAATTCGATTTAGTTTGAATCGAAGAGAATGGAATGGTCGATGGTGTTGACGAGGTTGAAGTCGAGTTGCCGTGGGTCTGAACGGAGTTCGCCGTCGTCCAGCGTGTGCGTACACGTACACGTACACGTTTTTGTGCATCTGGGTGGATTGATGGTTTGGGGAAGAAGGTTGAGATCAGGGTCTTCCTCGGGATTTTTGTTCGCGTGACTCGAAGCAGGAGTGTTGTGGGTTGACTCAAGAGTTGCTTCGAGTTTTCCATGGGTTTTACTCGGGTTTGGGGTTTAGCTGGTAGTAAGAATTGAACAGGAAATGTTTTTAAGTTTTAAACAAAAGAAATTTTGTTTTCGTAATATTTTCTGAGTTTAAACAAAAGTTAAACAAGTTTATATATTTTATAATCTTAAGTTTCAAAATAAAATAAGTAGATTTTGAAATAAATTTGTATTTAATTATATTTAATAACTTTGGAAAAGTTTAAAGATTTAAAGGTTTAATCTAAAATGTGTTGATTATTAATTGATTTCTAAAATCTTATATTTTAAATTAATTAAGGTTTAATGATTAAGATTTAGTAATCAATTAAAATAAGAATTGTCTTAAGTATTCAGAATGTTGATTTAATTAAAGTTAATTAAATTTGGAAAGGAAATTTAGATAATTAAATTATTTTAATTATCAAGTGTTATTGGTAAATAATTGATTTAATTAAGATAATAGTTTCTTAATTAAGAACCTTTAATATAGTAAGTTAAGAATCATTTAATTAAATTTAAATGATTAAGTTAAATTAATTATTAATTAATTAATTAATGATTAATTAGAGATAATCATTTAATAATTAATTTAGTATAATTACTTGATGAAGTAATTAAGGAATAATTACTAAATGTAATTAAGTAAAGGTAGTTATTTAATAAAGTAATTAGAGGATAATTATTTTATGAAGGTGATTAAATAAGAAGTGATTAAGGTTAATTACCTAGTGTTATTAATTAAATAATTTATTTGATTGAAGGATTAAGGTTAATTAATAAAGTAATTAATTATTTGTTAAGGTAATTAATTAAAAAGTAATTAATTAATAAAAGTGATTAAGGGAAGTTAATTACTGGATTAGATTAATCAAAGGTGATTAATAAATTGTGGTTTAATTAAGGTTAATTACTTAATATAATTAATAGAATAATTAAAGGTGTAATTAGGGATCATTAGTTTATAATTAATGATGTGATTAAGAGTTGATTAATTAAAATTAATTAATCAAATGATAACTAATTAATTGTAATTAATTAAGGATTAAAGTAATTGATTATAATTAATTAATTAATAAAGTAATTAAATGTTAATTACTGTATTTGGTTAAGGATAATTAATTTGTGAAATTAATTAAGATAATTACTTAAATGTAATTAAAGTATAATTTATCAAGGTGATTAATTAAAGTGGATAATTAGAGAAGATTAATTAATTTATTTGTAATTAATTAATGATTATATAAGTAAGATTTATAATGAAGTAATTAATTTAATTTACTTTAAATTAATTAAGAGATGAAGTAATTAATTTAATTTACTTTAAATTAATTAAGAGATGAAGTAATTAATTCACTTTAAATTAATTAAAGATAGAGATAGTTAATTTAATTCATTTTAAATTAATTATGTTATGATTAAGTAAATCATTTCTTATATAAGAATGGATGACATTGATTTGTCTTGAATGGATGTAATCTCAGTAATGAGATAAGATGATATGTGGTATGAATGCTTGGTTGCATTATGATGGTAATATAGATTAACTATTGTGATGTTGATATGGATTACCTATTTGATTATGAATCATCTGTTTAAATGATAATGTGATTATCAATTGTAATTTGTGAATTATCTATCTGTATAGATAAGTTAAATTGTTTAAACCTTTAAAACAACTTGGCCTTAAAAGATACGTTTTGGATTTCGATGAGACCGGGATCGGGTTTCCGTATACCGGTATTCCAGGTCTGGAGACCCGAATACCACATCGATCCAAATTAACGATAGGTCGTGAATCTCAAGTGAAGATGAAGATTCAGAGTGCAAGGGTTATTGTCGTTAACTCTGAGGGTGATTCCAAAACGAGTGTAACGAGATAATGCCTTCGGTTTCGTTCGAACCCGGAACGAACTTATATGGATTGAATGCTTTCAGCACATCGTCAGGCGGACGATGAGCATTCTAAGTGATATGTTCTGATTAAAGGTAATCGTAACCTCAAGCCTCATCAACCGGGAATGGCTAAAACAGGGGAGGTGCAGCAAGGCTTCGTGGGTAGCGCCCACTGAGAGCAAGATAGATCCCTGTCTAGAGGTCCCTTTCTATATTTCGGCTTAGTGGGTAGTTGGAACTGCAGCCAACTACGGGGTTGTCTTGTTCGGGATTATCCAGTAAGGGATGGTTCCGGCTTTGTGTTGCAGGGGAGCGGGCGTACTCCTCGGTACGGTGATCTAGGCCACGTACTGTGACGGGCGGTACCCCAGTAGCCCTGCCATTGTATGGAATCCAAACTCCAATAAGTGCCGTACGTATTAGTTGTGCCCAACTATGTTGGAATGTGAGATGTAAGCATTTCAGCTATTTCTGTATTTTACTTGAAAACCCTAGACCCTATTATAATATAACTGGATTTCCTATCAAATGATTTGGTTAGCGTAAGGTAAAAAAACTTTTCCATGTTTATGTGTGGGAAGTCTTACGTGATACCTTTGTTTTCAAAAGGTTTTGAAGTTAAACAATTTTAACCCGTTTACTCACACCAGACCCATGTCTGACCCAAGTGTTTATTTTCTGTTTTATTAAACCTTGGGTACTCAATTTTTACGAGTAGCCAAGGGATTCAGGTTAGTCTTGACGAATACTGGAGGAGCTGAGGAGCAGGAGGCTTCAGCGAGTAGATATATAGAGTTTCCGCTGTGTTTGTATTAGTCTGTATTGTACTGGTATATTTGTGTTGTATAATAGACAGAAGTTTATAACTGTCTATTCTGTGATGTATAAATTGTGTACTCTGATGTATATGATACTATGTAATATCTTATGTGATAATATATTTCTCATTCCGCTGTGAGATTTCTGATGTATTGTTGTTCTCTCTTCTTTTCTTTTCTTCTTCTATCCCTTTCTTTCTTCTTAACGATGCGTCTTTCTGGGCTAAGAAAGTCGGGTCGTTACAGTTGGTATCAGAGCGGTAGGTTGAGTGAATACCTAGGCTCTGGAGTGGTGTCTATCTTGAGAGCGCGTATTTGTAATTTTTATATAACTATATATATATTTATTCTACCTA
Source organism: Allium fistulosum (assembly GCA_030737815.1). Taxonomy (NCBI): domain Eukaryota; kingdom Viridiplantae; phylum Streptophyta; class Magnoliopsida; order Asparagales; family Amaryllidaceae; genus Allium; species Allium fistulosum. Next base: position 881,274,522 of record CM060903.1, read on the forward strand.
TTTATTGGGTTACCTGTTCGGGTTTTCCAATATGAGTTATAAAGGTAGATAAGATGGTAGTGTGTGTAACACAATTACCAATAGTTAGAGTCTGAGTGTTGAGGTTGGAAGTGTATTTGTCGAGACTGTAGACCTAATATCGTCTCGAGTGAGCTTTGTTGTGGTGTAAGGATTTCATCGATCTCTGAAGGAAATCTGTTAAGGTTCGGAGTTTATCTTTGAAATTGGATGAGCAAAAGCGAATGATGGTATCTTGGTAACTTGTGGAAGAAGTAGCTGTGTGGTGAGACGCAGTGACTATGGATGTTTCCGAAGATGTTTCTTTTGGAGCAAGTTTTAGGAAGTATATCTGCTTCGGTATTGTGGCTGGGTCCAGCGGGGTGTTTATGTTTGATTTGAGGTCCGAGTTTCTCGAAGAGTTTTGGATTAGGAAGTCTTTGGCGTCAGTGTCAGCGGTGCAACTCGGAAGTGTTCTGTGTTGGCAGGAAGTTTTCTAGCTGAGCAGTTTTTCTAGAGGAGGAATCCAAAAGCAGCAGAGTGGATCCATTTCTTCGATGAATTGGATAGTTAAGTATGAGCTGTTCTAATTTGTGAAGAGAGAACAGTATCTGTGGTAGGTCGAGTTGATCGCAAAAGAGACTTGCGATTGTTCGAGTGTTCTCATGGGTTATTGGAGATTGAGATTCCGTATCAACTTGATTAGTGGAGTTACCGGAAGTTCAGCTTAGTAGAAGGATGTCTTCTAGAGAAGAATTTGGTGAAGCAGCTTAGGATTTTTTTGAGAGGGATTGATCAGTCCTAATTTTCTGGAGGGAATTCTTCTATGTTTTGACCAAGTGGAGTGGTTCACTAAGATTTTATGGTATGGTGAACTGTGGATGATCAAGTTTGTGCTCGAGTTTCTTTGACAGCATTCTCATCTATTCAAGATCAGAGTTGTGCAGCGGAAGCAAGATAGCAGCTATTCTAGAGTGGAAGCGACCAGAAGTTGTAATTTTCTTGGAGTAAAGGATTTCTATAGGAAATTCAAGTATATCTCTAAGTATGAAGGATTTTTCAGGATTTGGAGGTAAGGTTGTCAAGTGCAACTGTTTGGCTATTTCAGATAGGAGAAGTAGTTCGAAGTGCTCTAATGATTGTGGAGTAGAGTTGTGTTCTGGATTTTGGCGTATTTTTGGAAACCATTTTGTTGAGTAGGATCCGGAAATTGGTTTGATGTTGGTCTAGATTATTTCAAGAAGCATCAGCAAGGGTTAAGCTGATCAGGAAGGATCTGTAGACAGCCCAGGATCGTCTGAAGATTTTTGTGGATAAGAGACGGAGGAATTTTGAATTCGAAGTTGGAGACTTCGTTGTTGTTGAAGTTTCTCTGATAAAAAGGGAACTATAAGATTGGGTAAGTCTGGGAAGTCAGCTCCGAGTTATTTTGGATCTCTTCTGTATGCTGATTTGGATAAGTGCTTTGATCTACTGGATTGAATTGTCAGTTTGGATAACTGGAATTCATTTTGTTTCACGTATCTCTGAGAGAGTACGTATTTGATCTATCTCTGGTTGTGGAACCAGCAGTTCTGGAGGATTTGGTTGTTGAGTCAGACTCGTCTGTAGTCTGATATCTTGTTTAGTTCTGTAGATCTAGATAAGTAGAAGCTTTATAGCTTAGTAGTTTTGATTGTTTGTAGAGCGAGTATCCCGGTATATATATATACACTTGGGGAAACTCGAGGAAATTCTATCTAGAATTTTGTCTGGATAGTTAAAATTGTTTGATTAGATTAAATGGTTGCTATGATTGATAGTGTATGATTGATTGTGTGATTGTTGTTTAAAATTAAAAACTTTTGTTGGGTTATTAAATTATCTTTGCTTTTAAATTTCGGGGACGAAATTATTTTAAGGGGGGAAGAATGTGATATCCCGGAAATTTGGCAATATCAATTTAATAATCTTTATTAATAATTAAATTGATTTGATGATTTTATTTTATAAAATTGACAAGTTTATTCATTTTAAAAGGCTAATAATATTTTAATTGGCAATATGTATTAATATCTTTTCTAACAATTTAAAATTGGGAAGATTTATCTTTCTAAAACTAATATAAGTGTTTATATTTATAATGTATATATATATAGGTATATATATTATAAATAGGGAGTCTTTAATTTAATAAAACTATGTTTTCAAATTTATAATATGTATGAATATATATATATATTGTTATTTGAAGTTATGTATTAAATTCAATATGATAATTATCTAAACTAATGTTAAAATATTTCCCATATAAAATATATATATATATATATATATATATTTGTATATTGAAATGGAAAGGTAATGACTTGAATTTAATAAAGGTGTTTTCAAACTTTAAATATATACATAGTTTGTAATTTGGAAATTATATTTAACATAATACTTTTAGAAATGATAATTGAGATTTAATTAACAAGAATAATTTCTTATTTATTATAAATATATATTTTAGTTTAAGTTTTAAATAAGATTTAAATTAAGAAGTTCATTTGTTTTTAATATTCTTTTCTTTTTAAAATTCAAAAATAAGTTGAATTGATTTGTAAATATATATATATAGAGTTAAAATAAATTTCTCAAGTATATAAAATATGTTATATTCATTTGATCAAGGCATAAGTTATTTTAAATAATTGATTTTTACATTTGTATATTTATATAGAAATTCAAATGCTTAATTTATAAAAGATAAATACATTTTATACTTGTAAATATTTCATAAATAAATATATGTATAACTTAAATAAGTTTTAAATAAGATAATAACTTTTGTAACAATTGTTAAACATTAATTAAACATTAAATAACCCTTATATAACATTTGTAAATCATTAATTAAGTATTAAAAACACTTGTTCACATTTTGATATATGTAAGTGACAATTGTAAGTCATTGTATATATGTGTAAACAAACTAAGGCATTAAAGAGACACATGTCAAATTCTCTTAATAACTAAATTTAAAAATTAATATGTAAGAAGAAAGATTTTTACTATCAGCTGAACTATTCTTTTCTCTACTAAAAAACTAAATTCGAATCTAAATCAAATCAAAAAGAAAAAGGAAAGCCTGGAAATCAAAATGCTAAGAAGCAAAATAAATCTGGAAATGAAGATCTGTAAATTCAAATACAAATCAGAGCAAAGGGAAAATCAAGGGCTAAATTAAATGTCAATTCCAAAATTCTTCAAATGCAACCTGAGGATCAGAGAAATAAATCAACAGCTGGATTTAAAATTCAACTAAACAAAGAAAGAGAAATCAAGCTTAAATTCAAAACTGGAAAGACTGGAAACAATTTCTCTTCTCTGTTTTATATGACAGGTGAGTAAATATTATTTTAAAAACAGATTTATGTTTTGTTTATGTGATGATTTATTATCTGAAATGTTGTAATGAATGCATGTTTGTATATTAGTGTTTGAAATGTCTGTATGCATGCCTGTATAGTTACATTTGAATGCCTGTGAAGTTTTCATGATCTCTGTGTGATAATAGCAGTATTCATTTCATAATAAAATCAATAACTTGAAGTTGATTGTGAATTGGTTAATGATTTATAAATAGGAGTTGTTTACAATCAAGTAATCTATCAACTAAAAATAATTACAGGTTTTAAAAGTGAATAATTGGCTCTGAAATTTTGAGTTTACAGTAAAAATCAAATTTGGTCAAATTTTAATAATTTTAATTTTAAATTTTGATTTCATCTTTGATATGCGACTAGTAAATCGTGATTTTTGAAGCTCGTATCAAGATTTTTAGATTAGTATTTCGAGAGAATTTTGGGATTTTCTGTTTTGGGCATTTTGGTCGATCGGTGGCGAATGGGGGAGATCTGGGTGCCGTGGTTGAACTCGAAGGTGAAGGGGAAGGTGGTGATCATAGGAAAAATCAAGTTGGAATTTATTGATGGTAGGGGCGGTGTAATGACGACAAAATAGGGTTTTAGTCTGTGTTTTTGTCGCGGCGTTTCTTGGGGTATTTCCGGCATCGATAGGTGATCGGAATTGATCGCATGGTGACTGGTGGTTGCGGGAAGACGTGACGAAGCGATGGTGAAGAGGGCGTGGTGATTCGAGGCTTGGATTATCGGAGGCAAGTATTTTCTGATGATGTTCGTTCCAGCTGATGGGTGCGAATCGCTCGAATTCGATTTAGTTTGAATCGAAGAGAATGGAATGGTCGATGGTGTTGACGAGGTTGAAGTCGAGTTGCCGTGGGTCTGAACGGAGTTCGCCGTCGTCCAGCGTGTGCGTACACGTACACGTACACGTTTTTGTGCATCTGGGTGGATTGATGGTTTGGGGAAGAAGGTTGAGATCAGGGTCTTCCTCGGGATTTTTGTTCGCGTGACTCGAAGCAGGAGTGTTGTGGGTTGACTCAAGAGTTGCTTCGAGTTTTCCATGGGTTTTACTCGGGTTTGGGGTTTAGCTGGTAGTAAGAATTGAACAGGAAATGTTTTTAAGTTTTAAACAAAAGAAATTTTGTTTTCGTAATATTTTCTGAGTTTAAACAAAAGTTAAACAAGTTTATATATTTTATAATCTTAAGTTTCAAAATAAAATAAGTAGATTTTGAAATAAATTTGTATTTAATTATATTTAATAACTTTGGAAAAGTTTAAAGATTTAAAGGTTTAATCTAAAATGTGTTGATTATTAATTGATTTCTAAAATCTTATATTTTAAATTAATTAAGGTTTAATGATTAAGATTTAGTAATCAATTAAAATAAGAATTGTCTTAAGTATTCAGAATGTTGATTTAATTAAAGTTAATTAAATTTGGAAAGGAAATTTAGATAATTAAATTATTTTAATTATCAAGTGTTATTGGTAAATAATTGATTTAATTAAGATAATAGTTTCTTAATTAAGAACCTTTAATATAGTAAGTTAAGAATCATTTAATTAAATTTAAATGATTAAGTTAAATTAATTATTAATTAATTAATTAATGATTAATTAGAGATAATCATTTAATAATTAATTTAGTATAATTACTTGATGAAGTAATTAAGGAATAATTACTAAATGTAATTAAGTAAAGGTAGTTATTTAATAAAGTAATTAGAGGATAATTATTTTATGAAGGTGATTAAATAAGAAGTGATTAAGGTTAATTACCTAGTGTTATTAATTAAATAATTTATTTGATTGAAGGATTAAGGTTAATTAATAAAGTAATTAATTATTTGTTAAGGTAATTAATTAAAAAGTAATTAATTAATAAAAGTGATTAAGGGAAGTTAATTACTGGATTAGATTAATCAAAGGTGATTAATAAATTGTGGTTTAATTAAGGTTAATTACTTAATATAATTAATAGAATAATTAAAGGTGTAATTAGGGATCATTAGTTTATAATTAATGATGTGATTAAGAGTTGATTAATTAAAATTAATTAATCAAATGATAACTAATTAATTGTAATTAATTAAGGATTAAAGTAATTGATTATAATTAATTAATTAATAAAGTAATTAAATGTTAATTACTGTATTTGGTTAAGGATAATTAATTTGTGAAATTAATTAAGATAATTACTTAAATGTAATTAAAGTATAATTTATCAAGGTGATTAATTAAAGTGGATAATTAGAGAAGATTAATTAATTTATTTGTAATTAATTAATGATTATATAAGTAAGATTTATAATGAAGTAATTAATTTAATTTACTTTAAATTAATTAAGAGATGAAGTAATTAATTTAATTTACTTTAAATTAATTAAGAGATGAAGTAATTAATTCACTTTAAATTAATTAAAGATAGAGATAGTTAATTTAATTCATTTTAAATTAATTATGTTATGATTAAGTAAATCATTTCTTATATAAGAATGGATGACATTGATTTGTCTTGAATGGATGTAATCTCAGTAATGAGATAAGATGATATGTGGTATGAATGCTTGGTTGCATTATGATGGTAATATAGATTAACTATTGTGATGTTGATATGGATTACCTATTTGATTATGAATCATCTGTTTAAATGATAATGTGATTATCAATTGTAATTTGTGAATTATCTATCTGTATAGATAAGTTAAATTGTTTAAACCTTTAAAACAACTTGGCCTTAAAAGATACGTTTTGGATTTCGATGAGACCGGGATCGGGTTTCCGTATACCGGTATTCCAGGTCTGGAGACCCGAATACCACATCGATCCAAATTAACGATAGGTCGTGAATCTCAAGTGAAGATGAAGATTCAGAGTGCAAGGGTTATTGTCGTTAACTCTGAGGGTGATTCCAAAACGAGTGTAACGAGATAATGCCTTCGGTTTCGTTCGAACCCGGAACGAACTTATATGGATTGAATGCTTTCAGCACATCGTCAGGCGGACGATGAGCATTCTAAGTGATATGTTCTGATTAAAGGTAATCGTAACCTCAAGCCTCATCAACCGGGAATGGCTAAAACAGGGGAGGTGCAGCAAGGCTTCGTGGGTAGCGCCCACTGAGAGCAAGATAGATCCCTGTCTAGAGGTCCCTTTCTATATTTCGGCTTAGTGGGTAGTTGGAACTGCAGCCAACTACGGGGTTGTCTTGTTCGGGATTATCCAGTAAGGGATGGTTCCGGCTTTGTGTTGCAGGGGAGCGGGCGTACTCCTCGGTACGGTGATCTAGGCCACGTACTGTGACGGGCGGTACCCCAGTAGCCCTGCCATTGTATGGAATCCAAACTCCAATAAGTGCCGTACGTATTAGTTGTGCCCAACTATGTTGGAATGTGAGATGTAAGCATTTCAGCTATTTCTGTATTTTACTTGAAAACCCTAGACCCTATTATAATATAACTGGATTTCCTATCAAATGATTTGGTTAGCGTAAGGTAAAAAAACTTTTCCATGTTTATGTGTGGGAAGTCTTACGTGATACCTTTGTTTTCAAAAGGTTTTGAAGTTAAACAATTTTAACCCGTTTACTCACACCAGACCCATGTCTGACCCAAGTGTTTATTTTCTGTTTTATTAAACCTTGGGTACTCAATTTTTACGAGTAGCCAAGGGATTCAGGTTAGTCTTGACGAATACTGGAGGAGCTGAGGAGCAGGAGGCTTCAGCGAGTAGATATATAGAGTTTCCGCTGTGTTTGTATTAGTCTGTATTGTACTGGTATATTTGTGTTGTATAATAGACAGAAGTTTATAACTGTCTATTCTGTGATGTATAAATTGTGTACTCTGATGTATATGATACTATGTAATATCTTATGTGATAATATATTTCTCATTCCGCTGTGAGATTTCTGATGTATTGTTGTTCTCTCTTCTTTTCTTTTCTTCTTCTATCCCTTTCTTTCTTCTTAACGATGCGTCTTTCTGGGCTAAGAAAGTCGGGTCGTTACAGTTGGGATCAGCAACCGCAACACTAAGCCGAAATAAAAGGGACATCTAGACAGGGATGACCTTACTCTCAAGTGGGGGCTACCCACGAAGCCTTGCTGCATAACCCCTGATTTTCAATCATTCCCGGTTGATGAGGCTCGAGGCTAAACGATACCTTTATAGCACATATCCCTTAGAATGCCCATCGTCCACCTGACGATGTTTTCGCAAGCATTCGTCCATACAAGTCCATCCCGGGTTCGAACGGAACCGAAGGCACTATTCCTACTACATCCATTTTGGAAATATCCTCAGGATTAGTAGCGACTAGCCCTTGCACTTCACAGCTCCAATCTTCGACTCCGAACACGTTACACGAAACGTACAAACCGAATCGAAGTGGTATTCGAGTCTCCAGACCTAGAATCCCGGTATACGGAAACCCGATCCCGGTCTCTTCGAGACGATCAGCGCATTTGGCCAATATTGATAGTCGGTTATTTAACTATCAATTAACATCCACAAGCAACCACCACACAATAAATAATTTCCCACATTATTTATTTGCCCAAATATCTTTCCAAGATATATTTCTATTTTCAAACTCCTTTTGAAAACAATTTCAAACAGTTTCCGCTTACGGAATACATTTCGCAAAGGTTTATTTCCTCTGGAACACCAAGTACAATATTTTAAATTTTAAAATAATTTAAAAACACTTTATTATAAATATTTTTTTATAACATTGAAATCAAACTACTTTAAGACTTTATTAAAAATATATACTTTAAAATAAACCACTTTATAAATATAAACTAAATTTCTCCTTTTTAAAACATAATAGCAAATCACTTAATATAATTACTACAATAATATTTTTATTTTAAATACTTACTTAGGAAATTAACATTTAAAAAAAACAAATTTCCTAAAACATGCTTTTTAAAACATACTTAAAACCTTTAACTTATATTTCAAATTGCTTTGAAAACGTACTTGGCTATCCAGAGAAATACACTTCTCATTCCCATCTTTTAAAAATAAATCAACATTTATTTTTAAACCAAATCCATATCCTTTTATAAATTCCCACCTTGAATTTATATTTTCTAATATCCACTGATATTCCATTTCACTTTATAAACCCAGTTTATATCTTCAAAATCTCATTTCTCTTTAAATTTCAAATCCCAAAGTATTTGAATCAATTTATAATTGATTTCCCAATTTATTTTACTTTGAAATAAATTTCCTTACTTAATCCATTTATTTCCAAATTCATTAACTTCCAGATTTTATTTCTCATTATGATTTAAAATCTTTAAACTGAAACACAAGTCTCAGATTTCCCAAATTCCTTCTTTCTTTTTAATTACATTTAAACATTGAATTAAAATAAATTATTTATTCTTTAAAATAATATCACATAAGTTTTCTTTAAATTCAATATTTCTCTATTTATTCAAAATTCCTCTTTTCCATATTTAATTTATTCGAATTCACTAGAATTACTTAGCTTAATTTTTCTCTTTTATTTCTTCCCAAAAATCCAATTCAATTGCTTTTGATAACTCATTATACTAGGAAATTCAATCCAACCAGATTATCCAATATAAATCATCAGAGGATATCAACAATCATATCACAGAATATTTAAAAAAAATTAAATATTTTGAGGAATCCAGTCGGATCCCTCCAACCTGTTTCCCTGCATCCACAGATGTTAGCACAATACCAATTCCACTTCAAAGTGGAATATCGCAGTATATGGGTTTTATAAAATATCATCCGCTATTATGCGGCGCATAGGGTCTCATCCGCTATATAAATGCGGGAATATCAACAACTCAAATATATACATATGCCAATATGTATATATTGCTATATACTACTATATATAATATAGCATATTCAATCAATGCAACCATTCAATCAATTATTTAAATTTAACCATTTAAATTTAAATTTAACTGAGTGAGATTAACTCACCTTTGGTCTCTATTTGCAATCCACTTCAATATTATCTTGGTTTCCGATTTTTGACCTTGAATAACAATTCACAATTTATTATTATTTGTATTTACTAAACAATGAATTACCACTTATTTATTCAATTGTAAACAAATTTCCTTTTTTCACTAAAAATATTTTTAGTGATCAAACTAAATTGGATAGGTTAATAACGAATAAACCAATGATTTTATTTTAAACAAATAAATTTGATTTTAAACTAATTTCCTATTAAAATCTTTTAGTAACTGCAATAATTAAATTAGTTTTATAAATTAACTAATCATCCTAAACACATATTTAAAATAACTACTAAGTTTAAAATATGCATATGTATATTTATTTTGTTTATTATATGTATTTTCAGTACCTGTTCATATATATATTATCAAAATTAATTTGAAATGAATAAACTGTTAATACCTTACTGCCTGGACCAAAAGCTAGCGAAACCCTATCCAAACGCAACCCATCAAAACCAGAACGAGACTGCCCTTCACCCTTCGATCTCGAGCTTCCAGAATTCGTGCCCAAGAATCGACGTGGACCCTAACACCGAGTCGCCTCCTCATCCATTCGACTTCGCCGAAACTACAGTAGCCCTTTTGAACGCCAGCCCTCGCCTTGTGCTGTGCCCAGTCTCGACTTCCAGTTTGCCCTAAACCGAAGTCGCCTGGAACCCTACTCACCAATCCACCCTACTCCGCGAGTCCTAGATCGCGACTGTGTCGCACTCGACTTTGGCAGCCCACACGCGAGCGCGATCGAGATCCCCCCTCGATTGAGACGACCCAGCCACACGCGAGCAATTCGAGGCCGCTTCCGTTTCGCGTGCACGAGCACACGCGCGTATGCTCTTCTCTTCCCTGATCGATGCCGCGAGCCCATGTCGCTCGAACCCACCCCGCTTCGTTAATCGCTGCCTCTCTCTCTTTTATCTCTTTTTTTTTAACTGCGAATTGATTTTCGATTCAAAAAGGGAGTGCGATTTTCAATTGAAAGGTTGAGGAGATAGAGGCTGAGACGAGAAGAAAAAGCATGTGACTTTCATTCGTCCACCATTTTTTTCTTTTGTAAATTGATTTCGTAGGAACTGTAAATAGAGGGGAAAGAACGAGAAGCCTTTCATATTGTACTTTTGTTCGGCTGAAAAGGAGATGTGATTTTTACTTTTAGCTTCTAAAGGAAGACAAAGTATGTGATGTCTTTGAAAGGAGGGTAACGTATTCAAGTAGGCCATCTACAGTGACATTCGAAATGAAGGAAAAAGATCTACGGTGAAATTCTTTTTAACTGGTCAATATAACTTATTATTTATATTCGAATTTCAATTTAATTTTCAGTGCATTTATATATCGTATGCCCACGCAACAACTCAAAATGCTACGAAAATTGAAATCTGATAATAATACAATATTACGGATCCAATGGAACTGGTTTCGTCGAAATCCGAGAATGTGCCCCGGAACGCTATTTTTAAATTCAATTTAAACAATATATTTTTAAATCTGAACAAAACACCTTTAGACTCAATTTTAAAAGTTCTATTACCTTTAGTATTATTAATATGAACTTTTCAAGCCTTCAAAATATTTTTAATTAGCTTAGAATACCAGATTTACTATTTTACCCAACTTCAAATAAATTTAATTTAATTATTAAATTACTCAATAAACAGCGATATTTGAAATTTAAGTTTATAATTAACCTCTGAATATTTAAAATTAATTAAATATTCTAATTTCAAATATACAAAAATTCTGGGTCGTCACATTCCTCCCCCCTTAAAAGAATTTCGTCCCCGAAATTACTAGTTAGGAAGAATGGTCCAATGCCCGTCAACTATTTCCCAAAACCAACCAGTTTCAACAACTTGTCAAAACAAATCTTTTTATCAAAGATACACTAACCCTCTTATTAACTTTCCAAACCTATCCATAATTCCCAAACAATATCACTTACTTATTAATTCAAATTTAAATTTGAATTCAAATTTTACATTATCAAAATTTCTCAAAATTTTTCTAACTCCTTAAGTTTTCGAAAAATTTCGCCAGCGTCTCCTTTGCGCGGCTAGCTCGGTACAACTACAAAATGGCTCTACGGCCTTCCCATCTCAAAAAGAAAACAAAAGGCCAAGTGGCTGGATCAAACCCCAATCAAATTTCATATAGAAATTCAAATACATACCTTTTGTCGGGCCATTAAATTTTATCTTCGAAAGTCAAAAATCTCAATTTATCCATTGCTTTTATACACCTGTATATCCTACTAAGCAATAATATTCAATCACAATTCCAAAGTCATTTTATACTTTTCTTTACAAATTTCAATATTTGCTTTACTTACGATGCCCATATATCATCCGTACGCAATATCACATTCGATCGCTCACTCGATCACACAATTCCACTTCCGAACTAGTATTGTCCACCCGACTTCCTAGTGCGGACTCAGATCTGGTTTCTTGATCAGAAACCATCATTCTCCTTGCATAGCCACCAACTATGATAGAGAATATCCAGAATCAATCAACAATCCATATCCAGGTTCACCGTCCAAAATCGAGTGAAAAATCCCAACTCGGATCGGTATAATTACCTCGAAATTCTATGCTCGAATCCGGATCAAATCATTATGCGAATAAAATAATATACGTACATCCTACGTATAAATTCCAATTGATTATCAATTATATCAATTTCCTTTTTATTCACATTCATTTGATTGTTATTCACTTATCACACTTATCCCATTTCACCACTTTCAATCTAACCCTTTATGCAATTATCCACTTAGATAATTTTCTCGATACCCACTTCACTTAAGAATTTCATTTTTCAATCCTTAAGTTTAATATAAATATTTATACACTTCTTACATTAATTTTCACTTTACTATCGAAGTTTATTTTCATTACTATTCATTCTGCCCAAACAATTTCTTTTGAATTCAAATTGGCTTCCATTTTGACTATTGAATTAGTTCCACTTCCTAATTAATTTAAATCTCAATAAAAGTTTATTTGCAAGCTTACTTTCCTTAGTTCTTTCGATTTCACTTACTTTACATTCATATTAAACTAGATTCAATTACTCGGTTTCAACCTTATTTGCTTAACAAATTTTAAATCATTTGTAGTTAATGAAAATTTTCAAAAAATTTCTAACTCCCAAAATTTACGGAAAATTTTGCCAGAGTCTCCCTTGTACGGAGGGACTTCTGCGATATCGCAGGTTGCACAAATATATATACATCGGCCTCAGGCCGGAAATCACAATATATATCAATATATGCAGTTCATATCTCCTATTTTGAATTTTTGCGCAGGCGTACTTTATTTTTTAGCATTTTTAAAGCAAGCGGTGATTTATTTTAGAAATGCACACGGCCAAATCCAGCCATACGGCTTCCCTAAACCTGTACTAACTCCATTTAAACAGGTTAGTGACAAATATGCAAGATTATAGCATTTCAATTCATTTCAATAGCTAACACATACATAACATAAGCAATATTCACTAAACACTTCCATAAGTGAATTTATTAGGCCCAACACAAATTAAATGCTTCCATTTAAATGGTTTACACTTCATTACTTACATTCTATTCATTTTAACCCAAATGAATACGTATTTATTACGATTGATTTAAAAATCAATTATATTTCCTTTCTATCAATTCATAGAATTTTATTTAACCTCGTTTTACCTCAAACGATCCATTTTCTAATACAATTCGACAATATCAATGTGAATAAATGATTACTTCTGCTTTAGAACCATTTAGGTTAAATCCAACTAAATTTACATTTAACCTATTCCATTTTAAATTTATTCACAACTTTCATTGTATTTCTTCCATATCCAAAGAGTTTGATTCCAAACCATTTTATTAAACTCAGCCACCAATATATCAAATAACCATCACAAAATTTTACTCAAGTTATTTATTTTCTTCAAACAATTCCACCCAATAACTTAAGTTTATTTTATTCAACAACTTCCGTTCAAATCCTTGATTTCATTTTCTTTTAATCAAATCCCATATTTGATTTTCCTTTCATTTAACTTGGAATCCATTCTATTTGATTTCCTTGAGTTCAATCTTATTTTATATCCCAAGTTTGGATTTTCACATTTATATGTTTGAGTAGAATTTTATTTCATTAAATATTATCTATACTCGGCTGAATTTATTTCAATCCAATTTATTTTAGCTTGCTTCCAATTAAACCTAGCTACACCCCATTTTTGGATTTTGCTAAGCAAAGATTTAATTCCACTTAATAACATTCATGACACAACTGACTTTTGATTCAATTCAATCCAAATTTAATTCAATTTCAATTTCAATTTACATAACTTATTTCAAGTTAAATTCAAATATATTTTCTTCACTTTCATTTACTTAAGTTAAATTTTAATTCCCGGATTACAATTTCCCAATTTCTTCTTATTAATATCAACTTCACTTTATAAGTACAATAGTTGATCCATTTATTCATTCACCAATTCATTATTTAACCAATAAATTTTATTTCCAAACATTAATTATTTTTAGTCCATCTTGACTACTTTTTCCCATTCACATTTTACCCTTTACTCCAGATTATACATTAAATTTTAGTCAAGTATATATTTTTCATTATTATTATTCTATAAATATTCCAAAATAAGATTCCAGAGTATACACAAATTTTCAAAATTTCAAAATCCCATTTTGAAATCAACTATATCCAAACTCCTTTGGTAAATTCCATTATCTTTTTGAATTCTTAAATCAAACCCAGTTTGCAATCAATTCCAATTTAAAACAGTCCGGTAGCAATTTCTCTTGGAAACTCGAAAATAGACATCGATGATGCTGCAGTCATCACCAAAGTCATTTTCCAGCGACCCAAAGAGAATTAAATGCTTTTATCTCTTTAAAAACATTTCAAATATTTTTAATTTCCAAATCTCTCCAAAACTTTTGAAAACTGCTTTCAACTTCCAAGGAATTTAAACCTTTCTCAAAATTCCAAATTTTGAAATCCATCTCGATTTATTTTCAAATGTTCCTCTGGAATCCTATTCCCAATTATAATCATATTTATAATTCACATTTATAAACTTCATTTGTATATGAATTTATTTCTTGGCTTTTAGTTTAAATTTCCTTACAATAGTGATAATAATTTAATATTTCACTCCTTAACAACCAAGCATCCATATACTATAATAATTTTCGAAAATTATTTCTTTTATATACAAAATAATTTGGGTAAAATTTTTTCATTTACCCTATTTAAAAAGAATATTGTGTCGGTTTATCTTGTTTAAGAGTTTAGAAATCCCTATCGATATTGTGGCGTCCCACACATCGACCAGAATCTATAAACACCCAACCGATAAGTCAACACAATATAAAACCATTTTATATTCACTAACAAATACGCGCTCATATCTATTAATACCCTCAAAATTCCCACCAGAGCCAAGGTTATCGCCAGCCTAAGCTCTGATACCACCTGTAACGACCCGAATTTCCAGACCCGGAAAATCGAACCATTTTAGTTAAGAAGAAGAGGTAGAAGAAGAAAAATAGAAAACAACATCAGAATCTAACCATCGCAGCGGAATAAAATATAATATATATTAACAGATCTTTACACAAATCAAAACTATATCAGTTTTATATAATATAGCATCAGAGTATACACCAGAGAACACATAACATACAACTGGACAATAACCATATCATGTCCTCAATACAACAGAGTACAACAATCAACACAGCGGAATATATATAAACAAGTACGGGAGATACGTCTCGCCATCCAGCTCATCTCCTGAGATCCACAACATCATATCCTGTAACCTATAATACTCGGTCTGACCCGAGCATTATAATAAAACAATACCCGAGTCAGTCTGGAATACCAGCGTGAGAAAATCACACTCAATTGATTTTTAAAGTTTCAAAAATCCCTTTGAAAATAAAAGCATCTCGTAAGACCACGCCACAAATAAACATGTCGGGTTTTTACCTTACGATAGCTAAAACACTTTTTATCAAAATCCTCTGATATTATAATAGTGTCTATTCACAAATACTTATTAAAATAGCTGAAATTGTTACATGATTAAATTCCAGCATACTAGGTATACAAACAAATACCGTACAAGGCACGTAGGGAGAATGGATTTCCAACGAATGACTAGGCACTGGGGTACCACCTGTCACAGTACGTGGCCTAGATCACAGTACCGAGGAGTACGCCCGCTCCCCTGCAACACAAGGCCGGAATCATCCCTTACTGGATAATTCCAAATAAAATCACCCCACGGTTTGGATCAGCAACCGCAACACTAAGCCGAAATAAAAGGGACATCTAGACAGGGATGACCTTACTCTCAAGTGGGGGCTACCCACGAAGCCTTGCTGCATAACCCCTGATTTTCAGTCATTCCCGGTTGATGAGGCTCGAGGCTAAACGATACCTTTATAGCACATATCCCTTAGAATGCCCATCGTCCACCTGACGATGTTTTCGCAAGCATTCGTCCATACAAGTCCGTCCCGGGTTCGAACGGAACCGAAGGCACTATTCCTACTACATCCATTTTGGAAATATCCTCAGGATTAGTAGCGACTAGCCCTTGCACTTCACAGCTCCAATCTTCGACTCCGAACACGTTACACGAAACGTACAAACCGAATCGAAGTGGTATTCGAGTCTCCAGACCTAGAATCCCGGTATACGGAAACCCGATCCCGGTCTCTTCGAGACGATCAGCGCATTTGGCCAATATTGATAGTCGGTTATTTAACTATCAATTAACATCCACAAGCAACCACCACACAATAAATAATTTCCCACATTATTTATTTGCCCAAATATCTTTCCAAGATATATTTCTATTTTCAAACTCCTTTTGAAAACAATTTCAAACAGTTTCCGCTTACGGAATACATTTCGCAAAGGTTTATTTCCTCTGGAACACCAAGTACAATATTTTAAATTTTAAAATAATTTAAAAACACTTTATTATAAATATTTTTTTATAACATTGAAATCAAACTACTTTAAGACTTTATTAAAAATATATACTTTAAAATAAACCACTTTATAAATATAAACTAAATTTCTCCTTTTTAAAACATAATAGCAAATCACTTAATATAATTACTACAATAATATTTTTATTTTAAATACTTACTTAGGAAATTAACATTTAAAAAAAACAAATTTCCTAAAACATGCTTTTTAAAACATACTTAAAACCTTTAACTTATATTTCAAATTGCTTTGAAAACGTACTTGGCTATCCAGAGAAATACACTTCTCATTCCCATCTTTTAAAAATAAATCAACATTTATTTTTAAACCAAATCCATATCCTTTTATAAATTCCCACCTTGAATTTATATTTTCTAATATCCACTGATATTCCATTTCACTTTATAAACCCAGTTTATATCTTCAAAATCTCATTTCTCTTTAAATTTCAAATCCCAAAGTATTTGAATCAATTTATAATTGATTTCCCAATTTATTTTACTTTGAAATAAATTTCCTTACTTAATCCATTTATTTCCAAATTCATTAACTTCCAGATTTTATTTCTCATTATGATTTAAAATCTTTAAACTGAAACACAAGTCTCAGATTTCCCAAATTCCTTCTTTCTTTTTAATTACATTTAAACATTGAATTAAAATAAATTATTTATTCTTTAAAATAATATCACATAAGTTTTCTTTAAATTCAATATTTCTCTATTTATTCAAAATTCCTCTTTTCCATATTTAATTTATTCGAATTCACTAGAATTACTTAGCTTAATTTTTCTCTTTTATTTCTTCCCAAAAATCCAATTCAATTGCTTTTGATAACTCATTATACTAGGAAATTCAATCCAACCAGATTATCCAATATAAATCATCAGAGGATATCAACAATCATATCACAGAATATTTAAAAAAAATTAAATATTTTGAGGAATCCAGTCGGATCCCTCCAACCTGTTTCCCTGCATCCACAGATGTTAGCACAATACCAATTCCACTTCAAAGTGGAATATCGCAGTATATGGGTTTTATAAAATATCATCCGCTATTATGCGGCGCATAGGGTCTCATCCGCTATATAAATGCGGGAATATCAACAACTCAAATATATACATATGCCAATATGTATATATTGCTATATACTACTATATATAATATAGCATATTCAATCAATTATTTAAATTTAACCATTTAAATTTAAATTTAACTGAGTGAGATTAACTCACCTTTGGTCTCTATTTGCAATCCACTTCAATATTATCTTGGTTTCCGATTTTTGACCTTGAATAACAATTCACAATTTATTATTATTTGTATTTACTAAACAATGAATTACCACTTATTTATTCAATTGTAAACAAATTTCCTTTTTTTCACTAAAAATATTTTTAGTGATCAAACTAAATTGGATAGGTTAATAACGAATAAACCAATGATTTTATTTTAAACAAATAAATTTGATTTTAAACTAATTTCCTATTAAAATCTTTTAGTAACTGCAATAATTAAATTAGTTTTATAAATTAACTAATCATCCTAAACACATATTTAAAATAACTACTAAGTTTAAAATATGCATATGTATATTTATTTTGTTTATTATATATATTTTCAGTACCTGTTCATATATATATTATCAAAATTAATTTGAAATGAATAAACTGTTAATACCTTACTGCCTGGACCAAAAGCTGGCGAAACCCTATCCAAACGCAACCCATCAAAACCAGAACGAGATTGCCCTTCACCCTTCGATCTCGAGCTTCCAGAATTCGTGCCCAAGAATCGACGTGGACCCTAACACCGAGTCGCCTCCTCATCCATTCGACTTCGCCGAAACTACAGTAGCCCTTTTGAACGCCAGCCCTCGCCTTGTGCTGTGCCCAGTCTCGACTTCCAGTTTGCCCTAAACCGAAGTCGCCTGGAACCCTACTCACCAATCCACCCTACTCCGCGAGTCCTAGATCGCGACTGTGTCGCACTCGACTTTGGCAGCCCACACGCGAGCGCGATCGAGATCCCCCCTCGATTGAGACGACCCAGCCACACGCGAGCAATTCGAGGCCGCTTCCGTTTCGCATGCACGAGCACACGCGCGTATGCTCTTCTCTTCCCTGATCGATGCCGCGAGCCCATGTCGCTCGAACCCACCCCGCTTCGTTAATCGCTGCCTCTCTCTCTTTTATCTCTTTTTTTTTTAACTGCGAATTGATTTTCGATTCAAAAAGGGAGTGCGATTTTCAATTGAAAGGTAGAGGAGATAGAGGCTGAGACGAGAAGAAAAAGCATGTGACTTTCGTTCGTCCACCATTTTTTTCTTTTGTAAATTGATTTCGTAGGAACTGTAAATAGAGGGGAAAGAACGAGAAGCCTTTCATATTGTACTTTTGTTCGGCTGAAAAGGAGATGTGATTTTTACTTTTAGCTTCTAAAGGAAGACAAAGTATGTGATGTCTTTGAAAGGTGGGTAACGTATTCAAGTAGGCCATCTACAGTGACATTCGAAATGAAGGAAAAAGATCTGAGGTGAAATTCTTTTTAACTGGTCAATATAACTTATTATTTATATTCGAATTTCAATTTAATTTTCAGCGCGTTTATATATCGTATGCCCACGCAACAACTCAAAATGCTACGAAAATTGAAATCCGATAATAATACAATATTACAGATCCAATGGAACTGGTTTCGTCGAAATCCGAGAATGTGCCCCGGAACGCTATTTTTAAATTCAATTTAAACAATATATTTTTAAATCTGAACAAAACACCTTTAGACTCAATTTTAAAAGTTCTATTACCTTTAGTATTATTAATATGAATTTTTCAAGCCTTCAAAATTTTTTTAATTAGCTTAGAATACCAGATTTACTATTTTACCCAACTTCAAATAAATTTAATTTAATTATTAAATTACTCAATAAACAGCGATATTTGAAATATAAGTTTATAATTAACCTCTGAATATTTAAAATTAATTAAATATTCTAATTTCAAATATACAAAAATTCTGGGTCGTCACATTTTTGATATTATTATTAGTGCATAGTGGAAAACATTTCGAAAGTAGAATATAAATCTTAGCCAGCATAGGTACCATTATATTATGCCTGCTATAGCTGCCTCCTGAGGAGACAGGTTATACAATTGAAATCGTAAAGGCTCGTATTGTTTCTTTGGATTTCCAACAAATGGTCAGGCTAAGGAACTTCCTTTTCCACGATGGGTACGTCCCTGGAATAGACGACCCGAGAACCTAACCGGATCTCTGCCAACATAAGGCTGGGTTACCTCTGCAAAAATAGGTAACTACTGACACGCGTATGCCATCCCCCGATCGTCACCGATCTTCCCGAGGATCCCCGATTTCCAACAAACCACAAAGTAATAAATTTGCAGCAACCACAGAGGTTAAGTATCTGGGCTCCATACCATGATACCACCTTTATCCAGAAGGAATGACATACACTAAGGGGCGCTACTCCCTAGAACCTTGCCGCATCCTTCCTGTTTCGACCATTTCCGGGGTGTGAGGCTCGACGAAGTCTCGTCCACAAAGCTACGCTTTCTACAAAGCCCTGCTTCGGTTCAAACAAAATGATCAACCTATGATCACAAAGATATAAGATCAAACAAATGATCATATCGCAAATGATCAAACACTGATCATTTCACAGCAACACTCAGTATGCCACGTTACCAAATTGGGATATATCGCTGATAAATTTCAACTACATAACCTCTGAGCTCGTACGTCTCAGAGAAGGGTGTTAAGCTAAGAGAATAAATCCTCCGCCACCAACAGATATGTATTTGAAAGAAATCAGCTTTATGTCTCAAATTGTAACGTCAGACACACAATCCATACAAGTCTGTTCCGGGATCGAACAGAACCGAAGGCACTTCTCACGAAGCCCTTGCATTTCCGGATAAATTTCTAATCACGTCCGGACTTCCCGTCACTAAGGGTGATAAAACCTCTAAATCGGAGATCAGCCGATGTAGAGTAACTCGACGGTAATCCTTCCATTTTCAAAAATATCCGGTCTTCAACACCGGTCTTCGAATGCAATTCATAACGACGTATCACATATTCGGAATGGGTTATACGACCCCATGGTCCTTTCCCGGCTAACCCGAATAGTGAGCGCTTATTCAAAAATAAGTGTGGCATTCAAATTCATCCAATTCACAACGAATACCTATCCAAGGTAATTATTGATAGTCGGTTATTTAACTATCAATAAAGATGCGCAACATCATCAGATTCCAAATAATTTTCCAAATTATTTCATCTTCAAAAATATCTTTACTAGATATATAGTTTCCACACTTAACCATTTGAAAACAAATTTTCAAATATTCACTTTTCAATCTATCTTTAAAAGATAAAATTTCAAACCCTTCGTTTCATATTGGGAAAGTAATTCCATACTTATTTAATAATAAGTAATTCACAAATCATTTATTTTCAACATTTGAAAATATTCAACATACTTAAATCAATATTTAAGTACATATTTCATTCTTTAAGGAAATCATTCTCTTTAAACACATTTATTTGAGTCAAAACGAATGTTACGTAAAACATCGTTACGACGACTCACAATCACTAGTATAGGGATTCGAAATTAAAATAGATATATAAATCCCAATACTATATAAAACATTTTCTTTCGAAAATCATTTACTATACCAACAGTGTTATAGTCCACCATTTCCTTATTTTTTCGAAAACGTCTATTTCAACAAGAACTGCGGAAATCTATGCTTTCGATTCATAATACATCTTAAAACATCTTTAAAATGTTTAACTTCATTTTTAATATCACTTCTTCAAAAACGTATCCATTTTACTTAAAATTATATTCACTGTCCAAAATCGTGAATATAATTTACTTAACCCAATTTCAATCTTTTCTACACATTTTTATTTCAATAAAAATTCGCTATCCAAAATCGCGAATATATCTTCTTTAACATTTTAATTTATCAAATCCAATTGATTTCGAATTTATAAACTATGTCTATAAATTCTTTCCCTATTTATAAACTTCGATTTGTAAAAATTCCCTGAATTAACAAATTTAATTCATAACTCAAATCTTATACCAACAATCCATATTATAAGTCAAATACTTATAATTCCTTTATTTTACAAAATCATCTCCATTTATAAGTTCACAATTTATAAATTCCATTTATTTATAAATTCTTAAAAATTCATTTTAACGCTTATAAAAACTCGTTTTATAATACCAACATTTTAATTTATAAAGTGTCAACTTTATAAACCTTTTAAGTAAACCGTTTATAATATTTTAAAAATCTCAACTTAAACCATTTTATAAATCAATCAACTGTTTATTCCAAAAATCACTTTTCGGTTGTATTTCACAAAGGTCTTAACTTTTATAACTTTAAAATTTTAGACGTTTATTTATTTAAAATAAATCACTTCAAAAATTTAAATAAAACGTATAATTTCAAAGATCACTTTAAAAATCCTTTTAAATTAAAATTCGTTATTTTTAAAACTTGAATCCGATGATGCAACAGCACCAATTAGTCAATCACAACATCAAACATCATATATCAACATATGATAACAGAATATATCAAAATATCTGAAAATAACCAATACGGTGAGGAATCCAGTTGGATCCCTCCAACCTGTTTCCCTGCATCCACAGATGTTAGCACAATACCAATTCCGCTCCAGTACGGAATTATCGCGGTATATGGGTTTTATAAAAATCCGCTTACTAACGGCGCAATAGGGTCTCATCCGCTATACGAGGCGGGAAATCATCAATCCAATATATACATATGCCAATATGTATATATTGCTATATATATATATAGATATATCCTACTATATCTAATATCACATCCAAACAGTCAATCATCAATCAATAACTGTAAAAGAAAATCCACTTTCATTTGAGTGAGAAGATCTCACCTTGATTTTAATTCTGATTTCAGCGTTTATTTCGAATAAAATTAAACGGGCGTTTAATTTTACCCGAAATTTTCGCTAGCTCCAAATGGCTCCAATTCAGTTTCATCACGTAGTGTTCGAGAAAACGAAGCCAACGCCGCTCGTTTCGTAATTTTCTGATAATGTATGAACCAGTTATAGCTTTTTAAAGATCGAACAAATTATAATACAATTAATTTTTTCATTTTCCTTTAAAAATTTTACCCCTAACAAATCTGGTCGTTCGATCTCGAGACTACAGATCTGGGCCGCTTGTTCCCTTTCCCTCCCCCTTCGTTCATCACCGAACCAAGATAACCCATGCAGCCGCCGTTAAAACCCTAGTACACGTGACCACTCCACTCGACTTCGTGACGATCGGGAACCACCATTGCGACGCCCAACATCACCTCCACCCACACCTGGACTGCGCGCCCACTCGGTCAGCCATACGCCTCGATTGTCGTGCACGAACGTGATGGCTTTGAGGGCGAATTGCCGCTGAACTACCCAACTTCATACGATCATCTCCGTATGGATGGATAGATCTTGCGAAGCTCTACAAATCTCGCGTTGGAAGTTTCTTGAAATGGTTTCTGGATTGAGAGAAATTAGAGAGGAAAGATTCAAACAATATCGGCCTTCGAATTGGAAAGTGGCGGCTGAACGTTTCTTCTAGGGTTTGGCAAATGTAGAAGGAGATGGGTCCTTTTTATAGAATTTTAACGAAAACACTATTCATTCGTGATTTTCCCGAACTCCGATTTACGCACAGTGACTGGCGTTTCTAGGGTTTATCCCACGTTCCGGACACAATGGAATAGGTTTCGGAAGCTAATTCGATCGTATGTGTGAGATATGGCATTAAACGATCAATTTAAATTAAACCGATTTAAATCGATTTCGAGGCGTTTTGGCTTGCCCCGAACAAACGGTAAATCCAAAAATTACGAAATTTGAAATTTTACAATAATATCACATTACGGATCCGATGAAACTGGTTTCGTCGAAATCCGAGACTTTCTGAAAAATGACTATTTTTAACTCGACGATTCAAAATTAAAACGATATTGATGCGTTTCGAGCTGCCACGATCAATCGACAACTCCGATGGATACGAAAATTGAAATCCGATAATAACTAACTATTACGGATCCAATGGAACTAGTTTCGTTCAATTCTGAGACTGTTCGAAAATTGGCTATTTTTACAGTCGATAATTAAATATTAAAATATTCGATTTTCACAATTTAACTCTAAATTCGATTTTAAAAGTTCTATAACCTTTCTATAACTCCAGTATGATTTAATATAACTTTATAAATCATTTCCAGCACATTAAACCCATATTTCAGTTATTTCTGGAATTTCAATCATTAAATTATCGATTTAATTGACCAAATTAAATCCAATATTCGAATAATAAATTATTCGACTTCTTAATTCTACTTATCAGTATTTAAAATTAATTAAATATTTGAATTTTAATTATCAAAAATTCTGGGTCGTTACAGACTTCCCCCCTTAAAAGAATTTCGTCCTCGAAATTACAAGTTAGGAAAAAATGTCCTTAACTCGTCTACTATTTTTCACAATCCAAATAGTTTTATCAATTCATCAAAACAAATCTTTCTATTAAAGATTCGTTATCATTCAATCTCGTTTTCCAATTTCAATTATAAGTTTCAAACAACATTGTTTAACTTCAAAATTCAAATTTAAGTTTAAATTCAAATTTCAAACTTTCAAATTTTCTCAAAAATTTTCTAACGCCCGAAATTTCCGAAAAATTTCGCCAGCGTCTCCTTTGCGCGGCTAATACGGTACGACTACAAAACGTCCCTACGGACTCTCAGATTCCAAAAAGAAAAAGAAAAAGCCAAGCGGCTAGAGAAATAAGTCATCAAATCTCATATCAAATTTAAATACATACCTTTTTCGAGCAATTCAAATTATCTTTGCAATTCAATTCCAATTCCTTTATACACCTATATGTCCTACTAGCCATAATATCTAGTTATATATCCAAATCATTTTGCAAATTCTGTTACAAAATTTTCAATATAAACTGCTTATATCATCATTACTTCACTGTTGAAGTTACATATTCATTATCGTTCAATATTTACAGTTCACATTCATTTGAATTCAATTCACAATTCCAATCTAATTTGGATTCAGTTTAACTTCTGAATATTGAATTTTCATCGATTAACTTTCATTTATAACTACTTATTTTGGATTAGTTTCAATTACTAATTCATTTCAAATTCTAATCCACTTATTCAAATCTGTTTCTACTTACTTGAAGTTATTTGTAATTTCGAACCATTCTTTATTTAGTTCAAAATTCAAGTTTCAATTTAACTAATTCAACTTCCATTTCATGAATCAATTAATTATCAAAGTAGTTTATTCGGATTCAATCCTTATTCATTTTTCCATATCAATTTACTTTCATTAGATTGATTAACATCCAATACATTTATTTATTCAATTGCTAATTCACTTAACATTTCAAGTTGAATTTCCCTTATATAACTCAAGTTCATATTCATTTCAGTAATAAATTTTGATACCCAAAATCAAATTCATTCATCATTTCTTAAGTTATATTCCCATTAAACATCATTTATTTCACTTTCATTTTCTCATTTTATAAGTTATCCAACTTATATTCAACCTTTCAAAACCATTTTTGAAAACAATTCAAATTATCCTTTGAATTTCAAAAACAAAATCCAAAATTTTCAAACAACTTCTATTTAAAACAATTTGGCAGCAATTTCTCTTTTGGAAACCCGAAAATGAGCACCGGTGATGTCGCGATCATCATCGGAATTATTTTCCAGCGACCGAAAAGAGTTTAGAGCTTTCATCTTTCCAAAATACTTTTCAAAACCTTCGAAATTCATTTTCAAATCAAAAAGGAATTAAACTTTTCAAATCTCCAAAATTTTCAAATCATTTTCAAAACATTTCCAAATACTTCTCTGGAATTCCGTTTTAAATTACAATTCACATTTATAATTTACATTCTTAAATTTCATTTGTAAATGGATTTATTTCTTAACTTTGGAGTTACGATTTCAATTTCTTATTTAATTTCAGTGATGATAATTCACTATTATTACTTCCTAACATCCATGCAACCATATACTATAGTACTTTATAGAAAAACATTTATTTTCTATACAAAAATAGTTTTGGGCAAAATTATCTCATTTACCCTATTTAAAACAATATTGTGCCGAATTGTTCTATTCAAGTGTTTAGAGATCCCTATCGATAGAGTTGTACGGACAATACCGACCAGAATCCATATACCACTCAACAAACCAATCATCACAATATAAAACAATTTTATATTCACTAACAAATACGCACTCGTATCTATTATTACCCTCAACTCATTCTAGAGTACTGCTGACTCTATCTCTAATGAGTAACACCCAACAGAGCAGGGTTGTCGCTTAACTATATGCTCTGATACCACGCTGTCACGTACCGAAATTTTCGACTTTCGAAAATTCGACATCGATACTCCCTTTATCGACTGCCGAGAAATCGATTGCCGGAAACTCCAATAGTGAGGGTTTTAAAAAGAAGAAAAAGGCAGAAGAAGAAGAAGACAGAAGAAGAAAAAGAGAAGAAGAAAGAAGAACAACAGAACAACATCAGAATAGAAAACAATATCAGAATCTTACACATCGCAGCGGAATAATATATAATAGATAAATGAATAATCTTTAAACAAAGAACTATATCATTTTATACATACATCAATCAGAGTCAATATACAACTCAATACAACACAGCACATCAATGGACAGTTATATAAACTTGTCCTCATACAGAATACACAGCGGAATAAATAATATCAGATACAAATACTACGTCTCGTCATCCATCTTGCTTCCAAAGCTCCAGAATATCCAGAATATCCTGATAACATAACTCTAGGCTGCCCGTGTGGAAATTTGTGGGCACCCAGAGTTTAGAAGGGAACAATAAACTCTGAGTCAGTCATGGTGACTGGTGTGAGATCGTAAAACAGTTTATCTTTAGAATAAACAACAGGAAAACTTTTAATGTCAATTCGCAATGCTTTTGGAAAATGAAACTACCATAAGACCTCCCACCACACACACAATGCAAACGCAGACTTGGAGGAGATTTCTTCTTATGTTAGTCAAAAATGCTTACTACGCAAAAATCAAAACCTTTTTGATATTATTATTAGTGCATAGTGGAAAACATTTCGAAAGTAGAATATAAATCTTAGCCAGCATAGGTACCATTATATTATGCCTACTATAGCTGCCTCCCGAGGAGACAGGTTATACAATTGAAATCGTAAAGGCTCGTATTGTTTCTTTGGATTTCCAACAAATGGTCAGGCTAAGGAACTTCCTTTTCCACGATGGGTACGTCCCTGGAATAGACGACCCGAGAACCTAACCGGATCTCTGCCAACACAAGGCCGGGTTACCTCTGCAAAAATAGGTAACTACTGACACGCGTATGCCATCCCCCGATCATCACCGATCTTCCCGAGGATCCCCGATTTCCAACAAACCACAAAGTAATAAATTTGCAGCAACCACAGAGGTTAAGTATCTAGGCTCCATACCATGATACCACCTTTATCCAGAAGGAATGACATACACTAAGGGGCGCTACTCCCTAGAACCTTGCCGCATCCTTCCTGTTTCAACCATTTCCGGGGTGTGAGGCTCGACGAAGTCTCGTCCACAAAGCTACGCTTTCTATAAAGCCCTGCTTCGGGTCAAACAAAATGATCAACCTATGATCACAAAGATATAAGATCAAACAAATGATCATATCGCAAATGATCAAACACTGATCATTTCACAGCAACACTCAGTATGCCACGTTACCAAATTGGGATATATCGCTGATAAATTTCAACTACATAACCTCTGAGCTCGTACGTCTCAGAGAAGGGTGTTAAGCTAAGAGAATAAATCCTCCGCCACCAACAGATATGTATTTGAAAGAAATCAGCTTTATGTCTCAAATTGTAACGTCAGACACACAATCCATACAAGTCTGTTCCGGGATCGAACAGAACCGAAGGCACTTCTCACGAAGCCCTTGCATTTCCGGATAAATTTCTAATCACGTCCGGACTTCCCGTCACTAAGGGTGATAAAACCTCTAAATCGGAGATCAGCCGATGTAGAGTAACTCGACGGTAATCCTTCCGTTTTCAAAAATATCCGGTCTTCAACACCGGTCTTCGAATGCAATTCATAACGACGTATCACATATTCGGAATGGGTTATACGACCCCATGGTCCTTTCCCGGCTAACCCGAATAGTGAGCGCTTATTCAAAAATAAGTGTGGCATTCAAATTCATCCAATTCACAACGAATACCTATCCAAGGTAATTATTGATAGTCGGTTATTTAACTATCAATAAAGATGCGCAACATCATCAGATTCCAAATAATTTTCCAAATTATTTCATCTTCAAAAATATCTTTACTAGATATATAGTTTCCACACTTAACCATTTGAAAACAAATTTTCAAATATTCACTTTTCAATCTATCTTTAAAAGATAAAATTTCAAACCCTTCGTTTCATATTGGGAAAGTAATTCCATACTTATTTAATAATAAGTAATTCACAAATCATTTATTTTCAACATTTGAAAATATTCAACATACTTAAATCAATATTTAAGTACATATTTCATTCTTTAAGGAAATCATTCTCTTTAAACACATTTATTTGAGTCAAAACGAATGTTACGTAAAACATCGTTACGACGACTCACAATCACTAGTATAGGGATTCGAAATTAAAATAGATATATAAATCCCAATACTATATAAAACATTTTCTTTCGAAAATCATTTACTATACCAACAGTGTTATAGTCCACCATTTCCTTATTTTTTCGAAAACGTCTATTTCAACAAGAACTGCGGAAATCTATGCTTTCGATTCATAATACATCTTAAAACATCTTTAAAATGTTTAACTTCATTTTTAATATCACTTCTTCAAAAACGTATCCATTTTACTTAAAATTATATTCACTGTCCAAAATCGTGAATATAATTTACTTAACCCAATTTCAATCTTTTCTACACATTTTTATTTCAATAAAAATTCGCTATCCAAAATCGCGAATATATCTTCTTTAACATTTTAATTTATCAAATCCAATTGATTTCGAATTTATAAACTATGTCTATAAATTCTTTCCCTATTTATAAACTTCGATTTGTAAAAATTCCCTGAATTAACAAATTTAATTCATAACTCAAATCTTATACCAACAATCCATATTATAAGTCAAATACTTATAATTCCTTTATTTTACAAAATCATCTCCATTTATAAGTTCACAATTTATAAATTCCATTTATTTATAAATTCTTAAAAATTCATTTTAACGCTTATAAAAACTCGTTTTATAATACCAACATTTTAATTTATAAAGTGTCAACTTTATAAACCTTTTAAGTAAACCGTTTATAATATTTTAAAAATCTCAACTTAAACCATTTTATAAATCAATCAACTGTTTATTCCAAAAATCACTTTTCGGTTGTATTTCACAAAGGTCTTAACTTTTATAACTTTAAAATTTAGACGTTTATTTATTTAAAATAAATCACTTCAAAAATTTAAATAAAACGTATAATTTCAAAGATCACTTTAAAAATCCTTTTAAATTAAAAGTCGTTATTTTTAAAACTTGAATCCGATGATGCAACAACACCAATTAGTCAATCACAACATCAAACATCATATATCAACATATGATAACAGAATATATCAAAATATCTGTAAATAACCAATACGGTGAGGAATCCAGTTGGATCCCTCCAACCTGTTTCCCTGCATCCACAGATGTTAGCACAATACCAATTCCGCTCCAGTACGGAATTATCGCGGTATATGGGTTTTATAAAAATCCGCTTACTAACGGCGCAATAGGGTCTCATCCGCTATACGAGGCGGGAAATCATCAATCCAATATATACATATGCCAATATGTATATATTGCTATATATATATAGATATATCCTACTATATCTAATATCACATCCAAACAGTCAATCATCAATCAATAACTGTAAAAGAAAATCCACTTTCATTTGAGTGAGAAGATCTCACCTTGATTTTAATTCTGATTTCAGCGTTTATTTCGAATAAAATTAAACGGGCGTTTAATTTTACCCGAAATTTTCGCTAGCTCCAAATGGCTCCAATTCAGTTTCATCACATAGTGTTCGAGAAAACGAAGCCAACGCCGCTCGTTTCGTAATTTTCTGATAATGTATGAACCAGTTATAGCTTTTTAAAGATCGAACAAATTATAATACAATTAATTTTTTCATTTTCCTTTAAAAATTTTACCCCTAACAAATCTGGTCGTTCGATCTCGAGACTACAGATCTGGGCCGCTTGTTCCCTTTCCCTCCCCCTTCGTTCATCACCGAACCAAGATAACCCATGCAGCCGCCGTTAAAACCCTAGTACACGTGACCACTCCACTCGACTTCGTGACGATCGGGAACCACCATTGCGACGCCCAACATCACCTCCACCCACACCTGGACTGCGCGCCCGCTCGGTCAGCCATACGCCTCGATTGTCGTGCATGAACATGATGGCTTTGAGGGCGAATTGCCGCTGAACTACCCAACTTCATACGATCATCTCCGTATGGATGGATAGATCTTGCGAAGCTCTACAAATCTCGCGTTGGAAGTTTCTTGAAATGGTTTCTGGATTGAGAGAAATTAGAGAGGAAAGATTCGAACAATATCGGTCTTCGAATTGGAAAGTGGCGGCTGAACGTTTCTTCTAGGGTTTGGCAAATGTAGAAGGAGATGGGTCCTTTTTATAGAATTTTAACGAAAACACTATTCATTCGTGATTTTCCCGAACTCCGATTTACGCGCGGTGACTGGCGTTTCTAGGGTTTATCCCACGTTCCGGACACAATGGAACAGGTTTCGGAAGCTAATTCGATCGTATGTGTGAGATATGGCATTAAACGATCAATTTAAATTAAACCGATTTAAATCGATTTCGAGGCGTTTTGGCTTGCCCCGAACAAACGGTAAATCCAAAAATTACGAAATTTGATATTTTACAATAATATCACATTACGGATCCGATGAAACTGGTTTCGTCGAAATCCGAGACTTTCTGAAAAATGACTATTTTTAACTCGACGATTCAAAATTAAAACGATATTGATGCGTTTCGAGCTGCCACGATCAATCGACAACTCCGATGGATACGAAAATTGAAATCCAATAATAACTAACTATTACGGATCCAATGGAACTAGTTTCATTCAATTCTGAGACTGTTCGAAAATTGGCTATTTTTACAGTCGATAATTAAATATTAAAATATTCGATTTTCACAATTTAACTCTAAATTCGATTTTAAAAGTTCTATAACCTTTCTATAACTCCAGTATGATTTAATATAACTTTATAAATCATTTCCAGCACATTAAACCCATATTTCAATTATTTCTGGAATTTCAATCATTAAATTATCGATTTAATTGACCAAATTAAATCCAATATTCGAATAATAAATTATTCGACTTCTTAATTCTACTTATCAGTATTTAAAATTAATTAAATATTCGAATTTTAATTATCATAAATTCTGGGTCGTTACAATTATGAAAATAGATTTAATTCCATGGATATAGCTTTTCGTTTCGTTGGAAACGGAGTTAAATTGTGAAAGTTATGTATATTTCAATATTGTGTGTAAACTGATGTATTTAGCAATATTGTCTATTTTAAATTATATTTTATTTGTCATATTTTCTTCTAATATGTGTTAGTATTTTATTTTATGTATAATTTTGTCTTTTAAATAATTTAAAGTGATTATATAATTTTTCCAAAGCGTATTGAATTTATTTTCTATTTTTAAAGGCTAGTTTCTATTTTTCTGCTATTTTCTTCAATTAAATTATATTTAATTAAAATTTATTTATTCATTTTGTGAATGCATTTTTATTTTATGTTATTATCTTTGTTTATAAATGTTTTACAAGTCCATAAACCTTTTCCAAAGTCCATTGCATTTATTTTTCATATTTTCAAGAC
Source organism: Allium fistulosum (assembly GCA_030737815.1). Taxonomy (NCBI): domain Eukaryota; kingdom Viridiplantae; phylum Streptophyta; class Magnoliopsida; order Asparagales; family Amaryllidaceae; genus Allium; species Allium fistulosum. Next base: position 881,306,075 of record CM060903.1, read on the forward strand.
TAGTTGCAATTTTTGCTGTTTTACTTAATTAAATTTTATATAATTAATAATTAATTAATTTATTTTTGTTTATTTACTAAATTTTCGTATTTTATCTGAGTTTATATATATATTTCAGTTATATAAAACTTAAAAATAAATTAGAGGAAATATGAAAAGTTTTAAACTATTGAAATTCCTATGGCTTTTCACCTCCCGACCTTTCACTTTCTCAACTCCTCTCTTCAATGTTTTTGGCCATACCCTATTCTTTTCAGCGGACTTCTTTTCATTTTTTTAATGAAATTGTGTGTTATACAATATAGAAAGGATTTATAAATGTTTAAAATTTACAAACAGGGCATGGAAATTTGCAAGAAAAATACTACTAACTCTGGAAAAATTCCTACCTTACTTTAAAAATATTTAAAAGCCAAAATATATTTTATATAACATAAATGTAAAAATTAGAATAAAATATATCAAATAAAAATGTCATTTATATAATTTTGAAATAAAGAATATTGCTGAATAACCCAATATACACACAATATTGAAAACAGTATAACTTTTGCAATTTAAATCCGTTTTCAACGAAACGAAAAGCAGTATTCAAGTTATTAAATCTATTTTTATAATAAAAGATAAAATTCATAAATTTCAAACTTTTAAATTTTCAAGTTAAAAGTCGAAGTTTGACTATTTGACCAAAATTCACATTTTCTGGAAATATTAAATTTAGTCATATTTGGAATTCAAATCCACATACAAAATCAAAGTTTTTATATTTACAATAACAAAATTTATTCTTTTCATAAATAAAGATTTTAAATCTGGAAAAATCAATTTAAAATTAATTGTAAAATACAGGGTTGTTACATAAACTCTAGGTGCCCACTATTTTCCACACGGGCAGTCTAGAGTTGGGTTTTCTTAGATATTCAGGTTGAGTAGACTATCTGGAGCTAGTTCAGTTCTTGGAGTTCATGGACTGACGTTGCTTATCTTGGAGCATTCTATTGGAGACATTCTATCCGCTGCTAGAGTTATCATTTCTGCTTTCCGCTGTATCATTATTTATCTCTGATATTGTTGTATCATATTGATATCATTGTTGTATATCATTCTGGATATTGTATTCATTGGAGTTGTATATGATATCATTGTTTTCTTTTTCTTCCGCTGTGTTGTTGTACTTAACTGTGTTATAAGCTCCGGCGACTCGGATTTGAACGGTCGAATCTACGGCATTCGAGTATGATGTAAAGTATGGATGTCGATTTTCGAACGCGAAAAATTCGTATCGTTACATGTGGTATCAGAGCTGAAGGTTGAACTTTAGCTCAGGAGTATAACACGTTAAGTAGCTCATTAGAGATAGAGTGAAGTAAACTCTAGAATGAGTATATCCCTAAGATATCCGTTCGAATACCTCAGTAAATTCTCTTACTATCCACTGATAGTGAGTATGAGTGCAAGAAGAGGATGAGATAGGGGACAGGAAAATACGACTAGAAATGGTCAATACTCTGTAACAACAAGGAAACGATTTTTCTCTATCAATCTCTTTAGTTCAGCATTTTTTTCTCAATTCTTTGATAGTTCCTGGTAGATCCAGGAAGAAGGAGATTTGATATAGTAATGTAGGACATAAACTCTGGAATGGCCAAAATTGTTTGTTTGGATGAATTGTTTGCTTTGTTTGCTATGGTTGATAGGTATACTTTAGTTTCTAAACTGAAAGTTTTGAAATTGTATCCACATATCTATCTATTATTTGGGTCCCGATATGTTCTACGAGTGGTTAGTTATCCCTTCGAACTAACCGATGCCCCTGCATATTGCGTAGATGTGGATAACCTGAGTATTTTATTGATTGTTAAATAGATTCGTTCTCGTATCTATTGTTGATATTCTGATTTGGTAAGCCAAATGCAGAATAAATATTCAGTTTGATTTGATGAAATATTCTTCATCTATCTTTTGTCTCCTTGGCAAATTTCGAGGACGAAATTCTTTTAAGGGGGGAAGTCTGTAACGACCCCGAATTTTATATAAATTTAAATTGATAATTTAAAGAATTTTTGAATAAAATTTGTGAAATGTATCGATGAAGTGATGCGAGTTTCCCCGAATTAAAATAAATTTTATATAAATCATTTAAAATTAAAATATTGTATATATGAGAATATATATGTATTTGGGCATATAAGAGTAAATTTGAAATTGTATAAAATATAGATAATTGACACAAGTATAAAACAAATAAATAAGTAATTTTAAATTTTAAAATTTAGAATTTATGGTTAATAATAATTTGAATTTATTAAATAAATATATATATAGAAATATAAGTATTAAAGTAAAATTTATAATAGAAGTTTATCTAAATATAAAGTAACAAATAGATAAATTATAACAACATGTAACTAGAACTTCATTTAAAATACAAAGCAATAGAACAAAAATGTATGTACACAAGTATAACATAACTGAATACAAGTATGTAAACAAAGTATAAGTAAAAAAGAAAAGGGAATAAAATACACTCAATCAGGTAAACAAGTAAACATATAAGAGTGTAAAAAAGTGAGTATATATAAAGTATTGCAAAGGAATGAAATAAGTAAATATATACATGTGAATGAAGCTTGCAAAAGAAGGAACCAAATAAATATATGTGTTTGTACAAGCTAATTAATGCTATGATCCATCAGCCCCCAAACTAAAAAGTTATTCAGCCGAGTCAAACAAGCAAAGCAAAGAAAAAATCTCTGATGCTTGTACAAATACATTTTTATCACCCTATATGGTACAAACAAGAATTATATTTACCCTGTACAAAACCTATCTCCTGAAAACATCTTTCTATATACACCTTTCTTATGTCATTTTCGTTCACAAAGAAACTTAGCAAACCAGAAAAAGAAAAAGGAAAAAGTATCATCATTTTACAAATTCAAATCTAATCCAACTAAAACAAACAAGAAGATTTCCAGGAAATCAAGTTAGCAATTTTGCTTTTCAACAAAAAGGTTGTTCTCTGTTTCAATTATATCTCAGGTGAGCAAACCTTCAAAACTTGAACCTGTTTATATATATCTGATGATTTGTGTTGAATACTTCAAGTTGTTGTGAAATCTGTTGTATGAATGCCTGCGTATGTATATATAGATTTACCTATGCATGTTTATATATATACATATCAATGCTCTGTTCAAACTACAGTTTAAAAGAAAGAAAAACCTTAAATCTCACTCCCCTAATCTTTGATAGATTTTTATCTCTAACAAATAGTTTAGTTTGAAAATTCTTTATGAGGAAATCCTGTTTCAAGTTGAAGGGAACAAAAATATATGGACTCTGTAACTTGGTTTACAATGAAAAGAAGAATCATATGGTACATTCAACTATTTTAAATCATTGCTTTGATCACATGACTTGAATAAACATGCCAGGTTATGATTTTCAAAAACAATATGATGACTTTTTCTTAAGTGGTTTAAAAGCAGTTTGAATTTAACCCAAAATTTCATTTTTCTTAATTTCTGATAAACAATTCAATTATAAACGTTGAAATTTGGATTGAAGCTTGTTTGGGCTTCATTGATGATGAGAAAATTGTCGAAATTTTTTTCAAATGCAAGGATTTCGAGGTTGGAGTAAAAGTAGGGTTTAAGCTTGGTTGCTTTTTGGGGTCTGGAACGTGGTGGTTTCATCGTCACGAGTTGACCGAGCTTCACGAGAAGATGGGGAAGGTAGTTTAGGGTGTTGACGTGATGTGGCCGAGGTTACGACGTCGCTGATGGTCTGAGGTGAGGCGGCGAGACGTTTTAGTTGATCCAATGGGTTTCCAGAAATATCTCATTGGCTCGAAACTGTCGATTTTGTATTTCGATCAAAACTTGAAAATCTGGGTTCGCACTTGAGTTCGTATGGGTTCAAGTGATCATTGGGGATAGTGGTGACGATCGCCGAAGGTCGGCAACGATGGTTCATGTGCACCGTGTGCACGTGATATATCGGCAGGGACAAATTGGAGAAGAAGCTGCTGACTCGAGGTCGTTTTGGTGAATTCTCGTGAGTAACTCGTGAAAAAGGGGCAGTAGGCTCGAGTAAAAATGTTGACGTTGCGAATAATAATACTTAGAGAATTTTTAAGGTTGAAATTTTGGCACTCGGGTAAACTTTCGACAAGACTCGAAGTAAATGAGTATTTTTCTCGGGTAAGACTCGAAGTGGGTCTCGGGTCTGGGAAGTTGGTGATCAAAACAGTTTTGAATTAAAACTTAACCAAGTTTTTAAAACACTGTCCTAGCTAAATGTTTTAACTAAATATGTGATTTGGTCTCAAATAAAGGAAATAATTTTATCTTAATCTAATTAAGGTTTTGATAATAAATAATGAAAGAGTAATTAGTAATTAATTTAAGGTTACTTACTTAATTACTTAAAGAATAATTTGTCAATGTGATTAATTGATGGTTAATTTATTAATTTAAGGTAATTAATTAAATGGTGAATTAAATAATTAAAGGTTAATTATTTAATAATTAAAGGTTGATTAATTATAATTGAAGGTTAATTAATTTAAAACGATTAAAGAATAATTAATCAAAATGGTTGAAATTAATTAATGATTAATTAACCAGGATTAGTAATTTATTAATCTGATTTGAATAAATCAAACAATTAACTGACCTTACTTATGAATGTTTGAATTCTATTGAATGTGAATTGTTTGATATCCCTGATATGTGATGCTTTGTGATATACCCTGATTTATGTTGTGCTGAGCTGTGATTTCTGTTTCTGTGATATATTACTATGTGAATATAAAACCCCTTGGCCGTAAAACGGCACTTGAATTTTGATGCGACAGGGAGTCGGATTCCAGTTGGTTATCCGAAACCCACATCGAATTGTAATGATGAATCTTTGTGACTGATAAATTTATTTTATCTATGAATCTGTGAATGAAGATAAGCGTTATCGATTTTACCGCTTATCGATATATCTGTGATGATTAATGTTGCACTATTGTGTGAAACCCCTGGACTACACTTTTACACACACAAATATGGATTTCACGTGGAAATCGGTTAAGTCACAGATGATGTAAATTTAATGTTTTTGAAATTGAAATTTTAATTTCAATTGATTTTGAAATTGGAAATTGGGGTTTAATATGAAAAGCTTTTGAAAGGAGTTTTAAAGATATTTTGGATATCTTGAAATTTAAATAATTTGATTTAAATTTGAATTCAAGTTTGAAATTGAATTCTATGATTTGAAACTAGGGATTAAAGATGCTGTACAAGTTATATATGGGTTAAACCATTTTTAAAGGTATTGATTTGGGAATTTGAATTTAATTCAAGGGTTTTAACTCGTGTAAATATAACTGGATTTTTATGAAACGAAAACTACTTGTTTTCAAATTATAATAGCTTTCACATAAGGAATGAATTTCCAAATTGGGTTGAAAATTTTCAAGTTTGAAATGGAATTGAAATGTTTTGAAAACTATGAAATGAGTCTTTGATTTCAAAGACCGAATGAGTTAATCTTACTTGAAATAGAATTGTTTTGAAAGCTATAAGTTAAATCTTGATTTAAAGATTTAACGATATAACCAAATTGAAATGGAAATCGATTTGAAAATCTATGAATGAATCTTTGTGAATGGGGTTAACTTTGTAAAATAAATCTTTTTGTTTAAAAGATTAAAAGTGTGGAAATCGTTTAAACCATTGAAGGTTTTTGAAATAAATCTTTTATTTAAAAGATTGGAAATGGTAATTTGTTTTACCATTCGAATGAAAAGTTTTAAGCTTTAAGCTGTGATTTAACTGAGACCCCAGTATCCATATGATTTTTATTTGCGCTCGTTATTCGGTTTAGCCGGGAAAGGACCTTTGTGTCATATAACCCATTCCGAATAGTGATACAACGATATGGATCGCATTTGAAGACCGGTGGTGAAGACCGGGTATTTGCGAGAGCGATATGATGACCTATCAATTTTCTCTGCATCATGGCTCCGGTATAGAGATTCCCTAAGTGATGGGAAGTCCGATCGAGATTGTGAATACCCGGATTTGCAAGGGCTTCTTCGGAAGTGCCTTCGGTTCTGTTCGAACCCGGAACAGACTTGTATGGATGTGTGTCTGACATTACACTTTGAGATGTAAAGCTGGTTTCTATCAAATACATTTCTGTTGGTGGCGGAGAATTTATTCTCTTAGCTTAACACCCTTCTCTGAGACGTACGAGCTCAGAGGTTATGTAGTTGATGGTTACTAGTGATACATTCCCAATTTGGTAATGTGGCATACGAAGTGCTGCTGATCATTTGTTGATCGAAGCGTGGCTTTTTGAAAAAGCGTGGCTTTGTGAAAAAGCGTGGCTTTGTGAAAAAGCGTAGCTTTGTGGACGAGACTTCGTCGAGCCTCACAACCCGGTAATGGTCAAAACAGGAATGTTGCGACAAAGGTTTTTAGGGGTAGCGCCCCTAGGGTATGTCATTTCCTTCTGGATAAAAGGTAATATCATGGTATGGAGCCCAGATATTTTACCTATGTTGATTATACTTTGTGGCTGTTGCTTTGCGATTGAGGATCCTTGGATAAAGGTCGGTAACGACCGGGGGATGACATGACTCGTGTGTTAGTTACCTAGTTACAGCTGTACAGCGTGAGGTAGCGTCAGTGTGTTAGTTACCTAGTAACAGCTGTACAGCGTGAGGTAGCGTCGGCCTTTTGTTTGCAGAGATCCGGTTAGGATCCGGGGCGTCTTTCTAGAGGCGTTTCTATTTCGGTAAGGAAGTTCCTTAGCCTGATCATTTGTTGGAAATCCAAAGAAACAATACGAACCCTGTACGGTTTTAGTTGTATAACCTGCTATGGAATGTGGCGGTAACCTGCTATTGAACATAGTAGCTATAGTAGGCATAAGTGCGGAATGCCTATGCTGGCTAAGATTAATATTGTATTTTCGAAATGTTTTCTGCACTATGCACTAATAATAATATCCAATTGATTTTGCGTAGTAAGCATCTTTGACTATCATAAGAAGAAATCTCCTCCAATTCTGCGTTTGCATTGTGTGTGTGGCGGGAGGTCTTATGGTAGTTTCATTTTCCAAAAGCATTGCGATTTTCAATGTTTAAAGTCCTGATTGTGTTTGTTTTAAAGATAAACTATTTTTGTTGCTCACACCAGTCCCACGACTGACTCGGAGTTTATTGTTCCCTTCCTAAACTCTGGGTGCCCACTATTTTCCACACGGGCAGTCTAGAGTTGGGTTTTCTTAGATATTCAGGTTGAGTAGACTATCTGGAGCTAGTTTAGTTCTTGGAGTTCATGGACTGACGTTGCTTATCTTGGAGCATTCTATTGGAGACATTCTATCCGCTGCTGGAGTTATCATTTCTGCTTTCCGCTGTATCATTATTTATCTCTGATATTGTTGTATCATATTGATATCATTGTTGTATATCATTCTGGATATTGTATTCATTGGAGTTGTATATGATATCATTGTTTTCTTTTTCTTCCGCTGTGTTGTTGTACTTAACTGTGTTATAAGCTCCGGCGACTCGGATTTGAACGGTCGAATCTACGGCATTCGAGTACGATATAAAGTATGGATGTCGATTTTCGAATGCGAAAAATTCGTATCGTTACAAGCTTACTTGAAATCGAGAGGCATACTATGAATTGTTCCACATGATAAAACAATTTATCACCATCAGAGAGAGTTGATTGATAGAATAGATAATTGAAACGTAATAGCATACCTGTTCACTAAGGGACTGACTCAATTGGTTTTGAGGAAACTGATTGGAGAAGTTGGAATAAGGTTCCATAATTGACCCCAAGTGCAAGTGGGAGATTGATAGAGTTAGCGGTATATGCCCTAGAGGCAATTATGTAATTTGTTACATATATCTAACTTGATAACCAATCTTGTCCAATAAAAGGTGTTTTCTTCCTATTATATACTTGATATAATGTGTTATATTATTAATTAATTTGATTAAAAATATATTTAATAGGAAATCCATAAATGGTATGTTTTATGATAGTAGTTATAATGTGTTGTAATCGTGAGTAATTATCACAATTAAATTAAATATACCAATTTAAATATTCCTAGTCATGATGTACCGAGCCTGGATATCGATACATCCATTGAGACTAGCGTACGTAACACTCTCCAAATGTTGGGCAGTGTATTACTCATGGCTACAGGGAACACCAAGAGGTTACATACTGATAGTTATTGGATAACTATATTATAACTCACTCGATAGTTTTATGTTGGTTAAAATTAACTAAGGTCAAATAGAAAATGTTTTATCCTTCATATATTTGGATATGAATGGTTCATTGCGTGCTTAATAGATTAACTTTAAACATGTGAATCAAAACCCATTTTATCTCAATTAATAACTTGTTTATTGTTTGATTCAACTTAGATCTGCACAACTATGTGAAAAGCCGAGCTGCGGTGGTGGAATAGGAGCAGCCATCATCCTCAGTGAATGGAAACGGCCTTAGATCAAGGTCAAGGAAAGTCATCTCCTGATTGGGATGGCAGGGAATCAGGTTCGTTCCCCTACTTTGCCCCTTTTCTATTCCTAATAGACGAAGTGGTATCGCAGTTGAGCCTCTTACTTGTGCATAGGATATTGATCGACCCTAGGCATGCTCTAAGTTGGATGCAAGGCTGTAATATTTGGATGAATGTTGTGATGTGTGTTTGGTGTTTGTGTTCAAACCCTATAAATGAATGCTTTATTTTATCCACTTAATTGTGATGACCGATATTGATCATGTTAGTCCCATCGGAAGAGACGGGGCGGTGACCGCACAGTGCAAGTCCCTTCATCGGAGAGAGAGTTGATGGACTTGTATGATATTGATCGCGTTTAAGTCCCAACCGGAGAGTCAGGACTGGAATGCAAGGTACAAGTTCCCTTACCAGAGAACCAGTGGATTGGACTTGTACGGAAAGTAAGTCACCTCGTTGGAACGCGAGCAGATGGGCATGCTTTGGTCATTGAGTCCCCTCGTCGGAGTGTGAGCAGATTGGGCTCAGCAAGGGTCCGAAGAGACCATGGATTTAATTATCAGCCTTGAAAAGCCATGGATTTACTTATCGACCCTGATTAATGATCCGAAGAGATCATGGATTTACTTATTGGTCTCGAATGACCATGGATTCAATTAACGATCCAAAGAGATCGTGGACTTAACTATCGGCTTGGAACAACCACAAATTCCACTAACGATCTGAAGAGATCGATCTCTAGATTGGATAATAAACGATCCGGAGAAATTAACCCTCTAGATTGGATGGTAAGCGATCTAGAGATCAAGCTTTCAATTAGCGATCCGGAGCATTTAGGAATTGAATTTGTCATCGAATGCATGACTCGGAGAAATTGAGATCTAAACCTTGTCTTTGAACTCCAGTTGACCTTTAAGCAATTCAGTAGCAATTATTGAACCGAGTCATTGATTTCAACATGTGATTGCTAACCCTCGGATGAACACGAGATGATCCTAATTCTTGATGCGACCCATGACTTACTGATTCCGGGAGAACACAGAATCATTGTTTATGACCGACACTCATGCAAGGACTTTAGTCTTTAGCTATCATGGTCTGGAACAATCTTTGATTTATAGGTGAATCCAAAGGAACAGGATGATTCACCGCAGCTTGATATGTTGATAGCCAAAAAATCAACTACTAATGTTGCATCGACTTTGATATCTGTTCTTGAGCAAATCACACCTTCGACTCATAAGGCATGCTTTAGGGGGCAAGTGTTACATTGCCTTTTGACCGGGCAATATATAGACCGACTCGACAAATAAAACTTGAAAGCTATCGAGGAAGAAGGTCTAGAGAGATAGTCATAAAATCCAAAAACCAAATACAATCAATATCACAAAACGAAAACAAAGCCAATTAAAGAGTTCAACAACTTGATCCACCAACTTGATGGATCAGTACCAATCCATAAAATCTCCCCAGAATTACCCCATTTTCCCCATGCTACTTAGTCTTGATGCCAAAAGCCTACTCCAAGCTCCATGGATCGTTCGCATGCTAGTTGGTATCAAACGCCTCAAGTATCAAAAGCCAACAAGTCTGTTCCTCCACCGATCCATTGAATTGACTCAGAAACAAGCCCATAGCAATGCAAACAAGTTTGGAAACACAAAGCTAATGATATATCACTTTGATCCAAAGTAGCTAGAACCATCCATAAATTAATTATATGGATTAGCACCGAACCACGCCTATGGATCGGTACTGACCCATAACAGATTGCTGACTTGACCATGTTTTCTCAAGTGCAACTGCTGCTACCTCATGGAGATCATGGAGGAGAACATGGTGGAGCATTTTTCGCCGACCTACAGCTATAAATAGACATGAAGGGGCTTCATTTTGGGTATCGTTTAGCTCTCTAGCTATCTTTACACCTTTCTTGTAATTTCCTATCGAGTGATACCTAACCATAAGAACTGTACTTGTAAACAGCCACCAAATCAGCAATAAAGCTAAGTGGACATATGCAACGATTAGCCAAACCACTATAAAACTTTTGTACCTTGCTTTTTCTTGTTTTTATTTTGCTCCTTCACTTTTCTCTCTACTATACACATTTGGGTGTTTGTGCCAATTTCGGTTCGAACAACCAATAATAATTTTGTTATTAAAATACGAAAGGTCGAAATTATATTTATAAATATATTAACATATTTATTTATTTAATTAAAACACACACACACATATTTATACAATTTATAAAAATAGAAAATAATATAATTAAATAAATATATTATAATCTATATCAAGTATTTAATTAGGCTATTATCCAAAAAAGATTTTTATTTATTATTAATTTAAAGCCAGTTTCATTTAAATACATATAATTTATTAAATAATAGAATATACATTTATATAAAAATTACATTCATAGCCAAAATACATAGGTAAGGGTTAGGGCATATGATAAAACCTAAAATATAAGTTAATCTCTTAAATCCTACTTGTTCGTCACATGTTGATCTGAGAGAGTCTCCTATTACAATAGATCCCTCGCCTGCTTAAGTTTGCAAAACTTATAGCAGCACACCAAAGACGGAGGCTTTGTGTTTAGGAGATGGTGGTGATATGGTCGACTATGGTAGATAGGGGACAAAGGTTTCAAATGCAAACATATGAAGTGGAGGCTTGGTTTATATAAAAGAGTAAGCGAGATATATTTTTGCTAAAATATTTCCTCCTTTTACCTATTCCTACAATTCAAACTCATTCTACCTCATACTCTAAGTCAATGTTAACCCCTACCGCAATAGATAATTTAGCCCTAACAAATTATTTAAATCAATATGTAAATAATGTTTCAATGTTAAATCTTATTTAATATTAATGTGCATATATAACAATTATATATTAATCTAAATAATTAGTAGGAGCACTCCAAAATTTTCTAAAAGCTACCAAAACTACTAAAGGCATCCCAAACACTAAAAGCACTAAATAATTATATAACATTTATACTAGATAATCAGACTCAATAATTAATATAACATTTATATCAGTTAATTTGATTAATTTATAACACTTTAAAATCGAGTGATATCAGAGACTACACAAATCCGATTATGCGACTCATAGGTGTGTGTTCGGTCGTCGGTCAATATCGAATACTTCGAATATTAACATTCACACGTCACCTTAGTTAATAGTGTGATAGTTTGTCCAAACTTATCGCTTACACATCTTCAAGGTAAAATCATATTTTAAATATTTTAAGCAACACCCCTCAGTAATGATATATTATATACACATTCTCTTTTTCATCACTGTATCACTTTTGATATCTAGAGCTCGGTTTTGGCCAAAGCTCTAACAATATATATAGTCCATATCCAAAGTCCATGGTTCAATAGTAACATTTATTATTAACCGATATGCTCCGACCAAAGTCTTTGACTTTGACTTGACCACAGTTGACTATGATACTAACCTGTCACGTACCAAAATTTTCGACTTTCGAAAATTCGACATCGATACTCACTTTATCGACTGCCGAGCAATCGAGTGCCGGAAACTCCAATAGTGAGGGTTTTAAGAAAAAGAAAAAGTAGAAGAAGAAGAAAAAGAGAAGAAAGAAAGAAGAAGAACAGAAAACACATCAGAACAGAAAACAATATCAGAATCTTACACATCGCAGCGGAACAATATACAATAGATAATTACTAGTTTATTTAAAACAAAGAACTATATCATTTTATACATACATCAATCATCAGAGTCAATATACAACAATGGACAGTTATATAACTTGTCCTCATACAGAATACACAGCGGAATAAATACTATCAGATACAAATACTACGTCTCGTCATCCAGCTTATCTCCAAAGCTCCAGAATATCCAGACTATCCTGATAATATAACTCTAGGCTGCCCGTGTGGAAATTGGTGGGCACCCAGAGTTTAAAAGGGAACAATAAACTCCGAGTCAGTCATGGTGACTGGTGTGAGATCGTAAAACAGTTTATCTTTAAAATAAACAACAGGAAAACTTTTAATGTCAATTCGCAATGCTTTTGGAAAATGAAACTACCATAAGACCTCCCACCACACACACAATGCAAACGCAGACTTGGAGAAGATTTCTTCTTATGATAGTCAAAGATGCTTACTACGCAAAATCAAATCATTTTTGATATTATTATTAGTGCATAGTGGAAAACATTTCGAAAGTATAATATAAATCTTAGCCAGCATAGGTACCATTATATTATGCCTGCTATAGCTGCCTCCTGAGGAGACAGGTTATACAATTGAAATCGTAAAGGCTCGTATTGTTTCTTTGGATTTCCAACAAATGGTCAGGCTAAGGAACTTCCTATCCACGATGGGTACGTCCCTGGAATAGACGACCCGAGAACCTAACCGGATCTCTGCCAACACAAGGCCGGGTTACCTCTGCAAAAATAGGTAACTACTGACACGCGTATGCCATCCCCCGATCGTCACCGATCTTCCCGAGGATCCCCGATTTCCAACAAACCACATAGATAATAATGCAGCAACCACATAGGTTAAGTATCTGGGCTCCATACCATGATACCACCTTTATCCAGAAGGAATGACATACACTAAGGGGCGCTACTCCCTAGAACCTTGCCGCATCCTTCCTGTTTCGACCATTTCCGGGGTGTGAGGCTCGACGAAGTCTCGTCCACAAAGCTACGCTTTCTACAAAAAGCCCTGCTTCGGGTCAAACAAAATGATCAACCTATGATCACAAAGATATAAGATCAAACAAATGATCATATCGCAAATGATCAAACACTGATCATTTCACAGCAACACTCAGTATGCCACGTTACCAAATTGGGATATATCGCTGATAAATTTCAACTACATAACCTCTGAGCTCGTACGTCTCAGAGAAGGGTGTTAAGCTAAGAGAATAAATTCTCCGCCACCAACAGGAATGTATTTGAAAGAAATCAGCTTTATATCTCAAATTGTAACGTCAGGCACACAATCCATACAAGTCTGTTCCGGAATCGAACAGAACCGAAGGCACTTCTCACGAAGCCCTTGCACATCCGGATAATTTTCAATCACGTCAGGACTTCCCGTCACTAAGGGTGATAAAACCTCTAAACTGGAGATCAGCCGATGTAGAGTAACTCGACGGTAATCCTTCCGTTTTCAAAAATATCCGGTCTTCAACACCGGTCTTCAAATGCGATTCATAACGACGTATCACATATTCGGAATGGGTTATACAACCCCATGGTCCTTTCCCGGCTAACCCGAATAGTGAGCGATTATTCAAAAATAAGTGTGGCATTCAAATTCATCCAATCACAACAAATACCTATCTAAAGGTAATTATTGATAGTCGGTTATTTAACTATCAATAAAGATGCGCAACATCATCAGATTCCAAATAATTTTCCAAATTATTTATCTTCCAAAAATATCTTTACTAGATATAAAATTTCCACACTTCAAAAATAAATCAACGTTTATTTTTCTAAACAGTTCCCCTTTCCTTTTATAAATTCCATAGTGAATTTATATTTTCAAAATATCTACAGATATTCGATTTTCAATCGTTTTCAAATATTCACTTTCGATTTATCTTTAAGAAGATAAATTCTCAAAAACACTTCATTTCATTTTGGAAAAGCATTTCCATACTTATTTAATAATAAGTAATTCCCAAATCATTTATTTTCAACATTTGAAAATATTCGATATACTTAAATCAATATTAAGTATATATTCATTCTTTAAGGAAATCATACATTTTAACATCTATTTGAGTCAAAACGAATGTTGCGTAAAACATCGTTACGACGACTCAAAATCACTAGTATAGGGATTCGAAATTAGATAGATGTGTAAATCCCAATACTATATAAAACATTTCCTTTCGGAAATCATTTACTATAACAACAGTGTTATAGTCCACCATTTCCTTAAATTTCTCGAAAACGTCTATTTCAATAACAAGTGTTGAAATCTATGCTTTCGATTCATAATACATTTTAAAAACATTTTTAAAATGTTTAACTTCATTTTTAATATCACTTCTTCAAAAATGAATCCATTTTATTCAATAATATATTCACTGTCCAAAATCGTGAATATACTTCACTTAACCAAATTTCAATCTTTTCTACACATTTATTTCAAAGATAATTCGCTATCCAAAATCGTGAATATATCTTCTTTAATAACCTTCTATAATTCACTTATCAAAACTTAGTGATTCTAGATTTATAAAACAACATTTATAAATTGCTTTTATACTTTATAACAATTTCAACTTCAAAAATCATTTTATTAGCAATTTCTATTTATATTTCATCTAAGGGCAAAAATCTAATTTATAAGTAAATTTTCTTATAAATATTTTATTCCACAATTTCTTTCACATTTTATAACTTCATAATTTATCAATCTATAAATTTCATGTCTTCGCATTTTATAATTATAAATTTCATCTCTTCACATTTTATAATTATAAATTTCATCTCTTCACATTTTATATTGACTTTCCAAATTCGTTTCAATTTTCCAATTAAATTTATAGTTGGACTTCCAACTTATTTCCTTTTAAATAAATTCCTCTTGAAGAAAATAAATTTCTTTTAAAGAAAATAAATTTCTTTATCTCTTTCAATCTATTTAAAAATCCAAATTTTAAATTAAATTCTTCAATTTATAATCACTATTTTACGAAATCCATTTATTTAACATTTTCACTTTATTCTGGAATTTATTCAATACGATTATAAAAATTTACTTTTTATACTTTAAAAACTCCTTTCTTCAAAATTCTTCAATTTCAAAAATTGATTCACTTAGAAATTTTCTACTTGAATTTCAAAAATTCAATTTCGTTTGTCTTTGGAATCCAATGATGTCAAAACATCCATTCAGCTAAATTTTAGCTTTCAAACAATTTTCAGATATCAATATGATTAATAGCATCACTATAATCATTCACAGATTCATGTCACAATAGAAAATAAATTCAATCAATGTGAGGGGTCCAGTTGGATCCCTCCAACCTGTTTCCCTGCATCCAAAGACGTTAGCACAATACCAATTCCGCTCCAGTACGGAATTATCGCGGTATATGGGTTTTATAAAAATCCGCTTACTAACGGCGCAATAGGGTCTCATCCGCTATACGAGGCGGGAAATCATCAATCCAATATATACATATGCCAATATGTATATATTGCTATATATATAGATATATCCTATCATATCTAATAGCACATCCAATAGCAATCATATCAGTCAAATCAATAACTGTAAAATAAATTTTCCTTCGAGTGAGAAAATCTCACCTTAGCTTTTATTCGCAATCCATTTCCATTTCGTCTTGTTCCCTTTACGATTTCAACTGTATAAACATTTATACGATTTATTAATATTCGAAATAAATCGAACCATTAAATTTCTAACTTGATATGTTTTAATTATACAATGACCCCATTCTTTTAACCCAGTTTCCTTTAAATAAATTTTAAAACTAATTTCTCCTTTAACAAATTTATCTAACTAACAATTTAAATTTAAAATTAAATTTAAATCCAACCTTGTATATATATATATATATATCTTTTCTTAATTTACCTCTAATCCTATTTTAATTAAAACAGAACGGACTTTATATTTAAAACTGTTTCCCTATATTATTGAAATAGATATGCATATATACTTACTGCTTACATGCATATATGAATATATATCCTTTGTATACCAATTTATGAATTTAAATTGAAACAGAACTGTTTTAAAATTCCTTTACTGTAAAATAAAGTCTCACATATTTATATTTATTCATTTATTTAAATTAAATTAATTTAAATGTATACCTCGCTGCCTTACCTCAACAGTGACCTCATCGAGCTTCCCCTGCTCGATCAACCAGAGCTTGCCGCCCTACTGATACCATCACCAACGCGATGAACCACACTGCCTCAGATTGCGCGCCACCGTGAACTCGAGCTCGGGCTCGACTAGCTGCCAGATGGATCGACGAAGATGCTTGCTCGAGCCCCTGTGCTTGCGTCGCCGTCTCAGAGCTGCGAGCCTCCCCTCGATTCACTTGAATTCGAAACCTCTCTCGCGGTCGCTATTGCCCACGTCGCCGCTCTTACGAGCCATCACAATTTCCCACGTTCCCACGCACGCGTACGTGCCTGCCGCCCCATCCTCCGCCTCGCGCGCCACCCAGCTTCACTTCGAGATCCCAGGACTACTCCTCGCGCTGCTTCGAAACCACCGCCGCTTGCCTCTTCGAACGCCCCCAGGTCGCAAAACCGCCCTTCGATCTCGCGCCCTCCTCCTTCAATCGATTCGAACGAAAAAGAAAAGCAAGGGGAGGCTGCCATTTTTATTTGTTTTGATTTCTGTTTTGGAACGAGGCAGGTTTGATTTCTTTTGGAACAAGGGGGAAAGGAGATCGTGTATTTGCAGAGAGGTATGGTGGTTTAACAGGGAGATATGGGTAATCGTGGGTTTGAACGTGCTGTCGTTGACAAATTAAAATATTAATTTAAATTTGAATTTCGTTAAAAATTCAATGCGTTTTCCTGTCGTGTTCTCACATACAAACTCCGAAAAATACAAAAATTGAAATCCGACAATAATACAATATTCCGGATCCAATGGAACTGGTTTCGTCGAATTCCGAGACTGTGCCTCGGACGGCTATTTTTAAATTCGATTCGAACGATAAAAAATTCAAAACCGAACAAATTATTTCCACATCAATTTCTGAAGCTGCGGTTATCTTCAGTGTTATCATTATGAATTTTACAAGCCTTCGAAATATTTTTAATCGGCCTAAACTTGCAGATTCAAATTCTTATTCAACTTCCAATCGATTAAATTTTATAATTTAATCGCCAAATTCAAGGTTATATCGGGGATTCAAATTAAATCATCGATCAAACATTTAAAATAAATTAAATATTCTCAATTTAATTTGGTCAAAATTCTGGGTCGTTACAGACTTCCCCCCTTAAAAGAATTTCGTCCTCGAAATTACAAGTTAGGAAAAAATGGTCCTTAACTCGTCTACTATTTTTCAACATCTAATAGTTTTATCAAATTTTTTTCAAAACAAATCTTTCTACTAAAGATTCGTTATCATTTCAACTGGTTTTCTAAACATTTTCATAATTTTCAAACAACATTGTTTAACTTCTCAATTCAAATTCGAGTTTAAATTCAAATTTTAAACTTCAAAATTTTCTCAAAAATTTTCTAACACTCGAAATTTTCGAAAAATTTCGCCAGCGTCTCCTTTGCGCGGCTAATACGGTACGGCTACAAAACGTCCCTACGGACTCTCAGATTTCAAAAAGAAAAAGAAAAAGCCAAGCGGCTAGAGAAATAAGTCATCAAATCTCATATTCAAAT
The DNA here is from genome assembly GCA_030737815.1 of Allium fistulosum. Taxonomy (NCBI): domain Eukaryota; kingdom Viridiplantae; phylum Streptophyta; class Magnoliopsida; order Asparagales; family Amaryllidaceae; genus Allium; species Allium fistulosum. The sequence goes on from CM060903.1 coordinate 881,324,059, forward strand.
TTAAATACATACCTTTAGACGAGCAATTCAAATTATCTTTGAAATCAACTCTAATTCCTTTATACCTGTATATCTACTAGCTATGATATCTAGTTACACATTCAAACCATTTGCAAATTCTATTACAAAAATTTTCCAATATAAACTACTTATATCATCTTTACTTCACTATTGAAGTTACATATCAAATTTCGTTCAATCTTGCATTTCAAATTTCATTTAAATTCAATTTACAATTTCAATTCATCTTCAATTCTGAAATATTGAATTTCATCGATTAACTTCCATTTACAACTGCTTATTTTCAATTAGTTCCAGTTACTAATTCATCACAAATTCTAATTCATTTATTCAAATTTGTCTTCAACATTCAATTTCAATTCCAGTTTTATTCACTTTTGTTCGCTCCCAAAATTTATTTACAATTCACTACTTTGGTTTATAGCCACTTATATCAAACTGGATTTCAATTCGAATTCAATTTACATTCATGTACTTGCAATTGCAAATTGATTCATTCATTCACAATTTATTTTCAAAATTATCTTTATATAGCATTCCGGAGTCTTTTTCAACCTTTTCAAAAATCATTTTTGAAAACAATTCAAATTATCCTTTTGAATTTCCAAAACAAAATCCAAATTTTTCCAAACACTTCCATTTAAAACAATTTGGCAGCAATTTCTCTTTTGAAAACCCGAAAATGAACACCGGTGATGTCGCGATCATCATCGGAATTATTTTCCAGCGACCGAAAAGAGTTTAGAGCTTTTATCCCTTCAAAACATTTTTCAAACCTTTTAAATTCATTTTCAAATCAAAAATGATTTAAACTTTCCAAATCTCCAAAATTTTCAAATTCTTTTCAAAACATTTCCAAAAACTTCTTTGGAATTTCTTTTTAAATTATAAGTCACAATTATAATTTACATTCTTTAATTTCATTCGTATATGGATTTATTTCTTAACTTTGGAGTTATGATTTCAATTTCTTATTCAACTTCATATAATAATGATAACATTCAATATTATCACTTTCCTAACAACCATGCAACCATATACTATAATAATTTACAGAAAATCATTTCTTTTATATACAAAAATAGTTTTGGGCAAAATTATTTCATTTACCCTATTTAAAACAATATTGTGTCGGTTTATCTTGTTTAAGAGTTTAGAAACCCCTATCGATTACAGTTATCTAGACTGCACCGACCAGAATCCATAAACAATCAACCGATAAGTCAACACAATACAAAACAATTTCATATTCAAATAACAAATACGTGCTCATATCTATTATTACACTCAACTCATTCTAGAGTACTACTGACTCTATCTCTAATGAGTAACACCCAACAGAGCAGGGTTGTCGCTTAACCATATGCTCTGATACCACTTGTCAAGTACCGAAATTTTCGACTTTCGAAAATTCGACATCGATACTCACTTTATCGACTGCCGAGCAATCGAGTGCCGGAAACTCCAATAGTGAGGGTTTTAAGAAAAAGAAAAAGTAGAAGAAGAAGAAAAAGAGAAGAAAGAAAGAAGAAGAACAGAAAACACATCAGAACAGAAAACAATATCAGAATCTTACACATCGCAGCGGAACAATATACAATAGATAATTACTAGTTTTTTTAAAACAAAGAACTATATCATTTTATACATACATCAATCATCAGAGTCAATATACAACAATGGACAGTTATATAACTTGTCCTCATACAGAATACACAGCGGAATAAATACTATCAGATACAAATACTACGTCTCGTCATCCAGCTTATCTCCAAAGCTCCAGAATATCCAGACTATCCTGATAATATAACTCTAGGCTGCCCGTGTGGAAATTGGTGGGCACCCAGAGTTTAGAAGGGAACAATAAACTCCGAGTCAGTCATGGTGACTGGTGTGAGATCGTAAAACAGTTTATCTTTAAAATAAACAACAGGAAAACTTTTAATGTCAATTCGCAATGCTTTTGGAAAATGAAACTACCATAAGACCTCCCACCACACACACAATGCAAATGCAGACTTGGAGGAGATTTCTTCTTATGATAGTCAAAGATGCTTACTACGCAAAATCAAATCATTTTTGATATTATTATTAGTGCATAGTGGAAAACATTTCGAAAGTATAATATAAATCTTAGCCAGCATAGGTACCATTATATTATGCCTGCTATAGCTGCCTCCTGAGGAGACAGGTTATACAATTGAAATCGTAAAGGCTCGTATTGTTTCTTTGGATTTCCAACAAATGGTCAGGCTAAGGAACTTCCTATCCACGATGGGTACGTCCCTGGAATAGACGACCCGAGAACCTAACCGGATCTCTGCCAACACAAGGCCGGGTTACCTCTGCAAAAATAGGTAACTACTGACACGCGTATGCCATCCCCCGATCGTCACCGATCTTCCCGAGGATCCCCGATTTCCAACAAACCACATAGATAATAATGCAGCAACCACATAGGTTAAGTATCTGGGCTCCATACCATGATACCACCTTTATCCAGAAGGAATGACATACACTAAGGGGCGCTACTCCCTAGAACCTTGCCGCATCCTTCCTGTTTCGACCATTTCCGGGGTGTGAGGCTCGACGAAGTCTCGTCCACAAAGCTACGCTTTCTACAAAAAGCCCTGCTTCGGGTCAAACAAAATGATCAACCTATGATCACAAAGATATAAGATCAAACAAATGATCATATCGCAAATGATCAAACACTGATCATTTCACAGCAACACTCAGTATGCCACGTTACCAAATTGGGATATATCGCTGATAAATTTCAACTACATAACCTCTGAGCTCGTACGTCTCAGAGAAGGGTGTTAAGCTAAGAGAATAAATTCTCCGCCACCAACAGGAATGTATTTGAAAGAAATCAGCTTTATATCTCAAATTGTAACGTCAGGCACACAATCCATACAAGTCTGTTCCGGGATCGAACAGAACCGAAGGCACTTCTCACGAAGCCCTTGCACATCCGGATAATTTTCAATCACGTCAGGACTTCCCGTCACTAAGGGTGATAAAACCTCTAAACCGGAGATCAGCCGATGTAGAGTAACTCGACGGTAATCCTTCCGTTTTCAAAAATATCCGGTCTTCAACACCGGTCTTCAAATGCGATTCATAACGACGTATCACATATTCGGAATGGGTTATACGACCCCATGGTCCTTTCCCGGCTAACCCGAATAGTGAGCGATTATTCAAAAATAAGTGTGGCATTCAAATTCATCTAATCACAACAAATACCTATCTAAAGGTAATTATTGATAGTCGGTTATTTAACTATCAATAAAGATGCGCAACATCATCAGATTCCAAATAATTTTCCAAATTATTTATCTTCCAAAAATATCTTTACTAGATATAAAATTTCCACACTTCAAAAATAAATCAATGTTTATTTTTCTAAACAGTTCCCCTTTCCTTTTATAAATTCCATAGTGAATTTATATTTTCAAAATATCTACAGATATTCGATTTTCAATCGTTTTCAAATATTCACTTTCGATTTATCTTTAAGAAGATAAATTCTCAAAAACACTTCATTTCATTTTGGAAAAGCATTTCCATACTTATTTAATAATAAGTAATTCCCAAATCATTTATTTTCAAGATTTGAAAATATTCGATATACTTAAATCAATATTAAGTATATATTCATTCTTTAAGGAAATCATACATTTTAACATCTATTTGAGTCAAAACGAATGTTGCGTAAAACATCGTTACGACGACTCAAAATCACTAGTATAGGGATTCGAAATTAGATAGATGTGTAAATCCCAATACTATATAAAACATTTCCTTCCGGAAATCATTTACTATAACAACAGTGTTATAGTCCACCATTTCCTTAAATTTCTCGAAAACGTCTATTTCAATAACAAGTGTTGAAATCTATGCTTTCGATTCATAATACATTTTAAAAACATTTTTAAAATGTTTAACTTCATTTTTAATATCACTTCTTCAAAAATGAATCCATTTTATTCAATAATATATTCACTGTCCAAAATCGTGAATATACTTCACTTAACCAAATTTCAATCTTTTCTACACATTTATTTCAATGATAATTCGCTATCCAAAATCGCGAATATATCTTCTTTAATAACCTTCTATAATTCACTTATCAAAACTGAGTGATTCTAGATTTATAAAACAACATTTATAAATTGCTTTTATACTTTATAACAATTTCAACTTCAAAAATCATTTTATTAGCAATTTCTATTTATATTTCATCTAAGGGCAAAAATCTAATTTATAAGTAAATTTTCTTATAAATATTTTATTCCACAATTTCTTTCACATTTTATAACTTCATAATTTATCAATCTATAAATTTCATGTCTTCGCATTTTATAATTATAAATTTCATCTCTTCACATTTTATAATTATAAATTTCATCTCTTCACATTTTATATTGACTTTCCAAATTCGTTTCAATTTTCCAATTAAATTTATAGTTGGACTTCCAACTTATTTCCTTTTAAATAAATTCCTCTTGAAGAAAATAAATTTCTTTATCTCTTTCAATCTATTTAAAAATCCAAATTTTAAATTAAATTCTTCAATTTATAATCACTATTTTACGAAATCCATTTATTTAACATTTTCACTTTATTCTGGAATTTATTCAATACGATTATAAAAATTTACTTTTTATACTTTAAAAACTCCTTTCTTCAAAATTCTTCAATTTCAAAAATTGATTCACTTAGAAATTTTCTACTTGAATTTCAAAAATTCAATTTCGTTTATCTTTGGAATCCAATGATGTCAAAACATCCATTCAGCTAAATTTTAGCTTTCAAACAATTTCCAGATATCAATATGATTAATAGCATCAATATAATCATTCACAGATTCATGTCACAATAGAAAATAAATTCAATCAATGTGAGGGGTCCAGTTGGATCCCTCCAACCTGTTTCCCTGCATCCAAAGACGTTAGCACAATACCAATTCCGCTCCAGTACGGAATTATCGCGGTATATGGGTTTTATAAAAATCCGCTTACTAACGGCGCAATAGGGTCTCATCCGCTATACGAGGCGGGAAATCATCAATCCAATATATACATATGCCAATATGTATATATTGCTATATATATAGATATATCCTATCATATCTAATAGCACATCCAATAGCAATCATATCAGTCAAATCAATAACTGTAAAATAAATTTTCCTTCGAGTGAGAAAATCTCACCTTAGCTTTTATTCGCAATCCATTTCCATTTCGTCTTGTTCCCTTTACGATTTCAACTGTATAAACATTTATACGATTTATTAATATTCGAAATAAATCGAACCATTAAATTTCTAACTTGATATGTTTTAATTATACAATGACCCCATTCTTTTAACCCAGTTTCCTTTAAATAAATTTTAAAACTAATTTCTCCTTTAACAAATTTATCTAACTAACAATTTAAATTTAAAATTAAATTTAAATCCAACCTTGTATATATATATATATATATATCTTTTCTTAATTTACCTCTAATCCTATTTTAATTAAAACAGAACGGACTTTATATTTAAAACTGTTTCCCTATATTATTGAAATAGATATGCATATATACTTACTGCTTACATGCATATATGAATATATATCCTTTGTATACCAATTTATGAATTTAAATTGAAACAGAACTGTTTTAAAATTCCTTTACTGTAAAATAAAGTCTCACATATTTATATTTATTCATTTATTTAAATTAAATTAATTTAAATGTATACCTCGCTGCCTTACCTCAACAGTGACCTCATCGAGCTTCCCCTGCTCGATCAACCAGAGCTTGCCGCCCTACTGATACCATCACCAACGCGATGAACCACACTGCCTCAGATTGCGCGCCACCGTGAACTCGAGCTCGGGCTCGACTAGCTGCCAGATGGATCGACGAAGATGCTTGCTCGAGCCCCTGTGCTTGCGTCGCCGTCTCAGAGCTGCGAGCCTCCCCTCGATTCACTTGAATTCGAAACCTCTCTCGCGGTCGCTATTGCCCACGTCGCCGCTCTTACGAGCCATCACAATTTCCCACGTTCCCACGCACGCGTACGTGCCTGCCGCCCCATCCTCCGCCTCGCGCGCCACCCAGCTTCACTTCGAGATCCCAGGACTACTCCTCGCGCTGCTTCGAAACCACCGCCGCTTGCCTCTTCGAACGCCCCCAGGTCGCAAAACCGCCCTTCGATCGCGCGCCCTCCTCCTTCAATCGATTCGAACGAAAAAGAAAAGCAAGGGGAGGCTGCCATTTTTATTTGTTTTGATTTCTGTTTTGGAACGAGGCAGGTTTGATTTCTTTTGGAACAAGGGGGAAAGGAGATCGTGTATTTGCAGAGAGGTATGGTGGTTTAACAGGGAGATATGGGTAATCGTGGGTTTGAACGTGCTGTCGTTGACAAATTAAAATATTAATTTAAATTTGAATTTCGTTAAAAATTCAATGCGTTTTCCTGTCGTGTTCTCACATACAAACTCCGAAAAATACAAAAATTGAAATCCGACAATAATACAATATTCTGGATCCAATGGAACTGGTTTCGTCGAATTCCGAGACTGTGCCTCGGACAGCTATTTTTAAATTCGATTCGAACGATATAAAATTCAAAACCGAACAAATTATTTCCACATCAATTTCTGAAGCTGCGGTTATCTTCAGTGTTATCATTATGAATTTTACAAGCCTTCGAAATATTTTTAATCGGCCTAAACTTGCAGATTCAAATTCTTATTCAACTTCCAATCGATTAAATTTTATAATTTAATCGCCAAATTCAAGGTTATATCGGGGATTCAAATTAAATCATCGATCAAACATTTAAAATAAATTAAATATTCTCAATTTAATTTGGTCAAAATTCTGGGTCGTTACACCTCTTACAATAGAGTAGACAAATCATCTATTGGATTTTGTTTCACTTCCAACGTTTCAACTTAGACCCAACTTTAGTCGTTTGCGAGTGTTATGCCATTATTTAACTATAGCTAAAGCAGAGTATTCCTGTTAAAATTTCACAATATTCTTAAGTCGAAAGGTTTACATAAATTGACACAATGTGATTCCTTATTCAACCCAGTTGTTATTAACTAGTAGGAGACTCTCGATCAAGTCATTCTATTGTCATCCTATTACTATACATATGTAACCCCTTGATGTTCCCAGTAGTCACGAGTAATACACAATTCAACATTTGGAAAGAGTTATGTATTCTAGTCTCAACGGATATGTCGGTATCCTTTTCTCAAAACATATTGATCGTGTATATTTAAAACAAAATGTTATTTTAGTTATGATTTAATACTAATGATTACAAACCATTTGCAATAACAATCATATGACATTATTTAAAGATTTTATACTTGTATATTTTTAACTAATTTTTTTTGTTTTATATCGTAATATAACATTATATATAATAGAAAATAAAACCAAAACAACAAACTTTTACTATGAATAGGATTGTACACAGAGTCGGTTTACATAACACGTTAAATAATTGCTCCTAGGGCATACAGTTAACTCCCTTGGATTTAATTATATATGATGATTTATAAGTTGAGTTAGGTTTGTGATAAAATGCTATTGGAATGCTATATGTAATCATAACATAATAATGGTTAGAAAGAGATTTAGCCTTGTTAAACCCTTGATTTTATGCATAGTAATGTAGGAGGGATAACTTTAATGATGAGTAAATTATATTGGAATTGGGATTTTTATTTGGAAATGAATATATGAATTTTAATCATTTATGTGGATTTATTAAAAGGCGCGTTTTTTCCAGAGGGAGCTAGTAGCGAAAAATCTCATGAAAATTACCACCTTTTTACCAAAATATATTGGGAAGAAAATGATTTAGTGAATTTTGGAATTTTTCTAAGAATTTTCGAAACGATTTCTTAATTAATATGAATTTGTAAAGTTTATTTTAGTATAAAGCAAGGATATTAAAGAAATGATGAAGATTTAACTAAAATTATATATCTGATTTGCGGGAAAGGAGCCTCGATTTCCATGCATTTTGAATTTAAGTACGAATGGAATTTGTATTAGCAAATAATAGGCAAAGTACATAATAGGTCATGTTGTAAAGTTCCCAAAATTGTACAGCTAAATAAAATCATTAAATGCTAGCAAAGCTGGTTCTGAGCATTACAATGATCAATGCAATTTTCTAAATGATGCTTTGTAAGTATAAATTCGCTCAAAAGCTAGTGAACAAACTCTTATTTATAGGAACCATAATTTTTTTGGAACCTAATGTTGGACCAGGTGCATGGACGATAGGGTAAAAGGGAGGAACTTTGTAATAACCGGGATTTTCGACCCTCGAAAATCGACACCAATACGTCCACTGTATTGTGCGCCGAGCAATCGAACGCCGGAAAACCCGATTGTTAGGGAAAAAGAAAGAAGGAGAGAAGAAGAAGAGAAAGAAACTAAAAACAACACAGAATCTCACAATCACAACGGAACAATATATAATATCAATGATCTTTACAACAGGGAAACTGTTACATACGTACATCCATCAGAGTACAACAACAAATCACGATCATCAGCCTGGACAGTTATAACAACCTATCCTCGCAAATCTTGATGATTTCAACAACAATACAGTAGAAAATAAACATATACGTAAGTACGACTGAAGACCTCCAACTCATCTCCTGAGCTCCAATGCATCCAAAGCAATCTGTAAATATGCTTGCTCTAACCCGAGCATTATAAAAAATAACACCCGAGTCACTCTGGAAAACAACGTGAGAAAACACACCCAACTGGATTTTTAAGTACTAAAAAATCTTTGAAAATCATAAGTATCTTGTAAGACCACGCCATATATAAACACGAACAGGTTTTTACCTTACGATAACCAAAACATTTCATATGAAATTCTTTGATATTATAATATTGTTTAATATACAAATACTTATTAATCTTAGCCGAAATTGTTACATTAATTAAATTCCAGCATAATAGGTATACAACTAAAACCGTAAAGGCTCGTATTGGAGGATGGATTCCATACAATGACTGGGCTAGTGGGGTATCGCTGTCACGATGCATCTCTAGATAAAATAACACCGATGACCTCGCCTAGATCCCCTGCCAACACAGGACCGGCCTACCCCTTACCGGAGAGTACCGAATATGATCACCCCTCCGTTAATGGGTCCCGAAGCATACAAATGAGAGATAATATCGACTCTAGATAGGGATGATCTTACCCTACTTGGGAGTGACCCACTTAGCCCTGCTGCATCTCCCATGTTTTAGTCATTCCCGGTTGATGAGGCTTAAGGTTACGTTTTACCTTTTTATATAGCACTTCCCACTTGGAATGCTAACACTATCCTCCAAGCAACAATATAATGCCCGCATTCATCCATACAAGTTCATTCTGGGATTGAACGAAATGCTTGAGAGCTCCGTCTTTAATTCCATCATCTTCAAGATGTCTTCACTTCGAAAAGCTTGAGTTGGATCGAAGTTGTTTCCGTATAACATATCAGATCTCGGTCTCTTCGAAACAATATTCGATAATTCCCGATAAACTCAAACCTGGTTCTTTAGGAAATAAACTGTCAAAGATAAGATTGGAGATCACCTCCTAACCGTTAATGGACAAATTTCCTTATCATTGTCCTAGGAGAACGAAACGAGATTTATACGCACAGTACAACATCATCGAAGATGACTGTGCTATATAAATCACGTGTTTCTCTTAGATATTTCCAAAGTTACGTTTTGGGTCTAAATTCGATAGTCGGTTATTTAACCGTCGAATAAAAAAACATTCAAATCAGGAATTCAAAATCCATAGGGAAAACCAACAATGGTTAAGCACGCAAGCAACCACTACCCTGCTTTTAATTAATCTTTTATTTTAAATTCACTTTGTAAATACTTGAATCAAAATTCTTTTTACAAAGATATATATATATATATATATATATATATATATATATATATCCACAAATCTCTATATTTCAATACTTGGAAAATATCCATATACTTGTCTCAACGGTATAAGTATATTCACCAACACTGAGGAATTTTTTTTATACAATTCTAAATCATCTATAAACTCCGTTATAAATTTCTAAAACCATTTACAAACTATATTATAAATCTCAGGAAACATTTATAAACTCTTTCATACATTCCAAAAGTCATTTATAACCCTTTTTAACTCCAGAAAACCTTTTATAAACTCCTTTCATAAGTCTATAAACTCATTTCTAAAATTCTTTTATAAATATCTAACCATTTATGAACTCTTTTACCTTCTAAAACCTTCCTTTAAGCCATTAAACCATTTTATAAAACTTCCCTTATAAACCCAGTCCGTTATAAACTCTATTTATAAACCTCAAACATTTATAAATAAATTTTAATCTTTTATTTTAAAACACTATTATACAATAATAAACAGTATAAATAAATAAATATTAACTTTAAAACATCTTAAAATAATAATTAATAAATTTCAAAACATTCTTAATAAAACAATAATATATTATCTTAAACATTATGACAAATAATATTAATTAATTTCCAAGCCTTGTTGATTAATAATTATAATTAATCTTAAACCATATTAATAATCCAAAAATTTAACTTTTCAAAATATTAAAATATTGATAAACAACTTTAAAACAATATTAATATAAATAAACAACTTTAGAAAACATATATATATTCCCTTTATATAATTCCACACTTAATTTTTAACATAATGATTTCTATATTTATAAGACTATATTTTTTAAATCTTCTATTTATAAAATATCGTTTAACATCTTTAATCTATCCTCACTTTCAGTTCCCAAATAGAATCAACTATTTTTCTAAAACAACATTCCACGTCTTATTATAAATCCAACATTTGTGTTTTATTTCCCAATTTATCCAATGATAAAAGGTTCCCCTAATTTATAAACACCGTTTATAAATCCATACTTTTTTGTTAATAAAAATATGATTTTACAAATCTTCATTTCATTTGTAAAATATCACTTTTATAAATTATCACATTATAAATCCCCAAATTTATAAATAAATCTTAATATATGTATATATATGTATGTATGTGTGTGTGTGTATCACCCTATATAAAACGGTAATAAACATTTATATCAAAATATTTCTATCTTCTTTTAAAACCATACCCCTTTATTATAAAAAACGGGCTCATTCTTAAGATTTTAAAAATCTCTGTTCATAGTTCGAAAATCTATATTTAAAATACTTTTATAAAACTATAGATTTATAATCTTTAAAAATCGTACTTTTTAGAAAAAATTCTTCTTTAAATAATTCAAGACAAACTACTAAAACATATATAATTTCCAAAATCACTTTAAAATCCCTTTTTAAGTCAATCATTCGTTTATAACATTTTGAAATACCAAAAATAAGACCCAATGGTACTAAAGCACTAATAAGCAAAATCATATCCATGTTATCAAAAATAGCATCCAACATATCATATATCAAATTATATGAAAAATAAAATCAACAGTGTGAGGAATCCAGTTGGATCCCTCCAACCTGTCCCCCTGCATCACATATAGTATATAACTACATAATATAATCAACTGCTTCAAGGCGGGATCGTATACAAAGGCCAATCTGCTTTTACACTGGAATGTTATAGGGTCTCATCTGCTCCAGGGGCAGGAATATATCCAAACCAACAACATAAATTAGTAAATCATCCAAACAATCAATAACAATCAACAGTAAAATATCCACACATCCAATCAATAATTTTTTATCGACTATAATATATTTTTGATTAACCAAAAAGGTGAGATTAACTCACATTGATTTTAATAGTCGCCAAAACGTTCCGTTTTCAATTAAAATTGAACGGACGTTCAATTTTAACCTAAATTTCTATTTGCTCGAAATCCATCTAATCCGACTCCATATCGAAGTACTCACTGATACGATCGCAACACAACTTGGCACGTTTGATTTGGACCTCGTATGAATGAGTTATGAATTTATTAAATTTTGAAATAATTAAATGATAATTAACTTAAATAAATAAACTAATTACATTTAAACTTCCCCTTCTCTCTCAATACACACTCCAGGCACGAACTCAAAAATCAATCGTGCTCGATCCTTGCTGCCACTGCCTCTGCTCGCGCTTTGCTTCACCACGTCGCCGTCCACCATCACCGACCCCCCGACCTCGCGTGCCGCCGCCACCACCCAAAGTCAACCAAATCGAGCCCCCTCTGGCCCATGAACGTGGGCCAAAATTGTAACAACCCGCATATTTTATGATTTTATATTTAAATATTTTTTAAATATAACGTCATTGGTCGGATTAAAGTCCGAAAAGCTACTTTTTGCAAACGGTCGAATTAGGACTCGGGACCACTTCCATTGAGTCCAAAATGGCGTTTGCGACTTTGTTGAGTATAAGCTTCGATATGTTTGGAGTGAGTTGAATTTTGCTATTTTCTGTTGGGCTTTTGGGTTTGGGTTTCACCCAACTCATCATATACTCTAACTCAGCCCCTCTCTTCATCCATTCATTCTCATTTCATTCCTAATACTCTAGCTCAACTGAAAATGGGGGAAGAGAAGAGGAATTAGAAATTCCAAGCCCTAGATTCAATTGCAAACTCCATTTCTTACTCTAAAATCCAAGAGAAGCTTAGGTAAGCCTTGTTTTCTCCTTTTCCATCTCAATTCCTCTTCGATTTCAGAAAATTCCTAAACCCTAATTTAGGAAATACTTGTTTTGATCTTAGATTGAAGCTTGTAGAGTTGAAGTGAAGAGTGATTGATCTTTTCCTTGTTTTTGAGCTTCTTATCCTTTTTTTTTGAGTTTAAAGGTGAGTTTTTGAACTCACATCTACTTCTATAGATATCATTGTTGTTAGGTATGAATTCCTAACACTTATCTATGTCCTTTTGCTTTTGATTTGAATTTAATTGGTGAATATTCCAATTTTTGTGTTTTGGTCCAATTTTATGAAAATCCTCCTATGGATGTTTGGACATTGATGTTTGGGGTGTATCGAAGAGCCTAGAAGGCCGGGTTGTTGCTTGGCGTAAATCCTTAGTTGCCGTTTCTCGTCCGATCGCTTCCGATATGTTTTGGCCACTTTGGCCTAGGCAAATTGTTGCCCAGACCAGGACTTCAGATGTCTGAAATGCAAGTTCAGACGTCTTGTTTTAAACTTGGAGCAAAGTTTATACGATGGAAATTTATAAAAATGGAAGAAAACAAAGTCAGACGTCTGAAACAACCTTTTAGACGTCTGAACCACCCTGTCAGACGTCTGAACCACCCTTTTAGACGTCTGAACCACCCTGTCAGACGTCTGAAGCCATCCTCCAGACGTCTGAATGGTTTCTGAATTTCCAGAACCTAAATCCAAACGTCTGGATTGACCCCCAGACGTCTGGGATTGCCTATTTTTTCCTATTTGCCTATTTTTGATTGAATTTCCATAGTTTAATCGATTCGTGTTGATCCAATTAGTTGTTATTGCAATTTTTTGACTTTGATGATTCTTTTAGATTTCGTACACGGGTTTTTATAAAGTGATCCTTTTAAATTGTATTAAAAGCTTGTTTCTCCAATTCATAATTTCTATTTAAATACGCACAATTTTGCACTTCGAGCGAAGAGGGAGGAGAATTAAATGATTAAATAAAACGCGTGCTATGAACACGTGCATTTATCTTTTCAGTTAATTCCTAATCTATTCGTTTGACCGTTTTGACCTTTGGGTCTGGTTTACCGATGAGATGAGGTGAACTTTGTACTGCTTTGAGTGTGAAATTGACTAACGCTTAGTAAACCGTTTAGTGCGAACGTGGGGTATGGGACTCACGTTAACATTTTTCGGGTTCCTTTCTGAGAGTTGTGACACATTCCGCCGGACAGTGGTGTCCAGTACCGCCACTACGGTTTGTTGCCTTCGGGCGTTGCCTTTTGGCGTTGCCTTCGGGCGTTGCCTTTTGGCGTTGCCTTCGGGCGTTGCCTTCGGGCGTATGGATCCTTGTTATACAGTACTGAGCTCGAGCATCTTTTGTTTCTTTGACAATTATATTTCCCTAGTGTATCGCCTTTCGGGGTAGGTTCTTTGAACCACATGATATATAGCGATTACCTTGTGGAAACTTATGTTGCCTTTATTGGTATTTGTCAATTGCCTTTTGGCTTGTTTTGGGATATGATATCCTTTGTTTATTGGGATTGCCGATGAGATGAGGCTTATTATTCGACATTATGTGATGTCGATTCCTCTTTGGAGGATTTATTTATTTGCTAAGTGACTACGTTTTCACTATGTTAGTAATGTGGTTATTGTTGCATTTCCCTTTGGAGGAGTATTATATCACCATCTTATACCGCATTATTATTATCTAGCTTTATCTAACTGATTTGTTTAGCTAGACTGACCTGTGTATTTTACACTCGGGTCAGACCGAGATGTTTCAGGTTAGGTACATTGGACTTAGCCTATTTTGCTTCTGCATGGACTATTCCGCTAGCTCCTTTTTGTTATAGCTTTTTGTGTAGTCCTTTTTGTCTATAACTCTGATATGTATTCTATTGACTCGTCTGTATATTGTGGTTTGCTTTACCACTTGACATGTATCATTTTGTAAACTCTGTAATGTATCTGTATATGTGTAAATGTATGTGATGATCTTCTGTTTTGTGATGTGTATTACATTTGAGTTGTTATATTTTATTCTGATAGATCCTTCAGCCACCTACGGCTTTGTATTAAGTATTTATTGGGGATGTCGATCCACTTGAGTAAGGAGTGGCAATTATCGGCGTATTCAATAGATAATTAAGATAAGGTTATAGATGGTCGCTCCTATCTAGCTCTATTCTCCGTATTAGCAGATGGTGTTACTATGTAATACTCTTTGCTAATACGGGTCTCGGAGTGGGGCGTCACAGCTTGGTATCAGAGCTGAGTTCAGAATAAAATATGATAAACATAGAACAGAGACACATATTAAGGTACATCAAAGGGTAGTACAAATGTTACGAATCTTTGTATCATCGTGCCTTATTTCTTTCCGTGCCTTCGGGGTAGATAGAATTTTGGAAATACGTCTAGGAATGCATTTTTATTCCGTAGTATTCCATATTTGAATTAATGATATCTACCTCGTGAATAATCTTTTTCTTATCTTATCTTTTAGCTAATGGACGGAAGAGGCAGAGGTCGACGCTCGGATGCTGGGCAATCCAGCGGCTCGCATCCGGACGGCGTTTATATGTCTACCGATCAGTTCTTGGAGTTATTTAGGAGCACTCAGCCTCCAGCTCCTATTCGTGCATCTCCTCCACGCAAGTCTGCCTTTGCACGCCTGTGCAGTGATTTTTCTCATCTTGTAGGAAAGCCATTCAAAGGCTCTGAGTCCGTTCTTGAGGTCCAAGCTTGGATTCGCACATGCGAGCGTATCTTCTCTCGCATGGATCTTTCTGACCATGATCGAGTTCTTGTAACTTCTAGCTTATTGCAAGAGCGTGCCCTTGATTGGTACGAGCTTCTTATAGCCGAACTTGATGAGTCTGTTCTTTCTTGGACTCAGTTTCGGGAGCGATTCGAACTCAATTCGTTCCTGAATCTGAGAAAGTTTTATTGGCCCGTCGCTTCCTTGAGTTGAAGTAAGGGAAGTCCTCCGTCTATGAATATGTTGCATCATTCGAGGCCTTATCTAAGTATGGTCTTGAATTCATTAGCACTTCTTATAAGAAGAATATGAAGTTTGTCTCTAGTCTTAAGAAATATCTTAAGTCTTTAATGCTCCAGCTTAAGCTTTCTTTTGAGGAGTTGGTTGATTCGGCACTTCATCTCGAGGCCATCGAGAAGGAGTGTGATAGTGGTGATGATGTTGAGGTTCGCAAGAACCCCAATAAGAAGAAGTTTCCATTTCATAAGCAGGGATTTCTCCGTTCTAAGAAGAAAAAGCCTGTTGAATCTGGTCCTAACTCTCAATCTGCCGGAACACCTTCCATTCGGAAGTGTTTCAATTGTGGTTCTCCTGATCATATGATTCGAGCTTGTCCTAAGCCTCTCTTCTGCCATTATTGCAAGAAGGAAGGTCACCGTGTTTCCACCTGCCCTACTGCTCCTGCTAGTGCCAAGTCTGGTAAGCTTTATGTTGCTAAGGCTTCTGGAGGTTCTTCTCAGCCCAGAGGTATATCTCCATCTATTTTGGAAGGTTCTATTTTATTTCATGACTGTAGTATTCGAGTTCTTTTCGATACGGGAGCTTCGCATTCTTTCGTACAGAAAAAGCTCGTCGATGATTTGTCTTTGGATGTTTCTTGTATGGTTACTTCATTGAGGATTGCGAATCCTATTGGGGGATCCACAACCCTTAGCATGCTTTGTGATGATGTTGAGGTTGTTTTATGTGGCTTTTCTTTTCGTGCGAATCTGCACGTTATTTCTTATTTGGATTTTGATATGATTTTGGGTATGGACTGGCTAGAGAGATACGATGCCAGGATTATTTGTTCTAAAAGAATTTTATATCTTCGACATCCGGATTCGTTTACTCAGCTATCACTTGTTCTTCGGAATGTGGATAATTCCAAAATGGCCTTATATTCTCTTGACTCACAAGATGATGATGATATATCACGTATTCCTATTGTTTGTGACTTCTCTGATGTTTTTGAGCCGGTTTCGAGTTTGCCACCCAAGCGGGCGATCGAGTTCCGCATTGATCTCATTCCAGGCGCGCAGCCAGTTGGGCGTCCTCCCATGAGGATGTCTACAAAAGAAAATGAGGAACTCAAGAAGCAGCTTTTAGAGCTTGAGTCCAAGCAGTTGATTCAGTCCAGTTTTTCACCGTGGGGTACCGCGGTCGTCTTCGTGAAGAAGTCCAATGGAACTCTTAAGCTCTGCATCGACTATCTCAAGCTTAACGAGTTGACCATCAGGAATAGGTATCCTTTGCCGAGGATCGATGATATGTTCGATCTATTAAGTGGCGCTAAGGTCTTCTCTTAGCTCGACCTTGCCACTGGTTTTCATCAGCTCCGAGTCGCGGAAGATAGCATACCTCTTACAGCTTTCCGCACTCAATATGGTTCTTTCGAGTGGCTCGTTATGCCATTCGGTTTGACGAACGCTCCTGCTTTCTTTGTTGATCTTATGAATCGAGTATTCCGGGAATATCTCGATAAGTTCGTCCTTGTGTTCATTGATGACATTCTTGTTTATTCTAAGTCTGAAGCCGAGCATGCTAATCACTTGAGAATTGTCTTGAGTACTCTTCGTCACCATCAACTTAAAGCCAAATTCTCCAAGTGCCATTTTTGGGAGAATAAGGTTAAGTTCTTAGGCCATGTTGTATCTTCCGACGGCATTTCGGTCGATCCCTCAAAGATCGAAGCTATCCAGAATTGGAAGAGGCCTGAGAATGTTCATGAGATTCGTAGTTTCCTTGGATTGGCGGGTTATTACCGTCGGTTCATTAAGGATTTTTCCCATGTTGTGCTTCCTCTCACCAGCCTTACTCGGAAAGGCATTCGTTATATTTGGTCCGACAAGTGTGAAGCTTCCTTTCAGACATTAAAGGAACTTCTCACTAATGCTCCTATTCTTGTGGTTCCCGAGGGGAATCATGATCTTGTTGTCTACACCGATGCTTGTGGTAGTGGTCTCAGTGTCATGCTTATGCAGAAGGATCGGGTAGTTGCTTATGCTTCTAGGCAACTGCGTCCAAATGAAGTTCGCTATGCCACTCATGATCTTGAGTTAGCCGCCATTGTCTTCGCCTTGAATATTTGGCGACACTATTTATTAGGCGGGCGCTTCATTCTCTATACCGATCATAAATCCTTGAAGTATTTGTTCACTCAGAAGGAACTCAATATGAGGCAACAGTGTTGGCTCGAGTTTCTTGCCTCCTATGACTTTGATATCCAATATACCTCTGGTAAGGGTAATCGTGTTGCTGATGCGCTTAGTCGCAGACATTCGGCTGTCGTTTCTATGATGCTTGCCGAATGGGGTATTCTTGAGACTCTATCTTTTTGTGATATTCGTGATCGAGTTCCATCTTCTGATTCGCCTATTCTATTATTCAGTTTGGAAGCTCGACCCTATCTATTGGATCGTATTGCCGAAGCTCAGTGGCGTGATCTTGATCTTGTGCATCTTATTCAGCTTTGTGAGGCTGAATCCCGTGATGAGGCGTTGCGGGATTTCAGCATTGATTTTCATGGGTGTCTTCGTAAGAAGAACCGTCTTGTTGTGCCTTCTGATTCTGCACTTAGGCATGACGTTCTTGATGACTGTCATCGTTCTAAGTATACTATTCATCCTGGCAGTAGTAAGATGTATGCCGATATGCATCGCCTTTATTATTGGGAAGGCATGAAGCGCGATGTGGCGAGTTATGTGAGTAATTGCATGACTTGTAAACGTATTAAAGCCGAACATCAGTGCCCTTTTGGTCTCCTTCAGCCTCTTGAGATTCCATTGTGGAAATGGGATCAGATTTCGATGGATTTCGTTGATGGCCTACCTCGTACGAGATCGGGCCATTCTAGCATCTGGGTTATTGTTGATCGCCTCACCAAATCAGCTCATTTTGTTCCTACTAAATCTAATAGGACAGCTTCTCTTTTGGCTACGTTATTTATCAAGGAAACCGTGAGACTTCACGGTGTTCCTAGTTTGATTGTGAGTGACCGTGATCCTTTATTCACCAGTCATTTCTGGCAGAGTCTTCAGCAAGCTTTCGGAACAAAGCTTAATTTCAGCACAGCTTATCATCCACAGTCTGATGGACAGACTGAACGGGTGAATCGTATCTTAGAGGATCTCCTCCGTATTTGTATTCTTGATTTCGGAGGTAGTTGGGAGGATCATCTACCCCTTGTAGAATTCTCCTACAACAATAGTTTTCAGTTCAGTATCGGTATGGCTCCTTTCGAAGCCTTATACGGAAGGCCATGTCGATCGCCTTCTTGTTGGTTGGAATCTGGGGAGAAGCTTATTCTTGGCCCGGAGTTTGTTCATGATTCTTCTGAGAAGATTGTTCTTATTCGTCAGAGAATGAAAGAGGCACAGAGCCGCCAGAAATCCTACGTGGATAACCGTAGGAAGCCTCTCGAGTTCTCGGTTGGCGATCTCGTCTTTATTCGTGTTTCTCCTTTGAAAGGGGTTATGCGCTTCAGTGTAACAGGGAAATTGGTTCCTCGCTTTGTAGGACCATTTCCTATTACTGAACGTATTGGCCCTGTGGCTTATAGAGTTTCACTTCCAGCTCATCTATCCGGAGTTCACAACGTGTTTCACGTCTCTCAGCTTCGGAAGTGTCTTCGAAAATCGGATTCTGTTATCGACTCTCCTGATTTGCAAGGGCTTGAGATCTCACCAGACTTATCTATTGTACAACAGCCTATTCGCGTACTTGCCACGGAGGTGAGACACCTTCAAAACAAGGACGTGCCGCTCATTAAAGTTCAATGGTCCGCTAATCCCAATGACTGTACTTGGGAAACCAAAGAGTTTACCGAGCGATCCTTTCCGGGTTTTCTATCTTTGCTTAGCAATGGTGAGAATATCTTTTTATCTCAAGCTTAATTTCTTTTCTTTTTGGGTGATGTAAGTATGTAGTTGTTGCAAATTCTTCTCTAGGAATTGCGTGGACGCAATTTTGTTAAGGAGAGGAGATCTGTAACAACCCGCATATTTTACGATTTTATATTTAAATATTTTTTAAATATAACGTCGTTGGTCGGATTAAAGTCCGAAAAGCTACTTTTTGCAAATGGTCGAATTAGGACTCAGGACCACTTCCATTGAGTCCAAAATGGCATTTGCGACTTTTTTGAGTATAAGCTTCGATATGTTTGGAGTGAGTTGAATTTTGCTATTTTCTGTTGGGCTTTTAGGTTTGGGTTTCACCCAACTCATCATATACTCTAACTCAGCCCCTCTCTTCATCCATTCATTCTCATTTCATTCCTAATACTCTAGCTCAACTGAAAATGGGGGAAGAGAAGAGGAATTAGAAATTCCAAGCCCTAGATTCAATTGCAAACTCCATTTCTTGCTCCAAAATCCAAGAGAAGCTTAGGTAAGCCTTGTTTTCCCCTTCTCCATCTCAATTCCTCTTCGATTTCAGAAAATTCCTAAACCCTAATTTAGGAAATACTTGTTTTGATCTTAGATTGAAGCTTGTAGAGTTGAAGTGAAGAGTGATTAATCTTTTCCTTGTGTTTGAGCTTCTTATCCTTGTTTTTGAGTTTAAAGGTGAGTTTTTGAACTCACATCTACTTCTATAGATATCATTGTTGTTAGGTATGAATTCCTAACACTTATCTATGTCCTTTTGCTTTTGATTTGAATTTAATTGGTGAATATTCCAATTTTTGTGTTTTGGTCCAATTTTATGAAAATCCTCCTATGGATGTTTGGACATTGATGTTTGGGGTGTATCGAAGAGCATAGAAGGCCGGGTTGTCGCTTGGCATAAATCCTTAGTCGCCGTTGCTTGTCCGATCGCTTCCGATATGTTTTGGCCACTTTGGCCTAGGCAAATTGTTGCCCAGACCAGGACTTCAGAGGTCTGAAATGCAAGTTCAGACGTCTGGTTTTAAACTTGGAGCAAAGTTTATACGGTGGAAATTTATAAAAATGGCAGAAAATAGAGTCAGACGTCTGAAACAACCTTTCAGATGTCTGAACCACCCTGTCAGACGTTTGAAGCCACCCTCCAGACGTCTAGATGGTTTCTGAATTTCCAGAACCTAAATCCAGACGTCTGGATTGAACCCCAGACGTCTGGGATTGCCTATTTTTGATTGAATTTCCATTGTTTAATCGATTCATGTTGATCCAATTAGTTGTTATTGCAATTTTTTGACTTTGATGTTTCTTTTAGATTTCGTACATGGGTTTTTATAAAGTGATCTTTTTAAATTGTATTAAAAGCTTGTTTCTCCAATTTATAATTTCTATTTAAAACACGCACAATTTTGCACTTCGAGTGAAGAGGGAGGAGAATTAAATGATTAAATAAAACGCGTGCTATGAACACGTGCGTTTATCTTTTTAGTTAATTCCTAATCTATTCGTTTGACCATTTTGACCTTTGGGTCTGGTTTACCGATGAGATGAGGTGAACTTTGTACTGCTTTGAGTGTGAAATTGACTAACGGTTAGTAAACCGTTTAGTGCAAACATGGGGTATGGGACTCACGTTAACATTTTTCGGGTTCCTTTCTAAGAGTTGTGACACATTCCGCCGGATAGTGGTGTCCAGTACCGCCACTAGGTTTGTTGCCTTCGGGCGTTGCCTTTTGGCGTTGCCTTCGGGCGTTGCCTTCGGGCGTTGCCTTCGGGCGTTGCCTTCGAGCGTATGGATCCTTGTTATACAGTACTGAGCTCGAGCATCTTTTGTTTGTTTGACAATTATATTTCCCTAGTGTATCGCCTTTTGGGGTAGGTTTATTGAACCACACGATATATAGCGATTACCTTGTGGAAACTTATGTTACCTTTATTGGTATTTGTCAATTGCCTTTTGGCTTGTTTTGGGATATGATATCCTTTGTTTATTGGGATTGCCGATGAGATGAGGCTTATTATTCGACATTATGTGATGTCGATTCCTCTTTGGAGGATTTATTTATTTTCTAAGTGCCTACGTTTTCACTATGTTAGTAATGTGGTTATTGTTGCATTTCTCTTTGGAGGAGTATTATATCACCATCTTATACCGCATTATTATTATCTAGCTTTATCTAACTGATTTGTTTAGCTAGACTGACCTGTGTATTTTACACTCGGGTCAGACCGAGATGTTTCAGGTTAGGTACATTGGACTTAGCCTATTTTGCTTATGCATGGACTATTCCGCTAGCTCCTTTTTGTTATAGCTTTTTGTGTAGTCCTTTTTGTCTATAACTCTGATATGTATTCTATTGACTCGTCTGTATATTGTGGTTTGCTTTACCACTTGACATGTATCATTTTGTAAACTCTGTAATGTATTTGTATATGTGTAAATGTATGTGATGATCTTCTGTTCTGTGATGTGTATTACATTTGAGTTGTTATATTTTATTCTGATAGATCCTTCAGCCACCTACGGCTTTGTATTAAGTATTTATTGGGGATGTCGATCCACTTGAGTAAGGAGTGGAAATTGTCGGCGTATTCAATAGATAATTAAGGCAAGGTTATAGATGGTCGCTCTTATCCAGCTCTATTCTCCGTATTAGCAGACGGTGTTACTATGTAATACTCTTTGCTAATATGGGTCTCGGAGTGGGGCGTCAAAAAAATCGACCTCCATACGACGATCCAACCGTTGATTAGCTTCGTAAGGTCATACTCCACGTTTCCCTAGTTGAAGTCGAGGCGTGAAAACCCCTCAAGTGGCCGCGATGAATGACGACCATTGAATGAGGCAATGTTTATTTTTGAAATTTTCAAACCAATTTCCTCTGATCAAGCGCGACTAATATAGGGGAAGGAGTATGGGTGTGAACGTGTAGAGGTATGGTAAGGTATGGGCTGATTAAAGATTTTGTTATATTAATATATATTATTTTAATTTAAAATATCAAGCTATAAAACGCCCGAACATTTTGAACTGCTATCGAGACGTGCCGCCTGGCGTTCTATATGTTATACTCCTATTCTGAACACACTGGAACCGGTCTCGAGACCTAATTCGATCATATATAGAAGATATTTCAAACCCAATTATATATAAATTTTTTGAAATTAATTTCTATGCTTTTCGATCTCGCATGACCAAACGAGGTGACCGATTTTCATGAAAATTATCGGCATATAAAAATTCATTATTACGGATCCAATGGAACTAGTTCGCCCGATTCCGAGATAGTGCCCCGAAAGGCTATTTTCACTTGTTAATTAAAACGAGTTATTTCCAAAATCGGTTCAATCACTTTTAATCTCAATTTAAAAGTTTATTATCTTCATTCTTATTCAAATAGAATTTAAATCAACTTTTCATAATCATTTTATTCACATCAAATTCAAGAATTAATAATTTTAACAATTCCCAATATTCAATTTAACAATTAGATTATCAATTAAATCGCTGAATTTGAAATATAAGTTGTTTAACTTATAAAATTGACTTTTCAATATTTAAAATCAATTAAATATTCCAATTTCAAATGACTGAAATTTCTAGGTCGTTACATACTTCAAAATTTTTTTAATTAATTTGCCCCAGATCGAACTTTGTGTTTACATGAATAATGATTTTGTACCAAAACATATTTAGTAGTGATTAATAAAAGAGTATAGAGTTTTAAATTTCATTTAATTTATTAATTTATTAATTTTATTTATTATGATTTAATTATAATATTTTAATTATAATTATAATTATAATTATAATATTAATGTTATATTTTAGTTTTATAATATGTTTGATTTCACAATGCAAACATTTTAGCTACATTAAATATAGTGAGCTAATCTAGGCTACACATGATGAATGAATGTCATATGTATATATAATTAACTATTAGGATATCTTAACATGGGTATATCTAATATATAATGAATAGATAAGTATACACATAACAGTAATTTTAAATTATTATTTTTTCAACCATAATTTAAGAAGTATTAAATTTTATATTAATTAAATATCACACACAGCTACACCCACCCAATTCATTTTCTCCAAGCGCATTAAAAAATTCATCTTCCTAATAGTAAACCTCATTCAAGCATTACTTTATTAATTCAATTTCATTTATTTGTAGGCATTTGGAACCAATTGTAAAGGCAGAGCCTTTTCAATATTGATTACATCTTCAAATCTTTATTCATCAATTCAAAGAAAGTCTAGTTGGTGGCGATGGCTTTACAAAACCAATTGAAGCTAAAATCAAGTTTTTTCAACATAAATTAATTTAAAGATTTATCTATTATGTGGTCTAAAAAATAAATTGAAATTAACTACTATCTTGCATCAAAATAGTAATAAATAATAGAATAAATCCAACCTTCAAATTAATGAGATTACGACACATATAATTTCATTCACAGTATGAATACGCATAGAAAACCCTACCTTTAATTCAGATAATTGCTCGAAAAGAGTAAAATTGGTCTTCCTTACATTATTATTTTGGATATGCTCCAGTAATAATTGAAGCTTTAAGTTGCTGCTTTAAATTTGTGGAATTAAGGTTTAATTGTATTTATAAGCTTGGGTAGTTTACACTAAACTGCTCGGCTATTTCTTCACTCGGTTTGCATAATCAACCGAAGTTGATTTTTGCAGTGTTTTATCGAATTAATTTTAATCCCTTTTTAAGTGGCATTAGGGATAGTCTAGGTGTATGTAGATTGTAACGACCCGATATTTTGGACCATTCAAATCGACAATAAATCCACACATGTCGGACTTGAATAATTCAAAATACCGCGCTGTTAATTTAAATTTGGCAAAACTCAGCATATGTAGTAAATAAATCAATCACAGAATCACAGACATAGAGTAATACAATAATACGCAGCGGAATAGATAAAATAGTAGTTCATGAAGCTACTATATAAACATCAGAGTTAGAAATAAAATACAACAGAATATCTCAAATGCAGTGAAGTCTCTGAATAAATCAACTAGAAGAGCTGAAAGCTGAGGCGATAGATGGATCTCCAAAGGAAGCTCCAAACTCCAAGGGTGAGTCTCAAATGCTGTTTCACTCGGTCTGACCCGAGCGTAAAGCAAAACACAAAACACTCGAGTCAGGATTAACATTCTTATATTAATAAATCCAACTCAAGTGAAATATCAACTGAAATACAAGTAACTTAAAGGATGTTTGGGATAACCATCCTCTAAGGATCTTCAGAACTATCTACAAGGTGGAAATATACATTATAACACCGTGGTCATTTCAATTAAATTTATACTTCAAAACCCAAATATCATTTCATTTCAAATATAACTATTTACCCAAAATAGTGTATATACATTAAATAATTTATAAAGTAAAGCATTTATAATTTCCTCAAGTCTCG
The DNA here is from genome assembly GCA_030737815.1 of Allium fistulosum. NCBI lineage: Eukaryota > Viridiplantae > Streptophyta > Magnoliopsida > Asparagales > Amaryllidaceae > Allium > Allium fistulosum. Next base: position 881,349,156 of record CM060903.1, read on the forward strand.
CAAATCGATTCAAATCAACTTCAAATTCCAGATTCAAATTTATTCAAAGCTCAATTCATCAATTTAATTCAGTTTCTAAATAACAAATTTAAATTATATTGATTTCAAATACAAATCTAAATCACAAAATAAACCATTTAAATTTCCAATATATTTCAAAGCTTTATTATTCAACAATTTCAAAGTTAAATTTAACAGTTTCATATAACTCTTGGTTTAACTTCATTTATTATTTAATCAGGGAATATTCACTTAATGAATTCAATATCATTTAACCAGCCTTAAATTTACAAAAAAAAAAAAATTTCTTAAATTTATTTTAAACAAGAAATATTCATTAACTTACTTATAAATCAGACCCAAGTTAGGAATCATATCTTACATTTCAAATTCAATAAGTTTTAAATTGGTTTAATTAAATAAAATTCTTTTCTAAATTCAAATTATCTTCCCAACCTTAACTTATTCAAATTTTTACTAAAAATCAATTTTGGAACATAAATTTAAATACTCGACCATATTATATGTATTTAATTAATCTTAATTAAATTAAATATCATTATTAAATCCATATAAATCATTTCCATTTATATATAATAATTTTAGGCTCAACGTTAAATAAAACCATATATTTCTTTCCAAAACCATAGAATTTATTTTCAAAATATTTATATATATGGACCAACGGTGTCTATATATATATTTATCATAGGGTTAAGTGATACAGATATTTATCATTTCAATCCGAAATTTTTAAATATATACGGGTAGATATCATTTCGACCCGTAATCCCAATTTCAGTTCAAATGAAAATCGCTTGGGTTTATCATTTCAACCCATAACGAAATTCTCCTATTCTAAAGTCCGTTTGGGTATGTATCATTTCAACCCATAGTGAATTCTATACTAACAGGAAACTTGCAGAGTGATAACAGATACTAAAAAAAATTATATAACAACAGGCATATATCATCAGTATAAATAACAGATACGGGTGTCAGATGTCACAGGTGAACAGATACAAATAATAGTAATAACAGGCATATAATACTAGATACTGGTGTCAGATGTCACAGGTGAACAGTTATAGATAATAGCATATATAACAATGTAAATAACTACAGCAGCATATTTCAATTGAAATCAAATTTAAATAATAAAAGAACGTTAATCGTGAGTGATTGCTCACCTTTCGAGGCTAGAGATGAACGAGAATGAGAAGAGTTACGAATCCAAGCACGAGTTTCGAAGTAAAGCACGATGGGCATGGGTTCGATGATCAAAGCTGATAAATAATAATTTATGAAATAAATCAGAATCATCTAGATATGACTGAAACAAAATATATTAATATTATTTCTCTGAAATTAATATTTTAAAAATCAAATATATATATACAATTAAAATCGTTGTTTAAAATTAAAACATATATATAAAAATCAAACATATATATATATTATGCCTTTAAAAGAACTACATATATTTATAGGCTATTGCTAAATTATATACAACTTATACTTTAAAATATATTTGTAAGCTTATAACGGAAGACTATAACAACCTATACAAACAAACATACATAAACTATGAACTTGAACAGACAAAGTAAACATATTAAAAAATCAACAAAAATATATATGCATTCAATAATCAATTTTAAACATATATATCAGATTACAAATTAGTTCAAATACATAAACAAAGTCTCTATGTCTTAAAATTGAAACTTACAAATGAATACTTATTTAGATAAACAACTAATAAAATCGTATGTGCAAACACACGATACACAAACCAAAATTTACTTTACAAATGCATTAAAAATGGTAGTATATATATATATATATAAATAAAATAAAATAAACAATATATATATATACATATATATATATATATATATATATATATTCAAATGCCTCAAATACTATCCTAGAAACGCACGCATCACCTTATATAAAGTAATGCACATAGCCTATCATACATACTTCCCTTATTATATAATATAGTAACATGTCATTTCTATATATAGTACCTACCATAATATATTTATATAAACAGTATATGCATAGATTAATATTGTTAGCGTATATGCAATAACTCAAATACATCTATATATACTAGATTGCTGGGCTTTGCATCTAATGCCCCACTTCGATTTAGAATGTTCGAAAAAGGTTTGCTGAACCCAAAAAAATCAAACACTCTCCACTACTCCATCGTTCACCCCATCAGCAAATGCTAAAACCTCTCCAAAACTTTTCACTGATATCATCATTATATTTACCATGATATATAACCCTATATGTAAATTATTTTCACTTATGCATGCTTCAAAATAAATGTGCAGACTAATATATAACTAACTTTACAATATATATATAACAACACATATTATGATAAAGTAACGGTTGTAAACTTAGATATACTAACTTATTAGTATAGAATACTAATACATATATAAGCAACTTATTAATGAAATCTTCAGGACTCGACAGAGAGTGAAAAATATGTATAAAACTGCATGTTATTTATATAAACTTTAAATTGAAACTCATCAGTGTATATATATATATATATCAACAAATTTACATAAAAGAAGGATGAAAATAGTAACCGTATTTATACATGAGCTTATACTCAAACATATATATAATAGCTTAGCATTAACATAATACAAAAAAAAATCAACACAAAGTATATACCTTTATCTACAGAGAAGGTGCACGCAAATGGAAAGTGAAGGAGGCAGATCGATGACTGCCCAAGCCCAACGAAGCGCAGGTGAAAGGCGGGGAGCAGCGAGGTGATGGCATGGAAGAAAACAAGCAGATGAACAAGGAAGAGAGGTGTACGGCCGTGGGTTGCTGCATGTGTGGTGAAGGCCAGGTAGAGGGACTTGCGACCATGAAGAAGGTCGAGCAAGCTAGGCGGGTCGGAGCTGTTACCAGTTGGGGTGATACTCGGCAAGAGGAAGGGATGAAGACAGTGCGGGACGTGATGGGAGGTTAAGGAAGAAGGTTAGGGGCGTGCGTGTTTTTAATGGGAAAGAGAAAAGGAATTTACAGAGGAGAAGGAAGAAAAGAGATGGGAGGAGAGAAAAGGGAAAGGGGAAGAATAGATCTGGAGGAAGGAAAAGTTGAGATGGGGAATAAAGTAGATGGTATACGCAAGGTTGTAGGCAAAATAAATGGAATGCAATAAGAACGGGTGAGGTAACAAAGGCAAATAAGACGTTCAAATTAAATGAATGCCAACGGTCGGCCAAAATTTTAGCTGAAGAGTAAGGACCATTTATAGCTTGAGTGGACAGCGCGTTTCAAGTTTGAAACGTAAGGAAGGAATATAATCAACATTTCGGAACCGGTACGACGTAGAGTTTTTAATTCTTCCATCGCGTACCAGAGCTCAAAATACAAAAATAAATATACCGTAGTGATCAGCACGACGAGACGATCAAAACGGTATACAGATATTAGTGGTACGATCATCCGATCAAAAGTCGATAATCGGTACCAGAAATGCTGCTATTCTGTCAGAATTAAGATAAACGGAGTAAGAAACGTCCGAATTTCACGAAACGAATTTCGCAGTCTGATTCAGAATGTTCTAAATAAATTTTCTCCTGTTGACATATTTTGGTTTCGGAAAACTTTTAAATTCACTTTTATTAACCAGTTTGATTTGAAATGAAATTTCACAGGAAAATAAACTTCAATGTTATCAGATGAAAATTTACCAGTTGCTATATTAAAATAGACGTATTCCAAATAATAAATTTTTAATTTCAAATTTTATTGTTTAAAATTTCACAAATTTCCAGTTAAATATACTTTTAAAACCATTAAATTTTGCGGGTCGTTACACTCTCCCCCACTCAAAACTTTTCGTCCCCGAAAAGGAAGGAGGTAGAAGAATAGAAACAACCAGACAGAAAAGATAGATTGAAAGTCAAGATTAAACAATCAATTTAAACTATATAAATTTTACTTAAAATTTGAAAACTTCATTTGCAATTCAATTATCTTATCTACTCTAAAACCTTTCAAAAAAAAAATCCATTTGCAAAATTTCTTGCTTCCTTTATAAATACCATTTATATGTTTAAATGACACCTTTATAAATGTATGAAAATCATTTGAAAATAATTATTTACACTATTACTTATATTTACAAAGAAGCTAATTGAAAACATTAAATCCATAGTTCATAAATTTATTAACTCTATCTAAAATACTTTTCAAATATTATTAATAAGTCAATAATCATTTACTTTAGATATGTTTTATTTAATTAATAACCTCAACATATTTATAACACTAAAATTTTATTTAAACCCTGTAGTCTATAATTAAACAATACTTAAAAGAATATAGTCAACAAGGAAAAGAAGGAGGATTTGGAAACAGAATATAGGTGAATAAATAAAGCTGAGCAGATAAGGTGGATTCAAAAGAATAGCATCGGGCACGAACAATTAATTCAAACCATTAGAATTTCAATTCCAAATATTAATACAAAATTTCTTTGTTGGAAATATTGTTATAATAAAATACCTTTATAGTCGAAACGAATTTCCTTTCGAAAATATTTTTATAACTTGATGTTTCAACAAGTTTATCCTTGTTCCTGTAGACTCTGGCAGTGCGTTGATCAGGCGCAAAGCTAGAATTCTCCAGGTACTTAGTAGACTTGTTTCAACACCCAGTGAAAATACTGGAAAAACTTTTAAAAAAACAGATATGGAAAGTACAATCCAATCAAAACGGACAAAACCTTTGTCTAACCATGGTTCGTAGATACACAATGGTTACGCCTGGTTCCCCCAGGAAACAATCCATATCCGTAGGCTTTCTCAGCCCTGCGAGTTACGCCATGATGACTAGTAGAATGCAGGATACACAATGGTTACGCCTGGATCCCCCAGGAAACAATCCGTACCCCCAGGCAAGACTCAGCCAAGCATTTGCGCTACTATTCGCGACCTACACAGATTGCAGGATACACAATGGTTATGCCTGGATCCCCCAGGAAACAATCCATACCCCTAGGCAAGACTCAGCCAGGCAGTTGCGCTATGCAGTCACGAGAGAACAATAAGACCATGGGTAACGCCATGGAATTCGAAGGACACTCGAGTATCATATCCGGAAAACCAAAATCAGAGAGAATAATATCGATAGAATGAATCCAAGATGTGGCCACAAATCGGATATCAAGCAGAAGGCACTTTCCATATCTTTACTTCGAAAATATGTATCATATAGTACCTTTTCAAATCACTTTCAAATATCGTACTTATATAAAATCCATTATATATAAGATTTAATTTTCAAATCAAATACTTTCCAAAATCAATAGTATATCAAATCATACTTATATAGACTTCAATTATATAAGTTTTCACTTTCAAATTGAGTACCTTTTCAAATCCATAGTTTTCGAATCAATTTCATACTCATACAAATCAATTTTATATAAGTTCGACAACTCCCAGATCAAGTGTTTAGTAACATAAGGTTCTCAAATTTCAATTTGTTTCAATATCAGTTCAATTTCAAAATCATATACAATTTCACCAAATTATTTCTTCTCAAATTAATTATCTTTAGTTTCTAAGTTCCAAGAATAATAGATTTAGAAAATAAATCCAAATTTCCAAATCAATAATTTAAGTCAACCAATTCATTTCCAAATTAAATGTTTTCAAAATCATCTTATACTTATGTAAGGTCCATCTTATATAAGGATCAAATTTTCAAAATAAATTTCGCTGTATGAAGAGCCATATGGGATTGAATATCTTTGCTTTTATGGGTTATATATCTTTGTAATTTAAATTGGAAACTTTCTTTTAGTAAGTAAAGATAATCTAACCCGACAGCTTTTAATTTCAGCGTCAAAATATATCAATGATATTAGGATATAAGATGTACATACGTCATCATTTCGCAAAATCACATTTGATCGCTCGTTCGATCACACAAGTTCGCTTTCGAACTAGTATCGTCCATTCGACTTCCGTAATGCGGATTTCGATATGGTTTCTCGGCTAGAAGCCATCAGTCTCCTTGCATAGCCATATACTATGATAGAGAATTCTAGAATCAAGCCCAAGATCCATATCAAATATTCGCCGTCAAGAATCGAATGAAAAATCCTAACACGAAATGGTGTAATTCACCTCGAACTTGTGTACTCAAACTTGGATCAAATTAATTATGCGAATAAAACAGCATACGTACAACTTATATATATTTTTCCAACTAGTCAAATATATAGTTTCCTAAAGATGTTATTAAGTTAAAACATTTAAACTAAACTTTATTCAAAATATTTTGAAGACCAAATTCTTCTCAAAACATTTCAAATCTACATTTCATATTAGAAAATTTTAAAATAGCCTTATTTGTTTATTAACAAAACAGTTTCAGCTTATTTAAATCATATTATTACATATTTTAAACATACATATCAACTTATATGCTTTACTTCAAAGTTCTCAGCTTTTGAAAAGTTAACCTTGATTTGGAAGTGCTCGAACCTTCAAAATAGTCGAAGAAATCATATTTCAATCCAAGAGTTGGAAATCACAACTAAATCAGTAAATCAATTTCAAAAGATAGGTTTATATCAAATTCGAAACACGAGGACTGAACACCGGATTACTTCAAATCATTTCAAATATATATATATATATATCTTTCGAATATCAAATCATACTTCAAAATTTTGAAATCAAAATTGGTTTCGCAAAATCACTCGCGTAGCAATGCTACTAAAGTGGCCTATCCCTTACTCTGAAACTCGAAAATCAATGTCGATGATGCGTGCACTCATCACCGAAATTATTTTCCAGCGACATAAGTGAGTTCTGGACTTCTATTTTTCAAACTTCTTTTGGAATTTCTTCGAAATCATTCGAAACTCATTAAAATCATTGGAAACATTTCTTATTCGGAAAATACTTTTAAATCATACTATTATTATATATTTCAAAATCTTAAAACCAATTTCAAATTACCGGAGTTCAATTCTCGAATTTCAAATTTAAAATCCTTTAGTTATAAATCATTTTTATAAATCAATTTCTTATATAACTTCAAAATTTCAAATCCTTTCAAAAATTCAAATTCATATTTTTAAAAGGTATATATAGTCCTTATCAAAAACATTTTCACTTTTATATATATATAATATAATCATACTTATAAAATAATAATTTCGGTTTAGAAAACAATTTCTAGAATACAAAACCCGATTTTCAAAGGATGATTTGAGAATGGATTTCAACAAAGATAGAGATTCAAATTAGAGGGACTCTAATCAAATAGGATTCTGATTCGAAGATAAGTTTGAACGAAAATGAGAAAATTAATTACAAAACAGTAGATGGATACACTCATATACATCGCGGGCGACCTTAAGCGGGTCAACCGTGACTTCAAGAATATAATCGATGCGGAAATCTAAGGCAAATCGACATTCGATCGCCAGAGATAGAATTCGGCATAACAAGAGATGGCAACATCAAAACCGAGGGATATATAAATCTCCGATGAATCAATGCCAATTGTAAAGGAGTTCCACCCCTTTACAAATCATTCAAAGTTTGGCGAGATCGCCTATTCTTATAGAGATCATTCGAAGTGGAGTTATGGGATACTCCAGAATCAAAAGAATACAAATAAGGAGAGACAAGAATGAATTTTGGAAGCGCAAGGAACGTTCCAAAGTTCAAAAGAAATCGAGTCAAAAGAAAGAGATTTAAACTCGAACGAAAGTGATTCTGTAAATAAATTTACTATATATGCTAAGTTTTGCCTAGAACCTGGCTCTGATACCAACTGTAACGACCCGATATTTTGGACCATTCAAATCGACAATAAATCCACACATGTCGGACTTGAATAATTCAAAATACCGCGCTGTTAATTTAAATTTGGCAAAACTCAGCATATGCAGTAAATAAATCAATCACAGAATCACAGACACAGAGTAATACAATAATACGCAGCGGAATAGATAAAATAGTAGTTCATGAAGCTACTATATAAACATCAGAGTTAGAAATAAAATACAACAGAATATCTCAAATGCAGTGAAGTCTCTGAATAAATCAACTAGAAGAGCTGAAAGCTAGGCGATAGATGGATCTCCAAAGGAAGCTCCAAACTCCAAGGGTGAGTCTCAAATGCTGTTTCACTCGGTCTGACCCGAGCGTAAAGCAAAACACAAAACACTCGAGTCAGGATTAACATTCTTATATTAATAAATCCAACTCAAGTGAAATATCAACTGAAATACAAGTAACTTAAAGGATGTTTGGGATAACCATCCTCTAAGGATCTTCAGAACTATCTACAAGGTGGAAATATACATTATAACACCGTGGTCATTTCAATTAAATTTATACTTCAAAACCCAAATATCATTTCATTTCAAATATAACTATTTACCCAAAATAGTGTATATACATTAAATAATTTATAAAGTAAAGCATTTATAATTTCCTCAAGTCTCGCAAATCGATTCAAATCAACTTCAAATTCCAGATTCAAATTTATTCAAAGCTCAATTCATCAATTTAATTCAGTTTCTAAATAACAAATTTAAATTATATTGATTTCAAATACAAATCTAAATCACAAAATAAACCATTTAAATTTCCAATATATTTCAAAGCTTTATTATTCAACAATTTCAAAGTTAAATTTAACAGTTTCATATAACTCTTGGTTTAACTTCATTTATTATTTAATCAGGGAATATTCACTTAATGAATTCAATATCATTTAACCAGCCTTAAATTTACAAAAAAAAAAAAATTTCTTAAATTTATTTTAAACAAGAAATATTCATTAACTTACTTATAAATCAGACCCAAGTTAGGAATCATATCTTACATTTCAAATTCAATAAGTTTTAAATTGGTTTAATTAAATAAAATTCTTTTCTAAATTCAAATTATCTTCCCAACCTTAACTTATTCAAATTTTTACTAAAAATCAATTTTGGAACATAAATTTAAATACTCGACCATATTATATGTATTTAATTAATCTTAATTAAATTAAATATCATTATTAAATCCATATAAATCATTTCCATTTATATATAATAATTTTAGGCTCAACGTTAAATAAAACCATATATTTCTTTCCAAAACCATAGAATTTATTTTCAAAATATTTATATATATGGACCAACGGTGTCTATATATATATTTATCATAGGGTTAAGTGATACGGATATTTATCATTTCAATCCGAAATTTTTAAATATATACGGGTAGATATCATTTCGACCCGTAATCCCAATTTCAGTTCAAATGAAAATCGCTTGGGTTTATCATTTCAACCCATAACGAAATTCTCCTATTCTAAAGTCCGTTCGGGTATGTATCATTTCAACCCATAGTGAATTCTATACTAACAGGAAACTTGCAGAGTGATAACAGATACTAAAAAAAATTATATAACAACAGGCATATATCATCAGTATAAATAACAGATACGGGTGTCAGATGTCACAGGTGAACAGATACAAATAATAGTAATAACAGGCATATAATACTAGATACTGGTGTCAGATGTCACAGGTGAACAGTTATAGATAATAGAATATATAACAATGTAAATAACTACAACAGCATATTTCAATTGAAATCAAATTTAAATAATAAAAGAACGTTAATCGTGAGTGATTGCTCACCTTTCGAGGCTAGAGATGAACGAGAATGAGAAGAGTTACGAATCCAAGCACGAGTTTCGAAGTAAAGCACGATGGGCATGGGTTCGATGATCAAAGCTGATAAATAATAATTTATGAAATAAATCAGAATCATCTAGATATGACTGAAACAAAATATATTAATATTATTTCTCTGAAATTAATATTTTAAAAATCAAATATATATATACAATTAAAATCGTTGTTTAAAATTAAAACATATATATAAAAATCAAACATATATATATATATATTATGCCTTTAAAAGAACTACATATATTTATAGGCTATTGCTAAATTATATGCAACTTATACTTTAAAATATATTTGTAAGCTTATAACGGAAGACTATAACAACCTATACAAACAAACATACATAAACTATGAACTTGAACAGACAAAGTAAACATATTAAAAAATCAAGAAAAATATATATGCATTCAATAATCAATTTTAAACATATATATCAGATTACAAATTAGTTCAAATACATAAACAAAGTCTCTATGTCTTAAAATTGAAACTTACAAATGAATACTTATTTAGATAAACAACTAATAAAATCGTATGTGCAAACACACGATACACAAACCAAAATTTACTTTACAAATGCATTAAAAATGGTAGTATATATATATATATAAATAAAATAAAATAAACAAAATATATATATACATATATATATATATATTCAAATGCCTCAAATACTATCCTAGAAATGCACGCATCACCTTATATAAAGTAACGCACATAGCCTATCATACATACTTCCCTTATTATATAATATAGTAACATTTCATTTCTATATATAGTACCTACCATAATATATTTATATAAACAGTATATGCATAGATTAATATTGTTAGCGTATATGCAATAACTCAAATACATCTATATATACTAGATTGCTGGGCTTTGCATCTAATGCCCCACTTCGATTTAGAATGTTCGAAAAAGGTTTGCTGAACCCAAAAAAATCATACACTCTCCACTACTCCATCGTTCACCCCATCAGCAAATGCTAAAACCTCTCCAAAACTTTTCATTGATATCATCATTATATTTACCATGATATATAACCCTATATGTAAATTATTTTCACTTATGCATGCTTCAAAATAAATGTGCAGACTAATATATAACTAACTTTACAATATATATATAACAACACATATTATGATAAAGTAACGGTTGTAAACTTAGATATACTAACTTATTAGTATAGAATACTAATACATATATAAGCAACTTATTAATGAAATCTTCAGGACTCGACAGAGAGTGAAAAATATGTATAAAACTGCATGTTATTTATATAAACTTTAAATTGAAACTCATCAGTGTATATATATATATATATATATATATATATATATATATCAACAAATTTACATAAAAGAAGGATGAAAATAGTAACCGTATTTATACATGAGCTTATACTCAAACATATATATAATAGCTTAGCATTAACATAATACAAAAAAAAATCAACACAAAGTATATACCTTTATCTACAGAGAAGGTGCACGCAAATGGAAAGTGAAGGAGGCAGATCGATGACTGCCCAAGCCCAACGAAGCGCAGGTGAAAGGCGGGGAGCAGCGAGGTGATGGCATGGAAGAAAACAAGCAGATGAACAAGGAAGAGAGGTGTACGGCCATGGGTTGCTGCATGTGTGGTGAAGGCCAGGTAAAGGGACTTGCGACCATGAAGAAGGTCGAGCAAGCTAGGCGGGTCGGAGCTGTTACCAGTTAGGGTGATACTCGGCAAGAGGAAGGGATGAAGACAGTGCGGGACGTGATGGGAGGTTAAGGAAGAAGGTTAGGGGCGTGCGTGTTTTTAATGGGAAAGAGAAAAGGAATTTACAGAGGAGAAGGAAAAGAAAAGAGATGGGAGGAGAGAAAAGGGAAAGGGGAAGAATAGATCTGGAGGAAGGAAAAGTTGAGATGGGGAATAAAGTAGATGGTATACGCAAGGTTGTAGGCAAAATAAATGGAATGCAATAAGAACGGGTGAGGTAACAAAGGCAAATAAGACGTTCAAATTAAATGAATGCCAACGGTCGGCCAAAATTTTAGCTGAAGAGTAAGGACCATTTATAGCTTGAGTGGACAGCGCGTTTCAAGTTTGAAACGTAAGGAAGGAATATAATCAACATTTCGGAACCGGTACGACGTAGAGTTTTTAATTCTTCCATCGCGTACCAGAGCTCAAAATACAAAAATAAATATACCGTAGTGATCAGCACGACGAGACGATCAAAACGGTATACAGATATTAGTGGTACGATCATCCGATCAAAGGTCGATAATCGGTACCAGAAATGCTGCTATTCTGTCAGAATTAAGATAAACGGAGTAAGAAACGTCCGAATTTCGCGAAACGAATTTCGCAGTCTGATTCAGAATGTTCTAAATAAATTTTCTCCTGTTGACATATTTTGGTTTCGGAAAACTTTTAAATTCACTGTTATTAACCAGTTTGATTTGAAATGAAATTTCACAGGAAAATAAACTTCAATGTTATCAGATGAAAATTTACCAGTTGCTATATTAAAATAGACGTATTCAAAATAATAAATTTTTAATTTCAAATTTTATTGTTTAAAATTTCACAAATTTCCAGTTAAATATACTTTTAAAACCATTAAATTTTGCGGGTCGTTACATAGATAGTGATACCTATGTTATTTCTTATAGACACATGCTACCTCTATGTTTTGATGAAAATTCAAACCTTTTGATTTCTTTATCAAAATATCGCTTAATTCTGATGCCCATCGAATGATATTTTTGTATTATTTTTTAGACCATGTACAGAACCCACAAACTCAGTATCGCTCCCATTGATCTTGAGATACTTTGGTTATTATGTGCAAACATCTACTCTAAGTCATTATTAAGAATAGCGTTTCAACATAAATGTCCCAAAACAATATCATATTGGCGATAATTTCGCGTGTAAAATCCAAATTAACTTAAGCATGTTGAATGATGAATTTGTTATGTTAATTTCAATAATTAAAATTTAAATTCTTATCAACGTTGCTTACTATATTCCAACCACATTGGTCTTCCTCTCAAAGACACATTTATGACTGATAGGTCATATCCATTTGGGTATGACTATCAAAATCATATTTTGATAATGCATTGGAATTCATTCTAGATTTGCACACCATGCCGTATGGTAGAGCCAATATGCTTAATTGCTTATTGAAAACTGAGGAAATCTTTTTCTCGACATCAATAAGAAAATCATAGTTTCTCTTTAATGTACGACGGTTCTTACTAGACATTTTAATTCGTTGTGTCCATTTAGTCTTGATCCATTTTATTTCAACCTTTGTAATCAATTTTATCTATTGGTCGTATCTAAATCCATTTTACTACCAATAATTTCTAAAAGAAATTCCTTCGTCGTGAAGTTGGTATTTCTTCGAACAATAATTGTTTCTCAGTGCAACGAAATAGGCATTCATAAACATTTTATGAATTTCCTATATATGTGTAAAAAATTGATTTGGTTTTATGTTTATGAAACTTATGTTTATAACATAAATTGGTCAATTAATATTGATCGGTCCCAAACTCATTTGGGATGGTCCACAAATGAACCTTCATGAATAAGTATTACATGCGCTCTCTCGACTCACACAACCTGTCAACTCCTCGACCTAGGATAGTAGGGGTTGTTTCATCAACTTTGATCTTGTATGACTTTGTAGACTTTATTTTAGATGAAATTAAATTTAAGCTTATGTACTTTCTAGTGAGAACCCATGCCATACATATGGTTAATCATACAATTTATCTAATAGTGCATTTTTTGATTATTTTTTATCATATGAATGTGAGAACATATGCTTATTGATAGTCATTTTTGATTGATTTTTTCTTGAAAACTGTTGATAAACCCATTTAGTAATCTCGAAGCGCACAAAGTATAACTCCATATTTTAGAGCAAAATGACTCTGTTCAAAGATATATAACCTAAACTATTAGTTATTTCTCACTTGGTAAGCATTACATTCCTAAACATGCTTTTTAAATTTCAAATTCAAATGATGTAAGTTAAATAAGGGTTTATTATCTGTTTAAAATATAAATTTAAATATGCACATAGTTTGTTAAGTTAATAATGTTCTAAACTTGGAATATAGAAACTATGCTCAAAGTGAAAATGTGTTTCAAATGAGCCAACACACCACCATCTCCATTATTGCACCTTTTGACATTACACGTTACTAACTAGACTAGTAAAACATCATAAAAACTTTGACACTATATTTTTTGATACTTATAGTATAATATGATATGCGAATTGTACATAATATACATTATGTAGTCAAATTTTTGAAACAAACAAATAAATATTCATGTAAAAATAAGACTGAAATAATGTAGCAATAAGCATAATTCAAAGTAAACTAATATCACTATAACACAAAATACATGTAAATGCACATAAATACCTTAGATGATATTCTATTGAAAATAACAATTAGAATAAAAGGTGTAAGGAAACTCAGTCAACGATAGGAACTGTTGAAAAAACTTCTATTATTATTATTATTGGAATAAATTATTATAAATGGATGTATTATAATATAGAGTAAAGTATTTTCTAAAATAAACACCTATATATAAAAATAAGCAGCAAATACAGAAATGAAAGTAGGAGTGATTCGTAACAAAATAAGGGTTCATAAAATGTAAGAAAGAGACCAAATTAACTTGTTTTGTTATAAACTAAAAACTATAGAAACTATAATTTACTTAAAGATAAAATCTATCCTTTTCCATGTAAAACAAAGACAAAAATTGCATTTCAAATATATACATCAACAACTTTATTATTTTATGGAAAATTCTATAAAGTAATCAACTGAGTGGAAACATAAGTCATGCCACTCCTCCCTTGGTATAATGACACCACTTATTACCTTATTCTATATTAAAATTCAAATATATTTTAAATTTTAAGTTGACTCTTAATTCGATAATTTCTCACCTTTAGCTTGTTTCTTTCATGTAATCAACCTTTATTCATTTTCATTCTTCACATAATTTCTTGATTTCTAACATTGACGATGAGTTTTGATTGGAGATCCAATCAAACATTGGACGCGACTTTTATCTCCAGTATCAGTCCATCAACAATACGAATGTTTGTAATATTTTTCCTCTATACATTAAAACATCAACATAATATAGAATTTGACTGTTATACATGTAAAATGAAAATTATAATCATGTTCCATAGCATATAGAATATATAAAGTTGTCCTTCATGTTTAAACAAATATGTGAACATGATATTGCCTCTAAAAGCATAAAAATATTACCTTAATAATATTTTAGCTAGTTTTGTAAAAAAAAATTATCTATAAATATATTTTTCACATTTTTTCCATCCTTTTTCTAGTTTTGTTAATATAAGAAAAGCATTTGGTCGAATATTTTATGAGTTCCTACTTTAATATTACTCAATAGTAAAGACATATTTGTTAAAATTAAAAAACAATTATACACCACATACTCTCTTATAGAGTTAAAACTTATAGTGTTTCTAAAGTGTTTCTAATAAAAGAACTTTAGAAAAAGAGTTAATTGGTTAAAAATTACTTCTGTAATTGATTAACTTTAAAGAAAAATAATACGTAACCAATTCTGCAACTGAATTTAATTTCAACTAAAGATAAATCTAATTAGTTTAAAATGAAATTAATGAAATTAATATCAATTAATCTATTTTATTAGTTGCATGGTAATAATATATGATATGATCATTCCTATTTGAAGTTTGTTTCCACATAAACATTGCTAGTGTGTAGGCATATTCATTGACATATACGTTCATATACATACTTATACCCAAATATTTTTTAAAAAATAAAAGCGTAATTTGTACACACATTACTACAATAATCTTTTGCTAACCATATGTAGTATTTAAATCGTTAAGAATATAATTCTAGTGAGGTTTATATTAATGCCCAAATTTTTAACATAAATTTTGAACTGTGACATCATCTTGCAATATCAACTGTAACTAAACTAAAAAAATAAACATATTACGTAAACTATGAATATTCTCTAATGAATTTGTTAAAACACTAAATTAAACATACATTTTTATAGTTTAAAAGTAACTTTAAAATGTGAAAGAATACCATTTTGATATTGATGCATTTTTAGAAAGAAGCATCTCTCACATAAAACATTTTTAGCTTATAAATAGTTACCATAATTGATGATGACTAAAGTATTTTAAAAACACCATATGATTCTAGTATATATAGATATATGAATAGACAGTGCGTGAGAATGAAAATATAGTTAATTTCATATGGAAGTTACAGTGAAAGTAAATTAAGATAAAGAAATTTAAATCTAATTTCCATCACTAATTTATATTATTTTCAGCATATGTGTTATATATTTATATTACTCATTTCTGTTCAACTCGCTTCTCTTTCAGCTTCAAGTACATATAACAATTTTTGTATTTTGACATAATGTAATTTGAAATTTTTATTTAGTGATTTGATGTAACGACCCGTATTTTTACGGATCGAAAAGTTCGTAAAATCTGGAAGTTTCAGCATTTTAGTCGTTTCAGATTTTAGGCATGATTTGTCTAAGTCCTAGGTCGTGAACGACCTAAGAGCTAAGTCGTGACCGACCTATAGGATGTTAGGGTTGGTGACCTAAAGATTTGGAGTTAGCGAGTTAGCGAGTTAGCGAGTTAGAGGGTTAGAGGGTTAGCGTGTTAGCGACTTAAGGAGTTAAGTCATAACCCAGTTAGGTCGCGTGAGTAGTTTTGTAGTGTTAAGGTGTTAGGTCGCTGGGTTTTTGCCTAAGTGTTAGGTCGTGAGCGACTTAGTAGTTGTTAAGTCGCGAGCGAGTTAAGAGTTGATCTGCTAAGTCGTAGCCTACCTGTTAAGTCGCGAAGCACTAAGCCATAGATAGGTAGTTCTGTTAAGTCGTAAGTCGCTGTGGCTTAGGTTGTTAAGTCGTAGTCCTTAGGTCGGAGGGGTCTTAGGTCGTAAGTCGGAGACGACTTATGGAGATAGCCGAGTTACGACTTAGAGAGATTTTCAGCTATAAATAGGAAGGGTTTTTCTCACTTTTTGGGATCCGGATTTCGAAGCGACGAAGTGCTGCCATTTTGAGAGCTCGACTTCTACACTTCTTCACTTCTTTTCTCCACTCTAATCTAGTGCTTCCATTCATCCAAGTTGAAGATCAAATTGAAGATTCAAGAGCTTAGATTGAAGATCTTCATCCATTGAAGTTAGATTTCATCGTTTGAAGCGGATTGGTGATAGATCGAGATTGATCCTTCGCTGTCCAGATCTGAAGCGTGTTGATTTGGGTTTGTTTTGGAGATTTGGTGAGTGGTGATTATCTCTCACACGGATCCAAAGGAGTATATCGGATTGTTGGCTCGATTTGGTGTTAAAATAGTGATTTCCATGCATTTTCTTCATCCTAAGTATAGATCCATGTAGATCCATTGTTCATGATGATTTGACAACCATTTTATCACATGTTAACCTATGCAAGTTCATTCATCAAGTTTGTAGAGATATTGTTCATGTTTTCATGCTTGTTGGACTTTCAACTCTTTAATTACGAAAATGCCATTATTGTTATAATTGTCTACTTAGATCATATTTGAATGCTTGATTGCTTGGATTAATGTTTGACTTGATTGATTGCTATGAATTAGATGATTGATGATTTGATTTAGACCGAAGATGATTCAACAGCTAAGAGGAAGGCTCTTGAAATGGGAAAGCTGCTTGTGGCATATGTAGCGGATAGTGAAGCTCTTATGCATAGATTTGATGATGATGATGTTGGGATGAAGCTTTGCGAGGATGTGATGAAGCGAAGTATGATATGAGATAGTCTTGGTCTAATCCAGATGGGATCATTCCAAGCATGTTGGTAACTTGGCCATATGGTTCGAGTTAGTCTTGGTCTAATCCAAACGGGATCATTCCAAGAAGGTTGATAACTCGGTGATATGGTTCGAGTTTGAGGATAATGGATGCTCGAGAGGCGCTTGAGCTAGTATGGAAATAGTCGTCGAGGAGGATGACTAGAAGGCTGAGATCTCATCGTTGTTGAGGGTTCTAGCATGCTCTAAGCAAGAGTACATGGGGACGCCCAAAAGACTAACTGTTGATGGTCGAGTACTCTGGGTAGTTGCAAAAATCCTTGGCACGGGCTGCGACGACGTGCGGGAGTTATGTCTAGAACCGGGGTTACCATTAGCCCTTGACTGACGGATGAAAGAAGGAGCCATTCATTCAACTAACGGTGATATCGAAGCAATGATAACAGTGATAGCCAGAGTCATGGATGTTTGGTTGTATCGTCATTCGGTCTCAAGAGCGGTATTTTCTGGGTGCTTATCTGATCTTGGTTTAGGCCTTGGGGGTTTGTACTTGGAAAACATCGCCCTTGACTCGAGTGACAATTTCTTTACTTTACATTGTATGCTCTGCTATGTTTGCTTCTGCTTAGTGTGTGTTTGGGGGCTATCACTGTAGAAAGAGGTTGGAGTGGGAGGGTTGTATTCCTATTCCTTTTTCCTTTATGCTCTTTTGGTATGTTGTTAGTTAATCTACTGCTCACTAAGACTGTTGTCTGACTCAAGGCTTTATGTTTTAATTCTTATTGCCTTGGGCTGTTCGTCCATTTTGGGACGGGCAGACTAGGTAGCAGGTGACAGGTGCTGTTCTCTTCTCACGATGCTGATATCGAAGACGAGCTAGAGGGTTGCATATTATCTTCTTAAATGTACTGGATGTTCCGCTGTTTGTATAATCCCTGAGTGTTATGTATTGAGGTTTGATGTATTGACTATTTGGATGCTTGTATTCAACTATTATGGAGTTTTATATGATGGCATTTTATTCTGTAAAGCTTCACTATACATATGTTCTATTGTATTTTGTCCATGCGCTGTGAGTAATACGATAGATCCTGTTATTTTGATCTACCCTGACAATCGTCCATGGTCGCCTGGCACACTTTACAACGCACTATCTCTAGATTCGGTGCAGGGGTCATGGGCGGTCATCACATTTGGTATCAGAGCATTAGTTAATCGATTTTACCCAACGCTCGCTGTCGTAACTACGTATGAGAGACGTAATTGTAATTTGATGGATGATTACTATATATAATATAGTAGCTTAGAAGTAAGTTAGTCCTTTATGCAGTTGTTTCTCTAGATGTTCTGATCATTCCTTTTTATAGATATTGAGAATGAGTCGAAGAGGGAGACCAGCTGCTAGGGAAGGCCGAGCTGTTGAAGGGACTGCTGATTATGCAGCTATGTTCGAAGCTATGATGACTTCGATCATGAGAAGGATGTCAGCCCCGGGGCCATCAGTAGATGTTGGAGATCAAGTTCAGGCTCCAAGACCGGTGGGTCATATGGACGATTCATTTGAGAAGCTTGTGGAGGAAGCTCTCAGACCCGAGAATATGTTTCCTAAGGAAGGATCTGTTGTTGATGTGACCAGGGAAGAGTCTAAACCCCAGCAGGGTGGAAACAAGAAAAGGAAGCAGCAGCAGAAAAAGGGGAAGGGTGGCCATAAGAAGCAGAAGGGCGAAGTGACCTGCTACAATTGTCAGCAGAAGGGCCATTTCTCCAAAGATTGCAAGAATCCAAAGGTGCCGATGAAGTGTCACAACTGTGACAAGCCGGGGCACATCAAGAAGTATTGTCCAGAACCGTGGAAGGACATGCAGATTGTGCAAGCTTATGCTTTGGGAGATGTTCCGTCGTCTTCAAAGGCTCCTACCGCTGAAGAGAAGGGAAAGAGTGTGGTGGTTCAAGGTACTCTTTTCCTATGTGGTGTTCCAGTTAGAGTTCTGTTTGATACTGGGGCGTCGCATTCGTTTGTTTGCAGCGAACTTGTAGGCCGGTTGGGTTTGGAACCGGATATTGTTGATAGGCCATTGGTTGTGACTAATCTAGTTGGGGGTTCGTCTTGTTTGTGTATGTTATGCCGTGGTCTGATTGTATCGAGTCATGGTTGCTCTTTTGTTTGTGATTGCTTTGTTCTGAACTTTGCGGGGTTTGGAATTATTTTGGGTATGGACTGGCTTAGGAAGTATGCGGCAAAGGTTGATTGCGAGAGGTTGGAAGTGACAGTCGAGAATGTGGAGGGGCGAAAGGTTGTAATACGATGTAAGCATGAGGAAGGCGTCTTCATGAGCTTCATGTATTCGCTGGTTGTTCTACGGGATGGACTATCATCGGTGCCAATCGCTAATGGATTCTAGGATGTCTTTGACGAAGTCAAAGGGTTACCGCCGCATAGAGAGATCGAGTTTCGTATAGATCTAGTTGAAGGAGCCAGACCTGTTGTGATGCTTCTTAGGCGGATGGCGCCTAGGGAACAACATGAGTTGAAGGTGCAAGTTGATGACCTTTTACAGAAAGGATTCATTCGGCATAGTGTGTCCGAGTGGGGTGCACCAGTTGTGTTCGCAACCAAGGCAGATGGGTCGTTGAGATTGTGCGTCGATTATCGTGAGCTGAATAAGGTGACTAAGAAGAACAAGTATCCGTTGCCGAGAATAGATGACTTGTTTGATCAGCTTCACGAAGCCAAGGTGTTTTCTCAGATGGATTTGGCAACGGGATTTCACCAGTTGAGAGTAGCTAAGGATAGTGTGCCGAAGACTGCTTTTCGGACACCATCTGGTTTCTTTGAGTGGTTGGTAATGCCGTTTGGGTTGACTAACGCGCCAGCATACTTTGTGGATCTTATGAATAGAGTGTTCAGAGATCAGTTGAACAAGTTTGTGCTAGTGTTCGTGGATGATATTCTGATTTATTCCAGAACGGAAGAAGAGCACAAGACGCACTTGCGTATTGTTTTGGGAAATCTTACGGAAACATCAGCTGAAGGCTAAGTTTCGAAGTGTCACTTCTGGAAGAGTGAAGTGAGGTTCTTAGGCCATGTGATTTCTGGAAATGGAATAGCGGTTGATCCCGCTAAGGTGGCAGCAATCCAAGATTGGGTCAGACCTAAGAATGCATCAGATGTGAGGAGTTTTCTTGGATTAGCAGGATATTATCGACGGTTTATCAAAGACTTCTCCAAGGTAGATGCACCGTTAACAGGATTGACAAAGAAGAACCTAGCGTTCAGATGGGATGATAGGTGTGAGCAAGCTTTCAGAATCCTGAAAGAAAGATTGACGAGTGCTCCTGTTTTGACTATTCCTAGTGGGAATGATGAGATGGTGGTTTACACCGATGCATGTGGTACTGGACTTGGAGCAGTGCTGATGCAGAGGGATAAAGTTGTTGCGTATGCCAGTCGACAACTGAAGCCGCATGAAAGGAATTACCCAACTCATGATTTGGAGTTAGCGGCGATTGTATTTGCTCTGAAGATGTGGAGACATTATCTATTGGGAGTTAGATTCGAGTTGTTTACGGATCACAAGTCATTGAAGTATCTTTTCTCCCAAAAGGATTTGAATCTTCGGCAGCAGCGATGGCTAGAGTTTTTGGCATCATATGATTTTGGTATAGCTTATACTCCGGGAAAAGGTAACGCAGTGGCAGATGCGTTAAGTCGAAGACATGCAGGATTGGGAGCCATGTTTTCAGAATGGAAGAGTCTCGAGTATTTAGCTGGATTTGACTTCAGGCCTAGATGTGAATTGGAACCTGAGATGTTGGCAAACTTATCGATAAGACCTTCTCTTGTGGAAAGGATTGGCGAGAGCCAAAAGCGAGACGATAAGCTTGTCAAGATTATCCGTGAATTGGAATCTGGATTGGATCCAGAAAAGGATAAAGGATTCGAGGTCGATCGAGAGGGTTGGCTTCGAAAGCAAGGACGACTAGTTGTTCCCGATATAGATGAATTGAGGAGTGAAGTTCTGAAGGAAAGTCACCACTCAAAGTTGACAATTCATCCAGGTGGAAATAAGATGTATCGGGATATAAAAAGAACCTACTACTGGGAAGGCATGAAGAAGGATGTTGGAAATTTTATTTCCAAGTGTATGAACTGCCAGTTGGTAAAAGCCGAGCAGAAGAAGCCAAGTGGATTGCTTCAGCCATTAGAAGTTCCTGCATGGAAGTGGGAGCAAGTATCGATGGATTTTATTGATGGGCTACCTAGAACCAGAACGGGAAATGAAGGGATTTGGGTCATTGTGGATCGTCTGACCAAGAGTGCGAGATTCATTCCTGTTCGATCGACTAGGACTGCATCAAAGTTGGCTGAGTTGTATGTTAAATGGATAGTTCGATTCCATGGTATTCCGAAGAGTATAGTGAGCGATCGAGATCCATTATTCACTAGTGGATTTTGGAAGAGCTTCCAGGAAGTTTTGGGGACTGAGTTATGTTTGAGTACAGCTTATCACCCTCAAACAGATGGTCAGACCGAGAGAGTCAACCAAGTTTTGGAAGATCTTCTTAGAGCATGTGTTTTGGACTTCGGAGGATCATGGGAAGATCATCTTCATTTGGTGGAGTTTGCATACAACAACAGTTACCAGTCAAGCATTGGTATGGCGCCGTATGAGGCATTGTATGGAAGACCGTGTAACTCTCCGACATGTTGGATAGAGACTAGGGAAAAGCCGTTACTTGGGCCAGAGATGATTCGACAGACTTCGGATTGCATAGAGATCATTCGGCAACGAATGAAGGCAGCCCAAGACCGTCAGAAGAGTTATGCCGATAAGCGTCGAAAGGATTTGGAATTCGACGTAGGAGATATGGTTTTTGTGAAGATTTCTCCACTGAGGAATGTTATCCGATTCGGGAAGAAAGGAAAATTGATTCCGAGATTTGTTGGACCATTCTCGATCATCGAGCGAATTGGAAAGCTCGCCTATAGACTGGAGTTACCTGAGAAGATGTCGAGTGTGCACAATGTTTTTCACGTATCATATCTACGGAAGTATGTGCACGACTCGAGTACTGTGGTTTCTGCTAATAGCTGTGAAGATTTCGAAGTTGATCCAGTCGATAGAAGACCTCGTAAACCGCTTTGTGTTGTTGAAACCGACACGAAACAGCTTAGGAGGAAGGTAGTTAAGTTGCTCAAGATACAATGGAGTGATGATGATAACGACTGTACGTGGGAGGTGGAAGAGAGGATGAAGGCAGCTCATCCAGAACTCTTCAAGGTATGGCCCTAAGGTGTCGTGTCATCTCACGATATTGTGACTTGTTCTAGTGTTAGAATTCTGTACGCTAAGCTAGAATTGGATGCATGGTTTGTTGATTGTTATAGATGATAGGCGTACAGAATAGTCTTTGATTGCTTTGTTTGCTTGGAATTTCGGGGGCGAAATTCCTAAGGGGGAGAGAATGTAACGACCCGTATTTTTACGGATCGAAAAGTTCGTAAAATCTGGAAGTTTCAGCATTTTAGTCGTTTCAGATTTTAGGCATGATTTGTCTAAGTCCTAGGTCGTGAACGACCTAAGAGCTAAGTCGTGACCGACTTATAGGATGTTAGGGTTGGTGACCTAATGATTTGGAGTTAGGTCGTATGATGGATGGTAAGGGTTTAGGTCGTAGACGACCTAAGAGTTAACGGCCTTGAGATATGTCGTTAGGTAGCATATGTCGTGTAGGAAGTAGGTCGCAGGATGAGGCTTAGGTCGTAGCCGACTTAAGAACAGTTGGCGACTTATAGGATCATGACCGAGTTAAGTGGTAAGTCGTGAGCGACTTAAGGAAAGTCTGCGACCTAGCGAGTTAGCGAGTTAGCGAGCTAGCGAGCTAGCGAGTTAACGAGTTAGCGAGTTAGCGAGTTAGAGGGTTAGCGTGTTAGCGACTTAAGGAGTTAAGTCATAACCCAGTTAGGTCGCGTGAGTAGTTTTGTAGTGTTAAGGTGTTAGGTCGCTGGGTTTTTGCCTAAGTGTTAGGTCGTGAGCGACTTAGTAGTTGTTAAGTCGCGAGCGAGTTAAGAGTTGATCTGCTAAGTCGTAGCCTACCTGTTAAGTCGCGAAGCACTAAGCCGTAGATAGGTAGTTCTGTTAAGTCGTAAGTCGCTGTGGCTTAGGTTGTTAAGTCGTAGTCCTTAGGTCGGAGGGGTCTTAGGTCGTAAGTCGGAGACGACTTATGGAGATAGCCGAGTTACGACTTAGAGAGATTTTCAGCTATAAATAGGAAGGGTTTTTCTCACTTTTTGGGATCCGGATTTCGAAGCGACGAAGTGCTGCCATTTTGAGAGCTCGACTTCTACACTTCTTCACTTCTTTTCTCCACTCTAATCTAGTGCTTCCATTCATCCAAGTTGAAGATCAAATTGAAGATTCAAGAGCTTAGATTGAAGATCTTCATCCATTGAAGTTAGATTTCATCGTTTGAAGCGGATTGGTGATAGATCGAGATTGATCCTTCGCTGTCCAGATCTGAAGCGTGTTGATTTGGGTTTGTTTTGGAGATTTGGTGAGTGGTGATTATCTCTCACACGGATCCAAAGGAGTATATCGGATTGTTGGCTCGATTTGGTGTTAAAATAGTGATTTCCATGCATTTTCTTCATCCTAAGTATAGATCCATGTAGATCCATTGTTCATGATGATTTGACAACCATTTTATCACATGTTAACCTATGCAAGTTCATTCATCAAGTTTGTAGAGATATTGTTCATGTTTTCATGCTTGTTGGACTTTCAACTCTTTAATTACGAAAATGCCATTATTGTTATAATTGTCTACTTAGATCATATTTGAATGCTTGATTGCTTGGATTAATGTTTGACTTGATTGATTGCTATGAATTAGATGATTGATGATTTGATTTAGACCGAAGATGATTCAACAGCTAAGAGGAAGGCTCTTGAAATGGGAAAGCTGCTTGTGGCATATGTAGCGGATAGTGAAGCTCTTATGCATAGATTTGATGATGATGATGTTGGGATGAAGCTTTGCGAGGATGTGATGAAGCGAAGTATGATATGAGATAGTCTTGGTCTAATCCAGATGGGATCATTCCAAGCATGTTGGTAACTTGGCCATATGGTTCGAGTTAGTCTTGGTCTAATCCAAACGGGATCATTCCAAGAAGGTTGATAACTCGGTGATATGGTTCGAGTTTGAGGATAATGGATGCTCGAGAGGCGCTTGAGCTAGTATGGAAATAGTCGTCGAGGAGGATGACTAGAAGGCTGAGATCTCATCGTTGTTGAGGGTTCTAGCATGCTCTAAGCAAGAGTACATGGGGACGCCCAAAAGACTAACTGTTGATGGTCGAGTACTCTGGGTAGTTGCGAAAATCCTTTGCACGGGCTGCGACGACGTGCGGGAGTTATGTCTAGAACCGGGGTTACCATTAGCCCTTGACTGACGGATGAAAGGAGCCGTTCATTCAACTAACGGTGATATCGAAGCAATGATAACAGTGATAGCCAGAGTCATGGATGTTTGGTTGTATCGTCATTCGGTCTCAAGAGCGGTATTTTCTGGGTGCTTATCTGATCTTGGTTTAGGCCTTGGGGGTTTGTACTTGGAAAACATCGCCCTTGACTCGAGTGACAATTTCTTTACTTTACATTGTATGCTCTGCTATGTTTGCTTCTGCTTATTGTGTGTTTGGGGGCTATCACTGTAGAAAGAGGTTGGAGTGGGAGGGTTGTATTCCTATTCCTTTTTCCTTTATGCTCTTTTGGTATGTTGTTAGTTAATCTACTGCTCACTAAGACTGTTTTCTGACTCAAGGCTTTATGTTTTAATTCTTATTGCCTTGGGTTGTTCGTCCATTTTGGGACGGGCAGACTAGGTAGCAGGTGACAGGTGCTGTTCTCTTCTCACGATGCTGATATCGAAGACGAGCTAGAGGGTTGCATATTATCTTCTTATATGTACTGGATGTTCCGCTGTTTGTATAATCCCTGAGTGTTATGTAGTGAGGTTTGATGTATTGACTATTTGGATGCTTGTATTCAACTATTATGGAGTTTTATATGATGGCATTTTATTCTGTAAATCTTCACTATACATATGTTCTATTGTATTTTGTCCATGCGCTGTGAGTAATACGATAGATCCTGTTATTTTGATCTACCCTGACAATCGTCCATGGTCGCCTGGCACACTTTACAACGCACTATCTCTAGATTCGGTGCAGGGGTCATGGGCGGTCGTCACATTTGATTTCTTTAGGTATCATTTTGTATTAATGACATTCTATTCTAATTTGTAATAATAAACTATAAGACAATCATGCCTAATTGAAGTGTGATATGGGTGGAGACATATGAGAATATGTTTCAATAATAGAGAATTTATGCTTAAGTCTATTTATTATTATACAGTCAATATTTCTTTATTACAATAGTATATCCTATCAATTTTCTTATATATAAATTCAATCTTTGACCATTTTAAATTAGGAATTTTTAAAGGAAGTAGCGATTTGGATAAAAGGATGAAAATAATGTATTCTTTAGTTAGAATATAAAAAACTGAGCATTTTTAATTAGATAATTTTAGCAATAGGATAACCTAAGCATTTATTCTTCCCTTATAAAATTAACATCAAATTACCATATCAAACGTTTCATAATTATATTGCCTCTCTCATCTTTCACATACTTTTTGTAACGACCCAGTATTTTCAACCATTCGCATCCATTATAAGTGTATAGGTAGACACTCATGCCGGAGTTGAATTGCTCAAAGTACCGCGTTGTAATTAAAATTTGGCAAAACTCATCATATACAGTAAATAAAATAATTACAGATCACAGACACAGAGTAATATAACAATACTGCAGCGGAAACACAGGATAGTAGTTCATGAAGCTACTATATATATATATAACAGAGTTAAACAAGATACAACAGAGGTCTCGAATACAATAGATGTCTCAATACAATAATCAAATACCAGATCTGAATACATCACTGGATCGACAGAATGACTGAAAGCAGGATCGATAGATAGCTGGATCTCCAAACGAAGCTCCAACTCCAAAGGTGAGTCCCAAATGCTGTATCACTCAGTCTGACCCGAGCGTAAAGCAAAACACAAAACACTCGAGTCAGGATTAACATTCTTATATTAATAAATCCAACTCAAGTGAAATATCAACTGAAATACAAGTAACTTAAAGGATGTTTGGGATAACCATCCCCTAAGGATCCGTTAAACTATTTACTATGTAGTAATATACGCTATATACAGTAGTGTCTAAATAAGTAAAGTATAATCATATCGGAAAATAGCGTTAAGGGGATGGAGAACCTTAACGCGGTCGGATCTTAAAATCATAATCGTAGTAAAGCTCGATATGGTAGGTGACACGGCACAACTAGGCAATGCCAGGGTAGATATACCAATTACGCACACGGACTGATGGATACGCATAGCAGCCACTACCGTTCCACCTCGAACAACATTCCCAAATCGGAGGATGGCCATCTAGTCAAATCACAAGTAAGAGTATAATATCGAAGAAATGCGTCCGAGAAGAGGTGCTACCTCACTGGTCCGAGATCGCTCCTGTTTTAGCCACCTTATGCCAACTCACGGGAGTTGGGTCCACGTAACATACCTTAAGAACGTCGCCACCATCCTACTTCATTCTGGAATCTCCACCGCGTACACGGTTGTCAAAGTGGTTTTCGGTATCGACAGAGAGTATGTCCATATCCGATCCCGGTCTCTTTGCCAACCAATCGTTATTATAACACCGTGGTCATTTCAAAATAGTTTATATTTTAAACCAAAATATCATTATCATTTCAAGACCCACTTTAATACGATATCATTTCACTTCAAATATATCCATTTTCAAAATCATATTACTTTTCAAAAGTTATAATGCTTTCGAAATCATAGTCTGGAAATCACAGTATTTTGGAAATCATAACACTTCCTTTTTAACAGTTAAGATATTAAAATTTCGTTATAAATAAATTAGTTCCTTAAATTTCGCAAATCGATTCAAATTAACTCGAATTCCAAAAATTTAATTTAATCAAATCTCAAATCATTCGTTTCAACTCGATTTAGCTTCTAAATAAACCATTTCAAATTATCAATTTCAAATACGTATCTAAACCATAAAATAAGCCATTTCAAATTTGAATATATTTCAAAGCTTTTAAATATTCATCATTTCAAAACTAAATTCGATAAATTTATATACATATCAAATTCACTTTACAATTATTTAGTTTTGAAATATTAACTTAATCATTTCCATAACATCTAAATACAATTTCAATTTACAATTTAAATAAACAAAAGATCTCATTTAAATATTTACGTTGAAATATCCATTTAAGTCACCCTTTCAAATTTCAAGTTGTAAATCACTTCTTTAAAATTTCAAATTCAATACATTTCAAATCAGACTTATTTAAGTATAATTCTTAAATAAATACAATTTCAATCAATTTCAAATCATTACAAATTCTATATTTAAAAATATAGATATTAAATACTTAAACATATTATTTATCAACTTTATTAAATCAACTTTAATAAATCTTTAAAATCAATATTAATCAAAACCATATATTTCTTTTTTCAAAACCATAGATATCATTTTCAAAACGTTTATATATAGACCAACGGTGCCTGTATATAATTTTCTATCCTATGGTCAAGTGATACGGATATTTATCATTTCAATCCGCAATTTAAAACATATTCGGGTATATATCTTTTCAACCCGAAATCCCAAATTCAATTCAATTGAAATCGCTTGGGTTTATCATTTCAACCCATAACGATTTCCTCCTATTCTACAGATCGTTCGGGTATGTATCATTTCAACCCATAGTGATTCTATACTAACAGGGAACATGCAGAGTGATATCAGATATGATAATAATATAACAACAGTAACAGGCATATATCAACAATAATAAATAACAGATAATGGTGTCAGATGTCACAGGTGAACAGATACAGAAAATGACATATATAACAATGTAAATAACTAACATCAGCATATTTCAATTGACATTTCAATTGAAATCAAATTTAAATATAAGAACGCTAATCGTGAGTGATTGCTCACCTTTCGAGGCTAGATAGAAGAATAGGACTGAGATGAGTTACGAATCCAAACACAAATTTTTGACGAGCAAAGCAAGATTGGCACGAGTTCGACGATCATAGCTGAAAAAGGAGTCGATGAAAACAAATCAAATCAGTTTTTTTTTATATAACTGAAATATATATATATACAATATATATTTTTATTTGTTTAAAAATAAATTCCAAAACATATATTTCAAACCCATATTTTATTCGAACATATATAAAAATAAATTTCTATATATATATACTTGAACCAGGCTTATACATTCTTATATATAGACTAATATTAATCATATGTATAACCTATATATATATATATAAAACAGAATATATAAACTTTTTATATATATACAATATATCATTTATAAGCTTGTAAATATCAATTACATATAGATCAGAATCTATATATGTATACCGTTAAAGTCAAATTTATTAAACACACATATATAATACTTTACACTATATAAAAAGTAGCAAATCTTGCCATTATAGTTACTTAAGTATGTTTATACACTAATTCACATTCTTAACTCAATAATATGAAAAGCAAAATGTTAAAGATATTATTATAACTTAGCTGAATAGAATTGGAAAGCAGCAAGCTTACAGCCTATAAACTATGCATACACTTTACTAATATTATAAAACTAATACCATATATTTTACTAATTTATATAGTATATACAGTAACCTTATTAATAACTTATTATATAAATACTGTAACATATAAAACTATTATAAACAAATACGTTAAAACCCAACAGAAATATATATATATATATATATATATATACACTAATGTATATACAACATTTTACATTATAACACTTTGAACCTATTATAATATACTCTCCATATGTATATATAAAAATTCTTATCACTGTATAATAATATGTAAAGTTATTTCAAACTCTATTTTATGGTATTAACATACATTCAAATAATTACTTTACCATGTAATATACTTACCCAGACTTATCTTATATTTATAAAACAAAAAGAAAAAAAACAACCTGGCTGATAAGTTTTTAGATAAAATATATATAAGCTTATACATAAACTCTAAACCGATCATATACTATGACGAAATCTGATTGTATGAACAGGTTATATACTGCAACATCACCTATATACTATATATATAACCAGAACTCATTTATACATATACTTTCATAAACATATATGTTCATTAACAGATAAAATAAATGTTTATATATGTATACCAAACTATATACATGAAACTTACATAACAATAATATTTACTGACATTATATATATAGCTATGTATATATCAAAAAAAAAAAACAATGTAACGACCCAGAATTTTTGATAATTAAAATTTAAATATTTAATTGATTTTAAATATTAATAAATGAATTTAATAAGTCGAATGATTTATTTTTCGAATATTGGATTTAATTGGATAATTAAATCGATAAATTAAATAGTGAAATTCCAGAGATAATTGAAAATCGAGTTTAAAATGATTTGTAAAATTTTATTTAATCATACTGGAGTTATAGAAAGGTTATAGAACTTTTAAAACTGAATTTGGAGTTAATCTGTGAAAATTGAATATTTTAATATTTAATTATCGACTGTAAAAATAGCCAATTTTCGG
The DNA here is from genome assembly GCA_030737815.1 of Allium fistulosum. Lineage (NCBI taxonomy): Eukaryota > Viridiplantae > Streptophyta > Magnoliopsida > Asparagales > Amaryllidaceae > Allium > Allium fistulosum. The sequence continues at coordinate 881,379,583 of CM060903.1, forward strand.
ACAGTCTCAGAATTGAACGAGACCAGTTCCATTGGATCCGTAATAGTTAGTTATTATTGGATTTCAATTTTCGTATCAATCGGAGTTGTCATTTGACCGTGGCAACTCGAAACGCATCGATATCTTTTTAATTTTAAATCGTCGAGTTAAAATAGTCGTTTTTCAAAAGGTCTCGGATTTCGACGAAACCAGTTTCATCGGATCCGTAATGTGATATTATTGTAAGATTTCAAATTTCGTAATTTTTGGATTTACCGTTTGTCCGGTACAAATTAAAACGCCTCGAAATCGATTTAAATCGGTTTAATTTAAATTGATCGTTTATTGCCATATCTCACACATACGATCGAATTAGCTTCCGAAACCTATTCCATTGCGTTCGGAAAGCGGGGTAAACCTTAGAAACGTCAGCCGTCACGCTCGATTTGGAGTTCGGAAAATCCGGGGTGAATAGTGTTTTCGTAAGTTTTCTATAAAAACCCCTCTATCATTCTATTTTCCCCAAAACCCTTAGCAGCTAGGGTTAGCCGCCACTATCTTCACGAATGGCCAGAAATGCGTGACCTTCTTCCCCTCCGATCTCCCAAACCATCGACTATTACCAAAAACCTCCAACTGCAAAATCAAAGAGCACTCCATGATATAGAGATTCAACGGTCAAGATGGGATTTCGAGGTTTGGATCAACAGTTATTCGTGTTCAAAAGTCACGAGTTCATGCACGAAAATCCATGCATCGGCGCCATCGGGTTCGGCCGGTCTTGGGGCGTGAGTGTCATCGGCGTAGGGCTTCGCGCTGGAAGTCTCTGATCAACGAACGGTCGAACGTGGTGGCCGCGGCATTCAACAAAATCGAACGGGGATGGGTTTGAACGTAAACGTGAATGTCTGGAGAAGGGAAAGGAAGAAAACGTGGATGGCTGGGATCTCATCAAGGAAGGATGAACGGCTGTGATGAAACTGGATGGGAAATGTAAAATTTAATTGTAAATTAATTGTATTTTAATTTATACAAACTTCTAAATGCGATAACTTTGTCATATGTTATCAGAAAATTACGAAACAAGCGGCGTTGGCTTCGTTTTGTCGAGCACTACGCAGTGCAACTGAATTGGAGTCGTTTGGAGTCAATGAAAATTTCGGGTAAAATCAAACGTCTGTTTATTTTATTCGAAAATAAACGCTGGAACTGAATTTAAAGCTAAGGTGAGATCTTCTCACTCAAAATTTAAAGTGGAATTTACAGTTATTTATTGATTGACTGTTTGGATGTGATATTAGATATGATAGGATATATCTATATATATAGCAATATATACATATTGGCATATGTATATATTGGATTGATTGATTTCCCGCCTCGTATAGCGGATGAGACCCTATTGCGCCGTTAGTAAGCGGATTTATAAAAACCTATATACCGCGATAATTCCGTACTGAAGCGGAATTGGTATTGTGTTGACGTTTTTGGATGCAGGGAAACAGGTTGGAGGGATCCAACTGGATTCCTCACCAGTATTTATTTATTTACAGATATTGATGAATATTCTGTTATCATATTGATATATGATATTTGACTGTTGTGATGGACTGATTGGTGTGTTACATCATCAGATTCAGTTTTGAAATGTAAAAATAACGACTTTTATTTTAAAAAGATTTTAAAGTGATTTTTTAAAAGTAGACATTTATCGAATTCTTGAATTGATTTATTTCAGAAAAATAAACGTCTAGAAATTTTGAAGTTATAAAAGTTAAGATTTTTGTGAATTATGACCGTAAGGTGATTTTTTGAAATAAAAATCGATTATTTATAAAATGGTTTAAAACGGGATTTTTGAATAACTATAAACGATTTGTATAGGAAGATTTATAAAATGGATATTTTATAAATCAAAATATTGGACTTATAAAACGAATTTTATAAGTGTTAAAAATGAAATATTATGGAATCCGTAAGTGAATGAAATTTATAGATTTATAAATGGTGAAATTGTAAAATGGATGAAACTGTAGAATAAAAGATTTATAAGAGATTAACTTATAAATTGGATTTTTACCTTTAGATGGAATATTTATCGAATTATTAAAAAGAAGATTTGTAAGTTGAAGTTGTTATTAAAAACAGAAATGGAATTTATAAACGTTGTTTTATAAATTCGAGATCAATTGGATTTGATAAATTAAATATAGAAGATTATTAAAGGAGATATATTCGCGATTTTGGATAGCGAATTATTATTGAAATAAAATGTGTAGAAAATAGTGAAATGTAATTAGTAAAGTGTATTCACGATTTTGGACAGTGGATATATTGTTAAGTAAAATGGATACTGTTTTGGGAAAGTGGGATTGAAAAATGAAGTTAAACATTCTAGAGATGTTTTTAAAATGTATTATAAATCGAAAGCAGAGATTTCCGCAGTTCTTGTTGAAATAGACGTTTTCGAGAAATTTAAGGAAATGGTGGACTATAACACTATTGTTATAGTAAATGATTTCCGAAAGGAAATGTTTTTATGTAGTATTGGGATTTATATATCTATCTTAAATTCGAATCCCTATACTAGTGATTTTGAGTCGTCGTAACGATGTTTTACGCAACATTCGTTTTGACTCAAATAAATGTGTTTAAAGAGAATGATTTCCTTAAAGAATGAATGTATACTTAATTTTGATTTAAGTATAACGAATATTTTCAAATGTTGAAAATAAATAGATTTGTGAAATACTTATTATTTAATAAGTATGGAAATGCTTTTCCAATATGAAATGAACTGTTTTGAGATTTTATCTTCTAAAGATAAAGTGAAAATGTGGAAATTAATTTGAAATTGTTTTCAAACGGTTAAGTGTGGAAATTATATATATATCTAGTAAAGATATTTTTGGAAGATGAAATAATTTGGAAAATTATTTGGAATCTGATGATGTTGCGCATCTTTATTGATAGTTAAATAACCGACTATCAATAATTACCTTTAGATAGGTATTTGTTGTGAATTGGATGAATTTGAATGCCACACTTGTTTTTAAATAAACGCTCACTATTCGGGTTAGCCGGGAAAGGACCATGGGGTCGTATAACCCATTCCGAATATGTGATACGTCGTTATGAATCGCATTTGAAGACCGGTGTTGAAGACCGGATATTTTTGAAAACGGAAGGATTACCGTCGAGTTACTCTACATCGACTGATCTTCGATTTAGAGGTTTTATCACCCTTAGTGACGGGAAGTCCTGACGTGATTGAAAATTATCCGGATATGCAAGGGCTTCGTGAGAAGTGCCTTCGGTTCTGTTCGATCCCGGAACAGACTTTTATGGATTGTGTGTCTGACGTTACAATTTGAGATATAAAGCTGATTTCTTTCAAATACATTTCTGTTGGTGGCGGAGAATTTATTCTCTTAGCTTAACACCCTTCTCTGAGACGTACGAGCTCAGAGGTTATGTAGTTGAAATTTATCAGCGATATATCCCAATTTGGTAACGTGGCATACTGAGTGTTGCTGTGAAATGATCAGTGTTTGGTCATTTGTGATATGATCATTTGTTTGATCTTATATCTTTGTGATCATAGGTTGATCATTTTGTTTGACCCGAAGCAGGGCTTTTTGAGAAAGCGTAGCTTTGTGGACGAGACTTCGTCGAGCCTCACACCCCGGAAATGGTCGAAACAGGAAGGATGCAGCAAGGTTCTAGGGAGTAGCGCCCCTTAGTGTATGTCATTCCTTCTGGATAAAGGTGGTATCATGGTATGGAGCCCAGATACTTAACCTCTGTGGTTACTGCATTATTATTATCTATGTGGTTTGTTGGAAATCGGGGATCCTCGGGAAGATCGGTGACGATGGGGGGATGGCATACGCGTGTCAGTAGTTACCTATTTTTGCAGAGGTAACCCGGCCTTGTGTTGGCAGAGATCCGGTTAGGTTCTCGGGTCGTCTATTCCAGGGACGTACCCATCGTGGATAGGAAGTTCCTTAGCCTGACCATTTGTTGGAAATCCAAACTCCAATACGTGATTTGTACGGTATTAGTTGTAGAACCTGCCATTTACGTACGGTGGTCACCACTGTTTAGATGGTAGCTATAGTAGGCATACGATACTGGTCGTATGTTGGCTAAGATTAATATTATACTTTCGAAATGTTTTCTACACTATGCACTAATAATAATATCAAAAATGATTTGATTTTGCGTAGTAAGCATCTTTGACTATCATAAGAAGAAATCTCCTCCAATTCTGCGTTTGCATTGTGTGTGTGGTGGGAGGTCTTATGGTAGTTTCATTTTCCAAAAGCATTGCGAATTGACATTAAAAGTTTTCCTGTTGTTTATTTTAAAGAATAACTGTTTTACGATCTCACACCAGTCACCATGACTGACTCGGAGTTTATTGTTCCCTTCTAAACTCTGGGTGCCCACAAATTTCCACACGGGCAGTCTAGAGTTATATTATCAGGATATTCTGGATATTCTGGAGCTTTGGAAGCAAGCTGGATGGCGAGACGTAGTATTTGTATCTGATAGTATTTATTCCGCTGTGTATTCTGTATGAGGACAAGTTTATATAACTGTCCATGGTTGTATATTGACTCTGATGATATGATGTGATGTAATGTAATAACAGATATAATTCTTTTGTTTTTTTAATGATATTCATTTATCTATTATATATTGTTCCGCTGCGATATGTGAGATTCTGATATTGTTCTGTTTCTGTTGCTGTTCTCTTGTTCTGTTGTTGTTCTTCTTTCTTTTTCTTCTATCTTCTTCTTCTACCTTTTTCTTCTTTCTTAAAACCATAACTTTTCGGGTTTCCGGCATTCGATGGCTCAGCAGTCGATAAAGTGAGTATCGATGTTGAATTTTCGAAAGTCTAAAATTTTCGGGACGTTACAAACAACAACGGTTTTTTTTACTTAAACAAACTAATATATATATACGTATATATAAACAAACACGAATATATATATACCTTCATATATAATAGGTGAGGCTCGGATCAGGGAGGAACAAGCGAAGGCTAATGGGCAAAGCTCCGTTCGTGGAGATGTTGGAGGGGAGGAGACGAGGGTTGTGATGAGGCTCGGCTTGGGTGCTGCTAGTGACAAGGTTGTCTCGGCTAGGGTTGAGAGGTTGGCCGATGGGGAGAAGAGGAGGTGATTGGGTTGCACGCTTGGCCACGTGGTCGGAGTGAAGGGCAGAGGAAGGAGGCACGTGGGTAGGGCTGACGTGGTGGTCTGGATTCCGTCATGATGGTGGTGGCTGTTGGTGACGTGGGTTAGGGGTTGTCGTGTGAGGCGTTTCACGGTGGAGGGTGGCGGAGACTCGCCGCGTTGGTTGCTGGAGGTGCTGGTCGTGCCTTGGGTTGCGGGCGTGGGAAGGATCTGGGCAACAATTTGAAGTGGAAACGAAAATACAGTGGGGAAGAGGAAGTGTAAAAGGGAAGGCTAACAATTGAAAGGAGGAGGAAATATAGGAGAGGAGATGATTGCGTGGCTCCAGATCTAAAACAACATATAAAATATTTTGTGAATAGGAGGAGGAGAAAATTTAGATTTGCAAATTTATTTTGAAATGGAACGAACGTGATTATAGGGAAAGGATAAATGAAAAGTTGGAACAGGTTCAAAATTTGAAAGCAACAGCAAATATAAATTCCTGAAAAAGATTAAAAGCACGGCTAGACATTGATTCAAAACAAATAAGTACAGAAATTTATTTGAGGAGAAACGGTAGGGTAGGAATAGAAATAGGTTGAATTGTTCAGAGGCTTTAATGTAGGAGCACGCTAGAAATTTGAACTGAAGGAAGGAGTAAAGTCAGAAATTTTGGTACCGTTACAACGAACCGTTTTATTATTTCCGTCGCGTACCGGACCTCAAAATATAGAAATAAATATACCGCAGAGATCAGCACGACAAGACGATTAAAATGGTACACAGATATCAGTGGTACGGTCATCCGATCAAAAGTCGATAACCGGTACCAGAAATGCTGCTATTCTAACAAAATTAAGATAAACGGAGCAACAGAAGTCCAAATTTGACGAAACGAAAGATGACGTCTCACTTAGAAGATGATTTACAAATTTTCTATGTAAAAATATTTAGGTTTGGAAAACATTTTATTATCATCAATTTTAACTGATTAAATTGAAGTAAATTTACGCGCGAAATAAATTTTCATATTTTCGGACGAAAATTTACATATTTCTATCTTTAATTAGACGCATTCCAAATATCAAATTTATATTTCAAAATTTTATTGTTTAAAAATTTCACAAAATTCAATAAATTAAATAAATAAAACAACAGAAATTTGCGGGTCGTTACACTCTCCCCCACTCAAAACTTTTCGTCCCCGAAAAGGAAGGAGGTAGGAGAATAGAAGCAACCAGCAGAAAATAGATTAAAAGAAAAATAAGACTATTAATTTAAACCATATAATTTCAAATTAAACTAATTAATATTTAACAATTTGATTTAATCCACTGAGTTCACTTAAGTTAAATCAATTCATCTATTTCTGAATTCATTACCTTATGTCTAGTCATCCTCAATTAACAATTTCTAAGTCATCAAATTTGTATAATCATTTATTATACTCATGTTTTATTCGACAAATTAAATTCTTTTATCCAAATTATTATTAAGTTTATTCCACTTAAATTTTTCTCATATATTTAAACCACACAAATTAATTTAAACCATATAAATTACAATTTAAACTAATTTATATTTAATAATTGATTTTAAATTCAAGGTATTCCCATAAGTTGATCTAATCTCAACTTATTAGTTCCTTCAAAACAATTTATTTGTCTCATCTATTATTTAATTAACTTATTATTCTGTTTATCTCTATTGATATCTTTATAATAAAATTTAAGTGTATAACATTTATTATAACACTCGAATCTTTCCTTATAAAGTCATTTTATATTGTATATTATCCAGTTGCATTTTTAACTTCTGAAAATTTTAGGTAAGTTATGTTGAGATGAAATCGGGTATTATGCAAATAATATTTTACAATTCAGTTATTCTCAATTAAATATTTATCCAAGAATTTTGGCTTCAGTTTATAATTGAAATCATCTTTAAACCTAAAATTTAAGAATTTAAATCCCTGATTTACTTCAAACCATTTAGAGATATATATAATATATTTATATCAAATCAAATTAAATTTTAAAATCAGATACCTGTATATATATATACATCAAATTATACTGAAGAAATTCAAATCAAAAGTTTTTTTTTTCAAAACAAAACCATAGCAAAGCTACAGAATAGTTTCCCCTCTTCGAAACTCGAAAATGAATGTCGATGATGCGGCCGTCATCACCGAAATTATTTTCCAGCGACAAAGAGAAGAGCATTGGTTTAAACATTTAAAATTCTTTGAAAACCATTTTATTCGAAAATACTTTAAATAATATACATTTTAAGGTTTTAAAACAAAGTTTGAAATCACCAAAAATTTATTTCTCGATTTAAATTCATTCCAACTCCAAATAAATTTAAAAACAACTATCACTTTGCAATAGTCAATGACTTACAAAACAATAAAATGAAAATCAAATATTATCATTTTCAACAACCAAATCATTTAACTTTTAATTCCAGAAAATTTTCTTATATATTTATAATATAATCATACAAATTTATTTCATTTATCAAATTTAAAATTTATATTGTGTCAGTTTGATCTATTCAAGTGTTTTGGAAATCCTATCGATAGCGTTGATCAGACGAATCGATCGAAAATCCAAACCAACATCAACAACTCAAACAACACACTATAAACATAAACTATTTTATATTAATTACAAATACACTCCCTCACACGATGATTCCAGAATTGGATTCCAACACAAGGATAGAGATCCAAATATAGAGGGGCTCTAATCAAAGAGAATTCTAATCTAAAATAGATAGGCTCGAAACGAAGGTTAGATGATTGCCTTTCAAACAGGAAGATGGATAAAGTTGTATAAATCACGGGCAACCTTAACCGGGTCAACCGTGACTTCATAGATAAGATCGATGTAGAATTCTGAAGCAAATCGACATTCGATTACCAGAGGTGGAATTCGGGTATAGCATAAGATAGCAGCATCGTAAACCGAGGATACAGAAATCTCCGGTGAATCAATACCGATTGTAAAGGAGTTTCACCCCAGTACAAATTATTCGAAGATTGGCGAGACCGCCGATTTATTATAGAGATCATTCGAAGTGAAGTTATGGGATACTCCAGAATCAAAAGACACGAATGGGGAGACACGAATGGACTTTGGAACCGAAGTGAACGTTCCAAAATTCAAAGGAACCAAGTCAAAGAAGAAGGAATTCAAGCTCGAACGAAAGTGATTCTGTAATTGAATTTACTACATATGCTGAGTTTTGCCTAAAACCAGAGCTCTGATACCACATGTAACGACCCAGTATTTTCAACCATTCGCATCCATTATAAGTGTATAGGTAGACACTCATGCCGGAGTTGAATTGCTCAAAGTACCGCGTTGTAATTAAAATTTGGCAAAACTCATCATATACAGTAAACAAAATAATTACAGATCACAGACACAGAGTAATATAACAATACTGCAGCGGAAACACAGGATAGTAGTTCATGAAGCTACTATATATATATATAACAGAGTTAAACAAGATACAACAGAGGTCTCGAATATAATAGATGTCTCAATACAATAATCAAATACCAGATCTAAATACATCACTGGATCGACGGAATGACTGAAAGCAGGATCGATAGATAGCTGGATCTCCAAACGAAGCTCCAACTCCAAAGGTGAGTCCCAAATGCTGTATCACTCAGTCTGACCCGAGCGTAAAGCAAAACACAAAACACTCGAGTCAGGATTAACATTCTTATATTAATAAATCCAACTCAAGTGAAATATCAACTGAAATACAAGTAACTTAAAGGATGTTTGGGATAACCATCCCCTAAGGATCCGTTAAACTATTTACTATGTAGTAATATACGCTATATACAGTAGTGTCTAAATAAGTAAAGTATAATCATATCGGAAAATAGAGTTAAGGGGATGGAGAACCTTAACGCGGTCGGATCTTAAAATCATAATCGTAGTAAAGCTCGATATGGTAGGTGACACGGCACAACTAGGCAATGCCAGGGTAGATATACCAATTACGCACACGGACTGATGGATACGCATAGCAGCCACTACCGTTCCACCTCGAACAACATTCCCAAATCGGAGGATGGCCATCTAGTCAAATCACAAGTAAGAGTATAATATCGAAGAAATGCGTCCGAGAAGAGGTGCTACCTCACTGGTCCGAGATCGCTCCTGTTTTAGCCACCTTATGCCAACTCACGGGAGTTGGGTCCACGTAACATACCTTAAGAACGTCGCCACCATCCTACTTCATTCTGGAATCTCCACCGCGTACACGGTTGTCAAAGTGGTTTTCGGTATCGACAGAGAGTATGTCCATATCCGATCCCGGTCTCTTTGCCAACCAATCGTTATTATAACACCGTGGTCATTTCAAAATAGTTTATATTTTAAACCAAAATATCATTATCATTTCAAGACCCACTTTAATACGATATCATTTCACTTCAAATATATCCATTTTCAAAATCATATTACTTTTCAAAAGTTATAATGCTTTCGAAATCATAGTCTGGAAATCACAGTATTTTGGAAATCATAACACTTCCTTTTTAACAGTTAAAATATTAAAATTTCGTTATAAATAAATTAGTTCCTTAAATTTCGCAAATCGATTCAAATTAACTCGAATTCCAAAAATTTAATTTAATCAAATCTCAAATCATTCGTTTCAACTCGATTTAGCTTCTAAATAAACCATGTCAAATTATCAATTTCAAATACGTATCTAAACCATAAAATAAGCCATTTCAAATTTGAATATATTTCAAAGCTTTTAAATATTCATCATTTCAAAACTAAATTCGATAAATTTATATACATATCAAATTCACTTTACAATTATTTAGTTTTGAAATATTAACTTAATCATTTCCATAACATCTAAATACAATTTCAATTTACAATTTAAATAAACAAAAGATCTCATTTAAATATTTACGTTGAAATATCCATTTAAGTCACCCTTTCAAATTTCAAGTTGTAAATCACTTCTTTAAAATTTCAAATTCAATACATTTCAAATCAGACTTATTTAAGTATAATTCTTAAATAAATACAATTTCAATCAATTTCAAATCATTACAAATTCTATATTAAAAAATATAGATATTAAATACTTAAACATATTATTTATCAACTTTATTAAATCAACTTTAATAAATCTTTAAAATCAATATTAATCAAAACCATATATTTCTTTTTTCAAAACCATAGATATCATTTTCAAAACGTTTATATATAGACCAACGGTGCCTGTATATAATTTTCTATCCTATGGTCAAGTGATACGGATATTTATCATTTCAATCCGCAATTTAAAACATATTCGGGTATATATCTTTTCAACCCGAAATCCCAAATTCAATTCAATTGAAATCGCTTGGGTTTATCATTTCAACCCATAACGATTTCCTCCTATTCTACAGATCGTTCGGGTATGTATCATTTCAACCCATAGTGATTCTATACTAACAGGGAACTTGCAGAGTGATAACAGATATGATAATAATATAACAATAGTAACAGGCATATATCAACAATAATAAATAACAGATAATGGTGTCAGATGTCACAGGTGAATAGATACAGAAAATGACATATATAACAATGTAAATAACTAACATCAGCATATTTCAATTGACATTTCAATTGAAATCAAATTTAAATATAAGAACGCTAATCGTGAGTGATTGCTCACCTTTCGAGGCTAGATAGAAGAATAGGACTGAGATGAGTTACGAATCCAAATACAAATTTTTGACGAGCAAAGCAAGATTGGCACGAGTTCGACGATCATAGCTGAAAAAGGAGTCGATGAAAACAAATCAAATCAGTTTTTTTTTATATAACTGAAATATATATATATATACAATATATATTTTTATTTGTTTAAAAATAAATTCCAAAACATATATTTCAAACCCATATTTTATTCGAACATATATAAAAATAAATTTCTATATATATATACTTGAACCAGGCTTATACATTCTTATATATAGACTAATATTAATCATATGTATAACCTATATATATATATAAAACAGAATATATAAACTTTTTATATATATACAATATATCATTTATAAGCTTGTAAATATCAATTACATATAGATCAGAATCTATATATGTATACCGTTAAAGTCAAATTTATTAAACACACATATATAATACTTTACACTATATAAAAAGTAGCAAATCTTGCCATTATAGTTACTTAAGTATGTTTATACACTAATTCACATTCTTAACTCAATAATATGAAAAGCAAAATGTTAAAGATATTATTATAACTTAGCGGAATAGAATTGGAAAGCAGCAAGCTTACAGCCTATAAACTATGCATACACTTTACTAATATTATAAAACTAATACCATATATTTTACTAATTTATATAGTATATACAGTAACCTTATTAATAACTTATTATATAAATACTGTAACATATAAAACTATTATAAACAAATACGTTAAAACCCAACAGAAATATATATATATATACACACTAATGTATATACAACATTTTACATTATAACACTTTGAACCTATTATAATATACTCTCCATATGTATATATAAAAATTCTTATCACTGTATAATAATATGTGAAGTTATTTCAAACTCTATTTTATGGTATTAACATACATTCAAATAATTACTTTACCATGTAATATACTTACCCAGACTTATCTTATATTTATAAAACAAAAAGAAAAAAAACAACCTGGCTGATAAGTTTTTAGATAAAATATATATAAGCTTATACATAAACTCTAAACCGATCATATACTATGACGAAATCTGATTGTATGAACAGGTTATATACTGCAATATCACCTATATACTATATATATAACCAGAACTCATTTATACATATACTTTCATAAACATATATGTTCATTAACAGATAAAATAAATGTTTATATATGTATACCAAACTATATACATGAAACTTACATAACAATAATATTTACTGACATTATATATATAGCTATGTATATATCAAAAAAAAAACAACGGTTTTTTTTACTTAAACAAACTAATATATATATACGTATATATAAACAAACACGAATATATATATACCTTCATATATAATAGGTGAGGCTCGGATCAGGGAGGAACACGCGAAGGCTAATGGGCAAAGCTCCGTTCGTGGAGATGTTGGAGGGGAGGAGACGAGGGTTGTGATGAGGCTCGGCTTGGGTGCTGCTAGTGACAAGGTTGTCTCGGCTAGGGTTGAGAGGTTGGCCGATGGGGAGAAGAGGAGGTGATTGGGTTGCACGCTTGGCCACGTGGTCGGAGTGAAGGGCAGAGGAAGGAGGCACGTGGGTAGGGCTGACGTGGTGGTCTGGATTCCGTCATGATGGTGGTGGCTGTTGGTGACGTGGGTTAGGGGTTGTCATGTGAGGCATTTCACGGTGGAGGGTGGCGGAGACTCGCCGCGTTGGTTGCTGGAGGTGCTGGTCGTGCCTTGGGTTGCGGGCGTGGGAAGGATCTGGGCAACAATTTGAAGTGGAAACGAAAATACAGTGGGGAAGAGGAAGTGTAAAAGGGAAGGCTAACAATTGAAAGGAGGAGGAAATATAGGAGAGGAGATGATTGCGTGGCTCCAGATCTAAAACAACATATAAAATATTTTGTGAATAGGAGGAGGAGAAAATTTAGATTTGCAAATTTATTTTGAAATGGAACGAACGTGATTATAGGGAAAGGATAAATGAAAAGTTGGAACAGGTTCAAAATTTGAAAGCAACAGCAAATATAAATTCCTGAAAAAGATTAAAAGCACGGCTAGACATTGATTCAAAACAAATAAGTACAGAAATTTATTTGAGGAGAAACGGTAGGGTAGGAATAGAAATAGGTTGAATTGTTCAGAGGCTTTAATGTAGGAGCACGCTAGAAATTTGAACTGAAGGAAGGAGTAAAGTCAGAAATTTTGGTACCGTTACAACGAACCGTTTTATTATTTCCGTCGCGTACCGGACCTCAAAATATAGAAATAAATATACCGCAGAGATCAGCACGACAAGACGATTAAAATGGTACACAGATATCAGTGGTACGGTCATCCGATCAAAAGTCGATAACCGGTACCAGAAATGCTGCTATTCTAACAGAATTAAGATAAACGGAGCAACAGAAGTCCAAATTTGACGAAACGAAAGATGACGTCTCACTCAGAAGATGATTTACAAATTTTCTATGTAAAAATATTTAGGTTTGGAAAACATTTTATTATCATCAATTTTAACTGATTAAATTGAAGTAAATTTACGCGCGAAATAAATTTTCATATTTTCGGACGAAAATTTACCAATTTCTATCTTTAATTAGACGCATTCCAAATATCAAATTTATATTTCAAAATTTTATTGTTTAAAAATTTCACAAAATTCAATAAATTAAATAAATAAAACAACAGAAATTTGCGGGTCGTTACACTTTTATACTCTCCAAAACCATTTTTTCTTTCATCCTCAAAACACCGAAATTCTAGTTCCTTAATTTAAGTAATTGCTAAAAATTAAGATTATAGAGGGAAAAACCATCTTAATTTCAATCTCTGTTATATCTTTATCAAAATCTTCATCCCTTCTATTTAAGATTTATATTATTGTTTTAGTTGGTGATATCGGAATTAATGAATATCATGATAATTGATATTTGAATACTATTTAGAATGTGAATTTAATGTTATATTTTGTTCCAAATAATTTAAAGAACCAATCACATACTGATTCTTGAATCAATTCCCTTTAATGCCAGTTAAAAGTAAGGGATTTGGACGTCAAGTCCCTATAAATAATTTTAATACGGAAAATGCTCTCCCTTATAATTTTATGTAAAGTAGGTCCCTAATCGTGTCTTTTCTTTGCAACCAGTTGTTATTCCTAAACCCATATAAATATTTTGCATATTATTTTAATTTCAATATTTAAAATACAAAAAATGTACCAACCGTTTTAACCATTAAATCACAAATTTTATGAACTTTTAAATGATATGTGTTACACATATATAAATATCTAGTCGTTGATCTTTTTTGAAAATTATAACTTTTAAATACTAATAACGCTGCATCATTCAGATCAACTATAATTTCATCATTCAAATCAGTAGTTTGAAAAAAATGCAGTTAAAAGTCAATTTCATATTTGATATGCAGTTAAACTATAACTGCATTATCTTAATGTAGTTAAATTACAACTACATTAAGATTGAACAAAATTATAAAATGCAGCCAAAATTATCACTGCATCATATAAATGCATTAAAAATATTCAAATGCAATTGTAATTGCATAACTCAAAAAATGCATTTAAATTACAACTGTATTCTCTTATTGTAGATAAATTATAGGAGTTTTGGATCAAAGGTCCCTATTCTCAAAGCCTATGCACGAAAAGTCCCTAATCGTAAACCCATGTAAATTAGGTCCCTGTTTTGTTATTTTTTTTACCAAATTGTCCCTTTCTAGAAAATCAGCTCAGTATTGAAATCAGGGGCAAAAATAGCATAAATTAGCTGAAAAGTAAAAATAGGGACCAAATTTTCGTAACTTTTTCGGGAGGGACTTTTCTTTCATCATCTGCTAATTCTAAGGACTTGACAGCCGTTCCTTGTAAATTATAACTGCATTAAAATTGATTAAAATTATCAAATGCAGTAAAAATTATTACTGTATCACAATAATGCAGTCAACCATAATTGCATAATTTAAATAATGCACTTAAACCATAACTGAATTTCCTTAATGTAGTGAAATTATAATTGCATTAAGATTAAATATAATTATAAAATGTAGCCAAAATTATTACTAAATCACATAAATATAGTTAAAATATTCAAATTCAAACCATAATTACATCATACAAAAACCAATTCCTTTTAATTAGGTTAAAGTTTTTTTTATTTATTTTTATTTTTACTTTATTTTAAGGGTAAACGAGGGTTTTATACTGGTCTCTACCAGATCTGAATTAAATATTAGAAAATACAGAAATAAAGTTCAACAATAGTAATATATACATGAAAAAGCAAACGTATATGGTGACACAAATAAATGCAGTTACACAATATGGTGACACAAATAATTATCTCGCATAAATGTAGTTAAAACTGTTATTTAAATTATGATTCTCAAAATTTTATTTTAAGTATCAATAATGGATATTATTGGAAAGTTTATTAAATTTGTGGTTTAATGGTAAAAATAATTCTTAAACCCGATTAACTTATTAAAAGTTATCGCATTTTAAAGATTGTAATTAAATGAGTTAGGGGATGGCGGTGGTTGTCGGGTGTGATGGTAAATGAGTAGGAACTTAATTTATATAACTAGTGAGTAAGGGACCTACTTTAGGATTCAATTATAAAATGGGGATCTGAATCTAATATTCAGTAAAAGTATCACGTAACATTTATTTGAGAATTCAATTCAAATTAGTTAATGGAATATTAGCGTTGGAAAAACATCGTAATATTCATTCATCAATATATCTTAGCCTGGGATCATTAGCAATTGTTTGCTCCAAAAGTAGGACAGACACACAATCAAACAACAAATGTAAATTATAAAAGAAAAAAGATTTAAAAATAGGAGAACGCACAAGATTTATTATGGTTCAATCAAAATCAATAGCTTGCGTCCACTATCAAATTTGTTACTGATTATACTTTACCCTTACGAAGAGAATCTTACAACTCGGTATCAAACAACGCGGGTACGAATTTGATAGAGTTTAGCCCAAGAATCAAATAAAAAAGATGAAATTAGACCATAAAGGATCATTTTTCCAATGCATCTTCTCCTCTATTTATAGATGAAATCCATCACCTATGCTTGAAGTTCTCAACCACATTTTCCACTTTAGCCCGAAGTTCTAGCAAGAGATCATGGCCAAATTGTAAACAAACATTGATGGTTACCGAGTTATGAGACTTTGTCCTTTTACGTTTTACTTTGGCATTACCTTACATCTTCTGACTAAGTCATGATGACCCATTGTATACCACAAACAGGTCGGTACCGAGTTATGATCATTGAACTTGAATCTTCATCCTTTTCAACTTCTTACCATCTGGCTTCTCCAAAAAGTGGCTAAGTACTTTCTTATAATGGTAGGACCTTCGAGACTTGTTCTTGACTTTGACATCCCATCTGCGATCTTGACTTCTGTTCATTCTCATAGGTACTTTACTATTCTAGTTCATCGAAATATCTCTTGGTTCAAAAGTAGGATAACACTTCCCCTCCAAAGCATGCTTTGTGTTTACAAAACATGCTTTGGATTAATATAAGCTATCGACTTTGAACTCTGATTTGAAGAAATGCCCTTATTCTTTGATCTGCTTTAACAAAATGATGCATCCTTTTCGGGTTAATGTGCCGCTTTAAATAGTTGTGGATACATATCTCTTGGATAGTATAAGTGCTGAAGTATCCCACTTAGATTCTTTACTCGGTTCTGAAATTTCTCAAAGCTTCTTCTTTCATTTGGTCAAGTAGGATTTCATCTTTCACCTTTGTTTACTATTCATTTGCATTACCATTCCATTTCTTTTCTTTCTTTTCTTCTCTCTCTCTAGTCGTATAGGTCGGTACCGATCCTTATGGATTAGTACTGGTCGATTTAATTGTGTTATTATTCATGTAACACTTATAATTTTTTTACTTTCACCTTTATTTTAATATTGACTTGCAGGTTTTACCTTCTTCTAGATCCAATGATTTATCTTCTCCATGCTTCCATCAATGCCGCTGCCAATTCCCAGCCTTGATGTCGACCATCTCTAATCGATTGCCACTACTGATCTGAAATAGCTTGCCACATCCAAACTTCAAGAACTCATCGTTGATTCATTTAGGTTTTAACTCAATTATTTAATTTAACGTCATCTTTTTGGTTCATTCCTATTCTAAGGTGGGTGGCCGCCATCATTTTTTAGTCGGTGATGCCTAGACATGGCTATTGACCTACACTTGACCCTAAATTCATGCTCCTTCTTCCTTCTACATTTCGCCATGCCCAATAGAAAAATAGGACTCAAGGTTCTTGAATTACCTGAGTGTGACACCAAGCTTCCTTGATTAGAGCCTTAATTTTTCTCCATTTTCGGCTGATTGGTGTTTACATCATGGCTTCTAGTCTTAGCTTCGAGTTTTTTGTTTGTCTATGGGGTTTGCAAATTTTTGACAAGTTTTTAGAGCGGGAAGAAGGAGTATTCAATTTCCATCCATTCTTGGTCGAGTATGGATTAGTGGTTTAGTTTCGATGAGACGGTTTCAATTAACGGTCACATCAAATGTGTTTTGACGCTCGATGGACTCTTGCATCAATACACAGAGTTGAAAGTTTCACTCTAGTGTTCCTATGAAGGAAATTGCGTCGTTTCAAATAACGACTCCACTATCATATGTTATACATTCTACGATAATAGGTGTGATCTGACATATAGTTTCATAGTGCAACGGAGCTCGTTTGCCAACACGAGTAAGCCACCTACATAAATTGTTCACGTATACCATGTCATGGACACGAGACACACATTACATAGACTGAACTACACATTACTACCCCTGTCAATTTATGAGATTTGGTTGGATAATAAACATTGACATTCGTTGGGTCCCGTACATCGACTACACGAGGCTTTGTTAAAGCACGAAGATTAATGTTAAATCATACACGACTTTTCTCATATATCAAGTCTTTTAGTAAGTTATGAACCACATACGCTCCTCGCATCTCTCTGCCATTAGTGCAGGTCCATCTACTTCATAGTTTACTCCACCAACAACAAATTCAACTTCTGCATAACATCTACTTCAACACTATCTAGGCCTCGACCATCCTGTTGTCATCCCAAACAATCTTTACAAATGGTTCCTTTCAATATGGAAGACAAATCCTATATAAAAGTTTCCCTCGATATTAACACAAACGGCATCTTGATTCTCGACGATCCTCCAGATTCTCCAGCCTCAACTATAACCGTGGCAGATGTTAGAAGGAGCCGTGATCACAATCGTATTCCTTTTGAAGAGACCATAACCTTAGAACCTTTTCAACGACCACATGCACCTCCAGAGGGCTATACAGCTTGTAATCGCTACATGTGTCTTTCTTGGGATGTCCCCCCCATTTAATCATTTTATCCACCACGCTCATCAAATCATGAAACTTTCCCTAGCCCAACTTCATCTGAATGGGTATGCTGCGTCGAATTATACCTATATGACTTTCCTTGGGAACTTGGGCAGGGTGCCCACTTTTGAAGGGATTGGATATTTATAGTTTAAGAAACATAATGATCATCCTTCCTTAACTTATTTTGAGTCTTCTAAGGGCTATCGTACAATCCTTAGCCTCTGGAGCAAACTCAACCATTTTAAGGATGAGTACTTCTTTGTTTGCTTCCCAACTGGCTTTGCTTAAAAATGATTATCAGGATGTAAGTTCTATCCTTGCTCTTTAATCCTATTGGGTTCATTTTATTCCAATTACTAAGTTCGTTCTTTCAAATTTACAAACATTCCAAAGAGGCTAACCGATGCATCTTCGGCATGCACACTACAAGCCTTGAAAGACATCCCTACCGATGAGTGAAGGATGGAATTTTTTTAATTGATTCACAAATGCAACACTTCCATAAATGGTCCTAGTCTCGACATACTACCTACTACTCATAAGGGCACATTGCATGCACATGGGGTTGAGGCTGAAACTCCAATGGCTGTAAATTAGGAGGTCCTACCTTTAGGATTGGATCCCCTGTTGATCAAAGGGAGGATGAAAAAGACGACGATGAGAATGAGGATGGGAGAGATAGCAAAGATGTGGAACTTGGATATGAATCTACGGGAGAGATTGGTGGCGATGAAAGGGATTCACTCCTTACCCATTGTCAAAGAATATTAATAATATCACCTCGTCCGGTTCTACAACCATAATAGACCCCGACTGGAGAGACAACTTCAACCCATCCTACCGATGATATCTTTGGATCACTTGGGAGTATTCCTAATAATACCCCTTAATACGGTCTTGCTTCCTTCGGTCTCCTAGATCTTATTTCTCTAATTCATACTACTGCGGATGTGTCCTCAACTGCTATAGGAGAAAAAACATCGCTTTGCCGACTATATGAGCATGTCCATAGGATCAATAGGACACACTGACACCTCACATGACACACAAAGTCACAACATCTTTACTATGCGTGCATTATTTCTTGACTTCCACTTCTTAATTCAACCGCGTCTCTTTTCAGGTACAATGGGGCATTCTGGACTCTTTGGCGACCTACATGGCAAGTCAATTGAGTATCCGGGTTGCAAATCGTCTAGTTCTTCATGTCGCAGGCATAACTCACCATAGGAGTTTGATTCTGCAAGGCTCCGAAGGAAAGAAAAGGAAGGAGAAACGATGAGGAGAGACATTACCGTAGGGATTGCGATCGAGATTTTCGTGACCGCTCCGAGTCTAATAAAAGCTCTCGCTCTCCATATCATGGATGTTTTATTCTTCTTGAGCCTATGGACCCATATTCTTCGAGGCCCGATAGTCCTCCTCCTACCTCTAAAGCTTATGTTGCTCCCGTATCAGTACCTTCTCTTACTTAACCTTTAATTTTTTCCTATAAAACCAAATGTACTCCTCAAATAGCTGGATGTACAGCTTCTGAGCCAATTCAAAAGATGGCTGGCAAAGAATCTATCCTACACATTTCTTGATGACGATATCCGACTTAGTCCCGAGTCCTCACCTTGTCAAAATGCAGAAAGCTTTCCCCCAACTTTTCTTTGTCGGGTTTAGATTTGATAATCATTTAAAGAACATTCCTCTTGAGGTCATTTTTCATGACATTTATGAATAGTATATATTTGGAAGATATTTGCTTACTCTTTGTCCATGACTAACGGAGCTAGCCAACTTATTATTCAATAAAATGAAATTGAAGAAGGATCATGAGTGAGTCATCACCTCTTAAAATCTCTTTAGGAGGCAAAGAAGGAACTTCTAGATGAGAAGAAGACCTTTGAGGCTAGGTACAAACTGCAGGATGAATATCTTTAAAATGCCTATCATAGGAGTGGCGAACTTACCAAGAAAAAGGGAATTCTCCAAACCCCTATCAATACATAGACTTTAATAATATGAAAGGTGAGGTGGAAAAGGAGAGGAAAGAAAAAGATGATGGTCTTGCCTTAGCTGAGGAATGTATGAAGAATGTTCTTGATGTTGAAGAGGAAAAAAAATATTCAGAGACTTGAGTCGTTTGAAGCTGAAAGAGGGAAGAGGAGCTCACAAATCAGATCAAGACTACTTTGTTCCTTATAAATGTGATCAAATCTGAAGACCTAAAGTGGCTTGGTGACAATACCCAAGGCGCTAGCTATGGTGTGGGAGGAAATTTTCTGACGGGAACAAGAATATGTAGGAGAGGTTGATGAGGAGGAGATAAAGGCCGACCACCTTGATGATGAAAATTTCGAAGCTCTCGCTATAGTTCAGGCAAAGCTAGCCTTCGGAGCCTCGACCTCTGTCCAGGTGCTTACTGGAGTCCTTCCCAAATCAACTCTAAGGATTTAGCACAAATTTCCCATCTCTCAGGGACTCCAAGTAGAGAATGTTAACTTATCAACGACCAACTCTTGTGCCCTCACGTCTTCTACATATGGGCACGTTGTCTTTGACTCTGTCACCCCTTCTTCGGGCACTGCTGCTTCTGCTACAGTAACTTCAATGGCAGCAACTCTGTCTTCGTCCTTGGCTCATGGGTTATATAACCTCGAGGACCTTATTTATTCTCGACCAGGTCTGCTCTCGGTCCCGATGTGGAGAAGATTTATACATTGAGCAAAGAGGCCGTAAAAGATCCTGAATTATCACAGGGTTATATAACTTCTATACTTTTGACGGTTGGTATTTTTTCTAAGACTCCTAAATCTTCGAGAAACGACTATAATTAGGACGAGGACCCCGAGGGCCATCTATCAGTGGGGAAGGATGGTGATACACAAAAGAGAAAGTTCTCATCCTCTTTAAGGAAGGGGAGGAAGAGGAGGAAGAGAAAGCACAATTAGGAATAGCTTTTATGTTTTGCTCTTAATTGTGTGCATAGGCTGCTACTATGCCAACATGACCCCTACTTTTGTTTTTAGAACACATAAAAGTAAATAAAGTTGTTTTTTTCTTTTCAATTTCACCTTATTTATTTCTTCTCTTTTGTATCTATTGGCGTATTAGTGCATGCATGAATAATTATTTATAGTTTAATTTAATTAATGTTACTTCTATCTAAATCTTTGCAATGCCGTTATTTACCGCAACTCTATACACATAAATAAGCTACTACAATTGCCCAATATTACTTTATTGCTTAGTGTTTTTACCATTGCAATATATTTCTCATTTAGCTAACAAAACTACACTTCTTCGGCCAACTTTGTTTATCTACGGTCGGATGCACCCCGTTCGAAGGAAAATGAGATCATATTTATGAAAAATTTAAAGTATACATCGCCTCCTGCCTCCGAGAAGCGGCGTTTTAGATGTTTATTTTGGATAACTATTTTTGGTCTCACCTACCTCTGGGCATTGACCAAAAGCAGTCATTAAACATTTTCTCTTATCATCAACAAGGAAATTCTCACCAAGTCGTAAGCAAGGTTGTACCTGCAAAAAGACATAATTCATACATGTTCCTATCTCCAGGATCCAGTGTCTAAGATGCCTATCTTTAGGCATCAATCTCTAACCTTCCCTATCTTTGGGCATTTGGTCAAAGACTAGTGTGTAAAGTCGAATCATCTTATTCACCCCAATATGATTAGACTCCAATGACCTGATCATGGATTGAAGGGGTTCATTGGTACCTATCTCTGAGTAACCAGTCATCTGGTTTTTCAAAACACATAATGTTCAATTCTTCTGCTATTCGCATGACCCGAGGCTAGACTTTTAAGAATACAGTTCAGTTGGTACTAAAAGTCAATTTCATTTATAAACACAAGAATGGCAGATTCTGCATATATATCAAAGCCTAATCAATTATTTCCAGAAATAAATCTAAGTGAAATAGAATCTCAGGTGCTCGGTATTCCATGCCCATGGATTCGAGATCCCCTCAATAGTCGATAGCTTGAAAGTTCCATCTCTTTCTGTTCAATCGCATAAGAACCTACCCAGTTTGGACCAAGTGCCTTAGTACGGGGAAAGATCCATTTCAACATGAGGTTCCTTATCTCGAAGGTACGATTTTTGACCTTGGCATTAAACTATCATGCTACTCTTTTCTGGTAAGCAATTACCCTCAAATTAGCCTTTTCTCGTTTCTCGTCGACTAAATCAGGAGCATCAAGCAAGAGTTCCTCATTCATCTTGGGATTATGGTGCATTCTTCGATGAGAAGGGATTGACAATTCAATCGGAATTACGGTCTCAAATCCATAGACTAAAGCGGACGGGTTACGGCCAGTCATGGACTTGTGGGCTGTGCGATAAGCCCATAATTCTAGTGGTAACTCATCCACCCGGTTACCTTTGGCTTTCGTCAATCATTTCTTGAGGATGGATTGAATAACCTTTTTTACCACCTCTACCTATCCATTCACCCGTGGGTATGCTACTATTGAAAAGCCCTTCTCAATTCGATATCGGTTATAGAAATCTTTGAATTTAGAGCTCTTAAATTAGGTTTCATTTGTCGGTGATGATCTTTTATGGAACTCCAAATCTGCATATAATTTTCTTCACCATATAGTTAGTCACCTTCTCCATTGTGATCGTGTCTATTATTCCACTTCGGTCCACTTTGTGAAGTAATCTGCAGCCACAATAGCATATCTTGCTCCACCTTCGACCTTGGTAGTGCACCAATTATATCGAATCCGCAAACCAAAAATGACCATGGGTTAACCATTTACGTAAGCTCTATGCATAGGGCTCTTGGTATCTTCACGAACCATTGGCATCTGTCACATCTTCTACTGTAATAAGTCAGATTCTAGTTGATTATTGGACAAAAGTACCCATACCTAAGAAACTTCTTTGCTAAAGTCCACCCCATCATGATTACCACAACTTCCTTCATGCACATCGACCAGGATCTTCTTAGATTCTTCCTTGGTGAAATGTTGTAGTAGGAAGATGGGAATTCTCTCCTATATAGTACTCCTTCTTGCATGATATTTTGTGGTACTTTGCGCAGGAGCTCATCGTTTGTTCATTACATTTGCGAGAGTTCCCTTCAACGGATAGTTCTTTATCAACTTTCATATTCTCTTCCCTGGGAATGTGTGATATTGTGTATTATTCAATGTCGTTAGCAATTCCAGAACTTTTGTTAGGTAAGGGACATGTCTCACTCCCTTACCTAAAATTCCTTTTTAACCTGACAGACTACCGTGTGGGAATCGATGAATATATGTAGTGTTTTAACTCCCAGCTTCTTTGCTATCTTAAGTCCCACAATCAATGCTTCATACTCAGCTTCGTTATTCATTTCTATGAACTCTAGCTTCAAAGCATAACATATCTCCATTCATCTGGGAAATAACTCCTACTACAGAACTATGCCCATTGTTGGCTCCATTTATGTATAATTTCCATTGGGCCAGCCAGACTACATCTTCCCTCACTTCTTCATCTCGAACGGTGAATTTAGCGATGAAATCAAACCAATGCCCATCTCTAGTATTGCCCTCAAGGATGGTATGTTATATCATATTGGCTCAGTATAATATTCCACTTCAATAATCTTCTTGAAGTCTCAGGTCAATGTAGTACTTTCCTCTATAGTTGATCAATCGGTAGTTTTATCAGGTGAGCTTGGATGTATGGTCATAACTTACTTGAAGCGATCAACAAGCACTATGCTGGCTTCTCCAGCTTTGGATAATTCTTTTCTTCTCTGGTGAATTGCTTGTTAGTATAATATATACGCCTTTGGATCTTAGACTTCTGACATAGCAGGGTCGAACTCAGTGCTTAAGGAGACACCACCAAGTAAATGAATAGATCTTCTCCCTCCAAAGGCTTCGACAAAATCGATGGTCTTTCTATGTGATCGATAAATTCTGGAAAGCTTCCGGACATTCATTCATCTAAGAAAACTTCCCTTTTTCCTTCTTGAGGGCATCAAAGAACGGTACACACTTATCTGTCGCCCTTAAAATAAAATGACTCGGCATAGCGACCTTCCCATTAAAGCTTTGAACTTCCCTTCTTATCTTTGGGGCAATAACCTCTTTCAATGCCTTGATCTGCTCTGGGTTGACTTCAATGCCCCTTGAGTTTACTCTAAGACCCAAAAATTTCCTCGATGCAACTTTGAAAGAACATTTCAATGGCATTTATCCTATATTTTCACAGTACATCGAACATCTCCGAGCGGTCACGCATGTAATTCATCGATCGATGTGACTTTACAAGCATATCATCCACGTAGACCTCCATTTTTTGTTCGTTCTGATCTTCAAACATCGTATTTACCAATTCGTGGTAAGTAGCTCCGGCGTTCTTCAAACCGAATGACATTACTCGATAACAATACAGTCCCAAATTGATGATTAAACTGTATATTCCTGATATGGGACATGCATTACTATTTGATTATAGCTAGAGTACGCATCCATGAAGGATAATAGTTCATTTCTGTCAGTCCCATTAATAAGCTGGTCAATTCTGGATAGCGAGAAGCTGTTCTTTGGGCATGAATTTTTCAGATCCAAATAATCGATGCATGTCTTCCACTTTCCATTTGGCTTCTTGACCAACACGAGAATTGATACCCATTCAGGGACTAATGCATCATGGATAAAGCCATTTGCCTTTAGCTTATCCACTTCTTCCTTCAGTGCAACGGGTTACTCCGAACCCAAGATATGCTTTTTCAGCTTCATAGTAGGGTATCATGGTTCCACATTCAATGTTATGGCACGCTATCTCCGAAGAGATTCCACACATATTAGAACGAGTCCAAGCAAACACATCCAGGTTCGCTTGAAGAAACCCAACCAACTCCTTATACATCTTCATACAGAGATGAGATTCGATCTTAAGGACTCGATGGGATCATTCTCATTGATCGAGATGTTGATCATCAACTCCGCTAGTGCTGCCCTCACATCCCCTGTCTCTTCTCATGTGTCTATAAGTTTGTAGAACTTACAATGGGACTCGAGCCAATGCTTATGCAATGATTCCTATGCATTAGTAGTTTTGATATAGAGAGCCTTCTCTGCACCTTTTCCCTTTCTCATGTCGCTTCGCCTCTCTAAGATGACGACATAACATTTACGATTAATACTCTAGCTACCCTGAATAGCTCCTAGCTCATCTTCGATGGGGTATTTCATCATCAAGCACCATTATGCAAGTGCTATTCTAAAACTGGCTAGGGTCAATCGGCCCAAGAAAGCAGGATAGGCCGATAATTCATCAATTACAACAAAAGTTTGAATCAACACTATCTTACGGTTTTGCTCGCTCAATTCTATGGACAAATAAATACAATCAACATGTTCTTTGGCCTCTTCAATAAACCCTTAGGTGTGAGATCTACATGGCTTCAGATCCTTTGGGCTGATCATTATGTGGTCAATAGTTTTCTTGAATAAGATATTAACTGAGCTTCCACAATCAATCAAAAATCAATGCACTATCGCCGGCCTAACGATGGCCGTAATCACCATGGGATTAAGCATCAGCGCCTTAGTCCCTTTAGAATCCCTGTTTTGATAAATAATGTCATTGTTCATTATTATCTGTTGTTTCATCGGAGCTCTGTCTTCAATAGCGAAACAAATCTCTTGAATCACATGCTTTACTGAACTAACATACCTCTCCATTTCCTTCCAGCTTTTATTTGGTGGGCGAGGTCCTCTAGAAATAATATTAATCATAATTCTTTCTCAGGCTTTCTCGATCCTTCTCCAGTAGACCCAGCCTGATCCCATTGAGCAATCTTCCCTTGCGGTCTATCATTCTGCCTGCCAACTTGTGAATCCATCATATAACGATATAACCTCAAGTTTTGAATTAAGTCTTCGCTCACATCAATCAGGTGACGACACTCATTGGTATTATGCCCATGAGTTTTGTGGAAGCGAAAATACTTCCTCGAGCGCAGCCCAAATTCAGTTGCCTCCTTCCGAGATAGTTTCTTATAGTTCTCTATACCCTGCATGACAAAGTAGATGTTCTTAACTATATCTTTTAAGGGACTATAATCTCTTGGTCTCATATATCATGGACGCTTCTTGATATCTTGTTTTTTTCCACCAGCACTTGGTTTCTCCTCTTCCGATTGTTATTTTGACATTTATTGCTATGTTTTTGGCACTCTCACCGATTTTCTTAATAACAACATTACTCTTTACTACCTCTTTTGATATTCTTCTAGTAATTGGTCCTACGGCTAGGTCTGTCTCTTCCAAGCGTAGAAATTGGGACGCTTAACGATAAAACTCTTCCATAGTAGGTGTTTGTTAATTTTTAAGCCATCTACCAAATTCCATATCAGGGTGAACTCCCCGTATCAAAGCCATCAAAAAAATCTCTTCCTATGCATTACTAATCTTAGTCACAGTAGTATCGAATCGCTTCAAAAAAAATCTTTCAGAGTCTCCTCAAAACTTTGATGGACGTTCGACAAAGAAATTACATCCTTATTCGAGTTTTGTAGAGCCTAAAATGCTACATGAGTTTCCTTACCAACCGATCAAAATAAAGATATGGATCTTGGTGCAAGCTGAGTGAACCATATTATTGCTATCCCTTCTAAAGATAGAGGAAAACACCTACACCTTACTGCATCAGTAGCTCGGGCACCATGTGCCATTCATACTTCAAAACATACTGTCTTGGAACTATTGTTCCATTATATGATGGCATTGTTGGCATAACGAACATCTTGGGATACTTTTCTTGCAATATATTATCGGTGAATGGGGTCCTACTAAGCAACAAACCTCATTCATCATTAGTCCTCAGCTGATTTTAATTCAACAATCTCCTTACCATATTTGCAATATGCTATTCGCTGGTTTAGACTATTGGATGGAGATCGTTAGGAACATCCCTTGATGTTTGACTCTGCAAATGCTTTTGGTTAGTTTCATGACGTATGGGCTCCCCTGTCTCTAGAAGAAACATTCGTCCAAACCCTCGTTTTCATCATTCTTTCCTAAATGGTTCTACAACATTTGTATGAACACCTCCAGTCTTACCATCAATAACTTGTTAAGCACCAACATTAACCTCCTCAAGGAATTTACTCTAGAATCACTAAGAATGACTCTTCTAGATCGATCGATACCAGTTGTGATGGGTCAGTACCGAGTTGCGGCTTTTCAACGAAAACTTTCTCAAGTCCCATTTTTGATGTCCCGGCATCCTTCCTTTTCATCCTCTGCTTACCATTTCTCCGATTTCTATCCGATGAAGAAAAACACTCTTCTTCTAAGTTAGAAGATAATGAATCTCTATGGCTTTTCTTCCACCTCCGAGATAGTTGAGTCATCATAGCAAAACTCATTTCCATCTCCTTCAAGATAGTATTTTGACTTTCCAATATCATTTTATCCATTTCAAACATCATTTGATCCAATTATACCCTTGTCACTACTTCCGCTGCACTCGGAATTTCAACAGGAGTAGGTCGATTCATTTTCTCCCCATGTTAAGAGCCTTTATTTTCTACTTAAGTGATGGGTTTTAAGGTGGTTAATATCTCCTTATCCTTTCCAAGGAGCATTGTTTCTGGATGCAATGATAGACTTTCTTTTAAATCTAAATAACCACGAGTCCTTAACACTAAATCTATAGATCTAGCTTATGGATAGTTCAAATCCAAATTTCTAAGTTAGGTCTACAATTGAGATTCTCTCTGTTCTCATGAAAGCACCAAAATGTTTACTCCAAAAGTGAAACAAACCCCCTAATCAAACAACAAACGTAAATTGTAAAAGTAAGAAGATAGAAGAATACACAAGAAGTAGAGTGGTTTGACCAAAATCAATAACATACATCCATTATCAACTTTTTCACTGATTATACGTTATTCTTACAAAAAGAATATTACAGGTCGGTATCAAATAACCTGGGTATGAATTTGATAGAGTTTAGTGCAAGAATAAAATTACAAAGCTCGGATTAGACCAAAAAGGATCCTTTTTCCAATGCAACTTCTCCTTTATTTATAGATGACATCCATCATCTAAATCATTGGAAGTTTCTCAACCGTGTTCTCCACTTTAGGCATAAAGTTCATGCAAGAGACTATAGTCAAAATCATAAAAAAACATGGATCGGTACCGATCCATAACGATCAGTACCGAGTTATGCGACCTTTTCCTGTTGTGTTTTACTTTGGATTTACCTTCCATCTTTTGACCAAGTCATGCTGACCCATCGTATACTACAAATGGGTAGGTACCGAGTTATGATCGTTGAACTTGATCATCCTTTTCAACTTCTTACCATTTGGTTCCTTCGAAAAGTGGCTAAATATTTTCTTATAGTCAACAAGAATAGGTATGAACTTCATGATTTCATCTAGACTTCGACATCCCATTTGCGATCTTAACTTTTGATTGATCTCATGAGTACTTAACCATTTTGGTTCGTTGAAATATCGCTTGGTTCACAAGCAAGTTAATAGTATTATTAATAACCAATTAAATTAGTAAGTTAAAATGTAAAGTTGAAATTAACTAAATTACACATGCTCTCTAATAGACTTAGAATTTTAAAAAAGGACATGTATTCCTAGTATTTTTAGAATTGATTCAAGTTGAAAGTAAGAGTTTTAGAAACTCAATATATTAAAAATAAATAAACGTAACATTATTATTAAAAGAAAATGCATAAATAATATTGTAATAAATTCAGTCTGCACCACAATTATAAAAGGAAAAGAACTAAATGACGTAAGATCCATTTTAGTTTATAGATAATCAAATATTATATAAAAGCTTTATCCACAAAGAAATATAAAAATAGGGACCGTAGTTTTATATTTATTGTTATATGCAACTAAAAATAGAAGTAAATTATGATAAACATATTCATTATTTTAGATTTTTGTTCAAACTATGTACATAATTAATCATAATTAATTCCAACTAATTCTAAGTTATTTCCTTTTGATTTCATTTAAACTTTTAATTTAGAGAGTTAACCATCCATTAATTCTCGAATTAATTCTCTTTGATGTTGATTAAATGAATTAATCACCATTATTAGACATATTCATTCATTTAAAATTAAATAACTAATCCACGGAAGAAGAAAATTTTGATTATATCCATTTCTGCTATTAACAACTAAACAAACAAAAAATATGTTATCAAATTAACTAAATTATGCATTTACTCTATTGAATTTACACAAATACTTTTTAGCTAAGCATTTATTTTTAAAATAAAAAGTAATAAAGACCTAAATCTATCATTATTTATTGAAACCGAGATAGATGAGCATTTAGATTTCACCACTTGACCTTCTAACTTTTATATTTAGTATATCATTCAAGTTTATAGATCATAAAATAATTTATATAAACTAATAACTATATATGTTCCAATTGCATCACTTTTACTATATTAGTTTTCCAAACATCATGACTCGTCAACCATGCATCTTCCAACTTTAGTGATTCCAACCATTTGAATACGATCCTAAAGTGTCAAAAATGTACAAATAATATGAATAGGAAGTTGTAACTTGATCTAATAATGTTATGTTTTGAAAATTTGTGATCAAGTAAAACTAAAAAGCAATTTTAATTCATTATAGAACATAAGTTATATTGAATTAAAGTTGAACTCAAATTGATAGCACTAAAGGGAATTATTAAAAAAATTCTCACTGAACTAAATTTCAAAGGAGAATTAACCATAATTAATTCTTTGATTAGTTTGGATTCAAATTAAATGAAATTTATACCAAGTAATTCCTTTTTTTAGTTGCATGGTAATATTATTTAATATGATCTTTTCTGTTTGAAGTTAATTTACTTGCAAACATTATGAATATGTATATCTTTAATCAATAATTGTCTATAAACATATCCAAAATACAAAAAAAGAAAAAATAACATAATTTCAAGCTAACTTTATAGAAAGTCATTGATAATTATCTAACTACTCAATATGATTCCTAAGAAATTAATAGTAACCATGTATTAAATAAAAATGCATGTTGCTTATGAACATATCATTGACGATTAAACAACACCATTGGAAAATGTATAAAATTTTGGATTTGATAAAGATGGTTTATATAAGAATTTACAAAAAAAAATAAAGAAAGTTTAAAAAACACTTATTTAGAATTAAAATTTCAATAAAATTTCAAAGTTGCCTATTGTAGCTCGATCAAAAGTGTTGTTTTTTCTTCAAAATACAGTACATAACTTTATTATTTAAATATTTTTTACTTCCTTTTTTCCCAGACTTATCTATGTAGCAATAAACTAATTATTCCCTACAAATAAACAAATTAAACAAAATGAAAAATCATATCAAACAAAAAATAATAATATTTTGGTAAAAACTTGACAAAAAAATAAAGTGTTCAACTTTACTTGTAGCAGATTTTAATCAATAAAAGATTTTGTGATATCCATATATTTATAAAATCAATAACTTTCTATAACACAAATGAAGTGAACCATATCAAAACCATACAAACTGAAAATTCAACCTCCAATAGAAATAGAAAGTAGAGAGTAGAAGCAAAGATTTGAAATTATAAATTAGAACAAAAAATGCAAATTAAGCCTCTAATTAAATGAAAAAACAAATAATAATAAACCCTAAACTTTTAATTAAGCTCAATTGATCTAACGGCTAATTGTTTGGAGGTCTTCATATTATTTTTCCATAAAAACAATAATATTGAAAGTAACTGGTAGGAACACTATAGAACATGAATATAATCTTAAATAATTCAAGATGAATACGAAGTGAAAATATATCAATTAATTCAATCATATTCGAGTTAGATTAAAGAAACTAAATAGATTAACTAAATTTTATCTAGAAAGAATTTTAAATTTTATTTAGATTGGAAATAGAATTATCTTTTGAATTGTAGCACACATGAAACTGAAATGGGGAAAAGAAAATATTATGAGAAAATGAAACGGAAGTAAAAGAATTAAAAGTTAAGAAATGTCCGAGACACATGAAAATATTGGAATAATGAATGCTAGATCATGGAAACAAGAACACAAATAGTCAAAGACTTAACTTTTATATAATAATTATATAACATAATAGAATATATATATATATATATAATGCCCAGTATAAAGACATTAACGATATCACTACTCTTTGACATGTATTCCATATGCATTAATGGTATCATCAATATTCGAGATGTATGAAAATAGAATTATAACGATGTAATTGTAAATAGTCATTCAAATTGCCGAGAAGTGTATACAATGAGAAAAATTGTGGAAAGTATGTAATAATGGTTAGTGCAATAACCCACACCTCTAGAAACACCGATCCAAAGCCTATGGTGACATTTGGACTCGAGTTGGTGCCAAGAAGTATGAGCTATCGTGTTATTAAACATTATAGAGATTGGGAATAAGAGGATAAAATCTAAGATACATACTATACTTTCAGATCTCACAACAAAAGGAAGAAAAATATAAATATAGAAAATAATCATCTTAGAAAATATCGTAGAAAACATAGTCTCAAAACATGCGTAGTCATAATCTAGAGTTTACAGAAATACAACAAATAGTACGATAAATAGATACATGGAGAGTAATACGAAATAATAAGCAACTCCAATTCCATGCTTGTCTCTCTATGTACTAATCTCTTGACCTATCACCTACTGCTCTATCCTAATGTGGTAGAGGAAAAAGAAAGAAAAGGAGCGGGTCAGACAAAAGTCTAGTCAATGAGTTACATCATTATGTATGGTGACCACATGCAATTAACTTTACTAATACTCTATGTGACCTAGGGTGTTCTACTTGTGTATGTGAACTACTTACTAAGGTAGGTTTTGTTAACTAAGGGGTATATTTCTAAACACACCTACACTGACATTTTATGAAGGCTTAGACTTAGAATCGAACCTCAAAATAACTATAGATCGGCTAATAGATACTAGAACTATTCCAACATAGGATCACCTACAATATCAATACTAGGAATACATTCCCAAATTACGATTACATGTATCATATTTATGCATTAAGGGGGAGCCCGCAATGCGGACTCACGCCAAAGACATCTCAAGGTTGCTGCATCCGTGTCCACCTCTCAATGGTAACATAATGCCTCTTATTACATCGTGCCGAGATCCATCAACAACACAGTATCATGTCTGCGCTATCATGCATACCAAGGAACTCCCATTAGTTCCAGGCTACACGCTTCTCCCGACATCATCATCAGTGTGTGCATACACCGTAGAACCTCGTGTGAGTGCAATTTGTGATAAATTACCCTAGTCGAATGTCGACCATGATGAATAGATAGTGTGTAGGTCTCATTTTCTACGTACACATCTATTCAGTCCTGCAACATCCAAGAATCGTAAACTTAGGGAACTAATTTCCTTACTTATACTAACATTCACATTATATATATATATGTATGTATATAAACTTGGGCCTTAGGTCGAGGTTCAATCTTGACTATAAAGCGTTAACCAGTCGACGACCTAACCAATAATCCTGTAACACGTTAACTGGCTCTAGAGAGCCTATCAACCAGTCATAGTTATTGTTATTTTTTATTAAACTTGTTTTTCATTTAATTGGTGTTCATTCTCAGATAATCATGAGTTGTTTATTACAGTAAACTGT
The DNA here is from genome assembly GCA_030737815.1 of Allium fistulosum. Classification (NCBI taxonomy): domain Eukaryota; kingdom Viridiplantae; phylum Streptophyta; class Magnoliopsida; order Asparagales; family Amaryllidaceae; genus Allium; species Allium fistulosum. Next base: position 881,412,629 of record CM060903.1, read on the forward strand.
TAATACAGTGAACTCTATTTTGTCAATCAACAATCTCTAATGTTATCAATTCCAATTCCTAACAATTTCATTAGCATATTTGTTATCTAAATGAATTAAATCAGGTTTAGAATTAACAGCGTTTGATATATCAGTCTATGTTCAATTCCACAAAATGGTTATTTAACTTAAACTAATTTTTATCCAATGGATTTACTTTATCCAAATTTAGGTTAGACAAGAATCATATTCAAATAGGTTAAATTCTTGTTCAATTTCCAATCTGTTATAATTACCAGATAATCAATATTTCTGATTTAATCTAAACCAATTCCAAATAAAATTTGGATAAAAATAAACTAAATTATAAATGAACCTCCATATTAACTATGAACCCATTCACCTCTGGAAAGCTATCCCCTTTTCAGTGTGCTTGGAATTGCCTCTGCTTGGTGTAGAACTCCCCTTGATTTAATTTGATTTCTCCTTCTTCAGTCTCTTGAATTTAATTTTTGTTTTGTTTGAAGAAATTTTTGCTTAAAGAGAAAGAAGGTTCAAATTTTAGAGAGACATAGTTTTGCTACGTTCTGATTTGATTAGGGTTCCGATGTAGCTTAGGTTACTATTTATAGGGGTAGGAAGCAAGCAGAACGTTTGATCAAACATTATCAAATATGGGTCATTCGACCGACCCAAACTCTAATCTGGAATCGATGACCGTTCAACGCTTGGTTTGGAGTGGTCGACCACTACTAGTCGACCAGTTCAACCAATAGTGTCGATCGGTGGAGCTTGTCTTATTTAAATATTTCTTTCCTTAAATAATTATTTAATTATTTTTTTATTCTAAATTATTAAATGTTTATAACTTTTCATACTAGCTCCAATTACAAAATAATATATATGAAAATTATCCAGAAAATCGCTACAAACACAATGATGCAAGTTTCGTAGCCAAATTCGTACGTTTGTAAAAATTTCATTTTTACTCTTGTTATATTTAAATTCAATTCCTTTATTAAATTTTTGATTAAATTTTGTAGGGTGTTACATTCTCACCCTTTAAAAGGATTTTGTCTCCAAAATCTCCAAGGATGGAAAAACGTATACGTATGGAAATTAATACTTACGACCATCTACTCATCCATCAACCACTGCCAATCACAATCCTTAGTTCAAATTCTAGTGTAATATGTACATATAGGTATGAAATGCTTATGAATCTTTACTAATGCAAAAATTAGGCGGTCCCTGATCTTGTCGACCTCCTTAAATGCATGTGCTTATGCCATGTATCCAAAATGTATGCAACATCCTATGTAAATATACTAGCGATTCTACATGTTTGTGCAACCATTCAATCCATATGCAACATCCATATGGATATAACTCAATAAAATAAAACAAGTGATGGTGTGAGCGTATGCTAACTCGAGAATATATTTGCCTTAAGTGCAAAAGAAATCAATGATATAAATGCATCCATTAGCATCTATGATCCAAAACATGCCCTAATGACACGTTTGTAACCATTCCTAGCACATAATTGTGCTTACCTATGAGATATACTAAGCTAGAACCTAAACACATAAGTATTTCATAATTATTTAACTAACATGGAAACGTACTAGAAAAGAGTTGTGGATGGATAGCTCAGATCTTCTCCTCATCCTCCTATGTACTCTTCGTTGGATCATCTTCCTACCGGACCTTAACAAGCTTGATAACTTTATTGCAGAGTCGCTTTGTACCATGCTCTAGAATACGAGTGGGTGCACGGCAAAAAAGTATCGTTCTCTCTACTTCCACCTCCCCTAGATGATTTGGTTCGACTATAGTGATAGTCATGTAAGCAATTCCGCAAGTGTGAGACATAGAAAACGTCATGTACTTCCCCTAACTTCTAAGGATGCTTCACCCTATAAGCTATCATCCCTACTCCACTAGTGATCGGAAAAGGCCCTATAAACCTCGGTGCTAACTTTCCCAAATACCAAAGCTTATGACATACCTAAGTGGTGAGACCTTCACAAAAACCATGTCATCCACTATGAACTCCAACTCCATGCATCTCCTGTCAGCATAAGACTTCTGCCTATCCTGCATGGTTTTCATCCTACTATGGATCAAGTATACCTTCTCTGATGTCTCCCTCGCTATACCTAGTCCAAGAATAATCCTATCCATAGTGTCCCACCAACAAGACGGTGATCTACAAGGCCTTATGTACAACGCCTCAAACGGTGCCATCCCAATACTCACATAATAGCTGTTATTATAGGTAAACTCCACTAGTGGCAAGTCATCCTCCCAAGGGCCTCCGAAATCTAAGATACATATTCGAAGTAAGTCCTCCAACACCTAGTTTACACTATCCATCTATCCATCTATCTACGAGTGATAAGCAGTACTTAAACTCAACTCAGTGCCTAATGCATCCTAAAGACTCCTCCAAAACTCACTGGTGAAAAGTGGATCTTGCTCGCTAACGATGCTAGAAGGAAATCCATGTAACCTAACTATCTCCCTCACATATTGTGTTGCTAAAGACACAGTAGTCCTCGCACTCCTAACTGGAACAAAATAAGCGCATTTGGTCAGTCGGTCGACTACGACCCAAATACTCTCATTCCCTTCTACTCCTAGGTAGTCCATCGATGAAACCCATATAAATACTCTCCCACTTCCATTGGGTCTTTTCATGCCAGGCCAATAAAAGACCCTCTTCATGTCATAATACCATTGTCTTCCCCAAGATGAATTGTCATCCTAGAACAATGAGACTCGGCTAGTACCATGTCAATCAAATCCATAATGAGAGCAACGCATAACCTACCATCTCTCTACAACAAACCCTTCGAGATAATGGTGTAATGCCTCAAATGACTCGATTGCTTTCCTCTACCAAGCTACTCAAAAATATCCACTAACTCCTTGTCGTGCATTTGACTTAATCCAATACAGCCCATAAGTATAGGCTGCACATCCAACGCTACTAACAATCCTAGAGTGGTGTCTAGCGATGATTGGAAATCAAATGTAGAAACGATCTCCAAGTGCTTTCACTCTAAGAATATAAGACTCAACACCGCATGCTTCCTACTCAAGGCATCAGCTACAACATTGCCTTTTCCTGAGTATAGGAAATAACGAAATCATACGATGCCAAAAACTTCATCCACCTCAGCTGCCTTAAATTCAAATTCCTCTGGGAGAATAAATACTTCATAGACTTATGATTTGTATACAGCTCAAACTGCTCTCCTAATAGATAGTGTCTCAATGACTTTAGTGCAAAGACAACGACAGCCAACTCAAGATCATGGGTAAGATAGTTTCTCTTATGGACTTTCAATTGTCGACTAGCATAGCTCACCGCCCTTTTTTTCTGCATCAAGACCGTGCCCAACCTCGTACCACAAGCATCGGTATAAACTGTGAATGCTTTCATACCATCGGCTAATACAAGAACAAGCGCACCAGCCAACACCTCCTTTAGCTTGATAAAATCATCCTTACACTTCGAGTCCCAAAAGTAAACCAAATTCTTCTTAATAAGGTGGGTCAGTGGGGCAGAGATTTTAGCGAAGTCCTTAATGAACTTCTTATAGTAGCCCACTAAACCAAGAAACTCCTCACTTCTATGGCATTCTTCGGTACATGCCAATCATGTATTGTATCAACCTTACTAGGATCAACCGCCAGCCCATTCTCAAAGACAACATGTCCCAAAAAGCATACCTCCTTGCGCTAAAAGTAACATTTGGAAAACTTCGCCTTCAACTTATGCCCACGAAGTGTATTGAGCACTTCTTCTGGATGCAACTTGTGCTCCTCCTTACTTTTCAAATAGACTAATATGTCATCAACAAATACCACCACAAACTTTAAGCAACCCTCTAAAAACCCGACTCATCATATCAATAAAGTAGGTGGGTGCACTGGTCAGACCAAATGGCATGACTAACCACTCATAAAGTCTGTCGGGTGTACAAAAAGTAGTCCTTTGAATACTATCCTCGATCACATGCAACTGATGGATTCTAATAGCCAAGTCAAGATGAGAGAACACCTTTGCTCCGACCAACTGATCGATGTATGCAGGGCAACAGGTCATGATTCTTCTTTGTCAGCTTATTCAGGTCACGATAATCGACGCAAAGCCTCAATTAATCATCTGCCTTAGTGGCAAGGACAACTGTTGCTCCCACTCTTAAATACTCCTCTGAATGAAACCCTTCTCCAATAGCTCATTCTCTAGCTTATTCAGCTCGCACCTCTCTTTAAGAGCCATATGCCTCAAGAGTATTGTAATAGGTTCGGCATTCTCCACAAGATATATTCGAAACTTTATCTCTCTTTTGGGTAGAAGACCAGCAACCTCGAAAAAGACAGTTGGATAGTCTAAAACTACCGGTATTGAATCTAACTCATCATGTGATAGGTCTAATGAATATAGGTAACTTAACATAACCAAACCTTTAGGATCGTAATAAAACTCTAAATTGCGTCCACTTTAAATACCCAAACGAACAATTTTCCTATCATAATCTAAGATCACCTCACACATGGTCATCCATTCCATACCCAAAATCAACCCAAACCCAGAAAATCCTAAGATAAAAATACCGCAATCGAACTCGACCTTCAAATTAAAACATCTCAAACTCCTATATATCATCTTTACTATTAATAAAAGAAATTCAATGAACAGATTTGGACCATGTCTTTTTGAAATCCCTAGAATACCCTTCAAATCTTCTCCCGTCGCATCATGCATCATCTTCAATTCCCTTTCCTTTCCTGAAACAACTCCCCCAATTCACCCTTATGCATCCCCGTTCACTTTCCTTTCCTCAACTTGCTACGACTTCATTGAATCTCCTCTTTCACTGAGTTCAATTAGTACACCACGAGTATTAATTACTACATCACGATTGTTTGTGACTTAATCAACTTCACTTTCATCGTCAACCAGATTGTCATCATTCGTCTCTCCACCCCCACCATTTAGCTTCATCGTTGGATCTGTTTTTGAAATTAAACAATCGTTGCTACAGTTTTCTTATACGAAGGTATCACATTTACAACCCGTGACTACGTTGATTTGAATATAAGTCTTTCCACTAAAATTAAACAAGTTTCATTAACTGAGTACACTAATTTCAGTACATAATTTTTTTTCAACTTATTTCGTTAAATGGAAGATGTGGCCAGTCGAGCTTGATGATAAATTAAGGTAATGGATTTCTATCGATTTTATCTTATATATGAGTAGATCCAAAGCACTTTGACTATATTTGAATTGGTAATAAAACAATTTGGTTAATTTATTTGGTGTAGTGATAGTTAAAATAATGAATATAAAATATTCTTTGCTATTTCACCGTTTGTTCTTAAATCACTTCTATATTATATAGTTGATTGTTTGCTTTATTGTTTGGTTTTGTTAATCTAATTTTCTTATGAAATGTGTGAGTTAGTGAAACAAGTTTTTCTTTTATTTTTCTGTCCCGTTGAGGTCACGAGGAGTTTAATTGAGTATGAAAGAAGGCAACAATAATGGAGATTGTATATATGCAGCATTGAACAACTACTTTGGTGTCACTGTCCGCGAAGCTGACTACCACTAATGCTGGTAAGGTCGAATCCTCTGTCGCATTCAATGTTAGTTAAGTATTAAGTAAAGAATAATAACTAACATTGAATGCGACAAAGGATTCGACCTTACCAGCATTAGTGGTAGTCAGCTTCGCGGACAGTGACACCAAAGTAGTTGTTCAATGCTGCATATATACAAGGTTTGATACATGATTTTGATACAACTACAGGGTCTGTAAACCAACTTTTGTCACTTTTACGATGAAAATTCAAAATCGCTATTTTGTAAATAAGTTTAAAATAAGTTCATCATTCTCATTTATTGTACAAAACATGATTATTGCTTTGAAATAAACCTATATTTGTATATTTTCAAATTAAATATGCCTATTTTCAATGTGGTAAAATTACGGGCCGTTACAGCTGTAGTGTAAGAGATGTGGTAAGAAGGGACATTTTGCGAAGGAGTGCAAAATGGACATCTCGAAGATCAAATGTTACCACTGCAATCAACTCGAGCACATGAGGTGGGAGTGTCTAGCACTACAGAAGACCTCTACCCAAGTAGTTTCAGCTTACGCACTAGATGTTGTTCCTAGCTCGAGTGCGCCTCCAGTAGCAAACAAAGGAAAGAAGGTTATAATTGAAGGTGTGTTAACTTTACGCAATTTACCTGTTTGTACTTTATTTAATACTGGGGCATTACACTCTTTTATCTTGAGTCGACTCATAGATGAGTTACACTTAGACACTAGCATAGTTACAGACCCTATAGTTGTATCAAACCTTGTAAGAGGATCGGCTTATTAATCTACCAGTTTAGTTAAACTGCATTAATACAAAAGTCAAAAAGTAAAACATCAAATCAAACCGAACATAATTTTTATATTCTTTACTTAATACTTAAGTGAAAATGACATAAAGTAATGATTTGAAATATGATGTTAAGTGTTGAAAAAAATAAGATTACTTTATAAGTAAGTAAGGGTATTTTGGTCTTTTTACAAAATATTATTTTAATCCAAAACTATTCTATAAATAAGACCACCATCCTTCCACTTTCTTTTACACATTTCTACACCTTCTTCTTCCTTTATCAAGCTTTCTAAAAGCTTCTCTAATGGCTTCTTCTTCTCTCTTTCCTTACTAACTTTTTCAAAACCATATCAAACAAAGTCAAAACACCACCAAACTTTGCCAAAGGCCTTAGAATACCATTAAAACATGGTTTAGCATCTAAGAAGTGAAGAAATGATGGAGGAAGGGGAGGATCAAGGTGTGGCCGAACCTATGGAGGAGGAGGAGCAAGTTCAAGGAGCTCCGGAGCGAGAAAAGGAGAAGAAGGTGATGGCCGAGCACTAGAAAGTGAGGTGAAGTTGTTTACGTGATGGTTTGGTGTAGTTAAGAGGATGTGGTGAAGCGTTGTTGCATATGAATGTTGGTAGGAAGAATTGGTTAAGTTAAAGGTGAGTACTCAAACCTTAGTTTTAATTTAATAAAACTTAAGTTGATAATACACATGTTAAATTAGAAATTAATATGTTGAATGTTGGTTGATATTGGATGATAACTTGGTTGATATTATGGTTGATTATATGTTTGTTATATGGATGATAACTTTGTTCGATAAATGATAAGAGAAATGGTTAGTAAGTAACCATATTTAATTTAATGAAAATTAAATCCATAATAATATGTGTATGGAGTGATTTAGCCTTTAAATGATTTTAAAAAGATTGAAAATGATATTATAATAATATGATATTAAAATATGAAACGAAACGGAATATGAGTTTGAAATATAAAAATATTATATAAATGAATTTAAAATGATTTAGAAAAGTTTTATAAACATTTAAAAGTGTTTCCAAGAAATTTGAAAAGAAACTGAAAAAAATAATAAGTCAAAACTAGGCGTGTCGCGTAACGGTAGTTCGCGATTTCACACCGTAAAAGTTAAATAAGTGTACAAAGTGGAATATAGCTTGGAATTCTTTGAGATAAGAATTTTCCGGTCTATTATATCCATAGTTTTCCAACAAAGAAAGAAAATCAAGATTTCATCAAGTAAATTTTAAAATATGTCCAAATAAATTTTCTAAAAACATCGCGGTTTTGTAGTTTGGAATCCAAAAAGGGATTTCTTTATAAATGATATTTTTAAACGATTAAAAATATGAAATAAATTTGATAAATCTATTTAAATATTAAAAAGTTGTTTAAATCAAATAAGCTTATAAAGCACATTCCGCAACACTTTTATGCTACTGTTTCTACGACTTTTTAAAAGAATGTTAACGTAACGATATTTCCTAGAATAAATTGTGAATGATTTTAAAAGAATAATTAAGTAATTTAAAGATGATTTGAAAGTTTTAATAAGAGTTTGAATAAACGGTTAAGAGGAATTGCTTATAACACTTAAACAAAATGTAAAGAATATTGAATGTATTAGCAAACTGAGTATGCGGAAACAACTAGTACATTTGTCCCGCTTGTGAGATCTGAGAAGATAAAACAAGGTGTTTAACTAAGGTTAGGGATAGAGCAACCAGTGCCCTGAACTTACCTTGCCTATGTTTTCTCTTTTTAGGCGAGGGGTGGAATAGATCGAAAGGAAAGCCCGAATGATCAAATTTAAGTTTTTCCAAGATAAAAGAAAAGAGAAAAAAAATTCTTTGAATATTAGTTAACCACTTTACATCTTTTTATCGATGATTAGTACGAAGGAACCGGGATCAGATTTGGGTGATTCCTATCCGAAGAACCGGGATCGGACTTGGGTAATTCCTATTTGAAAACCCCTTTATATTAATCTTCGAAATAAAACATATTGAAGACAAAAGGATCATTGAAGACAAAGATCTTCATGATGTAGGATTATTTACCATTAGTCCTTGGAGGTGAAATTTACCATATCTAAGGTGGCAGTAGTACTCTGTTATGAAAATCTTCGATTTGCAAGAATATGTTTTGAAGTTAAGAAAGAAATCTTTGATTTTGATTTAATGAATGAATTGGGAATATTGTCCCTAAGTTAAAAGTTATAACTTGAATATAAGAAATCTTTGATTTAGATTTAATGAATGATTTGGAAATGTTTTCCTAAGTAAAATATGAAATGATTTGAAATTATTCAAAGATAAAAAGAAAGGTAAATAAAACAAATAATTTGATAAATATGGCTTAATGATTCCATATACTCATCGAAAAGAAAATGGAATAAATTGAAAAGAATATATCTAAGAAAGATATTTGATTAAATGGAAAGATGAAGTAATTGATTGATGATTGATATCCACTTATGAACTTAACATCTTTTTATCGATAATTGGATTCGAAGGAACCGGGGTCGGATTTGGATGATTCCTATCTGAAAACCACTTTGAACCAGTCTACGTTCGAAGTAAAACGTGTTGAAGACAAATGATTTTGAAGATAGGGATCTTCATGATGTAGGGCTATTTGCCACTAGTCCCTCGAGGTGAAAATTACTATACCATATGGTGGCAGCAGTGCTCTGTTATGAAAATCTCTAATGCAAGAACTTCTCTCTACTAATGAAGTAGGAGAGTACCTTCGGTTTGTCCTGTTCCTGGACAACATATATGGATGAATGTCTGACGTTGCATTTCTAAGATCATAATGTTGAGTTTTACAAACGTACATCTGCTTGGTGGCGGAGAAGGCAACTTCTCTTAGCTTAACACCCTTCTCTGAGACGTACGAGCTCAGAGGTTGTATGTTCGTGAAAGTAAATAATGTTATCAAAGGAAAGGCAATGTGGCATTCAAAGTGAAGAAGATGTGCTATGTGAAAAGGTAATCGTTTACCTTAGGCCTCATCACCCAGAAATGACAAAAACAGGGTAGGAGCAGCAAGGCTAAGTGGGTCGCTCCCAATTAGGAGATGTCATCATCCTTCTAGATTTACTCTACACATGTCTAAGTATGTGGTGAATGTATGAATCGGGTACCCGTTAATGGTCGGTAACGACCGGGTGATGACATATTCGGTACTATCCAGGCCGGTCTTGTGTTGGTTTAGGCGCCCAGTATCTGGACCCTAGATGCATCCCTCTAAAGGGGTACTGTCGGAATGTAGTCCCTTACCTTGTCATTTGTATGGAAATCCATTCTCCAATAAGAACCTACGGTTTTGTTTGTATTGGCGTAATGAATAGCCCCGGAATTTAATAATGGTAAAAGTTTCGGCTAAGATTAATAAGTTTATTTGCAAATGTTTTCAAAGATATGTCATTAGAAATAATATCAAATGTTTTGATATATAAAAGTGTTTTAGTTATCATAAGGTAAAAACCCATCTATGTTTATGTGTGGGCGTAGTCTTATGAGATACTCTTTCTTTTCAATGGATTTTATTGAAAGGTTGATATATGACACTGTCATTTATATTTGAGTTTCTCATGCTGGTTTATCAAGCCTGATCCGGTATTTTCAATACTCGGGTCAGATCCGAGTAGTTTCAGGTTTAGTGAAGACGGTTGGAGTTTCCAGAGGAGAGCTGGATATATTCCTCTACGTATGGACGTATTATATTATCCACTTTGCGCAGTTGTTTGTTGTTTGTCAGCAATTGTAAGGACATATTTTTATAACTGTCCAAGCTAAATTTAGGGTAGACTCTGATATATGTATTTCAAAAGTTTTCCGCTGCAAAGATATCTGTTCAATGTTATATATTATTCCATTCGTGTTAGATTCTGTTCTGTCTTTATTTTCTTTTTCACCCCTTAAAGATCAGTTTATTCGTGCAATTTGAGTTGGGCATGTGTGGTTTATTGTCGGCTCAAAGGGTACGGAAATTCGGGCCTTCATAATTAGTATCAGAGCTGAAGGTTAAGCGAGAACCTTGGCTTTGGTGGGGTAAAGACTCATCACAGATAGGATTAGTAATACCCTAGGATGAGTGACTCATTAGAAATAGGGTTAGTAACACCCTAGAATGAGTTTGAGTGTATTATACATGAGTGCGTATTTGTTAGTGACTAATAAATTGTTTTGTGTTGATTTATCTATTGAGTGATTTTTGTGTTCTGATCGATGCGTTTGACCACCGTTATCGATGAGGGTTCCTAAACATTTAAACATGGCGAACCGACAGACTGATTTTGAAAAAAATTGGTAAATGAAATAATTTTACCTAGGATTATATTTTGAATATAAAGTATATATTTTGAAAAGTTGTATAGTTAGAAATCAGGATTGGTGAAATTTAAATATGAACATCTTGTGATTAAAATTTCATAGTTTGACTATAAGATGTTTCATAAAGATAATCGATAAGTAAGAAATTTGATAAGGTAATTAAGATCTTTAATACTTATTCCAAAATAATAAATTAAGAAATGATAATATTAAAGTTACTATCATAAATTGATCAATTGTTTGATTTAAAAGTTTAGGTACAAATACCTTGTGAATTAAGTTTCACGATTTGACTATAAGGTGTTTGATAATAAGATTTATTTAAGGAATGGACATATAAGATAAAAATGATATAAGATAAATAATAGAAAATGATTATGTAAAAGGTAGATATAAAAGGAATGAAGATTTAAATTCGAGTAATTTAAAAGAATTGTGGAAATTTAAATGAAGTTAATTAATATAAGATAAATTTATAAAATGAATTTATAAAATAGGTTTTATAAAATAGTCTCTAAAGGATTTTTAAAATGGTATTATTTCAAATAAAAAGAGGTATTTTATGATAACTAATTCGATTGGCTCGAAAATAAACTAAAAATGGGCAAGAGATGTGTTTGGATGGTAAGCACTTCTCTTAAGTATTACTTTTATTGTTAAGAGGATATATGATACTATTGGTAGTACCCAGTTCTTTGGTATTGTTTTAGAGTTACTCGATCAATATAATTTTCTTAAGTTATAGAGATAACGTGAATCATTAACTGATAAATTGATCAGTAATATTTATAAAAGTATTTAATGATAATTGGGATCGCTAATTGATAAGATAAAGAGGGACTCTCGACGATTTTGGACAGTCGAAAATTTCTGAATCGAACCAAACTCAAAGCTAAGAAATTTATGAAAAGTTTTGGTAAAATATTGTGAAATACTTTGAGTAAATAAAATTAGATAAGGATAATTTATAAATCTGATTTATAAAGAAGAAAAAAGAAATTTAAGAGTTAAGAGTTTGAGGATTTAAATACGGGTGGTTTTAAAATTTGTTTTTCAAAGCTAGAAAATTAATAATAGTATTAAATAAGAAATAAGTTTTATAACTTATGAACTTGAGATAATTGTAAATTACAACAAAGTTTAAATTTGTTAGACGGACAGATTTAAGTAAAATCAATTTGAAATTTAGGATTTGTATATATTCTTAGGATGTAAAGGTATATCATACAAAAATATATTTAAGTTGTGAACTATTAAGTAGAATAAAGACTCTTTAAAATAGGTAATTATAACCTAGAAAATGTTTTATTAGTGAATTCTAACATTGATTAAGGATTTGGACTTAAGCCTTTAAAATGTGATTGATTTGCATAAGTTATAAGATGTAATAAACTTAAGTAATAGTTTTATGAAATGATTCATAAATAATATTAATGTTAAAGGAAATATACTAAGTTAAAGGATTGGGAAAAAAATTATGATAAAGATAAATTATCTTTTGAATAAAGAAAATGGTTTCTTTAAAATATTTTCACTTAATAAAAATATTTGGAAATAAAAAACAAAAGGGATTATATGAAGAAGCACATTTATAAAATGTTTGAACTTAAGATAAACGTTTATGAAAAGTTTTTGAAAGTTAATAAATACATATATTATATGTAGATCATTTCCTCGCACAAATTTTGATCTAAGATTCGAGTTCGGAACTTTGAGGTGTTTACACTGGTCCGAAAAAGGATTTATCACTCGATTCTTGACGACAAATATTGATGAGGGTTTGTGGTTAGGTACCTTAGTTTTCTATCATAGTTGAGAGCTATGCAAGGAAAGCAAAGGTTTCTGAGCAAAGAGCCTGATCAGAGTCCGCACTAGAGGATCGGGGGGATCGATACTAGTTTGGAAATAAAGTTGTGTATTCGAATAGGAGATCGAATAAGATATTTCATATATATGATATGTGTATATTATATGGAAATAAGTTTGAAGATAAATGTTTAGGGCAAACTTTTGTTTTGGGTAATTTCGAGGACGAAATTCTTTTAAGTAGGGGAGAATGTAACGACCCAGAATTTGACAACTTTAAAATATACTATTTAAAGTGATTTTAAATATAAAATAGGTAAGGTTATATGATTCAAACAAAATTAGATAGGATTTGGAAAGAGAAGTATACACAAAATAGTAACATTTGCCTATATCGACAAAAGTGACAAAATGCTGATTTCAAAAAAGTAAGTTTCAATTGTTAAATAAATTATTTTAATTTATTTATGAGTATTTATATTTTAAAATAACATTATAAAAATTTATTTTTAAATTTGGTTTACATAAATAAATAGTTTAACTAAAACGTTAAAATGTGAACGTAAAATATTTTGTCGAAAATCAACGTTTTGTCGATTAAAGGTTGTCGCAACGTTGTCGCACCTTTATTTTCTTATATAGGAACATATATTCAAATGGTATAACTATTAATTAAGTCACTAATCAAGTTTACTTTTACTAAACATACTTAGAAAATTCTAGAATATAATTAACAAAAAGTAAGCATAAAAAGACAAAAAAGTACAAAAGTCAAAAAGTAAAACATCAAATCAAACCAAACATAATTTTTATATTCTTTACTTAATACTTAAGTGAAAATGACATAAGGTAATGATTTGAAATATGATGTTAAGTGTTGAAAAAATAAGATTACTTTATAAGTAAGTAAGGGTATTTTGGTCTTTTTACAAAATATTATTTTAATCCAAAACTTTTCTATAAATAAGACCACCATCCTTCCACTTTCTTTTACACATTTCTACACTTCTTCTTCCTTTATCAAGCTTTCTAAAAGCTTCTCTAATGGCTTCTTCTTCTCTCTTTCCTTACTAACTTTTTCAAAACCATATCAAACAAAGTCAAAACACCACCAAACTTTGCCAAAGACCTTAGAATACCATTAAAACATGATTTAGCATCTAAGAAGTGAAGAAATGATGGAGGAAGGGGAGGATCAAGGTGTGGCTGAACCTATGGAGGAGTAGGAGCAAGTTCAAGGAGCTCCGGAGCGAGAAAAAGAGAAGAAGATGATGGCCGAGCACTAGAAAGTGAGGTGAAGTTGTTTACGTGATGGTTTGGTGTAGTTAAGAGGATGTGGTGAAGCGTTGTTGCATATGAATGTTGGTAGGAAGAATTGGTTAAGTTAAAGGTGAGTACTCATACCTTAGTTTTATTTTAATAAAACTTAAGTTAATAATACACATGTTAAATTAGAAATTAATATGTTGAATGTTGATTGATATTGGATGATAACTTGGTTGATATTATGGTTGATTATATGTTTGTTATATGGATGATAAATTTGTTTGATAAATGATAAGAGAAATGGTTAGTAATTAACCATATTTAATTTAATGAAAATTAAATCCATAATAATATGTGTATGGAGTGATTTAGCCTTTAAATGATTTTAAAAAGATTGAAAATGATATTATAATATGAAATGAAATGGAATGTGAGTTTGAAATATAAAAATATTGTTTAAAATGATTTAGAAATCTTTTATAAACATTTAAAAGTGTTTCCATGAAGTTGAAAAGAAATTGAAAAAAAACAAGTCAAAACTAGGCGCGTCGCGTAATGGTAAATCATGATTTCCCGCCGTAAAAGTTAAATGAGTGTACAAAGTGGAATATAGCTCGGAATTCTTCGAGATAAGAATTTTTCGGTCTATTATATCCATAATTTTCCAACAAAGAAAGAAAATCAAGATTTCATCAAGTAAATTTTGAAATATGTCCAAAACAATTTTCTAAAAACATCACGGTTTTGCAGTTCGGGATCCAAAAAGGGATTTCTTTATAAATGATATTTTTAAATGATTAAAAATATGAAATAAATTTGATAAATCTATTTAAATGGTTTAAAAGAGATTTGGAATGGAAAATATGAATTTTCAAATATTAAAAAGTTGTTTAAATCAAATAAGCTTATAAAGCACATTCCGCGTCACTTTTATGCTGCCGTTTCTACGACTTTTTAAAAGAAGGTTTAAACGTAACGATATTTCCTAGAATAAATTGTGAATGATTTTAAAAGAATAATTAAGTAATTTAAAGATGATTTGGAAGTTTTAATAATAGTTTGAATAAATGGTTAAGAGGAATTATTTATAACACTTAAACAAAATGTAAAGAATATTGAATGTATTAACTAACTGAGTATGCGGAAACGACTAGTACATTTGTCCCGCTTGTGAGATCTAGGAAGATAAAACAAGGTGTTTAAATAAGGTTAGGGATGGAGCAACTAATGCCCTGAACTTACCTTGCCTATGTTTTCTCTTTTTAGGCGATGGGTGGAATAGATCGAAAGGAAAGCCCGAATGCTCTAAAAGATCAAATCTAAGTTTTTCCAAGATAAAAGAAAAGAGAAAAAAAATTCTTTGAATATTAGTTAACCACTTTACATCTTTTTATCGATGATTAGTATGAAGGAACCGGGATCAGATTTTGGTGATTCCTATCCGAAGAACCGGGATCGGACTTGGGTGATTCCTATCTGAAAACCCATTTATACTAATTTTGAATTAAAACATATTGAAGAAAAAAGATCATTGAAGACAAAGATCTTCATGATGTAGGATTATTTGCCATTAGTTCCTAGAGGTGAAATTTACCATATCTAAGCTGGCAGTAGTACTCTGTTATGAAAATCTTCGATTTGCAAGAGTATGATTTGAAGTTAAGAAAGAAATCTTTGATTTTGATTTAATGAATGATTTGGGAATATTGTCCCTAAGTTAAAAGTTATAACTTGAATATAAGAAATCTTTGATTAAGATTTAATGAATGATTTGGAAATGTTTTCCTAAGTAAAATATGAAATGATTTGAAATTATTCAAAGATAAAAGAAAGGTAAATAAACTAAATAATTTGATAAACGAGGCTTAATAATTCCATATACTCATTAAAAAAATGGAATAAATTGAAAAGAATATATCTAAGAAAGATATTTGATTAAATGGAAAGATGAAGTAATTGATTGATGATTGATAACCACTTATGAACTTAACATCTTTTGAGAATGGTATAATGGTATAAATAATGAAATTATAAAACATGGTTATAAACTGTTTTGGGAACTGAAATGAATTTAAATTTAGAATTTAATGGTTTAATTTCCGGTGATTCCAAACTTTGCTTTTTAAAATTTTAGAATGTATATTATTTAAAGTATTTTCGAATAGAAATTGTTTTCAGAGAATTTTAAAATTTTAAATCAGTACTCTCCTATTTTGTCGCTAGGAAATAATTTCGGTGATGATTGCAGCATCATCGGCATTCATTTTCGAGTTTCAGAGTGGAGAGACAATTAGTGGCTTTGCTACACTTCTGTTTTGGAAAATGAATTTGATTTGAATTTCTGAAGTATGATTTGGATTATATATATGGGTATATGTTTATAGATTTGATTTGATATATAGAATACATATATATATATATATATATATATATATATATATATATGTATATTTTATATCTTAATGGTTTGAATTGAAATCGGAAATTTAATTCTTAAATTTTGATAAGAGATGATTTCAACTATAAACGAAGCCAAAATTTTTGAATAAACGTTTAAACTTGAAATAATTGAATTGAAAATTTTTATTTGTGTAATACTAAATTTCATTCCAATATATATAACTTACTTAATTTTTTTTTTGAAAGAAATCTTTGGTAACAAACATTAATAAATTGAAACTAATTAACTTAATGAAATACCTTGAATTTAAAATCAATTGTTGAATATAAATTAATTTAAATTAAAATTTATATGGTTTAAGTTAATTGTTTATTTCGTTTCTCAATCTATTTTCTTTCTGATTGTTTCTATTCTCCTACCTCGTTCCTTTTCGGGGACGAAAAGTTTTGAGTGGGGGAGAGTGTAACGACCCGTAAATTTTAGTGGTTTTATTTATTTAATTAAATTTTTGTGAAATCTTAAATAATTGAAATTTGAAATAAAAATTTGATGTTTGGAATACGTATATTTAAACATAACAACTGGTAATTTTTCATCAGATAATATGGAAGTTTATTTTCTTGTGTAATTTTTATTTGAATTCCAATCGTTAATAATTGATGATAATAAAATGTTTTCCAAACCTGAATATTTTTACACAATAAATTTGTAAATCATATTCTGAGTGAGACGTCATATTTTGATTCTTCAAATTTCTACTGTTATTGCTCCGTTTATCTTATTTTCGATGTTTTAGTAGCATTTTCGGTATCGATTATCGATTTTGATCGAATGATCGTACCACTGATATCTGTATACCATTTTGATCATCTCGTCGTGCTGATCTCTGTGGTATATTCAATTCTGTGATTTGAAGTCCGGTACGTGGTGGAAACCATGAAACGGTTAATCGCATCGGTACCCGTTTTGAGTCCTTTCATTTCTAAGACCTTTTGTTTCCTTCGTCTATTCATTTTCCATCATGCTAGCTGTCAACCACTTATTCAATATAAAGTTCACTTGAATTGACGTTAGAAAAATGAATAGTCGTCTGTTGATAATAAAATGTGCATTCATTCTTTTCTGTTTGCCTGCTTCACTTCTCTTTTCCTTTCTCTAATCCTTTTTTTTTCTTCTGCAATATATATTTTTTACAGTAAGTTTTCTGAACCTTTTCCCTTCTTTCTTTTCATTTTTCTCTAAACATTTTCCACTTCCTCCTTATATTGTTCGGCCATCAAACTCTCGCCTCTCCTCTTCTTCAACCCGCGCAACCACCTCACGCAAGCAAAGTCCACAACCTCACCACGTGCCGCCACAACCCGCGCACCCGCAATTACTCCACTTCTTCCTTTTTCGGCCAGCAACCCCTTGTCCAACAGCCCCTCCTCCTCTTGCCAAAGAGCACACCCAACCCCGTAGGCACCTTCCTTTCCTTCTCGGTTGAATTTGTAGGTGAATATATATTAACATATATATTAGTTTATATATATATAATGTTATAAATGTAGTTCCTGCTACATGTTTTGGAATGTATATTATGGAAGTCTGTAGCTTGATAATACTTTCGCTTCCTCTTTTATAAATATGTATATTAAAGCTACATATATTTGGAGTTTTAGATATATATATTTAAGAACAGAGTTGCTTTGACAAACCTGTACTCCTGATGTGACGACCTGCCTTTCTATCTACAGAAAGATGCATCATCATGAAGAAAGAAATAGAGAAATAGAAAGAAAGAAGAAAGAACAATACAATTCAGAATCTCACAACGGAAATGGAACAAAATATAATACATCACATAACTATTACATAGTCTTACATATATCAGAGTTACACAACATCATGCATACGAGACAGTCATATATATATATATATATCTGTTACAACATACATCCCAAAATACAACATACATCACTAACACAGCGGAAATAGATAGATAGATATATACGTCTGGACTTCTGCTTCAAGCTCCTCCAGACATCAACAATCCAAAACCTGATCACTTGGCTACTCATAAAAATTTGAGTACCCAAGAGTTTAAGAAAAGTAGAATAAACTCTGGGTCAGACATGGGTCTGGTGTGAGTAAACGGGTTAAAGTTGCTTAACTTTGAAAACCATTTGAAAACAAAGGTATCACGTAAGACTTCCCACACATAAACACGGGTAAGTTTTTACCTTACGCTAACCAAAACATTTTATAGGAAATCCGGTGATATTATAATAGTGTCTAGGGTTTTCAAGTAAATAAGAAATAGCTGAAATTGTTACATGATTAAATTCCAGCATACTAGCCACAAAGTGGGTAATACAATCAAAACCGTAGGGTCACGTAGGAAGTATGGGTTTCCATCAATGGCAGGGCTACTGGGGTACCGCCCGTCACAGTACGTGGCCTAGATCAACGTACCGAGGATCACGCCCGACCCCCTGCAACACAAGGCCGGAACCATCCCTTACTGGACAGTCCCGAACAAGATAACCCCGCAGTTGTGGCCAACAACTGCCCACTAAGCCGAAATAAAAAGGGACATCTAGACAGGGGTATATCTCGTCCTACTTGGGTGCTACCCACTTAACCTTGCTGCACCTCCCCTGTTTTAGCCATTCCCGGTTGATGAGGCTTGAGGTTACGATTACCTTTATAGAACACATCTCTTAGAATGCTCATCGTCCACTTGACGATGTGCTGAAAGAATTCAATCCATACAAGTTCGTTCCGGGTTCGAACGAAACCGAAGGCATTATCTCGTTACACTCATTTTGGAATCACCCTCAAAGTTAACGACAATAACCCTTGCATGATGAAACTCCATCTCGATCATCACTTTGAGATGCCACGACCTATCGTTTAATTTGGATCGATGTGGTTTTCGGAAAATCATAACTGATTCCCGATCCCGGTCTCATCGAAATCCAAACGTGTTTTAAAGGCCAAGTTGTTTAAAGTTTAAACAAGTTAATTCAATTTAATATTGAATTCACACAGCATTTAACACAGATAAATATCACACATTTATCACAAATATATCCAATATCTCATCACAGAATATCATAGATTATCATCCAATAGATATCAATCAATCCAGACATTCTACTCAAAAAATCATCCACAACAGGAATTATTAATCCATATCATAATTAATTAAATTAATTAAGTTTTTAAATTAGTTACTTAAGAATTAATCACCTAACCTTGCTTAATCAATCTTAAATTAATTACAAACCATTTAATTTATTAATCATTCCTTAATTACCCTTTTAAATCAATTAATTAATCCTTAATTACTTAATTAATTATCCTTAAATCATTATTAATAATTAATAAAACTTAATTACAAATTAATTAATTCTTAATTATTTATTAATTATCTCTAATTAGTTAATTAATTAGTCACTAATTACAACTTAATTACTTAATTAATTAATCTCTAATTATTAATTAATTATCTCTAATTACTCATTAATAATTCTTAATTACAAATTAATTAACCTCTTTACAAATTAATTTATAATTCTTAACTATTAATTAATTAATTTCTAAATTAATAATTAATATAATTAATAACACTTTAATTACTTCATTTAGTTATCAAAATCTTAATTACCTTTAAGATAAATCATCATCTTTATTAATTACTTAATCATATTATTTAAAAACATTTAACCTTTAATTATCACTTAATTATATTTATAAAAATAATTAAGTTTAAAATATCTTAAAGTTTAATTTAACAAACTTCAGTTAACAAACATAAAATTTCTTAATCAAAGGTTTAGGAAAACATTTATGATAGGAAGAAAATTATTTAAGAAAAGTTTTAAAACAAAACCATTTTTAAATTCCAAAACTTTACTTTATAAAATCTTTTTAAAGCATGTTTAAAAATCTTCCCATTCCTTGCTTCGGGTCAAACCTGCTGTTTACTCGAGTCTATCTCAAGTCCTTCCTTCATCTCTCTTTATTTTTTTCACTTAGTTAAAACTTAAACACCTATATGCTACACTCACGCACACGAGAAGAGACACGAGCAAATCATTCTTCAACCCGAGAACACCTTCGAGTCTCTCACGAACCCAAACTACCCTGACACACGAATGATGCGTGCACGTGCACCAATGTTCGCCAGTGCTCCAGCGACCTTTACCCCTTCCGGCAAGTTGCAAATCAACTCAGCAATCGATTCAAGTCATCGATTCCAAAACACATAGCCAAAATCAAAATCGAGCAATCCAGTTCAAACCTGGAACTCGACATCACCAGAAAAATCTCCTCGAACCACCCTCGTTGACCACCGGCGATGCTATAACTCTGGCCACACCTTGCCGATCCTCCGCACTGCCATTCCCCAAAACCTCGAGAAACTCGCATCACCAGTGACGATACAGCGACCACATTTCTAACCTCGTTCACTTCTGGGTTTTAAACCCTAGTCCATCCAAATTCCGATGCCACGACGATCGATCACCGCAACCACCATTTTTCCCGACCCTCCTAGTCGACAACCAAGCTCCGACGAAAAACCCGAGGGCCAAGTGCTCGTCAATCGCCAGAAAATGGTCAAAAACCATTTCCAGTTCAACTTCGAACTGCACCTTCGATACTCGATTAAAAATCGAGATTTTTATTTCAAAAATCCTATTTTCCAGAGCTGATTCAAATTATATTATTGAAACAATAAATTATAATACTTGATTTTAACCCAAATCAAAAATTTTACTGTTGTTTTCTTTTTTCTAGAGAATTTCAAACTTAATTCACATAATTTAAATTTTAAAAACTAAATTATGATTTAACAAACAACTTTTGTTTGAAACACAAAGCTTATCAGTGATTAGTTTAGGAAATCTTGGATTTTGATTAAATTTTCCACACTGTAAATTTTGAAATAGAGAAGAGTCAACTAAACTCAAACATGCACAGTTCAACACAAACTTATATACAGAAATTTCACCATATATATACATGCAACACAATCTTCATCACAGAAATTAACTTGCAACAGACATTTAGTTACTTAAGCTTTTTGAATTAAATGTTTACTCACCTGAAAACAATGTTTGAACAGAGAACACTTCTGTTTTGAAAGCTATAAGCCTGATCCTCTTAAATCTCTTGCTTTGTTGAGTTGAAATTAAGCTTCAGTTGTAATATATTTTCTGGTATGCTAAGTTTTATGAACGAAAAGAATAAGAAGATATATAAAAAAGAGTTTACAGGATTGTTTTACTGGTACAATTTTGGTCAGAGATTTTTCTCTTGTTTGTGGAGACTAAAATGGTAGCAATTAATGAAGTTGTCTGGTTTTACATTTCCATACCTATCCTGTAACGACCTGATATTTTGGACCATTCGCATCCATTATAAGTGTATAGGTAGACACTCATGCCGGAATTGAATTGCTCTAAATACCGCGTTGTTAATTTAAATTTGGCAAAACTGAACATATACAGTAAATAGATATAATCACAGATCACAGACACAGAGTAATAAATGCAGCGGAAATAAAAGAGATAGTAGTTCATGAAGCTACTATATGAATATATAAAAATACATCAGAGTTTACAACAGAAGAGTAATACGATACATCAGATACAAATCAGAATACATCACTGGAATCATCGAATACTGAAAGCAGAATAGATGGCTGGATCTTCAAGCAAAGCCCCAACTCCAAAGGTGAGTCTCGAATACTGGTACACTCAGTCTGACCCGAGCGTAAAGCAAAAACACAAGACACTCGAGTCAGGATTAACATTCTTATATCAATAAATCCAACTCAAGTGAAATAGCAATTGAAATACAAGTAACTCAAAGGATGTTTGGAATAACCATCCTTTAAGGATCCGTTAAACTATCTACTAGGTAGTAATGTACGCTAAGTAGATAATGTCTATCAGTAATATAAAGATATCAAAGTAGGGTTAAGCAGGGCCCATACACCTCTTAACCTGTTTATTCCCAAAAGCATATACAAGACCGTAGTTTCCCCAAAACCGGAAGTCACCAGAGGGCAATCCATATACTAAAGGTACAAACCAAAATCGTAGTGGTCGCGAATAGGATAATCAGTATGACAAGGTACATGAGGCGATACCAACTAGGATACTAGTAGTTGCGTGATCCGGACTGATGTTGGGCATAGCAGCTACTACCCCAACACCGCGAACAACACTCCCAAATCGAGGGGTGCACCCAAATCGAATCACAAAGTAATAGATATGGTATCGAAGAAGTGTGTCCGCTAGAGATGGCGATCCTCAATGGCCCGGCGCGGCTCCTGTTTTAGTCATGTCAAGGGTCATCCAATATCGTTCTCTTTCTTCAGTCAACGCGTTCATCAAAACCATCCACTTCGTTCTGGATCAACACTCCGCGTATAATTATTAAAGTGGTTTCGGTTCAGATAGAGAGTATATCTATTACCGATCCCGGTCTCTTTAATAACTTTCGTAATTATTACACCGATTGGTCGTTTATATATATCAAAACCAAATCAATTTCAATTTCCAATAGAATTCGTAAATCAACATTTCATTTGACTTTCAAAACCAATTTCCAACAATTTACGTTTCAAAACTTCCAAATTATCATTTCAAAACCTTATAATTCAATTTCAATCTTTATTTTGAACAATTCAAATATCAATTTAAATTCGTATATAAGATTCAATTCCGAAATCATTTAAATCAATTTAATTTAACATTCAAATCAGTTTAACTTCATTTATCGATTTTATTCAATATTCGTTAAGTAAATTTATCATTCGAATCAATTATATTCAATTTCCAATCCATTAAATCAATTTCTTAGGTTCAACTTCATTAAATCAAAACTTACCAATTTAATTAAATTATATTCATCAAACTGAATTCTTTAAATTTCAAGTCTTATATTAATCTCAATAAATCACATTTTATTTCTTGTTAAAGAAATTCAATTTCACTTATTTACTTACTTAAATAATTTTCCAAAACTTAATAAATAAAGTAACCCAATTTCAATTATTTACGAAGAAAAATTCACTTATTAAAAGTTCAATTTCACTTATTAAAGAATTCAATTCAATCTAATCATTAAATAATTCAATCTTATTTAATTAATAAATAATTCAAAACTTAATTTTTAAATAATTTCAAAGTTTAATAATTTCAAACTTAATTATAATTTCAAACTTAATTATTAAATCTTTTCAAACTTTAATAATCTCAAACTTAATTATAATTTCAAACTTAATTATTAAATCTTTTCAAACTTTAATAATCTCAACTTAATTATAATTTCAAACTTAATTCAATCATTTCTCAAATTAAACAACATTCTTTCATAAATTACGTTGTTAATATTTTGTTCCAGATTATTAAATACTAACACTTTCCTTTCAATAAAAATTCAAATTTCAACTTCATTTCAAAACCATATTATTTATTCAAATAAAATCATCGTTTATTTTTAAATCAAATTATTGACCAATCGGTTTTTATTTAATTCTCTTTCCTAGGTCAAAGTTCAATTTGGGTATTTATCATTTCAACCTGATTCCAATTCAATTCAAAATCAAAGCAGAACAAAGGGAACTTGCAGTGTGATAACAGGGATGGTGTCAAAGTAAATAAACAAGCAATAACAACAATCAATATCAATCCAATAATCAATTTAAATAATCCCGAAATAACCGTATTAATTCGCATTGTTATTTGTACGAATTAATATAATTATTTCTAGAATCTACACTATCATTTCATGTAGATTAAAGATTATTACATTACGGTTTTCACTTGTCATTCAATTTACAATTTCATCCATTATCAATTTACAACATGCATTCAGTGGTTCAAAATGTAATTAAACAAATCCTACGTGTCAATAAATTCAACAGTTAAAAGGGTCATATTATACAAATGTCAGTTAATCAAATTTAACATTAACAATTTAACGTCCAATATAAATATCAACAATCAATCAATTATCAGCCAAACTGTATTATCATCGCATAAATAATTAACAGATAATGGTGTCAGATGTCACAGGTGAACTGATACAGGCAATAGCATATATAACAGTGTAATTAACTAACAGCAGCATATTTCAATTGTCGTTTCAATTGAAATCAAATTTAATAAATAAAAGAACGTTAATCGTGAGTGAGTGCTCACCTTTCGAGGCTAGATAGATTCGACAATGAAATGAGTTACAATCCAAGCTCGAATTCCAAAGCAAAATAGATTGGCACGAATTCGATGGATAGAGCTGATAACGGAAATAGATGAGAACAGATACAAATAAGTTTTAAAGTTTAATACTAACTCAAAATAAAATCTAAAAATATGTTTTTCAAAATCAATACTTAACTTACACGCCCCTTAACAAAATAAACCTTTATAGTATATTGAATCATTATATTTGAAAATACAATTTAATAAACAAAGATCGGTAAATAGTACTAATGTAAGCCCAGGAACATATACAAAATTTATATGAAATATCCCAACTTATGCAGACCTTACATACAAATACGTATATAACGTATCAAACTTATATACTTACAACTTATAACTAACAGACTTGCATATGCTCTTTATATTGTAAACGAAAAGAAATGCATATACAGTAGCCTATATATTATAAAAGATAAAATGATATATCATATAATATATGCAATAAAAACTTTTATGTGCTCTGTTTCAAAATCATTACAACACTAAGTATGTAAACTACTCCACACACACACTTATAAACAAGTATGAACAGCTTATATCAATTATTCTAGGCAAGTTAATATATTATGTTAAGTTACAAACATGTAGATTAAAATCTATAACAGCAATATTTAAGATTATATGCATTTACATTACAACCCATTATTTGTTTAAACACGTACACTTAAAAATCAAGATGTATTTGTATATACACTACCCATAAGATATTTTGACCCTTATATATATGCCTCCAAAGTGGAAGACCAGTACTTTATAATTAATATATATCTTTAGAAATCGATTTAAAAATATAAAGTCTATATAACTTGCTTTATAACTTTATATGCATACAACTTTATATGCCTTACACTTTAAACCACTTAGATGTTCTCATATTTTAGTATATAACAGCTGGACAGAATGTGTGCTGAAAAAAATGTATGCAGACACTATGTGACAAAAATACCCCTAAAATTATACTAAATATATATATATATATTATAGTAAAATGAATCTATATTAAAGAATTAACCGAGAAGTTTAAGTATATACAAAACCTATATACATACATACTATAACTTAAGCAAATGCACAGACCATGAACAACGAAAATAGCATGTCAGATTAAACAAAAATGTACACATGCTTTATACGTATGGATTCTTCATATCCAAAGTCTTTGTGCAACCATAAACTATATATAGTATATATAAATTTTTCAAGTTACAGTACAAGTACAGGAACACAACAAACAAACGAAAATATCCTTGTATAAATCTACATACCTTCATATATAAACACGCATAGGAGAGGAAGAGCAAAGGAGGGGCAGGCCGATGATGAAGTGGAGGCTTGGAGGGAGGGGATCGTTTGCAAACGAATGGAGGTAGAGATTTGGGAGGCGGGGCGTACGGTCAAGGAGGAGGCCGGTGAGAGCTGCTGCCTATGGAATGGTGGATGCAGTTGGAGGAAGCAAGGTGTCAAGGCGTGACCTTGGGTTTTACTGCATCGGGGAAGAGCGGGATGGGGTGGAGCACGAGGTGTTGGACTGTCGCTCGATGGGTTTTGCAGTGGGTCGTAAAGCTGCACGTGGGTGGTTGCCTGGTTGAGGCCGAGACAGCCGAGCATGCGGTAGTAGGTCTGAGTTGCCGAGTTTTGGCGAAGTGGGGAAGCACGGTTGATTGGCTATGGAGTGGAGAAAATGGGTTACAGGCTAGTATAAGAAAGCGACATTATTTCTCCTTTTGGATGGAAAGAACAGGCGGATGTATGAAAGAAGTGAAGGTTCAGGGAGAAAAAGAACGAACTGTATACATTGGAACCAGTGAAAAGCAAAAGGTAAGCACGTGAATTTTTGGAGATATAAATGCAACAGTTGTAATTTTGGGAATTACAAAAGCCAATGGTTGTTCAAATTTAAACGGTGGAATATGAAAAGTATTGGAAGCTAAAAAGTCGAATTACAGAACCGATACGGAAATTGTTACGCAAAGTGCAACGTACAACGGAACTCCAAATTTGACAATCGAATATACCGTAGAGATCGGCACGACGAGACGATCAAAACGGTATATAGAAATCAGTGGTACGATCATCCGATAAAAATCGATATCGGTACCAGAATACTGCTATTTTGTAGAAAATAAGAACGACGAAGCCAAAGATGTCCGAATTTTGAAAAACGACAAACTGTCATTGTAACAACCCGGAAATTTCGAACCCGAAAATTCCAGATAGTTAGAAGAAAAAGAAAGCGATAGAAGAAAGAAACAGAAAGAAGAAAGAAGAATAGAGAACACAACATCTCACATTCGCAGCGAATTAAATATAATAACAAATAATAGCATTTTATAAAATGAAGATGTAATGGTTACTTTACATACAATTCATCAGAGTTACAATCATTACAATAGACTGGACAGTTATAATAACTCGTCCCAATAAATAACAATATATCACACTCCATACGTTCCTGCCATCCAGCTCGCCTCCTGAGCTCCAGAACGTCCTTACCTGGAAATCTGTAATACTCGGTCTGACCCGAGCATTACATCAAAGTAACACCCGGGTCAGGCTGGAAACCAGCGTGAGTAAACTCATCTAACATGAAACTTCAATTCATAGAACTTATATAAACCCGGGGTAACTCGTACCTTACTATAAGTAAACAACTTATAAAATCATCACTTATTTTCACACAACCATATCTAAGTACCGTTACTCAGTTAAAATAGTCATGTTACTTAATTTATTCTATTCCAGCCTATTTGATTCCATAATCAAATTTATAAAGAATTATAGCAGATCACTAATCGAAGTGGTTTCGGATAATACTGATATCCGACCCCGGTCTCTTCGAATTCAATATCATCTTCCTAAGACAAGTTGTTTTAAATTTCAACAATTCGGTTTAACTTCAGAATGTCATATTCCCATAACAATTCCATTATAGATAAATAACTCATATTTATCATGGTTCAACCAAAAACATTTCATATCACAGAACATTACAAAGTACATGCCAGAGTCAATAACAATCAAAGGTATTCAATATAATTTAATCATTCATAAGCAAGATTAATTTAGTTTAACTTACTAATTAATTAACTCTTAATTACTTACATTAATGAATTAACCTTTAATTAATCAATTTAATTAAATATCATTTAATTACTTACCTTAAGTAATTTTAATTACTTTCATTAATTAACTAATCCTTAAATTAATAAATTAATTAATCATTTCATTAAGTAATTAATTCTCTAATTAATTACATAAAAATATTATTCTTTAACCATTAATTAATTAACCCTTAATTACATTAATTAACGATCCTCTAATTACTTCCACTAATTAATTATTCCCTTAATTAATTACATTTAACAAGAAATCTTTAATTAAACACATTAATTAACCTTAATTAATCACATTACGTCATTATCATTCAATTAATCACTTAAATTAATTATCTTCTAATTAATCACAACCTTGATTAATTTAAGAAATTTCTTTATCTGAATTTATTACTTATCTAAATCACATTAAATTAAATTCTTAATTACATCATTAAATCTTCTTTAGAAAACATTTAAGATTCAATTATAAAATCAAAATAATTTAAACATTAAATCTTTAATATTTAAAAAAAAAACTTGTTTTATCTTGTTAATACTTTACTTTGAAAAAACTTGGTAAAGTTTCCTCGACAACTTAGTTACTTTAATAACTTTAAAACTTGATAAAACTTTTGTTTTTAACCTTCAATCATCAGGTTAATTCAACTCCATACAAACCCGGATTCAAAGCCAAAAAGACTCGAGTAAGGCCCGAGTCACTCACGCACTATACTTGCTTCGAGGAAAACCACCTTCTACTTCGAACACGACCCGTGCTACTTCCTTCTTCCCCAAATTAACAACATTCCCAGATACATAAAGATACACGTGCACGTGCACGCTGTGCCCACGCTTCTCCGACCAACGCTGAGACCTCCAGCAAGTCGCCCATCTCCTCGCCAACGATTCTCACCACCCCGAACTTCCAATCGATCCCAAAAGGAAAAACGAGCC
Source organism: Allium fistulosum (assembly GCA_030737815.1). Taxonomy (NCBI): domain Eukaryota; kingdom Viridiplantae; phylum Streptophyta; class Magnoliopsida; order Asparagales; family Amaryllidaceae; genus Allium; species Allium fistulosum. The sequence continues at coordinate 881,441,163 of CM060903.1, forward strand.
ATTCGAGTACCTACTGGAACCCATCGACCAACGACAACCACCACGTATCGCCACCTACAACCACTTGAGTCCTTGCCGATCGACCTCGAGCCTCGTCACGATCCTACGCTACAATTTCCCTCGCTCCGGTCAAGTCCGGTTCACCCATAGTGGCGAATTTCCCTCTGAAACATCATTGATCAAAACTGGTCGACAAACCCTATTCCATCGTCGTACCACCTCCACGGCGAACTAAAAATTCACCCACTAATTTTCCCAAGTTCCTCGCCCCACAAGCTTCCTCCAACAACAACCCCGACTACCCCCGATCTTCGATCGCCTAGAAATCACCCAAAACCCGGTTTCTGTTCAACTTGCAATTCCTCACAAATTACTAACCTAAAAATCAAGAATCTACCACCAAAAATCATAGTTTTCAAAAACGAATTTGATTATGTAAGAGAAACAGAAAATTAAGATAATCGATTTTTATGATATGGTTTGTTTCTTACTGTAAAATTCATTTTTCCAGAGAAATACTTAATAAATTTACTTGAATTTTATTTTTTTTAAAATAGGATTTCATCAATACAAACAAATCTTCTTTAGTCACCATAACCTATAATTGCTTAGATGAAGAGAATTGGATTTTTGAATGCTATTTGGGTCTATTAAACAAAAACAGAGGTCGGAGCTTATATACACAGACATGCACAAAGTACTTCATATTTTTATACATGCAAACATATTAATTCATCCATGCAAAACATTTCTATAACATTACTTCAATTACTTATCACATGCATCAGATGATTTAGTTTATAAGATTCAAGTTTACTCACCTGTTATTTGGAAACAGAGAAGCTGAGAAGAAAGTCAGAATGATATTTGATTTTAAAACTTTTGAAAACTAGGTTGATCTGATCTTGCATGTTTGATCGTATTGAATTGTATTTGAATCTGAAACTGATCTTGCTTCCCAGATTTGCTTTGTTTTCAGATTTGAACTTTGTTTTAATCTCCATTTCATTTTAATCTTAGGCTTGGGTTTTGGTTTTCTCAGGTTAGTAAAATGGTTACAGGCTTTTGTTCTTTGAGTTTTTGGAAAGAAGGTAGGAAAAGAATTGAAGAGAATAGATATAAGTTTATATAAGTTAGAATAGGTTTTATTAAAAATAAAGGAAAATTAAAATAAAAGTGACACTTGGTTAGTTTGCTTACATTTGTCTATGCATGATCTAATTTCTATTACACTTGTAAATTTTCCATGTATTTAGTTTACAATTGTTTTTATCCATTTTATATTAATTTCTTAAGCTTTTATATTTATATGTTATGGTTATATTAATTTATATATATATATATATATACACAAATTTACTATGAGATATCTACAAAGAAAGAATATTTTAAACTCTTTTACTAAATCCTATTTAAACTTAAGCTAAAACACTTTTAAAAAATATATATAAAGATACTATTCTTTATTTCAAGTTATACAAGTAAAGTGCTTTAGATCTTTATTCAAATCTCCTTTTATCTTAAACTATTATACTTTCAAAATTAATAAACATTTATCTTGAGTATAGAAAATATATATATATATATGATTTATTTTTAAATAGCCTTTGAAAGGTATTATATTGTACTTTAAAAAAATCTCCTAATTACAAGGTATACATATATTATAATTTAATATTTATTATAGTTCAAAACCATCTATATACATATCCAAATATATCCTAATTATCAAGGTTTTATTTGTTTAAATCAAATAGAATCAGTATCTCAATAGTTAAAAATTAGTTAATTATCCAATTAACAAATGTCCCAAAAATCCGGGTTATCACATTCCTCCCCCCTTTAAATCTTTTCGTCCCCGAAAAGGAACGAGGCCAGAATTTATTCAATGCTTAAAATCTGATAAATTTTTCTTTGATCGTTTTTAAAACACTTTTAAAAAAAATCTATATAATATTTTAAAATAAAAATACTTTTTATAACTCGATGTTTCAACAAGTCCTTCCTCGTTCTCACAGAAATTCGGTCATACGTTGATCAGGCGTAAGACTGAAAATCTATAAGTACTTAGCAGACTCATTTTCAACACCCAGTGAAAATATTTAGAAAATACTTTATTTGAAAATATCGAAAACATTTTTGAAAATAGAGGAAATATCTTTGGTGAGAATGCTCTGGAAATCATCACCCCCATCCATGGTCGCAGTTAACCCGATGGTTACGTTGCCGTCCCGGCAAAATCCACAGATAACTGTAGGTCTCCGCGCTCCTCGATTACGCCATGGAACCCGCTACAGATCGCAGTTATACCCGGGCCTTACGTTGCTATCACAGCACAAACCCATATAACTGTAGGCATCAACGCCACCGAATTTCGCTGCCAAATAATGAAACTTCTCCCACATAGGTCGCAGTCTACCGATATAAAATCAAACGTAGACAGTTGGCTCTCAGCGGCACACACGACTTTCGCTATGTTACCATAGTGTCACAGTCTACCGATATAAAATCAAACGTAGACAGTTGGCTCTCAGCGGCACACATGACTTTCGCTATGGTCTGCAGTAGATCGCAGTGACATCGAGTTACATTGTCGTCACAGAATAACCCAAATGCCTCTGTGGGCACCAGCCCCTCGACTTTCGCTACACAAATAATCCTCAGGAACTAGTTTTGTCCGGACTCCTCACAGGATCAACTTTAGAATCCCCCCTTGGGGTTCAAGGCAGTACCACCCAGTGGCACTCCTGAGAAGTTCATTTCAAGAGAGCGCCTTTTTCCCCAGAGCTATACTCAAAACATTTTATACTATATACTTATAGTATCTTCAAATCATATCCTTTATGATTTATCAAAATCTCCTTTACACAAAATCGATTACCAAAAATCGATAATTCTCAAACTAGGCTTTCCAAAATCCAAAATTGATTTCTCAAAAATCAAAAGCCCTTTCCAAAATCCATAGGTTCCCAAAACCTTTTCCAAAATCATTCTCATAAGATCCTTTATATATATATATAGATATAGATATATATATACTTTGAAAATCTTTGGATCATTTCAAACTTTGTATAAAACCTCTTTTATACTTCAAATATTTCAAAACCCTTTTCTTTTAGCAATAGATTCAACAAGGGAAGATTTACCTTATATAACAAGGATATATAACTTTATTTTATTCTAAATCAAATATTCACATTTGATAAATCTTTTATAAAGTTATTAACCATATTTCTTTTCAAAAACCATTTTACAGTTCTTATCCCCAATCTTCAATATCAATTTCATTCAAATCCGTACGATGCACACATATCATCCGTACACAATATCAATCTGATCACTCAATCGATCACACAATTTCACTTCCGAACTAGTATCGTCCACCCGACTTCCTAGTGCGGACTCAGATCTGGTTTCTTGATCAGAAACCGTCATTCTCCTTGCATAGTTGTAGCCATGATAGAGAATATCCAGAACCAATCAACAATCCATATCCAGGTTCGCCGTCGAAAATCGAGCGAAAAATCCCAACTCGGATCGATAATACTATCTCGAAATTCTATGCTCGAATCTGGATCAAATCACTATGCGAATAGAATAATATACGTATATCCTACGTATTTATCTTTATTGGTTATTAGCCAAATCAGTTTTCCTTTTCTATTCATATTTCCTTTAATTTCATTCACTTAATCTCAATTGCTTCCATTTCCAATTGAGTTATTACTTCAATTACAAACAGTCTGAACTCTGACCAAATTAAATTTAAAAATAGCTTGAAAAATTTAAAAATAGATAAGTAGTTGAAAAATAGTTATTAGTTTGTAAAATATCTGTAAAATAGTTAAGTAGATATAAAATAGTTAGATAATTGCAAAATAGATTTAAAATAGTGATTAGATGTAGGTAACTGAAAAATAATAATTAGTTTATAAGACAGTTTCAAAATAGTTAAATAGTTCCAAAATAATTGTAAAATAAGTATGAGATAGTTTGGGTTTTAAGAAGAAAGATTATATAGTAAATAGTTTGGAAAAATATATTTGTATTAAAACAATTTATTTTGAAAATAATCCAGAGCCAAACTGTTCAATTCTCATCAATTCAATTTAAATTTCCATCTCCTTTTAAATTAACTCAATATTTCAATTTCCATTGAAATTGATTTAATCCCAATTCAAGTTGAATTAACCTTAATTCCTTTCCAAATTCAAATCAAATTCCATTTGATTTTTTTAAACTTATTTAACTTTAATCTCAATTCCAAATTATTCCAAATCAATTTGGATTAATTTCAAATTGAACCAGCTTCAATTTCAAATCATTTCAATTCTAATTTACCATTTAAACTTATGCTTATCCATCGTCAATCATAATTCTAATTAATTCAAACCAAATCCAATTTGAACAAATTTCAATTTAAAACTCAATTTTAAGCTATCTCGAATTATATAAATTCGAGTTAATTTTTTTAAATGTTGATTTAATTTCTTAAATCAAATTAACTTATATCTTTAAACCATTAAATTCTGAATCCAAATTTCAAAATTCCTTTTTAAATTATCTTTACTTAACTTATTACAAGGTTCAAATAAGAATTCAAAAACAATTAAATCTTCAGATTCTAATTTATTATCCATTTTCAATTTCTAGATCTCAAACCCATTTTGAGATCACTCATAACTCCCATTTAAATTAACCATTTAACTACCCGTTAAATTTAAATTTCATCTTGAAATTTCCAATTCAAGTTATTCATTCAAACTTATTTAACTTCCTCCAAGTTAAATTAAATTTACTCAATCCGGTCAACTTTACACAATTTGAATTCCCATTCAAATTTTAAACTTCAGATTAATAATCTTTCCCCTTTTAAGTTTAAAAACTTAATTCACTTAGGGTTTTCACATCACATTTCCAGGAAAAATTTAAAACTCAACACTTACAGTTATTTCAAAGCATCTTTGACATTATGTATATCCTCATATTTTCTTTACACACCAAGTTATACCTTAAATTTTTAAACCACCTTTGGTTTTAATTCAAAATAATTTCTTTAAAATAATTTCAAGTTTTCTGGATTTAGAATTTAAAACTTCACAATTTAAAACCCACTTTAATTTACAAGTCATACTTGCCTAAATGTTTTACTTCCCTAAAACATTTCATTTTACTTAACCATCTATGATAATAATCAAGATTATCATATTTGGAAACCAATTCATTATTATCTTTATTTCTACAAATTCAAGATTTTGATTTCAGTTTGGATCCATATGATCTGATTTCCAGATTTTATCTTCTTTCATTTTTTTTATCTTTGTTTCTTTTAGATTTGTATTACAGTTTTGGTTGAAAATGAAGAAAGAAATTTGCTGAAAATAAAACTCTTTGTTTCTTTTACAATTAAATTTTAAATTTAATTATATAAGAGAAGGACATTTGTCTATCCTATGTTCCCATTATCTTACACCTATTTAAAGAAGATGAACAGAGCCTTATTTTGAAACTGCTTTTTGAAACTGGGAATCTTAAACTGGAATGCCTCTGTTCTTAGTTTACAGGATATAAAACTTATTAAAAATCCAAATTCTCATCCTCTAGATTCTTTTAGGTTAGGATCCTTAAAGGAAAAATGTTAGTAATAGTCAGATGCTATTTTTAAAAATATCATTAAGTATATATAATAAGTGGGATTACTGGAAATGAGAAAAGAACAGTGAAAATAAATTAAGGTCAGAAATTTGATTTGTTCGATTTCCACGTTGGTTTACATCATCGAATTCGTTTTCGAAATTGATAAATTTTGATAACAATATTAGGATTTTTAAGTTGTTTTATGTTGAGGAATTGCGAGTTGAACAGAAATCGCATTTTGGGAAAACTCAGACGATCGGCGACAGGGTTTGTCTCGTGATCGAAGTTGAAGCTTCCTGGTAGGTTTGGGGGTTTGAGAAAATGCCTGGTGAAATTCTAATGCGCCATGGCGTTGGCGTGGCAACGTTTTAGGGTTTAACCCAATTTTTAGTTAAGGTCGGAAAACGTGACGATGTGACTTCGTCAGTGAATCGGACTCTACCGGACATGGAGGAAATGAAGCGTGGGACTTCGGCGAGGCTATGGTCGAGATGGCGGAAATTCTGGTGGTCGGAGGTGGTTCCACAAGGCAGGTTTTGGTGACCAGGTTGGGTTCCAGGAAGTGGTCGTAGAGCTCGATTTTGATTTCGAGTTCGATTCCAAGATAGGGTGGTCGGAATCGAAGGGGGAGGTCGAAGTCGACTTGTCGGCAATGGCAGTGGTGGCCGGAACAACGGCGATGGATTGTGCAGGTGCACAGCGTGGATCTTGGTTGTCAGAAAGATAAGTTCACAGTCGACTCGAAGGATCACTCGGGTAGGGAAGGAAATTGCTCGGGAATGAATGCGTGTACGTGAGAGTACTATGGTATAACAGTTTTTAAGTTTTTAACTAAGTTTTAAATAAAAGAAGAAAGGGAACTCGGGAAAAATTTGAAGAGTCTCGGGTACATGTTCGAGTAAAACGAGGATTTCCTCGGGTAAATGTTTTAAATTCTCAAAGTTTAAGTTTAATAGGTTAAGTTAAATTTAATTATCTTTAAAACTATTTTAAGTAATAACTGATTAGTTAATGTTTGATAATTAAGTTGAGGAATTTATTTTAAAAGTTAATCCTTATTTGTTTTTTTAAACTTAATTAAACAATGTAATTAAGGTTAAATAAATCAATGTAATTAATTAAAGTTAGTTAATTAAGTGGAATTAATCTATGTAATTTAAGTTAATTGACTAATTAAGATAAGAAAATTAGTAAGTATAACTAATTAATTATTAAGTAATTAAGGATTAAATAAGAATTTAATTAAGGATTAATTAAGAATTTAATTAAGGATTAATTAAGAATTTAATTAAGGATTAGTTGATTAATTAAGAATGGTTAATTAATTTAATGACAAATGGTTTGCAATTAACCAATGATAATTAGTTAAGTTGAATAATTAATTCATAGTAAAGTAATTAAGGAAGGATTACTCATTGTAATTAAATAAAGGATCAATTTAAGTAAGTAATTAAAGGATAGTTAATCCTGAATGTGATTAATTAAAAAGGTAATTAATGAAAGTAATTAGAGGATCATTAATTAACTACTGAAAGTGAATGGTTAAAGAATAATTAATTTATGTAATTAATTTAGGGCTAATTACTCAATGTAATTAAAGAATGATTAATCAGGGCTGATTAATTGAGGAAAATAATTTGAGATGGTTAATTAATTGATTTATGAAATTAATATTAAGTAAGTATGATTAAATTAATTAGAGATGGTATGGTTGATTTATCTTGCTATAAATGATTAAATGATATTGTATGCCTTGGATTAGTTGATATCTCTGGTATGTGATGTGGAATGCTATGAGATATAATATGTTGGGTTAAAACAGGACATCCTGTATTTAAAAGTTTGAGTTGTATTTCACTTGAGTAACTTGAGTTAGGATGACATTGGATTCGAAGAGACCGGAGTCGGGTATCAGTAAATACCCGAAACCACTTCGATTTGAATCATCTAAATTCTTTATAGATTGATATGTGAAACCAATAGGCTGGTTTGGGATAAAATGGACCATTTAAACTAAGTTGGATACTTAGATATTGTTTTGTGGAAAATAAGTGTTGACTATATAAGTTGTTTACTTGTAATAATGTACGAGTTACCCCGGGTTTAAATAAGTTCTATGGATTGAATTTCATGTTAGATGTGTTTACTCACGCTGGTTTCCAGCCTGACCCGGGTGTTACTTGAATGTAATGCTCGGGTCAGACCGAGTATTACAGATTTCCAGGTAAGGACGTTCTGGAGTTCAGGAGTCGAGCTGGATGGCAGGAACGTATGGAGTGTTTCTACTGTTATATTATTGTATATCTGAGACTTGATAATTGTGTATATCCAATGTCTGTATAAATATGTAACTCTGATGTATTAAAATGTAATCGACAGATATAATATTGTTTTGTAAAACTGTTATCATTTATTATTATATTTTATCCGCTGCGAATGTGAGATGTTGATGTTTCTGATCTTCTTCTTTTGTTTCTTTCTTCTATCTCTTTCCTTTTTCTTCTAACTATCTGGAAATTTCGGGTTCGAAATTTCCGGGTCGTTACACAATTTTGAAATTTGAATTCAGAATTAAAAGGTTTAAAGATTTAATTTGTTAAAATTAAAAATTTATGGAATTAAATCAATAATTAAAAATTTTAACTCGAATTTATATAATTCGAGATAGTTTTAAATTGAGATTTGAATAGAATTAGTTCAAATTGAATTTGATTTGAATTAATTAGAATTAAGTGGTAATAGAAATACAACGAAATTAAAATTGAATGAAGATAAGTTTGAAATGAATTTAAACTGAAATTAAATCTTGAATTTGTAGAAGTGTTATTAAGAATAAAGATAATAATGAATTGGTTTCCAGATATGATAATCTTGGTTATTATCATAGATGGTCGATAATGAAATGTGGTAAATGATTAAGCAAAATAAAATGTTTAGAGAAGTAAACATTTAAGTGAGTATAACTTATAAATTGGAATTGAAGATAATTTAAAATTGTGAAATTTTAAATCTAAATCCAGAAAACTTGAAATTGTTTTAAAAAAGTTTGTTTTGAATTAAAACCAAAGGTGGTTTAAAAATTTAAAGTATAACTTGGTGTATAAAGAAAATGTATATATGAGGATATACATAATATCAAAGATGCTTTGAAATAACTCTAAGTGTTGAGTTTTAAATTTTTCCTGGGAATGTGATGTGAAAACCTAAGTGAATTATGTTTTTAAACTTAAAAAGGGAAAAAAGCTCGAACGATTTCTCGATCACCAGAGTGATTGAACGACAAAGATTTAGGGTTTAGGAGCTCTGTGGGTTAACCAGATTTTGCAAGGCTGTATCGTCATCGACATTGCATCGAGTTGCACCGGACCGGGGGGAAATGGTGTGTGGACAATCGACAGAGTTGGGGTCGGATTCGCGAGGTTCCTGGTGTCGTTACATTTGGACTTAACCAATAGCTTAGGTATTCGCTCAACCTATGCTCTGATACCATTCGAAAGCAATTTAAATTCATTTTAACTTTTGCAAAAGAATTGTTTACTCACCTAATTTTAAGAACAGAGAAATTTCCCAGGCTTTAAATTTTGATCTGGCAGTTGCTTTTGATTAAAAACTTGAATTGCCTTTTTCTCCTTCGATTTAAAATCAAGTTATATATATATGCATATATAACTACCATTTAAAATAACAATTCTGTTTTATCAAAGTCTATTTATATTTATAAAAACAAAGTATTATAATTATTATTTGAAAATATCAAATTTGACAATTTTAAATAATTTATAAAAGAGATTATAAATTACTTCTATTATTCAATGAATTAATACCATATGTAAATCTTGCTCAGAAGATGGTTTAGAATTTTTCTATGTAAAATATTTTAGGTTTGAAAACGTTTTATTTTCAACGCCTTTTAACTGATTAAATTGAAGTGAATTTACGTGCGAAATAAACTTTCGTATTTTCGGACGAAAATTTACCAGTTCCTATGTTTAACTGGACGTATTCCAAATATTAAATTTTTATTTCAAAATTTTATCGTTTAAAATTTCACAAAATTTTAACTAATAACGTTATTAAAACCGTTGAAATTTACGGGTCGTTACACTCTCCCCCACTCAAAACTTTTCGTCCCCGAAAAGGAACGAGGTAGGAGAATAGAAACAACCAGAAAGAAAAACAGATTTGAAATACAAAATAACAATTAATTTAAACCATATAAATTTCAATTTAAATTAATTGATATTCAATAGTTGATTTAATCCATTTGATTTCACTAACATCAATCTCACTATTTCTAAATTCATTATCTTATTATCCGATTTCTTAAATTTACAATTTCTAAAACCAGAAATTTTGAATAGTCTTTTATTATAATCATATTTTCTTCAACAATTTTAAATTCTTCTTTATTCCACATTACTGTTAAATTTATTCTACTTAACATATCTTATCACATATATTTAACCCATATAAATTAATTTAAACCATAAAAGTTTCGATTTAAATTAATTTACATCTATTAATTTCTTTCAAATTCAAGGTATTTTCATATGTTGATCAAATTTTAATTTATTAATTCTTTCAAAACAGATTTATTATTTCTTTTCAAACAAAATTATTTCATTATTAACTGAGTTTTTACTTATTATCCTATCTAACTCTATTAACATCTTTATGATCAAAATTTAGTGTATAATATTTATTATAAACACTCAAATTTTATTTATAAATTCAATTTATCTCATATATTATCCAATTACATATTCAACTTCTGAATGATTTAGGTAAGTTATTTTGAAATGTAATTTAGTACTATACAAATAAAATTTACAAATTCAACTATTTCAAGTTTTAAATATTTATCCAAAATTTGGCTTTATTTATAATTGAAAACATTCTTTAACATAATTTTCAGAATTAAATTTCCGTTTAACTTTAAACAATTTAGAGATATATATAATATATTTATACCAAATCAAATTAAATTTTAAACTAAGATACCTATATATATATATAAATCAAATTATACTGGAGAAATTCAAATCAAAATATTTTTGAAAACAAAACCGTAGCAAAGCTACAGAATGGTTTCTCCACTTCGAAACTCGAAAATGAATGTCGATGATGCGGCCGCCATCACCGAAATTATTTTCCAGCGACAAAGAGAAGAGCATTGATTTCAACATTTTAAAAATCCTTTGGAAACGATTTCTATTCGAAAATACTTTCAATAATATATTGTGACGACCCGGAATTTTTGAGCATTTGAAATTGAAATATTTAATTTGTTTTAAATATTCAAAAGTTGAATTTTAACTCGAATTTCAGATATAAATATTTGTTGGATAATTTAATTTTGAATTAAACAATTGAATATAGGATAAAATAGAGAATCCTAAGTTTTGAGCCAGATAAAAATAATTTAAAGATTCAGGAAAACTTGTATTGTTAATATTGAAAGTGATGAAACTTTTAAAATTGAATTTGGAAGTGTTTTGTTCAGTTTTAAAATATATCGTTTAAATTAAATTTAAAAATAGCCTGCCGAGTCACAGTCTTGGAATTCGACAAAACCAGTTTTGTTGGGTCCATAATATTGAATTAGTACCGGATTTCGAATTTCGTAGCTTTCGGGATTAACATGTGATCGTACGAGGTATAAACGCTTAGACGAGAATTATCGATCTAATTTAAATATCCTCATCTGGAAGGAATCAAATCAGCAGCCACCCTGTATTTCCTTTAGCCAACCTACCTCTATTGTAGCCGACACATAGAAACAATTTTTCACGCGAACATCTTTTCTTGTCTCCTCATTCTTTCTTTACAAAGGCCGACATAATCAAAGATATTCGAAAGCTTCACAAAACAAAAATAATGGCCAGTTAAAATCGTGAATCTCCTTATAACTTCCCTTCTGTTCGAATTTTGGAAATCAAAAGGGATTGAGTCTCACGTTTGTTTCAATTCGAGCTCGTCCCCCCTTCTTCTCGAATCTATGAATCGATCCTCAGTAGGCCGACGCTTCCTCGTTCAATGCGAATCACGAATCAATCATGGCCTGAGTAAACGACTTGTTGTCGTCGTAGGAACTTCTCGCGTGGGATGTTGAGCGTCGTCGCTCGAGACGATGGAGTGAAGTCGCGCGAGTTAGGGTTAGGCAGTTGGATCTGTTATAGCGATGTGGAGCTTGTATAGGATTGGGGTGGAGGTCTCGAGCTTTGGGGAAGCATGCAACATCAACAATTGGAAGGAGCAAGGCGAGTTCTCCGGTGAAGCCTCTAGACCGAAGCGAGGTTCTGGTAAATCCTCTTTATATTGTAATTAGTAAGTAAATTGCTGTAATTAGGATATTTGTATACACATATAAATTTGAGAATATAGGATAAATTTACCGTTAAGATATATAAACAGAGATATATATATATCTAGACAAGGATTTTGAAAAGAAAATTTATAGGACATTTCAAAATCAAAACTTTATATGACAGATGAAGTTTCCTTTTTGCAGTAAAGTAGATAAAGCAATTTTGTTTTATTTAATTTACAGGTTGGGAAGAAAACCTTCTTAATTTATTAGAACTTAATATATATCCACTTACTGTTTCGATTTAAATGTAAATATTTAGGAGGTTAACCTATTTAATTAGCCTATTCTTTTATTCTATCATAGGGATAATTTATTTATAAAAAAAATTAAATTAGTTTGAATATAATTTTTAGTTAATTAAATTATGAATTAATTAAATTATAAAAAGGGAAAAAGGGAGAATTAGTTTAAAACTAATTAATAGTTAAATTTAATAAATTGTTTGACTAATTCAAATATTTATAAATTATATAAATATTTTATCCTATTAGTTATTTCAAAGGAAATGGGTTGATGATTTAACTATTTTAATTAACTTATTTAAGTATTGGGGTACTGAGGATAATTTGTTAAAGAAATTTGGTTTAAAAATCTAAAATTAAATTATAAGTTAATTAAATTATTTAATTAGAAATTAATTGTTCGATTTATTCAAAATATTAATAAATCGTGAATTGTGTATACAAGGTCAAAAATTGGGAAAACCAAGGCAATATTGAAGTGGAGTACAAATAAAAGCAAAGGTGAGTTAATCTCACTCAGTTGAATTTAAATTTAAATGGTTAAATTTAAATCATTGATTGGATGATTGCATTGATTGATGTGCTATATAAATATAGTAGTATATACCAATATATACATATTGGCATATGTATATATTTGAGTTGTTGATATTCCTGCATTTATATAGCAGATGAGACCCTATGCGCCGCATAATAGCGGATGATATTTTATAAAACCCATATACCGCGATATTCCACTTTGAAGTGAAATTGGTATTGTGCTAACATCTGTGGATGCAGGGAAACAGGTTGGAGGGATCCAACTGGATTCCTCAAAATATTTAATTTTGTTTAAATATTCTGTGATATGATTTTTGATATCCTGTGATGAATTATATGGATAATTGGATGTTATGGTTTGGTTGGACCAATTTGGATATACTGAGTTATCAAAATCTCTAGAATGGAATTTTGAAAGGAAATAAAAGAGTAAATTTTTAAGTGAAATAATTCAAGTGAATTAGAATGAATTAATAATGAATTGGAAATAAAATAAAAGTGATTGCAAAATTCTAACAATTTGGAATAAGAAGGAATTAACAAGGGAAATAATAAATTGTAAAGCTTAAGTGATATTATTTGAAAGAATAAAGAATTTATTTTTAAATTTAAGGATTGAATTTAATTAAGTAATAAAGAAGGAATTTTGGAAGATTAAATTGGTATTTTCAATTAAAAAGGGTTTAACTCACAATAAAGAAATAAATCTTAAGTTATTGTATTTTGAAATAAATGAAGTAAGCAAGAAATTTATTTCGAAGTAAAGAAAATGGGAAAATCAATGGGAATTTGATTTGGTTGTTTAAAATTGGAATTTAAAAGAGAAGTGAGATTTTGGAATTTATAAACTGGGTTTATAAAGTAAAATAAAATATCAGGGAATATTTGAGGATATAAATTCAAGGTGGGGATTTATAAAGGGATATGAATTGGTTTAAAAATAAGTGTTGATTTATTTTTAAAGGATGTGAAGAGAAGTGTATTTCTCTGGATAGCCAAGTACGTTTTTCAAAGCAATTTTAAATATAAGTTAAAAGTTTTCACGTTGTTTAAAAGGCATGTTTAGAAAATTTATTATTTCTAATATTTAAATTCTAAAGTAAATATTTTCCAAATCTATTATCGTAATAATTATTTAAAAGGGTGACTAGTATTTTATTTAAAAAGGTGAAAACTTAGTTTTATATTGTATAAAGTAACCTTATTTTAAATATTCTTAAAAGTATTATTTTTAATTAAGTATTAAAGTAGTTTTCCAAATTTAAATGTTAAAGTATAATTATAATAAAGTGTTTTAAAGTTATTTTAAAATCTATAGGTATTTTGTACTTGGTGATTCAGTGGAAATAATTATTTGGGAAATGTATTCCGTAAGCGGGAAACTGTTTGAAATTGTTTTCAAATGAACTTTGGAAATTTGGAAATATATCTTGGAAAGATATTTGGGCAAATAAATAATGTGGGAAATTATTTATTGTGTGATGGTTGCCTGTGGATGTTAATTGATAGTTAAATAACCGACTATCAATATTGGCCAAATGCGCTGATCGTTTCGAAGAGACCGGGATTGAGTTTCCGTATACCGGGATTCTAGGTCTGGAGACTCGAATACCACTTCGATCCGGTTTGTACGTTTCGTGTAACGTGTTCAGAGTCGAAGATTGAGCAGTGAAGTGCAAGGGCTAGTCGCTACTAATCCTGAGGATATTTCCAAAATGGATGTAGTAGGAATAGTGCCTTCGGTTCCGTTCGAACCCGGGACGGACTTGTATGGACGAATGCTTTCGTGACATCGTCAGGTGGACGATGGGCATTCTAAGGGATATGTGCTATAAAGGTATCGTTTAGCCTCAAGCCTCATCAACCGGGAATGACTGAAAATCAGGGGTTATGCAGCAAGGCTTCGTGGGTAGCCCCCACTTGAGAGTAAGGTCATCCCTGTCTAGATGTCCCTTTTATTTCGGCTTAGTGGTGCGGTTGCTGATCCCAACCGTGGGGTGATTTTATTTGGAATTATCCAGTAAGGGATGATTCCGGCCTTGTGTTGCAGGGGAGCGGGCGTACTCCTCGGTACTGTGATCTAGGCCATGTACTGTGACAGGTGGTACCCCAGTGCCTAGTCATTCGTTGGAAATCCATTCTCCCTACGTGCCTTGTACGAGTTTTGTTTGTATTACCCACGTTGTGGCTAGTATGCTGGAATTTAATCATGTAACAATTTCGGCTATTTTAATAAGTATTTGTGAATAGACACTATTATAATATCAGAGGATTTTTATAAAAAGTGTTTTAGCTATCGTAAGGTAAAAACCCGACATGTTTATTTGTGGCGTGGTCTTACGAGATGCTTTTGTTTTCAAAAGATTTTGAAACTTTAATAATCAATTGAGTGTGATTTTCTCACGCTGGTATTCCAGACTGACTCGGGTATTGTTTTATATGATGCTCGGGTCAGACCGAGTATTATAGGTTACAGGACATGATGCTGTGGAGCTCAGGAGATGAGCTGGATGGCGAGACGTATCTCCCGTACTTGTTTATATATATATATTCCGCTGTGTTGATTGTTGTACTCTGTTGTATTGAGGACATGATATGGTTATTGTCCAGTTGTATGTTATGTGTTCTCTGGTGTATACTCTGATGATATATTATATAAAACTGATATAGTTTTGATTTGTGTAAAGATCTGTTAATATATATTATATTTTGTTCCGCTGCGATGGTTAGATTCTGATGTTGTTTCTATTTTTCTTCTTCTACCTCTTCTTCTTTTAGCACAAATGGTCCGGTTTTTCGTGTATGAAAAACCCGGGTCGTTACATATATACTTTAAAATTTTAAAACCAAAGTTCGAAATCACTGGAAACTAAATTCTCAAATTTCTGAATTAAATTCATTTCAAATTCCAAATCAATTTATAAACCATATTTATAAATTCATTTAGAACAATAAATGATAATCAAATATTATCCTTTCAAACAACCAATTTAATTAACTTATTAAATTCCAGAAAATTTTACTTATATTTTTTACAATATAATCAAACAAATTTGAAAACAATATTGTGTCAGTTTGCTCTGCTCAAGTGTTTTGGAAATCCTATCGATAGCGTTGATCAGACGAATCGATCGGAAATCCAAATCAACATCAACAACTCAAACAACACAGCATATATTGAAACATTTTTAATATAAATTTACAGATACATTTCTTTGCTCGACGATACAGGAATGAATTTTCAAAATAAGGATAGGGTTTCAAATTTGATGGACTCAAACCAAAGAGAATTTTGATTCGAAGACAAGTTCGAAACAAGGATACGATGATTAAATAACAGAGTAGGAAGATTGATACTTTGTATAAATCGCGGGCAACCTTAACCAGGTCGACCGTGACTTCAAGAATTAGATTGATGCAGAGTTTTGAGGTAAATCGACATTCGATCTCAAGAAATGGAATTCAGGTATAGCAGGAGATAGATAGCATCGTAAACCGAGGATACAGAAATCTCCGGTAAATCAATGCCTATTATAAAGGAGTTTAATCCTTTACGAATCATTCGAAGATTGGCGAGACCGCCGATCTATTATAGATAACATTAAAATGGAGTTATGGGGTGCTCCAGAATTTGAAAGAAGACGAATAGTGAGGAACACGAATGAAATTTCGGAACCGAGGGAAACGTTCCAAAATTCAAAGGAATTGAGTCAAAGGAAGAGATTGAAACTCGAATGAGAGTGATTCTGTAAATACATTTACCCTATATGTTAAGTTTTGCCTAGAGCTACCAAAGCTCTGATACCAACTGTAACGACCCGATATTTTGGACCATTCGCATCCATTATAAGTGTATAGGTAGACACTCATGCCGGAATTGAATTGCTCTAAATACCGCGTTGTTAATTTAAATTTGGCAAAACTGAATATATACAGTAAATAGATATAATCACAGATCACAGACACAGAGTAATAAATGCAGCGGAAATAAAAGAGATAGTAGTTCATGAAGCTACTATATGAATATATAAAAATACATCAGAGTTTACAACAGAAGAGTAATACGATACATCAGATACAAATCAGAATACATCACTGGAATCATCGAATACTGAAAGCAGAATAGATGGCTGGATCTTCAAGCAAAGCTCCAACTCCAAAGGTGAGTCTCGAATACTGGTACACTCAGTCTGACCCGAGCGTAAAGCAAAAACACAAGACACTCGAGTCAGGATTAACATTCTTATATCAATAAATCCAACTCAAGTGAAATAGCAATTGAAATACAAGTAACTCAAAGGATGTTTGGAATAACCATCCTTTAAGGATCCGTTAAACTATCTACTAGGTAGTAATGTACGCTAAGTAGATAATGTCTATCAGTAATATAAAGATATCAAAGTAGGGTTAAGCAGGGCCCATACACCTCTTAACCTGTTTATTCCCAAAAGCATATACAAGACCGTAGTTTCCCCAAAACCGGAAGTCACCAGAGGGCAATCCATATACTAAAGGTACAAACCAAAATCGTAGTGGTCGTGAATAGGATAATCAGTATGACAAGGTACATGAGGCGATACCAACTAGGATACTAGTAGTTGCGTGATCCGGACTGATGTTGGGCATAGCAGCTACTACCCCAACACCGCGAACAACACTCCCAAATCGAGGGGTGCACCCAAATCGAATCACAAAGTAATAGATATGGTATCGAAGAAGTGTGTCCGCTAGAGATGGCGATCCTCAATGGCCCGGCGCGGCTCCTGTTTTAGTCATGTCAAGGGTCATCCAATATCGTTCTCTTTCTTCAGTCAACGCGTTCATCAAAACCATCCACTTCGTTCTGGATCAACACTCCGCGTATAATTATTAAAGTGGTTTCGGTTCAGATAGAGAGTATATCTATTACCGATCCCGGTCTCTTTAATAACTTTCGTAATTATTACACCGATTGGTCGTTTATATATATCAAAACCAAATCAATTTCAATTTCCAATAGAATTCGTAAATCAACATTTCATTTGACTTTCAAAACCAATTTCCAACAATTTACGTTTCAAAACTTCCAAATTATCATTTCAAAACCTTATAATTCAATTTCAATCTTTATTTTGAACAATTCAAATATCAATTTAAATTCGTATATAAGATTCAATTCCGAAATCATTTAAATCAATTTAATTTAACATTCAAATCAGTTTAACTTCATTTATCGATTTTATTCAATATTCGTTAAGTAAATTTATCATTCGAATCAATTATATTCAATTTCCAATCCATTAAATCAATTTCTTAGGTTCAACTTCATTAAATCAAAACTTACCAATTTAATTAAATTATATTCATCAAACTGAATTCTTTAAATTTCAAGTCTTATATTAATCTCAATAAATCACATTTTATTTCTTGTTAAAGAAATTCAATTTCACTTATTTACTTACTTAAATAATTTTCCAAAACTTAATAAATAAAGTAACCCAATTTCAATTATTTACGAAGAAAAATTCACTTATTAAAAGTTCAATTTCACTTATTAAAGAATTCAATTCAATCTAATCATTAAATAATTCAATCTTATTTAATTAATAAATAATTCAAAACTTAATTTTTAAATAATTTCAAAGTTTAATAATTTCAAACTTAATTATAATTTCAAACTTAATTATTAAATCTTTTCAAACTTTAATAATCTCAAACTTAATTATAATTTCAAACTTAATTATTAAATCTTTTCAAACTTTAATAATCTCAACTTAATTATAATTTCAAACTTAATTCAATCATTTCTCAAATTAAACAACATTCTTTCATAAATTACATTGTTAATATTTTGTTCCAGATTATTAAATACTAACACTTTCCTTTCAATAAAAATTCAAATTTCAACTTCATTTCAAAACCATATTATTTATTCAAATAAAATCATCGTTTATTTTTAAATCAAATTATTGACCAATCGGGTTTTATTTAATTCTCTTTCCTAGGTCAAAGTTCAATTTGGGTATTTATCATTTCAACCTGATTCCAATTCAATTCAAAATCAAAGCAGAACAAAGGGAACTTGCAGTGTGATAACAGGGATGGTGTCAAAGTAAATAAACAAGCAATAACAACAATCAATATCAATCCAATAATCAATTTAAATAATCCCGAAATAACCGTATTAATTCGCATTGTTATTTGTACGAATTAATATAATTATTTCTAGAATCTACACTATCATTTCATGTAGATTAAAGATTATTACATTACGGTTTTCACTTGTCATTCAATTTACAATTTCATCCATTATCAATTTACAACATGCATTCAGTGGTTCAAAATGTAATTAAACAAATCCTACGTGTCAATAAATTCAACAGTTAAAAGGGTCATATTATACAAATGTCAGTTAATCAAATTTAACATTAACAATTTAACGTCCAATATAAATATCAACAATCAATCAATTATCAGCCAAACTGTATTATCATCGCATAAATAATTAACAGATAATGGTGTCAGATGTCACAGGTGAACTGATACAGGCAATAGCATATATAACAGTGTAATTAACTAACAGCAGCATATTTCAATTGTCGTTTCAATTGAAATCAAATTTAATAAATAAAAGAACGTTAATCGTGAGTGAGTGCTCACCTTTCGAGGCTAGATAGATTCGACAATGAAATGAGTTACAATCCAAGCTCGAATTCCAAAGCAAAATAGATTGGCACGAATTCGATGGATAGAGCTGATAACGGAAATAGATGAGAACAGATACAAATAAGTTTTAAAGTTTAATACTAACTCAAAATAAAATCTAAAAATATGTTTTTCAAAATCAATACTTAACTTACACGCCCCTTAACAAAATAAACCTTTATAGTATATTGAATCATTATATTTGAAAATACAATTTAATAAACAAAGATCGGTAAATAGTACTAATGTAAGCCCAGGAACATATACAAAATTTATATGAAATATCCCAACTTATGCAGACCTTACATACAAA
The DNA here is from genome assembly GCA_030737815.1 of Allium fistulosum. NCBI lineage: Eukaryota > Viridiplantae > Streptophyta > Magnoliopsida > Asparagales > Amaryllidaceae > Allium > Allium fistulosum. Next base: position 881,460,949 of record CM060903.1, read on the forward strand.
TACGTATATAACGTATCAAACTTATATACTTACAGCTTATAACTAACAGACTTGCATATGCTCTTTATATTGTAAACGAAAAGAAATGCATATACAGTAGCCTATATATTATAAAAGATAAAATGATATATCATATAATATATGCAATAAAAACTTTTATGTGCTCTGTTTCAAAATCATTACAACACTAAGTATGTAAACTACTCCACACACACACTTATAAACAAGTATGAACAGCTTATATCAATTATTCTAGGCAAGTTAATATATTATGTTAAGTTACAAACATGTAGATTAAAATCTATAACAGCAATATTTAAGATTATATGCATTTACATTACAACCCATTATTTGTTTAAACACGTACACTTAAAAATCAAGATGTATTTGTATATACACTACCCATAAGATATTTTGACCCTTATATATATGCCTCCAAAGTGGAAGACCAGTACTTTATAATTAATATATATCTTTAGAAATCGATTTAAAAATATAAAGTCTATATAACTTGCTTTATAACTTTATATGCATACAACTTTATATGCCTTACACTTTAAACCACTTAGATGTTCTCATATTTTAGTATATAACAGCTGGACAGAATGTGTGCATGAAAAAAATGTATGCAGACACTATGTGACAAAATTACCCCTAAAATTATACTAAATATATATATATATATTATAGTAAAATGAATCTATATTAAAGAATTAACCGAGAAGTTTAAGTATATACAAAACCTATATACATACATACAATAACTTAAGCAAATGCACAGACCATGAACAACGAAAATAGCATGTCAGATTAAACAAAAATGTACACATGCTTTATACGTATGGATTCTTCATATCCAAAGTCTCTGTGCAACCATAAACTATATATAGTATATATAAATTTTTCAAGTTACAGTACAAGTACAGGAACACAACAAACAAACGAAAATATCCTTGTATAAATCTACATACCTTCATATATAAACACGCATAGGAGAGGAAGAGCAAAGGAGGGGCAGGCCGATGATGAAGTGGAGGCTTGGAGGGAGGGGATCGTTTGCAAACGAATGGAGGTAGAGATTTGGGAGGCGGGGCGTACGGTCAAGGAGGAGGCCGGTGAGAGCTGCTGCCTATGGAATGGTGGATGCAGTTGGAGGAAGCAAGGTGTCAAGGCGTGACCTTGGGTTTTACTGCATCGGGGAAGAGCAGGATGGGGTGGAGCACGAGGTGTTGGACTGTCGCTCGATGGGTTTTGCAGTGGGTCGTAAAGCTGCACGTGGGTGGTTGCCTGGTTGAGGCCGAGACAGCCGAGCATGCGGTAGTAGGTCTGAGTTGCCGAGTTTTGGCGAAGTGGGGAAGCACGGTTGATTGGCTATGGAGTGGAGAAAATGGGTTACAGGCTAGTATAAGAAAGCGACATTATTTCTCCTTTTGGATGGAAAGAACAGGCGGATGTATGAAAGAAGTGAAGGGTCAGGGAGAAAAAGAACGAACTGTATACATTGGAACCAGTGAAAAGCAAAAGGTAAGCACGTGAATTTTTGGAGATATAAATGCAACAGTTGTAATTTTGGGAATTACAAAAGCCAATGGTTGTTCAAATTTAAACGGTGGAATATGAAAAGTATTGGAAGCTAAAAAGTCGAATTACAGAACCGATACGGAAATTGTTACGCAAAGTGCAACGTACAACGGAACTCCGAATTTGACAATCGAATATACCGTAGAGATCGGCACGACGAGACGATCAAAACGGTATATAGAAATCAGTGGTACGATCATCCGATAAAAATCGATATCGGTACCAGAATACTGCTATTTTGTAGAAAATAAGAACGACGGAGCCAAAGATGTCCGAATTTTGAAAAACGACAAACTGTCATCTTGCTCAGAAGATGGTTTAGAATTTTTCTATGTAAAATATTTTAGGTTTGAAAACGTTTTATTTTCAACGCCTTTTAACTGATTAAATTGAAGTGAATTTACGTGCGAAATAAACTTTCGTATTTTCGGACGAAAATTTACCAGTTGCTATGTTTAACTGGACGTATTCCAAATATTAAATTTTTATTTCAAAATTTTATCGTTTAAAATTTCACAAAATTTTAACTAATAACGTTATTAAAACCGTTGAAATTTACGGGTCGTTACATATCCACTTTTTATTCGGTATGTACATATATGATTTTTCTTTCTTGCATTGCAAACATGTATTTTCCATAGTTTATTTATTACTAGAATTATCTTAAGTGTTCACTTATGTGTCTATATAACCATATCTTTTCCCTTTCATATATATTTCTATTTTTAACATAACTTCTTATTTTTATTTTTATTTTAAGCTTAACTATTAAACATTTAATTTTATTATTCATATTTTTTTTATACTTATATTGTATATTGATAAGATTTTATTTTATTTCAATCATTATTATCTAGATTACAATTATATATATATTTTTAAATCAAAAGTTAATAAGGTAGAACTTTACTTTAATTTAATGTGAATAAGATAAATTTTCTTTTAAATAATTTTGAAAGACTTTATTTTAAATTTTTAAATCATAGCTTTCTTCCAAAATACACATATATATACATAAATAAATAGTAAATGGCCCAAAAGTTTTATTGGTTTTTAAAATGATAAGTTGTAATTTAATTTATCAGATTAAAATAATATTGCTGAAATCCTGGGTCGTCACACCTGATATATATATGCCACTTCGGGTGCATATGGTATAGCTTCTACTTATCGTTATATATATAATCTAATATATGCTGCTTTCATGTAGTGTTTTAAATATATAATATTGTTAGTCTATAATATGTATACCTATATCAATCTATGTTTTGAAAAGTATTGTTTGAAGTGGTATCGGTTTGTATACATAGTAGTTTTATATAAGAAATGTTGGTTTATAATACGTAAGTTTATAAAGGGAAATATACATATAAATATATAATCTGATATATATATATATATATGTTGGTTTATATACGTGGTTTAAGTAAGTCATATATAAATGTGCCAGTTATGTATATTATATTTTAAGTGTCTGTATGTTTGTTTATATATCTATAAATTTATAAAAGTTATATATAATATGTCTGTTAATACATGTGTATAAGTTCCTATGTGATCTATGAGTTGTATATAAATTTTAATGATGTAAGTGTTTATATATTAAGCTATATATAACTGCTGTTCAAATGTATATGAGTTTGCATTTTCATTTAAGGCTGTAACTATATGTATTTTTAATTCCTATCTTTTCTGTTCTAAAATTTTGTCCAGATTATATGTATTTTGTTTATGTCTTGTTGAAAGGAAATGTGATTTTAATTATTTATGTACATGAAAATATATTATTGTAATATATAAAGTGATAGTTTATATACATGTTTAACTTGAATTTTATATATAGTTAATAAAGTATATATTGACGTTGATTTTTCCAAACCTACCATGAAGATTTATTTTGTTTAATATGTGTGTAAGTATATATGAATTTGATTTTCGTATATATATATATATATTTTATTTTTTAAAAGTTAAATTTTTGATTTGAAAATTTTTATGTATATTTTATTTTAATATATATTGGTTTAGGGAAAATAATAATATAATAATGTATATATTTTCAGTTTATATTAAAACTAGTTCTGATTTATTTTCATCAATTCCTGTTATCAGCTTCGATCTTTGAATTCATGCCAATTTTGTTTTGCTTAGATTCATAATTCAAATTCAGTGTCTGTATCAGTGTGCGTATCCATGTGATCTTCTCGTTCATCTCTAGCCTCGAAAGGTAAGCAATCACTCACGATTAACGTTCTTATATTTATTAAATTCGATTTCAATTGAAACGACAATTGAAATATGCTGCTGTTACTTATTTACATTGCTATATATATGCTATTATATGTATCTGTTCACCTATGATGTAAAGGCCCGCAAATCCATACCCCTTTGAGCCGACAATATTCCACATCAATTCAACTCAAAGTGGATGGAAATACGAGTCTTAAGGGTTAAAGAAGAAAGAGGTAGAAGAAGAAGAAGAAAATAACAACATCAGAATCTCACAATCGAAGCGGAACAAAATACAATATATAATAACATCTTTTAAATACAAAGAAATCTGTACTGTTATATATATTCGTACCATTATCAGAGTACAACAATCATCTATCACTTTGGACAGCTTATTATCTGTCCTTACACAGCGGAAATAATAGTTCAAGTACGGAGATACGTCTCTGTCATCCAGATCGTCTCTTGAGCTCCATAGCATTTTATCCTGTATCTGTACAACTCGGTTTGACCCGAGCATCATAATAAAACAACACCCGAGTCAGTCTGGAAAACCAGCATGAGAAAATCACACTCAATTGGAATATTATATTTTTGAAAATCCTTTAAAACAAAGGTATCTCGTAAGACCACGCCACAAATAAACATGTCGGGTTTTTACCTTACGATAACCAAAACATTTATATCAAATCCGTCTGATATTATAATAGCGTCTATAGAAAGTAAATAGAATCTTGCTGAAATGCTTACATCTCACGTTCCAGCATAGTTGGGCACAATCAAAACCGTACGGGCGCTTATTGGAGATTGGATTACATACAATGGCAGGGCTACTGGGGTACCGCCCGTCACAGTACCTGGCATAGATCAGCGTACCATGGACCACGCCCGATCCCCTACAACACAAGACCGGAGCTACCCCTTACTGGATAGTCCGAATAAGATCACCCTGCGGTTGGAGCTAACAACCGCCACACAGCCGAAATAAAGGGACTCTAGACAGGGATGGCCTTACCCTACTTGGGTGCTACCCACTTAGCCTTGCTGCACCTCCCCTGTTTTAGCCATTCCCGGTTGATGAGGCTCGTGGTTAAACGTTACCTTTTAAAGAGCACCTTTACTTAGAATGCTCATCGTCCTCCAATGACGATAGTCTCATAGCATTCGTCCATACAAGTTGTCCAGGGTCTGGACAAACCGAATCGCCATCTTCATCATCTTCACGGTATTCATTCGTAAACGTTCAAACCAAATCGAAGTGGTTTTCGGATAATTAAATCTGATCCCGATCTCTTCGGAACGATCAACGCATTGGCCAATATTGATAGCCGGTTATTTAACTATCATATAACATCCACAAACAACCATTTGGCCTTAAATAATTTTCCAAATTATTTATTTCAAAATATCTACTCAAGATATTATTTCCATACTTTGAAAATAGTTTTCAAATCCCTTTTATTCCCACGGAACAAATTTCAACCCTTGCCAATACTTAGCATATTTTTCCCACTCTATTTGATATTCAACCCTTGGAAATTTATTCATTTATTTCCTATTTCTCTTTAAAATCATTTACAACTTAATTTGTAAATTCCCCACTCGTTCCACACGAATTCTATAAATTTCAGAACTCCTTAGTTAATTTCCTTTAATATTTCCAAAGCTGTTTATACTCATTTAAAATTCCAGTTTCACTTCTACTTCCCTTGTGGGTTTTATTTCACCTTCCGAAATTCACTTATCTTATGCTTTAGAAATTTATTTAGATTTCCATAATACCATTATTATAAGATCTTTTCCCTAAAATCTTATTCAATTTTAATTACCTTCGCTTCCCATCTCGAGAGGATTCATAATTGAATTTTTAAAACCTTTAAAATTATATATATGAAATAAGAAAATGGTTTACTTTTAAAGATATGTATTAAAATAACTAACTTCAGGATATTCTAAATCCAGATAATAGTTTTAAAAGTTATAGTATGGAAATTTAAAATCCCGTTTAAAACAATTTTAGTTTACTCAACAAAAGTCTATTTTTAGAAAATCCAATATTTACCAATTCAATTCATAGATTCCTCATGATTCGCATCACCCCGACCATATCACCATTTCTCACATTTGAAATATATTTCACTATTTCTTTTTAAAACAATTTTCATAACTCGATATAAGTTCACGCTATAACTTATATTTTTATCATATCCACTGATATCAATCTATCTCATTTAAACCCCGTTTATAAATTTATAATCTCCCCTGAGTTTCCATCTATTTATAAAAACCCAATTTTATCTATAATTCCATTTTAAAATTTTACCCTTTAATGAAATTCCATTCTATTCCAAATCCATTTTAATTATCGATTCCAATTCTCTTCTAGTCCTTAGTATATAATTTAATTTCAAATCTCTACTTAACAAATTTCCAATTAGTTAAGTATAACTCAAGTTAGTAAATATATTTTTATTCTGCTTAATTCCCATTAGAATAAATCCAATTTACAATATAAATAATTTTCTTTCAAATTTCCTTTTAAATTCCTTCAATTTAATTATTTATGATATTTAAAAATACCAATTCAATTCCCATGCTATTTAACATTTAATACTTTAATTCACACACAATCCATATCAATTTATCCATCATATCATATATCAATATATATATATATATATATGAAAAATAAATATTTTTGAGGAATCCAGCTGGATCCCTCCAACCTGTTTTCCCTGCATCCACAGATGTTAGTCACAAATAAAATACCAATCCCACTTCGAGGGGGATATCGCGGTATATAGGGTCATCCGCTATTATGCGCGGCGCATAGGGTCTCATCCACTATATAATGCGGGAATATCAATCACTCCAATACTAATATATATACTACTATATATATATAACATCCAACAGATAAATTATAAATTTATCAATCAAGCCAGATATCCAATAATTTAAATTTAACATTTAAATTTAAATAAGGTTATCCAAATGAGTGAGAAAATCTCACCTTTATTTTATTTGCAGTCCTCATCAATCTTGCCTTGGTTTCACGACTTTAGGCCTTGTATAAATATTTATATAGTTTATTAATATTCGAAATAATCGAACAATTAATTTCCTTTTTAATCAATTTAATTAACTAACAATTTAATTTAACTAATAATTTTCCTTTTTAAAAATCTTTTAGTAACTAAAATAATTAAATAAGTTAATTAAACAATTTAATCACCAAATCCATTATTTTAAAATAAACTAACAAATTTAAAATGTATATATGTATATTTATTTTTCCTTTGAAACTACCTATATATATATACTTATAAAAATAATCTATATAGGTTTAAAAAATCTAATTTTTATATAACTTCTTTATTTTCCGAAATCTATAATAATTTTCTGTTTTCCCTATATATTAAAATGTGTGTATGTATTTATATATCTATTTTTATTTTCTGATTTCCTATATACATTTAAAATACGTGTGTTTATATTTATTATACTTTTTTTTTAAACTAATTACACTCAGATTATAATTAATCAAACAGAGCAAGTTATAACTCACTGCCTCATGCGAGCCCATTACTCGAACCTCTACCACCAAGTCTGATGCCCACACCCCCCCGAGACGTTGCGCTCTGCCTCCTCCGCTCGAAGCCATAACTCATCGCCCCCGAACCTACCAACGCCTGAATCTAAATCTAACTGTCGATGTCCCCGTGGCATTCCCTTACCACTGCCTTCGATCCCATGAAATACTGCTTCCATAGCTTCGCCTAATGCCAGCCATCGTCTCAGCCTCAAGCAACAACTCCCCTTGATCGACGACAACGTTCGAACACCCCCTCAACTGCGACGACTTCACCCCGCCACGATCGATGCCTGAGGTCGTCGAGCCTCCCTACATCCCTTGAGATTTGATTCAAATCGAACTCAATCTTCGTTTCTTTTTTTTTTCTTTTTTGTGAGCATACGAACGAATTCGTTTTGAATTTTAAATTCCGCCATTTTTTTTCCTCTGATCAGTTTTTGGTTTCAATTTTGAATCGTAGTCGGCCCTCTCTTCTATTTTTTTGAAAGAATGAATCGATTTCGTTTTGTTTTGATTTTTATTTGGCATATCTCGATTTAAGGAAACGAATAGAGGAGAAATGAGCTTCAGATATTCTTTGAAGGGGAAGGGGTACGTGAGTTATAGTTGAGGGGAGGGCGTGCTTCAGAAGACAAAGGGGACGGGATTTGATTTCTTGCGTGAGAAAATAAATTACGATTTTGAAAGGATGAGAGACAGCTTGACTTGATTTTGACCAAATATATATATATATATATATTTAAATCGTCTCGAGTTTGCAGCTTAAATTTTCGATCTCCTATCGAGGCGTGGCGCTAGGCGTTTATAATGTTATACCCCTATTCTGAACGCAATGGGAAAGGTTACGAGTCCTAATTCGATCGTATGGAGAAGATAGCTTTTTGGATCGGCTATTTAAATTAAATTCGATTAATTATTTCTAGGCATTTATACGCCGTATGATTACACGATAACTCTGAAAGCTACGAAATTTGAAATCCGATAATAATACAATATTACAGATCCAATAAAACTAGTTTCGTCGAATTCCGAGACTATGCCTCGGAAGGCTATTTTTAATTGTCAATTTAAACGGTATATTTCTAAAATTGAACAGATCACTTCCAAATCCAATTTTAAAAGTTGCAATGTCTTCAGTATTATTAATATAAATTTTACAAGCCTTTAAATTATTTTTATCGGGCTTAGAACACAAGATACAGTATTTTACCCAATATTAACTTTTTAAAATTCAATAATTAAATTACCCAATAAATCGTTAATTTTTAAACTCTGAATCCATAATTAAACCCAATTCTTCATATTCAAAATCAATCTACAGTTCAAATTCAATATTTAAAACCATTTAAATATTCACAATCAACGACAGAAAAACCCAGGTCGTTACATGTGACATATTACACCATTATCTATTATTTATATTGATGTTATATGCCTATTATATTATTATCATATATGTTGTCACTCTGCAAGTTCCTTGTTAGTATAGAATTCCATATGGGTTCAAATGATACATACCCGAACGATCTTGTAGAATAGGAGAAATCGTTATGGGTTGAAAAGATAAACCCAAGCGATTTTCATTGAATTGAATTTGGGATTGCGGGTTGAAATGATATATACCCGTGTATATTTAAATTACGGATTGAAATGATATCCGTCCGTATGCCTCAGTAAATTCTCTTGCTATCCACTGATAGTAAGTATGAGTGCAAGAAGAGGATGAGATAGGGGACAGGGGAATACGACTATAAATGGTCAATATCTTGTAACAACAAGGGAACAATCTTTTCTCTATCAATCTCTTTGGTTCATCATCTTTTCTATTCTTTGATAGTTTCTGGTAGATACAGGAAGGAGAAATTCGATATATTTGATATGGGACGTAAACTCCGGATTGACCAAAATTGTTTGTTGGATGTATTGGTTGATTTGGTTGCTATGGTTGATAGGTACAAATTTGGTTTCTAAACTGAAAATTTTGGAATTGTATTCATATATCTATCTATTCTTTGGGTCCCAGATATGTTCTACGAATGGTTAGTTATTCCTTCGAACTAACCGATGCCACTGTATATTTCGTAGATCTAGATAACCCGAGTATCGTGTGAAAGAATTCAACAGATTCGTTCTTGTATCTGTTATTGATATTCTGATTTGGTAAGCCAAATGTAGAATAGATGTTCAGTTTGATTTGATGAAACATTCTTCAACTATCTTTGTGTCTCCTTGGCAAATTTCGAGGACGAAATTCTTTTAAGGGGGGAAGTCTGTAACGACCCCGAATTTCATATAAATTTAAATTGATAATTTAAAGAATTTTTGAATAAAATTTGTTTAATAAAATGGTAGATAGATTGCGAGTTTCCCCGAGACGAATACATTTGTGTTAACCGATTAAATTTAAATATTATATAAATATTATATATGTGTATATATATGTATATATTGGATTTGAAAATAATTTTTTTAAATAAATGGTTTTGAAAAAATAAATAATATATGTATATATAGTTTTATACCAATTAAATCTTAGTTACATATTTATAAACTAGTATAAAAATAGAACAAATGGAATAAATGAAACCAGAATAATAATAGAAGTAAAATAAAATTTAAATAGAAGTTACTTATATTTCAAAATACAAGGCAGCAAGTATATATGTAAGCAAGAAACAAGACACGTATGCAAACATCAAGACATTAAATAATATATTCAAATCAAGTATCCAAAGCTTAAGCCAGGCAAATTCAGATTCAAATACCAGAGCCTGGAAATTAACTCATGCAAGACCAGGACAAAACAAATTATCTCAGCCGAAGTCAATATGTATAAGCTTGTAAAAGAAATTCAAACAAGACAAATATCTTTAGCCAATTTCAGCCACCACAAAGAAGCTTTGTCAAAGATAAAGTGTGAACAAACAAATTAAAATATAAATATGCATAAACAAGTACAAGCAAAGAGTAACTTCTCTGTAAAACAGCCATAATGCAATACATGTTCAGCTGTGCTTGTTGTACAAAGCATTAAATACAAGTATGTAAAAGTAAGATATATATATATATATAACTGGTATAATTTGTTAAGCAAACAAAGGCAAAGTCAGTATAAAAATTGATATTGTACATGGCAATTAATGCCATCTCACTTCAGCCACCAAGTGATTGTTTCAGCCACCAAGCGAAAGAAAATATCACTGATCTTATATTGTACAAACAAAGAAAATATGGTCTGGTGTTGTACAAAACAACATTATCACCAGTACTCATTCTTTTTATACATCAAGCTCTCACCTCATTTCGTCCATTTGAAGCTAAGTAAAAATCTGAAGAAAAAAATCCATTTCAAACTTCAACAAATTCAATTTAAACCATTAAAACAAATTCAGATCAACCAGAGATTGAAGGAAGAGAGTTCAACTTGCATTTTTTTTACAACCTGTTCAACATGAAGTGCTCTGTTTCATTTCTCTGGAAAATATGTGAGCAAACTTTCAACTCTTAATCTTTTGATTCTGATGCATGTGATATATCTGTGGGGTGATGATGTATATATGTTTGTCTGGATATATATTCAACTTGAATCTAGTGAATTAGGCTATATATTGTAAGCATGTCAGAGAAACAGGCATAAATTTGCCTCTGCTTTGCTAACAGGTTCCAAAACCTGTTCAAAGAAAAACAAATATAATCTCTCTATCTAATTCTTTTTGGATTATAAGTTATAGATGAAACATGTTTACATTATCAAGATCTAAGCTTTAAAAAATTTTCCAAGCGAATATATTGGGAATTTAATCAGAAAATAGAAAATACAGTGAAAATTCGAACTTTAACCAAATTTCAATTTGCATGAAATTAAATCTGGGTTACATCATCTAAACCTACATCGAAAAAGATGATTTTTAAAACAAAAATCAAAATTTTTAGTTTCAAATTGGGATGGCATTTGTTAGATGAACGTGTGATGGGTTTTGGTAAGATTCAGGCGATCGAATGATTTTCGAGGGTTGAAATTTGGTGGGGAGGAGCTGGAATGATCGATGATCGCGAGAAAAATACAAAATATTTTTTTTATGCATCATAGATGGAGATTCGATTGGAAGTAGGGTTTAAGCTCTGTGTGTAGTTGGTCGAAGTCGCGATGGAATTGCTTCGTCGTCGCTGTGATTCGAGTGATCGCACCCCAGGGGATCGATGCGTAGTTGTGTGGCAAAGCTTAGGACATAGCAGCGTGACCGCTGGTAGACGAGGGTGGCGATGGGAGTTGTTTGGGCTGGTCGAAGTATGGATTCAGAATGTCTCGAGTAACTTAATTTTGATACCATGGCAATTTCGTCTACCTGGTGGTTGGGATTAGTCAGTGAGGTCATGGTCGACGTGTAGATGGTCAGGGGAATGGCCGAAGTTGGTCAGGTGATCGGTGCACATGTACGTGCACGAGAGAGCTGGTATATTTGGGTTGCTGTGTCGTTAGGAAAGAAAGCTCGGGGAAGTGTTCGAGGTAGTGGAGTGTTTGCATGAGGTCAGACTCGAGTTTGAGAAGTGGTGATAAAAATTTACAGTATATACTAAAACTTTTCAAAGAAAACAAAATGAGGAAGGAGGGGAAACTCGGGAAAAGGTTGGGAGAACTCGAAGTCCAACCCGAGTTGCTTGGAAATTTCGCTCAGGATGAATGTTGAACATGGTTAAACAGGAACTTGTTGTTGTCTTTATAAATTTAAACTGAATTTGTTAGCAAGGGTGATTTGAGTTTTAGAATTAGAAGTTTAGATTAACATTTTCAAACCTGGAATTAAGTTTAAATTTGAAATTGAGATTTTGAAATGAAGTTTACAAATTTAAATGATTAATTTAAGATAAGTGTTAAAGTTAATTAGCATTAAAGCCTTTTGTAATTGTAATAAATTGATTTCAAATTGTAAGGAAGATTTGAAATGTTAATTAAGGTAAATAGTTACTATTAATTAATTGTTTTGGAAAATAATTAAGAATGATTTATAATAGTAATTTCAAATTGGTTAATTTATTAAATCACATTCACCTTGATTAGAAAATAATTAACTATTGTTGCGCACTGGATTGTTATTTCTGTTGTGATTGTGATACTGTGTGATGCGTAATGCTTTGTACCGTACTGTGATTTGTGATTTATCTCTGTGTTTATGTGGAAACCCTGTTGAACCGTAAACGACATTTAAACTTCGATGCGACAGGGAGTCGGATTCCAGTTGGTTATCCGAAACCCACATCGAATTGTAATGATGAACCCTTGTGATTGATAAATTTATTTTATCTGTGAAATTGTAAATGAAGATAAGCGTTGTGGATTATACCTCTTATCGATATTGATATATCTGTGATGATTGATGATGTTGCACTATTGTGTGAAACCCCTGGACTACACCATACACACACAAATATGGATTTCACGTGGAAATCGGTTAAGTCACAGATAATTTAAATTTGATGTTTTTGAAATTGAAATTTTAATTTCAATTGATTTTGAAATTTGAAATTTGGATTTAAAGTGAAAAGCTTTTGAAATAGAATTTCAAAGATAAAAGTTATTTTGAATAACTTAATCGAGTTTTGAGAATTTAAATAATTTGATTTAAATTTGAATTCAAGTTTGAATTGAATTCTATGATTTGAAACTAGGGATTAAGATGCTTTACAAGTTATATATGGGTTAAACCATTTTAAAGATATTGATTTGGGAATTTGAATTTAATTCAAGGGTTTTAACTCGTGTAAATATAACTGGATTTTTTTGAAAACGAAACTATTCGTTTTCAAATAGTAAAAGCTTTCACATAAGTAATGAACTTTCAATTTGTGTTGAAAGGTTTCAAGTTTGAAATGGAATTGAAATGTTTTGAAAACTATGAAATGATTCTTTGATTTCAAAGACCGGATGAGTTAATCTAACTTGAAATGGAATTGTTTTGGAAGACTATGAATGAATCTTTGGAAACGAGTTTTGAAAGCTTTAAGTTAAATCTTGATTTAAAGATTTAATGATTTAACCAAATTGAAATGGAAATCGATTTGAAAATCCATGAATGAATCTTTGTGAACGGGGTTAACGTTGTGAATTGAATCTTTTTGTTTAAAAGATTAAAAGTTTGGAAAATTGTTTAAACCATTGAAGGTTTGGAATTGAATCTTTTTTGTTTAAAAGATTGGAATTGGTAATTTGTTTTAACCATTCGAATGAAAAATTTTAAGCTTTAAAGCTGTGATTTAACTGAGACCCCAGTATCCATATGAATTTTAATTGCGCTCGTTATTCGGTTTAGCCGGGAGAGGACCTTTGTGTCCTATAACCCATTCCGAATAGTGATACGACGGTATGGATAGCATTTGAAGACCGGTGGTGAAGACCGGGTATTTGCGAGAGCGATAGGATGACCTATCGATTTTCTCTGCATCATGGCTCCGGTATAGAGATTCCCTAAGTGATGGGAAGTCCGATCGAGATTGTGAATACCCGGATTTGCAAGGGCTTCTTTGGAAGTGCCTTCGGTTCTGTTCGAACCCGGAACAGACTTGTATGGATGTGTGTCTGAAATTACACTTTGAGATGTAAAGCTGGTTTCTATCAAATACATTTCTGTTGGTGGCGGAGAATTTATTCTCTTAGCTTAACACCCTTCTCTGAGACGTACGAGCTCAGAGGTTATGTAGTTGATGGTTACTAGTGATACATTCCCAATTTGGTAATGTGGCATACGAAGTGCTGATGATCATTTGTTGGTCAAAGCGTGCTTTGTGAAAAAGCGTAGTTTTGTGGACGAGACTTCGTCGAGCCTCACAACCCGGTAATGGTCGAAACAGGAATGTTGCGACAAAGGTTTGTAGGGGTAGCGCCCCTAGGGTATGTCATTTCCTTCTGGATAAAAGGTGATATCATGGTATGGAGCCCAGATATTTTACCTATGTTGATTATATTTTGTGGCTGTTGCTTTGTGATTGAGGATCCTTGGATAAAGGTCGGTAACGACCGGAGGATGACATAGCTCGTGTGTTAGTTACCTAGTTACAGTTGTACAGCGTGAGGTAGCGTCAGTGTGTTAGTTACCTAGTTACAGCTGTACAGCGTGAGGTAGCGTCGGCCTTTTGTTTGCAGAGATCCGGTTAGGATCCGGGGCGTCTTTCCAGAGGCGTTTCTATTTCGGTAAGGAAGTTCCTTAGCCTGATCATTTGTTGGAAATCCAAAGAAACAATACGAACCCTGTACGATTTTTAGTCGTATAACCTGACATGGAATGTGACGGTAACCTGTTATTGAACATGGTAGCTATAGTAGGCATACGATGAAATGTTGTATGCTGGCTAAGATTGATATTATACTTTCGAAATATTTTCGACACTATGCACTAATGATAATATCGAATGATTTTGCGTAGTAAGCATTTTTGACTATCATAAGAAGAAATCTCCTCCAATTCTGCGATTGCATTGCGTGTGTGGTGGGAGGTCTTATGGTAGTTTCATTTTCGAAAAGCATTGCGGATTTCAATGTTTAAAGGCTTTTGTGTTTGTTTAAAGATAAACTATTTTTGTTGCTCACACCAGTCCCATGACTGACCCGGAGTTTATTGTTCCCTTCCTAAACTCTGGGTGCCCACTATTTTCCACACGGGCAGTCTAGAGTTGGGTTTTTCAGATATTCAGGTTTAGTAGATTATCTGGAGCTAATTCAGTTCTTGGAGTTCATGGACTGATGTTGCTTATCTTGGAGCATTCTATTGGATACATTCTATCCGCTGCTGGTGTTATCTATTTTCTTTCCGCTGCTATTTCTTGTATCATATCTCTGATGTATATTGGTATTCATTGTATCACTCTGTTGTATCAGATATTGTATATCAATGTATTATTCTTTTCTTCCGCTGTGTTATTTACTTAATGTTGTTATAAGCTCCGGCGAATCGGATTTGAACGGTCGAATCTGCGGCATTCTAGTACGACGTGAAGTACGGATGTCGATTTTCGAACGCGAAAAATCCGAGTCGTTACATTTGGTATCAGAGCTAAGGTTGAACTTTAGCTCAGGAGTGTAACACATTAAGTAGCTCATTAGAGATAGGGTGAAGTATACCCTAGAATGAGTAATTCTCAGATATCCGTCCGTATGCCTCAGTAAATTCTCTTGCTATCCACTGATAGTAAGTATGAGTGCAAGAAGAGCATGAGATAGGGGACAGGGGAATACGACTATAAATGGTCAATATCCTGTAACAACAAGGGAACAATCTTTTCTCTATCATTCTCTTTGGTTCATCATCTTTTCTATTCTTTGATAGTTTCTGGTAGATCCAGTAAGGAGAAATTCGATATATTTGATATGGGACGTAAACTCTGGATTGACCAAAATTGTTTGTTGGATGTATTGGTTGATTGGGTTGCTATGGTTGATAGGTACAAATTTGGTTTCTAAACTAAAAATTTTGGAATTGTATTCATATATCTATCTATTCTTTGGGTCCCAGATATGTTCTACGAATGGTTAGTTATTATTTCGAACTAACCGATGCCACTGTATATTTCGTAGATCTGGATAACCCGAGTATCGTGTGAAAGAATTCAACAGATTCGTTCTTGTATCTGTTATTGATATTCTGATTTGGTAAGCCAAATGCAGAATAGATGTTCAGTTTGATTTGATGAAACATTCTTCAACTATCTTTGTGTCTCCTTGGCAAATTTCGAGGACGAAATTCTTTTAAGGGGGGAAGTCTGTAACGACCCCGAATTTCATATAAATTTAAATTGATAATTTAAAGAATTTTTGAATAAAATTTGTTTAATAAAACGGTAGATAGATTGCGAGTTTCCCCGAGACGAATACATTTGTGTTAACCGATTAAATTTAAATATTATATAAATATTATATATGTGTATATATATGTATATATTGGATTTGAAAATAAATTTTTTAAATAAATGGTTTTGAAAAAATAAATAATATATGTATATATAGTTTTATACCAATTAAATCTTAGTTACATATTTATAAACTAGTATAAAAATAGAACAAATGGAATAAATGAAACTAGAATAATAATAGAAGTAAAATAAAATTTAAATAGAAGTTACTTATATTTCAAAATACAAGGCAGCAAGTATATATGTAAGCAAGAAACAAGACACGTATGCTGTGACGACCCGGCTTTCTCCACAGAAAGTCGCATCGTTAATTAAGAAAGAAAGGGATAGAAGAAGAAAAGAAAGAAAAGAAGGAAGAACAACAATCATCAGATACTCACAACGGAACGAATGAAATATAATATATCACATAAAATATTACATAGTATCATATACATCAGAGTTATACAACTTATACATCTCATATTAGACAGTTATAAACACCTGTCTATCATACATCTCAAACATCACAGAGATACAGACTCAATACAAACACAGCGGAAACACCATAATATATCTACACGCTGAAGCCACCTGCTCCAAATCTCCTCCAGAATTCGTCAAAGCTAACCTGAATCCCTCGACTACTCAATACAATATTGAGTACCCAAGAGTTTAATAAAACAGAAAATAAACACTTGGGTCAGACATGGGTCTGGTGTGAGTAAACGGTTAGATTGCTTAACTTTGAAAACTTTTGAAAACAAAAGTATCACGTAAGACTTCCCACAAATAAACATGGGTAAGTTTTTACCTTACGCTAACTAAAACATTTGATAGGAAATCCGATTGTATTATAATAGGGTCTAGGGTTTTCAAGTAAAATACAGAAATAGCTGAAATGCTTACATCTCACATTCCAACATAGTTGGGCACAACTAATACGTACGGCACTTATTGGAGTTTGGATTCCATACAATGGCAGGGCTACTGGGGTACCGCCCGTCACAGTACGTGGCCTAGATCACCGTACCGAGGAGTACGCCCGCTCCCCTGCAACACAAAGCCGGAACCATCCCTTACTAGATAATTCCGAACAAGATAACCCCGTAGTTGGCGCGACCAACCACACACTAAGCCGAATAAAAGAAAAGGGACCTCTAGACAGGGATCTATCTTGCTCTCAGTGGGTGCTACCCACGAAACCTTGCTGCACCTCCCCTGTTTTAGCCATTCCCGGTTGATGAGGCTTGAGGTTACGATTACCTTTAATCAGAACATATCACTTAGAATGCTCATCGTCCGCCTGACGATGTGCTGAAAGCATTCAATCCATACAAGTTCGTTCCGGGTTCGAACGAAACCGAAGGCATTATCTCGTTACACTCGTATTGGAATCACCCTCAGAGTTAACGACAATAACCCTTGCACTCTGAATCTTCATCTTCACTTGAGATTCACGACTTATCGTTAATTTGGATCGATGTGGTATTCGGGTCTCCAGACCTGGAAATCCGGTATACGGAAACCCGATCCCGGTCTCATCGAAATCCAAAGCGTATCTTTTAAGGCCAAGTTGTTTAAAGGTTTAAACAATTTAACTTATCTATATTCAATACTTGAATTCACACAGCTTTAACATAGATAAATATTACACATTTATCACAGATATATCTAATATCATATCACAGAATATCATAGTATATCATCCAATAGATATCAACCAAATCAGACATTCTACTCAACCATCATTCATAAGCAACCATTTATTAATCTCTATTATAATTAATTTAATCAACTTAAATTAAATTAATTACTTAAGAATTAATTCCTATTCTTGCTTAATCAACATTAATTAATTACAATCCATTTAATTAATTAATCATTAAATATTAATCACTCTTGATTAATTATTTATTACATAAAGTAATTATCCTTAATTAATTTCACAAATTAATTATTCTTAATCATTTATAGTAATTAACCTTTAATTACTCTCCTTAATTATAATAATTAATGATCCTTAATTAATTACTTTAATTATTCTTTAACTATTAATTAATAAACCTTAATTATTAATCAATATCTTTTAATACAAAGTAATCAATCCCTAATTACTTTTTATAATTAATTAACCTTAATTAACTAATTAATTACCTCTTAATTATTAATTAATAAAACTTAATTATTAATTAACAACCTTAATTACCAATTAATAAAACTTAATAATAAATTAATTAATCCTTAATATCAATTGATTAATCTTTAATTACCATTTAATTAATCCTTAATTAATCTTTATAGATTAATTATTTCTGAATTATTAATTAATAAAACCTAATTATTAATTAATAAACTTAATTAAGTATTTCTTAATTTCAAATTAATCAACCTCTAATTACTTAATTAATTAATTCTAATTTCAAATTAATAAATCACTAATCATTAATTAATCAATTTCTAATCACTAAATTATTTCATCTCTAATCATTTTCATTAAGTAGTTAACTTTTAATTATTTTCACTAATTTATTATCTTTAATTAATCTCAAACTTAAATAAAGATAAATTCTTTAGCATTATTAATTACTTATTAAACTTCATTAGAAAACATTCAGGGATCAATTTCATAATTTTATATATAGTTTATCTTAAAACAAAACAATTATAAACATATACCTTGTTTAAAACATTTAAATCTTTGAAAACTTAATCACTTTAATAAATTTAAAAGCTTGTTAAATAATTTACTTTATAAACACATTCATTTAAAACACACTTTAAAATTTAACTAAACATTTCTTTCTTGAAAACTTGTTCCATTTTAGTTAATATTTCTTTACTTTAAATTTTGATTCCCTTGCCTATTTTTAATCTGCAATAGTTCATTCATTTTTTTTTTTAATTCAAAATCCTGAACAAGCTTTACTTCAAAATTTAAACCTGGAACAACAAAAATTCCCTGATCCCGGACTCTCAAAACCCCGAGTCTATCCTCACTAAAACTCGAGCAACTTGATTCAGTTACCACCTTAATCACTTCGAGTCAAACCCGAAAGAAACTCGAATCAAACCCAAAGAACAGCTTCTTCCCCAAAACTCACTTCCATCTGATATAACGTGCACGCATGCACGTGTACGCTTGAGTGAAGCGATTCCGACCATGGATTCCACCTCCAGCACGTCGACGTCTACCCCTACGAACGCTTCGACCATCCAGTTCATCGATTTCGACAGAGCTTCGAAATCGAGCAGTTCGATCATCCAGGCACTCGAAACCAATCAACTAAAACACCTCGCCGATGTCAATACCGACCATCAGAAACCACGTAACTTCGACCCAATCCTCGTCGTAGACCCAACCTTCTTTTCCCCCTCAACCGATCCCTTCCGAAGCTTCGATGGCGACGCCGTCTTCCATTTCCGGCCTCAACTAAAAAACCCATTTAAACCCTAGTTCTCTTCATTCAGATCACCATGGTCAAAAATAAAATACCATTACATTTTTCCCATAGTCGTCAGACCCCCAGCCAACCTCGACCACGATCCCGCTGATGTTCACCATGCCGATCACCAGAATTTCCCCTAAACCCATAATCTGATCAACCACGAATTTCTCAACCGAGACAAAACTAAAAATCGTGATTCTTCTTTTAAAAATCTTAGTTTTCAAAGACGATTCAGATTATATAAGTGAATTCGAGAATCAAAATGTTTGAATTTAACATGCTTCAGATATTTCACTGTATTCCTTGATTTTCAGAGGATTTTCAAATATAAAATACTTGAATCTATTTTTAGTACTTGGATTATGATTAAACTAATCTATTTTGTTTTGAATCCAAGTCCTAACAGTGATTAAATAAAAGATCTGGAAATTTTATTGTATCTTAAACTCTGGAATAAAGAACAGAGAAGATGTATAAAATCAGATACGCACACATGAACACCTTATATACACAGATTTTTATACTTACATACACACACATGCATGGCATCATTATCACAGCAACTTCACAAACAACATCTACTTACTTAAACTTTTAATTTAAGAGTTTATTCTCAGGAAAATAACAGAGAATAATGTACATTCATATGCATAACAACTCTTATGTAAACATCCATTTATATCTAATCATTCAAGTAAACATTTCATCATGTTATTATAACATTTATCAGACCTATCAAACATAGTAGCAGATTTTTAAAACTGTTTTTAAAATTAGATTTACTCACCATTTAAAAATGCAGAGAGCTTTATGAAACTGAAATTGAAATCCTGAGAACTTGAAACTTGAAAAGCTTAATTGACTGAGATGATTCGAGAGTTGATTCCAGGTGGTAATTGAAACTTGTTACAGGCTTTTGATCTTGGTTTACAGAGATTTAGACTACAGGCTTTAGAGAAATGACAGATTTTCATTTGAATTTTGAGAGTTTGTTTTGAGGAATGTTTACAGGGTTTTGATTTGGGTTTATTTCTGGTTTCGAATTTGTTTATGAGAAGAAAATTACAGGCTTTATTTATGAACTGAGTTGTTTGCTTTTGAAATGAGAAAAATAGGAAAAATAAGTGAAGAAAGAAAATAGATGTTATATAGATTTAATGGTGATTTATTAAAGTTTAAAGAAAATAAAAATAAAAGATGACACTTGTCACCTACCATACTTAATTATCTTACACATGGTTTTTAAGAGATTATTAGATTAACACATGTAATTTTACATGCACAATTAAATTTTAAGTGATTTTCTTAAAGCTTTTAAATTACATTTTCTAAATAGATAAATACATATCTTATTTAAAAATGCTTTTCTCAATTTATAAAAATAAAACCTTTAAAAGAAAATAAAATAAAAACCAATCATATCTTAAATAAAATTATATATAGTATATTTAGTCCATTTTAAATGATAATATAAAACTTTTGTATTTACTAACTATTTAATAAACACTTCCCAAATTTCTTTAAATAAATTTCTTTAAGAGAATAATATAAAACAAATCTAATTTTAAATAAAAACCTTATCCATATGATTTAAGTCCAAACTATATTATTATTTTTATTATTTTAATATATATATATATATATATATATATATTTCTTTAAATCCAATTCTTAAATCAAATTCAAAGTCAATTTAATTATCCTATTTAAAATCAATTTAAATACACATATATACATATATTTTTAACAACACTTATTAAATTTGAAAATAATAAGTCTATTTAAAATCTATTTATATTTATATTTAAAAACAACTCATTATTTAATTGTTTGAAAATAACAACTTTACCAATTTTAAATAATTAACTTACAAGATTATCACATTTTAAATTCCCTGAAATCCCGGGATATCACATTCCTTCCCCCTTAAAAGAATTTCGTCCTCGAAATTTAAAACAAAAGATAATCCCAAGTTTTATTTTATTTCAACCAATCTAAGCATACCTATCAGCCAACACAAATAAACAACCAATTTCATCCAAACAAACAATTCAATCAAACAAACAATTCTAGCTATCCGGATACAGATCCCGGATAAGCTTCCTAAATTTCCTCGAGTTTCCCCAAGTATATATATATACCGGGATACTCGTTCTAAAGACAATCTTAAACTACGAAGCTACAGAGCTCCTACTCATCTAAATCTACAAAACTAAACAGGATATCAGACTATAGACAAGTCTGACTCAACAACTAAATCCTTCCCGAACTACTGGTTCCAAAACCAGAGATAGATCAAACACGTACTTCCTCAAAGATACGCGATATACTCTGAATCCCAGTTATCCAAACTGGCAATTCAATCCTGTAGATCAAACACTTATCCAAATCAGAATACAGAAGAGATCCAAAACAACTCGGAGCTGACTTCACAGACTTACCCAATCTTGTAGCTCCCTTTTACCAGAGAAAATTTCAACAATAACGAAGTCTCCAACTTTGAATTCCAAATTCCTCCGTCTCTAATCTTCAGAACTCTTCTGACAATTCCGGACTGCCTACATCTATTCCGATCAGCTCAACCTTTGCTGATGTTTATAAAAACAAACTAGATCGAAACAATCCAACAAACGGATCCTTTCAAGATTTACAGAAATCCAGTACACAAACTCTACTTCACAAACCTCAGTAGATTCCAAACTGCTTTCG
Organism: Allium fistulosum; assembly: GCA_030737815.1. Classification (NCBI taxonomy): domain Eukaryota; kingdom Viridiplantae; phylum Streptophyta; class Magnoliopsida; order Asparagales; family Amaryllidaceae; genus Allium; species Allium fistulosum. The sequence goes on from CM060903.1 coordinate 881,483,395, forward strand.
CTGCTCAACTCTGATCTGAGGTAGAACACAAGCACAGACTGGACAACTCACTTCTAGAAATAAGGTTCACTGATCCATAAAGAAAACTCATATACTCCAGCAAAACTTGAGCTGCTTCACCAACTCTATCTCTAGGAATCATCCTTCAACTAGACTGAACCATCGGTATCACTCCTGGAATTCAGTTGATAAGAAAACTCAATCTCTAAATGCTGACAAATCTCTGACTTCCCTGAAGACATCCAGAAAAATCTTCAATAACCCAAGAGAACACTCAGCAATCGCAAGTCACTTTTGCGATCAACCCAATCAATTTCCAAAGAAAACTGTTCTCTCTTAACAAATCAGAACAGCCCATACTTATCTATCCAATCCATCGAAGAAATGGATCCACTCTGCTGCTTCTGAACTTCACCTTCAGAAAAACTGCTCAGCCAGAAAACTTCCTACCAACACACAGAGCACTCCGAGCTGCACTGCTGCCACAGATGCCAAAGACTTCTTGAGAAACTCGAACTCCAAACCAAACAGAAACACCATGCTGAACTCAGCCCCAACACCGAAGCAGTCATACTTCCTTAAACTTGTTCCAAAGAAAACATCTTCGGGAACATCCATAGTCATTGCGTCTCCTCACACAGCTACTTCTTCCAAAAGTTATCAAGATACCATCACTTGCTTCTGCTTAATCGACAGATCCAACTCTACTCATCTAACTTCAGAGATAAACTCCGAACTTTAACAGATCCCTTCGGAGATCGATGAAATACTATACCACAACAAAGCTTACTTGAGACGGTATTAGATCTACAGTCTCGTCAGATACTTCCAACCTCAACATTTAAACTCCAACCATTGGTAGTTGTGTTACTCACACTACCACCTTATCTACCTTTGTAACTTATATTGGAAAACCCGAACAGGTAACCCAACAAATAGGTAGAAATACATAAATATATATATTTAAAATGATATATTTTTTTTTATATAGAAATTATTTCTGGGTAAAATTATTTCATTTACCTCTTTAAAACAATATTGTGTCCGTTGGCCTGGTTCAAGTGTTTAGAGATCCCTATCAATAACGTTAGCTACTCGTATTGACCAGAATCCATATACCACTCAACCGATCAATTAACACAATATAAAACCATTTTATATAACTAACAAATACGCGCTCTCAAGATAGACACCACTTCAGAGCCTAGGTATTCACTCAACCTACTGCTCTGATACCAAATGTGACGACCCGGCTTTCTCCACAGAAAGTCGCATCGTTAATTAAGAAAGAAAGGGATAGAAGAAGAAAAGAAAGAAAAGAAGGAAGAACAACAATCATCAGATACTCACAACGGAACGAATGAAATATAATATATCACATAAAATATTACATAGTATCATATACATCAGAGTTATACAACTTATACATCTCATATTAGACAGTTATAAACACCTGTCTATCATACATCTCAAACATCACAGAGATACAGACTCAATACAAACACAGCGGAAACACCATAATATATCTACACGCTGAAGCCACCTGCTCCAAATCTCCTCCAGAATTCGTCAAAGCTAACCTGAATCCCTCGACTACTCAATACAATATTGAGTACCCAAGAGTTTAATAAAACAGAAAATAAACACTTAGGTCAGACATGGGTCTGGTGTGAGTAAACGGTTAGATTGCTTAACTTTGAAAACTTTTGAAAACAAAAGTATCACGTAAGACTTCCCACAAATAAACATGGGTAAGTTTTTACCTTACGCTAACTAAAACATTTGATAGGAAATCCGATTGTATTATAATAGGGTCTAGGGTTTTCAAGTAAAATACAGAAATAGCTGAAATGCTTACATCTCACATTCCAACATAGTTGGGCACAACTAATACGTACGGCACTTATTGGAGTTTGGATTCCATACAATGGCAGGGCTACTGGTGTACCACCCGTCACAGTACGTGGCCTAGATCACCGTACCGAGGAGTACGCCCGCTCCCCTGCAACACAAAGCCGGAACCATCCCTTACTGGATAATTCCGAACAAGATAACCCCGTAGTTGGCGCGACCAACCACACACTAAGCCGAATAAAAGAAAAGGGACCTCTAGACAGGGATCTATCTTGCTCTCAGTGGGTGCTACCCACGAAACCTTGCTGCACCTCCCCTGTTTTAGCCATTCCCGGTTGATGAGGCTTGAGGTTACGATTACCTTTAATCAGAACATATCACTTAGAATGCTCATCGTCCGCCTGACGATGTGCTGAAAACATTCAATCCATACAAGTTCGTTCCGGGTTCGAACGAAACCGAAGGCATTATCTCGTTACACTCGTTTTGGAATCACCCTCAGAGTTAACGACAATAACCCTTGCACTCTGAATCTTCATCTTCACTTGAGATTCACGACTTATCGTTAATTTGGATCGATGTGGTATTCGGGTCTCCAGACCTGGAAATCCGGTATACGGAAACCCGATCCCGGTCTCATCGAAATCCAAAGCGTATCTTTTAAGGCCAAGTTGTTTAAAGGTTTAAACAATTTAACTTATCTATATTCAATACTTGAATTCACACAGCTTTAACATAGATAAATATTACACATTTATCACAGATATATCTAATATCATATCACAGAATATCATAGTATATCATCCAATAGATATCAACCAAATCAGACATTCTACTCAACCATCATTCATAAGCAACCATTTATTAATCTCTATTATAATTAATTTAATCAACTTAAATTAAATTAATTACTTAAGAATTAATTCCTATTCTTGCTTAATCAACATTAATTAATTACAATCCATTTAATTAATTAATCATTAAATATTAATCACTCTTGATTAATTATTTATTACATAAAGTAATTATCCTTAATTAATTTCACAAATTAATTATTCTTAATCATTTATAGTAATTAACCTTTAATTACTCTCCTTAATTATAGTAATTAATGATCCTTAATTAATTACTTTAATTATTCTTTAACTATTAATTAATAAACCTTAATTATTAATCAATATCTTTTAATACAAAGTAATCAATCCCTAATTACTTTTTATAATTAATTAATTAACCTTAATTAACTAATTAATTACCTCTTAATTATTAATTAATAAAACTTAATTATTAATTAACAACCTTAATTACCAATTAATAAAACTTAATAATAAATTAATTAATCCTTAATATCAATTGATTAATCTTTAATTACCATTTAATTAATCCTTAATTAATCTTTATAGATTAATTATTTCTGAATTATTAATTAATAAAACCTAATTATTAATTAATAAACTTAATTAAGTATTTCTTAATTTCAAATTAATCAACCTCTAATTACTTAATTAATTAATTCTAATTTCAAATTAATAAATCACTAATCATTAATTAATCAATTTCTAATCACTAAATTATTTCATCTCTAATCATTTTCATTAAGTAGTTAACTTTTAATTATTTTCACTAATTTATTATCTTTAATTAATCTCAAACTTAAATAAAGATAAATTCTTTAGCATTATTAATTACTTATTAAACTTCATTAGAAAACATTCAGGGATCAATTTCATAATTTTATATATAGTTTATCTTAAAACAAAACAATTATAAACATATACCTTGTTTAAAACATTTAAATCTTTGAAAACTTAATCACTTTAATAAATTTAAAAGCTTGTTAAATAATTTACTTTATAAACACATTCATTTAAAACACACTTTAAAATTTAACTAAACATTTCTTTCTTGAAAACTTGTTCCATTTTAGTTAATATTTCTTTACTTTAAATTTTGATTCCCTTGCCTATTTTTAATCTGCAATAGTTCATTCATTTTTTTTTTTTAATTCAAAATCCTGAACAAGCTTTACTTCAAAATTTAAACCTGGAACAACAAAAATTCCCTGATCCCGGACTCTCAAAACCCCGAGTCTATCCTCACTAAAACTCGAGCAACTTGATTCAGTTACCACCTTAATCACTTCGAGTCAAACCCGAAAGAAACTCGAATCAAACCCAAAGAACAGCTTCTTCCCCAAAACTCACTTCCATCTGATATAACGTGCACGCATGCACGTGTACGCTTGAGTGAAGCGATTCCGACCATGGATTCCACCTCCAGCACGTCGACGTCTACCCCTACGAACGCTTCGACCATCCAGTTCATCGATTTCGACAGAGCTTCGAAATCGAGCAGTTCGATCATCCAGGCACTCGAAACCAATCAACTAAAACACCTCGCCGATGTCAATACCGACCATCAGAAACCACGTAACTTCGACCCAATCCTCGTCGTAGACCCAACCTTCTTTTCCCCCTCAACCGATCCCTTCCGAAGCTTCGATGGCGACGCCGTCTTCCATTTCCGGCCTCAACTAAAAAACCCATTTAAACCCTAGTTCTCTTCATTCAGATCACCATGGTCAAAAATAAAATACCATTACATTTTTCCCATAGTCGTCAGACCCCCAGCCAACCTCGACCACGATCCCGCTGATGTTCACCATGCCGATCACCAGAATTTCCCCTAAACCCATAATCTGATCAACCACGAATTTCTCAACCGAGACAAAACTAAAAATCGTGATTCTTCTTTTAAAAATCTTAGTTTTCAAAGACGATTCAGATTATATAAGTGAATTCGAGAATCAAAATGTTTGAATTTAACATGCTTCAGATATTTCACTGTATTCCTTGATTTTCAGAGTATTTTCAAATATAAAATACTTGAATCTATTTTTAGTACTTGGATTATGATTAAACTAATCTATTTTGTTTTGAATCCAAGTCCTAACAGTGATTAAATAAAAGATCTGGAAATTTTATTGTATCTTAAACTCTGGAATAAAGAACAGAGAAGATGTATAAAATCAGATACGCACACATGAACACCTTATATACACAGATTTTTATACTTACATACACACACATGCATGGCATCATTATCACAGCAACTTCACAAACAACATCTACTTACTTAAACTTTTAATTTAAGAGTTTATTCTCAGGAAAATAACAGAGAATAATGTACATTCATATGCATAACAACTCTTATGTAAACATCCATTTATATCTAATCATTCAAGTAAACATTTCATCATGTTATTATAACATTTATCAGACCTATCAAACATAGTAGCAGATTTTTAAAACTGTTTTTAAAATTAGATTTACTCACCATTTAAAAATGCAGAGAGCTTTATGAAACTGAAATTGAAATCCTGAGAACTTGAAACTTGAAAAGCTTAATTGACTGAGATGATTCGAGAGTTGATTCCAGGTGGTAATTGAAACTTGTTACAGGCTTTTGATCTTGGTTTACAGAGATTTAGACTACAGGCTTTAGAGAAATGACAGATTTTCATTTGAATTTTGAGAGTTTGTTTTGAGGAATGTTTACAGGGTTTTGATTTGGGTTTATTTCTGGTTTCGAATTTGTTTATGAGAAGAAAATTACAGGCTTTATTTATGAACTGAGTTGTTTGCTTTTGAAATGAGAAAAATAGGAAAAATAAGTGAAGAAAGAAAATAGATGTTATATAGATTTAATGGTGATTTATTAAAGTTTAAAGAAAATAAAAATAAAAGATGACACTTGTCACCTACCATACTTAATTATCTTACACATGGTTTTTAAGAGATTATTAGATTAACACATGTAATTTTACATGCACAATTAAATTTTAAGTGATTTTCTTAAAGCTTTTAAATTACATTTTCTAAATAGATAAATACATATCTTATTTAAAAATGCTTTTCTCAATTTATAAAAATAAAACCTTTAAAAGAAAATAAAATAAAAACCAATCATATCTTAAATAAAATTATATATAGTATATTTAGTCCATTTTAAATGATAATATAAAACTTTTGTATTTACTAACTATTTAATAAACACTTCCCAAATTTCTTTAAATAAATTTCTTTAAGAGAATAATATAAAACAAATCTAATTTTAAATAAAAACCTTATCCATATGATTTAAGTCCAAACTATATTATTATTTTTATTATTTTAATATATATATATATATATATATATTTCTTTAAATCCAATTCTTAAATCAAATTCAAAGTCAATTTAATTATCCTATTTAAAATCAATTTAAATACACATATATACATATATTTTTAACAACACTTATTAAATTTGAAAATAATAAGTCTATTTAAAATCTATTTATATTTATATTTAAAAACAACTCATTATTTAATTGTTTGAAAATAACAACTTTACCAATTTTAAATAATTAACTTACAAGATTATCACATTTTAAATTCCCTGAAATCCCGGGATATCACATATGCAAACATCAAGACATTAAATAATATATTCAAATATAGTATCCAAAGCTTAAGCCAGGAAAATTCAGATTCAAATACCAGAGCCTGGAAATTAACTCATGCAAGACCAAGACAAAACAAATTATCTCAGCCGAAGTCAATATGTATAAGCTTGTAAAAGAAATTCAAACAAGACAAATATCTTTAGCCAATTTCAGCCACCACAAAGAAGCTTTGTCAAAGATAAAGTGTGAACAAACAAATTAAAATATAAATATGCATAAACAAGTACAAGCAAAGAGTAACTTCTCTGTAAAACAGCCATAATGCAATACATGTTCAGCTGTGCTTGTTGTACAAAGCATTAAATACAAGTATGTAAAAGTAAGATATATATATATATATAACTGGTATAATTTGTTAAGCAAACAAAGGCAAAGTCAGTATAAAAATTGATATTGTACATGGCAATTAATGCCATCTCACTTCAGCCACCAAGTGATTGTTTCAGCCTCCAAGCGAAAGAAAATATCACTGATCTTATATTGTACAAACAAAGAAAATATGGTCTGGTGTTGTACAAAACAACATTATCACCAGTACTCATTCTTTTTATACATCAAGCTCTCACCTCATTTCGTCCATTTGAAGCTAAGTAAAAATCTGAAGAAAAAAATCCATTTCAAACTTCAACAAATTCAATTTAAACCATTAAAACAAATTCAGATCAACCAGAGATTGAAGGAAGAGAGTTCAACTTGCATTTTTTTACAACCTGTTCAACATGAAGTGCTCTGTTTCATTTCTCTGGAAAATATGTGAGCAAACTTTCAACTCTTAATCTTTTGATTCTGATGCATGTGATATATCTGTGGGGTGATGATGTATATATGTTTGTCTGGATATATATTCAACTTGAATCTAGTGAATTAGGCTATATATTGTAAGCAGGTCAGAGAAACAGGCATAAATTTGCCTCTGCTTTGCTAACAGGTTCCAAAACCTGTTCAAAGAAAAACAAATATAATCTCTCTATCTAATTCTTTTTGGATTATAAGTTATAGATGAAACATGTTTACATTATCAAGATCTAAGCTTTAAAAAAATTTCCAAGCGAATATATTGGGAATTTAATCAGAAAATAGAAAATACAGTGAAAATTCGAACTTTAACCAAATTTCAATTTGCATGAAATTAAATCTGGGTTACATCATCTAAACCTACATCGAAAATGATGATTTTTAAAACAAAAATCAAAATTTTTAGTTTCAAATTGGGATGGCATTTGTTAGATGAACGTGTGATGGGTTTTGGTAAGATTCAGGCGATCGAATGATTTTCGAGGGTTGAAATTTGGTGGGGAGGAGCTGGAATGATCGATGATCGCGAGAAAAATACAAAATATTTTTTTATGCATCATAGATGGAGATTCGATTGGAAGTAGGGTTTAAGCTCTGTGTGTAGTTGGTCGAAGTCGCGATGGAATTGCTTCGTCGTCGCTGTGATTCGAGTGATCGCACCCAAGGGGATCGATGCGTAGTTGTGTGGCAAAGCTTAGGACATAGCAGCGTGACCGCTGGTAGACGAGGGTGGCGATGGGAGTTGTTTGGGCTGGTCGAAGTATGGATTCAGAATGTCTTGAGAAACTTAATTTTGATACCATGGCAATTTCGTCTACCTGGTGGTTGGGATTAGTCAGTGAGGTCATGGTCGACGTGTAGATGGTCAGGGGAATGGCCGAAGTTGGTCAGGTGATCGGTGCACGTGTACGTGCACGAGAGAGCTGGTATATTTGTGTTGCTGTGTCGTTAGGAAAGAAAGCTCGGGGAAGTGTTCGAGGTACTGGAGTGTTTGCATGAGGTCAGACTCGAGTTTGAGAAGTGGTGATAAAAATTTACAGTATATACTAAAACTTTTCAAAGAAAACAAAATGAGGAAGGAGGGGAAACTCGGGAAAAGGTTGGGAGAACTCGAAGTCCAACCCGAGTTGCTTGGAAATTTCGCTCAGGATGAATGTTGAACATGGTTAAACAGGAACTTGTTGTTGTCTTTATAAATTTAAACTGAATTTGTTAGCAAGGGTGATTTGAGTTTTAGAATTAGAAGTTTAGATTAACATTTTCAAACCTGGAATTAAGTTTAAATTTGAAATCGAGATTTTGAAATGAAGTTTACAAATTTAAATGATTAATTTAAGATAAGTGTTAAAGTTAATTAGCATTAAAGCCTTTTGTAATTGTAATAAATTGATTTCAAATTGTAAGGAAGATTTGAAATGTTAATTAAGGTAAATAGTTACTATTAATTAATTTTTTTGGAAAATAATTAAGAATGATTTATAATAGTAATTTCAAATTGGTTAATTTATTAAATCACATTCACCTTGATTAGAAAATAATTAACTATTGTTGCGCACTGGATTGTTATTTCTATTGTGATTGTGATACTGTGTGATGCGTATTGCTTTGTACTGTACTGTGATTTGTGATTTATCTCTATGTTTATGTGGAAACCCTGTTGACCCGTAAACGGCATTTAAACTTCGATGCGATAGGGAGTCGGATTCCAGTTGGTTATCCGAAACCCACATCGAATTGTAATGATGAACCCTTGTTATTGATAAATTTATTTTATCTGTGAAATTGTAAATGAAGATAAGCGTTGTGGATTATACCGCTTATCGATATTGATATATCTGTGATGATTGATGATGTTGCACTATTGTGTGAAACCCCTGGACTACACCATACACACACAAATATGGATTTCACGTGGAAATCGGTTAAGTCACAGATAATTTAAATTTGATATTTTTGAAATTGAAATTTTAATTTCAATTGATTTTGAAATTTGAAATTTGGATTTAAAGTGAAAAGCTTTTGAAATAGAATTTCAAAGATAAAAGTTATTTTGAATAACTTAATCGAGTTTTGAGAATTTAAATAATTTGATTTAAATTTGAATTCAAGTTTGAATTGAATTCTATGATTTGAAACTAGGGATTAAGATGCTTTACAAGTTATATATGGGTTAAACCATTTTAAAGATATTGATTTGGGAATTTGAATTTAATTCAAGGGTTTTAACTCGTGTAAATATAACTGGATTTTTTTGAAAACGAAACTATTCGTTTTCAAATAGTAAAAGCTTTCACATAAGTAATGAACTTTCAATTTGTGTTGAAAGGTTTCAAGTTTGAAATGGAATTGAAATGTTTTGAAAACTATGAAATGAGTCTTTGATTTCAAAGACCGGATGATTTAATCTAACTTGAAATGGAATTGTTTTGGAAGACTATGAATGAATCTTTGGAAACGAGTTTTGAAAGCTGTAAGTTAAATCTTGATTTAAAGATTTAACGATTTAACCAAATTGAAATGGAAATCGATTTGAAAACCCATGAATGAATCTTTGTGAACGGGGTTAACGTTGTGAATTGAATCTTTTTGTTTAAAAGATTAAAAGTGTGGAAAATTGTTTAAACCATTGAAGGTTTGGAATTGAATCTTTTTTGTTTAAAAGATTGGAAATGGTAATTTGTTTTAACCATTCGAATAAAAATTTTAAGCTTTAAAGCTGTGATTAAACTGAGACCCCAGTATCCATATGAATTTTAATTGCGCTCGTTATTCGGTTTAGCCGGGAGAGGACCTTTGTGTCCTATAACCCATTCCGAATAGTGATACGACGATATGGATAGCATTTGAAGACCGGTGGTGAAGACCGGGTATTTGCGAGAGCGATAGGATGACCTATCGATTTTCTCTACATCATGGCTCCGGTATAGAGATTCCCTAAGTGATGGGAAGTCCGATCGAGATTGTGAATACCCGGATTTGCAAGGGCTTCTTTGGAAGTGCCTTCGGTTCTGTTCGAACCCGGAACAGACTTGTATGGATGTGTGTCTGACATTACACTTTGAGATGTAAAGCTGGTTTCTATCAAATACATTTCTGTTGGTGGCGGAGAATTTATTCTCTTAGCTTAACACCCTTCTCTGAGACGTACGAGCTCAGAGGTTATGTAGTTGATGGTTACTAGTGATACATTCCCAATTTGGTAATGTGGCATACGAAGTGCTGATGATCATTTGTTGGTCAAAGCATGCTTTGGGAAAAAGCGTAGTTTTGTGGACGAGACTTTGTCGAGCCTCACAACCCGGTAATGGTCGAAACAGGAATGTTGCGACAAAGGTTTGTAGGGGTAGCGCCCCTAGGGTATGTCATTTCCTTCTGGATAAAAGGTGATATCATGGTATGGAGCCCAGATATTTTACCTATGTTGATTATATTTTGTGGCTATTGCTTTGTGATTGAGGATCCTCGGATAAAGGTCGGTAACGACCGGAGGATGACATAGCTCATGTGTTAGTTACCTAGTTACAGCTGTACAGCGTGAGGTAGCGTCAGTGTGTTAGTTACCTAGTTACAGCTGTACAGCGTGAGGTAGCGTCGGCCTTTTGTTTGCAGAGATCCGGTTAGGATCCGGGGCGTCTTTCCAGAGGCGTTTCTATTTCGGTAAGGAAGTTCCTTAGCCTGATCATTTGTTGGAAATCCAAAGAAACAATACGAACCCTGTACGGTTTTTAGTCGTATAACCTGCCATGGAATGTGACGGTAACCTGTTATTGAACATGGTAGCTATAGTAGGCATACGATGAAATGTTGTATGCTGGTTAAGATTGATATTATACTTTCGAAATATTTTTGACACTATGCACTAATGATAATAATATCGAATGATTTTGCGTAGTAAGCATTTTTGACTATCATAAGAAGAAATCTCCTCCAATTCTGCGATTGCATTGCGTGTGTGGTGGGAGGTCTTATGGTAGTTTCATTTTCGAAAAGCATTGCGGATTTCAATGTTTAAAGGCTTTTGTGTTTGTTTAAAGATAAACTATTTTTGTTGCTCACACCAGTCCCATGACTGACCCGGAGTTTATTGTTCCCTTCCTAAACTCTGGGTGCCCACTATTTTCCACACGGGCAGTCTAGAGTTGGGTTTTTCAGATATTCAGGTTTAGTAGATTATCTGGAGCTAATTCAGTTCTTGGAGTTCATGGACTGATGTTGCTTATCTTGGAGCATTCTATTGGATACATTCTATCCACTGTTAGTGTTATCTATTTTCTTTCCGCTGCTATTTCTTGTATCATATCTCTGATGTATATTGGTATTCATTATATCACTCTGTTGTATCAGATATTGTATATCAATGTATTATTCTTTTCTTCCGCTGTGTTATTTACTTAATGTTGTTATAAGCTCCGGCGAATCGGATTTGAACGGTCGAATCTGCGGCATTCTAGTACGACGTGAAGTACGGATGTCGATTTTCGAACGCGAAAAATCCGAGTCGTTACATTTGGTATCAGAGCTAAGGTTGAACTTTAGCTCAGGAGTGTAACACATTAAGTAGCTCATTAGAGGTAGGGTGAAGTATACCCTAGAATGAGTAATTCTCAGATATCCGTCCGTATGCCTCAGTAAATTCTCTTGCTATCCACTGATAGTAAGTATGAGTGCAAGAAGAGCATGAGATAGGGGACAGGGGAATACGACTATAAATGGTCAATATCCTGTAACAACAAGGGAACAATCTTTTCTCTATCAATCTCTTTGGTTCATCATCTTTTCTATTCTTTGATAGTTTCTGGTAGATCCAGTAAGGAGAAATTCGATATATTTGATATGGGACGTAAACTCCGGATTGACCAAAATTGTTTGTTGGATGTATTGGTTGATTGGGTTGCTATGGTTGATAGGTACAAATTTGGTTTCTAAACTGAAAATTTTGGAATTGTATTCATATATCTATCTATTCTTTGGGTCCCAGATATGTTCTACGAATGGTTAGTTATTATTTCGAACTAACCGATGCCACTGTATATTTCGTAGATCTGGATAACCCGAGTATCGTGTGAAAGAATTCAACAGATTCGTTCTTGTATCTGTTATTGATATTCTGATTTGGTAAGCCAAATGCAGAATAGATGTTCAGTTTGATTTGATGAAACATTCTTCAACTATCTTTGTGTCTCCTTGGCAAATTTCGAGGACGAAATTCTTTTAAGGGGGGAAGTCTGTAACGACCCCGAATTTCATATAAATTTAAATTGATAATTTAAAGAATTTTTGAATAAAATTTGTTTAATAAAACGGTAGATAGATTGCGAGTTTCCCCGAGACGAATACATTTGTGTTAACCGATTAAATTTAAATATTATATAAATATTATATATGTGTATATATATGTATATATTGGATTTGAAAATAAATTTTTTAAATAAATGGTTTTGCAAAAATAAATAATATATGTATATATAGTTTTATACCAATTAAATCTTAGTTACATATTTATAAACTAGTATAAAAATAGAACAAATGGAATAAATGAAACTAGAATAATAATAGAAGTAAAATAAAATTTAAATAGAAGTTACTTATATTTCAAAATACAAGGCAGCAAGTATATATGTAAGCAAGAAATAAGACACGTATGCAAACATCAAGACATTAAATAATATATTCAAATCAAGTATCCAAAGCTTAAGCCAGGAAAATTCAGATTCAAATACCAGAGCCTGGAAATTAACTCATGCAAGACCAAGACAAAACAAATTATCTCAGCCGAAGTCAATATGTATAAGCTTGTAAAAGAAATTCAAACAAGACAAATATCTTTAGCCAATTTCAGCCACCACAAAGAAGCTTTGTCAAAGATAAAGTGTGAACAAACAAATTAAAATATAAATATGCATAAACAAGTACAAGTAAAGAGTAACTTCTCTGTAAAACAGCCATAATGCAATACATGTTCAGCTGTGCTTGTTGTACAAAGCATTAAATACAAGTATGTAAAAGTAAGATATATATATATATATATATATATATATAACTGGTATAATTTGTTAAGCAAACAAAGGCAAAGTCAGTATAAAAATTGATATTGTACATGGCAATTAATGCCATCTCACTTCAGCCACCAAGTGATTGTTTCAGCCTCCAAGCGAAAGAAAATATCACTGATCTTATATTGTACAAACAAAGAAAATATGGTCTGGTGTTGTACAAAACAACATTATCACCAGTACTCATTCTTTTTATACATCAAGCTCTCACCTCATTTCGTCCATTTGAAGCTAAGTAAAAATCTGAAGAAAAAAATCCATTTCAAACTTCAACAAATTCAATTTAAACCATTAAAACAAATTCAGATCAACCAGAGATTGAAGGAAGAGAGTTCAACTTGCATTTTTTTTACAACCTGTTCAACATGAAGTGCTCTGTTTCATTTCTCTGGAAAATATGTGAGCAAACTTTCAACTCTTAATCTTTTGATTCTGATGCATGTGATATATCTGTGGGGTGATGATGTATATATGTTTGTTTGGATATATATTCAACTTGAATCTAGTGAATTAGGCTATATATTGTAAGCATGTCAGAGAAACAGGCATAAATTTGCCTCTGCTTTGCTAATAGGTTCCAAAACCTGTTCAAAGAAAAACAAATATAATCTCTCTATCTAATTCTTTTTGGATTATAAGTTATAGATGAAACATGTTTACATTATCAAGATCTAAGCTTTAAAAAAATTTCCAAGCGAATATATTGGGAATTTAATCAGAAAATAGAAAATACAGTGAAAATTCGAACTTTAACCAAATTTCAATTTGCATGAAATTAAATCTGGGTTACATCATCTAAACCTACATCGAAAATGATGATTTTTTAAAACAAAAATCAAAATTTTTAGTTTCAAATTGGGATGGCATTTGTTAGATGAACGTGTGATGGGTTTTGGTAAGATTCAAGCGATCGAATGATTTTCGAGGGTTGAAATTTGGTGGGGAGGAGCTGGAATGATCGATGATCGCGAGAAAAATACAAAATATTTTTTTATGCATCATAGATGGAGATTCGATTGGAAGTAGGGTTTAAGCTCTATGTGTAGTTGGTCGAAGTCGCGATGGAATTGCTTCGTCGTCGCTGTGATTCGAGTGATCGCACCCCAGGGGATCGATGCATAGTTGTGTGGCAAAGCTTAGGACATAGCAGCGTGACCGCTGGTAGACGAGGGTGGCGATGGGAGTTGTTTGGGCTGGTCGAAGTATGGATTCAGAATGTCTCGAGTAACTTAATTTTGATACCATGGCAATTTCGTCTACCTGGTGGTTGGGATTAGTCAGTGAGGTCATGGTCGACGTGTAGATGGTCAGGGGAATGGCCGAAGTTGGTCAGGTGATCGGTGCACGTGTACGTGCACGAGAGAGCTGGTATATTTGTGTTGCTGTGTCGTTAGGAAAGAAAGCTCGGGGAAGTGTTCGAGGTAGTGGAGTGTTTGCATGAGGTCAGACTCGAGTTTGAGAAGTGGTGATAAAAATTTACAGTATATACTAAAACTTTTCAAAGAAAACAAAATGAGGAAGGAGGGGAAACTCGGGAAAAGGTTGGGAGAACTCGAAGTCCAACCCGAGTTGCTTGGAAATTTCGCTCAGGATGAATGTTGAACATGGTTAAACAGGAACTTGTTGTTGTCTTTATAAATTTAAACTGAATTTGTTAGCAAGGGTGATTTGAGTTTTAGAATTAGAAGTTTAGATTAACATTTTCAAACCTGGAATTAAGTTTAAATTTGAAATCGAGATTTTGAAATGAAGTTTACAAATTTAAATGATTAATTTAAGATAAGTGTTAAAGTTAATTAGCATTAAAGCCTTTTGTAATTGTATTAAATTGATTTCAAATTGTAAGGAGATTTGAAATGTTAATTAAGGTAAATAGTTACTATTAATTAATTGTTTTGGAAAATAATTAAGAATGATTTATAATAGTAATTTCAAATTGGTTAATTTATTAAATCACATTCACCTTGATTAGAAAATAATTAACTATTGTTGCGCACTGGATTGTTATTTCTGTTGTGATTGTGATACTGTGTGATGCGTATTGCTTTGTACTGTACTGTGATTTGTGATTTATCTCTGTGTTTATGTGGAAACCCTGTTGACCCGTAAACGACATTTAAACTTCGATGCGACAGGGAGTCGGATTCCAGTTGGTTATCCGAAACCCACATCGAATTGTAATGATGAACCCTTGTGATTGATAAATTTATTTTATCTGTGAAATTGTAAATGAAGATAAGCGTTGTGGATTATACCGCTTATCGATATTGATATATCTGTGATGATTGATGATGTTGCACTATTGTGTGAAACCCCTGGACTACACCATACACACACAAATATGGATTTCACGTGGAAATCGGTTAAGTCACAGATAATTTAAATTTGATGTTTTTGAAATTGAAATTTTAATTTCAATTGATTTTGAAATTTGAAATTTGGATTTAAAGTGAAAAGCTTTTGAAATAGAATTTCAAAGATAAAAGTTATTTTGAATAACTTAATCGAGTTCTGAGAATTTAAATAATTTGATTTAAATTTGAATTCAAGTTTGAATTGAATTCTATGATTTGAAACTAGGGATTAAGATGCTTTACAAGTTATATATGGGTTAAACCATTTTAAAGATATTGATTTGGGAATTTGAATTTAATTCAAGGGTTTTAACTCGTGTAAATATAACTGGATTTTTTTGAAAACGAAACTATTCGTTTTCAAATAGTAAAAGCTTTCACATAAGTAATGAACTTCCAATTTGTGTTGAAAGGTTTCAAGTTTGAAATGGAATTGAAATGTTTTGAAAACTATGAAATGAGTCTTTGATTTCAAAGACCGGATGAGTTAATCTAACTTGAAATGGAATTGTTTTGGAAGACTATGAATGAATCTTTGGAAACGAGTTTTGAAAGCTATAAGTTAAATCTTGATTTAAAGATTTAACGATTTAACCAAATTGAAATGGAAATCGATTTGAAAATCCATGAATGAATCTTTGTGAACGGGGTTAACGTTGTGAATTGAATCTTTTTGTTTAAAAGATTAGAAGTGTGGAAAATTGTTTAAACCATTGAAGGTTTGGAATTGAATCTTTTTTGTTTAAAAGATTGGAAATGGTAATTTGTTTTAACCATTCGAATGAAAAGTTTTAAGCTGTAAAGCTGTGATTTAACTGAGACCCCAGTATCCATATGATTTTTAATTGCGCTCGTTATTCGGTTTAGCCGGGAGAGGACCTTTGTGTCCTATAACCCATTCCGAATAGTGATACGACAATATGGATAGCATTTGAAGACCGGTGATGAAGACCGGGTATTTGCGAGAGCGATAGGATGATCTATCGATTTTCTCTGCATCATGGCTCCGGTATAGAGATTCCCTAAGTGATGGGAAGTCCGATCGAGATTGTGCCTACCCGGATTTGCAAGGGCTTCTTCGGAAGTGCCTTCGGTTCTGTTCGAACCCGGAACAGACTTGTATGGATGTGTGTCTGACATTACACTTTGAGATGTAAAGCTGGTTTCTATCAAATACATTTCTGTTGGTGGCGGAGAATTTATTCTCTTAGCTTAACACCCTTCTCTGAGACGTACGAGCTCAGAGGTTATGTAGTTGATGGTTACTAGTGATACATTCCCAATTTGGTAATGTGGCATACGAAGTGCTAATGATCATTTGTTGGTCAAAGCGTGCTTTGTGAAAAAGCGTAGTTTTGTGGACGAGACTTCGTCGAGCCTCACAACCCGGTAATGGTCGAAACAGGAATGTTGCGACAAAGGTTTGTAGGGGTAGCGCCCCTAGGGTATGTCATTTCCTTCTGGATAAAAGGTGATATCATGGTATGGAGCCCAGATATTTTACCTATGTTGATTATATTTTGTGGCTGTTGCTTTGTGATTGAGGATCCTCGGAAAAAGGTCGGTAACGACCGGAGGATGACATAGCTCGTGTGTTAGTTACCTAGTTACAGCTGTACAGCGTGAGGTAGCGTTAGTGTGTTAGTTACCTAGTTACAGCTGTACAGCGTGAGGTAGCGTCGGCCTTTTGTTTGCAGAGATCCGGTTAGGATCCGGGTCGTCTTTCCAGAGGCATTTCTATTTCGGTAAGGAAGTTCCTTAGCCTGATCATTTGTTGGAAATCCAAAGAAACAATACGAACCCTGTACGGTTTTTAGTTGTATAACCTGCCATGGAATGTGACGGTAACCTGTTATTGAACATGGTAGCTATAGTAGGCATACGATGAAATGTTGTATGCTGGCTAAGATTGATATTATACTTTCGAAATATTTTCGACACTATGCACTAATGATAATAATATCGAATGATTTTGCGTAGTAAGCATTTTTGACTATCATAAGAAGAAATCTCCTCCAATTCTGCGATTGCATTGCGTGTGTGGTGGGAGGTCTTATGGTAGTTTCATTTTCGAAAAGCATTGCGGATTTCAATGTTTAAAAGCTTTTGTGTTTGTTTAAAGATAAACTGTTTTTGTTGCTCACACCAGTCCCATGACTGACCCGGAGTTTATTGTTCCCTTCCTAAACTCTGGGTGCCCACTATTTTCCACACGGGCAGTCTAGAGTTGGGTTTTTCAGATATTCAGGTTTAGTAGATTATCTGGAGCTAATTCAGTTCTTGGAGTTCATGGACTGATGTTGCTTATCTTGGAGCATTCTATTGGATACATTCTATCCGCTGCTGGTGTTATCTATTTTCTTTCCGCTGCTATTTCTTGTATCATATCTCTGATGTATATTGGTATTCATTGTATCACTCTGTTGTATCAGATATTGTATATCAATGTATTATTCTTTTCTTCCGCTGTGTTATTTACTTAATGTTGTTATAAGCTCCGGCGAATCAGATTTGAACGGTCGAATCTGCGGCATTCTAGTACGACGTGAAGTACGGATGTCGATTTTCGAACGCGAAAAATCCGAGTCGTTACATTATATAAAGTATTTTTAAATTATATTTAAAACTATTTTTATATTTTACTTTATAAATTATTTTATATAAACTATTTTAATATAAATCATTTTTAATGTAAACTATTTTAATATAAACTATTTTAATATGCTAATTATTTTAATATAAACCATTTTAACTTATAACTATTTTATATAAACTATTTTATTATATATACTATTATTAATATCTAAACGGTTTAAAGGAAGTGCTATGATTCCAAAGTGTTATGATTTCAAAATGTTATGATTTCCAAAGTGTTATGATTTCAAATGTTATGGTTTTCCAAAGTATTATGATTTCAAAGTGTTTTGGTTTCGTAAGTGTTATAACTTTGAAAGTACTATGATGTTGGAAGTGAATATTTTTGAAATGGAAATAATATCGTATTGATTTGGTTTTGAAATGGAAATGATATTGTAACAACCCGCATATCTATCGATTTTATATTTAAATATTTTATCGTTAGTCGGATGTTAGTCCGAAAAGCTACTTTTTGCATACGGTCAAATTAGGACTCGAGACCACTTCCATTGAGTTCAAAATGACGTTTGCGATCTTTTTGAGTGTAAACTTCGATATGTTTGGAGATAGTGAAATTTTCGTCACTTTTTGGCTTAGGACTTTGGTTTGGGCTGAACACACACTAACTCAGCCCAACCCCCTCTTCTCTTCATCACTTCATGAAATACCTCAAGCTTCTTCAAAAATGGTGGAGGGAAAGGGAAATTAAAATTCCAAGCTCAAGATCTTTAGTAAATTCAACATCAAACTCCGAATTCAAGGTGAAGAACATAGATTCAAGCTTGTGGTTGATTCTTGCTTTGCTCTTAAGCTCTTCAACATCAATTTCGTGGAAAAGGTGAGATTTTTATCTCACATTCTTGACTATATCTATCTTGGACTGTTGGAAGTGAAGTCCTATTACTTTAGCATGCATATTTGCAATTGGTTTGGATTGGATTGGCGAAAAACTTCAATTTTTAGCGTTATTGGAAAATTTCTGCTGCTAGGTCGTTCTGTCCATGTTAGGTCGCTTGGCATCATTAGCTCGCGCGCGTGGAAAAGTCACGGCCTTCATATTCGCGTTCCTGGCCTTAGGTCGTAGGTCGTATGACCCTTAGGTCGTAGGTCGTATGACCCTTAGGTCGTAGATCGTATGGCCCCTAGGTCATAGGTCGTATGGCCTTTAGGTCGCTAGGTCGGCAGGGGTTTAGGTCGTATGGCCCTTAGGTCGCTAGGTCGGCAGGGGTTTAGGTCGTATGGCCCTTAGGTCGTAGGTCGTTGGCTTTTAAATCGTTAGGTCGTTACCTACCCTAAGTCGCTCGGCCTATTTAACTCGCACCTGTTTTAGTGTTTCTAACCCCTAGGTCGTTCAGGGTTTAGGTCGCGCACCTCGTTAGGTCGCGTACCCTTTAAACCGTTAGGTCGCGAGGTCCTTACCCTCTTTAGGTCGCGAACCCACTTAGGTCGCTTGACCTGGATTCCCTCTAGGTCGTTAGGCCTTATACCGATAAGTCGCTTGCTCCAGTTAGGTCGCTCGGCCATTTTGTTAGGTCGCGTGAACCCTTAGGTCGTTAGACCTCATTTTGCTTTAGGTTGAACACCGTAGCAGGGGCGTTGCCCCCGCACCCCCACCTAGGGGGTTGCCACCCCCCTGGACCCCCCTCCGTAGGCGATCTTATCTGAAAAACATTCAACAGAACTTCCACTTTGATGCATTTTGAGCTGATTTCCTCGGATTTTGTTCACGTCTTCGAATGTGAATTTTTGTGATAGATTGTTTCAACAATCGTTTTATGACTTGTCACTTTAAAGATATATGAAGGTTTCAATACTAGTAGTAAATATCAAAACTCTTTCATCAAAGCGATTTCAACACTATTTTAAATATCAAAAGTTCGTTTTCTCAAACCGATTTCCAATCTACTAGTATATACAAGCCTTTACTTCACTCGGATGAGAAATCGACTTAAACGACTTAGTAAAACGAGTGGTATGAAACGCTTGCGTTCACTTCGTCGGTTAGCTCTTGGACTTGTTCGATTGAACCCTTTTTGTGACAATTTCCTAGTGAAGATCTACAGTTTGTTCGTAAATATTTAAGTTAAGCTAGTGGTTATGGGACATGAAGCTAAACTCATATATTTACTGGCTTAGTGTAATTGACACTTCCTTATGATCATGACGATCATTTTTGTGATTTAGACTAGCGATTGAGCGATGTCTCTTTGTCTACGAGGGAGACTAGACCCCGCTTTTGTGATGTTTCGCCATCACATATATGGGGTAGCACCCCATGGTCTTCGGGCCATTCCTGTGTGAAAATTTAATGGATAGCTTCCATGAGCTAGCTTCTCATCATGTGTTTTACACGTAGGTGAGTTTTCATGCTCCCATTCATGTGTTAGGTCTTCCCCCCTTTTTATGTGTTTTCTGGATTTCTGGTGATGATTTCTAGAATTTTGTGCTTCACCAATTTTCATGATTTTCATTGATATGATATCAGTTTTTGTGCATTGGTGAATTTATGTGTTATTGACTTGTTATGAATACAAGTTTAGGGTATGATACCCTATTTTATCTTTGAGAAGATTCTTGTGATATTGATTGATCTTTTGTTGATTATCATTTACATACTTATAGTAGTATGCCGTTATGGTTGTTACATGTTCATGCCATATTATTTATCCTATACCTTATCATCTGATATTTATAGCTACACTGATCAATTTATTATTTTCTTATAAATAATACTCGGGTTAGACCGAGATGTTACAGGTGCTTCTGCTTGACTTCTCTTCAGGATTATTCTGACTTTTGGCTAACTACATAGATTAGTAGTTTTTGGATGTACACATTTGAGATATAGACTCTATGTAGTGTACTTATTCTTTTGTATAGCACATGATGCTATTCTTTTGTATTATCGTGGATCTTTCTGACCACTACTCTGATGTACACTTTCATGTGTTATATATTTATTCATATCTTCTTCCGCCTTTGTGATATGGATGTCTGTGACTGATTTATGTTATGATTATTTCTATGTTTGTTTCCGAAGATTATATATAGCCACCGTGTGATAGCTTTGTGTTTTTATCGGTATGTCGGATTTCCTCCTTAAAAGATATGCATTCTATTCTATTTGACATATCGGTGCTCGCAAAAAGAAGTTACATGGATGGTCGCTCCTCCACAGCCTTATTCTCCGTGCTAATTGACAGCACTACATCGTAGTGTTCTTGGTTTGTGTGGGTATAGAGGTGGGGCGTCACAGATATCGTATTGATATGGTTTTTGAAATGGAAATGATATTTTTGTTTTGAAGTATAAAATATTTTGAAATGACCGCGGTGTTATAATAACGTGGGGGTTGTTAAAGAGACCAAGATCGGTTATTTTCATACTCTCTGCCAATGCCGAAAACCACTTTAACAACCGTGTACGCGGTGGAGATTCCAGAATGAAGTAGGATGGTGGCGACGATCCTATATGAGGTATATACGTGGACCCGACTCCCGTGAGTTGGCATAAGGTGGCTAAAACAGGAGCAATTGATGGGCCAAGTGAGGTAGCTCCTCCGATCGGACACACTTCTTCGTATACCATTCTATTACTTTGTGATTGATTTGGTGCGCACCTTCAGATTTTCGGGAGTGTGGCTTGAGGTGGGCGGTAGTTGCTGTTATGCGTTACCACCAGCCCGAAAGTGCAATTGGTATATTTACCCTGGCATTGCCTATTTGTGCCATGTCAGCTACCTTAGCGAGACCTCTACGAGTTTGTTTTATACCATACCTATGGAGTGCCATCTGATAAGCCCGGTTTATGGGATGTTACGGTACTGTATAGACTATGGGAATATAAATAAAAATGTGTTAAGGGGGAAATGGGTAATGCCTTAACGCTATTTTAATTGTTTACTTTACTATAGACATTATTATAATAGTGTATATTACTACATAGTAGACATTTTAACGGATCCTTAGAGGATGGTTATTCCAAACATCCTTTGAGTTACTTATATTTCAGTTGATATTTCACTTGAGTTGGATTTATTGATAATCCTGACTCGAGTGTTTTGTGTTTTGCTTTACGCTCAGGTCAGACTGAGTGATACATCATTTGAGACTCACCTTTGGAGTTGGAGCTTCGCTTGGAGATCCATCTATCGATTCAGCTTTCAATTATTCAGTTGATTCCTGTGATGTATTCAGATTTTGTTATTTGATTATTGTATTCAAGACTTCTGTTATATCTTGTTTTAACTCTGTTATATATATAGTAGCTTCATGAACTAATATTCATTTGTTTCCGCTGCTTATTGTTATATTACTCTGTGTCTGTGATTCCGTGATTATTTTATTTACTGTATATGCTGAGTTTTGCCAAATATAAATTAACAATCTAATATTTTGAGCAATTCAAGTCCGACATGTGCGGATGCGAATGGTTGAAAATACCAGGATGTTACAGTTGGTATCAGAGCGAGGTTTTAGGCAAACTTAGCTTATAAAGTAAATTTAATTACAGAATCGCTTTCGTTCGAGTTTGAATTCCTTCCTTTTGACTCGGTTTCCTTTGAATTTTTGAATGTTTCCCCCGGTTTCAAAATCCATTCTTGTCTCTCCCTATTCGTGTTTTCTTGACTCTGAAGTATCCCATAGCCCCACTATATAATTTGTAAAGGGGTGAAATCCTTTACAATTGGCATTGATTCACCGGAGATTTCTGTATCCTCGGTCCACGATGCTGCTATTTTTTGCTATACCCGAATTCTATCTATGGCGATCAAATGTCGATTTACTCCAGAATTCTGCCTCAATCTTATTTTGAAGTCACGGTTGACCTGGTTAAGGTCGCCCACGATTCATATAAGTTATACGTTTTTCTCTTTTGTTATTTAATCATTCTTATCTCCTTATCAAACCTATCTTCTAGTTTGAATTCTTTTGATTAGGGTCTCTCAAAAATTTGAATCTCTATCGTTGTTTTGAAATCCATTCTCGAATCATCGAGTGAGGGAGTGTATTTGTATTTAATATAAAAATGTTTTATATATTGTGGTTTGAGTTGTTAATGTTGATTTGAATTTTTGATCGATTCGTCTGATCAACACTATCGATAGGATTTCCAAAACACTTGAACAGAACAAACTGACACAATATTGTTTTCAAATATGGTAAATGACATGAATTTTGTATAATTATATTATATATAAGTATAATTTTCTGAAATTAATTTGTTAAATAAATTGGTTGTTAAAAACAATAATATTTGATTTCATTAATGGTTTTGTAAACCTTTGACCATTGCCAAATGGTATAAATAATGAAATTATAAAACATGGTTATAAACTGATTTGGGAATTGAAATGAATTTAAATTTAGAATTTGAGAATTTAATTTTCGGTGATTCCAAACTTTGGTTTTAAAAATTTAGAATGTATATTATTTAAAGTATTTTCGAATAGAAATTGTTTTCAGAGAATTTTAAAATTTTAAATCAGTACTCTCCTATTTTGTCGCTGGGAAATAATTTCGGTGATGATTGTAGCATCATCGACATTCATTTTCGAGTTTCAGAGTGGAGGGACAATTAGTGGCTTTGCTACACTTTTGTTTTAGAAAATGAATTTGATTTGAATTTCTAAAGTATGATTTGGATTATATAAATAGGTATATGTTTATAGATTTGATTTGATATGTAGAATACATATATACACACATATATATATATATGTATGTATGTATATTTTATATCTCAATGGTTTGAATTGAAATCGGAAATTTAATTCTTAAATTTTGATAAGAGATGATTTCAGCTATAAAAGAAGCCAAAATTTTTGAATAAATGTTTAAACTTGAAATAATTGAATTGAAATTTTTTATTTGTGTAATACTAAATTTCATTCCAATATATATAGCTTACTTAATTTTTGTTTGAAAGAAATCTTTGGTAACAAACATTAATAAATTGAAACTAAATTAACTTAATGAAATACCTTGAATTTAAAATCAATTGTTGAATATAAATTAATTTAAATTGAAATTTATATGGTTTAAATTAATTGTTTATTTTGTTTCTCAATCTATTTTCTTTCTGGTTATTTCTGTTCTCCTACCTCGTTCCTTTTCGGGGACGAAAAGTTTTGAGTGGGGGAGAGTGTAACGACCCGTAAATTTTAGTGGTTTTATTTATTTAATTAATTGAATTTTTGTGAAATTTTAAATAATTGAATTTTGAAATAAAAATTTGATGTTTAGAATACGTATATTTAAACATAACAACTGGTAATTTTTCATCAGATAAAATGGAAGTTTATTTTCTTATGTAATTTTTATTTGAATTCCAATCGTTAATAATTGATGATAATAAAATGTTTTCCAAATCTGAATATTTTTACACGATAAATTTGTAAATCATATTCTGAGTTAGACGTCATATTTGTTTCTTCAAATTTGTACTGCTATTGCTCCATTTATCTTATTTTCGCCGTTTATCTTATTTTCGGCGTTTTAGCAGCATTTTCAGTATCGATTATCAATTTTGATCAGATGATCGTACCTTTGATATCTGTATATCGTTTTGATTGTCTCGTCATGCTGATCTCTGCGGTATATTCAATTCTGTGTTTTGAAGTCCGGTACGTGGCGGAAACCACGAAACGGTTAATCGCATCAGTACCCGTTTTGAGTCCTTTCATTTCTGAGACCTTTTGTTTCCTTCATCTATTCATTTTCCATCATGCTAGCTATCAGCCACTTATTCAATATAAAGTTCACTTGAATTGACGTTAGAAAAATGAATAGTCATCCGTTGATAATAAAATGCGCGTTCATTCTTGTTAGCGCCAAAGTTGGTCACTAACACCGAAATCCAAATGAAAGCACTAACCAACAATCACAGATCACAGATAGAATGTATGTAGAGAGTAATAATGTGAAGAACGGTAAAAGTTAAAAAGAAAGCAGTAAAAACAGATGGTTTATAGTGGTTCGGTTGACTCCGGCCTACGTCCACTCCATAAATTTCCTTTTTATTGATATTAGAATCAATTACAGTTACAATCCAGAGTTTTTAGAAAAACAATGGCAGAGCAGCCTTAGTATAGAAGACGAAGAGAGATAGAATGGAGATCCCCTTTTCTGAAGCCCTACATGATATATTTATAGGCAAAACTGGAGTTGCTGGACTTCCTGAGTAATTCGGGCCCATCAAGCCCAAAGCCGAACCAGACTCCTCATCCCGGCCGATCCCAAACTCTCCGCAAGCGGACCCGAAGTAGCCAGGGTACTAACCCGAAGTCCATCTCGAAGTTAACCCAGAGCAAATCTAAACGCGGACCCACTCTACGCCGATCGGTAGCCTTCCTACCGAGCCACTTCAACATGCCTATCCACCCAGAGATGCTGAACCACCTCCTTTGGGCCGACCCAGAGATGCTAATCCACTCCATACTCTAGTATGCCGATCCACACCACCAGTGACCGAGCGGCACTTGCCGAACCAGCTACACCGAGCCACATCCCACGAAGTCGACTCGAAGCAACAACTTCTTGGACACGAGGTGGCCGAACAATGTCATTCCGACCCACTTCATATCCCACTGAGATACCGAGCAACAAACTGAAGCGAAGGTCCTTAAGACTCGAAGCAACCGAGCCCCATTCCATTCCAAGCCAGTTCCTTCGATTCCTACCGAGCCACCCCGACCGAACCACAATGCCGAGCGACAACCAAGGCTGACTCATGATCTAACTAGGCCGAACCACTTTCCACGATGAGCCACCAACACGGCCGAGCCACTAACACAGCCGAGCCACCCATGCCGAGCCACCCATGCCGAGCCACCTAAAAGACTCGAAGAAATCATCCATACAACTCGAAGCTCGACTCCATACGACTCGAAGCAAATCCAGGGCGACTTGCGACTCATCGAAACCCAAGTTTCAAGTATCCAATAACCTTCATCCATCGACTATGCCGAATCCTGGCTGTAGACCCATGATTATTATCCATGCTTAATCGTCCGTCCATCCAGTTGACTAAATACGTCATGAACCAACCTCGATGAACGAGTAGTCAATTTAGTTAAGTCCGCCTATCTACGGCCTTGCCAAAAGGCGGGTTAACACTTGCCCCCCAAAACATGCCTTGCTATTGGAAGGTGTGTTTTGAATAGCCCCAAGTCCGATATCCGAAGTCCGTATGTCATCCACATCTATACTTTCTGATTCATAATCCAATCCATTTTATCCAAGTGCCATCGCCGTATCCTTATCCGAATCTATGACTGCTCCGAGTCAATATCCAATTCCTATCCTGAAACCAAATCCTCATCCAATTCCATATCCATCCAAAATCAATTAACTGAATCCACGATCTCTTCAGATCATTTTATCTGAGTCCGGGACCTCTCCGGGTCCTGTAGTCCGTATCCGGGGCCACTCCGGGTCCATGCCCAAATCCTTAGCTGTTCATAGCCAATATCTAGATCCATAACTTCTCCATGTTCTTGCCAAGTGCAATCCACACTTGACGATCCATATGAAGCAATGTCCCGACCTAAGTCCTAGACCGATGGTGACCCGGTTCAGTGTCCCTGAACGCTAAGCAATGTCGTGGCTTAAGTCCTAAGCCGAGTCCTGGTCGCTCTGGACCCTTGCCGAGCATAGTCCATACTCGACGACCTGAAATAACAAGTGATTGATCGGTAGGGGCCTAAGTCCTAGGCCGAATCCTGGTCACTCCGGACCCTTGCCGAGCACAATCCATACTCGACGACCTGAAATAGTATCCGATAGATAATATGGGGCCTAAGTTCTAGGCTAAAATCTGGTCTCTCCGGACCCTTGCCGAACATAGTCCATGCTCGACGACCTTTTAGCCAAAAACCAGAGGAAAATCCAATCAAAATCCAATTCGAAATCCAAATCGAACTAGAAAACCAGAAATCCATATCAAAAATCAAACATCCAAAGCAAAAAACCAACAAAACCGGGAGTTCAAACCGAACTCCAAAACTAAAGCAGAAGAAAGCAAGTGTCCAGACCAAAAAAGAAAAAACAGATTTCACAAACTAGGGCAGCACGGTTCATCATCGTCTCAGAGCATGCCTAGGGGTTATCTCCATCCCCGTACATGAGTAAGCGACTTAGTCGTTAGCCGAAAGTTTGTTACTTATTCCAAACCATCATGATCAGTTGATGACCAACCAACCACCATTCCTGGGCCTCGCGCCATCGTCGTTCAGGGTAGGCACTGGCTGCTCCTGTTCCACCACCGCATTTTGAGTTTCGACATATTGTCGTAGCTGACCATTCCTTACATGCTCCTCGATAATATCCTTTAGATGTCGGCAGCTGTTAGTATCATGCCCGTCCAGGTCATGAAAGAGACAGTGCCTTCCTGATGCCCTTTCACGTTCTGAGGGTTCCCTTCTCACCGGCCTTCGATAAGGAAGGCGATCCTGAGTATCCAAGAATATCTGCTCTAATGTTGCGTTCTATCCTGTGTATGTGGAGAATTTTGGTTCTCTCCAGCGCTTCCTTTTCCCTTTATCCTTGTCATTACCCGAGCTTTCACCGGGCGGTCCTCCATCCTTAACCATGTTTACTTCCTTTGACTTCATATCCAAACATGCATCTTCTTGTCGAAGAAATCTTTCAGCTTCATGAAAGAATTCCCCGAGATCTAGTGGTGGATCCCGTATCAATGATACTTTGAAATCTGAATTATCCTTGACTCCTGATACTACAGCCATCAGAACCATTGATGGATCCGGCCGATCCACCGAAGCAACTGCTGCATTAAACCGAGTTAAGAAAGTCCTGAGCGATTCATCCGCCCTCTGTTTAACCGACGTCAGTGTCATCACATTCTTCGGCCTTTTTATGTGAACTCGGAACTGACTTAAGAACTTATCCACCAGTTCTGTCCATGTTCCAATAGATCCATCCTCCAGCTGTCTGAACCACATAGCAGCTATATCGGTCAAATACAGGGGGAAACACCGAGCCATAACCTTCTATGATGCCCCCAACACTTCCATATTCCTTGTGTACCTGATCAAGTGGTCAATGGGGTCCGTCTTCCCGTTGTATACTTCCAGAGTGGGCAGCTTGAAATCGGGTGGATTCCTAGCTATCCTGATGTTCCGGGTAAACGGACTTATGTTGACTCCCTCCAAATCCCTGTTTGTCGGACCTCCGCGAATGGTTCGCCCGATGATGTCAGCCAATCCAGCGTTACCTACCAAGGGCTGCCCCCTATCCATATTTCCTAACTGCCCCCAAGTCCTCGGGGGAATTTCGGTACATACTTCTCATCACGTACTCCTGTATTCCTGTTGGCGTTGGGTTGCGCAGCGTCATATGGTATCCCTCCGTTGATTGGTCCAACATTTCCTAGTGGTGTGCCCCCAAGTCTAGGTCCATCCAAATTGATAGCTATTTGTTGACTGGGAGCTGCTCCCTGTTGAATCACTCCATCTGCCTGTCGGTTGAGTCCTTCTAATCCAGCTCCAAAACTTGAGCACCTGCAGTTCCCGATTGTCCAAATTGCCTAAGAAGAGCCTGCATCATCTGCTCCTGCCGTTTCATCATCTGCTCCTGCATAGAATCCATCATAACCTGCATCTCGTCCCGAGTTATGTAGATGGATGCATGATCCACTCCAGTTCCAGAAGTGGCTGCTTGACTTCCCTCTTGGTTGCTCCTCTCCGCTACTTTCTTCCTTGTTGGTGGTCTAGCCATTGCTTTCTAAAATCCAAGTTCCCAAGCTTCTGAATCCAAAATCCAAGCTTCTGAATCCCTGAGTGCTAGCGTTCTCAGTGAAAGCACCAAAATGTTAGCACCAAAGTTGGTCACTAACACCAAAATCCAAATGAAAGCACCAACCAACAATCATAGATCACAGATAGAATGTATGTAGAGAGTAATAATGTGAAGAATAGTACAAGTTAAAAAGAAAGCAATAAAAACAGATGGTATATAGTGGTTCGGTTAACTCCGGCCTACGTCCACTCCAGAAATTTCCTTTTTATTGATATTAGAATCAATTACAGTTACAATCCAGATTTTTTGGAAAAACAATGGTAGAGCAGCCTTAGTATAAAAGACGAAGAGAGATAGAATGGAGATCCCCATTTCTGAAGCCCTACATGCTGTATTTATAAGAAAAACGGGAGTTGCTGGACTTCTTGAGTAATCCGGGCCCATCAAGCCCAAAGCCGAACCAGACTCCTCATCCCGGCCGATCCCAAACTCTCCGCAAGCGGACAAGAAGTAGCCAGGGTACTGACCCGAAGTCCATCTCGAAGTTAACCCAGAACAAATCTAAACGTCGACCCACTCTACGCCGATCGGTAGCCTTCCTGCCGAGCCACTTCAACATGCCTATCCACCCAGAGATGCCGAACCACCTCCTTTGGGCCGACCCAAAGATGCTGATCCACTCCATACTCTAGTATGCCAATCCACACCACCAGTGATCGAGCGGCACTTGCCGAACCAGCTAGGCCGAGCCACCTCTCATGAAGTCGACTCGAAGCAACAACTTCTTGGACATGAGGCGACCGAACGATGTCATGCCGACCCACTTCATATCCCACTGAGATACCGAGCGACAAACCGAAGCGAAGGTCCTTAGGACTCGAAGCAACCAAGCCCTATTCCATGCCGAGCCAGTTCCTTCCATTCCTACCGAGCCACCCCGACCGAACCACAATACCAAGCGACAACCAAGGCTGACTCATGATCTAACAAGGCCGAACCACCTTCCATGATGAGCCACCAACACGGCCGAGCCACAAACACAGCTGAGCCACCCATGCCGAGCCACCAATGCCAAGCCACCCATGTCGAGCCACCTAAAGACTCGAAGAAATCATCCATACAACTCGAAGCTCGACTCCATACGACTCGAAGCAAATCCAGGGTGACTCGCGACTCATCGAAACCCAAGTTTCAAGTATCCAATAACCTTTGTCCATCGACTATGCCGAATCCCAGCTGTAGACCTATGATTATTATCCATGCTTGATCGTCCGTCCATCTAGTTGACTAAATCCATCATGAACCAACCTCGATGAACGAGTAGTCAATTTAGTTAAATCCGCCTATCTACGGCCTTGCTAAAAGGCGGGTTAACAATTCTTTTCTATTTGCCTGCTTCTCTTCTCTTTTCCTTTCTCTAATCCTTTTTTTCTTCTGCAATATATATTTTTTACAGTAAGTTTTCTGAACCTTTTCCCTTCTTTCTCTTTTCATTATTCTCTAAACATTTTCCACTTCCTCTTTATATTGTTCGGCCATCAAACTCTCGCCTCTCCTCTTCTTCAACCCGCGCAACCACCTCACGCAAGCAATGTCCACCACCTCACCATGTGCCGCCACAACACGCGCACCCGCAATTACTCCACTTCTTCCTTGTTCAACCAGCAACCCCTTGTCTAACAGCCCCTCCTCCTCTTACCGAAGAGCACACCCAACCCCATAGGCACCTTCCTTTCCTTTTCAGTTGAATTTGTAGGTGAATATATATATTAACATATATATTAGTTTATATATATAATGTTATAAAGTTAGTTCCTGCTACATGTTTTGGAATGTATATTATGGAAGTCTGTAGCTTGGTTATACTTTCGCTTCCTCTTTTATATATATATGTATATTAAAGCTACATATATTTGGAGTTTTGGATATATATATATATATATATATATATATATATATATTTAAGAACAGAGTTGCTTTGACAAACCTGTACACTTGATATATGTATGCCACTTCTGGTGCATATGGTATAGATTCTACTTATCGTTATATATATAATCTAATATATGCTGCTTTCATGTAGTGTTTTAAATATATAATACTGTTAGTCTATAATATTTATACCTATATCAATCTATGTTTTGAAAAGTATTGTTTGAAGTGGTATCGGTTTGTATACATAGTAGTTTTATATAAGATATGTTGGTTTATAATACGTAAGTTTATAAAGGGAAATATACATATAAATATATAATCTTATATATATATATGAAAGAGGCTATGCGGTAGGATCGTATAATATGGAATAGTGGAACGGTCTAGGTAGATTGCAATAAGTAGTAGTAAGTAAAGTAGACACCAAGACTTTATACTGGTTCAGACCTCTTGTCCTACGTCCAGTCCCTAAGCTCCTCTTAGGAATTCTACTAACTAAAACCCTCACTTAACCCGGAGGAATAGGTTTACAACTTACCCGAACAACCGAACGGGATTCCTTGCCTCAACTACCGAAGAGGACTTCAACTAGATACAAAGAGTATTTCTGACTTGTTGTGTTCTTGATAACACTAATGAGTCTAATTGAGTACAATTTTCCTATAATCTTATCCTCGAGAGTATGCAAAGTGTTTGTGAAGATTTAGGAAATGTGAATTGCTATGAATCAAAAAGGTGTTATAGATAAAACAGAGATTCAAGCAATTGAAGTGGTTTGTGATTGCTTTTGAAAACTTAAGAAATCTGAAAGTATGTTCAAGAAAATAGAGAGATTAAAGCAATTAGAATTGGTGGTTTGCAAATGATAGAAACATGTATTTATAGGTATAGAAGAGGTGTATCTATTTGCAAAAGATTCAGGCAAGAGATGCATCCATTACCATTGGAGAATGGTTGCAACTCTTGGGAAGAAGAAGGTGTCTTTTCAGTGAAAATTCGCAGGTTCAAATTCAGTTGACTGAGCAGGGATTTCAGTCGACTGAAAATATGAAGTAAAATTTTCAGGAACAAATTCAGTCGACTGAGCAGAACTTCAGTCAACTGGAACTGTGCATGTTTGTGTATG
Organism: Allium fistulosum; assembly: GCA_030737815.1. Classification (NCBI taxonomy): domain Eukaryota; kingdom Viridiplantae; phylum Streptophyta; class Magnoliopsida; order Asparagales; family Amaryllidaceae; genus Allium; species Allium fistulosum. Next base: position 881,515,412 of record CM060903.1, read on the forward strand.
TGCCACAGGTTCAGTCGACTGGTCATCCTTGTTCAGTCGACTGAACTACTAAATTGTGCACAGTGAATGTTTATTAAAAAATGAAGTTTATAAAATGTGTTCTAGTGTTTGTGCAAGCCTCTTGAGGATAGATTTTAACAATAAATCTAAACTAAGATCTATATAAAAATCATACTTATGTTTATCATTGGTCTTCATCGTTCTTCCTTTAGCTTTGCACATATCTCTTCCTTTTTGTTGAAGCACATTGTCATTGATCAAAATCTTATCGTATCAACATTCTCCCCCTTTTTGATTGATGACAATACCTATGTTTGTAGAGATGTAATTATCTTTCCTCCCCCTGAATATATGCACTATCTTTCCTACAAAACAAAGTTAGTTACATAGATTTCTCCCCCTTTGTCATCGACAAAAAGGAAGTAATAATATATAGAAGTATATAATTTGCAAGTAACAGAGCAACCATATGCAAATATAACCACAAAGCGAATAATACAAACCATAGAGTATCACAAATAAAAGAAGGCTATTTATACAAGCCTTTGCAGAAATTGTTAGAAATTAATAAAGAGTTCCGGAAACCAAACCATCAAAAAATGTTCAAGGTTCCCTGTCCCAATCATAAGAGCCTTCACGATCTCTTTCAGGTTCACGAATAACAGGTCCACCTGTGGGTGGTCTATAAGTTCGTCCTCCTTGACCACCACTAGTTCCACTCGTGCTGCTGCTTGGATGTTCTTCGGATGATGTCCATGTGAAAGTTGGTGCCAGACGTTTGCCACGATGTTGAAGCGGTAGTGGAGCTTGAGCATGAGATGGCATTCCATAACTTGTTGAAGAATCCTTTAATTTTATCAAGCTTGTGATCTACCTTCTTGAGACGATTATCAAGAATTTGTTGATTCCTTAATAAAATCCCCAATGATTGATTGGTAGTATAACTTGGCTCAATGATACGAATTTCATCTTCTTGGTCGAAAGATTCTTCATGTGGAGCTTGTGGAGGTTGTTGCGGTTCTTGATGCCTAGCTTCCCATTCGGCAAGAGATATGATGCGAGGAGGTCTAGCCGGGAGTTGCATAAGGCTTATAGTGCGTTGATTAATTTGATGAACTATTGTGTTTTTGAAGTCGAATAATGGCGTATCAACATTGAGGAGAAGTCGCATGATATATTCTCCAAAATATATTGTTCGCATTTTTCCATTGTTAAAAGTGAGAAATTCATCTAGAATGAGTTGGACCCAATTGACTTGAATGTTGCCCCAAATAGCGTATAGAGCTCGATAATTGATGGGGTAAACAATTTCATATGAGCCCGTTCGTGGAGTAATTGTTCTCATAAGAGCTTTGTGAAGAACTCTAGCTCTAGGTCGTAGGGAAGTGGCTTTAAAATCTCTAATGTTGATATTATCATCCAAAAATTGATGGTTTATGTTATCTCGAATTTGTGGATTGAATTCTATCTCTTCAAGCTTTCTCCCTACATTAGGTGATCCTAAGATGTGTGCAATTCGATCTAAGGAGAACCAAACTTTCTTCCCGCACACCATACTCCAAACACTATCATTTGGATTTCTTGGAGTTTGGTGTCCAAGGTTGAGGTTTGCATAAAATAATTTGACCATGATATGATTTATTGCATGGTCATTTCATTTTAAATCCAAGAGAGAAGTTAAACCTGCCTGATCCGTTAATGCTTGAATGTTGTATGTCTGGAGGCTTTGGAAATCAATGAAGGAGTGTTCGAAAATGCGAGAGTTCTTCATTTTGTTCCACCTCGCTACAGCTACTCCATCATAGAGCCATTGTGCAATTTGAGCATCAATTGGCTCGGAGGATAAAGAAGAAGCTCTTGATCTTTTTGGTGCCATTTGTGAGAGATTTGAGAGTAATTTGAGGATTGGGGGCTAGGGTTTTGGAAAACAATGGGGAAGAGAGAACTTTTGCAATGTAAAAAGTGAATGGAAAAGGTGGAAACTGGTGGATAAAAGGGAAAAGTTGCTTGGGAATTGGCGTTCAGTTGACTGAAAAGTCTATCAGTCGACTGAATTGAAGGCCGAAAAATTTCTGTGTTGAATTCAGTCGACTGAACAGGATTTTTAGTCGACTGAACCGTTGTCTGAAAGTTTCTGTTGAAAGTTTAGTCGACTAGGCAGAGGGTGTCAGTCGACTGAGCTATGGAAAATTTGTTTTCTACTTAATATTCAGTCGTCTGGGCAGAGTTGTTTAGTTGACTGAGTTTATAATTTTTTATAATATTTGCTTATAAAACATCTTTAAAAGAAATTATTCCTAATTCTCGTCGCAATTTTATAAATGAGTTTTCTAATAAAGATTTAGTAAATATATCGGCAATCTGATTTTCGGTAGAAATATGTTCTAAATTTATGATTCCTTTTTTGATATTGTCACGTAGAAAATGGTGACGAATATCAATATGTTTTGTACGAGAATGATTAACTGGATTTTTAGATAAATTTATTGTACTTGTATTATCACAATATATTGTAGAGTTTGTTAATTTTATATTAAAGTCTTTAAGTGTTTGTTGCATATATATGACTTGTGTACAAGCCAGAGCAACAGATATATATTCCTCTTTACAAGTTGAAAGTGAAACACAATTTTGTTTCTTACTAAACCAAGATACAAGCGATTTTCCAATGAAATGGCATGTACCACTTGTACTTTTTCTATCAGTTCGAGATCCACCAAAATCAGCATCACTAAATGACACTAACTCGATTGGACAATCTTTTGGATAGAAAAGACCAAAGTCCTTAGTATTATTAAGATATCGCATAATTCGTTTTACTGCTCTTAAATGCGATTCTTTAGGATTAGCTTGAAAACGTGCACATAAACATACACTCATCATTATGTCTGGTCTACTAGCGGTTAAGTATAGTAAAGAGCCTATCATACTTCTAAACAACTTTTGGTCTACATTTTTGCCATTTTCATCACGATCGAGATGAGTTGTAGTACTCAAAGGAGTAGGTTTTCCAGAAGTGTTTTCCATTCCAAAACGTTTGGTTAAATTTGCACAATATTTTTCTTGGTTTAAGAAAATTCCACTCGTTAATTGTTTAATTTGTAATCCGAGAAAATAAGATAATTCTCCCATGTGTGACATTTCGAACTCCTTAGTCATTATATTTGAAAATTCTTTACATAAGTTTTCATTAGTTGAACCAAATATAATGTCATCTACATATATTTGAATTATTAGAATGTCATTAGTAGTGTTTTTAATGAATAGAGTTTGATCTACTTTTTCGGATTTGAAATCCTGAATCTAGTAAATAGCTTTTAAGTCTCTCATACCAAGCACAAGGTGCTTGTTTAAGACCATATAGGGCTTTCTTTAATTTATATACATGATCCGGATATTTTTCATGTATGAATAAAGGGGGTTGTTCGACGTACACATTTTCTTTTATAAAACCATTTAGAAAATCACTTTTAACATCCATTTGATAAAGTTTAAAATTGTGAAAACAAGCGAAGGCTAATAGAATACGTATTGCTTCAAGTCTTGCAACGGGAGCAAATGTTTCTTCAAAGTCGATACCTTTCTCTTGATTATATCCTTGTGCTACTAGTCTAGCTTTAGTCCTAGTTATATTTCCTTGTTCGTCTATTTTGTTTTTGTAAACCCATTTTGTTCCTATAACAGATTGATTATTCGGACGGGGAACTAATTCCCAAACATCGTTACGTTCGAATTGATTTAATTCCTCTTGCATAGCAATAATCTAGTAGTCGTCTGTTGATGCTTCTTTAGGATTTTTAGGTTCTGATGTAAAAATAAAAGCAACATGTCCCATTTGGTTTAGTTGACTTCTAGTTTTAACTAGATAATCAATTTCTCCAATTATGTTTTGTACAGGATGATCTCGTAAGATTCTAGGTGGAGATCTAAGTTCGGTATCATTCATATTTTCAAGATTTGTATTATCAATATTTATTATACATTCGTCGTCATCTTTTATACTCAAGTTTTTATTAAAGTTTTCATCAAAAGATACATGTAAAGTTTCTTCGATTATATTTGTTCGTTTATTAAAAACTCGATATGCCTTACTTCGTTCTGAGTATCCTACAAAAATTCCTTCGTCAGCTTTCGGATCAAATTTTCCCAGTTGGTCTTTTGTATTTAAAATAAAACATTTTGATCCAAATATTTTAAAATAAGAAATATTTGGCTTTCTATTGTTAAAAAGTTCATATAAAGTACTTTTAGTTAATGGTCTAATAGAAATACGATTTAATACATAACATGCAGTAGCTACGGCTTCTGCCCAGAAATGTTTTGGTAGAAGACTTCCATTTAATAATGTTCTTGCACATTCTTGTAATGTTCTATTCTTTCTTTCTACTACTCCATTTTGTTGAGGAGTTCTAGGAAATGAAAAGTTATGATTTATTCCTTTCTTTTTACAGAAAGATTCAAAAGCTTCATTTTCAAATTCGCCACCATGATCACTTCGTATATTCTTAATTTTCAAATCTTTAGTGTTTTGAATTCTTTTGACAAATGTTTTAAAATGTTCAAATGTATCACTTTTATTTTTCATAAAAATAGTCCATGTATATCTTGAGAAATCATCAACTATTACAAATACATATCGATTATGATTTATGGATTGAACTTGTGTTGGTCCGAAAAGATCCATATGAAGTAATTCTAGTGGTTGTAATGTTGAAATATTTTTCTTAGATTTGAAAGATGATTTTGTTAATTTTCCTATTTGACAATCATCACAAAGATTTTTTATTTTAAAGTTTATCTTAGGTAAACCTCTTACTAATTCATTTTTAGAAAGTTTTCTAATAGTTTTGAAATTAATATGACAAAATCTTTTGTGCCATAACCAAGGATCATTATCTTTGGCTAGTAAACACATATTTGTATTATGATTAATTTTCATATTTAGAACATAAATATTCCTATCTCTATTTCCCTCAAAAACAAGATTTTGGTTTTGATCAAAAATACTACATTTATTTTCCGAAAAAGTTATTTTAAATCCTTTGTCACAAAGTTGACTTATGCTTAGTAGATTATGTTTTAGATTTTCAACTAATGAAACATTTGTAATAAAAGGTAAATTTGATGTACCGTAATTTCTCACATCTCCTCTGCCAATGATATAGCCTTTTGAATTGTCTCCGAAGGTAACCGAGCCACCATCAAAGTATGTGATGTTTGTAAGCATATCTTTGTCGCCGGTCATGTGTTTTGAGCAACCACTGTCTAGTATCCATTTCTTCTTTTTGAGTGGGACCTGAAAATAAAAACAAAATTATTGGTACCCACCTTTCAATAGGGTCCTAAAAGTTAGAACTTAGGAAACCAAACCCAATTTGGTTCAGTATCCTTTTTATAAATATAATTTTTATTATTATGAACACTAACCATAAATGTTTTAATATATTTATTCCTAATTAAAATATTGTTAGTTTTTGGAACCCAAATTTTAATTATCTTAGTTTCTACTTTTGTTCTAATAGGTTCTATTTGTTGTTTTGAATCAATATTCCTTTTAAAATTTGTATTTTTCTTTTTACAAATTTTTGACTCCTTTTTATATCCTAATCCATGTTTATTTGAGGAGGATTGAGAATTTTCTAAAATCTTAGATAAATTTTCTCTTCCTTCGTTAAAATTAGAGACATTTTTAGAGACATTTTCTAACTCAACTTGTCTAATCTTAGTTTTTAACTCATGATTTTCAGAGACAATTATATCATTCTTTGTCTTTTGAGTTTCAATTTCTTGACTTAAAAGTGATAATTCAGTTTCCGAATTTGAAAGAGACTCTTGAACTTTTTCAAGTTCTTCTTCTAGAATTTTCTTTTCATCTTTTAACATATATCTTTCAAATTTAGCTTTGTTTTGATTTTCACGAGTTTCCTTGAGTTTCTTTTTAAGAGTTTTTATTGTGCTCAAAAGTTCTATGTTTACATCAATTAAATCGTCGAAAGTTAAATTACTAACCTCAGATTCTTGAGCCATAAAGCATACATTCGCTTGTTCATTGTTGCTATCATTATCACTTTCAGATGAAGATGAATCTGAATCGTCCCATGTTATAGAGAATGCCTTCTTTTTGAATTTTTCTTTCTTTACTTTGTTATTTAGAGTTCTTTGATTCTCCTTCTTTTGTTCTGGACAATCTTTGTGCATGTGACGTTTCTTGTGACAGTTGAAACACTCTATGTTCGAGGATGTAGGTTTGTTCAAGAAATTCTTTTTGAATCCGTTTTTATTTCCTTTTCTGTACCTTAAGAATTTCTTCAAATTTTTGGCTATAAATGCTAGATCCTCATCTTCAGACTCTGATTCTTCCTTTTCCGCATGAAAAGCTATATGTTTTCTTTCTTGTGCTTGATCTTTCTTAGCTTGCATATTTACTTCATATGACATAAGGTTTCCAATTAATTCTTCTGGTTTCATTTTAGATAGATCATTTGCTTCTTCGATTGCTAAGAATTTTCTCTCCCATTCATTAGTGAGTGAATTTAAAACTTTAGATATAATATCAAAATCCGTGTATTTTTCTCCTAGTCCAATTAGGGCATGATAAATGTCTTGGAATCTTGAGTACATGTCATTGATGGATTCATTTTGTCGCATTCTAAAGTTTTGGAACTGGTTCTTTAGCATGGAGATCTTTGTTTGTTTGACCTTGTTTGTGCCTTCATGTATGGTTTTAAGTGTACTCCATATCTGATGTGCAGTAGTACAAATGCTAACACGATTGAACTCATTTCTATCCAAAGCGCAAAATAGCATATTCATTGCTTTGGCATTTGCACTAACTTCATTCTTCTGAGCTTGCGTCCATGTAGAATAATCCATTGTGGGTACAACGAGTTCTGCTGGAGTTGCATTCCAGGCTTCAAAACTTGTTGCTTGCATATAAATCCTCATCCTTGTAGCCCAATAATTATAGTTTAGTCCATTGAAAAGAGGAGGTCTTTGGGTAGATTGTCCTTCCGCAAATGTAGAGTTATAGGCAGATGTTGTGCTTGTGTTGTTTTCCATATTATCAATATATCAAATAACGGTGTTATGGTTATAAGACGGCCTTGCTCTGATACCAATTGAAAGAGGCTATGCGGTAGGATCGTATAATATGGAATAGTGGAACGGTCTAGGTAGATTGCAATAAGTAGTAGTAAGTAAAGTAGACACCAAGACTTTATACTGATTCGGACCTCTTGTCTTACGTCCAGTCCCTGAGCTCCTCTTAGGAATTCTACTAACTAAAACCCTCACTTAACCTGGAGGAATAGGTTTACAACTTACCCGAACAACCGAACGGGATTTCTTGCCTCAACTACCAAAGAGGACTTCAACTAGATACAAAGAGTATTTCTGACTTGTTGTGTTCTTGATAACACTAATGAGTCTAATTGTGTACAATTTTCCTATAATCTTATCCTCGAGAGTATGCAAAGTGTTTGTGAAGATTTAGGAAATGTGAATTGCTATGAATCAAAAAGGTGTTATAGATAAAACAGAGATTCAAACAATTGAAGTGGTTTGTGATTGCTTTTGAAAACTTAAGAAATCTGAAAGTATGTTCAAGAAAATTGAGAGATTAAAGCAATTAGAATTGGTGATTTGCAAATGACAGAAACATGTATTTATAGGTATAGAAGAGGTGTATCTATTTGCAAAAGATTCAGGCAAGAGATGCATCCATTACCATTGGAGAATGGTTGCAACTCTTGGGAAGAAGAAGGTGTCTTTTCAGTGAAAATTCGCAGGTTCAAATTCAGTTGACTAAGCAGGGATTTCAGTCGATTGAAAATATGAAGTAAAATTTTCAGGAACAAATTCAGTAACTGAGCAGGAACTTCAGTCGATTGGAACTGTGCATGTTTGTGTATGTGTCATAGGTTCAGTCAACTGGTCATCCCTGTTCAGTCGACTGAACTACTAAATTGTGCACAGTGAATGTTTATTAAAAAATGAAGTTTATAAAATGTGTTCTAGTGTTTGTGCAAGACTCTTGAGGATAGATTTTAACAATAAATCTAAACTAAAACCTATATAAAAATCATACTTATGTTTATCATTGGTCTTCATCGTTCTTCCTTTAGCTTTGCACATATCTCTTCCTTTTTGTTGAAGCACATTGTCATTGATCAAAATCTTAGCGTATCAATAATAAATGTTGGTTTATATACGTGGTTTAAGTAAGTCATATATATATATGTGCCAGTTATGTATATTATATTTTAAGTGTCTGTATGTTTGTTTATATATCCATAAATTTATAAAAGTTATATATAATATGTCTGTTAATACATGTGCATAAGTTCCTATGTGATCTATGAGTTGTATATAAATTTTAATGATGTAAGTGTTTATATATTAAGCTATATATAACTGCTGTTCAAATGTATATGAGTTTGCATTTTGGTTTAAGGCTGTAACTATATGTATTTTTAATTCCTATGTTTTCTGTTCTAAAATTTTGTCCAGATTATATGTATTTTGTTTATGTCTTATTGAAAGGAAATGTGATTTTAATTATTTATGTATATGAAAAAATATCATTGTAATATATAAAGTGATGGTTTATATATATGTTTGACTTGAATTTTATATATAGTTAATAAAGTATGTAGATAGTGGCCTTTCTGATATATATATTTTGACGTTGATTTTTCCAAACCTACCATGAAGATTTATTTTGTTTAATATGTGTGTAAGTATATATGAATTTGGTTTTCGTATATATATATATATATATATATATTATTTTTATTTTATTTTTTTAAAGTTAAATTTTTGATTTGAAAATTTTTATGTATATTTTATTTTAATATATATTGGTTTAGGGAAAATAATAATATTATAATGTATATATTTTCAGTTTATATCAAAACTGGTTCTGATTTATTTTCATCAATTCCTGTTATCAGCTTTGATCGTTGAATTCGTGCCGATTTTGTTTTGCTTGGATTCATAATTCAAATTTAGTGTCTGTATCAGTGTGCTTATCCGTGTCATCTTCTCGTTCATCTCTAGCCTCGAAAGGTGAGCAATTACTCATGATTAATGTTCTTATATTTATTAAATTCGATTTCAATTGAAACGACAATTGAAATATGCTGCTGTTAGTTATTTACATTGCTATATATATGCTATTATATGTATCTGTTCACCTATGACATCTGACACCATTATCTATTATTTATATTGATGATATATGCCTGTTATATTATTATCATATATGTTGTCACTCTACATGTTCCCTGTTAGTATAGAATTCCCTATGGGTTGAAATGATACATACCCGAACGATCTTGTAGAATAGGAGAAAATCGTTATGGGTTGAAATGATAAACCCAAGCGATTTTCATTGAATTGAATTTGTGATTGCGGATTGAAATGATATATACCCGTATATATTAAAATTACGGATTGAAATGATAAATATCCGTATCACTTGACCATAGGATAGAAAATTATATACAGACACCGTTGGTCTATATATAAATATTTTGAAAGGATATCTATGGTTTTGGAAAGAAATATATGGTTTAATAAATGTTGTTTTAAGATATTATATATAAATGTATTTTTTTTATTTATATGTTGTGAAAATTGTATAGTTATAAGTTAATTTTGGAAATTATAAATTTTAAGAATTTATTTATAATTTTACTATTTTTAGAATATAAAAATAGATTTGATATATAAATAAATTTTATGAGACGTTTATGTATTTATTTAAAATTATATTTTAAAATAGATTTTATAATGATTTTTATAAGTTAAGATTGGAGTGATAAATTTGAATTTATTTGAAATTGTATTTAATTAAGAACTATATTTAATTAAAAATTGACTTGAAACTTATTGAATTTGAGAGATTTTTGAAAGGATATGATTTTATAACTTGATTTTGGTTTAAGGTGATTAAATGAATATTTCAAGTTAAATAAATTGAAGGAAATATTTAGTGATTTGAAATTTGGGGTTTTAATTAAATGATATTGGATTTATTAAGTGAATATTTCAAACCTAAATAATAATGTAGTTAAATTAAGATATATATGAATTTATCAAATTTAGTTTTGAAAATGTTGAATATTTGAAGCATTGAAATATATTGAAATGTTTTATTTTGTGGTTCAAATCTGTATTTGAAATCGATTTAGATTGAAATGGTTTATTTAGAAACTGAATTGAATTGAAATCGATGAATTGAGATTGAATTCAATGTGAATTTTGGAATTCGAGTTGATTTGAATTGATTTATGAAATTTGTGGAAACTATTTTATTATATAAAGTATTTTTAAATTATATTTAAAACTATTTTTATATTTTTCTTTATAAATTATTTTATATAAACTATTTTAATATAAATCATTTTTAATATAAACTATTTTAATATAAACTATTTTAATATGCTAATTATTTTAATATAAACTATTTTAACTTATAACTATTTTATATAAACTATTTTATTTTATAAACTATTTTATTATATATACTATTATTAATATCTAAACGGTTTAAAGGAAGTGCTATGATTCCAAAGTGTTATTATTTCAAAATGTTATGATTTCCAAAGTGTTATGATTTCAAATGTTATGGTTTTCCAAAGTATTATGATTTCAAAGTGTTTTGGTTTCGAAAGTGTTATAAGTTTGAAAGTACTATGATTTTGGAAGTGAATATTTTTGAAATGGAAATGATATCGTATTAATTTGGTTTTGAAATGGAAATGATATCGTATTGATATGGTTTTTGAAATGGAAATGATATTTTGGTTTTGAAGTATAAACTATTTTGAAATGACAGCGGTGTTATAATAACGTGGGGTTGTTAAAGAGACCGGGATCGGATATTGTCATACTCTCTGCCAATGCCCAAAACCACTTTAACAACCATGTATGTGGTGGAGATTCCAGAATGAAGTAGGATGGTGGGGACGATCCTATATGAGGTATATACGTGGACCCGACTCCCATGAGTTGGCGTAAGGTGGCTAAAACAAGAGCAATTGACGGGCAAAGTGAGGTAGCTCCTCCGATCAGACTCACTTCTTCGTATACCATTCTATTACTTTGTGATTGATTTGGTGTGCACCTTCGGATTTTCGGGAGTGTGGCTCGAGGTGGGCGGTAGTTGCAGTTATGCGTTACCACCAGCCCGGAAGTGTAATTGGTATATCTACCTTGGCATTGCCTAGTTGTGCCATGTCACCTACCTTAGCAAGACCTCTACGAGTTTGTTTTGTACCATACCTATGGAGTGCCCTTTGATAAGCCCGGTTTACGGGAAGTTACGGTACTGTATAGACTATGGTAATATATATAAAAATGTGTTAAGGGGAAAATGGGTAACGCCTTAACGCTATTTTAATAGTTTACTTTACTATAACATTATTATAATAGCGTATATTACTACATAGTAGATAGTTTAACAGATCCTTAGAGGATGGTCATCCCAAACATCCTTTGAGTTACTTGTATTTCAGTTGATATTTCACTTGAGTTAGATTTATTGATATAAGAATGTTAATCCTGACTCGAGTGTTTTGTGTTTTGCAATACGCTCGGGTCAGACTGAGTGATACAGCATTTGAGACTCACCTTTGGAGTTGGAGCTTCGGTTGGAGATCCATCTATCGATTCAGCTTTCAGTTATTCAGTTGATTCCTGTGATGTATTCAGAATTTTTTATTTGATTATTGTATTCAAGACTTCTGTTATATCTTGTTTTAACTCTATTATATATATAGTAGCTTCATGAATTACTATTCATTTATTTCCGCTGCTTATTGTTATATTACTCTGTGTCTATGATTCTATGATTATTTTATTTACTGTATATGCCGAGTTTTGCCAAATATAAATTAACAATCTGATATTTTGAGTAATTCAAGTCCGACATGTGTGGATGCGAATGGTTGAAAATACCAGGATGTTACAATAGGGATGCGCCACGATACGAGTACACTAAACCAAAATCTTAGGGGTCTCGTATAGGGATAAAAGTATGACAAGGCATGTGAGGTAATGCCCAAGGTAGGATACCACCAATTCGGGTCGCAAGGCTGGTGGTAACGCATCATAGCCATGACCGCCCACCGCGTCCATCCATCCCATATCGAGTCAAAGGGAAGCTATCCCAAATCAAGGTGCACCAATCAAAACCAACAACAAGAGTAATAATACAGACCGAGTCCAAGAAAATCGAAGAACGGATGTCCGCTCGGGGTAATTAGCCCACTTGGCCCTGTCAAGTCGTCTTGTTTTAGTCATTTCAAATTGGCGGAAGTGCCGGGGTCTATCCATAATCGTTCTCTTTCTTCAAATCCAAAAAACGATGACAAGTCCAACCACTTTTTTTGGAGTCTCCTCCGTGTACACAGTTGTTAAAGTGGTTCCAATATTGACAGAGAGTATGCCAATAAGAGGCCCCGGTCTGTTTAACAACCAAACGTCGTTTTACACACTGGTTGGTACTTTCATATTTCAAAAACAATTCGTACTTGATATCAAAATATCATATTCGCTTCAAAATCAAATCCATTTCGAAATCATCATATTTACTCAAAATATACCATTTCACTTCAAAAATCACTTTCGCCTCAATATTTCGATTTCACTTCCAAACTCGTTTCGAATTTCAATTTTGGGTTATAACTCATTTTAACCCAATTCGCACTTAAATCCAAGACTTAATCATAAACCTTTCACCCCTTGACCAGTTTGAATTTTTTTGAAAAATAGTTTGAATAGTTTTAAAATAGTTTAAATGATTAAAATAGCTAAAAATAGTTTAAATGGTTAAAATAGCTAAAAATAGTTTAAATAGTTAAAATAGTTTAAAATAGTTTAAATGGTTAAAATAGTTTAATATACAATATTTTAAGTATTAAAATGGTTTATATAGCAAAATCGTTTGAAAAATCCCAAATAATTTGAATATTTAAAAAGATAGATTTAAATAGTTTATATCACAATAATTTATTTGAAAATAGTTCCAAAGTCAAACTGATTCAATTTCCAATTTTTCCAATTCAAATCACCTTTAAATTTCCATTTCGATTTAATCGATTCAATTCCGATTTCAAGTCGAATTTTACTTCAATTCCAAATTAATTTCGATGTCAATTTCAAATTAATTTCAATTCCAATTTCAAAATAATTTCAATTTTAAAATTTGAACCATTTCTATTTTTTATCAATTTCGAGTTCGATTTTCAAAACATCGATTCAAAACACTTAAATTAATTTACTTCCAATACCCAATTTGAAATCTAAATCATCAACTATAATTCAATTCCGAGCTAAATTTCAAAATAGTTCGATTTCCTTAAATTCGATTTTCATTTTCTTACAATCAAATCATTTAAATAAATTTCAAATCAAAAATTTTAAAATCGTTTAATTTAACCAATCCGGAGTCCATATATAATTTTCTATCCTATGGCAAGTGATCAGTTATTTTTATTTTAATTTCAGGGATGGATATATATCATTTCAATCCAAAATAAATGTCATAGGTATATATCATTTCAACCTATTTCTTAATTTATTCGAAATAATTCAATGTACAGTTTTATATACTGTAAATAATATACATGATGATACAGGATATATCAAAATAAATAAACATCCAAATCATCCAAAATATCAACCAATAGCATCCATCGTAATCAATCATCCAAACAGTCAATATAATTCACAACAATTTCATAGTTATTAATCGGTATTTTACTGGCAATTAAATTCCTATTTCAAATTTAACTGTCAATTTTAATTTTTTTAATAGTTAATTCAATGACAATTTAGATGACAATTAAATTTATCAAATAGCAATCAACAAATTTATTTCACTTCATACTTTCAAATTTAACTAGCATAAAAATATTCTAGTACTTGTGAGCGTTATAAAATACTCACCTTGAGTTTTCAATTTTAAATCAAATCGAATCGAATGACGTTCAATTTAACCTAAAATATTAGTAAGCTCCAATCATCTCCAAATCAGTTCTAGAATGTAGTGCTCATCGCCACGATTCCATCGCCGTTTGTTTCATCTAATTTCGACCTCGTATGAATAAGATACGCATTTTTAAATTTTACATGAATAAAATTTATACAAATAAACATTCTTCTATTTTTTTTCTTTAACTTAAGGTAAATTGGGTCGTTAATATTTGCATCAGAAAAAAAAGAAGGCCGCACCTTTTTTTTCTCTTCTTCGTTAGTCCGGTTGACTTCGCATACATGAAACCCACCACGCAACCGCTCAACTCATCACTGCGGCCTCCCCCTTCGTCAAGACAATAATCCATCACCCTTCCAACGTGCGCCAAGGTGAGCTCCACCCCCAACCGCAACCACGTTGAACACGGCCCTCTCCATCTCTAGGAAAACACGCATGAACGGAAGCCCTAAGTGGCTTGATTCCGGCCTCGACACTCCCCTAAATTCGATCACGACCGTATGGATTGATAGAACTTTTTGAGCTCTTCAACTTTATAGTTGGGAATATTTGATAAAACTCGATGGATTGTGAGAGATTTGAGGTGGAAGACAATCAATTTTTGGCCATTGAAATATACACTGGCGGCTGTGCTCATTCCTTAGGCTAGGGTTTGCTGTTGTGCGTATATATTATACAATTTACTATTTAAAAACCATGTTCACACTTGAATTTTTTCGATCTCTAAACGAAGCATGCCGACTGGCTCTTATAATGTTTTACCCCTATTCCGAACACAATGGAACATGTCTCGGGGCATAATTCGATCATATGTGGAAGATAGCTTTTTCAATCGAATTAAAATATTAAATTTTCGATACTAAATTCAACACGTTTCTATCTCTCATGACCAATGATAACTCCAAATGCTACGGAATTTGAAATCCGATAATGATACACTATTATAGATGTAACAACCCTAGAATTTGGCTTATATTTTAAATTTTGACTTTATTTTTATTTTGAAACTATTTTAAACTTGTTTGATTTCAAACATTTCATTTTTTAAAAATATATGTTAATTATTATGTGAACTATAATATCAAACTAGTATAAATTGGTTAGTTTACTGAAAAGTGAATTTCTGTTCAAACTGTTCAATCTTTGACTTTTAAACTTCAAATTTAAATTATATAAAATCTTAAATTTTATCTTTTATTATGAAAATAGATGTAATAACTTGAACACCGCTTTTTGTTTCGTTGAAAACGGAGTTAAATTGTAGAAGTTATGTAATTTTCAATTTTGTGTATAAACTGTTTATTTTGCAATATTATTTATTTTAAATCATATAAATTATATTTTTATTGTCATATTTTGTTTTAATATGTGTTAATAGGTTATTTTATGTCTTTTAATATTTTTAAAATGATAATATAATTTTTCTAAAGTATACTTGAATTTATTTCAATTTATAAAGCCTAGTTTCCATTTTTCTGCTATTTTCTTCATTAAATTATATTTAATTAAAATATATTTATTTATTTTTGTGAATTCATTTATTTATTTTGTGTTCTTATCTTTATTCATAAATATTTTTCAAGTACATAAAGATTTTCTAAAGTTCATTTGAATTTGTTTCAAATTTATAAAGCCTGGTTATGTATATATTGCCATTTTCTTTATTTATTTGATTTTTATTTAAATTTATTTATTTTCTTTTCTTATTTATTTTATTTTCTGAGTTTATTTATCTTTATTATCAGCCTTGTTATGTAATTATAAAATTAAAATGAATTTGTGGAAATTTGAAAAGACTTGAAACTCTTTATCTCCTTTTGACTTTTCCTCTTCCGCCTTTTCATTTTCCAACCTACATCTCATTAAAAAAAATTTGGCCGTTCCTTATCTTTTCTTCAGCTAACTTCCTCACCTCATTTTTCACGTGAATTCTCACCTCCAACCTGAAAAAAAATGTCGGCCACTCCCTTGTTCAAAAATTTGGTAAAACTCCTTTTCTTTTTCATGTTTCCTTGTTTTCTTCTTTGTTTTACATTGATTTGCACTTGCCTTCATCCCCTTCTTTGGATCGGCCTGCCCTCCTCCACCACCTTAGCCGCCTCCACCACCATCCCCTCTGACCAGCACCTTCTCCAGCCCCTCCCCATCCCATTGCCTTGAGCCATAATGAAGAAACTCCACCATAGTTTTGACCAACATCAACCATATAATGTATAGCCGAGCACATCACCTATCACCACCTCTCTCCACCACTTAGGCTGACCATACACCACCACCACTGGCCTGATTCTGACCTGACACACCTCTGCACACCCCCTACTGACCCCACCTGAAGTGGCCATGCCCTCCATAGCCTTGGCCGAACCATAAGTGGCATAGAAAATCCATGCTTTTGCCTTGTGTTGTTAGCCCTTGCCTCACCAACTAGTGCACCTAGACTTCACCACCTTCAAACACCATGTTAGGCCAACCCTATGGACCCAAGACCAGATCCAAACTCAACCCTTGACAGTACATTTCCGACCTGTAGCTGAAGTATAGGAGGTTGAAAGCAAGTGCAATGATTTGGATTGGTTTTATACAATCGTTTCTAGCATTGTTTATTGAATTTTTGGGTTGAAATCTTATGTTGTTTGTAATTGTTTGGTTTGAATGTAACAAGGAAATTAGCTTTGGCTCTCCCAATCTCAAATCATATTCGAGTTGTCGTGCCTTCGAAGATTCTGTGTTGTGTGGTGGTGTCGTCATCTCCAGCTTAAACAAGTGAGTAAATCTCACTAGACTAATATGTACTTATATAATTGATAAACTGACATCACTTGAATCTGTAAATTTATATCATCCTGTTATAACTGTTATATTATGATTATATGATTTTCATCCCTGTTTGTACACATGTTATATCATCTGTTACTGTTATATATTGTATACTGTTTATTTATACTAGTTTATCACGCTGCAAGTTCCCTGTTAGTATAGAAATCACTATGGGTTGAAATGATACATACCCGAACGGACTATAGAATAAGGAAAAATCGTTATGGGCTGAAATGATAGGCCTGAACGGTTTTTATTTATTTATTATATTACTTGGGATTGCGGGTTTGAAATGATAAAACCCGGGTTTTCTTTGTAAACTGCGGATTGAAATGATACATATCCTTATCACTTGACCTAGGCTAGAAAATTATATACAGACCCGTGGTTTATATATTTTTCTAAATTTTTTAAAATATTTTAAAAAAATGTAAATATTATGATATTTTGATTTAAACTTTATTAATGATTTCTATAAAATATTTGTGATTTTCTTCAAATTAAATAAGTGAATTAAGTAAAGGATGAAGTAGAATTTGAAATATAAGTTAATTTTGGAATTTATGATTTTGTTTATAAATGGAATTTATGTAAAGTAAGAATATATGACAAATTTGATTTAAAAATGAATTTAATGATTTTATTAAGAAATAATGATTTTATAAAGTGTTAATGATTTTGTATAACTTAAATTATGAAATAAATGAATATTTAAGCTGAATTTGGAAATATAACTTAAATTGAATTTTTGTGGAATTTGTTTAAAAGTGAAATATTAATTAAGTAAAATAAATGTAAATAAGTTATATTTTGGAAATTTAAACTTAGTTGTTAAGTTAAGAATTTAATTAAAGAATGAAAATTTAATTGTTATTTAATTTGATTTTTGTATGGAAATTTGACTTTATAAATCATAGAAATAAAGGTATTTAAATGATTGTTTTTAAATGTGAAAATATATGATTTTATAAGTTAAAATGATTTATATTAAAAGTTAATTATGTGTGAAATTGTAAATAAAACTCTGAATTTGATTTGACAGCATTTTTGAAACGTAATTTAAAGATATTACAGCATTGGAAAATGTTGTAGTTGTTTTAAATGAACCAAATAGCAAATTTGAACTAAGGGTTATTATAGCACTTTGTTAGTGCTATAGTTGTTAAATTTAACTAAAATTTTAATTGAAACTAAATTAAGATATTACAGCATTTTAAATGCCATCTTTTGTTAAGGAACTGTTTTTAAACATAACATCTCGTAGCATTTTCTAAGTGCTGCGAGAGTTGAATTTTCTTTGTTTAATAAATTCAAATGAATAAATGATCTTTGAAAAAGATTAAATTTTGGAAATTAAATATTTAATTATTAAATATAATGAATTGACTTTAAATGATTTAAATGGAATAGTTGATTTGGGAAATTCAACTATTTTGAAATGTGATTAAATGGTATTTAAATTAAATAAATGATGTTTTGAAATGATATTTTGATATTTTGAAATGAATTTGAAATGATATTAAATCTTGGAATGAATAATTTAAGTTTATATTAGTATGAAGAATATTTGGTTTACTTGTAATTTGAATCTATTTAAAAGATATTGGACTTATGAAATATAGGATAATAAATTTTTGGAATTTATTTTATAATTTGAATAGTTATTTTGTGGATTAAATCTATATTAGAAATTTATAAGATTTGAAATGGTCTATGGAAATATAATTGAAATAAATGATTGAATTGAATTGAAACTTTGGAAATTGAATACTTGATTTGAAATATAATACTTACACTTTTAAATGGTTTAGATGAATTATTTTGATTGAAATATAAACTATTTAAAAGGTGACTTGAAATGATAATAAATGAATGATATCTTTGAATTTAAAAAGTATTTTAAGTTGAATATTTAGATTTGAACTCAAATGATATTTTGGTATATAAAAATGATTTGAAATGAAGTTTTGGAAAGATTTGATAATTTGATATATTAAAATGATTTGAAATGAAGTTTTGGAAAGATATGATATTTTGATATATTGAAATGATTTGAAATGAAGTTTTGAAATGATATGATATTTTAAATATATTGAAATGGTTTGGAATTGATTTAATCTTTATTTTGATAAAGATTTGGATTTGAAATGATATTCTATTTTGAAGTATATACTATTTTAAATTATAACCACGGGTTATAATAACGATTGGTTGTTAAAGAGACCAGGATCAGATATGGACATACTCTCTGTCGATATCGAAAACCACTTTGACAACTGTGTACGCGGTGGAGTTTCCAGAATGAAGTAGGATGGTGACGACTATCCTAAGGTATATATACGTGGACCCAACTCCCGTGAGTTGGTGTGACGACCGCCCATGACCCCTGCTAGAGAAAATGCGCTGTAAAGTGTGCCAGGCGACCATGGACGATTGTCAAGGTAGATTAAAAACAACAGAATCTATCATATTACTCACAACGCATGGACAAAATACAATAGAACAAATATATGGTGAAGCTTCACAGAATAGAATCTCATCAATAAAACTTCATAATAGTTGAATACAAACATCTGAATAGTCAATACAACAAGCCTCACTACATATCACTCAGAGAATACAAAGCAGCGGAACATCCAGTACATATAGTAAGAAGTAATATGCAATACTCCAGCTCGTCTTCGTCATCAGCATCGTGGAAAGTAGGAACAACACCTGTCACCTGCTACCTAGTCTGCCCGTCCCAAAATGGACGAACAGCCCAAGGCAATAAGAGTTAAAACATAAAGCCTTGAGTCAGACAACAGTCTTAGTGAGCGGTAAATTAACTAACCAACATACCAAAAGAGCATAAAGGAAAAGGAATAGGAATACAACCCTCCCACTCCACCTCTTTCTACAGTGATAGCCCCCAGACACACACTAAGCAGAAGCAAACAAAACAAAGCATACAATTTAAAGTAAAGCAATTATCACTCGAGTCAAGGGCGATGCTTTCCAAGTACAAACCCCCAAGGCCTAAACCAAGATCAGCACCCAGAAAATACCGCTCTTGAGACCGAATGACGATACAACCAAACATCCATGACTCTGGCTATCACTGTTATCATTGCTTTGATATCATCGTTAATTAAATGACCGGCTCATTCTTTCATCCGTCCGTCAAGGGCTAATGGAAACCCCGGTTCTAGACATAACTCCGCACGTCATCGTGACCCGTGCCTAGGACTATCGAATCTGCCCAGAGTACTTGACTACCAATCAGTAGCCTTCAGGGACTATCGAATCTGCCCAACGTACTCTTGCTTTGAGCATGCAAGAACCTTCAACAACGATGAGATCTCAGCCTCCTAGTCATCCTCCTCGACGACTATTTCCATACTTGCTCAAGCGCCTCTCGAGCAAACCATTATCCGCAAACTCGAACCATTTCACCGAGTTATCAACATGCTTGGAATGATCCCGTCTGGATTAGACCAAGGCTATCTCATATCATACTTCGCTTCATCATCATCATAGCAAAGCCTCATCTCAACATCATCATCAAATCTATCCATATGAGCTTCCTCATCCGCTACATATGCCACGAGCAGCTTTCCCAATTCAAGAGCCTTTCCCTTAGCTTTTGAATCATCTTCAGTCTAAATCAAATCATCAATCATCTAATTCATATCAATCAATCAAGTCAAACATTAATCCAAGTAAACAAGCATTCAAATATGATCTAGATAGACAATATTAACAACAATGGCAATTTCGTAAATAAAGAGTCGAAAGTCTAACAAGCATGAAAACATGAGAAACATCTCTATAATCTTGATGAATGAACTTGCATAGGTTATCATGTAGTAAAATGGATGTCAAATCATCATGAACAATGGATCTATATGGATCTATACTTAGGTTTACAAAAATGCATGGAAATCACTACTTTAACACAAAATCAAGCCAACGATCCGATATACTCCTTTGGATCCGTGTGAGAGATAATCACCACTCACCAAATCACCTAAACAACCCAAAAGCAACACACTTCAGATCTGGACAGCGAAGGATCTAACTCGATCTATCACAAATCCGCTTCAAACGATGAAATCTCTCTTTGATGGATGAAGATCTTCAATCTAAGCTCTTGGATCTTCGATTTGATCTTCGATTTGGATGGAAGGAATCACAAGATTAGAGTGGAGAAAAGAAGTGAAGAAGTGTAGAAGTCGAGCTCTAAAAATGGCAGCACTTCGTTGCTTCGAAAATCCGCATCTCAAAATGTGAGCAAAGGCGTGTATTTATAGGCTGATTTCCCCCTTAAGTCGTCTCCGACTTAACTCTCTCTCCGCCTCACGACCTAACTGTCTCAACGACCTACGACTTAACATACCCAACGACCTATGACCTAATAATGCGCGCGCGACCTACGACTTAACAAGTGCGTGACTTAACTGGGTAACTGACCTACGACTTAACTGTGGCCGACTTAACACTCACGCGTCCTAACGTACGTCTACGACCGAACACATGTGTGCGTTCCCTCCTAAGTCGCTTGGACGACTTAGCGACTTAGCACCATTGCGACTTAACAAAGTCGCGACCGTCGACTTAACGAGATACGACTCAACCTCCCTTGCGACTTAGCGACTTAACAACCCTACGACTTACGACTTAGCAGGGCCTCCGACTTAACTGGTGTACAACTTACAACTTAACTCCAACACAGAGATTTTTCAACCAAACTCCTAAGTCGTCTACTTCTTTAAGTCGCCAACTCTCCTAAGTCGGTCAGTTCCTTAGGTCGTCTATCTCTTAGGTAGTTAACTCGCCCAGTCGACTTATCACTTAACTCGTCCACGACTTATCACCTAACTCGCCGATTTCCTTAACTCGGTCAGTCTTCTTAGGTCGCTCTTATCCCTTAAGTCGGTCACGACTTAGGACTTGAACAAAATTCTACCCAAAATCTGAAATGACTTAACAACGCTAAAAATTCCAGATTTTTACGAACTTTTCGATCCGTAAAAATACGGGTCGTTACATTCTCTCCCCCTTAGGAATTTCACCCCCGAAATTACAAACAAACAAAGCAATCAAAGACTATTCTGCATGCCTACCATCCATAGCAATCAACAAACCATGCATCCAATTCTAGCTTAGCATGCAGAATTCTAAAACTTAGAACAAGTTACAATGTCGTTAGATCACACGACACCTTAGGGCCATACCTTGAAGAGTTCGGGATGAGCCGCTTTCATCCTCTCTTCCACCTCCCATGTACAGTCGTTATCATCGTCACTCCATTGTATCTTGAGCAACTTAACTACCTTCCTCCTAAGCTGTTTCGTGTCGGTTTCCACAACACGAAGCGGCTTACGAGGTCTCTTATTGACTGGATCAATTTCGAAATCTTCACAGCTATCAGCAGAAACAACTGTATTCGAGTCGTGCACATACTTCCGTAGATACGATACGTGAAAAACATTGTGCACACCCGACATCTTTTCTGGTAATTCCAATCTATAAGCGAGCTTTCCAATTCGCTCGATGATCGGGAATGGTCCAACAAATCTCGGAGTCAATTTCCCTTTCTTCCCGAATCGAATAACATTCTTTAGTGGAGAAATCTTCACAAAAACCATATCACCAACGTCGAATTCCAAATCCTTACGACGCTTATCGGCATAACTTTTCTGTCGGTCTTGGGCTGCCTTCATTCGTTGCCGAATGATCTCTATGCAATCCGAAGTCCGTCGAATCATTTCGGGCCCAAGCATCAGCTTTTCTCCGGTCTCTATCCAACACGTCGGAGAGTTACACGGTCTCCCATACAATGCTTCATACGGTGCCATACCAATGCTTGACTGGTAACTGTTGTTATATGAAAATTCCACCAAATGAAGATGATCTTCCCATGATCCTCCGAAATCCAAAACACAAGCTCTAAGAAGATCTTCCAAAACTCGGTTGACTCTCTCGGTCTGACCATCTGTTTGAGGATGATAAGCTGTACTCAAACACAACTCGGTTCCCAAAACTTCCTGGAAGCTCTTCCAAAATCCACTAGTGAACAATGGGTCTCGATCGCTCACTATACTCTTCGGAATACCATGGAATCGAACTATCCACTTAACATACAACTCAGCCAACTTTGATGCAGTCCTAGTCGATCGAACATGAATGAATCTTGCACTTTTAGTCAGACGATCTACGATGACCCAAATCACTTCATTTCCCGTTCTGGTTCTAGGTAGTCCATCAATAAAATCCATCGACACTTGTTCCCACTTCCATGTAGGAACCTCTAATGGCTGAAGCAATCCACTGGGCTTCTTCTTCTCAGCTTTCACCAACTGGCAGTTCATGCACTTGGAAATGAAATTTCCAACATCCTTCTTCATACCTTCCCAGTAGTAGGTTCTCTTCATATCCCGATACATCTTATTTCCACCTGGATGAATAGTCAGCTTCGAGTGATGACTTTCCTTCAAAACTTCATCTCTCAATCCATCTATATCAGGAACAACTAGTCGTCCTTGCTTCCGAAGCCAACCCTCTCGATCGACCTCGAATCCTTTATCCTTTTCTGGGTCCACTCCAGATTCCAAATCTCGGATAATCTTGACAAGCTTATCGTCTCGCTTTTGGCTCTCTCCAATCCTTTCCACAAGAGTCGGTCTTATCGATAAGTTTGCCAACATCTCAGGTTCCAATTCGCATCTAGGCCTGAAGTCAAATCCAGCTAAATACTCGAGATTCTTCCATTATGAAAACATGGCTCCCAATCCTGCATGTCTTCGACTTAACGCACCTGCCACTGCGTTACCTTTTCCCGGAGTATAAGCTATACCAAAATCATATGATGCCAAAAACACTAGCCAACGTTGCTGCCAAAGATTCAAATCCTTTTGGGAGAAAAGATACTTCAATGACTTATGATCTGTAAACAACTCGAATCGAACTCCCAACAGGTAATGTCTCCACATCTTCAGAGCAAAAACAATCGCCGCTAACTCCAAATCATGAGTCGGGTAATTCCTTTCATGCGGCTTCAGTTGTCGACTTGCATACGCAACAACTTTATCCCTCTGCATCAGCACTGCTCCAAGTCCAGTACAACATGCGTCGGTGTAAACCACCATCTCATCATTCCCACTTGGAATAGTCAAAATAGGAGCACTTGTCAATCGCTCTTTCAGGATTCTGAAAGCTTGCTCACACTTATCTTCCCATCTGAACACTTGGTTCTTCTTCGTCAATCCTGTTAACGGTGAAGCTATCTTGGAAAAGTCTTTGATAAACCGTCGATAATATCCTGCTAATCCAAGAAAACTTCTCACATCAGATGCATTCTTAGGTCTACCCCAATCCTGGATTGTTGCCACCTTGGCGGGATCAACCGCTATTCCATTTCCAGAGATAACATGGCCTAAGAACCTCACTTCACTCTTCCAGAAGTGACACTTCAAAAACTTAGTCTTCAGCTGATGTTTCCGCAAGATTTCCAAAACAATACGCAAGTGCGTCTTGTGCTCTTCCTCAGTTCTGGAATAAATCAGAATATCATCCACGAACACTAGCACGAACTTGTTCAACTGATCTCTGAACACTCTATTCATAAGATCCACAAAATATGCTGGCGCATTAGTCAATCCAAACAGCATTACCAGCCACTCAAAGAAACCGGATGGTGTCCTGAAAGCAGTCTTCGGCACACTATCCTTAGCAACTCTCAATTGGTGAAATCCCGTTGCCAAATCCATCTGAGAAAACACCTTAGCTTCGTGAAGCTGATCAAACAAGTCATCTATTCTCGGCAATGGATACTTGTTCTTCTTAGTCACCTTATTCAGCTCCCGATAATCCACACACAACCTCAGCGATCCATCCGCTTTGGTAACAAACACAACTGGTGCACCCCATTCGGACACACTACGCCGAATGAATCCTTTCTGTAAAAGGTCATCAACCTGCACCCTCAACTCTTGCTGTTCTCTAGGCGCCATTCGCCTAAGAGGCAACACAACAGGTCTGGCTCCCTCAACTAGATCTATACAAAACTCGATCTCTCTATGCGGCGGTAACCCTTTGACCTCGTCAAAGACATCCTCAAATCCATTAGCGATTGTCACAGATGACAGTCCATCCCGTGGAACAACCAGCGAATACATGAAGCTCATGAAGACGCCTTCTTCATGCTTACATCGTATCACAATCTTTCGCCCCTCCACATTCTCGACTGTCACCTCCAACCTCTCACAATCAACCTTTGCCGCATACTTCCTAAGCCAGTCCATACCCAAAATAATTCCGAACCCTGCAAAGTTCAGAACAAAGCAATCACAAAGAAAAGAGCAATCATGACTCGATACAATCAGACCACGGCATAACATACACAAACAAGACGAACCCCCAACTGGATTAGTCACAACCAATGGCCTATCAACAATATCCGGTTCTAAACCTAACCGGCCCATAAGTTCATTACAAACAAAAGAATGCGACGCCCCAGTATCAAATAACACTCTAACTGGAACACCACAAATGGAGAGAGTACCCTGAACCACCACACTCTTTCCTTTCTCTTCAGCGGTAGGAGCTTTTGAAGACGATGGAACAGCTCCCAAAGCATAAGCCTGCACAATCTGCTTGTCCTTTCGCGGTTCTGGACAATTCCTCTTAACATGCCCCAGCTTGTCACAGTTGTGGCACTTCACTGGCACCTTCGGATTCTTACAATCCCTAGAGAAATGACCCTTCTGCTGACAATTGTAGCAGGTCACTTCGCCCTTCGGCTTCTTCTGGCCATCCTTACCCTTTTGCTGCTGCTGCTTCCTCTTCTTGTTTCCACCCTGCTGGGGGTTTAGACTCAGATCCTTCCTTAGGAAACAGATTCTCATGCCTGAGAGCCTTCTCCACAAGCTTCTCAAATGAATCATCCAAATGATCCACCAACTGTCTTCTAAGATAACTGTCCAAGCCTGTCACAAACTTTTCATTCTTCTGATATGCAGATTCAATATACGATCGGGCATACTTGGACAAAGCTTCAAACTCAGAAACATACTCAAGAACTGGTCTTCCACCTTGCTTGAGCTCTACAAACTTCTTGAACAGAACATACTTCTGAGCTGTAGAAATGAACTTAGCTTCAAATCTGGTTTGGAATTGCTCCCAAGTAATCTCTTCCTCCGGAGTGTTAATGATGATAGAGTTCCACCAATCAGAAGCTCTTCCTTGAAGCTGTCTTGATGCTAACTTCCTCTTAGTCGCATCCTCGATTCCCAAATCACCAAAGATCCTTCTACAAGCATCTACCCACCTCTGGACTTCAATGGTTGATTCTGTTCCCAAGAAAACCTTTCCTCCAAGAGCAGTATAGTCCTTACACATCTTAGCAAAGTCCACCGGTTTTGGAGTTTGAACTTGAATTTTAACATCCACCGATGGCCCCGGAGCTGGCATCCTTCTCATGATCGAAGTCATCATAGCTTCGAACATAGCAACATAATCAGCAGCCCCTTCAGTAGCACGGCCTTCCCTAGCAGCTAGTCTCCCTCTTCAACTCATCCTTAATATCTATAAAAAGGAATGATTAGCACACCTTGAGAAACAACTGCATAAAGGACTCAAACTCTTCTAATTTACTATATTATATATAGTAGTCATCCATCAAAATTACAATTACGTCTCTCATATGTAGTTATGTCAGCGAGCGTTGGGTAAAATCGATTAACCAATGCTCTGATACCAAATGTGACGACCGCCCATGACCCCTGCGCTGAACCTAGAGAAAATGCGTTGTAAAGTGTGCCAGGCGACCATGGACGATTGTCAGGGTAGATTAAAAATAGCAGAATCTATCGTATTACTCACAGCGCATGGACAAAATACAATAGAACAAATATATGGTGAAGCTTCACAGAATAGAATCTCATCAATAAAACTTCATAATAGTTGAATACAAACATCTGAATAGTCAATACAACAAGCCTCACTACATATCACTCAGAGAATACAAAGCAGCGGAACATCCAGTACATATAGTAAGAAGTAATATGCAATACTCCAGCTCGTCTTCGTCATCAGCATCGTGGAAAGTAGGAACAACACCTGTCACCTGCTACCTAGTCTGCCCGTCCCAAAATGGACGAACAGCCCAAGGCAATAAGAGTTAAAACATAAAGCCTTGAGTCAGACAACAGTCTTAGTGAGCGGTAAATTAACTAACCAACATACCAAAAGAGCATAAAGGAAAAGGAATAGGAATACAACCCTCCCACTCCACCTCTTTCTACAGTGATAGCCCCCAGACACACACTAAGCAGAAGCAAACAAAACAAAGCATACAATTTAAAGTAAAGCAATTATCACTCGAGTCAAGGGCGATGCTTTCCAAGTACAAACCCCCAAGGCCTAAACCAAGATCAGCACCTAGAAAATACCGCTCTTGAGACCGAATGACGATACAACCAAACATCCATGACTCTGGCTATCACTGTTATCATTGCTTCGATATCATCGTTAATTGAATGACCGGCTCATTCTTTCATCCGTCCGTCAAGGGCTAATGGAAACCCCGGTTCTAGACATAACTCCGCACGTCATCGTGACCCGTGCCTAGGACTATCGAATCTGCCCAGAGTACTTGACTACTAATCAGTAGCCTTCAGGGACTATCGAATCTGCCCAACGTACTCTTGCTTTGAGCATGCTAGAACCTTCAACAACGATGAGATCTCAGCCTCCTAGTCATCCTCCTTGACGACTATTTCCACACTAGCTCAAGCGCCTCTCGAGCAAACCATTATCCGCAAACTCGAACCATTTCACCGAGTTATCAACATGCTTGGAATGATCCTGTCTGGATTAGACCAAGGCTATCTCATATCATACTTCGCTTCATCATCATCATAGCAAAGCCTCATCTCAACATCATCATCAAATCTATCCATATGAGCTTCCTCATCCGCTACATATGCCACGAGCAGCTTTCCCAATTCAAGAGCCTTTCCCTTAGCTTTTGAATCATCTTCGGTATAAATCAAATCATCAATCATCTAATTCATATCAATCAATCAAGTCAAACATTAATCCAAGTAAACAAGCATTCAAATATGATCTAGATAGACAATATTAACAACAATGGCAATTTCGTAAATAAAGGGTCGAAAGTCTAACAAGCATGAAAACATGAGAAACATCTATATAATCTTGATGAATGAACTTGCATAGGTTATCATGTAGTAAAATGGATGTCAAATCATCATGAACAATGGATCTATATGGATCTATACTTAGGTTTACAAAAATGCATGGAAATCACTACTTTAACACAAAATCAAGCCAACGATCCGATATACTCCTTTGGATCCGTGTGAGAGATAATCACCACTCACCAAATCACCTAAACAACCCAAAAGCAACACACTTCAGATCTGGACAGCGAAGGATCTAACTCGATCTATCACAAATCCGCTTCAAACGATGAAATCTCTCTTTGATGGATGAAGATCTTCAATCTAAGCTCTTGGATCTTCTATTTGATCTTCGATTTGGATGGAAGGAATCACAAGATTAGAGTGGAGAAAATAAGTGAAGAAGTGTAGAAGTCGAGCTCTAAAAATGGCAGCACTTCATTGCTTCGAAAATCCGCATCTCAAAATGTGAGCAAAGGCGTGTATTTATAGGCTGATTTCCCCCTTAAGTCGTCTCCGACTTAACTCTCTCTCCGCCTCACGACCTAGCTGCCTCAACGACCTACGACTTAACATACCCAGCGACCTATGACCTAATAATGCGCGCGCGACCTACGACTTAATAAGTGCGCGACTTAACTGGGTAACTGACCTACGACTTAACTGTGGCCGACTTAACACTCACGCGTCCTAACGTACGTCTACGACCGAACACATGTGCGCGTTCCCTCCTAAGTCACCTGGACGACTTAGCGACTTAGCACCATTGCGACTTAACAAAGTCGCGACCGTCGACTTAATGAGATACGACTCAACCACCCTTGCGACTTAGCGACTTAACAACCCTACGACTTACGACTTAGCAGGGCCTCCGACTTAACTGGTGTACAACTTACAACTTAACTCCAACACAGAGATTTTTCAACCAAACTCCTAAGTCGTCTACTTCTTTAAGTCGCCAACTCTCCTAAGTCGGTCAGTTCCTTAGGTCGTCTATCTCTTAGGTCGTTAACTCGCCCAGTCGACTTATCACTTAACTCGTCCACGACTTAGCACCTAACTCGCCGATTTCCTTAACTCGGTCAGTCTTCTTAGGTCACTCTTATCCCTTAAGTCGGTCACGACTTAGGACTTGAACAAAATTCTGCCCAAAATCTGAAATGACTTAACAACGCTAAAAATTCCAGATTTTTACGAACTTTTCGATCCGTAAAAATACGGGTCGTTACAATTGGCATAAGGTGGCTAAAACAGGAGCGATCTCGGACTAGTGAGGTAGCACCTCTTATCGGACACACTTCTTCGATACCATTCTATTACTTGTGATTGATTTGGTGCGCACCCTTGATTTGGGAGTGTTGTTCGAGGTGGAGCGGTAGTGGCTGCTATGCGTTTCCATCAGTCTGTGTGCGTAATTGGTATATCTACCCTGGCATTGCCTTGTGTGCCGTGTCACCTACCATATCGAGCCCACTACGATTTTGGTTTAAAGATCCAACCGCGTTAAGGTTCACCATCCCCTTAACGCTATTTTCTATATGATTATACTTTACTAATTAGACACTACTGTATATAGCGTATATTACTACATAGTAAATAGTTTAACGGATCCTTAAAGAATGGGCGATCCCAAGCATTCTTTAAGTTACTTGTACCTTATTACAGTTCACTTGAGTTGGTTTACATTATATAAGTATATATTGTCCTAACTCGAGTGTTTGTATTTTTATTTACGCTCGGGTCAACCTGAGTATTCACAAATTTGGATTCCACTTTATGGAGATTGGAAACGCTGGAGATTATCTGCTTATCTAGTTTTATCTATCTCAGTTATGTTGTTCTGTTCAGCTTGTACTTGGTTATCTTATTGAGACTTCTGTTGTACTTTATTTCTTCTGTTGTATCTTATTTAACTCTGATATATTTACATAGTAGCTTCATGAACTACTATTTCTTTTACTTCCGCTGCATTATTTTACTCTGTGTCTGTGATCTGTGATTATATTTATTTACTGTATATTCTTAGATTGCCAAATTTTATTTACAACACGGTATTTTGAGCAATTCAATTCCGGCATGAGTGTCTACCTATACACTTATAATGGATGCGAATGGTTGAAAATATCGGGTCGTTACAGTTGGTATCAGAGCTTTGGCTTTGAGGCAAAACTCAGCATATGGAGTAGATTTGTTTACAGAATCACTTTCGTTCGAGTTTGAATCTTTTCCTCTTGATTCGAATTTCCTTTGAATTTTTGGAACGTTCCCTGCGGTTCCAAAATTCATTCTTGTCCCTCAATATTCTTCTTCTTTTGATTCTGGAGTATCACATAACTCCACTTCGAATGAGCTTAATAGTGAATTGGCGGTCTCGCCAATATTCTAATGACTTGTAAAAGGGGGAAAACTCCTTTACAAATTAACATTGATTCACCAGAGATTTATATTTATCCTTGGTTTAGATGTTAATATCTTTTGTTATTCCAAACTCTATCTCTTGAGATCAGATGTAGATTTACCCCAGAAAATATATATACATTTGATCTTATTCATTAAGTCACGGTTGACCCGGTTAAGGTTGCCCGCGATTTATCTAAGCTTATCGATATTAATATTTTGTTAATTAATCATCTTGTTTTTGTTTCCAAAATATCTCCAAACATTTTGAATTGTAATTGTAAATATATGTTTGTTTTATATATTGTGTTGTTTGAGTTGTTGATGTTGATTTTGGCTTCCGATCGATTCGTTTGATCAACGCTATCGATAGGATTTCTAAAACACTTTGACAGAACAAACTGACACAATATTATTTTAAAATTTGGTTAATGAAATAAATTTTGATATAAGTAAATATTATGGAACTTAATAAATTGATTTAAATTGATTATTTGAAATGATAATACTTGATTTATCATTCTATAAATTAATTTATAAATAGTTGTTTATAAATTTGATTTGGGAACTGAAATGAATTTAAATCAAGAATTTGAGAATTTAATTTCCGATGGTTTCAAACTTTGTGTTTAAATCTTTAAAAGGATATATTATTTAAAGTATTTTTGAATAGAAATTTGTTTCCAAAGAATTTTAAAGTTTAAAAATCAGTGCTCTTGTCTTTATCGCTGGAAAATAATTTCGGTGATGACTGCAGCATCATCGACGTTCATTTTCGAGTTTCGAAGTGAAGAAACCATTCTTTAGTTTTGCTACAGCTTTGTTTTGGGAAACTTGATTAATATGAATTTCTAAAATATGATTTGATTTATAAAATATATAGATATATGATTTAAATTTGATTTGACAAATTAAGTACATACACTTATTTCTAAATGGTTTGAAAGGAATCAGAAATTTTATTCTTAAATTCTATCTTAAATAATAACTTCAAGTATAAAAAGAAAATCAAAATTTTTGAATAAATATTCAAACTTGAAATGACTGAATTGGAAAGTTTTATTTGTATAATACCCAATTGCATTCAAATATAACTTACCTTAATTTTTAGAAGTTAACAATGTAATTGGATAATATACAATATAAAAAGATTTTATAAATAAAATTTGAGTGGTTATAATAATTGTTATACACTTAAATTTTAGTTATAAAAAGATTAACAGAGGTTAATAGACTAAAAGGTTAATTGAATAACTTACAATACAAAATGATGTTAAAGGAACTAAAAATAAATTAAAACAGTTATAATAAGTGTAAGTATATTTAACTTAGGTGATAAAATAGATTGAGAGGGATAAATTTAATTTTAATTTGGAATAAAGAGGAATTAAATTTATTAAGTACATTATGAGTATAATAAATGATTTTGCAAATCCATGATTTTTAAAAATTGTTAGTTTAAGAAAATTTGATGATAAGATAATGAAATTAAAGATAGTAAAATTTATTTAACTTGTGTAAAATTAATTATCAATTTAAGCTGAAACCATGGAAATTTCAAACCTATTATCTTATTTTGTTTTTCAAGCTTATTATCTTATTTTGTTTTCAAACTGTCTGTTAGTTGTCCTTATTTTTCCTTATCGTGCTACAAGCTGGTATATGTATCTTTCTATAATCTTTCTGTTTAGAAATCTTTCTATAATCTTTAAGAATCTTTGGTACTTATTTTAATCTGAGCATTGCTTGCCATCCACCTTGTTAAACTTACCTATAACAATAGTTTTCAGGTATAATCTCAATCTTTGTAACATCCCGAAAATTTTCGACTTTCGAAAATTCAACATCGATACTCACTTTATCGACTGCTGAGCGATCGAATGCCGGAAACCCGAAAAGTTATGGTTTTAAGAAAAAGAAGAAGTAGAAGAAGAAGAAGATAGAAGGAAAAGAGAAGAAAGAAAGAAAAAGAACAACAGAACAGCAATAGAAACAGAACAATATCAGAATCTCACATATCGCAGCGGAACAATATATAATAGATAAACACTAGTCTTTTAAAAACAAAAGAATTATATCTGTTATTACATTACATCACATCATATCATCAGAGTTAATATACAACTCAATACCATACATCACATCAATGGACAGTTATATAAACTTGTCCTCATACAGAATACACAGCGGAATAAAGTAATATCAGATACAAATACTACGTCTCGTCATCCAGCTTACTCCAAAGCTCCAGAATATCCAGAATATCCTGATAACATAACTCTAGGCTGCCCGTGTGGAAATTGGTGGGCACCCAGAGTTTAGAAGGGAACAATAAACTCCGAGTCAGTCATGGTGACTGGTGTGAGATCGTAAAACAGTTATTTATCTTTAAAATAAATAGCAGAGAATTTTAAAGTCAATTCGCAATGCTTTTGGAAAATGAAACTACCATAAGACCTCCCACCACACACACAATGCAAACGCAGAATTGGAGGAGATTTCTTCTTATGATAGTCAAAGATGCTTACTACGCAAAAATCAAATCCTTTTGGATATTATTATTAGTGCATAGTGTAGAAATCATTTCGAAAGTATAATATTAATCTTAGCCAACATACGACCAGTATCGTATGCCTACTATAGCTACCATCTAAACAGTGGTGACCACCGTACGTAAATGGCAGGTTCTACAACTAATACCGTACAAATCACGTATTGGAGTTTGGATTTCCAACAAATGGTCAGGCTAAGGAACTTCCTATCCACGATGGGTACGTCCCTGGAATAGACGACCCGAGAACCTAACCGGATCTCTGCCAACACAAGGCCGGGTTACCTCTGCAAAAATAGGTAACTACTGACACGCGTATGCCATCCCCCGATCGTCACCGATCTTCCCGAGGATCCCCGATTTCCAACAAACCACATAGATAATAATAATGCAGTAACCACAGAGGTTAAGTATCTGGGCTCCATACCATGATACCACCTTTATCCAGAAGGAATGACATACACTAAGGGGCGCTACTCCCTAGAACCTTGCTGCATTCTTCCTGTTTCGACCATTTCCGGGGTGTGAGGCTCGACGAAGTCTCGTCCACAAAGCTACGCTTTCTCAAAAAGCCCTGCTTCGGGTCAAACAAAATGATCAACCTATGATCACAAAGATATAAGATCAAACAAATGATCATATCACAAATGATCAAACACTGATCATTTCACAGCAACACTTAGTATGCCACGTTACCAAATTGGGATATATCGCTGATAAATTTCAACTACATAACCTCTGAGCTCGTACGTCTCAGAGAAGGGTGTTAAGCTAAGAGAATAAATTCTCCGCCACCAACAGAAATGTATTTGAAAGAAATCAGCTTTATATCTCAAATTGTAACGTCAGACACACAATCCATACAAGTCTGTTCCGGGATCGAACAGAACCGAAGGCACTTCTCACGAAGCCCTTGCATTTCCGGATAATTTTCAATCACGTCAGGACTTCCCGTCACTAAGGGTGATAAAACCTCTAAACCGAAGATCAGTCGGTGTAGAGTAACTCGACGGTAATCCTTCCGTTTTCAAAAATATCCGGTCTTCAACACCGGTCTTCAAATGCAATTCATAACGACATATCACATATTCGGAATGGGTTATACGACCCCATGGTCCTTTCCCGGCTAACCCGAATAGTGAGCGTATATTTAAAAACAAGTGTGGCATTCAAATTCATCCAATTCACAACAAATACCTATCTAAAGGTAATTATTGATAGTCGGTTATTTAACTATCAATAAAGATGCGCAACATCATCAGATTCCAAATAATTTTCCAAATTATTTCATCTTCCAAAAATATCTTTACTAGATATATAATTTCCACACTTAACCGTTTTGAAAACAAATTTCAAATATTCAATTTCCACATTTCATTTTATCCTTTAAAAGATAAAATCTCAAAACAGTTCATTTCATATTGGAAAAGCATTTCCATACTTATTTAATAATAAGTATTTCACAAATCATTTATTTTCAACATTTGAAAATATTCGATATACTTAAATCAATATTAAGTATATATTCATTCTTTAAGGAAATCATACATTTTAACATTTATTTGAGTCAAAACGGATGTTGCGTAAAACATCGTTACGACGACTCAAAATCACTAGTATAGGGATTCGAAATTTAGATAGATATATAAATCCCAATACCATACAAAAATATTTCCTTTCGGAAACCATTTACTATAACAACAGTGTTATAGTCCATCATTTCCTTATTCCTCGAAAACGTCTATTTCAACAATAAATGTTGAAATCTATGTATTCGATACTTATCACGTTTTAAAACATCTTTTAAAACAATTACTTCATTTCTGTAATATCGCTTTCCCAAAACTAGTTCATTTTACTTAACAATATATTCACTATCCAAAATCGTGAATATACTTTACTATTTACATTTCACTATTTTCTACACGTTTTATTTTGATAATAATTCGCTATCCAAAATCGCAAATATATCTCCTTTGATAATCTTCTATATTTAATTTATCAAATTCAATCGATTGGTTTCCGAATTTATAAAACAACGTCTATAAATTCCATTTTCTATTTCCTATAACAACTCCGGTTTATAAATCTCATTTTATTAACTTCAAAAATTCACTTATAAGAATGAGTGATTTCGGATTTATAAAACAACGTTTATAAATCACATTTGTACTTTATAACGATTTCAACTTACAAAATCATTTCATTTTGCAATTTCTATTTATATCCCATCTAAGTGCAAAAGTCAAATTTATAAGTGAATTACTTATAAATCGTTTATTCTACAACATCTATTCACTTTATAACTTCACGTTATAAATCTATTTATTTCATTCACTTATGAAATCCTTTTTATACTTCTTTTTAACACTTATAAAAATTCGTTTTATAAGTCCAATATTTCGATTTATAAAATATCAATTTTTATAAATCTTTTTATACAAATCGTTTATAGTTATTCAAAAATCTCAACTTAAACCATTTTATAAATAAATCGACTTTTATTTCAAAAACAACACATCGGTTATATTTCACTAAAAATTATAACTTTTATAACTTTAAAATTTTACGTTTATAAATCGATTCAAAAATTCCATAAAACGTATATTTTCAAAAATCACTTTAAAAACCCTCTTAAAATAACAGTCGTTATTTTTACATTTCAAAACTGGATCCGATGATGCAACAACACCAATCAGTCCATCACAACAGTCAAATATCATATATCGAGATGATAACAGAATATACATCAATATCTGTAAATAATCAATACGGTGAGGAATCCAGTTGGATCCCTCCAACCTGTTTCCCTGCATCCACAGATGTTAGCACAATACCAATTCCGCTCCAGTACGGAATTATCGCGGTATATAGGTTTTATAAAAATCCGCTTACTAACGGCGCAATAGGGTCTCATCCGCTATACGAGGCGGGTAATCAATCAATCCAATATATACATATGCCAATATGTATATATTGCTATATATAGATATATATCCTATCATATCTAATAGCACATTCAAACAGTCAATCATCAATCAATAACTGTAAATAATTCCACATTCAAATTTGAGTGAGAAGATCTCACCGAGATTTTAATTCTGATTCCAGCGTTAATTTCGAATAAAATTAAACGCGCGTTTAATTTTACTCAAAATTTTCATTGACCCCGATCGCTTCCAATCCGGTTTCATCGCGAAGAGCTCGACAAAACGAAGACAACGCTTTTCGTTTCGTAATTTTCCGACCTTGCAGCAAAGAGTTATCACATTTCAAAGTTTACTCGATTTTTAAATACAAATAATAATTACAATTTCATTTTTAATTTTTAACCTAATTTTTATCACAACCCTCCATTTTGAAACCAGTAGATCCAGGCCGCATACGAGGCTTCTTCCCCCTTCCAGTTCAAACACGCGAGCTCGAACCCATCTTTGCCGCCGTTTTGCCCTAGATGCCGCGACCACTACGATCGTCGAGAGTCCATCACTCCACCGCCATACGAACCCCCTTAGCCACCTCCACCTTCGCCCCAGATATCTCGAAGCTCGGTGGTCTCTACTCCTCTCGAAACGTGTGCGAAACCCAGGGGAACGCGAGCCATTATCTCCCCCCACGATGCACCATTTCCGATCATCCCCATATGGATGTGAAGTCCTCGTCGTCCCCTACCACCTTCGTGTTGAAAGTTTTTGATAATAATCAACGGATTTTTAGAATTTGAGAGATGAAAGTGAGGAAATACTGGCCGTGTATTTCTGGGGGTGGCGGCTGAACGTGATGAAACCCTAATTTTCATTTTTCTTATTTTGTGATAAAAGGGGGGTATTTATAGAGAATAAAACGACACTATTCATTCCGGTTTTCCGGAATCCGATTTACGCGCGGTCACTATCGTTCCTAGGGTTTATCCCGCGTTCCGAACGCAATGGAACAGGTTTCGGAAGCTAATTCGATCGTCTGTGTGAGATATGACAAGAAACGATCAATTTAAATTAAACCGATTTAAATCGATTTCGAGGCGTTTTGGCTTGCCCCGGACAAACGGTAAATCCAAAAATTACGAAATTTGAAATCTTACAATAATATCAAATTACGGATCCGATGAAACTGGTTTCGTCGAAATCCGAGACTTTTTGAAAAATGACTATTTTTAACTCGACGATTTAAAATTAAAACGATATCGATGCGTTTCGAGTTGCCACGGTCAAACGACAACTCCGATTGCTACGAAAATTGAAATCCGATAATAACTAACTATTACGGATCCAATGGAACTGGTCTCGTTCAATTCTGAGACTGTTCGAAAATTGGCTATTTTTACCGTCGATAATTAAATATTAAAATATTCGATTTTCACAGATTAACTCCAAATTCGATTCTGAAAGTTCTAAAATATTTCTATAACTCCAGTATGATTAAATAAAATTTTACAAATCATTTTAAATCACTTTAAACTCGATTTACAATTATCTCTGGAATTTCACTATTTAATTTATCGATTTAATTATCCAATTAAATCCAATATTCGAAAAATAAATCATTCGACTTCTAAATTCCATTTATTAATATTTAAAATTAATTAAATATTCGAATTTTTAATTATCATAAAATCTGGGTCGTTACAAACTTCCCCCCTTAAAAGAATTTCGTCCTCGAAATTACAAGTTAGGAAGAAAGGTCCTTAACTCGTCTACTATTTTCCACAATCTAATAGTTTTATCGATTTTATCAAAACAAATCTTTCTACTAAAGATTCGTTATTATCTCAACTAACTTTTCCAACTTCAATTTTAAGTTTCAAACAACATTGTTTAACTTCCAAATTCAAATTCAAGTTTAAATTCACATTTTAAACTTTCAAAATTTTCTCAAAAATTTCTAACGCCTTAAATTTCCGAAAAATTTCGCCAGCGTCTCCTTTGCGCGGCTAATACGGCACTACTACAAAACGTCCCTACAGACTCTCAGATTTCAAAAAGAAAAAGAAAAAGCCAAGCGGCTAGACAAGAAATCATCAAAAACTCATATCGAAATCCAAATACTTACCTTTTTGTCGAGCGATTCAAATTCTCTTCAAAATTAAATTCCAATTCCTTTATACCTGTATATCTACTAGCCATAATATCTAGTTACATACATTCAAACCATTTTGCAAATTCTATTACAAATTTCCAATATAAACTGCTTATACCTTTTTTTACTTCACTGTTGAAGTTACATATATTTCCATTCAACTTTTCATTTCAAATTTCATTTGAATTCAATTTTATCTTCTATTCTGAATATTGAATTTATCAATTATTGTTCATTCAACTGCCAATATTTTAGATTAGTTCAGTTACTAATTCATTACCAATTACTATTTAAATTCAATTCACCATTTAAATTTCAAAATGAATTTTTAACATTCAATTTCATTTTCTGGCACTTGCAATCGCAATTTATTCATTCATTTACTAATTCATTCGTTTTTCAATTTGAATTTCATTCTAATCAAATTTCAATATTCTATAAGTTATCAACTTATTTACATCTTGATTTATACAATCATTTATACATTCACATTCATAATTTTTGTTCATATATGAATTTATTTCCTTATACTTTCAATTCACATTTATAGATTTCATTTGTTAATGAACTTTAATTCCAATCACAATTACATATTTTACATTAACAATTTCTATTTGTATAAGTTATAAATTCAATCATATTCCATAAATATTCTTATACAGTATTCCAGAGTCCTTTCAACCTTTCAAAACCATTTTGAAAACAATTCAAATTTATCTTTTGAATTTTCAAAACAAAACTCAATTTTTCAAACAACTTCCTTTTAAAACAATTTGGCAGTAATTTCTCTTTTGGAAACCCGAAAATGAACACCGATGATGTCGCGATCATCATCGGAATTATTTTCCAGCGACCGAAAAGAGTTTAGAGCTTTCAACTCTCTAAAACAATTTTCCACAGTATCAAATCCTTTGAAAAATCATTTTCAAACCAAAAAGATTTTAGACTTCCCAAATCTCCAAAATTTTCAAATTCTTTTCAAAACACTTCTCTGGAATTTTATTTCAGATTATAAATCACAATTACAAATCTTTTACTTATATAACTTCACTTTATATATATAAGATTATTCCACAATTGTAAATCATATTAATTATAACTTCATCTTTTATAATTCATTGGTTTATACAATTTACTCTTTCACAATTGTTGTTTTAAGTCAACTTATTCAAACAACTTAACAATCAATTCATATACACTTTAATAATTCTGAAAAATTATTTCTTTATATACAAAAATAGTTTTGGGCAAAATTATCTCATTTACCCTATTTTAAAACAATACTGTGCCGAATTGTTCTATATAAGTGTTTAGAGATCCCTATCGATAGAGTTGTACGGACAATACCGACCAGAATCCATATACCACTCAACAAACCAATCATCACAATACAAAACAATTTTATATTCACTAACAAATACGCACTCATATCTATTATTACACTCAACTCATTCTAGAGTACTACTGACTCTATCTCTAATGAGTAACACCCAACAGAGCAGGGTTGTCGCTTAACCATAGGCTCTGATACCACTTGTAACATCCCGAAAATTTTCGACTTTCGAAAATTCAACATCGATACTCACTTTATCGACTGCTGAGCGATCGAATGCCGGAAACCCGAAAAGTTATGGTTTTAAGAAAAAGAAGAAGTAGAAGAAGAAGAAGATAGAAGGAAAAGAGAAGAAAGAAAGAAAAAGAACAACAGAACAGCAACAGAAACAGAACAATATCAGAATCTCACATATCGCAGCGGAACAATATATAATAGATAAACACTAGTCTTTTAAAAACAAAAGAATTATATCTGTTATTACATTACATCACATCATATCATCAGAGTTAATATACAACTCAATACCATACATCACATCAATGGACAGTTATATAAACTTGTCCTCATACAGAATACACAGCGGAATAAAGTAATATCAGATACAAATACTACGTCTCGTCATCCAGCTTACTCCAAAGCTCCAGAATATCCAGAATATCCTGATAACATAACTCTAGGCTGCCCGTGTGGAAATTGGTGGGCACCCAGAGTTTAGAAGGGAACAATAAACTCCGAGTCAGTCATGGTGACTGGTGTGAGATCGTAAAACAGTTATTTATCTTTAAAATAAATAGCAGAGAATTTTAAAGTCAATTCGCAATGCTTTTGGAAAATGAAACTACCATAAGACCTCCCACCACACACACAATGCAAACGCAGAATTGGAGGAGATTTCTTCTTATGATAGTCAAAGATGCTTACTACGCAAAAATCAAATCCTTTTGGATATTATTATTAGTGCATAGTGTAGAAATCATTTCGAAAGTATAATATTAATCTTAGCCAACATACGACCAGTATCGTATGCCTACTATAGCTACCATCTAAACAGTGGTGACCACCGTACGTAAATGGCAGGTTCTACAACTAATACCGTACAAATCACGTATTGGAGTTTGGATTTCCAACAAATGGTCAGGCTAAGGAACTTCCTATCCACGATGGGTACGTCCCTGGAATAGACGACCCGAGAACCTAACCGGATCTCTGCCAACACAAGGCCGGGTTACCTCTGCAAAAATAGGTAACTACTGACACGCGTATGCCATCCCCCGATCGTCACCGATCTTCCCGAGGATCCCCGATTTCCAACAAACCACATAGATAATAATAATGCAGTAACCACAGAGGTTAAGTATCTGGGCTCCATACCATGATACCACCTTTATCCAGAAGGAATGACATACACTAAGGGGCGCTACTCCCTAGAACCTTGCTGCATTCTTCCTGTTTCGACCATTTCCGGGGTGTGAGGCTCGACGAAGTCTCGTCCACAAAGCTACGCTTTCTCAAAAAGCCCTGCTTCGGGTCAAACAAAATGATCAACCTATGATCACAAAGATATAAGATCAAACAAATGATCATATCACAAATGATCAAACACTGATCATTTCACAGCAACACTTAGTATGCCACGTTACCAAATTGGGATATATCGCTGATAAATTTCAACTACATAACCTCTGAGCTCGTACGTCTCAGAGAAGGGTGTTAAGCTAAGAGAATAAATTCTCCGCCACCAACAGAAATGTATTTGAAAGAAATCAGCTTTATATCTCAAATTGTAACGTCAGACACACAATCCATACAAGTCTGTTCCGGGATCGAACAGAACCGAAGGCACTTCTCACGAAGCCCTTGCATTTCCGGATAATTTTCAATCACGTCAGGACTTCCCGTCACTAAGGGTGATAAAACCTCTAAACCGAAGATCAGTCGGTGTAGAGTAACTCGACGGTAATCCTTCCGTTTTCAAAAATATCCGGTCTTCAACACCGGTCTTCAAATGCAATTCATAACGACATATCACATATTCGGAATGGGTTATACGACCCCATGGTCCTTTCCCGGCTAACCCGAATAGTGAGCGTATATTTAAAAACAAGTGTGGCATTCAAATTCATCCAATTCACAACAAATACCTATCTAAAGGTAATTATTGATAGTCGGTTATTTAACTATCAATAAAGATGCGCAACATCATCAGATTCCAAATAATTTTCCAAATTATTTCATCTTCCAAAAATATCTTTACTAGATATATAATTTCCACACTTAACCGTTTTGAAAACAAATTTCAAATATTCAATTTCCACATTTCATTTTATCCTTTAAAAGATAAAATCTCAAAACAGTTCATTTCATATTGGAAAAGCATTTCCATACTTATTTAATAATAAGTATTTCACAAATCATTTATTTTCAACATTTGAAAATATTCGATATACTTAAATCAATATTAAGTATATATTCATTCTTTAAGGAAATCATACATTTTAACATTTATTTGAGTCAAAACGGATGTTGCGTAAAACATCGTTACGACGACTCAAAATCACTAGTATAGGGATTCGAAATTTAGATAGATATATAAATCCCAATACCATACAAAAATATTTCCTTTCGGAAACCATTTACTATAACAACAGTGTTATAGTCCATCATTTCCTTATTCCTCGAAAACGTCTATTTCAACAATAAATGTTGAAATCTATGTATTCGATACTTATCACGTTTTAAAACATCTTTTAAAACAATTACTTCATTTCTGTAATATCGCTTTCCCAAAACAAGTTCATTTTACTTAACAATATATTCACTATCCAAAATCGTGAATATACTTTACTATTTACATTTCACTATTTTCTACACGTTTTATTTTGATAATAATTCGCTATCCAAAATCGCAAATATATCTCCTTTGATAATCTTCTATATTTAATTTATCAAATTCAATCGATTGGTTTCCGAATTTATAAAACAACGTCTATAAATTCCATTTTCTATTTCCTATAACAACTCCGGTTTATAAATCTCATTTTATTAACTTCAAAAATTCACTTATAAGAATGAGTGATTTCGGATTTATAAAACAACGTTTATAAATCACATTTGTACTTTATAACGATTTCAACTTACAAAATCATTTCATTTTGCAATTTCTATTTATATCCCATCTAAGTGCAAAAGTCAAATTTATAAGTGAATTACTTATAAATCGTTTATTCTACAACATCTATTCACTTTATAACTTCACGTTATAAATCTATTTATTTCATTCACTTATGAAATCCTTTTTATACTTCTTTTTAACACTTATAAAAATTCGTTTTATAAGTCCAATATTTCGATTTATAAAATATCAATTTTTATAAATCTTTTTATACAAATCGTTTATAGTTATTCAAAAATCTCAACTTAAACCATTTTATAAATAAATCGACTTTTATTTCAAAAACAACACATCGGTTATATTTCACTAAAAATTATAACTTTTATAACTTTAAAATTTTACGTTTATAAATCGATTCAAAAATTCCATAAAACGTATATTTTCAAAAATCACTTTAAAAACCCTCTTAAAATAACAGTCGTTATTTTTACATTTCAAAACTGGATCCGATGATGCAACAACACCAATCAGTCCATCACAACAGTCAAATATCATATATCGAGATGATAACAGAATATACATCAATATCTGTAAATAATCAATACGGTGAGGAATCCAGTTGGATCCCTCCAACCTGTTTCCCTGCATCCACAGATGTTAGCACAATACCAATTCCGCTCCAGTACGGAATTATCGCGGTATATAGGTTTTATAAAAATCCGCTTACTAACGGCGCAATAGGGTCTCATCCGCTATACGAGGCGGGTAATCAATCAATCCAATATATACATATGCCAATATGTATATATTGCTATATATAGATATATATCCTATCATATCTAATAGCACATTCAAACAGTCAATCATCAATCAATAACTGTAAATAATTCCACATTCAAATTTGAGTGAGAAGATCTCACCGAGATTTTAATTCTGATTCCAGCGTTAATTTCGAATAAAATTAAACGCGCGTTTAATTTTACTCAAAATTTTCATTGACCCCGATCGCTTCCAATCCGGTTTCATCGCGAAGAGCTCGACAAAACGAAGACAACGCTTTTCGTTTCGTAATTTTCCGACCTTGCAGCAAAGAGTTATCACATTTCAAAGTTTACTCGATTTTTAAATACAAATAATAATTACAATTTCATTTTTAATTTTTAACCTAATTTTTATCACAACCCTCCATTTTGAAACCAGTAGATCCAGGCCGCATACGAGGCTTCTTCCCCCTTCCAGTTCAAACACGCGAGCTCGAACCCATCTTTGCCGCCGTTTTGCCCTAGATGCCGCGACCACTACGATCGTCGAGAGTCCATCACTCCACCGCCATACGAACCCCCTTAGCCACCTCCACCTTCGCCCCAGATATCTCGAAGCTCGGTGGTCTCTACTCCTCTCGAAACGTGTGCGAAACCCAGGGGAACGCGAGCCATTATCTCCCCCCACGATGCACCATTTCCGATCATCCCCATATGGATGTGAAGTCCTCGTCGTCCCCTACCACCTTCGTGTTGAAA
This sequence comes from Allium fistulosum, assembly GCA_030737815.1. Lineage (NCBI taxonomy): Eukaryota > Viridiplantae > Streptophyta > Magnoliopsida > Asparagales > Amaryllidaceae > Allium > Allium fistulosum. The sequence goes on from CM060903.1 coordinate 881,559,406, forward strand.
GTTTTTGATAATAATCAACGGATTTTTAGAATTTGAGAGATGAAAGTGAGGAAATACTGGCCGTGTATTTCTGGGGGTGGCGGCTGAACGTGATGAAACCCTAATTTTCATTTTTCTTATTTTGTGATAAAAGGGGGGTATTTATAGAGAATAAAACGACACTATTCATTCCGGTTTTCCGGAATCCGATTTACGCGCGGTCACTATCGTTCCTAGGGTTTATCCCGCGTTCCGAACGCAATGGAACAGGTTTCGGAAGCTAATTCGATCGTCTGTGTGAGATATGACAAGAAACGATCAATTTAAATTAAACCGATTTAAATCGATTTCGAGGCGTTTTGGCTTGCCCCGGACAAACGGTCAATCCAAAAATTACGAAATTTGAAATCTTACAATAATATCAAATTACGGATCCGATGAAACTGGTTTCGTCGAAATCCGAGACTTTTTGAAAAATGACTATTTTTAACTCGACGATTTAAAATTAAAACGATATCGATGCGTTTCGAGTTGCCACGGTCAAACGACAACTCCGATTGCTACGAAAATTGAAATCCGATAATAACTAACTATTACGGATCCAATGGAACTGGTCTCGTTCAATTCTGAGACTGTTCGAAAATTGGCTATTTTTACCGTCGATAATTAAATATTAAAATATTCGATTTTCACAGATTAACTCCAAATTCGATTCTGAAAGTTCTAAAATATTTCTATAACTCCAGTATGATTAAATAAAATTTTACAAATCATTTTAAATCACTTTAAACTCGATTTACAATTATCTCTGGAATTTCACTATTTAATTTATCGATTTAATTATCCAATTAAATCCAATATTCGAAAAATAAATCATTCGACTTCTAAATTCCATTTATTAATATTTAAAATTAATTAAATATTCGAATTTTTAATTATCAGAAAATCTGGGTCGTTACATCCTTGTCATCCTGTCTTAATATCATTTCAATTTTATTTTTCCTATGTTTCCCGTACCTCATTCCTTTTCGGGGACGAAAAGTTTTGAGTGGGGGAGAGTGTAACAACCCTAGAATTTGGCCTATATTTTAAATTTTGACTTTATTTTTATTTTGAAACTATTTTAAACTTGTTTGATTTCAAACATTTCATTTTTTTAATATATATGTTAATTATTATGTGAACTATAATTTCAAACTAGTATAAATTGGTTAGTTTACTGAAAAGTGAATTTCTGTTCAAACTGTTCAATCTTTGACTTTTAAACTTCAAATTTAAATTATATAAAATTTTAAATTTTATCTTTTATTATGAAAATAGATGTAATAACTTGAACACCGCTTTTTGTTTCGTTGAAAACGGAGTTAAATTGTAGAAGTTATGTAATTTTCAATTTTGTGTATAAACTGTTTATTTTGCAATATTATTTATTTTAAATCATATAAATTATATTTTTATTGTCATATTTTGTTTTAATATGTGTTAATAGGTTATTTTATGTCTTTTAATATTTTAAAATGATAATATAATTTTTCTAAAGTATACTTGAATTTATTTCAATTTATAAAGCCTAGTTTCCATTTTTCTACTATTTTCTTCATTAAATTATATTTAATTAAAATATATTTATTTATTTTTGTGAATTCATTTATTTATTTTGTGTTCTTATCTTTATTCATAAATATTTTTCAAGTACATAAAGATTTTCTAAAGTTCATTTGAATTTGTTTCAAATTTATAAAGCCTGGTTATGTATATATTGCCATTTTCTTTATTTATTTGATTTTTATTTAAATTTATTTATTTTCTTTTCTTATTTATTTTATTTTCTGAGTTTATTTATCTTTATTATCAGCCTTGTTATGTAATTATAAAATTAAAATGAATTTGTGGAAATTTGAAAAGACTTGAAACTCTTTATCTCCTTTTGACTTTTCCTCTTCCGCCTTTTCATTTTCCAACCTACATCTCATTAAAAATTATTTGGCCGTTCCTTATCTTTTCTTTAGCTGACTTCCTCAGCTCATTTTTCACGTGAATTCTCACCTCCAACCTGAAAAAAAATGTCGGCCTCTCCCTTGTTCAAAAATTTGGTAAAACTCCTTTTCTTTTTCATGTTTCCTTGTTTTCTTCTTTGTTTTACATTGATTTGCACTTGCCTTCATCCCCTTCTATGGATCGGCCTGCCCTCCTCCACCACCTTAGCCGCCTCCACCACCATCCTCTCTGACCAGCACCTTCTCCAGCCCCTCCCCATCCCATTGCCTTGAGCCATAATGAAGAAACTCCACCATAGTTTTGACCAACATCAACCATATAATGTATAGCCGAGCACATCACCTATCACCACCTCTCTCCACCACTTAGGCTGACCATACACCACCACCAATGGCCTGATTCCGACCTGACACACCTCTGCACACCCCCTACTAACCCCACCTGAAGTGGCCATGCCCTCCATAGCCTTGGCCGAACCATAAGTGGCATAGAAAATCCATGCTTTTGCCTTGTGTTGTTAGCCCTTGCCTCACCAACTAGTGCACCTAGACTTCACCACCTTCAAACACCATGCTAGGCCAACCCTATGGACCCAAGACCAGATCCAAACTCAACCCTTGACAGTACATTTCAGACCTGTAGCTGAAGTATAGGAGGTTGAAAGCAAGTGCAATGATTTGGATTGGTTTTATACAATCGTTTCTAGCATTGTTTATTGAATATTTGGGTTGAAATCTTATGTTGTTTGTAATTGTTTGGTTTGAATGTAACAAGGCAATTAGCTTTGGCTCTACCAATCTCAAATCATATTCGAGTTGTCGTGCCTTCGAAGATTCTGTGTTGTGTGGTGGTGTCGTCATCTCCAGCTTAAACAAGTGAGTAAATCTCACCAGACTAATATGTACTTATATAATTGATAAACTGACATCACTTGAATCTGTAAATTTATATCATCCTGTTATAACTGTTATATTATGATTATATGATGTTCATCCCTGTTTATACACATGTTATATCATCTGTTACTGTTATATATTGTATACTGTTTATTTATATCAGTTTATCACACTACAAGTTCCCTGTTAGTATAGAAATCACTATGGGTTAAAATGATACATACCCGAACGGACTTTAGAATAAGGAAAAATCGTTATGGGCTGAAATGATAGGCCTGAACGGTTTTTATTTATTTATTATATTACTTGGGATTGCGGGTTTGAAATGATAAAACCCGGGTTTTCTTTGTAAACTGCGAATTGAAATGATACATATCCGTATCACTTGACCTAGGCTAGAAAATTATATACAAACCAGTGGTTTATATATTTTTCTAAAATTTTTAAAATATTTTAAAAAAATGTAAATATTATGATATTTTGATTTAAACTTTATTAAAATGATTTCTATAAAATATTTGTGATTTTCTACAAATTAAATAAGTGAATTAAGTTAAGGGAGAAGTAGAATTTGAAATATAAGTTAATTTTGGAATTTATGATTTTGTTTATAAATGGAATTTATGTAAAGTAAGAATATATGACAAATTTGATTTAAAAATGAATTTAATGATTTTATTAAGAAATAATGATTTTATAAAGTGTTAATGATTTTGTATAACTTAAAATATGAAATAAATGAATATTTAAGCTGAATTTGGAAATATAACTTAAATTGAATTTTTGTGGAATTTGTTTAAAAGTGAAATATTAATTAAGTAAAATAAATGTAAATAAGTTATATTTTGGAAATTTAAACTTAGTTGTTAAGTTAAGAATTTAATTAAAGAATGAAAATTTAATTGTTATTTAATTTGATTTTTGTATGGAAATTTGACTTTATAAATCATAGAAATAAAGGTATTTAAATGATTGTTTTTAAATGTGAAAATATATGATTTTATAAGTTAAAATGATTTATATTAAAAGTTAATTATGTGTGAAATTGTAAATAAAACTCTGAATTTGATTTGACAGCATTTTTGAAATGTAATTTAAAGATATTACAGCATTGGAAAATGTTGTAGTTGTTTTAAATGAACCAAATAGCAAATTTGAACTAAGGGTTATTATAGCACTTTGTTAGTGCTATAGTTGTTAAATTTAACTAAAATTTTAATTGAAACTAAATTATGATATTACAGCATTTTAAATGCCGTCTTTTGTTAAGGAACTGTTTTTAAACATAACATCTCGTAGCATTTTCTAAGTGCTGCTAGAGTTGAATTTTCTTTGTTTAATAAATTCAAATGAATAAATGATCTTTGAAAAAGATTAAATTTTGGAAATTAAATATTTAATTAATAAATATAATGAATTGACTTTAAATGATTTAAATGGAATAGTTGATTTGGGAAATTCAACTATTTTGAAATGTGATTAAATGGTATTTAAATTAAATAAATGATGTTTTGAAATGATATTTTGATATTTTGAAATGAATTTGAAATGATATTAAATCTTGGAATGAATAATTTAAGTTTATATTAGTATGAAGAATATTTGGTTTACTTGTAATTTGAATCTATTTAAAAGATATTGGACTTATGAAATATAGGATAATAAAGCTTTGGAATTTATTTTATAATTTGAATAGTTATTTTGTGGATTAAATCTATATTTGAAATTTATAAGATTTGAAATGGTCTATGGAAATATAATTGAAATAAATGATTGAATTGAATTGAAACTTTGGAAATTGAATACTTGATTTGAAATATAATACTTACACTTTTAAATGGTTTAGATGAATTATTTTGATTGAAATATAAACTATTTAAAAGGTGACTTGAAATGATAATAAATGAATGATATCTTTGAATTTAAAAAGTATTTTAAGTTGAATATTTAGATTTGAACTCAAATGTTATTTCGGTATATAAAAATGATTTGAAATGAAGTTTTGGAAAGATTTGATATTTTGATATATTAAAATGATTTGAAATGAAGTTTTGGAAAGATACGATATTTTGATATATTGAAATGATTTGAAATGAAGTTTTGAAATGATATGATATTTTAAATATATTGAAATGGTTTGGAATTGATTTAATCTTTATTTTGATAAAGATTTGGATTTGAAATGATATTCTATTTTGAAGTATAAACTGTTTTAAATTATAACCACGGGTTATAATAACGATTGGTTGTTAAAGAGACCAGGATCGGATATGGACATACTCTCTGTCGATACCGAAAACCACTATGACAACTATGTACGCGGTGGAGTTTCCAGAATGATGTAGGATGGTGACGACGATCCTAAGGTATATATACGTGGACCCAACTCCCGTGAGTTGGCATAAGGTGGCTAAAACCGGAGCGATCTCGGACCAGTGAGGTAGCACCTCTTATCGGACACACTTCTTCGATACCATTCTATTACGTGTGATTGATTTGGTGCGCACCCTTGATTTGGGAGTGTTGTTCGAGGTGGAGCGGTAGTGGCTGCTATGCGTTTCCATTAGTCCGTGTGCGTAATTGGTATATCTACCTTGGCATTGCCTTGTGTGCCGTGTCACCTACCATATCGAGCCCACTACGATTTTGGTTTAAAGATCTGACCGCGTTAAGGTTCACCATCCCCTTAATGCTATTTTCTATATGATTATACTTTACTAATTAGACACTACTGTATATAGCGTATATTACTACATAGTAAATAGTTTAACGGATCCTTAAAGAATGGGCGATCCCAAGCATTCTTTAAGTTACTTGTACCTTATTACAGTTCACTTGAGTTGGTTTACATTATATAAGTATATATTGTCCTGACTTGAGTGTTTGTATTTTTATTTACGCTCGGGTCAGCCTGAGTATTCACAGATTTGGATTCCACTTTCTGGAGATTGGAATCGCTGGATATTATCTGCTTGTCTAGTTTTATCTATCTCAGTTCTGTTGTTCTATTCAGCTTGTACTTGGTTATCATATTGAGACTTCTGTTGTACTTTATTTCTTCTGTTGTATCTTATTTAACTCTGATATATTTACATAGTAGCTTCATGAACTACTATTTCTTTTACTTCCGCTGCATTATTTTACTCTGTGTCTATGATCTGTGATTATATTTATTTACTGTATATTCTGAGATTTGCCAAATTTTATTTACAACGCGGTATTTTGAGCAATTCAATTCCGGCATGAGTGTCTACCTATACACTTATAATGGATGCAAATGGTTGAAAATATCGGGTCGTTACAATAGATCCAATAGAACTGGTTTCGTCGAATTCCGAGACTGTGCCCCAGAAGGCTATTTTTTACTCGCCAATTATAATATAAAATTTTCAATTTCTAATTATTCACTTTTAAATCCAATTTTAAATGTTAACAATCTTTAGTCATATTTAAATAAAACTTAAATCAATTTCTGATATCGTTTTCATTCATATTAATTCAAGATTCAATTATTTAAACAATTTCCAATATTAAATTTAACAATTTAATTATCCTATACATCAATATAAATAAATCATTAAGTTCTAAATAAATTTTAGTTATCAACATCATTTTATTTCTATCTAAATAATTCCCAATTATTATTCAACTTCAGTTATTGATCATAAACCCAGTTAATATATAGAATTTCATTTCAAATAACTTCAGTTATCGCCAAATTTTCGAAATTAGTTTATTTCAAAATTTTGTTCAAGTTCGTATTCAATAACTATATTAATAAATTATTAAAAATTTTATTTTTAACCATTTTTATTCAATAATTACACTAAATTTAATGATTTAAAATAGTTAAAAATACGGGTCATTACGTATAACCAGATTTCAAGAAGTTTCAGGAAATAATAGCGAAGCAATAGTCAAATCCGTAGTGACATAGTTAGCAAAATTGGTAGGAAGTATGGTTTAGATCTGGAGTTCCTTGCCTCAAAGTTTGACGGAGTGGAATCCAAAGTGAGTTATTTCTTCCTTTAAGTTCATTAAAATCAATTCTAAGTTGAAGGAACTTTAAGTGTTGTTTGAAAACCCTTGTTGAATGCTTGTTTATTTTGTTTGCTAAAACAATGGTTTTATTTCCTTGTTTGACAATTTGGATGGTTAATTAAGTATTTAAAAATTTAGAAGTTAAATACTTAATAGGGTATTCGGAAACGACTAATACACGTGTTTCGTCTATGAGATCCAATGAGACTTGGGCGAGAGACGTAACATATCGAAGGGAAAGCCCGGATGCTCCAAAATAAATATCAAACCGTTTTAACCCAAGAGAAAATAAAAACTGTTACAAATATTTGATAGAACAAAGCATTGATTATCATTTATTGTTGTGTTTATTTCATTGATTGATTGTTTGAATTAGGATCGGCCAGTTTATGAGCACTGATTATTATTTATTGATTGTTGACTTTGCTCGACTAGTTTATGAGCAATTAATTATCCATATGCATGGGCTGGGTAGAAAATAATTGTAGGCTAACACCTTGTGATTATTTCATGATTTGACTATAAGGTGTTTAGCGGTAATATTTGGTTCACTTCAATTTAATGAATTGTTTTGAAAATTGGTTTTCAAGTTGAAATGTTATCAAATGTTTTTCTTTAAAAGAGAAAAAAGAGATATTTGAGAATAAATATTTTGAAGTGATTTTATATAAAAGTGGTTTGTATAAAGAATGGTTTTATAAAACGAAAAGAATTTTGAGGACTAAACCCGATGGTTTTAAGATGATTTTTGAAAGAATTTGAAAATGGAAATTATTATAGATTAGAAGTATTTGTAATTATTAGTTAAAAATGATTTTGCCACTTCGGGATATAAAGTGATTTGTTATGTTACCAAAGGTTCGGTAAACCCATAATTTACGAAACACATAGGCAAAGGAGGTGCAAATGTTCTGCAGCCTCGGTGTAGTTCCCCCTTGGAATAGAGGGATGCACCAATTCTATTATTTATTCGCAAGGCTAGACCCTTGGGCCTGGTTATGGCTAAAAACCTCTCGAGAGTCAGTAGCATATAGTTTTGTATGCTTGTATATTGGTATTGTTTCAAAAGGTGATTTGTTTTCAGATCCCGAAGGAGAGGACTAGTTTGAATGTAAAAGATATATATATATATATATATATGTATATATGTATATATATATATATATATATATTTCAAAAGTTTTGAAATAAGAATTCGGGAATAAAGTCTAAAGAGATAATTTCCATAAAGGTAATTAGATTTGAAAAATCTAAATGTAAATATTAAGCCTAGGTGCGTAGTTTTGGGAATTGCATATTGTTTGTGCATCGTAGGCTCCATGAGTCCTATTTGCGATAGGAGAACTACGTTAGCTTGATCCTGTTATCTAATTGGGTACCCAATTAGATAAGGGTACGTAGGCAGTCACAAGTGGTAGTGATGTAGCCCTAGTAATAACATAACATTTTTCTGTTTATTGTTTGTTATATATCATGTATTGATGTATTTTCCTACTTACTATTTTATTCCGCATTTCACATGTTTATTGAGTTTTCAGGAACGGCTATTGCTATCTCTCTCAATAGAGTTGTGCAGCGGTAGATTTATTTGTATTTATATTTGGTATGTATTAAAGCACACCTAGTAGATTAAATTGATTACTCTGATAACTTGTAAAATTGAAATTGTATCCTATACATTTTATAGTGTTGAATATTATTAAATATTGTGTGTTAAGGTAGTAGTTTTCATTTGAAGTTTTAGAACGAACGGGTTTTTCGGCCATTTTGACTGGTCCGAAAATCCGGGTCATTACAGCAACTCCTACTTCATAATCATCCCTTTGGCCCCTATTCCGCCCTTGCACTGATTCTACTATGGTGTCTTTCCTCTTGATTTCTTGGGATCTCTTCAATTCCTATTTGGAAATGGTATTCCACAATGCCATCTCCACTATACCCTCGAAATTCGCACCTATGGGAATATGACTAAGGGCTAAATTTTGAAGAGGTTGATTCACCCTTAGCAAATATAGAGCCTTCTTTTGAGGGGTAATTATCAGCTATATCCTGAATCTAGCCAAATCATTGAACTAATTCACATATTCCTTCACCGACATCTGCCTTTTCTGCAAGTGTATGAACTTCTCCTAATGTACGCCTTGCCCCACCATGGAAAGAAACTTCATCTTAAAATGCCTCCTGCACTCTCCTCGGGTAATCTCTCCACCATCGGTCTATCCTACTATAACATCCCACCAACTCAGGGCCTTTCCCTGTAAATGCCAAGTAGCAAGCTGCCTCCTCACATCATCTCCAAGACCCAGCAATCCAAAAATCCTCTCACAAGTGTGAATCCATGCCTTCGAGTTCACATACGACTTGGTCCTCATGTAACAACCCGTATTTTTCGATAATTAAAATATTAATTAAATAAGATTTTAGAATTTTATATTGAAAGAAAACTAAAATTTGTGATGTTATAATGAGAGTAATAACTAGAATGTAATGTTAGTAATGTTAATATAAGGTAACTACTAACTATTTTAATGTAATTCCAATTAATTTAAGTGACTGTAAAGTTATAATTGGTTATAACTATAAATAAGGAAATACATTGAATGTTGAATTTATATGTAACCAATTAGAATTGGCTAATATTGAATATGAAATCAGTGATGTTGTTTGAATGCTGTTGATAACTATTTAATGAATTTCAAATTAATTGAAATAAATTGTAGGTTGACTTGGTTATAATTGTAAATAATAAAATAAATTAAATGATGTAGTTAATGGTGAACTTGTATGCAATTAATTGAAATAGGTTAATATTGAATACAAAACCTTTTTAGGTAAGCAAATTATATCCCTTGGTTGTAAAGAATAAGATAATGGGTATGAATTATTGTTATAAACGATTGTATTGAATGGGTGACTAATGGAATTAAGGCAATTGAATGTTGGGTTTAATGTTGGAATTATATGTCAGTAATTGAAGTAATTGTAAAGTTATTTGGTGATAAGTTGAAATAAGGAAATGGTTTTCATGGTTTTGGCTTTCTACTTCTTGCCTTTGTTTTGGGCACATCAAATTTGAAAACGTGAGTTATTAAAGTTTCTTATTTTAATAATTAAATGTGTATGTATTTTTTAATATATTCTTATAAGCTGAATATTTCCACATACGAGCTCTGATACATGCATAGTTTCTTCCATTGGACTCGTATTGGAATTCCTGACAACATGAAATAGGTTTGGCTGAGTTTGGAGATGGTTGGGAAAGACATCTTTGTTTGGATTTTTGCGTTCTAAATATCAAAGGTGAGTGTTTTGACCCACTCACGAATACTAAATTATCTTATGTTCGTTAAATTAAATTTATGATGTGATTAGAAATTTATTGATTGTTGTTTGGTATTTTTTTAGATTGTCATTTAAGTTAAATTTGAATTTATAATTGAATTGCCATTTAATTAATGTAACGACCCCGGATTTTAAATTTAATTTAAATTGATAATTAATTGAGTTTTTGAATTAAAATTGTAAAAATTAATTGTAAATTGAAGCGAGTTTCCCCGAATTCAAATAAATTCTGTATAAATCATTTAAAATTTAAATATTGTATATATATGTATATATGTGAATATATATGTATATATGTGAATATATATGTATATGGACATATATGAGTAAATTTGAATTTATATATATATATATATATATATATATATACACACACACATTGAATTTGAATTTGAATCTTAAATAAATGGGTTAGAAATAAATATAAAATATAGACTTTGTACACAAGAAAAAAAAAGATTTAAACTTAGAATTGATGGTTAATAATAATTTGAATTTATGAAATAAATATATGTATAGAGAAATACAAGACAATAAAATAATAATAAATATTAAGCAAGACATAGAGATATAAATAAAAATAAGATAAATTATAAAAATACAAAGAAAAACCTTAGCTCAAATTTTAACAACAAATTAGAATCTAGAAATTCCTCTATATTACAAAATAAATATATATAGTTTTATACAATATAAATTAAATATATATATTGTAACATCCCGAAAATTTTCGACTTTCGAAAATTCAACATCGATACTCACTTTATCGACTGCTGAGCCATCGAATGCCGGAAACCCGAAAAGTTATGGTTTTAAGAAAGAAGAAAAAGGTAGAAGAAGAAGATAGAAGAAAAAGAAAGAAGAACAGAACAGAACAACATCAGAACAGAAAACAATATCAGAATCTTACACATCGCAGCGGAACAATATATAATAGATAAATGAATATCATTTAAAAACAAAAGAATTATATCTATTATTACATTACATCACATCATATCATCAGAGTTAATAAACAACAATGGACAGTTATATAAACTTGTCCTCATACAGAATACACAGCGGAATAAATACTATCAGATACAAATACTACGTCTCGTCATCCAGCTTGCTTCCAAAGCTCCAGAATATCCTGATAACCTAACTCTAGACTGCCCGTGTGGAAATTGGTGGGCACCCAGAGTTTAGAAGGGAAACAATAAACTCCGAGTCAGTCATGGTGACTGGTGTGAGATCGTAAAAACAGTTATTCTTTAAAAAATAAACAGCAGAGAATTTTTAAAGTCAATTCGCAATGCTTTTGGAAAATGAAACTACCATAAGACCTCCCACCACACACACAATGCAAACGCAGACTTGGAGGAGATTTCTTCTTATGATAGTCAAAGATGCTTACTACGCAAAAAATCAAATTCTTTTTGATATTATTATTATTGCATAGTGGAAAACATTTCGAAAGTAGAATATAAATCTTAGCCAGCATAGGTACCATTATATTATGCCTGCTATAGCTGCCTCCTGAGGAGACAGGTTATACAATTGAAATCGTAAAGGCTCGTATTGTTTCTTTGGATTTCCAACAAATGGTCAGGCTAAGGAACTTCCTATCCACGATGGGTACGTCCCTGGAATAGACGACCCGAGAACCTAACCGGATCTCTGCCAACACAAGGCCGGGTTACCTCTGCAAAAATAGGTAACTACTGACACGCGTATGCCATCCCCCGATCGTCACCGATCTTCCCGAGGATCCCCGATTCGCAACAAACCACATAGATAATAATAATGCAATAACCACAGAGGTTAAGTATCTGGGCTCCATACCATGATACCACCTTTATCCAGAAGGAATGACATACACTAAGGGGCGCTACTCCCTAGAACCTTGCCGCATCCTTCCTGTTTCGACCATTTCCGGGGTGTGAGGCTCGATGAAGTCTCGTCCACAAAGCTACGCTTTCTACAACAAGCCCTGCTTCGGGTCAAACAAAATGATCAACCTATGATCATAAAGATATAAGATCAAACAAACGATCATATCGCAAATGGTCAAACACTGATCATTTCACAGCAACACTCAGTATGCCACGTTACCAAATTGGGATATATCGCTGATAAATTTCAACTACATAACCTCTGAGCTCGTACGTCTCAGAGAAGGGTGTTAAGCTAAGAGAATAAATTCTCCGCCACCAACAGAAATGTATTTGAAAGAAATCAGCTTTATATCTCAAATTGTAACGTCAGACACACAATCCATATAAGTCTGTTCCGGGATCGAACAGAACCGAAGGCACTTCTCACGAAGCCCTTGCACATCCGGATAATTTTCAATCACGTCAGGACTTCCCGTCACTAAGGGTGATAAAAACCTCTAAACCGGAGATCAGCCGATGTAGAGTAACTCGACGGTAATCCTTCCGTTTTCAAAAATATCCGGTCTTCAACACCGGTCTTTAATTGCGATTCATAACGACGTATCACATATTCGGAATGGGTTATACGACCCCATGGTCCTTTCCCGGCTAACCCGAATAGTGAGCGATTATTCAAAAATAAGTATGGCATTCAAATTCATCCAATTCACAACAAATACCATCTAAAGGTAATTATTGATAGTCGGTTATTTAACTATCAATAAAGATGCGCAACATCATCAGATTCCAAATAATTTTCCAAATTATTCATTTTCCAAAAATATCTTTACTAGATATATAATTTCCACACTTCAAAAATAAATCAACGTTTATTTTTCTAAACAGTTTCCCTTTCTTTTATAAACTCCATATTGAATTTATAATTTCAAAATATCTATAGATATACGATTTTCAAATCGTTTTCAATATTCAACTTCATTTTATCTTTAAGAAGATAAAACCTCCCAAAAAACGTTTCATTTCATTTTGGAAAACATTCCCATACTTATTTTATAATAAGTAATTCACAAATCATTTATTTTCAACATTTGAAATTATTCAATATACTTAAATCAATATTAAGTATACATTCATTCTTTAAGGAAATCATTAATTTTAACATCTATTTGAGTCAAAACGAATGTTGCGTAAAACATCGTTACGACGACTCGAAATCACTGGTATAGGGATTCGGAATTAAGATAGATATATAAATCCCAATACTATATAAAACATTTCCTTTCGGAAATCATTTACTATAACAACAGTGTTATAGTCCACCATTTCCTTAAATTTCTCGAAAACGTCTATTTCAACAATAAATGTTGAAATCTATGATTTCGATATTTCTCACATTTTAAAACATTTTTAAAATGTTTAACTTCATTTCAAATATCACTTTCCCAAAACCATATCTATTCTACTTAACAACATATTCACTGTCCAAAATCGTGAATATAATTTACTTAACCCAATTTCAATCATTTCTACACATTTTTATTTCAATAAAAATTCGCTATCCAAAATCGCGAATATATCTTCTTTAATAATCTTCTATATTTAATTTATCAAATTCAATCGATTTCGAATTTATAAACACGGTTATAAATTCTATTTCTATTTTAATAACAACCTCGACTTATAAATCTTCTTTTTTTTTGTCAACTTCTACAATTTTACTTATCAAATAAGTGATTTCATATTTATAAAAGCATTTATAAATTCCAATTTTATTTATAAGAACTTCAATATCAAATCAATTTCAATATTGATTTCTAAATTTATTTTTCAACTTTAAATAAAGTTTCCATGCTGATTTCTCAAAATTTCTTTTCCAAAATATTAAATCAATTTCAGATTGATTTCTAATTTTATTTATCACTACTAAATAAGTTCCTTATTTTTCCTCAAATTATTCAATATTCTGCTTCTAAATGGATTCTTCAAATTGAAATCATTCTACATGGATCTCCCAAATTATTTCAATCTACCAATTTGATTTCTAGTTGGATTTCCAACTTATCTTCTCTTAAATAAATTCCTTTTTAAGAAAATAAATTTCAATCGTTTCTTTCAATCTATTTTAAAAATCCAAATTTTAAATTAAATTCTTCAATTTAAAATCACTATTTTACGAAATCCATTTATTTAACATTTTCACTTTATTCTGGAATAAATTCGATAATACTATAAAAATCAACTTTTATACCTTTAAATTCTTTTCTTCAAATTTTATTCAATTTCAAAAAATCAATTCACTTAAAATTTTCTGCTTGAATTACCAAAAATTCAATTTCGTTTATTTTTTTGAAATCCAATGATATCAAGCATCCATTCAGCTAAATTTTAGCTTTCAACAATTTCCAGACATCAATTCAATAACATCAATAATCATTCACAGATTATCACATCACAGTAGAAATAAATTCAATCAATGTGAGGGGTCCGGTTGGATCCCTCCAACCTGTTTCCCTACATCCAAAGACGTCAGCACAATACCAATTCCGCTCCAGTACGGAATTATTGCGGTATATGGGTTTTATAAAAATCCGCTTACTAACGGCGCAATAGGGTCTCATCCGCTATACGAGGCGGGAAATCATCAATCCAATATATACATATGCCAATATGTATATATTGCTATATATATAGATATATCCTATAATATCTAATATCACATCCAACAAATCAATCAATTCAAAAATAACTGCAAATCATTTATAAATCTGAGTGAGAAGATCTCACCTTAGCTTTAATTTGCAATCCCTTTCCAATTCTTCTTTCGTTTTCACGACTTTAACCTTGTATAAATAATTTATATAGTTGATTAATATTCGAACTAAATCGAAAAATAAATTTCCATTTTAAATTTGACTTAACTAAAAATTAGTTTAAACAAATAATTTGTTTTTAATTAATTTCCCCTTTAAAACCCATACCTTTAAAAGAAAATGATCTATATATAAACTTTACAGTATTATAAAAACTCCCATTCTTCTCTTCCAAGTCTAATGCTGAATCAATAGAAGGGTTCTTAGTACCTTTGTAAAATACATATATTTTCCTCTGCTTATTTTCATATATACATATTTTTAAATTGAATAAAAAGAAAAGAAAATAAAGATGCCGATACCTCACTGCCAAACCCGACCACGAACGAAAACTGCTCGCCATGAAACGAGGACTCCCTCTCGACGATTCGGCCTACCATTCCCACTCGCTGACCCCGAGAACACGCCACCAACAGAACGCAATCATCATCGAGGCGCTTCCCATCGATCTAGCCTATCACGTACCCGCCTGTAATCCCAATCGCCATCTATAACCCTACCGCCGCATCCACGCCATTCGAGCTGTCGCGACCGTCTCGACTTCGACGCCGCCTCGAAGTTATCGACTACGCCCAGAACCATCTCTTCTTCATGCACGCGAGCTTCCACCATACGTGACTTCGATCGATCGTGGTTTGAGCCTGTACCCTAAAACCTAGAACGCGTCTTCATAAACACGCTCACACTTCCATTATCGCGATCCAATTTCTTTTTCCAGACGTTCGCCTTTCAACCACAACTCTATTTTCTTCTGTGATGTCGATTTCGATTTGAGAAAGGTTCTGTGATGTCGATTTTTAAAAGTGAAGGGGTAGCTTGTTTTTTTTTATCTGTAAATGAAGAGAAACTGGGCCATTTATTTTTGATCGAGGTAAGGATTGCACGATCTTTGTTCGCGTTTTCTGGCATGAATTTAGGCGAAATCGAAGGAAAGCTACAGCATTTTGTTGTTGACAGATTTAAAGTTTAAATTTAAATTGAAACCGATATAAATTTCAATGCGTTTACACGCCGTATGTTCACACCACAATTCCGAAAAATACGAAATTTGAAATCCGACAATAATTCAATATTAAGGACCCAATGGAACTGGTTTCGTCGAATTCCGAGACTGTGCCTCGGACGGCTATTTTTAAATATCGGCTGAACGATATAATTTTCAAAACTGATCAAATCAATTCGAAATTAGATTCTAAAGCTTCTGTTATCTTCAGTATTGTCAATACGAATTTTAAAAGCTTTTGAAATATTTTTCTTCAGCTTAAAATTGAAGATTCAAATTTCTATTCAACTTTCAATCGATTAAATTTTAATGTTTAATCGCAAATTTCAAAGTTCAATCGGGGATTCAAATTAAATCGTCGTTCAAATATTTAAAATTAATTAAATATTCTCAATTTAATTCGTTCAAAATTATGGGTCGTTATAGACTTCCCCCCTTAAAAGAATTTCGTCCTCGAAATTACAAGTCAGGAAAAAAAAAAGTCCTTAACTCATCTATTATTTTTCACAATCCAATAGTTTTATCAAATTTTATCAAAACAAATCTTCCTACTAAAGATTCGTTATTAGCTCAACTAGTTTTCCAACTTCAATTATAAGTTTCAAAACAACTTTGTTTTACTACTCTATTCAAATTTAAATTCAAATTTAAACTTTAAACTTTCAAAATTTTCTCAAAAATTTTCTAACGCCCTAATTTTCGAAAAATTTCGCCAGCGTCTCCTTTGCGCGGCTAATACGGTACGACTACAAAACGTCCCTACGGACTCTCGGATTTCAAAAAGAAAAAGAAAAGCCAAGCGGCTACAGAAGAAATCAGCAAAAACTCATATTATAATTCAAATACTTACCTTTCTTCGAGCAATTCAAATTTATCTTTGAAAGTAAAATCCCAATTCCTTTATACACCTGTATATCCTACTAGCCATTATATCTAGTTACAGCATTCAATCATTTTGCAAATTCGACTACAAATTTTCAATATATACTTCTTATATCCTCTTTAAATTCGCTATTGAAGTTACATATTCAATTCCGTTCAATTTTTTCATTTCACATTCATTTGAACTTATAATTCACATTTTCAATTCTATTGGAATTCAATTTATCTTCATTTATAATCATTGAATTTAATTCGTTCAAACCTTATCCATTTGGTCAATAATCAATTAGCTTTACTTACTAACTTTCAGTTTAATACTTCATTTATCAAATTCAATTCCAGTTCTATTTACTTTCAAATTCAAAAATGAATTTTAACATTCAATTTTATTTTCTGGCACTTGCAATCGCAATTTATTCATTCATTCACTAATTCATTCGTTTTTCAATTTGAATTTCATTCTAATCAAATTTCAATATTCTATAAGTTATCAACTTATTAATATTTTGTAAGTACTTTAAATAGGATTCCAGAGTCGTTTCAACTTTTTCAAAACCATTTGAAAACAATTCAAATTATCCTTTTAATTTCCAAAACAAAATCCAAAATTTCCAAACGCTTCCATTTAAAACAATTTGGCAGCAATTCCTCTTTTGGAAACCCGAAAATGAACATCAATGATGCCGCGGTCATCATCGAAGTTATTTTCCAGCGACCGAAAAGAGTTTAGAGCTTTTCATCTCTCTAAAATACTTTTCAAACCTTTGAAATTCATTTTCAAATCAAAAAGAAATTTAAATTTCCAAATCTCCAAAATTTTCAAATTTTTTTCAAAACCTTTCCAAAAACTTTTCTGGAATTCCGTTTTAATTTACAATTCACATTTATAATTTACATTCTCAAATTTCATTTGTATGTGAATTAATTTCTTAACTTTGGAGTTATGAATTCAATTTCTTATTCAATTTTAGTGATGATAATTTAATAATATTACTTCTAGCAACCATGCAACCATATACTTTAATAATTTACAGAAAATCATTTCTTTTCTATACAAAATAGTTTTGGGGAAAATTATTTCATCCACCCTATTTTAAAACAATACTGTGCCGAACTGTTCTATTCAAGTGTTTAGAAACCCCTTCGATACAGTTTTGCAAGACTGTGCCGACGAAGGTTCATATACCACTCAATAAACCAATCATCACAATAAAAAACAATTTTATATTAACTAACAAATACGCGCTCATATCTATTATTACACTCAAACTCATTCTAGAGTACTACTGACTCTATCTCTAATGAGTAACACCCAACAGAGCAGGGTTGTCGCTTAACCATATGCTCTGATACCAAATGTAACATCCCGAAAATTTTCGACTTTCGAAAATTCAACATCGATACTCACTTTATCGACTGCTGAGCCATCGAATGCCGGAAACCCGAAAAGTTATGGTTTTAAGAAAGAAGAAAAAGGTAGAAGAAGAAGATAGAAGAAAAAGAAAGAAGAACAGAACAGAACAACATCAGAACAGAAAACAATATCAGAATCTTACACATCGCAGCGGAACAATATATAATAGATAAATGAATATCATTTAAAAACAAAAGAATTATATCTGTTATTACATTACATCACATCATATCATCAGAGTTAATAAACAACAATGGACAGTTATATAAACTTGTCCTCATACAGAATACACAGCGGAATAAATACTATCAGATACAAATACTACGTCTCGTCATCCAGCTTGCTTCCAAAGCTCCAGAATATCCTGATAACCTAACTCTAGACTGCCCGTGTGGAAATTGGTGGGCACCCAGAGTTTAGAAGGGAAACAATAAACTCCGAGTCAGTCATGGTGACTGGTGTGAGATCGTAAAAACAGTTATTCTTTAAAAAATAAACAGCAGAGAATTTTTAAAGTCAATTCGCAATGCTTTTGGAAAATGAAACTACCATAAGACCTCCCACCACACACACAATGCAAACGCAGACTTGGAGGAGATTTCTTCTTATGATAGTCAAAGATGCTTACTACGCAAAAAATCAAATTCTTTTTGATATTATTATTAGTGCATAGTGGAAAACATTTCGAAAGTAGAATATAAATCTTAGCCAGCATAGGTACCATTATATTATGCCTGCTATAGCTGCCTCCTGAGGAGACAGGTTATACAATTGAAATCGTAAAGGCTCGTATTGTTTCTTTGGATTTCCAACAAATGGTCAGGCTAAGGAACTTCCTATCCACGATGGGTACGTCCCTGGAATAGACGACCCGAGAACCTAACCGGATCTCTGCCAACACAAGGCCGGGTTACCTCTGCAAAAATAGGTAACTACTGACACGCGTATGCCATCCCCCGATCGTCACCGATCTTCCCGAGGATCCCCGATTCGCAACAAACCACATAGATAATAATAATGCAGTAACCACAGAGGTTAAGTATCTGGGCTCCATACCATGATACCACCTTTATCCAGAAGGAATGACATACACTAAGGGGCGCTACTCCCTAGAACCTTGCCGCATCCTTCCTGTTTCGACCATTTCCGGGGTGTGAGGCTCGATGAAGTCTCGTCCACAAAGCTACGCTTTCTACAAAAAGCCCTGCTTCGGGTCAAACAAAATGATCAACCTATGATCACAAAGATATAAGATCAAACAAAGGATCATATCGCAAATGATCAAACACTGATCATTTCACAGCAACACTCAGTATGCCACGTTACCAAATTGGGATATATCGCTGATAAATTTCAACTACATAACCTCTGAGCTCGTACGTCTCAGAGAAGGGTGTTAAGCTAAGAGAATAAATTCTCCGCCACCAACAGAAATGTATTTGAAAGAAATCAGCTTTATATCTCAAATTGTAACGTCAGACACATAATCCATATAAGTCTGTTCCAGGATCGAACAGAGCCGAAGGCACTTCTCACGAAGCCCTTGCACATCCGGATAATTTTCAATCACGTCAGGACTTCCCGTCACTAAGGGTGATAAAAACCTCTAAACCGGAGATCAGCCGATGTAGAGTAACTCGACGGTAATCCTTCCGTTTTCAAAAATATCCGGTCTTCAACACCGGTCTTCAATTGCGATTCATAACGACGTATCACATATTCGGAATGGGTTATACGACCCCATGGTCCTTTCCCGGCTAACCCGAATAGTGAGCGATTATTCAAAAATAAGTGTGGCATTCAAATTCATCCAATTCACAACAAATACCATCTAAAGGTAATTATTGATAGTCGGTTATTTAACTATCAATAAAGATGCGCAACATCATCAGATTCCAAATAATTTTCCAAATTATTCATTTTCCAAAAATATCTTTACTAGATATATAATTTCCACACTTCAAAAATAAATCAACGTTTATTTTTCTAAACAGTTTCCCTTTCTTTTATAAACTCCATATTGAATTTATAATTTCAAAATATCTACAGATATACGATTTTCAAATCGTTTTCAATATTCAACTTCATTTTATCTTTAAGAAGATAAAACCTCCCAAAAAACGTTTCATTTCATTTTGGAAAACATTCCCATACTTATTTTATAATAAGTAATTCACAAATCATTTATTTTCAACATTTGAAATTATTCAATATACTTAAATCAATATTAAGTATACATTCATTCTTTAAGGAAATCATTAATTTTAACATCTATTTGAGTCAAAACGAATGTTGCGTAAAACATCGTTACGACGACTCGAAATCACTGGTATAGGGATTCGGAATTAAGATAGATATATAAATCCCAATACTATATAAAACATTTCCTTTCGGAAATCATTTACTATAACAACAGTGTTATAGTCCACCATTTCCTTAAATTTCTCGAAAACGTCTATTTCAACAATAAATGTTGAAATCTATGATTTCGATATTTCTCACATTTTAAAACATTTTTAAAATGTTTAACTTCATTTCAAATATCACTTTCCCAAAACCATATCTATTCTACTTAACAACATATTCACTGTCCAAAATCGTGAATATAATTTACTTAACCCAATTTCAATCATTTCTACACATTTTTATTTCAATAAAAATTCGCTATCCAAAATCGTGAATATATCTTCTTTAATAATCTTCTATATTTAATTTATCAAATTCAATCGATTTCGAATTTATAAACACGGTTATAAATTCTATTTCTATTTTAATAACAACCTCGACTTATAAATCTTCTTTTTTTTGTCAACTTCTACAATTTTACTTATCAAATAAGTGATTTCATATTTATAACAGCATTTATAAATTCCAATTTTATTTATAAGAACTTCAATATCAAATCAATTTCAATATTGATTTCTAAATTTATTTTTCAACTTTAAATAAAGTTTCCATGCTGATTTCTCAAAATTTCTTTTCCAAAATATTAAATCAATTTCAGATTGATTTCTAATTTTATTTATCACTACTAAATAAGTTCCTTATTTTTCCTCAAATTATTCAATATTCTGCTTCTAAATGGATTCTTCAAATTGAAATCATTCTACATGGATCTCCCAAATTATTTCAATCTACCAATTTGATTTCTAGTTGGATTTCCAACTTATCTTCTCTTAAATAAATTCCTTTTTAAGAAAATAAATTTCAATCGTTTCTTTCAATCTATTTTAAAAATCCAAATTTTAAATTAAATTCTTCAATTTAAAATCACTATTTTACGAAATCCATTTATTTAACATTTTCACTTTATTCTGGAATAAATTCGATAATACTATAAAAATCAACTTTTATACCTTTAAATTCTTTTCTTCAAATTTTATTCAATTTCAAAAAATCAATTCACTTAAAATTTTCTGCTTGAATTACCAAAAATTCAATTTCGTTTATTTTTTTGAAATCCAATGATATCAAGCATCCATTCAGCTAAATTTTAGCTTTCAACAATTTCCAGACATCAATTCAATAACATCAATAATCATTCACAGATTATCACATCACAGTAGAAATAAATTCAATCAATGTGAGGGGTCCGGTTGGATCCCTCCAACCTGTTTCCCTGCTCCAAAGACGTCAGCACAATACCAATTCCGCTCCAGTACGGAATTATCGCGGTATATGGGTTTTATAAAAATCCGCTTACTAACGGCGCAATAGGGTCTCATCCGCTATACGAGGCGGGAAATCATCAATCCAATATATACATATGCCAATATGTATATATTGCTATATATATAGATATATCCTATAATATCTAATATCACATCCAACAAATCAATCAATTCAAAAATAACTGCAAATCATTTATAAATCTGAGTGAGAAGATCTCACCTTAGCTTTAATTTGCAATCCCTTTCCAATTCTTCTTTCGTTTTCACGACTTTAACCTTGTATAAATAATTTATATAGTTGATTAATATTCGAACTAAATCGAAAAATAAATTTCCATTTTAAATTTGACTTAACTAAAAATTAGTTTAAACAAATAATTTGTTTTTAATTAATTTCCCCTTTAAAACCCATACCTTTAAAAGAAAATGATCTATATATAAACTTTACAGTATTATAAAAACTCCCATTCTTCTCTTCCAAGTCTAATGCTGAATCAATAGAAGGGTTCTCAGTACCTTTGTAAAATACATATATTTTCCTCTGCTTATTTTCATATATATACATATTTTTAAATTGAATAAAAAGAAAAGAAAATAAAGATGCCGATACCTCACTGCCAAACCCGGCCACGAACGAAAACTGCTCGCCATGAAACGAGGACTCCCTCTCGACGATTCGGCCTACCATTCCCACTCGCTGACCCCGAGAACACGCCACCAACAGAACGCAATCATCATCGAGGCGCTTCCCATCGATCTAGCCTATCACGTACCCGCCTGTAATCCCAATCGCCATCTATAACCCTACCGCCGCATCCACGCCATTCGAGCTGTCGCGACCGTCTCGACTTCGTCGCCGCCTCGAAGTTATCGACTACGCCCAGAAACCATCTCTTCTTCATGCACGCGAGCTTCCACCAAACGTGACTTCGATCGATCGCAGTTTGAGCCTGTACCCTAAAACCTAGAACGCGTCTTCAGAAACACGCTCACACTTCCATTATCGCGATCCAATTTCTTTTTCCAGACGTTCGCCTTTCAACCACGACTCTATTTTCTTCTGTGATGTCGATTTCGATTTGAGAAAGGTTCTGTGATGTCGATTTTTAAAAGTGAAGGGGTAGCTTGTTTTTTTTTATCTGTAAATGAAGAGAAACTGGGCCATTTATTTTTGATCGAGGTAAGGATTGCACGATCTTTGTTCGCATTTTCTGGCATGAATTTAGGCGAAATCGAAGGGAAGCTACAGCATTTTGTTGTTGACAGATTTAAAGTTTAAATTTAAATTGAAACCGATATAAATTTCAATGCGTTTACACGCCGTATGTTCACACCACAATTCCGAAAAATACGAAATTTGAAATCCGACAATAATTCAATATTACGGACCCAATGGAACTGGTTTCGTCGAATTCCGAGACTGTGCCTCGGACGGCTATTTTTAAATATCGGCTGAACGATATAATTTTCAAAACTGATCAAATCAATTCGAAATTAGATTCTGAAGCTTCTGTTATCTTCAGTATTGTCAATACGAATTTTAAAAGCTTTTGAAATATTTTTCTTCAGCTTAAAATTGAAGATTCAAATTTCTATTCAACTTTCAATCGATTAAATTTTAATGTTTAATCGCAAATTTCAAAGTTCAATCGGGGATTCAAATTAAATCGTCGTTCAAATATTTAAAATTAATTAAATATTCTCAATTTAATTCGTTCAAAATTATGGGTCGTTACATATATCTTAATCTCATGTTAATAAATCAATACAAAATAATACAAATAGGATAGACTACAAAAATAGTAAAAGAAATATGAAAAAAAATTATATATATATATATATATATATATACTTAAATATGAAACAAGTGAACATATAAAAATAAGTATGAATAAAAAAAGATATAAATATATATTAGCTTGCAGAAGAAGATTCTAGCATAAAAAATCTATGTACAAATAAAATAAAATAAGTGTAATTGTACAAGGCTATTAATGAAGCCATCACAACATTATTTATCAACCACCAAGCAATGAAAAATATCACTGATAAATTGTACAACAAATATATTACCTTGTACAATTTTCTATCACCCAGTAAACTCTTCTTTTCTTTATCTCCATCATCTTCATCAGTTCGTTCCATTCAAAACTGAGAAAAATCTCTGAAGTAAAAATCATTTAAACTTCAACAAAATTCAACTAAACAACAATATCAATACAAACAAGAAAATCAAGAAGAAAGATTCTAGCTTGAATTTCAAAACCAATGTCAAAGAAAGCTCTGTTCTTCTTCTGAAAATCACTGTGAGTAAACTTCCTTTATTGAAATCTTAAACCTATTTTATCTTGATAATTCTTGAAGTATGATGTGAAATCTGCTTGTATGGTTGTGTGAATGCAGCTACATGTTTGTAAATGTTTGTGTGCATGTTTGTATAAAGGAAAATTACCTCTGTTCTTACTTTACAAGGTTGAAACATGTTCAAAAATGCAAATCATCCCATTTAAACACTTTTAGGATTTAATCTCTGAATGAAATGTGTTCGCATGTGTGTAATATCATTCTTAAAATAGATTCAAGTGAAAAATATTGAGTAAATATTTTGAAATTAGAAATATACAGTGAAGAGTTAATTCAAGACAGAAAATCAATTGTCTGGGAATCGTGTTACGATTCTATAACTCGATTCGTATTAGAAAATTATGATTTTAGGAAATGGTTTCAAGATTTATAGGTTGGAAAATCGAGTGATATTGGGAGTTGAACGGAAATTGGGTTTTGACCAAATTCCGGCAAAGTGTTGATCTAGAAGTGTCGAGGTTGTTAGTGGAGGTGAAGGAGCCTAGGGAGCGTCGGAGAAAAATAGCTGGAGGTGGCATCATCCACGGTGGCGACAGCGGTGATGATTTCAAGTCTGTAACCCTAGTTTTTACTAGGTTGAGTATTTTGATCGGCACGACCCCTCGGTATGATCGAGTTCAACAGAACTCTGGGGAAAGGTAGCTATGGCATGGACGAAGTCGTGAGCGGAATTACTTATGCTCCAGTGGTCGGAGATAGGAGGTCGAGGGGATTATTGAACGATCAGTTTTGGTTCCAATTTGTTCCACATGCTGGAATTGGATTTTTGGTTGGAAGTGATGATCTGGGTGGTCGAATCAAAGGCAGAGGTCGTTGATGACTTGCTGGAAGGAGCGTCGATGGTCGGAAACCAGTTTGGTGATCGTGCACGTGCACATTCGTATATGTGTGTCAGTGTTTAGAGTGGAATTTGGAAGAAGGATATTCTTCGGGGTTGAACTCGAAGTTTTACGTGTGTTGACTCGAAGACGAGTGAGGTGAGGGGAAACTCGAAGTAGAGCTCGAGTAAATCAGAATTTGGCTCGGGTATGAGTTGTTTCCCAGGTTTAGAGAGAAACCCGTCTTTGTTTTTTTTGAAAATTTAAAATTAAATTTAAATTAATAGATCCAAGTTAAACTGAGTTTAAATTTAAAGTCTAAATACAAATTCAAGTTCAGTTTTGAAACTTAGTTGTAAATAAATCAAGTTTTAAATTTAAATTGGTTAACTAATTGAAAGTATACTTTAAGGAATTTAATAGTAAGTTAAAGGTGAATTGTTTTTAAAATGTGTTTTAAACTTTGTTAAGTTAAATTTGTATTCATTTTTAAGTCTTAAATTTAAAATGAAATTGGAAAGTAAATGTGATAAGTATAATTATTTAATGAAATTAATGAAGTGTAATTACTTAGTGAAGTAATTAATGTATAATTACAGGGTGTAATTAATTAAAGGAAATTACTTAATGAGAAGTAATTAAAGTATAATTACTTAGTAGAAGTAATTAAAAATTTATTACTTAGTGTAATTAATCAAAGGATTTATATAATTAATTTAGAAGTTAATTAATTAAGGTAAGTAATTACATGATGGTAATTACTGTTTATGGTTAAAGTTGATTAATGGAAGTGATTAATTAAAAGTTTAATTAATTAATGTAATTGATTAAGGTTCAATGTAATTAATTTTAGTTAATTAATTAATGAAGTAATTAAAGGTTAATTACTGTAATTGGTTAAGAATAATTAATTTGTGTAATTAATTAAGGATAGTTACTTAATGTAATTAGAGTATAATTAATCAAGGGTAATTAATGATTAATTAAAGAATAATTAATTAAATGTTTGGAATTAATTAATTATTAATTAGCCCTAACTAGGAATTATCCATAGGTAAATGATCTGGTTTAGATTAATCAGATATCTTAATTGGTTTCACTTATGGATGACTGTATTCTATTGAATGCTGTGAATTGTTTGATATTCTCTACTGTGTGATGCTTTGTGATGTAAATTTGTTTTAATTCAATCTGTGATGAATGTAATTCAATTATTCATATTATCTATTTGTGATTCTGTGTATATAGATAAGCGTTATAGGATTATATCGCTTATCGATATTGTTGTGATTGTATCTGTGATGATTGAATGATGTTGCACTACTGTGTAAAACCCTTGGACCACACCATACACACACAAATATGGATTTCACGTGGAAATCGGTTAAGTCACAGATGATTTAAATTTAATGTTTTTTTTAAATTGAAATTTTAATTTCAATTGATTTTGGAAATGGATTTGGGTTAAATGTTAAAGCTTTTGAAAAGGAGTTTTTAAGATAAAAGTTATTCTGAATAACTTGGTAAAGTTTCCAATTTAAATAATTTAATTTGAATTTGAATTCAAAAAATTTGGAATTGAATTCCATGTTTGGAAATTTTGGTTAAAGATGTTGTAAATGTGTTTATATGAATTTAAACCATTTTAAAAGTATGGTTTTGAGAATTTGAATTTAACCCTAGGGGTTTAACTTGTATAAATGAGATCAGATTTTCCGAAATGAAAACTATTTGTTTTCAAATAATAGAAGCTTTCATATAAGGAATGAACTTCCAATTTGTGTTAAAAGAATTTCAAGTTTGAATTGAAAATGGTTTCCCAAGTTACGAATAAATCTTTGAAAACGTGTTTTGAAAGCTATAAGTTAAATCTTTGATTTAAAGATTTAATGAGTTAATTCAGTTGAAATGGAAATTGATTTGGAAAATCTATGAATAGATCTTTGTGAAACTGGGTGAACTTTGTGAGATGAATCTTTTTGTAAAAGATTTGAAATGGTAATGTGTTTAAACCATTTGAAGAAACGTTTTGGGTAATAAGTTGTGACTTAATTGAAATTCCATATCCATATGTTTTTAAATATGCGCTCATTATTCGGTTTAGCCGGGAGAGGACCTTTGTGTCATATAACCCATTCCGAATAATGATATGACGTAAATGGATAGCATTTGAAGACCGGTGGTGAAGACCGGATACTTTCGAAAACGAAAGGACAACTCGTCGAATGTCTCTGCATCGACTGGTCCCCGATATAGAGATTTGATCACCCTTTGTGATGGGAAGTCCGGACGTGATTAGAAATTATCCGGATTTGCAAGGGCTTCTTTGGAAGTGCATTCGGTTCTGTTCGAACCTGGAACAGACTTGTATGGTTGTATGTCTGACACTACACTTTGAGATATAAAGCTGATTTCTTTCAAATACATTTCTGTTTGGTGGCGGAGAATTTATTCTCTTAGCTTAACACCCTTCTCTGAGACGTACGAGCTCAGAGGTTATGTAGTTGAAGGTTATCAGTGATATACTCCCAATTAGGTAGTGTGGCATGCTAAGTGCTTCTGTGTGTTGTTGAACATTTGTTGATCAAAGCATGGCTTTGTGAAAAAGCGTAGCTTTGTGGACGAGACCTCATCGGACCTCACAAACCGGAAATGGTCAAAACAGGAAAGATGCGGCAAGGTTTCAGGGTTAGCTCCCCTAGGGTATGACCATTCCTTCTGGAAAAAGTTGGTATCATGGTATGGAGCCCAGATATTTACCTGTGTGGTTACTCCAATCTCATTTACTCTGTGTGATTGTTGCTTTATGATCGAGGGCCCTCGGATAAAGGTCGCAAACGACCGGGGGTGGCATATCTCAGGTTTACTACCCGGGAAGGGGGTAACCGGCCTTGTGTTGGCAGAGAGCCAGGTGGTTCTCGGGGCGTCCCTTCAGAGGCGTTTCCATGTGGCATAGGAAGTTCCTTAGCCTGACCATTTGTTGGAAAATCCAAAGAAACAATACGAGCCCTTTACGATTGCAATTTGTATAACCTGTCTCCTCAGGCGGCAGCTATAGCAGGCATAATATAATGGTACCTATGCTGGCTAAGATTAATATTATACTTTCGAAATGTTTTCTGCACTATGCACTAGTAATAATATCAAAAGGAGTTTTTTTTGCGTAGTACGCATGTTTGACTATCATAAGAAGAAATCTCCTCCAAGTCTGCGATTGCATTGTGTGTGTGGTGGGAGGTCTTATGGTAGTTTCATTTTCCAAAAGCATTGCGGATTTAAATGTTTAAAATTCTTAAGTATTTGTTTTAAAGATAAACTGTTTTTGTTACTCACACCAGTCCCATGACTGACTCGGAGTTTATTGTTCCTTTCCTAAACTCTGGGTGCTGTGATATCCCGAGATTTCAAGGAATTTAAAATGTGATAATCTCTTAAATTAATTATTTAAAATTTGTAAAGTGTGATATTTTCAAACAATTTAATAATGAGTTGTTTTTAAATATAGTTATAAACAGATTTTAAATAGACTTGTTATTTTTCTAATTTAATAAGTGTTGTTCAAATGTATATATATATATGTATATTGATTTTAAATAGGATAATTATTGATAATTAATAATATGTTTGTTTGAAATGGATATCTATATTTATTTAAATTGATTTTAAATTGGACTTTAAATTGACTTTGAATTTGAATGTAAGGATTGAATTTGAAAAAAAATATATATATATCTTGAAAATGAAAATAATAATATAGTTTGGATTTAAATCATATGGATAAGTTTTTATTTAAAAATAGATTTGTTTTATATTATTCTTTTTATAGAAATTTGGATATGTATTTATTTAATAAGAATAAATACAAAGACTTTTGAAATAGTATTTAAAAAATGATTTTGCAATATTATATATATTTTATTTAAAATATAATTGGTTTTATTTTATTTTCTTTTAAAGATTGTATTTATATAAATTTTTAAATGTGTTTGTTTATTAGGAATTTAATTAGAAAAGTATTTATAAATTAAGAAAACATATTAGTTAATTAGGAAATCATATTTAAAAAGTTTTTAAAATTCTTTTAGGATAAAAATAAATAAATATTGACAAGTGTTAAGTTATAAATCACTTTGATAACAAGTGTTAAAACATTAATATAAGATAGAGACATGTGTCATTTTATTTGCATTTTCTTTTAATATTAATAAAATCTAAATTTACTTATAAACATTCCTAATCTTCTTTCACATTTTTCTTTTTATATCTTCTTCTCAAAAGATAAGCAAACTATGGCAGAATCGAATCTGAAATTTCCCTCAAATTCAAATCTAAAACCAAAGTGCAAATCAAAGCTGCAATGTTTATTTTCCTGTAATCTCTTTATACCAAAACCATTCTGTTATCAAAAGCCTGAAAAGTTCCTCAAAAATCAAAATCTGAAACCATTGTTCAAGTTTAAAAACCTGAGATTTTCCTCAAAAATTCAAATCTGCAAAATTTATTTCCCTGTAACTCAATTTCCCAAACCAAATACCATAACCAGAAATCAAGTGCAAATAGAAACTGCAACCTGTAGTATGTTTTCAAAAGTTCAAAACAAATTTTCAATCCAGTTCTAAGCTCTGCATTTCCCATATCTGCATCATCTTTCAAGTGCATGCAAATGAATAATTTGGGTCAAGAGCAAACCTGAAGCATTTCTGTTTAAAGCAAGAATCAAACTTCAACTTCAGATTCGAATTCAAAGCTTCAGTTTTTCAAATTCCAGAAATCAAGCAAATTCAGTTTTCAAAGTTTTAAGGCAATTCAAAGTCTTCAGCTCCATTTCCATTCAAGTTTTCAAAGCTTCATCTCAGTTTAAATCACCTCTGCACTTCATTAAAAAGGTGAGTAAACATCAACTTAAAAATCTTAAGTAATAATGAGCTGTTGATTGTTAGATTTCTGAAATGTTTTATGTTTGCATGTGTATGTATATATATGTATTAGCTGTGTATCTCTGATGTATATAATACAATGTAATATCTTATTTGATTAATGTAATTTATTCGTTCCGCTGTTTAGATTCTGATGTGTTTCTTTCTTTCTTCTCTATCTTTTCTCTTTTCTATCTCTTTCTTTCTTCAAGATGATACGACTTTTTGTGGAGAAAAAGCCGGGTCGTCACAGTTGGTATCAAAGCATTAGGTTGAGTGAATACCTAGGCTCTGGAGTGGTGTCTATCCTGAGAGAGCGTATTTGTAATTTTTATATAACTATAAATACATATTTCTACCTATCTATTGGGTTACCTGTTCGGGTTTTCCAATATGAGTTATAAAGGTAGATATGGTAGTGGTGTGTGTAACAAGACTACCAATGGTTGGAGTCTGAGTATTAAGGTTGGAAGTGTATCTGTCGAGACTGTAGACCTAATACCGTCTCGAGTGAGTTTGCTGTGGTGTAAGGATTTCATTGATCTCTGAAGGAAACCTGTTAAGGTTTGGAGTCCATCATTGTAGGGTAAGTTTGATCGTGCTCGTGTGAGCAGATTTTTGAGAGTTTGGATCTGACGGAAGAGCAGAAGCAAGTGATGGTATCTGGGTACCTCAAGGAGTAGTAGCTGCGTGAGGAGATGCAGTAACCATGGATTGTGTCCTAAGATGTTTTCTTTGGAGCAAGTTTAAGGAAGTATGTCTGCTTCGGTGTTGTGGCTGAGTTCAGCAGGGTGTTGAGTTTGGTTTGAGGTCCGAGTTCCTCAAGAAGCTTTGGATAGGAAGTTTTGGCATTCTGTGTCAGCGGTGCAGCTCGGAAGTGTTTTGTGTTCCAGCAGGAAGATCTTTTGGCTTTGTAGTTTTCTAGAGGTGGAGTTCAGAAGCTGCGGAGTGGATCCATTTCTTCGATGGATTGGATAGCATAAGCTGTTCTGAGTGGTTAAGAGAGAACAGTTTTCTTTGGAAATTGACTGGGTTGATCGCAAAAGTGACTTGCGATTGCTGAGTATTCTCTTGAGTTATCTGAGTTTTTCTGGATGTCTTCAGCGAAGTCAGAAGTTTGTCTGCATTTGAGATTGAGTTCTGTATCGACTTGATTTCAGGAATGATACCGGTGGTTCAGCTAGTAGAAGAATGTCTTCTAGAGAAAGGATTTGGTGAAGCAGCTTAGTATTTCATGGAACTTCTGAGTTTTATTTTATGGATCTGTTGAACCTTATCTCCAGAATGTGTTGTCTAGTCTGTGCTCGAGTTCATCGACGGCATTCTCATTTTCTCCAGATCAGAGTGGTGCAGCGGAAGCAAGATGGCAGCTGTTCTAGAGTGGAAGCAACCGGAAGTTGCAATGATTTGGGATTAGAGAATTTCTACAGGAAATATTTCTAAATTTGAGTCCAGACTGGTGAGTGCATCTGTTTTGTCTTTTCCAGATAGGAAAAGTAAGTTGTAGTCTACTAATGGTGGGGTAGAGTTTGTGTTCTAGATTTTGGGTAGATTTTGAGAGAATCCGTTTGTTGGATTGTTTTGATCCAGTTTGTTTTTATAAACATCAGCAAAGGTTGAGCTGATCGGAATGGATGTAGGCAGTCCGGAATTGTCAGAAGAGTTCTGAAGATTAGAGACGGAGGAATTTGGAATTCGAAGTTGGAGACTTCGTTATTATTGAAGTTTTCTCTGGTAAAAGGGAGCTATAAGATTGGGTAAGTCTGGAAAGTCAGCTCCGAGTTGTTTTGGATCTCTTCTGTATTCTGATTTGGATAAGTGTTTGATCTACAGGATTGAATTGCCAGTTTGGATAACTGGGATTCAGAGTATATCGTGTATCTTTGAGGAAGTACGTGTTTGATCTATCTCTGGTTTTGGAACCAGTAGTTCGGGAAGGATTTGGTTGTTGAGTCAGACTTGTCTGTAGTCTGATATCCAGTTTAGTTTTGTAGATCTAGATGAGTAGGAGCTCTGTAGCTTCGTAGTTTAGATTGTCTGTAGAACGAGTATCCCGGTATATATATATACTTGGGGAAACTCGTGGAAATTTAGGAAGCTTATCTGGATCTGTGTCCGGATAGCTAGTGTTGTTTATTTGATTAAATTGTTTGTTTGGATAATATTGATTGTTTGATTTGAATTATTTGGATAAAATTGGTTGTTTATTTGTGTTGGTTGATAGGTATGCTTAGATTGGTTGAAATAAAATAAAAACTTTGGATTATCTCTTGTTTTAAATTTCGGGGACGAAATTATTTTAAGGGGGAAGGAATGTGATATCCCGAGATTTCAAGGAATTTAAAATGTGATAATCTCTTAAATTAATTATTTAAAATTTGTAAAGTGTGATATTTTCAAACAATTTAATAATGAGTTGTTTTTAAATATAGTTATAAACAGATTTTAAATAGACTTGTTATTTTTCTAATTTAATAAGTGTTGTTCAAATGTATATATATATATGTATATTGATTTTAAATAGGATAATTATTGATAATTAATAATATGTTTGTTTGAAATGGATATCTATATTTATTTAAATTGATTTTAAATTGGACTTTAAATTGACTTTGAATTTGAATGTAAGGATTGAATTTGAAAAAAAATATATATATATCTTGAAAATGAAAATAATAATATAGTTTGGATTTAAATCATATGGATAAGTTTTTATTTAAAAATAGATTTGTTTTATATTATTCTTTTTATAGAAATTTGGATATGTATTTATTTAATAAGAATAAATACAAAGACTTTTGAAATAGTATTTAAAAAATGATTTTGCAATATTATATATATTTTATTTAAAATATAATTGGTTTTATTTTATTTTCTTTTAAAGATTGTATTTATATAAATTTTTAAATGTGTTTGTTTATTAGGAATTTAATTAGAAAAGTATTTATAAATTAAGAAAACATATTAGTTAATTAGGAAATCATATTTAAAAAGTTTTTAAAATTCTTTTAGGATAAAAATAAATAAATATTGACAAGTGTTAAGTTATAAATCACTTTGATAACAAGTGTTAAAACATTAATATAAGATAGAGACATGTGTCATTTTATTTGCATTTTCTTTTAATATTAATAAAATCTAAATTTACTTATAAACATTCCTAATCTTCTTTCACATTTTTCTTTTTATATCTTCTTCTCAAAAGATAAGCAAACTATGGCAGAATCGAATCTGAAATTTCCCTCAAATTCAAATCTAAAACCAAAGTGCAAATCAAAGCTGCAATGTTTATTTTCCTGTAATCTCTTTATACCAAAACCATTCTGTTATCAAAAGCCTGAAAAGTTCCTCAAAAATCAAAATCTGAAACCATTGTTCAAGTTTAAAAACCTGAGATTTTCCTCAAAAATTCAAATCTGCAAAATTTATTTCCCTGTAACTCAATTTCCCAAACCAAATACCATAACCAGAAATCAAGTGCAAATAGAAACTGCAACCTGTAGTATGTTTTCAAAAGTTCAAAACAAATTTTCAATCCAGTTCTAAGCTCTGCATTTCCCATATCTGCATCATCTTTCAAGTGCATGCAAATGAATAATTTGGGTCAAGAGCAAACCTGAAGCATTTCTGTTTAAAGCAAGAATCAAACTTCAACTTCAGATTCGAATTCAAAGCTTCAGTTTTTCAAATTCCAGAAATCAAGCAAATTCAGTTTTCAAAGTTTTAAGGCAATTCAAAGTCTTCAGCTCCATTTCCATTCAAGTTTTCAAAGCTTCATCTCAGTTTAAATCACCTCTGCACTTCATTAAAAAGGTGAGTAAACATCAACTTAAAAATCTTAAGTAATAATGAGCTGTTGATTGTTAGATTTCTGAAATGTTTTATGTTTGCATGTGTATGTATATATATGTATTAGCTGTGTATCTCTGATGTATATAATACAATGTAATATCTTATTTGATTAATGTAATTTATTCGTTCCGCTGTTTAGATTCTGATGTGTTTCTTTCTTTCTTCTCTATCTTTTCTCTTTTCTATCTCTTTCTTTCTTCAAGATGATACGACTTTTTGTGGAGAAAAAGCCGGGTCGTCACAGGTGCCCACAATTTTCCACACGGGCAGTCTAGAGTTGGGTTTTTCAGATAGTCAGGTTTAGTAGATTATCTGGAGCTAGTTCAGTTTTGGAGTTCACGCATGACTGACATTTCTTATCTTGGTGCAACGTGATGGTGGTTCGAGCTGATGTTGGAGTTGTTGGAGTCATTATCTTTTGTAGATCATTTGGAGTGATCTCTTCCATTGTTGTTATTTCCATTGTAGCATTGTATCATATCTCTGATATTGCTGTGTATTATTGGTATCATTGTTGTATATCATTCTGGATATTGTATTCATTGGAGTTGTATATGATATCATTTATTTCTTTCTTCCGCTGTGTTTTTATACTTACTGTGTTATAAGCTTCGGGGAGCCAGATTCGGCGTTTGAATCTATGGCATTTGAGTACAAGTAAAGTACGGGTGCCGATTTTCGAAGGCCGAGTCCGAGATCTCTACATTTGGTATCAGAGCTAAGGTTAAACTTTAGCTAAGGAGTATAACACATTAAGTAGCTCATTAGAGATAGGGTGAAGTATACCCTAGAATGAGTAATCCCTAAGATATCTGTCTGTATGCCTCAGTAAATTCTCTTACTATCCACTGATAGTGAGTATGAGTGCAAGAAGAGGATGAGATAGGGGACAGGGGAATACCACCATGAAATGGTCAATACCCTGTAACAACAAGGAAGCAATCTTTTCTCTATCAATCTCTTTTGTTTGTTATCTTTTCTCAATTCTTTGATGGTTCCTGGTAGATCCAGGAAGGAGATTTGACATATTTGTATGGGACATAAACTCCAAATAGGTCAGAATTGTTTGATTGGATGAATTGGTTGCTTTGTTTGCTATGGGTGATAGGTATACTTTAGTTTCTAAACTAAAAGTTTTGAAAATTGTATCTATATATCTATCTATTCTTTGGGTCCCAATATATTCTACGAATGGTTAGTTATCCCTTCGAACTAACCAATGCCATTGCATATTTCGTAGATCTGGATAACCGAGTATCTTGTGGAACAAATTAAACAGATTCGTTCTTGAATCTATTATTGATATTCTGATTTGGTAAGCCAAATGCAGAATAGATGTTCAATTTAATTTGATGAAATATTCTTCATCTATCTTTGTGTCTCCCTGGCAAATTTCGAGGACGAAATTCTTTTAAGGGGGGAAGGTTGTAACGACCCCGGATTTTAAATTTAATTTAAATTGATAATTAATTAAAATTTTGAATTAAAATTGTAAAAATTAATTGTAAATTGAAGCGAGTTTCCCCGAATTCAAATAAATTATGTATAAATCATTTAAAATTTAAATATTGTATATATATGTATATATGTGAATATATATGTATATGGACATATATGAGTAAATTTGAATTTATATATATATATACATTGAATTTGAATTTGAATCTTAAATAAATGGGTTAGAAATAAATATAAAATATAGACTTTGTACACAAGAAAAAAATAAATGATTTAAACTTAGAATTGATGGTTAACAATAATTTGAATTTATGAAATAAATATATATATAGAGAAATACAAGACAATAAAATAATAATAAATATTAAGCTAGACATAGAGATATAAATAAAAATAAGATAAATTATAAAAATACAAAGAAAAACCTTAGCTCAAATTTTAACAACAAATTAGAATCTAGAAATTCCTCTATATTACAAAATAAATATATATAGTTTTATACAATATAAAGTAAATATATATCTTAATCTCATGTTAATAAATCAATACAAAATAATACAAATAGGATAGACTACAAAAATAGTAAAAGAAATATGAAAAAAATTTAAATATATATATATATATACTTAAATATGAAACAAGTGAACATATAAAAATAAGTATGAATAAAAAATGATATAAATATATATTAGCTTGCAAAAGAAGATTCTAGCATAAAAAAATCTATGTACAAATCAAATCAAATAAGTGTATTTGTACAAGGCAATTAATGAAGCCATCACAACAATATTTATCAGCCACCAAGCAATGAAAAATATCACTGATAAATTGTACAACAAATATATTACCCTGTACAATTTTCTATCACCCAGTAAACTCTTCTTTTCTATATCTCCATCATCTTCATCAGTTCGTTCTATTCAAAACTGAGAAAAATCTCTGAAGTAAAAATCATTTAAAATTCAACAAAATTCAACGAAACAACAATATCAATACAAACAAGAAAATCAAGAAGAAAGATTCTAGCTTGAATTTCAAAACCAGTGTCAAAGAAAGCTCTGTTCTTCCTCTGAAAATCACTGTGAGTAAACTTCCTTTATTGAAATCTTAAACCTATTTTATCTTGATAATTCTTGAAGTATGATGTGAAATCTGCTTGTATGGTTGTGTGAATGCAGCTACATGTTTGTAAATGTATGTGTGCATGTTTGTATAAAGGAAAATTACCTCTGTTCTTACTTTATAGGGTTGAAACATGTTCAAAAATGCAAATCATCCCATTTAAACACTTTTAGGATTTAATCTCTGAATGAAAAGTGTTCGCATGTGTGTAATATCATTCTTAAAATAGATTCAAGTGAAAAATATTGAGTAAATATTTTGAAATTAGAAATATACAGTGAAGAGTTAATTCAAGACAGAAAATCAATTGTTTGGGAATCGTGTTACGATTCTATAACTCGATTCGTATTAGAAAATTATGATTTTAGGAAATGGTTTCAAGATTTTTAGGTTGGGAAATCGAGTGATATTGGGAGTTGAACGGAAATTGGGTTTTGACCAATTTCCGGCAAAGTGTTGATCTGGAAGTGTCGGGGTTGTTAGTGGAGGTGAAGGAGCCTAGGGAGCGTCGGAGAAAAATAGCCGGAAATGGCATCGTCCACGGTGGCGACAGCGGTGATCATTTCAAGTCTGTAACCCTAGTTTTTACTAGTTTGAGTATTTTGATCAGCACGACCCCTCGGTGTGATCGAGTTCAACAGAACTCTGGGGAAAGGTAGCTATGGCATGGATGAAGTCGTGACCGGAATTGCTGATGCTCCGGTGGTCGGAGATAGGAGGTCGAGGGGATTCTTGAACGATCAGTTTTGGTTCGAGTTTGTTCCACATTGCTCGAATTGGATTTTTGGTTGGAAGTGATGATCTGGGTGGTCGAATCGAAGGTAGAGGTCGTTGATGACTTGCTGGAAGGAGCGTCGATGGTCGGAAACCAGTTTGGTGATCGCGCACGTGCACATTCGTATATGTGTGTCAGTGTTTAGAGTGGAATTTGGAAGAAGGATATTCTTCGGGGTTGAACTCGAAGTTTTACGTGTGTTGACTCGAAGACGAGTGAGGTGAGGGGAAACTCGAAGTAGAGCTCGAGTAAATCAGAATTTGGCTCGGGTATGAGTTGTTTCCCAGGTTTAGAGAGAAACCCGTCTTTGTTTTTTTTGAAAAGTTAAAATTAAATTTAAATTAATAGATCCAAGTTAAACTGAGTTTAAATTTAAAGTCTAAATACAAATTCAAGTTCAGTTTTGAAACTTAGTTGTAAATAAATCAAGTTTTAAATTTAAATTGGTTAACTAATTGAAAGTATACTTTAAGGAATTTAATAGTAAGTTTAAAGGTGAATTGTTTTTAAAATGTGTTTTAAACTTTGTTAAAGTTAAATTTGTATTCATTTTTAAGTCTTAAATTTAAAATGAAATTGGAAAGTAAATGTGATAAGTATAATTATTTAATGAAATTAATGAAGTGTAATTACTTAGTGAAGTAATTAATGTATAATTACAGGGTGTAATTAATTAAAGGAAATTACTTAATGAGAAGTAATTAAAGTATAATTACTTAGTAGAAGTAATTAAAAATTTATTACTTAGTGTAATTAATCAAAGGATTAATATAATTAATTTAGAAGTTAATTAATTAAGGTAAGTAATTACAGGATGGTAATTACTGTATATGGTTAAAGTTGATTAATGGAAGTGATTAATTAAAAGTTTAATTAATTAATGTAATTGATTAAGGTTCAATGTAATTAATTTTAGTTAATTAATTAATGAAGTAATTAAAGGTTAATTACTGTAATTGGTTAAGAATAATTAATTTGTGTAATTAATTAAGGATAGTTACTTAATGTAATTAGAGTATAATTAATCAAGGGTAATTAATGATTAATTAAAGAATAATTAATTAAATGTTTGGAATTAATTAATTATTAATTAACCCTAACTAGGAATTATCCATAGGTAAATGATCTGGTTTAGATTAATCAGATATCTTAATTGGTTTCACTTATGGATGACTGTATTCTATTGAATGCTGTGAATTGTTTGATATTCTCTACTGTGTGATGCTTTGTGATGTAAATTTGTTTTAATTCAATCTGTGATGAATGTAATTCATTTATTCATATTATCTATTTGTGATTCTGTGTATATAGATAAGCCTTATAGGATTATATCGCTTATCGATATTGTTGTGATTGTATCTGTGATGATTGAATGATGTTGCACTACTGTGTAAAACCCTTGGACCACACCATACACACACAAATATGGATTTCACGTGGAAATCGGTTAAGTCACAGATGATTTAAATTTAATGTTTTTTTTGAAATTGAAATTTTAATTTCAATTGATTTTGGAAATAGATTTGGGTTAAATGTTAAAGCTTTTGAAAAGGAGTTTTTAAGATAAAAGTTATTCTGAATAACTTGGTAAAGTTTCCAATTTAAATAATTTAATTTGAATTTGAATTCAAAAAATTTGGAATTGAATTCCATGTTTGGAAATTTTGGTTAAGATGTTGTAAATGTGTTTATATGAATTTAAACCATTTTAAAAGTATGGTTTTGAGAATTTGAATTTAACCCTAGGGGTTTAACTTGTATAAATGAGATCAGATTTTCCGAAATGAAAACTATTTGTTTTCAAATAATAGAAGCTTTCATATAATGAATGAACTTCCAATTTGTGTTAAAAGAATTTCAAGTTTGAATTGAAAATGGTTTCCCAAGTTACGAATAAATCTTTGAAAACGTGTTTTGAAAGCTATAAGTTAAATCTTTGATTTAAAGATTTAATGAGTTAATTCAGTTGAAATGGAAATTGATTTGGAAAATCTATGAATAGATCTTTGTGAAACTGGGTGAACTTTGTGAGATGAATCTTTTTGTAAAAGATTTGAAATGGTAATGTGTTTAAACCATTTGAAGAAACGTTTTGGGTAATAAGTTGTGACTTAATTGAAATTCCATATCCATATGTTTTTAAATATGCGCTCGTTATTCGGTTTAGCCGGGAGAGGACCTTTGTGTCATATAACCCATTCCGAATAATGATACGACGTAAATGGATAGCATTTGAAGACCGGTGGTGAAGACCGGATACTTTCGAAAACGAAAGGACAACTCGTCGAATGTCTCTGCATCGACTGGTCCCCGATATAGAGATTTGATCACCCTTTGTGATGGGAAGTCCGGACGTGATTAGAAATTATCTGGATTTGCAAGGGCTTCTTTGGAAGTGCCTTCGGTTCTGTTCGAACCCGGAACAGACTTGTATGGTTGTATGTCTGACACTACACTTTGAGATATAAAGCTGATTTCTTTCAAATACATTTCTGTTTGGTGGCGGAGAATTTATTCTCTTAGCTTAACACCCTTCTCTGAGACGTACGAGCTCAGAGGTTATGTAGTTGAAGGTTATCAGTGATATACTCCCAATTAGGTAGTGTGGCATGCTGAGTGCTGCTGTGTGTTGTTGATCATTTGTTGACCAAAGCATGGCTTTGTGAAAAAGCGTAGCTTTGTGGACGAGACCTCATCGGACCTCACAAACCGGAAATGGTCGAAACAGGAAAGATGCGGCAAGGTTTCAGGGTTAGCTCCCCTAGGGTATGACCATTCCTTCTGGAAAAAGTTGGTATCATGGTATGGAGCCCAGATATTTACCTGTGTGGTTGCTCCAATCTCATTTACTCTGTGTGATTGTTGCTTTATGATCGAGGGCCCTCGGATAAAGGTCGCAAACGACCGGGGGTGGCATATCTCAGGTTTACTACCTGGGAAGGGGGTAACCGGCCTTGTGTTGGCAGAGAGCCAGGTGGTTCTCGGGGCGTCCCTTCAGAGGCGTTTCCATGTGGCATAGGAAGTTCCTTAGCCTGACCATTTGTTGGAAAATCCAAAGAAACAATACGAGCCCTTTACGATTGCAATTTGTATAACCTGTCTCCTCAGGCGGCAGCTATAGCAGGCATAATATAATGGTACCTATGCTGGCTAAGATTAATATTATACTTTCGAAATGTTTTCTGCACTAGTAATAATATCAAAAGGAGTTTTTTTTGCATAGTACGCATGTTTGACTATCATAAGAAGAAATCTCCTCCAAGTCTGCGATTGCATTGTGTGTGTGGTGGGAGGTCTTATGGTAGTTTCATTTTCCAAAAGCATTGCGGATTTCAATGTTTAAAATTCTTAAGTGTTTGTTTTAAAGATAAACTGTTTTTGTTACTCACACCAGTCCCATGACTGACTCGGAGTTTATTGTTCCTTTCCTAAACTCTGGGTGCCCACAATTTTCCACACGGGCAGTCTAGAGTTGGGTTTTTCAGATAGTCAGGTTTAGTAGATTATCTGGAGCTAGTTCAGTTTTGGAGTTCACGCATGATTGACATTTCTTATCTTGGTGCAACGTGATGGTGGTTCGAGCTGATGTTGGAGTTGTTGGAGTCATTATCTTTTGTAGATCATTTGGAGTGATCTCTTCCATTGTTGTTATTTCCGTTGTAGCATTGTATCATATCTCTGATATTGCTGTGTATTATTGGTATCATTGTTGTATATCATTCTGGATATTGTATTTATTGGAGTTGTATATGATATCATTTATTTCTTTCTTCCGCTGTGTTTTTATACTTACTGTGTTATAAGCTTCGGGGAGCCAGATTCGGCGTTTGAATCTATGGCATTTGAGTACAAGTGAAGTACGGGTGTCGATTTTCGAAGGCCGAGTCCGGGATCTCTACATTTGGTATCAGAGCTAAGGTTAAACTTTAGCTATGGAGTATAACACATTAAGTAGCTCATTAGAGATAGGGTGAAGTATACCCTAGAATGAGTAATCCCTAAGATATCTGTCCGTATGCCTCAGTAAATTCTCTTACTATCCACTGATAGTGAGTATGAGTGCAAGAAGAGGATGAGATAGGGGACAGGGGAATACCACCTTGAAATGGTCAATACCCTGTAACAACAAGGAAGCAATCTTTTCTCTATCAATCTCTTTTGTTCGTTATCTTTTCTCAATTCTTTGATGGTTCCTGGTAGATCCAGGAAGGAGATTTGACATATTTGTATGGGACATAAACTCCAAATAGGTCAGAATTGTTTGATTGGATGAATTGGTTGCTTTGTTTGCTATGGGTGATAGGTATACTTTAGTTTCTAAACTAAAAGTTTTGAAAATTGTATCTATATATCTATCTATTCTTTGGGTCCCAATATATTCTACGAATGGTTAGTTATCCCTTCGAATTAACCAATGCCATTGCATATTTCGTAGATCTGGATAACCGAGTATCTTGTGGAACAAATTAAACAGATTCGTTCTTGAATCTATTATTGATATTCTGATTTGGTAAGCCAAATGCAGAATAGATGTTCAATTTAATTTGATGAAATATTCTTCATCTATCTTTGTGTCTCCCTGGCAAATTTCGAGGACGAAATTCTTTTAAGGGGGAAGGTTGTAACGACCCCGGATTTTAAATTTAATTTAAATTGATAATTAATTAAAATTTTGAATTAAAATTGTAAAAATTAATTGTAAATTGAAGCGAGTTTCCCCGAATTCAAATAAATTATGTATAAATCATTTAAAATTTAAATATTGTATATATATGTATATATGTGAATATATATGTATATGGACATATATGAGTAAATTTGAATTTATATATATATATATACATTGAATTTGAATTTGAATCTTAAATAAATGGGTTAGAAATAAATATAAAATATAGACTTTGTACACAAGAAAAAAATAAATGATTTAAACTTAGAATTGATGGTTAACAATAATTTGAATTTATGAAATAAATATATATATAGAGAAATACAAGACAATAAAATAATAATAAATATTAAGCTAGACATAGAGATATAAATAAATATAAGATAAATTATAAAAATACAAAGAAAAACCTTAGCTCAAATTTTAACAACAAATTAGAATCTAGAAATTCCTCTATATTACAAAATAAATATATATACTTTTATACAATATAAAGTAAATATATATATCTTAATCTCATGTTAATAAATCAGTACAAAATAATACAAATAGGATAGACTACAAAAATAGTAAAAGAAATATGAAAAAAAATTAAATATATATATATATATACTTAAATATGAAACAAGTGAACATATAAAAATAAGTATGAATAAAAAATGATATAAATATATATTAGCTTGCAAAAGAAGATTCTAGCATAAAAAAATCTATGTACAAATCAAATCAAATAAGTGTAATTGTACAAGGCAATTAATGAAGCCATCACAACATTATTTATCAACCACCAAGCAATGAAAAATATCACTGATAAATTGTACAACAAATATATTACCCTGTACAATTTTCTATCACCCAATAAACTCTTCTTTTCTATATCTCCATCATCTTCATCAGTTCGTTCTATTCAAAACTGAGAAAAATCTCTGAAGTAAAAATCATTTAAAATTCAACAAAATTCAACGAAACAACAATATCAATACAAACAAGAAAATCAAGAAGAAAGATTCTAGCTTGAATTTCAAAACCAGTGTCAAAGAAAGCTCTGTTCTTCTTCTGAAAATCACTGTGAGTAAACTTCCTTTATTGAAATCTTAAACCTATTTTATCTTGATAATTCTTGAAGTATGATGTGAAATCTGCTTGTATGGTTGTGTGAATGCAGCTACATGTTTGTAAATGTATGTGTGCATGTTTGTATAAAGGAAAATTACCTCTGTTCTTACTTTATAGGGTTGAAACATGTTCAAAAATGCAAATCATCCCATTTAAACACTTTTAGGATTTAATCTCTGAATGAAAAGTGTTCGCATGTGTGTAATATCATTCTTAAAATAGATTCAAGTGAAAAATATTGAGTAAATATTTTGAAATTAGAAATATACAGTGAAGAGTTAATTCAAGACAGAAAATCAATTGTATGGGAATCGTGTTACGATTCTATAACTCGATTCGTATTAGAAAATTATGATTTTAGGAAATGGTTTCAAGATTTTTAGGTTGGCAAATCGAGTGATATTGGGAGATGAACGGAAATTGGGTTTTGACCAATTTCCGGGAAAGTGTTGATCTGGAAGTGTCGGGGTTGTTAGTGGAGGTGAAGGAGCCTAGGGAGCGTCGGAGAAAAATAGCCGGAAATGGCATCGTCCACGGTGGCGACAGCGGTGATCATTTCAAGTCTATAACCCTAGTTTTTACTAGTTTGAGTATTTTGATCAGCACGACCCCTCGGTATGATCGAGTTCAACAGAACTCTGGGGAAAGGTAGCGATGGCATGGATGAAGTCGTGACCGGAATTGCTGATGCTCCGGTGGTCGGAGATAGGAGGTCGAGGGGATTCTTGAACGATCAGTTTTGGTTCGAGTTTGTTCCATATTGCTCGAATTGGATTTTTGGTTGGAAGTGATGATCTGGGTGGTCGAATCGAAGGTAGAGGTCGTTGATGACTTGCTGGAAGGAGCGTCGATGGTCGGAAACCAGTTTGGTGATCGCGCACGTGCACATTCGTATATGTGTGTCAGTGTTTAGAGTGGAATTTGGAAGAAGGATATTCTTCGGGGTTGAACTCGAAGTTTTACGTGTGTTGACTCGAAGACGAGTGAGGTGAGGGGAAACTCGAAGTAGAGCTCGAGTAAATCAGAATTTGGCTCGGGTATGAGTTGTTTCCCAGGTTTAGAGAGAA
The DNA here is from genome assembly GCA_030737815.1 of Allium fistulosum. Lineage (NCBI taxonomy): Eukaryota > Viridiplantae > Streptophyta > Magnoliopsida > Asparagales > Amaryllidaceae > Allium > Allium fistulosum. The sequence goes on from CM060903.1 coordinate 881,603,536, forward strand.
ACCCGTCTTTGTTTTTTTTGAAAATTTAAAATTAAATTTAAATTAATTGATCCAAGTTAAACTGAGTTTAAATTTAAAGTCTAAATACAAATTCAAGTTCAGTTTTGAAACTTAGTTGTAAATAAATCAAGTTTTAAATTTAAATTGGTTAACTAATTGAAAGTATACTTTAAGGAATTTAATAGTAAGTTTAAAGGTGAATTGTTTTTAAAATGTGTTTTAAACTTTGTTAAAGTTAAATTTGTATTCATTTTTAAGTCTTAAATTTAAAATGAAATTGGAAAGTAAATGTGATAAGTATAATTATTTAATGAAATTAATGAAGTGTAATTACTTAGTGAAGTAATTAATGTATAATTACAGGGTGTAATTAATTAAAGGAAATTACTTAATGAGAAGTAATTAAAGTATAATTACTTAGTAGAAGTAATTAAAAATTTATTACTTAGTGTAATTAATCAAAGGATTTATATAATTAATTTAGAAGTTAATTAATTAAGGTAAGTAATTACAGGATGGTAATTACTGTTTATGGTTAAAGTTGATTAATGGAAGTGATTAATTAAAAGTTTAATTAATTAATGTAATTGATTAAGGTTCAATGTAATTAATTTTAGTTAATTAATTAATGAAGTAATTAAAGGTTAATTACTGTAATTGGTTAAGAATAATTAATTTGTGTAATTAATTAAGGATAGTTACTTAATGTAATTAGAGTATAATTAATCAAGGGTAATTAATGATTAATTAAAGAATAATTAATTAAATGTTTGGAATTAATTAATTATTAATTAACCCTAACTAGGAATTATCCATAGGTAAATGATCTGGTTTAGATTAATCAGATATCTTAATTGGTTTCACTTATGGATGACTGTATTCTATTGAATGCTGTGAATTGTTTGATATTCTCTACTGTGTGATGCTTTGTGATGTAAATTTGTTTAAATTCAATCTGTGATGAATGTAATTCATTTATTCATATTATCTATCTGTGATTCTGTGTATATAGATAAGCGTTATAGGATTATATCGCTTATCGATATTGTTGTGATTGTATCTGTGATGATTGAATGATGTTGCACTACTGTGTAAAACCCCTGAACCACACCATACACACACAAATATGGATTTCACGTGGAAATCGGTTAACTCACAGATGATTTAAATTTAATGTTTTTTTTGAAATTGAAATTTTAATTTCAATTGATTTTGGAAATGGATTTGGGTTAAATGTTAAAGCTTTTGAAAAGGAGTTTTTAAGATAAAAGTTATTCTGAATAACTTGGTAAAGTTTCAAATTTAAATAATTTAATTTGAATTTGAATTTAAAAAATTTGGAATTGAATTCCATGTTTGGAAATTTTGGTTAAAGATGTTATAAATGTGTTTATATGAATTTAAACCATTTTAAAAGTATGGTTTTGAGAATTTGAATTTAACTCTAGGGGTTTAACTTGTATAAATGAGATTAGATTTTCTGAAATGAAAACTATTCGTTTTCAAATAATAGAAGCTTTCATATAAGGAATGAACTTCCAATTTGTGTTAAAAGAATTTCAAGTTTGAATTGAAAATGCTTTCCCAAGTTACGAATAAATCTTTGAAAAAGTGTTTTGAAAGTTATAAGTTAAATCTTTGATTTAAAGATTTAATGAGTTAATTCAGTTGAAATGGAAATTGATTTGGAAAATCTATGAATAGATCTTTGTGAAACTGGGTGAACTTTGTGAGATGAATCTTTTTGTAAAAGATTTGAAATGGTAATGTGTTTAAACCATTTGAAGAAAAGTTTTGGGTAATAAGTTGTGACTTAATTGAAATTCCATATCCATATGTTTTTAAATATGTGCTCATTATTCGGTTTAGCCGGGAGAGGACCTTTGTGTCATATAACCCATTCTGAATAATGATACGACGTAAATGGATAGCATTTGAAGACCGGTGGTGAAGACCGGATACTTTCGAAAACGAAAGGACAACTCGTCGAATGTCTCTGCATCGAATGGTGCCCGATATAGAGATTTGATCACCCTTTGTGATGGGAAGTCCGGACGTGATTAGAAATTATCTGGATTTGCAAGGGCTTCTTTGTAAGTGCCTTCGGTTCTGTTCGAACCCGGAACAGACTTGTATGGTTGTATGTCTGACACTACACTTTGAGATATAAAGATGATTTCTTTCAAATACATTTCTGTTTGGTGGCGGAGAATTTATTCTCTTAGCTTAACACCCTTCTCTGAGACGTACGAGCTCAGAGGTTATGTAGTTGAAGGTTATCAGTGATATACTCCCAATTAGGTAGTGTGGCATGCTGAGTGCTGCTGTGTGTTGTTGATTATTTGTTGATCAAAGCATGGCTTTGTGAAAAAGCGTAGCTTTGTGGACGAGACCTCATCCGACCTCACAAATCGGAAATGGTCGAAACAGAAAAGATGCGGTAAGGTTTCAGGGGTAGCTCCCCTAGGGTATGACCATTCCTTCTGGAAAAAGGTGGTATCATGGTATGGAGCCCAGATATTTACCTGTGTGGTTGCTCCAATCTCATTTACTCCGTGTGATTGTTGCTTTGTGATCGAGGGCCCTCGGATAAAGGTCGCAAACGACCGGGGGTGGCATATCTCAGGTTTACTACCCGGGAAGGGGGTAACCGGCCTTGTGTTGGCAGAGAGCCAGGTGGTTCTCGGGGCATCCCTTCAGAGGCGTTTCCATGTGGCATAGGAAGTTCCTTAGCCTGACCATTTGTTGGAAAATCCAAAGAAACAATACGAGCCCTTTACGATTGCAATTTGTATAACCTGTCTCCTCAGGCGACAGCTATAGCAGGCATAATATAATGGTACCTATGCTGGCTAAGATTAATATTATACTTTCGAAATGTTTTCAGCACTATGCACTAGTAATAATATCAAAAGGAGTTTTTTTGCGTAGTAAGCATGTTTGACTACCATAAGAAGAAATCTCCTCCAAGTCTGCGATTGCATTGTGTGTTTGGTGGGAGGTCTTATGGTAGTTTCATTTTCCAAAAGCATTGCGGATTTCAATGTTTAAAATTCTTTTGTGTTTGTTTTAAAGATAAACTGTTTTTGTTAGTCACACCAGTCCTATGACTGACTCGGAGTTTATTGTTCCCTTCCTAAACTCTGGGTGCCCACAATTTTCCATACGGGCAGTCTAGAGTTGGGTTTTTCAGATAGTCAGGTTTAGTAGATTATCTGGAGCTAGTTCAGTTTTGGAGTTCACGCATGACTGACGTTGCTTATCTTGGTGCAACGTGATGGTTGTTCGAGCTGATGTTTGAGTTGTTGGAGTCATTCTCTTTTGTAGATCATTTGGAGTGATTTCTTCCATTGTTGTTATTTCCGCTGTAGCATTGTATCATATCTCTGATATTGCTGTGTATTATTGATATTATTGTTGTACATCATTCTGGATATTGTATTCATTGGAGTTGTATATGATATCATTTATTTCTTTCTTCCGCTGTGTTGTTATACTTACTGTGTTATAAGCTCCGGGGAGCCAGATTCGGCGTTTGAATCTACGGCATTTGAGTACAAGTGAAGTACGGGTGCCGATTTTCGAAGGCCGAGTCCAGGATCACTACATTTAATATTGAATATAAATTGCTAGTTAAACACCTGATAATGATAATCAATTGATTGTTGTGATTTGTTGGCTGATTTGGATGTTGGATTGCAATGGATGTTATTGGTTGACATTTTGGATGATTGGATGTTTATTTATGTATATTTCTCTGTTATCACTATGGATTGAAATGATAACCCGAGCGGTTTCCATTGATTTGGAAATTTTGATTTTGGATACTGGTTGAAATGACATATACCCATATAATTTTTTGAATTTGGATTATTTATTGGAATTGAATTATTTGAAAGGTTTAAGTTTTAAATTTAAACTTCGGATTTATTTTAATTAAAATGATTAAGATTGGTATTTCAAATTATTTGAAATCTTTTAAATAATAATATCCACATTATACACTTGATAGGAGATGAAATCACGTAACATCTCTGAAGCCATTACAGTAATATTTCTATTATACTTATTTTGATTTGACTTACATAAGATCTTTTAGTCCTGACTCGAGTGTTTTGTCTTTTCAGTTCGCTCGGGTCAGTCTGAGCTTTTAAGTGTATTGTAGACCATTTTATTTTGGAGGATGAAGACAGAGATGAGTCTACTATTTATTATTAATTATTCCACTACATCATGTGTTCCGCTGCATTTTTTTATTTATTTCTGTTGTATGTATAACTCTGATTTGTATTGTAAAAGTGTAATTAAATGTCATTTGTAAAACAGCTTCATGAACTGTTTATTTGATTATTATATTTTGTCATTCCGCTGCGAGATTTTTTGTTTTGTTTTTCCTTCTTTTCTATTATTTTCTTATTTACCCCATTAACAATCCTCCCTTTTGAATGGTTTGAGTTGACATGTGTGGTTTATTTTCGATTTAAACTGTCCAAAAAGCTGGGTCGTTACAGTTGGTATCGGGGCTTTGGTTTAGAGATACCTTAGCATGTTGGGGTAAACTCATTGTAGATATGGTTAGCAATACCCTAGAATGAATTTGAGTGTGTGTATATATACGAGAGCGCGTATTTGTTAGTGTTATAAAATGTTTTATATAAGTTTTGAAATGACATTATTTTTCCTAATATTATATGTTATATATAAAGAATTTTTTTATAACTATTATAGTTATTTGTAATGTGTTTGATTTGTGAAATGGTAATATTTAATTATTATCATTTATTGTTGATTTGTTGTATTTAGTCAGTTTATAAGCATTGGCTAATTATTGTTGATTTAATTTATGGACTAAACACTAGTTTAGTAATAGTGTATTAAAGAGAATAAAATGAATAATTAGGATATTTGGCTATGAAATTGAAATGTTTGGTTATGACTATTGTTGTTTGTTGATTGGTAGTTTCAACTATTGAAATTGTAACGACCTGTAAATTTTAATGTTTTTATTAATATATTTAATTGAAATTTTGTGAAATTTTAAACCATAAAATTTTGAATTGAAAATTTGATATTTGGAATACGACTATTTTAACATAGCAACTGGTAAATTTTCATCAAATAATATGGAAGTTTATTTTCTTGTGAATTTCTATTTCAGTTTAAATCAGTTACTATTTGACGGTAATAAATTTTTTTCCAAACCTAAATATTTTTATACAATAAATTTGTAAATCAGCTTCTGAATGAAACGTCATCTTTCGTTTCATCAAATTTTGACTGTTATTGCTCCGTTTATCTTATTTTCAACGTTTTAGCAGCATTTTCGATACCGGATATCGACTTTTGATAGGATGGTTCTATCACTGATATCTGTATACCGTTTTGATCGTCTCATCATGCGGATCTCCACAACATATTCATTTGTGTGTTTTGGAGTCTGAAAGACGGTAAAATCTACGGAACAACTTCCGTATCAGTTCTGAAATTTGGGCTTTTGGGTTTTCTGTGACCATTTGTTATTCATCGTGAGAAACAAATGGACAGTAACCTTTTCTATTCCCAAAATTTATCATCTAACTTTTGGTATCCCAGCTGTCTGTTGAATATAATTGCTTTACCCTTTTGTTCGTCCTCTCCCTTTTTCCCATCTTCTTTATTTCATTTCGTTGCTCCTTCATTCTGAAAATGTATTTTTATAAGTTATATAATAAAATTTATCTTCTGCCTATATCAACCGAGTTATATATCCTGTAACAACCCTACATTTTAGGCTTATTTTATTTTATATTTTATTTCTGTTAAATTGAATTTCCTGATTGAAAAAAAAACTTTATTTTAATTTGAAATTATTTTAAACTTGTTTTGTTTCAAATATTTCATTTCTAAATATATATTTTGATTGTTATGTAAATTATAATTTCAAACTAGTAAAAATTGGATATTTTACTGTAAAGTGAATTTCTGTTCAAACTGGTCAAACTTTGACTTTTAAACTTTAAATTTAAATATTTAAAATTCTTAAATTTTATATTTTATTATGAAAATAGATTTAATTCCATGAATACCGCTTTTCGTTTCGTTGAAAACGGACTTATATTGTAGAAGTTATGTAATTTTCAATTTTGTGTATAAACTGTTTATTTTGCAATATTATTTATTTTAAATCATATAAATTATATTTTTATTGTCATATTTTGTTTTAATATGTGTAAATAGGTTATTTAATGTCTTTTAATATTTTTAAAATGATAATATAATTTTTCTAAAGTTTACTTGAATTTATTTCAATTTATGAAACCTAGTTTCCATTTTCTTTACTATTTTCTTAATTTAATTATATATAATTAAAATTTATTTAATTATTTTATGCCTTCACTTTTATTTGCTGTTTTTACTTTATTTATATGCATTCTACATGTATTTAAATTAAAATAGATTTTTCCAAAGTGTACTGAAGTTATTTCTAAATTTTTAAAGCCTAGTTTGCATTTTTAAGCCATTTTCTTAATTTAAATTATATTTATTCAAAAATTTAATTTTTTATTTTTTTTATTTCTGAGTTGTTATTTTTATTTCTCAGTTTTTATATGTATTTATAAATTACAAAAATAAATAAAAGAAATTTGAAAAGGTTTGTGTCTTTTTAGTTGCTTTTGTCCCTTTGTTTTCCCGTCTCTTCAATTTCCTAAGTCTTTTCATTTGCCTTGAGTTGGCCGTGCATTTTCATTTGATAGCCGTGAGTTTTAACTCATTTTCACGTGAGAAAGGCACCATTCCTCATTTCATTCATGGCTACAAAGATTTGTAATGGCCTCCCCTCTCTTTTTCACTTTTCTCTTCATTTTTCCTTTTGATTTTGCCTTGATTTTTGCCTTGTTTCTTCTTGCTTGGTTCGGCCATACACCTCCACATCTTCACCAACCACCACCATCTCTTCTTTCCCACTTCATCCACGGCCAAATCATCCCCCTCCTCTGACCTGAAGTTGCCTTGACCATCTCATGTTGCAAACACCACAAAAAACATTGCTATACTCCAAAACATTGCCTACCCGAGCACATATCACCTCACCACCTTCATTGTTGACCATGGCCACCCCCTTAGCCACCACCACCAGCTTGTTTACCACCTCTGAACATCACCCTCCCCTCTGTCCAGATCTGACCTGACCCATAGACCCTATGGTCGAGCCTAAGGGTTGAACCAAAAACTCCATTTTGCCTTGTCCCTTTGCATTCTAGGCTTGCAAACTCCTTCCTCTTCATATTCTTGACTTGGTCGTGCCATTTGTGGTCCAAACCTGATCCATTTCAACCTAAAACATGTTGAGGCCGAACCTAATACATGTATGGTCGAGCAAAAGTTGAAGCAAGATCAAGCAAAGTTGATTTAAAGACTTGGTGATGTTCACTTATCCATTCTATCTCAATTTTGTTTCAACACTTTGGTATTGTAATTATTTATATGGTGCTTTGTTTTGTTTTTGTATACAAGAGTAACATCTTGGTTCTCATCCACTTGAATCCATCGTTGTGCCATATCGTGCTTCCTGGAATTCGTTGTGTCATTTGATTTGCAAACTCCAGCTTGAAACAGGTGAGTTATTCTCACCAGACAATATGTACCTATATAACTAGTAAATTGACACCCTGTGAATCTGTAGAAATATATTATCATGTTATATATGCCTATATTATTATCATATGATGTTCACACCTGTTATTACACTTATTATATCATATGTTACTATTATTTAATGTTATTCTGTTATTTATATCTATTATCACCATTGCAAGTTCCCTGTAGATTAGAATCACTATGGGTTGAAATGATACATACCCGAACGGACTTTAGAATAGGGAAAAATTGTTATGGGCTGAAATGATAGGCCTGAATGGTTTTTATTTAATTTATTTTAACTTAGGATTGCGGGTTTGAAATGATAGAACCCGGATTTTTTTTTTAACTGCGGATTGAAATGATACATATCCGTATCACTTGACCTAGGTTAGAAAATTATATACAGGCCCGTGGTTATTTTATAAAGTGTTTTGAATATTTTTAAGTATTTTAAAAATATAAATTTATGAAATTTGATTTAAATAGATTTTGAAATGTTTAAAATAAAGAAATTATGATTTTTCTATGTGTTAAAAATGTAATTAATGAATGGTTTAACTGGATTTTTGAAATATAACTTAAGTTGGAAATTTGGAATTTGGTTAAAAATGATATTTAAGTTATATAAATAAAATGGATATTAAATTTTATTTGGAAATGGTAAATATGATAATTTGATTAAATGTGAATTTAAGTGATTTATTAAAGTATTATTGATTTTTTCTATGAATTTAAGTGGTTAAATAAATGAATGTTTAAAAGTGATCTTTTAAAATATAACTTGACTTGGAAATGTGAAATTTGGTTTTAATTAAAGGTTTTAGTTAATTAAATAAAATTGGAAATTTAGTTAAATTTGTGAAATGGTAATTTAAATTTGAAGTGTTAAGTTATTTGTTGAAATGTGAAGAATTGGAAACTTTTACACTTAAATTTATTAAGTAAATTGTTGAAAATTGGATTTAATTATAAGAAATTTATTGTGAAAAAGATACATGTTAAATGATATGTAAATAAACATTTTAAATGTTAAATTATGATTTTTAAAATGTTTAAAGAGTTTAAAATGAAGTTATTTAATTGCTGGAAATACACTAAAAAGCTGGAAATCACTTTTAATAGCATTCCGAAATGCTATGGTTCTGAATTACACTAAAATTTGAATAAAAGGGCTACTACAGCATTTCTGAAATGCTGCAGTTGCTGCAGTTGAACTTATAGGCTAATATTGAACCCAGGTCTATTATAGCATTCTCTGGAAATGCTATAATGGTCTGCAGTCTTTGCTGAAACCAAATTTAACCCTTGTTTTGAAATCTGAACTACCGCAGCACTTCTGAATTGCTGTCTTTTCTGTTTTGAACTATAATTCAACTAAAACTGAGTTTTAACAGCAGTTTTAAGTGCTGTCTTTGCTGAATTAAAAATGTTTTCAAATATAACTTATAGCAGTTGTTTTTAAATGCTGTGAAATGCTGAAATTTTAATAATTAGGGTTTTTGACTTAGTAAACGAACTCAGAATGGTTTGAAACTTTGGAGATTGAATACTTGATTTGAAAATATAATAATTACACTTTTAAAAGGTTTAAATGAATTATTTTGATTGGAATATAAACTATTTAAAGGTGATTTGAAATGATAGTAAATGAACGATATCTTTGAATTTAAAAGGTATTTAAAGTTGAATATTTGGATTTGAACTGATAGGATATTTTATTTTATTAAAATGATTTGAAATGAAGTTTTGTAAGGATATGATATTTTATTATATTAAAATGATTTGAAATGAAGTTTTGAAATTATATGAAATTTAAATATATGGAAATGGTTTGGAATTGATTTAATCTTTATTTTTATAAAGATATGGTTTGAAATGATATTTTATTTTGAAGTAAAGTATTGTTTTTAAAAGTTATAACCACGGGTTATAATAACGTTGGGTTGTTAAAGAGACCGGGATCGGATATGGACATACTCTCTGTCTTACCGAAAACCACTTTGGCAACCGTGTACGTGGTGGAGATTCCAGAATGAAGTAGGATGGTGGCGACGATCCTAAGGTATATACGTGGACCCAACTCCCGTGAGTTGGCATAAGGTGGCTAAAACAGGAGCGATTGACGGACCAATGAGGTAGCACCTCTAATCGGACGCACTTCTTCGATACCATTCTATTACTTGTGATTGATTTGGTGCGCACCCTTTATTTGGGAGTGTTGTTCGAGGTGGGCGGTAGTGGCTGCTATGCGTCACCACCAGTCCGGATGCGTAATTGGTATATCTACCCTGGCATTGCCTAGTTGTGCCGTGTCACCTACCATATCGAGCTTTACTACGATTATGATTTTAAGATCCGACCGCGTTAAGGTTCTCCATCCCCTTAACGCTATTTTCTATATGATTATACTTTACTTATTTAGACACTATTATAATATCGAATATTACTACATAGTAGATAGTTTAACGGATCCTTAGAGGATGGGCGGTCCCAAGCATCTTCTAAGTTACTTGTACCTTTATTACAGTTCACTTGAGTTGGTTTACATTATATAAGTATATATTGTCCTGACTCGAGTGTTTTGTGTTTTGCTTTACGCTCGGGTCAGCCTGAGTTATTCACAGATTTGGATTTCCACTCTCTTGGAGATTTGAATCGCTGGAGATTATCTGCTTGTCATGTCCTATCTATTTCAGTTCCGTTGTTCTACTCTGCTTGTACTTGGTTATTTTATTGAGACTTTGTTGTACTCTATTTCTTCTGTTGTATCTTATGTAACTCTGATATATTTATATAGTAGCTTCATGAACTACTATTTCTTTTACTTCCGCTGCATTATTTTACTCTGTGTCTGTGATCTGTGATTATATTTATTTACTGTATATTCTGAGATTTGCCAAATTTTATTTACAACGCGGTATTTTGAGCAATTCAACTCCGGCATGAGTGTCTACCTATACACTTATAATGGATGCGAATGGTTGAAAATATCGGGTCGTTACAGTTGGTATCAGAGCTTTGGCTTTGAGGCAAAACTTAGAATGTATGGTAAATTTATTTACAGAATCACTTTCGTTCGAGTTTGAATCTCTTCCTTTGATTCGTTTTCCTTTGAATTTTGGAACGTTCCCTGTGGTTCCGAAATTCATTCGTGTCCCTCACTATTCATTATCTTTTGATTCTGGAGTATCCCATGACTCCACTTCCAATGATCTTTATAGTGAATTGGCGGTCTCGCCAATATTCTAATTTTCTTGTAAAAGGGTGAAAATTCTTTATAATCAGCATCGATTCACCAGAGATTTATATTTATCCTTGGTTTAGATGCTAATATCTTTTATTATTCCAAACTCTATCTCTTGAGATTGAAGGTAGATTTACCCCAGAAAATCCACATTTGATCTTATCCATTGAGTCACGGTTGACCCGGTTAAGGTTGTCCGCGATTTATCTAAGCTTACCCATCTCTCTACTCTGTTTAATCATCTTGTCTTTTGTTCCAATCTATCTTCCAAACATTCTGAACTGTACTTGTAAATTAATGTTTTGTTTTATATTGTGTTGTTGAGTTGTTAATGTTGATTTGCGTTCCGATCGATTCGTCTGATCAACGCTATCGATAGGATTTCTAAAACACTTTGACAGAACAAACTGACACAATATTATTTTAAAAATTTGGTTTATGAAATAAATTTGGATATATAATTTTATGGAACTTAATAAATTGATTTAAATTGATAATTTGAAATGATAATACTTGATTTATCATTTATTGTTCTACAAATGAATTTATAAATAGTTGTTTATAAATTTATTTGGGAACTGAAATGAATTTAAAACAAGAAAGTTAAAGAATTTAATTTCCGATGGTTTCAAACCTTGTGTTTAAAATTTTTAAAAGGATATTATTTAAAGTATTTTGAATAAAAATTTGTCTCTAAAGAATTTTAAAGTTTAAAAATTTAGTGCTCTTCTCTTTGTCGCTAGAAAATAATTTCGGTGATGACTGCAGCATCATCGACGTTCATTTTCGAGTTTCGAAGTGAAGAAACCATTCTGTAGTCTTGCTACAGCTTTGTTTTGGAAAATCTGATTGATTTGAATTTCTAAAATATGACTGGATTATAATATATATAAAGATATATGATTTAAATTTGATTTAACATATTATGTATATATAATTACTTATCTCCAAATGGTTTGAAGATGTTCGAAGATTCAAATTCTTAAATTTTTTCTTAAAGAATAATTTCAATTATAAAAAGAAAAATCAAAATTTTGGATAAATGATTCAAACTTGAGATAATTGAATTGGATAGTTTTATTTGTATATTACAATTGCATTCAAATATAACTTACCTTAATTTTTTTTAGAAGTTAACAATGTAATTGGATAATATACAATATAAAAAGGATTTTTATACACTTAAATATTAGTTATAAAAGATTAACAGAGGTAAATAGTGAAAAAGGAATTTAAAGAGATTTTATTTAAATAACTTAATAATCAAATTGATTTAATATGGAACCTTAAGTCTAACCTAGGAATTTTAATAAAGGTTATTTCCTGAAATGAATATGTTGTATAATAAATAATGTATCTTTGAATAGATAAAATAAAATACATTTGAATTGGACTTTTGGTAATAAAGTTTATTTAACTTGAATTCATAGCTTAATTGATGTCTAAATGAATAAATGTGTAAAGAAATTTGATTGTTATATTTGCTATATAAATATTTTATTTATGAAATAGATATGTCTTGAAAAATGGATAATTATGATTTAAATAGTTAAAATGTATTTTAACATCACTAAAATTTGATAATTGAAAATTTGGTTTCCAAATGGAATTTTAAGTGTAACTTATTAAAGGAATATCTATTTGGGTATTTTAAATAAAGTGTTAGGTTATGTGTTAAATTAAGAGCTAACTAAAATAGTGAGCTTTTGACTTAATAAATGAAGTATTGTTTAAGTTGGATATTTTATTCATAAAAGTTTGTTTTTAATAAATCATAAGTTAAATGATATCCAAATGAATATTATTTGACCTTGAATTAAAATGGTTTAAATGAAGATTTTTTTTTTAAAAGGAGTTTTGATTTTTCTAAGTGTTATGTTTTTTTAAAAAGAATAACATTTCCAGTGTGTTATGATTTTAGTAGTATGATTTCCAAATGATAAACACCTCTAAATTGTTATGATTTCAAAGCATTATGGCTTCAAATTATTATCTTATTTTGTTTTTCAAACCATCTTTGGGTTGTCCTTATTTTCCCTCATCTTGCTACAGACTGGTATAAGCATCTTTCTATAGTCTTTCTGTTTAGAAATCTTTCTGTAATCTTTGATAATCTTTGTTGCTCATCTGGATCTGAACACTGTTTTTCCATTCATAGACTGTCGGTAAAAGGGAAAAGGGTGATTCAGACTCTAGAGGATCTTTTCGTGTTTGTGTTCTTGATTTGATCACCTCCATCTTGTCAAACTTACCTATAACAATAGTTATCAGGTGTAATTCCAATCTTCTTATCATCTTGTCTTAATTCTATTTCATTTTTTTTCTTTTTCTGTGCTTTCCTGTACCTCATTCCTTTTCGGGGACGAAAAGTTTTGAGTGGGGGAGAGTGTAACAACCCTACATTTTAGGCTTATTTTATTTTATATTTTATTTCTGTTAAATTGAATTTCCTGATTGAAAAAAAAAACTTTATTTTAATTTGAAATTATTTTAAACTTGTTTTGTTTCAAATATTTCATTTCTAAATATATATTTTGATTGTTATGTAAATTATAATTTCAAACTAGTAAAAATTGGATATTTTACTATAAAGTGAATTTCTGTTCAAACTGGTCAAACTTTGACTTTTAAACTTTAAATTTAAATATTTAAAATTCTTAAATTTTATATTTTATTATGAAAATAGATTTAATTCCATGAATACCGCTTTTCGTTTCGTTGAAAACGGACTTATATTGTAGAAGTTATGTAATTTTCAATTTTGTGTATAAACTGTTTATTTTGCAATATTATTTATTTTAAATCATATAAATTATAATTTTATTGTCATATTTTGTTTTAATATGTGTAAATAGGTTATTTAATGTCTTTTAATATTTTTAAAATGATAATATAATTTTTCTAAAGTTTACTTGAATTTATTTCAATTTATGAAACCTAGTTTCCATTTTCTTTACTATTTTCTTAATTTAATTATATATAATTAAAATTTATTTAATTATTTTATGCCTTCACTTTTATTTGCTGTTTTTACTTTATTTATATGCATTCTACATGTATTTAAATTAAAATAGATTTTTCGAAAGTGTACTGAAGTTATTTCTAAATTTTTAAAGCCTAGTTTGCATTTTTAAGCCATTTTCTTAATTTAAATTATATTTATTCAAAAATTTAATTTTTTATTTTTTTTATTTCTGAGTTGTTATTTTTATTTCTCAGTTTTTATATGTATTTATAAATTACAAAAATAAATAAAAGAAATTTGAAAAGGTTTGTGTCTTTTTAGTTGCTTTTGTCCCTTTGTTTTCCCGTCTCTTCAATTTCCTAAGTCTTTTCATTTGCCTTGAGTTGGCCGTGCATTTTCATTTGATAGCCGTGAGTTTTAACTCATTTTCACGTGAGAAAGGCACCATTCCTCATTTCATTCATGGCTACAAAGATTTGTAATGGCCTCCCCTCTCTTTTTCACTTTTCTCTTCATTTTTCCTTTTGATTTTGCCTTGATTTTTGCCTTGTTTCTTCTTGCTTGGTTCGGCCATACACCTCCACATCTTCACCAACCACCACCATCTCTTCTTTCCCACTTCATCCACGGCCAAATCATCCCCCTCCTCTGACCTGAAGTTGCCTTGACCATCTCATGTTGCAAACACCACAAAAAACATTGCTATACTCCAAAACATTGCCTACCCGAGCACATATCACCTCACCACCTTCATTGTTGACCATGGCCACCCCCTTAGCCACCACCACCAGCTTGTTTACCACCTCTGAACATCACCCTCCCCTCTGTCCAGATCTGACCTGACCCATAGACCCTATGGTCGAGCCTAAGGGTTGAACCAAAAACTCCATTTTGCCTTGTCCCTTTGCATTCTAGGCTTGCAAACTCCTTCCTCTTCATATTCTTGACTTGGTCGTGCCATTTGTGGTCCAAACCTGATCCATTTCAACCTAAAACATGTTGAGGCCGAACCTAATACATGTATGGTCGAGCAAAAGTTGAAGCAAGATCAAGCAAAGTTGATTTAAAGACTTGGTGATGTTCACTTATCCATTCTATCTCAATTTTGTTTCAACACTTTGGTATTGTAATTATTTATATGGTGCTTTGTTTTGTTTTTGTATACAAGAGTAACATCTTGGTTCTCATCCACTTGAATCCATCGTTGTGCCATATCGTGCTTCCTGGAATTCGTTGTGTCATTTGATTTGCAAACTCCAGCTTGAAACAGGTGAGTTATTCTCACCAGACAATATGTACCTATATAACTAGTAAATTGACACCCTGTGAATCTGTAGAAATATATTATCATGTTATATATGCCTATATTATTATCATATGATGTTCACACCTGTTATTACACTTATTATATCATATGTTACTATTATTTAATGTTATTCTGTTATTTATATCTATTATCACCATTGCAAGTTCCCTGTAGATTAGAATCACTATGGGTTGAAATGATACATACCCGAACGGACTTTAGAATAGGGAAAAATTGTTATGGGCTGAAATGATAGGCCTGAATGGTTTTTATTTAATTTATTTTAACTTAGGATTGCGGGTTTGAAATGATAGAACCCGGATTTTTTTTTTAACTGCGGATTGAAATGATACATATCCGTATCACTTGACCTAGGTTAGAAAATTATATACAGGCCCGTGGTTATTTTATAAAGTGTTTTGAATATTTTTAAGTATTTTAAAAATATAAATTTATGAAATTTGATTTAAATAGATTTTGAAATGTTTAAAATAAAGAAATTATGATTTTTCTATGTGTTAAAAATGTAATTAATGAATGGTTTAACTGGATTTTTGAAATATAACTTAAGTTGGAAATTTGGAATTTGGTTAAAAATGATATTTAAGTTATATAAATAAAATGGATATTAAATTTTATTTGGAAATGGTAAATATGATAATTTGATTAAATGTGAATTTAAGTGATTTATTAAAGTATTATTGATTTTTTCTATGAATTTAAGTGGTTAAATAAATGAATGTTTAAAAGTGATCTTTTAAAATATAACTTGACTTGGAAATGTGAAATTTGGTTTTAATTAAAGGTTTTAGTTAATTAAATAAAATTGGAAATTTAGTTAAATTTGTGAAATGGTAATTTAAATTTGAAGTGTTAAGTTATTTGTTGAAATGTGAAGAATTGGAAACTTTTACACTTAAATTTATTAAGTAAATTGTTGAAAATTGGATTTAATTATAAGAAATTTATTGTGAAAAAGATACATGTTAAATGATATGTAAATAAACATTTTAAATGTTAAATTATGATTTTTAAAATGTTTAAAGAGTTTAAAATGAAGTTATTTAATTGCTGGAAATACACTAAAAAGCTGGAAATCACTTTTAATAGCATTCCGAAATGCTATGGTTCTGAATTACACTAAAATTTGAATAAAAGGGCTACTACAGCATTTCTGAAATGCTGCAGTTGCTGCAGTTGAACTTATAGGCTAATATTGAACCCAGGTCTATTATAGCATTCTCTGGAAATGCTATAATGGTCTGCAGTCTTTGCTGAAACCAAATTTAACCCTTGTTTTGAAATCTGAACTACCGCAGCACTTCTGAATTGCTGTCTTTTCTGTTTTGAACTATAATTCAACTAAAACTGAGTTTTAACAGCAGTTTTAAGTGCTGTCTTTGCTGAATTAAAAATGTTTTCAAATATAACTTATAGCAGTTGTTTTTAAATGCTGTGAAATGCTGAAATTTTAATAATTAGGGTTTTTGACTTAGTAAACGAACTCAGAATGGTTTGAAACTTTGGAGATTGAATACTTGATTTGAAAATATAATAATTACACTTTTAAAAGGTTTAAATGAATTATTTTGATTGGAATATAAACTATTTAAAGGTGATTTGAAATGATAGTAAATGAACGATATCTTTGAATTTAAAAGGTATTTAAAGTTGAATATTTGGATTTGAACTGATAGGATATTTTATTTTATTAAAATGATTTGAAATGAAGTTTTGTAAGGATATGATATTTTATTATATTAAAATGATTTGAAATGAAGTTTTGAAATTATATGAAATTTAAATATATGGAAATGGTTTGGAATTGATTTAATCTTTATTTTTATAAAGATATGGTTTGAAATGATATTTTATTTTGAAGTAAAGTATTGTTTTTAAAAGTTATAACCACGGGTTATAATAACGTTGGGTTGTTAAAGAGACCGGGATCGGATATGGACATACTCTCTGTCTTACCGAAAACCACTTTGGCAACCGTGTACGTGGTGGAGATTCCAGAATGAAGTAGGATGGTGGCGACGATCCTAAGGTATATACGTGGACCCAACTCCCGTGAGTTGGCATAAGGTGGCTAAAACAGGAGCGATTGACGGACCAATGAGGTAGCACCTCTGATCGGACACACTTCTTCGATACCATTCTATTACTTGTGATTGATTTGGTGCGCACCCTTGATTTGGGAGTGTTGTTCGAGGTGGGCGGTAGTGGCTGCTATGCGTCACCACCAGTCCGGATGCGTAATTGGTATATCTACCCTGGCATTGCCTAGTTGTGCCGTGTCACCTACCATATCGAGCTTTACTACGATTATGATTTTAAGATCCGACCGCGTTAAGGTTCTCCATCCCCTTAACGCTATTTTCTATATGATTATACTTTACTTATTTAGACACTATTATAATATCGAATATTACTACATAGTAGATAGTTTAACGGATCCTTAGAGGATGGGCGGTCCCAAGCATCTTCTAAGTTACTTGTACCTTTATTACAGTTCACTTGAGTTGGTTTACATTATATAAGTATATATTGTCCTGACTCGAGTGTTTTGTGTTTTGCTTTACGCTCGGGTCAGCCTGAGTTATTCACAGATTTGGATTTCCACTCTCTTGGAGATTTGAATCGCTGGAGATTATCTGCTTGTCATGTCCTATCTATTTCAGTTCCGTTGTTCTACTCTGCTTGTACTTGGTTATTTTATTGAGACTTTGTTGTACTCTATTTCTTCTGTTGTATCTTATGTAACTCTGATATATTTATATAGTAGCTTCATGAACTACTATTTCTTTTACTTCCGCTGCATTATTTTACTCTGTGTCTGTGATCTGTGATTATATTTATTTACTGTATATTCTGAGATTTGCCAAATTTTATTTACAACGCGGTATTTTGAGCAATTCAACTCCGGCATGAGTGTCTACCTATACACTTATAATGGATGCGAATGGTTGAAAATATCGGGTCGTTACATATCCTCCTCTACTCGACTGGCCGAGCTTTCATGTGGTCTCTCCACCACGTCAAAACCAAGCCTGACCAGAACATTCACTCCGCCAACCAAGTCGCCTCTTCCCCTTCTTCCCTTACCACCGCTTACGGCCTTACACCATCTCCTCCTACATGTTTGCCACACTCATCCCATAGCCAACCACGAGGCCGCAACCCCAGACATCCACCAACCCGAGCACCTTAGCTCTTCACCGAACCCACCCCTCGGCCGAGACGCCATCATCACCAGCCTCGGCAGCCACAACCTCTCCTCTTCTCCACCTCACCCGTGCTTTCACTCGATCTCTTCCTCCTTCATGCAAACGGAGGTACACATTTATATTGCATGTACGTATAGATTTTTGTATAGTATATATTATATTATAGTAGTTTATATGTATAAGTTTTGGTTTGCAGCATATATCTATATATAAATGTGGATATGAGATACGTGTTTGATTTAGCCGTACTATTTATATATATTGGTTGCATAAAATCTAGTTACGGTATATATATGTTTATATGCCGAGTATATATATGTATGATGCTTAAATTTATATAAGTTTGGTTTAAAGCTTTCTTTCATAGTATCTATATATGTATTGATCCAGCTATAGTTATATATATTATATTATAGTTTTCTCTGTTAGTTTACAATATATTAATTTTATATAATTTACTAGATGTTTATGTATTTTGTTATGTAATTTATATATATATATATATATATATATGGATGCTATGTGTTTATGAAGGATATATATATATCTGGTTTTATATATGTGTTAATTTATTGTATATATATGTGAAATTTACGTGAGTTGCGTATAATATAATTTTGTATAGGGAAGTTGTATGTGCATGTATATATTTTACCTGTTGGGTGTCTAATATTTTTTTTTCTTTTCAAATTTTGTTTTGATTGTTTAAAGTGTAGATAATAATATAGTTATATTAGTTGTTTACAAAAGTATACATTGTTGGGTAATCTGTAGTTTATATATTTATACTGCTATTATATATGTACTCGTTCATATATATCATTTTGTTCTGTGTATAAATGATATATATATATATATTTATGCTATTAAGTTACAGGCCTGTACTTGTGACAACCTGTGCACTATTTTGCTAGTCCTGTTCATTTTATATATATATAAAAGAATATTAACCTATTTTAAAAATATAAAGATCTTATTGTTAGTTTATATCAGTTGTAGTTTGTTTATTTTAGTATGCATAGGTCATCAGTATATTTGTATGTGGTAGTTATTTTATGTTTTGTTAACTTATGTTATTTAATGTTAATTTTAAAAGAGTTACGTATTTTGTAATATATGTGTTTAACTAAATATTGAACTAAAAATGTATATTTTATTTTATTTTATTTTATTTAAATGGGTTTTAGAGAATTTATTACATATATAACATATATTTGTTTGGTTATATCCAGCTATTTGATTTATTTTCATCGAATTCTGATTTATCAGCTGGGTTCGTCGATTCGAGCCAATCTAGCTTTGCCTTGGAAGTTGTGCTCGCATTTTGTAACTCATTTTCATTGCCTGTCCTTTCTAGCCTCGAAAGGTGAGCAATCACTCACGATTAACGTTCTTATATTTTTTAAATTTGATTTCAATTGAAACGACAATTGAAATAGGATGTTGTTAGTTATTTACATTGCTATATATGCTATTATCTGTATCTGTTCACCTGTGACATCTAACACCATTATCTGTTATTTATATTGAAGATATATGCCTGTTATGTTATTATCATATCTGTTATCACTCTGCAAGTTCCCTGTTAGTATAGAATTCCCTATGGGTTGAAATGATATGTGACGCCCCACTCCGAGACCCACATTAGCAAAGAGTATTACAAGGTAACACCGTCTGCTAATGCGGAGAACAGAGCTGGTTAGGAGCGACCATCTATAACCTTGTCTTAATTATCTATTGAATACGCCGACAAATGCCACTTCTTACTTAAATGGATCGACATATCCAATAAATACTTAATACAAAGCCATAGGTGGCTGAAGGATCTATGAGAATAAATATGACAACTCAAATGTAATACACATCACATACATTTTCACATATACAGATACACCACAGAGTTTACAAAATGATACGTGTCAAGTGGTAAAGCAAACCACAGTATACAGGCGAGTCAATAGAATACATATCAGAGTTACAAACAAAAAGGACTACACAAAAAGCTATAACAAAAAGGAGCTAGCGGAATAGTCCATGCGGAAGAAAAATAAGCTAAGTCCAAAGTACCTAACCCGAAACATCTCGGTCTGACCCGAGTATAAAATACACGGGTCAGTCTAGCTAAACAAATCAGTTAGATAAAGCTAGATAATAATAATGCGGTATAAGATGATGATATAATACTCCTCCAAAGAGAAGTGCAACAATAACCACATTACTAACATAGTGAAAACGTAGTCACTTAGCAAATAAATAAATCCTCCAAAGAGGAATTGACATCACATAATGTCGAATAATAAGCCTCATCTCATCGGCAATATGCAATAGTAATAAAGATGGTTGGTAGAATATTACTCCCACTTAGGAGATATTCCAAAACCCGCCATATCGGCAATCACAATAAACAAAGGATATCATATCCCAAAACAAGCCAAAAGGCAAATAACAAATACCAACAAAGGTACACAAGTTTCCACAAGGTAATCGTTATATATCGTGTGGTTCAACGAACCTACATCGAAAGGCGATACACTAGGGAAATATAATTGTTAAAGAAACAAAAGATGCTCGAGCTCAGTACTATATAACAAGGATCCATACGCCCGAAGGCAACAAACCGTAGTGGCGGTACTGGACACTACTGTCCGGCGGAATGTGTCACAACTCTCAGAAAGGAACCCGAAAAATGTTAACGTGAGTCCCATACCCCACGATCGCACTAAACGGTTTACTAACTGTTAGCCAATTTCACACTCAAAGTAGTACAAAGTTCACCTCATCTCATCGGTAAACCAGACCCAAAGGTCAAAACGGTCAAACGAATAGATTAGGAATTAACTGAAAAGATAAACGCACGTGTTCATAGCACACGTTTTATTTAATCATTTAATTCTCCTCCCTCTTCGCTCGAAGTGCAAAATTGTGTGTGTGTTTTAAATAGAAATTATAAATTGGAGAAACGAGCTTTTAATACACTTTAAAAAGATCATTATATAAAAACCCATGCACGAAATCAAAAAGGAATTATCAAAGTCAAATATGCAATAACAACTAATTGGAATCGACACGAATCGATTGAAATTTGAAACCAAGCAAAATAGGCAAAAACAAGCAGGTCGGTCGACTGACTGCAGAGTCCAGTCGACTGATCCAGAAACTCGAAAGTTTCATTTCCTACAGTCAGTCGACTGACTGCAGAGGCCAGTCGACTGACTGTAGGAAACAAAGACTTCCTGTTTCTGCAGACAGTCCCAGGAACTATCATTTTCTACAGCCAGTCGACTGACTGCAGAGGCCAGTCGACTGACTGGCACTGGGACTGTTTTTCAGCCTATCCAAATGAAGAGCAAACTCTTCCAATTTGCAACCGGATGAGCAATGGGCGTTAGGGGTTTATGCCAATCGACAATCCAGCCCTATTGGCTCTTCAATACACCTCCAAAAACATGATCAAACATCAAAGCTATGATTTTTAGAGTTTTGACTTCAAAACACTAAAAATTGAAATGTTCACCAAATCAATTCAAACCAAAAGCAAATGAACATGAATAAGTGTTAGGAATTCATACCTAACATCAATGATATCAAGAGAAGTAGATGTGAGTTCCAAAACTCACCTTTTTAACTCGAAACAAAGATGAGAAGCTCAAATGCAAGGAAAAGATCAACCACTCTTCACTTCTACTCTACAAGCTCCAATCTAAGATCAAAACAAGTATTTCCTAAATTAGGGTTTAGGAAATTTCTGAAATTGAAGAGAAGAGATGGAGAAGATGAAGATGGAGCTTACCTAAGCTTCTCTTTGATTTTGGAGCAAGAAATGGAGTTTGCAATTGAATCTAGGGCTTGGAATTTCTAATTCCTCTTCTCTTCCCCCATTTTCAGTTGAGGTTGAGAAAAAGAAATAAAATGAGAATGAATGGATGAAGAGATGGGCTAAGTTAGAGTATATGATGAGTTGGGTGAAACCCAAACCCAAAAGCCCAACAGAAAATAGCAAAATTCAACTCACTCCAAACATATCGAAGCTTATACTCAAAAAAGTCACAAATGCCATTTTGGACTCAATGGAAGTGGTCCCGAGTCCTAATTCGACCGTTTGCAAAAAGTAGATTTTCGGACTTTAATCCGACTAACGACGTTATATTTAAATAAAATATTTAAATATAAAATCGTAAAATATGCGGGTTGTTACAGATCTCCCCTCCTTAACAAAATTGCATCCACGCAATTCCTAGAGAAGAATTTTCAACAACTGCATACTTACAGCACCCAAAAAAGAAAAGAAAATAAGCTTAAGATAAAGAGATATTCTCACCATTGCTAAGCAAAGATAGAAAACCCGGATAGGATCGCTCGATAAACTCTCTGGTTTCCCAAGTATAGTCATTGGAATTAGCGGACCATTGAACTTTAATGAGCGGCACATCCTTGTTTCGAAGGTGTCTCACCTCTGTGGCAAGTACGCGAATAGGTTGCTGTACAATAGATAAATCTGGTGAGATCTCAAGCCCTTGCAAATAAGGAGAGTCGATAGCAGAATCCGATTCTCGAAGACACTTTCGAAGCTGAGAGACGTGGAACACGTTGTGAACTCCAGATAGATGAGCTGGAAGTGAAACTCTATAAACCACAGGGCCAATACATTCAGTAATAGGAAATGGTACTACAAAGCGAGGAGCCAATTTCCCTGTCACACTGAATCGCATAACCCCTTTCAAAGGAGAAACACGAATAAAGACAAGATCACCAACCGAAAACTCGAGAGGCTTCCTACGGTTATCCGCGTAGGATTTCTGGCGGCTTTGTGCCTCTTTCATTCTTTGACGGATAAGATCAATCTTCTCAGAAGAATCATGAACAAAATCTGGGCCAAGAATAAGCTTCTCCCCAGATTCCAACCAACAAGAAGGTGATCGACATGACCTTCCATATGAGGCTTCGAAAGGAGCCATACCGATACTGGACTGAAAACTATTGTTGTAGGAGAACTTTACAAGGGGTAGATGATCCTCCCAACTACCTCCGAAATCAAGAATACAAATACGGAGGAGATCTTCTAAGATACGATTCACCCGTTCAGTCTGTCCATCAGACTGTGGATGATAAGCTGTGCTGAAATTAAGCTTTGTTCCCAAAGCTTGCTGAAGACTCTGCCAGAAATGACTGGTAAATAAAGGATCACGGTCACTCACAATCGAACTAGGAACACCGTGAAGTCTCACAATTTCCTTGATAAATAACTTGGCCAAAAGAGAAGCAGTCCTATTAGATTTAATAGGAATAAAATGAGCTAACTTGGTGAGGCGATCAACAATAACCCAAATGCTAGAATGGCCCGATCTCGTACGAGGTAGGCCATCAATGAAATCCATTTAAATCTGATCCCATTTCCACAATGAAATCTCTAGAGGCTGAAGGAGACTAGAAGGGCGCTGATGTTC
The DNA here is from genome assembly GCA_030737815.1 of Allium fistulosum. Taxonomy (NCBI): domain Eukaryota; kingdom Viridiplantae; phylum Streptophyta; class Magnoliopsida; order Asparagales; family Amaryllidaceae; genus Allium; species Allium fistulosum. The sequence continues at coordinate 881,627,345 of CM060903.1, forward strand.
GGCTTTAATACATTGACAAGTCATGCAATTACTCACATAACTCGCCACAATGCGCTTCATGCCTTCCCAATATTAAAGGCGATGCATATCGGCATACATCTTACTATTGCCAGGATGAATAGTATACTTAGAACGATGACAGTCATCAAGAACGTCATGCCTAAGTGCAAAATCAGAAGGCACAACCAAACGGTTCTTCTTGCGAAGACACCTATGAAAATCAATGCTGAAATCCCGCAACGCCTCATCACGGGATTCAGTCTTACAAAGCTGAATAAGATGCACAAGATCAGGATCACGCCGCTGAGCTTTGGCAATACGATCCAATAGAGAGGGTCAAGCTTCCAAACTGAATAATAATATCGGAGAATCAGAGGATGGAGCTCGATCACGAATATCACAAAAAGATAGAGTCTCAAGAATATCCCATTCGGCAAGCATCATAGAAACAACAGCCGAATGTCTGCGACTAAGCACATCAGCAACACGATTACCCTTACCAGAGGTATACAGGATATCAAAGTCATAGGTGGCAAGAAAATCAAGCCAACGTTGTTGCCTCATATTGAGTTCCTTCTGAGTGAACAAATACTTCAAGGATTTATGATCGGTATAGAGAATGAAGAGCTCGCCTAATAAATAGTGTCGCCAAATCTTCAAGACGAAGACAATGGCGGCTAACTCAAGATCATGAGTGGCATAGCGAACTTCATTCGGACGTAGTTGCCTAGAAGCATAAGCAACTACCCGATCCTTCTGCATAAGCACGACAACGAGACCACTACCACAAGCATCGGTGTAGATAACAAGATCATGATTCCCCTCGAAAACCACAAGAATAGGAGCATTAGTGAGAAGTTCCTTTAATGTCTGAAAGGAGGCTTCACACTTGTCGGACCAAATATAACGAATGCCTTTCTGAGTAAGGCTGGTGAGAGGAAGCACAACACAGGAAAAATCCTTAATGAACGGACGGTAATAACCCGCCAATCCAAGGAAACTACGAATCTCATGAACATTCTCAGGCCTCTTCCAATTCTGGATAGCTTCGATCTTTGAGGGATCGACAGAAATGTCATCGGAAGATACAACATGGCCTAAGAACTTAACCTTATTCTCCCAAAAATGGCACTTGGAGAATTTGGCTTTAAGCTGATGGTGACGAAGAGTACTCAAGACAATTCTCAAGTGATTAGCATGCTAGGCTTCAGACTTAGAATAAACAAGAATGTCGTCAATGAACACAAGGACGAACTTATCGAGATATTCTCGGAATACTCGATTCATAAGATCAACAAAGAAAGCAGGAGCGTTCGTCAAACCGAACGGCATAACGAGCCACTCTGATGAAAACCAGTGGCAAGGTCGAGCTGAGAGAAGACCTTAGCGCCACTCAATAGATCGAACATATCATCGATCCTCGACAAAGGATACCTATTCTTGATGGTCAACTCATTAAGCTTACCATAGTCGATGCAGAGCTTAAGAGTTCCATCGGACTTCTTCACTAAGACGACCGTGGTACCCCACGGTGCAAAACTGGACTGAATCAACTGCTTGGACTCAAGCTCTAAAAGCTGCTTCTTGAGTTCCTTATTTTCTTTTGTAGACATCCTCGTGGGAGGACGGTTGTAATATCCCGGAAATTTTAACAATATCAATTTAATAATCTGTTAAATAATTAAATTGATATGGATAATCTTTGATAATAAGATTTGAATTTAATTTAATAATCTGATTAAATTAGTATTTAATTGATGATTTTATCTTTTAAAAGTTAATAAGATATTTCTATTTGGATATATATATATATTTAAATTGTTTTGGATTTTATAATATTTGTATAAACTTTTATTTATAAATATAATTAGCTTTTGTTTCTCTTTAAAAAGTAATATATATAGATAAGTGTTTAAATAAATAAGAAAAAGGCTTTTTAAATAACTTTTAAAATAAATAGAAATATGAGTAATTACTTATAAGACATGTGTCTTTATCTAATGCCTTGTTTTAACATGTGTTAAGTAATGAATTAATCTATGTGACAAGTGTCTTTTTATTTTCTTTTTCTTTTATTTTATAAATCAAAAATATACATGTATATGAACATTGCATTTCTTCATTTTCCCATTCTTTCTAATCTTCTCATTTTTTCAAAAGCCAAGAGAAATCAATAATCTTTCCTCTAAAAAAATCTGAAATAATTAGTAACCTCTTCTCAAACTCTTCCTCTAATCTAAAATCAAAAACCTGATTTTCAAATTCCTCAAACCAGAGATTATCAACATCAAATCTCTGTAAACCATTTTCCCAAATCTAAATCAAGTTCAGCCTGCAATTCTTTTCAACATTTAAGCCTGCCTGCATGTTTATCAAATCTGAAATTCTTTTTCAAGACAAAACAACTCAAAGCCTGCAAGCATTTCTTTTCAAATCTGAAGTCTTCAGTTTGCATTCATTCTTCAAACTGGAAGCAACATGCAAGATTCAGTAGCCAACAATTCAAATTTTTGTTCAAGTGAGGCATTCCAGTTTAAGTCAAAGCCTGTTCAAGTTTTCAAAAGCTTAAGTCTGCCTCTGTTTCATCTTTATACATGTGAGTAACAATTTTATTTAAAATAACCTAAATAAGTTGCTTGATTTCTTCATCTGATAATCATGTTTTCAGTAAATAAATGATGCAATTCTCTGTATTCTACTTGGTTTTGAATGCATGTTGATTTTGGTATGTTCTTGCCTGTTATCAAATGCCAGTTTCAGATATTGATCAAAATTTATGATTTCATGTTAAGTCCTAGTCTATAAACTGATTTCATATGAATGTTTGTAGATAGTTCTGTATATATATATGTGTATTGTGAAATGCTTCTTGTTTGTATATGTGAATGTATGGTATGCATGAATATCAGTGTGACCCTGTTATCTTGAATTCCAGGCTACTGTTTTTGAGATAAATCATATCTCATGATCTAGTTTTAAATGTAGATCTAAGGTTTAAGTAAAATTAGTTGTTTCATAGTAAACTAAAGATTAAAAAGATTTAATTAAGTCAAAATTTAGTCTGAGTGCCTCTGAAATCAAAAACAACAGAGACATGTTTTATAAAGTGAAAATTTGAACTCTGTAATTTATAAATTCAAATGTATAAATTGAAAACATAGATGATAATATGATTTTTAGCATGAATATCATAGTTTTTAGTCTAGTATAATAAGAGCAGTTCTGGTTTATGTTGGAAATGAAATTCTGGTGATTTTGATCATCTTAGTGAAATTGGAAGTTTGAAATCTTTAGTAGTGGTAGTGTAATGATCAAGGATACTAGGAAAAGTGACTGGAAATCGAATTAGACATTGAGGAAGAAATGATTTAAGTTTTAAAATTTTAAACCTAGTTATTACCAGTCTAGAGAAATCGAGCATCATTTCGTCTAGGATGGATCGAGTTCGACGAAACTCTGGGAATTGATAGTCGTGACGTGGATGAACTCATCGCCGAAGTCGCTGGCGTTCTGGTGGTCGAGATTTCGAAGGCGAGGAGATGTTGACAGGCTTTGGAAGTGTTGTCTGGGTTCCTGGTTTTGGATTTAGGCTCGATTTCGAATTCGAGCAGTGATCGAAGAAATCGCGATCGTGATATGGTGTAGGGATGAACGTCGAGATGGTGGAGTCGTCGTCGATGACCGGAGTTGCCGCTGGTGGATGTGCACGTGCACACGATTTGGATATCTGGTGAATCTGGGTTTTAACAGAGAGGCCACTCGAGTTTTCTCGGGTTTTGTTCGTGAGAGTCTCGGAGGAATTAGGGATGTGACTCGAAGTATAATAGGCTGGGCTCGAGTACTTTTGTTGTTGACAGACTATAAAATTGTCTGTTTATAAAATTTAAACTGGATTTAAAATTGTAAAGAAAATTTTTAAACAAGAATTTAAATCAAAGTTTAACTATATAAATTCAAGTTGGTTTTGAATCTTAATGGTTTGAAATAAATAAGTTTTATAAATTTAAATGTTTTAAATAAGTTTTAAATGGTAGTTAGATTTAAATGTTTGAAATTAAAAAGGAATTTGGTTTAAACTCTTTTTAAAATTCTTTTATAAGAGATAAGGAATTTTTAACAAGTAAAAGTTTTTAAATTGGTTTTAAAAAAAAACTTAGTTAAAAATAAATTGGTATTCATTCTAAATACAGAATTTAAAATGAAGGCTAAAAGTTAATTTGAAATGGATGTTTTCAAATATATTTAAGGATGATAATGTAACCTTTGATAAGAAATGTTTTATCTTAAAGTTTAAATCATTAAATCTTTAAGGTAATTAAAATGGTTAAATTAATTTGATTAATTAATGATTTGAATTAATTAATTTATAATTAAGGATTTAAAATACTTTGTAAATGATAACTTGATTATTAATAAGAATAAAGTTTTATCTTAAAGTAATTAAAGAATTGTGTTCATTAAATTAATTAGGAAATTCAATGGATAATTAAATTGTTTGATTAATTAATCATTTGGATTAATTAAATAGGTAATTAAAGGTTTATACTAATTAATTAATGATTAAGATTTATTAATTAGAATAATTAAATTGTAATTAAGGATTATAAATTAGAGTATTAATTAATGGTTAGGAATTAATTAATAAATAATTAAATATTAATTAAGTTATGGTTAACACTTAATTAATTAAATAATTAGAGATTGATTAATTGGTTATTAAGATTTATTAATTTAGAATTAATAATAATTAATATAAGTTAATTACTTAAGGAAAGTAATTAAATAATTGTTAATGAAGTCATTAACTATGGATTATTAAATAATTAATTAATAGGATTAATTTTGATAATTAATTAGTTTAATTAATTTAAGAATAATCATTTATGAAATTGTTTAAATGAATTACTTAATGGAAGTAATTAAGGATTAATTACTTATTGTAATTAATTGAAGTTAATTTGATTAGTTAAGTTAATTAATTAAGTTTAATTAATTTAGAATAATCAAGAGTTGATTTGATAAATAATTACTTAATGTAATTATTAAGGTAAGATTATTTAGGGAAGTAAATAATATGATAATTACTGGAAGTAATTAGTTGAATAAATGATTTTATTAATAGAAGTAATTTGAGTTAATTACTTTGAATAATTAATCAAGGGATTAATTAAGAAATTAATTAAGGAAGTAATTAATTTAGTTAGTGAAAGTAATTAAGGGTAGTTAATTACTGATTGAAGATTAATCAAGAGTGATTAATAAATGTTGTTTAATTAAAGGTTAATTACTTAATGTAATTAATTTAATTAAGTAATTAATAATTAAGTTGTAATTAAGGATCATTAATTAATATAATTAATGATGTAATTAAGATTGGTTAATTAAGTAATAATTAATAAATGAAGTAATTAATCAATGTAATTAATTAAGGATTAATGTAATTAATTATAGTTGATTAAGTTAATTAATTTTAGTAAATTAATTAATGAATTAATTAAAGGTTAATTACTATAAGTGGATAAGGATAATTAATTTAAGTAATTAATTGAGAATAAATTACTTGAAGGTAATTAAAAGATAATTAATCAAAGATGATTAATTGAAAAAGGTAATTAGAGGATAATTAATTAATTTGTAATTAATTAATGGTTAAGTAAGAAGGATTTATAAAATGAAGTAATTAATTTAATTCACTTTAAATTAATTAGAGATGATATAAATCATTACTTATGGATGGATGATAATACTGAATGCTTTGCATTGATTGATATCTCTGATGAGATATATGCTGTATGATATGGATGTTAGTTGAATTGTGATGATAATATGGATTATCTGATAATGTTGATTATCTATTGTGAATTATCTTTCTATGTGTATAAAGATAATGAATTGAATTGTTTTAACCTTTAAAACAACTTGGCCTTAAAAGATACGCTTTGGATTTCGATGAGACCGGGATCGGGTTTCCGTATACCGGATTTCCAGGTCTGGAGACTCGAATACCACATCGATCCAAATTAACGATAGGTCGTGAATCAAGTGAAGATGAAGATTCAGAGTGCAAGGGTTATTGTCGTTAACTCTGAGGGTGATTCCAAAACGAGTGTAACGAGATAATGCCTTCGGTTTCGTTCGAACCCGGAACGAACTTGTATGGATTGAATGCTTTCAGCACATCGTCAGGTGGACGATGAGCATTCTAAGATAGATGTGTTCTATTTAAAGGTAATCGTGACCTCAAGCCTCATCAAACCGGGAATGGCTAAAACAGGGGAGGTGCAGCAAGGTTAGTGGGTAGCACCCAAGTAGGACAAGGTTACCTCTGTCTAGATGTCCCTTTCTATTTTCGACTTAGTGGTGCGGTTGCTGATCCCAACCGTGAGGTATCTTGTGCGGGAATTATCCAGTAAGGGATGTTCCGACCTTGTGTTGCAGGGGATTGGGAGTGATCCTCGGTACGGTGATCTAGGCCACGTACTGTGACGGGCGGTACCCCGGTAGCCCTGCCGTTGTATGGAATCCAATCTCCAATAAGTGATAACGGATTTGATTGTATAACCCACTTTGTTGGCTAGTTTGCTGGAATTTAATAATGTAACAATTTCAGCTATTTCATATTTATTTGAAAACCCTAGACCCTATTATAATACAATCGAATTTCCTATCAAATGTTTTGGTTAGCGTAAGGTAAAAACTTACCCATGTTTATTTGTGGGGAGTCTTACGTGATACCTTTTCTTTCAAAAGGTTTTGAAGTTAAACAAGTTTAACCTGTTACTCACACCAGACCCATGTCTGACCCAAGTTGTTTATTTCTGTTTTATAAACCCTTGGGTACTCAAATTTTTACGAGTAGCCAAGGGAATTCAAGTTAGCCTTGACGAATTGTGGAGGAGCAATGGAGCAGGAGGCTTCAGCGTTGTAGATATAGATAGTAGTTTCCGCTGTGTTGATTTTTGTTAGATCTGTGTTTTGTATTGAGATGTAATAACTAGACAGATGTTTATAATTGTCTAGTATATGATGTGTAATCTGTGTAACTCTGATAAGTGTTGTATATGATACTATGTAATAGTTATGTGATATATTATATTTTGTTCGTTTCCGCTGTGAGTATTTGTGTTTGTTTCTTTTCTCTTCTTCTCTTTTCTACTTCTCACCCCTTTCTTTCTTATTGTCGATGCGATTTTCCGGGAGTGGAAAGTCGGGTCGTCACACGTGGTATCAGAGCATTAGGTTGAGCGAATACCTAAGCTCTAGAGTGGTGTCTATCGTGAGAGAGCGTATTTGTAATTTTTATATAACTATATATATTTATTTATTTATTCTACCTATTTGTTGGGTTACCCATACAGGTTCTCCAATATAGGATATAAAGGTAGATAGGGTAGTGGTGTGTGTAACACGACTACCAATGGTTGGAGTCTGAGTGTTGAGGTTGGAAGTGTATCTGTCGAGACTGTAGACCCAATACTGTCTCGAGTAAGCTTTGCTGTGGTGAAGGATTTCATCGATCTCCGAAGGAAGACTGTTATGGTTCGGAGTTTATCTTTGAAGTGTGGATGAGTAGAGTTGGATCTGTCGATGAGGCAGAAGTGAGTGATGGTACCTTGATACCTCAGGTAATAGTAGCTGTATGATGAGATACAGTGACGATGGATGTTCCTGAAGATGTTTTCTTTGGAACAAGATTAAGGAAGAGTGTATGTTTCGGTATTGTGGCTGAGTTCAGCATGGTGTTTCTGTTTGGTTTGGAGTTCGAATTTCTCGAAGATCTTTGGAATAGGAAGTCCTTGGCATCAGTGTCAGCAGTGCAGCTCGGAGTATTCTGTGATGGCAGGAAGTTTTCTAGATGAGCAGTTTTTCTAGAAGTGAGTTGTCCAGTCTGTGCTTGTGTCCTACCTCATATCAGAATTGAGCAGCGAAAGCAGTTTGGAGTGTATCTCTGGATGGGAGAAGTAAGTTTGGAATCTACTGATGTTGTGAAGTAGAGTTATGTTTGGATCTCGTCTGTGTTCTGATTTGGATAAGTAATTGGTCTACTTGGTTGAATTGTCAGTTTGGATAACTGGAATTCATTGTGTTTTATGTATCTCTGAGGGAGTACGTATTTGATCTATCTTTGGTTGTAGAATCTGCAGTTTTGGGAAGTTTGGTAGTTGAGTCAGACTCGTCTGTAGTCTGATATTCTGTTTAGTTTTGTAGATCTAGATGAGTAGGAGCTCTATAGCTTAGTAGTATTGGTTGTTTGGATGGTTTGTAGAGCGAGTATCCCGATATATATATATACTTGGGGAAACTCGAGGTATTTTATCTAGAATTTAGTCTAGATAGTTAGAATTGTTTGATTGGATGATTTGGTTGCTATGGTTGCTAGCATATGGATGATAGTAGATGCTTGTGTTTTGAATTTAAAATCTTTAATAAGATTATTAAATTACCTTTGTTTAAATTTCGGGGACGAAATTATTTTAAGGGGGGACGAATGTAATATCCCGGAAATTTTAACAATATCAATTTAATAATCTGTTAAATAATTAAATTGATATGGATAATCTTTGATAATAAGATTTGAATTTAATTTAATAATCTGATTAAATTAGTATTTAATTGATGATTTTATCTTTTAAAAGTTAATAAGATATTTCTATTTGGATATATATATATATTTAAATTGTTTTGGATTTTATAATATTTGTATAAACTTTTATTTATAAATATAATTAGCTTTTGTTTCTCTTTAAAAAGTAATATATATAGATAAGTGTTTAAATAAATAAGAAAAAGGCTTTTTAAATAACTTTTAAAATAAATAGAAATATGAGTAATTACTTATAAGACACGTGTCTTTATCTAATGCCTTGTTTTAACATGTGTTAAGTAATGAATTAATCTATGTGACAAGTGTCTTTTTATTTTCTTTTTCTTTTATTTTATAAATCAAAAATATACATGTATATGAACATTGCATTTCTTCATTTTCCCATTCTTTCTAATCTTCTCATTTTTTCAAAAGCCAAGAGAAATCAATAATCTTTCCTCTAAAAAAATCTGAAATAATTAGTAACCTCTTCTCAAACTCTTCCTCTAATCTAAAATCAAAAACCTGATTTTCAAATTCCTCAAACCAGAGATTATCAACATCAAATCTCTGTAAACCATTTTCCCAAATCTAAATCAAGTTCAGCCTGCAATTCTTTTCAACATTTAAGCCTGCCTGCATGTTTATCAAATCTGAAATTCTTTTTCAAGACAAAACAACTCAAAGCCTGCAAGCATTTCTTTTCAAATCTGAAGTCTTCAGTTTGCATTCATTCTTCAAACTGGAAGCAACATGCAAGATTCAGTAGCCAACAATTCAAATTTTTGTTCAAGTGAGGCATTCCAGTTTAAGTCAAAGCCTGTTCAAGTTTTCAAAAGCTTAAGTCTGCCTCTGTTTCATCTTTATACATGTGAGTAACAATTTTATTTAAAATAACCTAAATAAGTTGCTTGATTTCTTCATCTGATAATCATGTTTTCAGTAAATAAATGATGCAATTCTCTGTATTCTACTTGGTTTTGAATGCATGTTGATTTTGGTATGTTCTTGCCTGTTATCAAATGCCAGTTTCAGATATTGATCAAAATTTATGATTTCATGTTAAGTCCTAGTCTATAAACTGATTTCATATGAATGTTTGTAGATAGTTCTGTATATATATATGTGTATTGTGAAATGCTTCTTGTTTGTATATGTGAATGTATGGTATGCATGAATATCAGTGTGACCCTGTTATCTTGAATTCCAGGCTACTGTTTTTGAGATAAATCATATCTCATGATCTAGTTTTAAATGTAGATCTAAGGTTTAAGTAAAATTAGTTGTTTCATAGTAAACTAAAGATTAAAAAGATTTAATTAAGTCAAAATTTAGTCTGAGTGCCTCTGAAATCAAAAACAACAGAGACATGTTTTATAAAGTGAAAATTTGAACTCTGTAATTTATAAATTCAAATGTATAAATTGAAAACATAGATGATAATATGATTTTTAGCATGAATATCATAGTTTTTAGTCTAGTATAATAAGAGCAGTTCTGGTTTATGTTGGAAATGAAATTCTGGTGATTTTGATCATCTCAGTGAAATTGGAAGTTTGAAATCTTTAGTAGTGGTAGTGTAATGATCAAGGATACTAGGAAAAGTGACTGGAAATCGAATTAGACATTGAGGAAGAAATGATTTAAGTTTTAAAATTTTAAACCTAGTTATTACCAGTCTAGAGAAATCGAGCATCATTTCGTCTAGGATGGATCGAGTTCGACGAAACTCTGGGAATTGATAGTCGTGACGTGGATGAACTCGTCGCCGAAGTCGCTGGCGTTCTGGTGGTCGAGATTTCGAAGGCGAGGAGATGTTGACAGGCTTTGGAAGTGTTGTCTGGGTTCCTGGTTTTGGATTTAGGCTCGATTTCGAATTCGAGCAGTGATCGAAGAAATCGCGATCGTGATATGGTGTAGGGATGAACGTCGAGATGGTGGAGTCGTCGTCGATGACCGGAGTTGCCGCTGGTGGATGTGCACGTGCACACGATTTGGATATCTGGTGAATCTGGGTTTTAACAGAGAGGCCACTCGAGTTTTCTCGGGTTTTGTTCGTGAGAGTCTCGGAGGAATTAGGGATGTGACTCGAAGTATAATAGGCTGGGCTCGAGTACTTTTGTTGTTGACAGACTATAAAACTGTCTGTTTATAAAATTTAAACTGGATTTAAAATTGTAAAGAAAATTTTTAAACAAGAATTTAAATCAAAGTTTAACTATATAAATTCAAGTTGGTTTTGAATCTTAATGGTTTGAAATAAATAAGTTTTATAAATTTAAATGTTTTAAATAAGTTTTAAATGGTATTTAGATTTAAATGTTTGAAATTAAAAAGGAATTTGGTTTAAACTCTTTTTAAAATTCTTTTATAAGAGATAAGGAATTTTTAACAAGTAAAAGTTTTTAAATTGGTTTTAAAAAAAAACTTAGTTAAAAATAAATTGGTATTCATTCTACATACAGAATTTAAAATGAAGGCTAAAAGTTAATTTGAAATGGATGTTTTCAAATATATTTAAGGATGATAATGTAACCTTTGATAAGAAATGTTTTATCTTAAAGTTTAAATCATTAAATCTTTAAGGTAATTAAAATGGTTAAATTAATTTGATTAATTAATGATTTGAATTAATTAATTTATAATTAAGGATTTAAAATACTTTGTAAATGATAACTTGATTATTAATAAGAATAAAGTTTTATCTTAAAGTAATTAAAGAATTGTGTTCATTAAATTAATTAGGAAATTCAATGGATAATTAAATTGTTTGATTAATTAATCATTTGGATTAATTAAATAGGTAATTAAAGGTTTATACTAATTAATTAATGATTAAGATTTATTAATTAGAATAATTAAATTGTAATTAAGGATTATAAATTAGAGTATTAATTAATGGTTAGGAATTAATTAATAAATAATTAAATATTAATTAAGTTATGGTTAACACTTAATTAATTAAATAATTAGAGATTGATTAATTGGTTATTAAGATTTATTAATTTAGAATTAATAATAATTAATATAAGTTAATTACTTAAGGAAAGTAATTAAATAATTGTTAATGAAGTCATTAACTATGGATTATTAAATAATTAATTAATAGGATTAATTTTGATAATTAATTAGTTTAATTAATTTAAGAATAATCATTTATGAAATTGTTTAAATGAATTACTTAATGGAAGTAATTAAGGATTAATTACTTATTGTAATTAATTGAAGTTAATTTGATTAGTTAAGTTAATTAATTAAGTTTAATTAATTTAGAATAATCAAGAGTTGATTTGATAAATAATTACTTAATGTAATTATTAAGGTAAGATTATTTAGGGAAGTAAATAATATGATAATTACTGGAAGTAATTAGTTGAATAAATGATTTTATTAATAGAAGTAATTTGAGTTAATTACTTTGAATAATTAATCAAGGGATTAATTAAGAAATTAATTAAGGAAGTAATTAATTTAGTTAGTGAAAGTAATTAAGGGTAGTTAATTACTGATTGAAGATTAATCAAGAGTGATTAATAAATGTTGTTTAATTAAAGGTTAATTACTTAATGTAATTAATTTAATTAAGTAATTAGTAATTAAGTTGTAATTAAGGATCATTAATTAATATAATTAATGATGTAATTAAGATTGGTTAATTAAGTAATAATTAATAAATGAAGTAATTAATCAATGTAATTAATTAAGGATTAATGTAATTAATTATAGTTGATTAAGTTAATTAATTTTAGTAAATTAATTAATGAAGTAATTAAAGGTTAATTACTATAAGTGGATAAGGATAATTAATTTAAGTAATTAATTGAGAATAAATTACTTGAAGGTAATTAAAAGATAATTAATCAAAGATGATTAATTGAAAAAGGTAATTAGAGGATAATTAATTAATTTGTAATTAATTAATGGTTAAGTAAGAAGGATTTATAAAATGAAGTAATTAATTTAATTCACTTTAAATTAATTAGAGATGATATAAATCATTACTTATGGATGGATGATAATACTGAATGCTTTGCATTGATTGATATCTCTGATGAGATATATGCTGTATGATATGGATGTTAGTTGAATTGTGATGATAATATGGATTATCTGATAATGTTGATTATCTATTGTGAATTATCTTTCTATGTGTATAAAGATAATGAATTGAATTGTTTTAACCTTTAAAACAACTTGGCCTTAAAAGATACGCTTTGGATTTCGATGAGACCGGGATCGGGTTTCCGTATACCGGATTTCCAGGTCTGGAGACTCGAATACCACATCGATCCAAATTAACGATAGGTCGTGAATCAAGTGAAGATGAAGATTCAGAGTGCAAGGGTTATTGTCGTTAACTCTGAGGGTGATTCCAAAACGAGTGTAACGAGATAATGCCTTCGGTTTCGTTCGAACCCGGAACGAACTTGTATGGATTGAATGCTTTCAGCACATCGTCAGGTGGACGATGAGCATTCTAAGATAGATGTGTTCTATTTAAAGGTAATCGTGACCTCAAGCCTCATCAAACCGGGAATGGCTAAAACAGGGGAGGTGCAGCAAGGTTAGTGGGTAGCACCCAAGTAGGACAAGGTTACCTCTGTCTAGATGTCCCTTTCTATTTTCGACTTAGTGGTGCGGTTGCTGATCCCAACCGTGAGGTATCTTGTGCGGGAATTATCCAGTAAGGGATGTTCCGACCTTGTGTTGCAGGGGATTGGGAGTGATCCTCGGTACGGTGATCTAGGCCACGTACTGTGACGGGCGGTACCCCGGTAGCCCTGCCGTTGTATGGAATCCAATCTCCAATAAGTGATAACGGATTTGATTGTATAACCCACTTTGTTGGCTAGTATGCTGGAATTTAATAATGTAACAATTTCAGCTATTTCATATTTATTTGAAAACCCTAGACCCTATTATAATACAATCGAATTTCCTATCAAATGTTTTGGTTAGCGTAAGGTAAAAACTTACCCATGTTTATTTGTGGGGAGTCTTACGTGATACCTTTTCTTTCAAAAGGTTTTGAAGTTAAACAAGTTTAACCTGTTACTCACACCAGACCCATGTCTGACCCAAGTTGTTTATTTCTGTTTTATAAACCCTTGGGTACTCAAATTTTTACGAGTAGCCAAGGGAATTCAAGTTAGCCTTGACGAATTGTGGAGGAGCAATGGAGCAGGAGGCTTCAGCGTTGTAGATATAGATAGTAGTTTCCGCTGTGTTGATTTTTGTTAGATCTGTGTTTTGTATTGAGATGTAATAACTAGACAGATGTTTATAACTGTCTAGTATATGATGTGTAATCTGTGTAACTCTGATAAGTGTTGTATATGATACTATGTAATAGTTATGTGATATATTATATTTTGTTCGTTTCCGCTGTGAGTATTTGTGTTTGTTTCTTTTCTCTTCTTCTCTTTTCTACTTCTCACCCCTTTCTTTCTTACTGTCGATGCGATTTTCCGGGAGTGGAAAGTCGGGTCGTCACAACGGCCAATTGGCTGCGCGCCTAGAATGAGATCAATGCGGAACTCGATCGCCCACTTGGGTGGGAAACCCGAAACCGGCTCAAAAACATCAGAGAAGTCACAAACAATAGGAATACGAGATACATCATCATCATCTCGTGAGTCAAGAGAATATAAAGCCATTTTGGAATTATCCACATTCCGAAGAACAAGTGATAGCTGAGTAGACGAATCCGGGTGTCGAAGATATAAAATTCTTTCAGAACAAATAATCCTGGCATCAAATCTCACTAGCCAGTGCATACCCAAAATCATATCAAAATCCAAATAAGAAATAATGTGCAGTTTCGCACGAAAAGAAAATCCACATAAAACAATCTCAACATCATCACAAAGCATGCTATGGGTTGCGGATCCCCCAATAAGATTCGCAATCCTCAATGAAGTAACCATACAAGAAACATTTAAAGACAAATCATCGACGAGCTTTTTCTATACGAAAGAATGCAAAGCACCCGTATCGAAAAGAACTCGAATACTACGGTCATGAAATAAAACATAACCTTCCAAAATAGATGGAGATATACCTCTGGACTGAGAAGAACCTCCAGAAGCCTTAGTAACATAAAGCTTGCCAGACTTAGCACTAGCAGGAGCAGTAGGGCAGGTGGAAACACGGTGACCTTCCTTCTTGCAATAATGGCAGAAGAGAGGCTTAGGACCAGCTCGAATCATATGATCAGGAGAACTACAATTGAAACACTTCTGAATGGAAGGTGTTCCAGCAGATTGAGAGTTAGAACCAGATTCAGTAGGCTTTTTCTTCTTAGAAGGGAGAAATCCCTGCTTATGAAATGGAAACCTCTTCTTATTGGGGTTCTTGTAAACCTCAACATCATCACCACTATCACACTCCTTCTCGATAGCCTCGAGATGAAGTGCCGAATCAACCAACTCCTCAAAAGAAAGATTAAGTTGGAGCATTAAGGACTTCTTAAGATATTTCTTAAGACCAGAGACAAACTTCATATTCTTATTATAAGAAGTGCTAATGAATTCAAGACCATACTTAGATAAGGCCTCGAATGATGCAACATAATAAAAAACAAAGGACTTCCCTTGCTTCAACTCAAGGAAGCGACGGGCTAATAAAACTTTCTCAGATTCAGGAACGAATTTGAGTTCGAATCGCTCCCGGAACTGAATCCAAGAAAGAACAGACTCATCAAGTTCGGCTATAAGAAGCTCGTACCAATCAAGGGCATGCTCTTGCAATAAGCTAGAAGTTACAAGAACTCGATCATGGTCAGAAAGATCCATACGAGAAAAGATACGCTCGCATGTGCGAATCCAAGCTTGGACCTCAAGAACAGACTCGGAGCCTTTGAATGGCTTTCCACCAAGTTGAGAAAAATCACTGCATAGGCGTGCAAAGGCAGACTTGCGTGGAGGAGATGCACGAATAGGAGCTAGAGGCTGAGTGCTCCTAAATAACTCCAAAAACTGATCGGCAGACATGTAAACGCCGTCCGGATGCGAGCCGCTGTATTGCCCAGCATCCGAGCGTCATCCTCTGCCTCTTCCGGCCATTAGCTGAAAGATAAGATAAGAAAAAGATTATTCACAAGGTAGATATCATTAATTCAAATATGGAATACTATGGAATAAATGCATTCCTAGACGTAATCCCAAAATTCTATCTACCCCGAAGGCATGGAAAGAAATAAGGCACGATGATTCAAAGATTTGTAACATTCGTACTACCCTTTGATGTACCATAATATGTGTCTCTGTTCTATGTTTATCGTATTTTGTTCTGAACTCAGTTTTGATACCAAGCTGTGACGCCCCACTCCGAGACCCACATTAGCAAAGAGTATTACAAGGTAACACCGTCTGCTAATGCGGAGAATAGAGCTGGTTAGGAGCGACCATCTATAACCTTGTCTTAATTATCTATTCAATACGCCGACAAATGCCGCTTCTTACTTAAATGGATCGACATATCCAATAAATACTTAATACAAAGCCATAGGTGGCTGAAGGATCTATGAGAATAAATATGACAACTCAAATGTAATACACATCACAGAACAGAAGATCATCACATACATTTTCACATATACAGATACACCACAGAGTTTACAAAATGATACGTGTCAAGTGGTAAAGCAAACCACAATATACATGCGAGTCAATAGAATACACATCAGAGTTACAGACAAAAAGGACTACACAAAAAGCTATAACAAAAAGGAGCTAGCGGAATAGTCCATGCGGAAGCAAAATAGGCTAAGTCCAAAGTACCTAACCTGAAACATCTCGGTCTGACCCGAGTATAAAATACACGGGTCAGTCTAGCTAAACAAATCAATTAGATAAAGCTAGATAATAATAATGCGGTATAAGATGATGATATAATACTCCTCCAAAGAGAAGTGCAACAATAACCACATTACTAACATTGTGAAAATGTAGTCACTTAGCAAATAAATAAATCCTCCAAAGAGGAATCGACATCACATAATGTCGAATAATAAGCCTCATCTCATCGGCAATATGCAATAGTAATAAAGATGGTTGGTAGAATATTACTCCCACTTAGGAGATATTCCAAAACCCACCATATCGGCAATCACAATAAACAAAGGATATCATATCCCAAAACAAGCCAAAAGGAAAATAACAAATACCAACAAAGGTACACAAGTTTCCACAAGGTAATCGCTATATATCGTGTGGTTCAATGAACCTACACCGAAAGGCGATACACTAGGGAAATATAATTGTTAAAGAAACAAAAGATGCTTGAGCTCAACTCTGTATAACAAGGATCCATACGCCCGAAGGCAACGCCCGAAGGCAACGCCCGAAGGCAACGCCAAAAGGCAACGCCCGAAGGCAACGCCAAAAGGCAACGCCCGAAGGCAACAAACCGTAGTGGCGGTACTGGACACCACTGTCCGGCGGAATGAGTCGTAACTCTCAGAAAGGAACCCGAAAAATGTTAACGTAAGTCCCATACCCCACGTTCGCACTAAACGGTTTACTAACCGTTAGCCAATTTCACACTCAAAGCAGTACAAAGTTCACCTCATCTCATCGGTAAACCAGACCCAAAGGTCAAAACGGTCAAACGAATAGATTAGGAATTAACTAAAAAGATAAACGCTCGTGTTCGTAGCACGCATTTTATTTAATCATTTAATTCTCCTCCCTCTTCGCTCGAAGTGCAAAATTGTGTGTGTGTTTTAAATAGAAATTATAAATCGAAGAAACGAGCTTTTAATACACTTTAAAAAGATCATTTTATAAAAACCCATGCACAAAATCAAAAAGGAATTATCAAAGTCAAATATGCAATAACAACTAATTGGAATCGACACTAATCGATTGAAATTTGAAACCAAGCAAAATAGGCAAAAATAGGCAAGAACAAGCAGGTCAGTCGACTGACTGCAGAGGCCAGTAGACTGATCCAGAAACTCAAAAGT
Source organism: Allium fistulosum (assembly GCA_030737815.1). NCBI lineage: Eukaryota > Viridiplantae > Streptophyta > Magnoliopsida > Asparagales > Amaryllidaceae > Allium > Allium fistulosum. The sequence goes on from CM060903.1 coordinate 881,644,897, forward strand.
TTCATTTCCTATAGTCAGTCGACTGACTGCAGAGGCCAGTCGACTGACTATAGGAAACAGAGACTTCTTGTTTCTGCAGACAGTCCCAGGAACTATCTGAAAGTCTATATGAGTGGATCGTCTAGATTATATGCAAGTATAAACAGTCTATAAACGATAGTAGCAAAGTAAATAAAAAATAATCACACGGGTATTTTATACTGGTTCGGACCTCCCGTCCTACGTCCAGTCCCGAAGCTCCTCTTCGGAATTTCCTTTCAACTAACCCTCGCTTAACCCGGAGGAACAGGTTTACAATAACAGAGTTTCTTTGTCAAGAATGTGTTCTGTAACACGGATGTTGACTATTGAGTACAAAAGTGCTTCCAATATATATCGATCTAGAGAATATCTGAATGAGGAGTTCTGTATATATGGAAGGGTTGATTACAGGTAGTTGATTGCTTATAGATCAGGAATAAATCAGAGTACAAGAGATAAGAGTATAAGTAAATCAGGTTGTTATCTTCTCTTGAATTCCTGATGCTATTTATAGTGATGAAGAGTTTTCTTGTATAGTTGCATCTGTTGTAATCTCCGTAAAGTCGCTTCTGATGGTGATGAAGAGTTGCGACAAAGAGAAGTGGATGTGTCTTTTCGAATGTGACAGTTGAGCTTTGAAAATGCACAGTCGAGTCTTGAATCAGACGTCTGGAAAGTAACCTTAGACGTCTGGTCTTCATATCTGTTATAAGCCTGGATACTTTTCAGACGTCTGACGTTGGTAACCAGACGTCTGATTGCTTCTGAATTATGAACCAGAGGAATCATTCAGACGTATGGCTTGTGCTCTCAGACGTATGAAAGTGTGCATGTTGCTTCATCATGTGCATGTCCTATTTCTCTTCAATCTCTTCCGATTTGACGTCTTTTGATTCTTGTCTTGAGTGTTGCTTTAGTCTCTTTGGTGACGTTACTCTATCAACTATCTGTAAATATAGATATATATGTACATTCGATTTCCATTGTATAGTTGTTATCATCGAAACCATAGAATTGATTTCCTAACACTATCATTTTCTACAGCCAGTCGACTGACTGCAGAGGCCAGTCGACTGACTGGCACTGTTTTTCAGCCTATCCAAATGAAGAGCAAACTCTTCCAATTTGCAACCGGATGAGCAATGGGCGTTAGGGGTTTATGCCAATCGACAATCCAACCCTATTGGCTCTTCAATACACCTCCAAAAACATGATCAAACATCAAAGCTATGATTTTTAGAGTTTTGACTTCAAAACACTAAAAATTGAAATGTTCACCAAATCAATTCAAACCAAAAGCAAATGAACATGAATAAGTGTTAGGAATTCATACCTAACATCAATGATATCAAGAGAAGTAGATGTGAGTTCCAAAACTCACCTTTTTAACTCGAAACAAAGATGAGAAGCTCAAATGCAAGGAAAAGATCAACCACTCTTCACTTCTACTCTACAAGCTCCAATCTAAGATCAAAACAAGTATTTCCTAAATTAGGGTTTAGGAAATTTCTGAAATTGAAGAGGAGAAGAGATGGAGAAGATGAAGATGGAGCTTACCTAAGCTTCTCTTTGATTTTGGAGCAAGAAATGGAGTTTGCAATTGAATTTAGGGCTTGGAATTTCTAATTCCTCTTCTCTTTCCCCATTTTTAGTTGAGCTTGAGAAAAAGAAATAAAATGAGAATGAATGGATGAAGAGAGGGGCTGAGTTAGAGTATATGATGAGTTGGGTGAAACCCAAACCCAAAAGCCCAATAGAAAATAGCAAAATTCAACTCACTCTAAACATATCGAAGCTTATACTCAAAAAAGTCGCAAACGCCATTTTGGACTCAATGGAAGTGGTCCCGAGTCCTAATTCGACCGTTTGCAAAAAGTAGTTTTTTGGACTTTAATCCGACTAATGACGTTATATTTAAATAAAATATTTAAATATAAAATCGTAAAATATGCGAGTTGTTACATGATACAGACCCGAACGATCTTGTAGAATAGAAGAAAATCGTTATGGGTTGAAATGATAAACCCAAGCGATTTTCATTTGAATTAAATTTGGGATTGCGGGTTGAAAAGATATATACCCGTATATATTTTAAATTACGGATTGAAATGATAAATATCCGTATCACTTGACCATAGGATAGAAAATTATAAACAAACACCGTTGGTCTATATATAAATATTTTGAAAATGATTTCTATGGTTTTGGAAAGGAATATATGGTCTAATAAATATTGATTTCAAGATATTATATAACTGTATGTTATAAGGTTTAAATTCTTGATTTTAAAACTATATGTTTTGAAAATTTTAAAGTTATAAGTTAGTTTTGGAATTATATATTTTAATAATTTACTTCTAACTTTACTATTTTAAAATATGTATAAATTAGTTTTATTATAAGATATGTTTGATAATAAGATCTAGTTTAATAAAGTTTGATTAAATTTATATATAATATATTTAAAAATTGATTTTCAAATATAGAGTTTATAATAATTTTTAATAAATTAAGGTTGGAAAGATTGATTTGAAATGGTATATAATTAAGAATTTATTTAATTTAATATATTTGAAACTTATTGAATTTTAGATGTTTAAGGATATTATTTTATAACTTGATCTTGATTAAAAGTGATTTAAATGAATATTTCAAGTTTAAAATAAACTGAAGGAAATGTTTAGTCTCTTGTACTTTGGGGTTTTATTTAATGATATTGGATTTATTAAGTGAATATTTCAAAACTAAATAATAATGAAGTTAAATTAAGATATATATGAAATTATCAAATTTTGTTTGAAATGTTGAATATTTAAGCTTTAAAATATATTGAAATTGAAATGGTATATTTTGTGGTTCAAATCTGTATTTTGAATCGATATAATTTGAAATGGTTTATTGAGAAACTGAATTGAATGGAAATTGATGAATTAAGATTGAATTAAATTTGAATTTTGGAATTCGAGTTAATTTGAATCGATTTGTGAATTTTGAGGAAGCTGTTTTATTATATAAAGTATCTTAAACTATATTTAATACTATTTTATATTTTACTTTATAAATTATTTTAATATAAACTATTTTAATATACAAACTATTTTATTATAAACTATTTTAACTTATAACTATTTTATATAAACTATTTTATTTCATAAACTATTTTAATATATATACTATTATTAATATCTAAATTGTTTAAAGGGAAGTGTTATGATTTCCAAAGTTCTATGATTTCAAAATGCTGTGATTTCCAAAGTGTTTTGATTTTAAAAGACTTATGATTTTGAAAGCGTTATAACTTCGGAAAGTGATATGATTTTGGAAATGAACATTATTTTAAGTGAGAAATGATATCGTATTGATATGGTTTTGAAATGGATATGATATTTTGGTTTTGAAGTATAAACTATTTTGAAATGACCGCAGTGTTATAATAATGTTTGGTTGTTAAAGAGACCGGGATCGGATATTGTCATACTCTCTGCCAATATTGAAAACCACATTAACAACTGTGTACGCGGTGGAGATTCCAGAATAAAGTAGGATGGTGGCGACGATCCTAAAGGTATATTTACGTGGACCTAACTCCCGTGAGTTAGCATAAGGTGGCTAAAACAGGAGCGATTCCGGGCCAATGAGGTAGCTCCTCTGATCGGACACATTCCATCGATACTATATTCTGACTTGCGATTTATTTGGTGGCCACCCTTCGATTTTTACTCGGGATTGTGTTTCGAGGTGGGCGGTAGTGGCTGCTATGCGTTACCACCAGTCCGGATGCGTAATCGGCATATCTACCCTGGCATTGCCTAGTTGTGCCATGTCACCTACCCTAGCGCGCCTTTTACGAGTTTGTTTTATACCATACCTATGGAGTGCCCTCTGACGACGCCCAGTACGAGGGAGATTACGGTACTGTATAGACTATGGGAATATATAAAATGTGTTAAGGTGGAAAATGTAAAGCCTTAACACTATTTTAATAGTTTACTTTACTTTAGACATTATTATAATAGCATATATTACTACATAGTAGATAGTTTAACGGATCCTTAGAGGATGGTTAACCCAAACATCCTTTAAGTTACTTGTATTTCAGTTGATATTTCACTTGAGTTGGATTTATTGATATAAGAATGTTAATCCTGACTCGAGTGTTTTGTGTTTTGCTTTACGCTCGGGTCAGACTGAGTGATACAACATTTGAGACTCACCTTTGGAGTTGGAGCTTCGCTTGGAGATCCATCCATCTATCCAGCTTGCAGTTATTCAGTTGACTTCTGTGATATTCTGATCTTGTATTTAACTATTGTATTGAGACTTCTATTGTATTCGAGACTTCTGTTGTATCTTGTTTTACTGTTATATATATATATGGTAGCTTCATGAACTACTATTCATTTGTTTCCGCTGCTTATTGTTATATTACTCTATGTCTGTGATTCTGTGATTATTTTATTTACCGTATATGCTGAGTTTTACCAAATATAAATTAACAATCTGATATTTTGAACAATTCAAGTCTGACATGTGCGGATGCGAATGGTTGAAAATTTCAGGATGTTATAGAAATAAAATGGAATATCTAGATATTTTGGATAGTCGAAACTTCTGAATTAATATATGAGTTGAAATGTAGAAATTTTGTTGAATTATGTAGTTGAATTTGGTAACCTTAAATTGAAAGCAAGTGAAACAAGGTTAAATTTGTTATATCTATGTTAGTAAATGAATAGAATTGTTGTATACATTATTGGCATGTAATGTAATAATATACAAGTGTGAACTTTAAGCCTTGGCATGTTTAAATCGAAATTGTGATTAAGGACAAGCTGTAAATGAGATTTAAAAAAAAGTGTTATGAACTTAATTAAATTTATGAAATGTGGCATAAATAAATTTGAAAAGTAAGTGAAAACTAATTGGATAAACGAATATGAACTAAAAGTGAAATGATTTTTAAATAAAGTCAGGACTTGTAAATTGTTTATGAAATAAATGGATGTTGCAATAAATGTAGTATTGAATGAGAAATTTTACATGTGAAATTGATTTTAATTTAAAAATGAAGAGAAATACAAGCAATGTTATGAGAATGAATATATTAATGTTTTATATTAAATGGAGAAATTCTGTGAAACAAATATTAAAGTATGAAGTGATATTTATATTAATCAATGAGATTAATAATGAATTTAAATCAAAATGTAATGGTGATAAAACAAATTGGAATAAGTACGTAAGTTGTACGTATACTATTTTATTCGCATAATTAATTTGATCCGGATTTGAGTACACAAGTTCGAGATGAATTGCACCATTTCGTATTAGGATTTTTCATTCGATTCTTGATGGCGAATATTTGATATGGAATTTTGATTTGATTCTAAAATTCTCTATCATAGTGTATGGCTATGCAAGGAGAATGATAGTTTATAGTCAAGAAACCTTATCGAAGTCCACTTCAGGGAAGTCAAATGAACCATATTAGTTCGAAAGCGAACTTGTGTGATCGAGCGAGCAATCGAATGTGATTTTGCGAAATGAAGACATATGTACATTTTATGTTCTAATATTATTGATATGCTTTGACGTTGAAATCGAATGTTGTTGGGTTGGATATTCTTTGTAATTTAAATTGGAAATTTTCTTTTATGCAAAACTACTATTAATTTAAAACCATTTTACAAAACTCTTTTCTTTTATTTTTCTTATACAAACTAGTTTATTCTATTTTATATACAAAACTATTTTACAAACTATTTTATTTACAAACTATGTTACAAACTATTTTATTTACAAACTATTTTATGAACTATTTTATTTACAAACTATTTTTCAAACTACTTTATATACAAACTATTCTATATATACAAAACTATTCTAAATTCAAAACCTTTTATAAAGCAAAGATGTTCAATCCCATATGGTTCTTCATACAGCGAAATTGATTTTGAGAAAATTTGGTTCTTATATAAGATGGAATTTATATAAGTATATGGTGATTTTGAAGGTTATTGATTTTGGAAGGTATTCGATCTGAAGAGATAAATCTTATATACAACAGAATTTATATAAGAATGATTTGATATATTCGAGACTATTGATTTTGGAAAGTATTCGATTTGAAAATGAAATCTTGTATATAATGGAATTTATATAAGTGTGATATTTGAAGTTATGATTTTGGAAGGGTACTATATATATAATATGATATATTTTGAAGTAAAACGTATGGAGAGGTACCCTCCGTGAAGAAGTATAGTATGATATGCTTCGACCCAGATGGACTTGGGGAATCCAGGAATGGATTCGACCGATAAACCCTAATATACTTAGGTGAATTCAGAAATGGATTCGAACTGATATGGTTGTCCGGACTTAAACTCATGAGTTCCTTGATTTTTTTTCCAGGGTAGATGCTTTTTTAGTTTACCCAATGGATTCGCTTTCGATCCTGGTATCTGTTGTTTATGGATCTTTCGGGAAGGAAGTGCATCCATTGCATAAATCATTGAATCAGCGTTACCACTGCAGCAGGGGTCGATGGTCCCTTGTTTATGAAATGACTATAATATTTTTGTGGAATCTGGAAGGTGGAAGGATCTTCTGGAAAGTTTTGTGTCCATTGCGTAAACACTGGATCAGCAGCGGGCCACTGCTATCGTAACAACATCATTTGACATCAGATTTTAAGCGGTACTTATCATCCCTGTTTTTTTGTATTTTCACTGGGTGTTTAAACATGTCTACTAAGTACTTGGAGATTTCTAGTCTTACGCCTAATCAACGTACGACCAGAGTCTGCAAGAACGAGGATAAACTTGTTAAAACATCGAGTTATAAAAGTATTTTGATACAGTATTATATAAAGAATATTTTGGTTATTTTTTTTCATTTCTAAAGACTTTAAAAATGTTTAAAATATTTTTATTTATGTACAACATGGTTAAATAGTAAATCATTAGTGTTGTAAATATTGTGAGAAGTTATTAATTAAATAAAACATATTTAAAGTTAATGATTACTGATTTATTAATGATGTTTAAAAGTATTTTGAGATTTAAAACTAATAAAATTTATAAATAACGGATTTAAGGTTTTCAATAACTTCTTTTTAAATATAAGTAGTGATGTAAATAATTGATTTCAAATAGTTTAAACATATTTATAAAGATGTTATTTAAAAAACTTTATGTGGTATTTATAAATGAAGCAAGAAATTTACAGATGAATTTTTTTTCCGTAAAGTATTAAAGTATTAAAGATGATGATTTGCAAATGAAGTTTTGAAATAAATATTTCAAGTAAAATTTATATAAGTTTATTGGAATGTATAATTTAAAGATATTATATAAATGGGAAAAAATGATTTGCGAAGTTTTATTTATAGTAATATACTTACCAATAAATTTGAATCTCTATTTTGGAACGATGGTTTGAAATATTTACTTAAATTCGAAGCACTAACAGTAAATTTATATGTTTATTGACTATTTGAATTTTTGTATTAAACCACAATAAATGTTTTTCCATGATTTGAATATTCATTTTAAACAAGTGTGTAAAATTAATTATGAAGATATGAAATTTTATACTTTGATTTGGATATTTAATGTAAGATTTGAGTATACTATTAGTTTCAGTTTAATAATCTAGGGTTATACTTATTTTAAAATATGAATCTAATAAATTATCGGATTTAAGGAACTTTATAAAATAAAAAGAGGGGCTTATCATAATGTTTTGCTACAAACTTCTAACATTGTTTAAACTTTTGGAAAATTCTTGCATAATGCTATGAAGATGTTTTAAATATATCTTATATTCTTACTGAGTGAATGAGGTTAAATGTTTAATTGAATTTTTAGATATATTGAAATACTTCTTCTCTCTTCAAGGGTGAATACCAAAAACTTCTGTAACATTCAATTACATTCCTAAAAAATATATATAACTTACCAGAAATGTTTAAGAAGTTGAAATTTTAATAGAATATGTAATAGGATATTATACACGTAAAACTTAATTAATAGAAGTATTCAATGAAATTATTTCTAAATAAGAATTTTGATGTACAGGAAATGTTATGAATGTAAGTTAATATTGAGAAAATAATTTATGTAAGTACATGAAAGAAAAAGAAAAGGACGTTATATGAAAGAAAAAAGAATAGTAATGATATAAAAGAAATCAATTGAGTAAACTTAAATATTGTGTTGAAATTATTGGTTGTTTTGGCCAATGGGATGTTAGGAAAGGATACTTCTAACTGTATAAGGATGTATAGATAATCTATCAAGTAATTATCTAAGGCTATTGAGCATATGGTACACTTAATAGTTTATTTATCATCTTGTACAATTATAAGTTTCTGAACCTGAACAAATCATTAGTTTGGTTGCTATGGACGTATGATTGATTCCTTTGTTACATATGATGGCCGTGTTGTTTGTTTGCATGTGACTATTTTTATATTATGTTGATTTGTTTGTTATTAATTGAAACAACTTATATATATATATATATATCTCTTTTTACGTAATTATTAACTTATTTGGATTTTATAAGTAAAGTACAGGTTTATGGAAGCAATAACTACTGCTTTGGTTTCATAAATTAAGCGTTGTTTGCTTGACAAATAGGTACGCTAAGGATTACTAGCGATATTATATTGTTTTCCTATGGTTTGGGATGTTTATTTTTTAAATATGATATATATATGGTAATTATTGATATTATTATTTCTCCCGGACCTCTCCGTACAAAGGAGACTGCCAAAATTTTCCGTGAATTTTAAACTTAGAAATTTTGTGAAAAGTGAAATATTTTCAAACTTGGGTAGACTTGAATATGAAGATTTACTTGTTATTAATTTTATATTGTATTTAAATTACTTAATTATGATTATTAATTGTTTATAAATTGAATACTTTGAATAAAATATATTGATTCCTTATTTCCTCCTTTTCCCTTTTCGAGGACGAAAAGTTTTGAGTGAGGGAGAGTGTAACGACCCATATTTTTCGATAATTAAATAAGATTTTAAAATTTTATATTGAAATAAAACTAAAATTATAATGAGAGTAATAACTAGAATGTAATGGTAGTAATGTTAATATAAGGTAATTGCTAACTATTTTAATGTAATTCCAATTAATCTAAGTGACTGTAAAGTTATAATTGGTTATAACTATAAATAAGGAAATACATTGAATGTTGAAATCATATGTAATCAATTAGAATTGGCTAATATTGAATATGAAATCAGTGATGTTGTTTGAATGCTGTTGATAACTATTTAATGTAATTTCAAATTAATTGAAATAAATTGTAGGTTGACTTGGTTATAATTGTAAATAATGAAATAAATTAAATGAGGTAGTTAATGGTGAACTTGTATGCAATTAATTGAAATAGGTTAATATTGAATACAAAACCTTTTTGGGTAAGCAAATTATAACCCTTGGTTGTAAAGAATAAGATAACGGGTATGAATTATTGTTATAAACGATTGTATTAACTATTTTATCATTAATTTATCCGTTTGAATATTAATTGGGTAACTAATGGAATTAAGGCAATTGAATGTTGGGTTTAATGTTGGAATTTTATGTCAGTAATTGAATTAATTATAAAGTTATTTGGTGATAAGTTAAAATAAGGAAATGAATTAAATGCTATATAAAAAGGGGAAAATTATATGAAATTAATGGAAAATTGAGTATAATCAGGATTGTGTAAGTAGTCATAACATTTGTTGTTGATAATACACTTATAATTGTGATTAAGTAAAAGGTAACATTTGTCATTTATCACCTATTTATTTAATCCTTTGAAATTAAATTGAAAATAAATTGCTATTAATCTAATTACTTATTGCAGTTAATATGAATTAAAGTGATAACTATAGAAGATTGAGGTAATGAAATGGTAAACCAACGTTAAGTATATCTATAAGATGATAATTGATTGAATACTAAGATGAAAATAAAAATAAATATATATTGGAATTTAAATTAATTAATGAATTTATTACCGTTAATTTGACTTGGAATCTTTCAATAAAAAGGAAAGAGAATTTATTTGAAATTAATGACGTTTAATGAAAGAAATGTACGTTTGTTAGGATCCGTTTTAAGGTGTAATTTTGAAATTAATTACAATTATGTCGATTTGGAATCTTTCAATTTAAAAGAGTAAAAAAAAAGAAACATTAATTTTAATTAATGGATTTAATGAAAGAAACTTACATTATTGTTAAAAATAAAAAGAATGTTTTAATGAAAATAAAACGAACATTTTCATTTTAAAGGTAAAAATAATTTTATAAAAAGAAGAAAAAATGAATTTTAATACAATATTTTACAATCATTTAATATCAATTTGAGGCTGTAAATAAGTAATTTTAACACTAATCTTGAAATTTAAATTAAATTATATTTTTAGGTTTCGTGATTGCGATCCGAGAAAAACTTTATTTTGAAAAAAACTTGAATTTGAGTTTCGGATCATCTTTTATTTTGTGTAATGTTACGTTGGTTGTTGTATTCAAATTTATTTATTGTATGTTAATTATGTTTAAACGGGTGTAAAAAGGGTATATTTGGTGTTAATATATTTAATTGACTGGAACATGCAATTAATTAGATCCTAAGTGGTTCCTTCATTTCCTTATTATTCAATACACCTGCCAATATTTCCACATTTGGTTTTATTGCAATTCTCTGATGTAATTGAAACGTGAATTCACATCCTTTCTCCTTCTTCCGTTTTGTTTATTTTATTACCCAAAGCATTTACTTAGATCAGATAACTTCATTTTATTTGTCCCTTCCATTCCTATTTCGTTTGTTACTTCCCTTTCTTCTTTTGTTTCATATCATATCTCATTCTTTCCTCTAAAACTTCATTATTTTTCAAACATCAGGGCCTCTATTTTTTTTCCTCGAAGTCTCAATGTCAACATAGCTTTATACCTCTACTTAGTTACTGCCAATTCATTTTTACTGAAGCTATGTTCAAAAAAAAAGAAAAAAGTGTGAGCATCTATTTGTTCCTCAACAACATCCGCACCTTTCCTCATCACCTTGCCTTCTTTTGCAAGAAGCCTTCAAAAAAAATGAACAATGAGAATTAGCTTTCATGGTTTTGGCTTTCTACTTCTTGCCTTTGTTTTGGGTACATCGAATTTGAAACACATGAGTTATTAAAGTTTCTTATTTTAATAATTAAATGTGTACGTATTTTTTAATATATCCTTATAACCTGAATATCTTCCACATACGAGCTCCGATACATGCGTAGTTTCTTCCGTTGGACTCGTATTGGAATTCCTGACGACGTGAAATAGGTTTGGCTGAGTTTGGAGACTGTTGGGAAAGGCATCTTTGTTTTGGATTTTTGCGTTCTAAATATCAAAGGTGTGTGTTTTGACCCACTCACGAATACTAAATTATCTTATGTTCGTTAAATTAAATTTATGATGTGATTAGAAATTTATTGATTGCTGTTAGTTATTTTTTTAGATTGTCATTTAAGTTAATTTTGAATTTATATTGAATTGAATTGCTTTTTAATTAATATTGAATACAAATTGCTATTTAAACACTGATAATGATAATCAATTGATTGTTGTGATTTATTGGCTGATTTGGATGTTGGATTGTGATGGATGTTATTGGTTGACATTTTGGATGATTGGATGTTTATTTATGTATATATCTCTATTATCACTATGGATTGAAATGATAACCCGAGCGGTCTCCATTGATTTGGAAATTTTGATTTTGGATACTGGTTGAAATTACATATACCCATATAATTTTTTGAATTTGGATTATTTATTGGAATTGAATTATTTGAAAGGTTTAAGTTTTAAATTTAAACTTCGAATTTATTTTAATTAAAATGATTAAGATTGGTATTTCGAGTTATTTGAAATCTTTTAAATAAATATATCCACGTTGTACACTTGATAGGAGATGAAAAGCACGTAACATCTCTGAAGCCATTACAGTAATATTTCTATTATACTTATTTTGATTTGACTTACATAAGATCTTATAGTCCTGACTCGAGTGTTTTGTCTTTTCATTTCTCTTGGGTCAGTCTGAGCTTTTTAGTGTATTGAAGACCATTTTATTTTGGAGGATGAAGACGGAGATGAGCCTACTATTTATTATTAATTATTCCACTACATCATGTATTCCGCTGCATTTTTTATTTATTTCTGCTGTATGTATAACTCTGATTTGTATTGTAAAAGTGTAATCAAATGTCATTTATAAAACAGCTTCATGAACTGTTTATTTGATTATTATATTTTGTCATTCTGTTGCGAGATTCTGTGTTTTGTTTTTTCTTCTTTTCTATTATTTTCTTATTTACCCCATTAACAATCCTCCCTTTTGAATGGTTTGAGTTGACATGTGTGGTTTATTGTTGATTTAAACCGTCCAAAAAGGTGGTTCGTTACACCCCATGTACGGCTTCCCTTGTAGGCTTGCAAAGCCCTTACATAGCTTGAAAAAAATCAGCGGCAGTTGGATGGGCAGGACCTACACCTGGTGCTTTCTTTGTGGGTCCCATATTGTAACGACCCAGAATTTTGAACAAATTAAATTGAAAATATTTAATTAATTTTAAATATTTGAACGATGATTTAATTTGAATCCCCGATATAACTTTGAATTTGGCGGTTAAATTATAAAATTTAATCTATTGAATGCTGAACAAAAATTTGAATCTTCAGTTTTAAGCTGAAGAAAAATATTTCAAAAACTTTTAAAATTCGTAATGATAATACTGAAGATAACAGAAGCTTCAGAATCTAATTTCGAATGGATTTGATCAGTTTTAAATTTCTATTGTTTGAATCGATATTGGAAAATAGCCGTCCGAGGCACAGTCTCGGAATTCGACGAAACCAGTTCCATTGGGTCTGTAATATGGTATTATTACTGGATTTCCAATTTCATATTTTTCGGTGTTAATACGTGAGCACACGATAGATAGACGTGTTGAAATTAAATTGAATTCAATTTAAAATTTAAATTTTAAATTGGGTCAATGTCAGCACATTTTCTTCCATTAAACACGCAGAGAATCACGCCCCGTTGTTCATGCCGAGAATCACGAACGAAAAATCGTGCAAACCATCTTCTTCTATCTGTACGCGATAAATTAAACTAAGCTCCCCCACTTCAATCATTCAGAAGAAAGAAAAAATATTAATGGCCGAAATTCTCGTTCAAATCTAATTGCCGAGACCTCCTTTCTCCCTCTAATTAAAATCAAAAATCGCAGGCGTGTTCTATGTTTCCCCCAAATCAAAATTTGCGTCCCTTTCCCTCTAAAAACAATTCGCGAAGTCGAGCTTCAGACGAGGTCGCGATGGAGCAGCGACGCGTATGGCGATGCGCGCGCGTAGTCCGAGGCGGCGACGATTTGGAGTGGGCGTCGATCAACGTGATTCAAGGTGAAGTCTGGAGTGGGTTCTCGTTTGGGGAAACGAAGGTCACTGGCATCGTCGAAGAGGCGGCGCCGTGGTGGCCGAACAGTGGTCAGAGGTTGCGTGGGCAGCTGCAACTAGGTTGAGGGATAGGGAAGTTCGTCGATCGAAGCTAGGGCACGACATCGCGATGATGTTTCCAGGCGGCGTCGAGAGGGCGAGCTCGAGTTCTGAAGTCAGTAAGGTATCCTTAGTTTACGATTTGATTTTGAGATGTAATGATTTTTGTTGAGATATAAATTTTTAGCAGAGAAAAATAAATTAAAAGTGAATTATTTACAATTGTTTTAATTTAAATTTATATGAGTATGCAGGAAGAAGGAAATTTGATATTTTGTTATTTATAGAAAATAACATTTTTACAGTGAAAAAGAAAAAAAATGTAAAATGATTTATTAAAGGAAACTGATTTAAAGTAAAATAATTTGTTAAAATAAATTTATTTATAGAGAAATTGGTTTAAAATAAATCATTCGATAAAATTAAATAATTCGTTTAAATAAATTAACAGATGGTAATTTATTGTTGATTTATTCAAATATTAATAGATTGTATAAATTATTTATACAAGGTTAAAGTCGAGAAAACAAAAGAAGAATTGGATTGGATTGCAAAATTAAAAGCTAAGGTGAGATCTTCTCACTCAAAATTTAAAGTGGAATTTTTGCAGTTATTGATGATTGCTATTGGATGTGATATTAGATATAGTAGGATATATCTATATATATAGCAATATATACATATTGGCATATGTATATATTGGATTGATTGATTTCCCGCCTCGTATAGCGGATGAGACCCTATTGCGCCGTTAGTAAGCGGATTATTTTTATAAAACCCATATACCGCGATATTCCACCTCGAAGTGGAATTGGTATTGTGCTGACGTCTTTGGATGCAGGGAAACAGGTTGGAGGGATCCAACTGGACCCCTCACATTGATTGAATTTATTTCTACTGTGATGTGATAATCTGTGAATGATTATTGATGTTATTGAATTGATGTCTAGAAATTGTTTGAAAGCTAAAAATTTAGCTGGATGGATGTTTGATATCATTGGATTCCAAAAATAAATGAAATTGAATTTTTGAAATCAAAATAGAAATTTTGAAGTAAATAAATTTTTAGAAGTTGAATAAATTCGAAGAAAAGAATTTAAAAGTATAAAAGCTGATTTTTATAATCTTATTGAATAAATCCCAGAATAAAGTGAAAATGCTAAATAAATGGATTTCATAAAACAGTGATTATAAATTGAAGAATTCAATTTAAATTTGGATTTTTAAATAGATTGAAAGAGACAAAGAAATTTATTTTCTTTAAAAGGAATTTATTTAAAAAGAAATAAGTGAGAAGTCCAATTAGAAATTTAATTGGCAAATTGAAACGAATTTGGAAAATTGATATGACATTTATAGATTTATAAATTGTGAAGTTAAAATGAATGAAATTTATAGATGTATAAATTGTGAAGTTAAAATGAATGAAATTGTAGAATAGAAGATTTATAAGAAATTAACTTATAAATTGGATTTATGTCTTCAAATGAAATATTGATCGAATTTGTTAATAAAGGAGATTTACAAATCGAAGTTGTTATAAAGTAGGAATGAAATTTATAAACGTTGTTTATAAATTCGAAATCAATTGAATTTGATAAATTAAATATAGGAGATTATTAAAGAAGATATATTCACGTTTTTGAATAGCGAATCTTTATTGAAATAAAATGTGTAGAGATGATTGAAATTTGGTTAAGTAACTAATATTCATGATTTTGGACAGGGAATATATTGTTAAGTAAAATGGATTTATTTTCGAAGAAGTGATATTAAAAATGAAGTTAAACATTTTAAAGATGTTTTTAAAATGTGGGAAATATCGAAACCATAGATTTCAACATTTTATTGTTGAAATAGACGTTTTTGAAAAAGAAGGAAATGATGGACTATAACACTGTTGTTATAGTAAATGATTTCCGAAAGGAAATGTTTTATATAGTATTGGGATTTATACACCTATCTTAATTCCGAATCCCTATACTATTAGTTTTGAGTCATCGTAACGATGTTTTACGTGACATTCGTTTTGACTCAGAAAAATGTGTTATAGAAATAGATTTCCTTAAAGAATGGAATATATACTTAATATTGTTTTTAAGTATATCGAATATTTTCAAGTGTTGAAAATAAATAGACTGGTGAATTTTCTTATTATTAATAAGAATGGGAATGCTTTTCCAAAATAAAATGAAACGTTTTTAGAATTTATCTTTGTAAAGATAAATCAAAAATGAATATTGAAATCGATTTGAAAATCGTATATCAGTAGATATTTGAAATATAAATTCAATATGGAATTTATAAAAAGAAATGGGAATTCGTTTTAAAAATAAACGTTGATTTATTTTTGAAGTGTGGAAATTTTATATCTAGTAAAGATATTTTGGAAAATAAATAATTTGGAAAATTATTCGGAATCTGATGATGTTGCGCATCTTTATTGATAGTTAAATAACCAACTATCAATAATTACCTTGAATATGGTATTTGTTGTGAATTGGATGAATTTGAATGCCACACTTATTTTTGAATAAGCGCTCACTATTCGGGTTAGCCGGGAAAGGACCATGGGGTCGTATAACCCATTCCGAATATGTGATACGTCGTTATGAATTGCATTCGAAGACCGGTGTTGAAGACCGGATATTTTTGAAAATGGAAGGATTACCGTCGAGTTACTCTACATCGAATGATCTTCGATTTAGAGGTTTTATCACCCTTAGTGACGGGAAGTCCGGACGTGATTAGAAATTTATCCGGATGTGCAAGGGCTTCGTGAGAAGTGCCTTCGGTTCTGTTCGATCCCGGAACAGACTTGTATGGATTGTGTGTCTGACGTTACAATTTGAGATATAAAGCTGATTTCTTTCAAATACATATCTGTTGGTGGCGGAGAATTTATTCTTTTAGCTTAACACCCTTCTCTGAGACGTACGAGCTCAGAGGTTATGTAGTTGAAATTTATCAGCGATATACTCCCAATTTGGTAACGTGGTATACTGAGTGTTGCTGTGAAATGATCAGTGTTTGATTATTTGTGATATGATCATTTGTTTGATCTTATATCTTTGTGATCATAGGTTGATCATTTGTTTGACCCGAAGCATGGCTTTGTAGAAAGCGTAGCTTTGTGGACGAGACTTCATCGAGCCTCACACCTCGGAAATGGTCAAAACAGGAAGGATGCGGCAAGGTTCTAGGGAGTAGCGCCCCTTAGTGTATGTCATTCCTTCTGGATAGAGGTGGTATCATGGTATGGAGCCCAGATACTCAACCTATGTGGTTTCTGCATTATTATTATTTTGTGGTTTGTTGCGAATCGGGGATCCTCGGGAAGATCGGTTACGATCGGGGGATGGCATACGCGTGTCAGTAGTTACCTATTTTTGCAGAGGTAACCCGGCCTTGTGTTGGCAGAGATCCGGTTAGGTTCTCGGGTCGTCTATTCCAGGGACGTACCCATCGTGGCATAGGAAGTTCCTTAGCCTGACCATTTGTTGGAAATCCAAAGAAACAATACACGACGTGTACGGTTTTAGTTGTATTACCTGCTATGGAATGTGGCGGTAACCTGCTATTGAACATAGTAGCTATAGTAGGCATACGATACTGGTCGTATGTTGGCTAAGATTAATATTATACTTTCGAAATGTTTTCTACACTATGCACTAATAATAATATAAAAAAGGATTTGATTTTGCGTAGTAAGCATCTTTGACTATCATAAGAAGAAATCTCCTCCAATTCTGCGTTTGCATTGTGTGTGTGGCGGGAGGTCTTATGGTAGTTTCATTTTCCAAAAGCATTTCGAATTGACTTTGAAAATTATCCTGTTTTTATTTTAAAAATAACTGTTTTACGATAGCACACCAGTCACCATGACTGACTCGGAGTTTATTGTTCCCTTCTAAACTCTGGGTGCCCACCAATTTCCACACGGACAGCCTAGAGTTATGTTATCAGGGTATTCTGGATATTCTGGAGCTTTGGAAGCAAGCTGGATGGCGAAACGTATCACACGTACTTATTTATTTATTCCACTGTGTATTCTGTATGAGGACAAGTTTATATAACTGTCCATTGTTGTATATTGACTCTGATGATTGATGTATGTGTAAAATGATATAGTTCTTTGTTTTAAAGATTATTCATTTATCTATTATATATTGTTCCGCTGCGATGTGTAAGATTCTGATATTGTTTCTGTTTCTGATGTTGTTCTGTTGTTCTTTCTCTTTTCTTCTCTTCTTCTTCTACTCTTTTCTTCTTCTTCTACCTTTTTCTTCTTCTTAAGCCATCATAGTTCGTATTCCCGTTCATTTTGAGTTAATCAATGGAGATTAGTGGTTAATCAAGAGGTACGGATTTGCGGGCCATGACATTTGGTATCAGAGCATATGGTTAAGCGACAACCCTGCTCTGTTGGGTGTTACTCATTAGAGATAGAGTCAGTAGTACTCTAGAATGAGTTGAGTGTAATAATAGATACGAGTGCGTATTTGTTAGTGAATATAAAATTGTTTTGTATTGTGTTGACTTATCGGTTGATTGTTTATGGATTCTGGTCGGTGCAGTCTAGCTAACTGTAATCGATAGGGGTTTCTAAACTCTAAACAAGATAAACTGACACAGTATTGTTTTAAATAGGGTAAATGGAATAATTTTGCCCAAAACTATTTTTGTATATAAAAGAAATGATTTTCTATGAAGTATTATAGTATATGGATGTTTGGTTGTTATAAAATAATAACATTGAAATATTATCATTGTTATATGAAATGGAATGAGAAATTAAAATAATAACCAAAGATTTGGAAATAAATCCATTTAACGAATGAAATTTATAAATGTGAATTGAAAGATAAAGAGATGAATTCACATACAAATGAAATTTAAAGAATGTAAATTATAAATGTGAATTGTAATTTAAAACGGAATTCCAGAGAAGTTTTTGGAAATGTTTTGAAAGAAATTGAAAATTTTGGAGATTTGGAAGTTTAAATCCTTTTTGATTTAAAAATGAATTTCAAAGGTTTTGAAAAGTATTTTGAGAGATGAAAGCTCTAAACTCTTTTCGGTCGCTGGAAAATAATTCCGATGATGATCGCGACATCACCGGTGTTCATTTTCGGGTTTCCAAAAGAGGAATTGCTGCCAAATTGTTTTAAATAGAAGTTGTTTGAAAATTTGGGTTTTGTTTTGGAAATTAAAAGGGTAATTTGAATTGTTTTCAAAATGATTTTTGAAAAAAAGTTGGAAAGACTCTAGAATCCTATTTAAAATATTTATGGGAATGGTAAAAAGTTGATAACTTATACAATTTGAATTTTGATAGAATAAATTTAACTTAAAGATGAAGTTAAATAAATGTAAGTACAAGTGAATCAATTGTTATTTAATGAAAGCGAAATTGAAAGTTAAGTTAGTGAAATTAAACCTTGAATTGTGAGCTAAATGAAAGAATGGTTCGAAATTGCAAATAAATTCAAGTAAGTAGAAATAAATTTCAAATGAACGGAATTTACAATTGTAAGTGAATAAAATTGAAACTGAATGTTGAAAACAAATTTGAATTTGTAAGTAAATTGGAATTTGTGATAAATTAGTAATTGAAACTAATCTAAAAAGAGCAGTTATGAATGAAAGTTGTTTAGTTAATAAAATAAACCGAATGAAAATATGAAATGCAAATTAAATTGAATGGAATCAATTGCAAATGAAGTGAACTAAAGATAAAATTGAATTCAAATGAATTTGAAATGTAAAATTTAATGGAAATAGATATATAACTTCAACAGTGAAGTAAAAATGTATAAGCAGTTTATATTGAAAAATTCGTAATGGAATTTGCAAAATGGTTTGGATATGTAACTAGATATTATGGCTAGTAGGATACAGGTGTTATGAAGGAATTGGAATTTTTGATTTCAAAGATAATTTGAATTGCTCGACAAAAGGTAAGTATTTGAATTTTAATATGAGATTTGATGATTTCTTCTCTAGCCGCTTGGCTTTTTCTTTTTCTTTTTGAAATCTGAGAGTCCGGAGGGACGTTTTGTAGTCGTGCCGTATTAGCCGCGCAAAGGAGACGCTGGCGAAATTTTTCGAAAATTTAGGGCGTTAGAAAATTTTTGAGAAATTTTTGAAAGTTTAAATTTGAATTTGAATTTAAATTTGAATTTTGAAGTTAAACAATATTGTTTGAAAACTATGAAAGGTTTGGAAAACTAGTTGAAATGATAACGAATCTTTAATAAAAAGATTTGTTTTGACAAAATGATAAAACTATTGGATGTTGAAAAAACAGTAGACGAGTTAAGGACCATTTTTCCTAACTTGTAATTTCGAGGACGAAATTCTTTTAAGGGGGGAAGTCTGTAACGACCCAGAATTTTGAACAAATTAAATTGAAAATATTTAATTAATTTTAAATATTTGAACGATGATTTAATTTGAATCCCCGATATAACTTTGAATTTGGCGGTTAAATTATAAAATTTAATCTATTGAATGCTGAACAAAAATTTGAATCTTCAGTTTTAAGCTGAAGAAAAATATTTCAAAAACTTTTAAAATTCGTAATGATAATACTGAAGATAACAGAAGCTTCAGAATCTAATTTCGAATTGATTTGATCAATTTTAAATTTCTATTGTTTGAATCGATATTGGAAAATAGCCGTCCGAGGCACAGTCTCGGAATTCGACGAAACCAGTTCCATTGGGTCCGTAATATGGTATTATTACTGGATTTCCAATTTCGTATTTTTCGGTGTTAATACGTGAGCACACGATAGATAGACGTGTTGAAATCAAATTGAATTCAATTTAAATTTTAAATTTTAAATTGGGTCAATGTCAGCACATTTTCTTCCATTAAACACGCAGAGAATCACGCCCCGTTGTTCATGCCGAGAATCACGAACGAAAAATCGTGCAAACCATCTTCTTCTATTTGTACGCGATAAATTAAACTAAGCTCCCCCACTTCAATCATTCAGAAGAAAGAAAAAATATTAATGGCCGAAATTCTCGTTCAAATCTAATTGCCGAGACCTCCTTTCTCCCTCTAATTAAAATCAAAAATCGCAGGCGTGTTCTATGTTTCCCCCAAATCAAAATTTGCGTCCCTTTCCCTCTAAAAACAATTAGCGAAGTCGAGCTGCAGACGAGGTCGCGATGGAGCAGCGACGCGTATGGCGATGCGCGCGCGTAGTCCGAGGCGGCGACGATTTGGAGTGGGCGTCGATCAACGTGATTCAAGGCGAAGTCTGGAGTGGGTTCTCGTTTGGGGAAACGAAGGTCACTGGCATCGTCGAAGAGGGGGCGCCGTGGTGGCCGAACAGTGGTCAGAGGTTGCGTGGGCAGCTGCAACTAGGTTGAGGGATAGGGAAGTTCGTCGATCGAAGCTAGGGCACGACATCGCGATGATGTTCCAGGCGGCGTCGAGAGGGGGAGCTCGAGTTCTGAAGTCAGTAAGGTATCCTTAGTTTACGATTTGATTTTGAGATGTAATGATTTTTGTTGAGATATAAATTTTTAGCAGAGAAAAATAAATTAAAAGTGAATTATTTACAATTGTTTTAATTTAAATTTATATGAGTATGCAGGAAGAAGGAAATTTGATATTTTGTTATTTATAGAAAATAACATTTTTACAGTGAAAAAGAAAAAAAATGTAAAATGATTTATTAAAGGAAACAGATTTAAAGTAAAATAATTTGTTAAAATAAATTTATTTATAGAGAAATTGGTTTAAAATAAATCATTCGATAAAATTAAATAATTCGTTTAAATAAATTAACAGATGGTAATTTATTGTTGATTTATTCAAATATTAATAGATTGTATAAATTATTTATACAAGGTTAAAGTCGAGAAAACAAAAGAAGAATTGGATTGGATTGCAAAATTAAAAGCTAAGGTGAGATCTTCTCACTCAAAATTTAAAGTGGAATTTTTGAAGTTATTGATGATTGCTATTGGATGTGATATTAGATATAGTAGGATATATCTATATATATATAGCAATATATACATATTGGCATATGTATATATTGGATTGATTGATTTCCCGCCTCGTATAGCGGATGAGACCCTATTGCGCCGTTAGTAAGCGGATTATTTTTATAAAACCCATATACCGCGATATTCCACCTCGAAGTGGAATTGGTATAGTGCTGACGTCTTTGGATGCAGGGAAACAGGTTGGAGGGATCCAACTGGACCCCTCACATTGATTGAATTTATTTCTACTGTGATGTGATAATCTGTGAATGATTATTTATGTTATTGAATTGATGTCTGGAAATTGTTTAAAAGCTAAAAATTTAGCTGAATGGATGTTTGATATCATTGGATTCCAAAAATAAATGAAATTGAATTTTTGAAATCAAAATAGAAATTTTTAAGTAAATAAATTTTTAAAAGTTGAATAAATTTGAAGAAAAGAATTTAAAAGTATAAAAGCTGATTTTTATAATCTTATTGAATAAATCCCAGAATAAAGTGAAAATGCTAAATAAATGGATTTCATAAAACAGTGATTATAAATTGAAGAATTCAATTTAAATTTGGATTTTTAAATAGATTGAAAGAGACAAAGAAATTTATTTTCTTTAAAAGGAATTTATTTAAAAAGAAATAAGTGAGAAGTCCAATTAGAAATTTAATTGGCAAATTGAAACGAATTTGGAAAATTGATATGACATTTATAGATATATAAATTGTGAAGTTAAAATGAATGAAATTTATAGATGTATAAATTGTGAAGTTAAAATGAATGAAATTGTAGAATAGAAGATTTATAAGAAATTAACTTATAAATTGGATTTATGTCTTCAAATGAAATATTGATCGAATTTGTTAATAAAGGAGATTTACAAATCGAAGTTGTTATAAAGTAGGAATGAAATTTATAAACGTTGTTTATAAATTCGAAATCAATTGAATTTGATAAATTAAATATAGGAGATTATTAAAGAAGATATATTCACGTTTTTGAATAGCGAATCTTTATTGAAATAAAATGTGTAGAGATGATTGAAATTTGGTTAAGTAACTAATATTCACGATTTTGGACAGGGAATATATTGTTAAGTAAAATGGATTTATTTTCGAAGAAGTGATATTAAAAATGAAGTTAAACATTTTAAAGATGTTTTTAAAATGTGGGAAATATCGAAACCATAGATTTCAACATTTTATTGTTGAAATAGACGTTTTCGAAAAAGAAGGAAATGATGGACTATAACACTGTTGTTATAGTAAATGATTTCCGAAAGGAAATGTTTTATATAGTATTGGGATTTATACACCTATCTTAATTCCGAATCCCTATACTATTAGTTTTGAGTCGTCGTAACGATGTTTTACGTGACATTCGTTTTGACTCAGAAAAATGTGTTATAGAAATAGATTTCCTTAAAGAATGGAATATATACTTAATATTGTTTTTAAGTATATCGAATATTTTCAAGTGTTGAAAATAAATAGACTGGTGAATTTTCTTATTATTAATAAGAATGGGAATGCTTTTCCAAAATAAAATGAAACGTTTTTAGAATTTATCTTTGTAAAGATAAATCAAAAATGAATATTGAAATCGATTTGAAAATCGTATATCAGTAGATATTTGAAATATAAATTCAATATGGAATTTATAAAAAGAAATGGGAATTCGTTTTAAAAATAAACGTTGATTTATTTTTGAAGTGTGGAAATTTTATATCTAGTAAAGATATTTTGGAAAATAAATAATTTGGAAAATTATTCGGAATCTGATGATGTTGCGCATCTTTATTGATAGTTAAATAACCGACTATCAATAATTACCTTGAATATGGTATTTGTTGTGAATTGGATGAATTTGAATGCCACACTTATTTTTGAATAAGCGCTCACTATTCGGGTTAGCCGGGAAAGGACCATGGGGTCGTATAACCCATTCCGAATATGTGATACGTCGTTATGAATTGCATTCGAAGACCGGTGTTGAAGACCGGATATTTTTGAAAACGGAAGGATTACCGTCGAGTTACTCTACATCGAATGATCTTCGATTTAGAGGTTTTATCACCCTTAGTGACGGGAAGTCCGGACGTGATTAGAAATTTATCCGGATGTGCAAGGGCTTCGTGAGAAGTGCCTTCGGTTCTGTTCGATCCCGGAACAGACTTGTATGGATTGTGTGTCTGACGTTACAATTTGAGATATAAAGCTGATTTCTTTCAAATACATATCTGTTGGTGGCGGAGAATTTATTCTTTTAGCTTAACACCCTTCTCTGAGACGTACGAGCTCAGAGGTTATGTAGTTGAAATTTATCAGCGATATACTCCCAATTTGGTAACGTGGCATACTGAGTGTTGCTGTGAAATGATCAGTGTTTGATTATTTGTGATATGATCATTTGTTTGATCTTATATCTTTGTGATCATAGGTTGATCATTTGTTTGACCCGAAGCATGGCTTTGTAGAAAGCGTAGCTTTGTGGACGAGACTTCATCGAGCCTCACACCCCGGAAATGGTCAAAACAGGAAGGATGCGGCAAGGTTCTAGGGAGTAGCGCCCCTTAGTGTATGTCATTCCTTCTGGATAGAGGTGGTATCATGGTATGGAGCCCAGATACTCAACCTATGTGGTTACTACATTATTATTATTTTGTGGTTTGTTGCGAATCGGGGATCCTCGGGAAGATCGGTTACGATCGGGGGATGGCATACGCGTGTCAGTAGTTACCTATTTTTGCAGAGGTAACCCGGCCTTGTGTTGGCAGAGATCCGGTTAGGTTCTCGGGTCGTCTATTCCAGGGACGTACCCATCGTGGCATAGGAAGTTCCTTAGCCTGACCATTTGTTGGAAATCCAAAGAAACAATACGCGACGTGTACGGTTTTAGTTGTATTACCTGCTATGGAATGTGGCGGTAACCTGCTATTGAACATAGTAGCTATAGTAGGCATACGATACTGGTCGTATGTTGGCTAAGATTAATATTATACTTTCGAAATGTTTTCTACACTATGCACTAATAATAATATCAAAAAGGATTTGATTTTGCGTAGTAAGCATCTTTGACTATCATAAGAAGAAATCTCCTCCAATTCTGCGTTTGCATTGTGTGTGTGGCGGGAGGTCTTATGGTAGTTTCATTTTCTAAAAGCATTTCGAATTGACTTTGAAAATTATCCCGTTTTTATTTTAAAAATAACTGTTTTACGATCTCACACCAGTCACCATGACTGACTCGGAGTTTATTGTTCCCTTCTAAACTCTGGGTGCCCACCAATTTCCACACGGGCAGCCTAGAGTTATGTTATCAGGATATTCTGGATATTCTGGAGCTTTGGAAGCAAGCTGGATGGCGAAACGCATCACACGTACTTATTTATTTATTCCGCTGTGTATTCTGTATGAGGACAAGTTTATATAACTGTCCATTGTTGTATATTGACTCTGATGATTGATGTATGTGTAAAATGATATAGTTCTTTGTTTTAAAGATTATTCATTTATCTATTATATATTGTTCCACTGCGATGTGTAAGATTCTGATATTGTTTCTGTTTCTGATGTTGTTCTGTTGTTCTTTCTCTTTTCTTCTCTTCTTCTTCTACTCTTTTCTTCTTCTTCTACCTTTTTCTTCTTCTTAAGCCATCATAGTTCGTGTTCCCGTTCATTTTGAGTTAATCAATGGAGATTAGTGGTTAATCAAGAGGTACGGATTTGCGGGCCATGACACATATTAGGGTTAAGCTCGGCTTGTCTTTTGCTTGTAGATACCAACGCAACCAAATCAAGACGTTCATGCCCGAAATCTCAACTGCATCACCAAAGCCGCAACTAACAGGATCATTCATCCTCTTTATCCGTAATTAGGAATTATTAGCAACTTTTCTATAGCTAATATTGGCAAGAATAAAGGAAATCGATATCGTGTTATATTTAAATATAAATCCTTTAAAGAACTTTTTATCTATACATACACACACACTTTTTAGAAACACATTTTGAACAATTTATTTTAAAACCTTTTGGGAAACTTTTAAAAAAAATTTCACGTACGTTTAGCTCCTAAGGAATTTTAAGCCTAGACTCTAATCCAACTGTGACAATCCGCATCTTTCGACACACCGATCCAAAGCCTAGGGTGACGTTTAGACTCTCGTCGGTGCAAAGAAGTATGAGCTATCGGGTTATTAAACATTGCAGAGACTAAGAATAAGAGGATAAAATCCAAGATACATTCTACACTTTTAGATCTTATAGCGGAATGTAGAAGAATATAAATACATAAAATAGTTATCTTAGAAATTTCCTAGAAAACACAGTCTCAAAACATATGCAGTCATAATTTAGAGTTTACAGAAGTATAGAAAATAGTCTGATAAATACTAAGTACGATAAATAGTTATATAGAGAATAATAGGAAATAATAAGCAACTCCTGTGTCATGCCCGCCTCTCCACGTACTAATAGCTGAGCCTATCACCTGCTTCCCTATCCTTCTATAGTGGGGGACAAAGAAAGAAGAGGACTAGATCATAAAAAGTCTGGGGAATGAGTTACATCATTGTATATGGTGATGACATGCAGTTAACTTTATTAATACTCTATGTGACCCAGTATGTTATACTTGTGTATGTAAACTACTTACTAAGGTAGGTTTTGTTAACATAAGGGGTATATTTCTAAACACACCTACACCAACGTCTTGTGAAGGCTTATAATAAGAATCAAACAACTGATCGAAGCTCAAAATAACTATGGATCAACTTATAGCTATTGGAACGTGTAACGACCCACTATTTTGGACCATTCAAATCGACAATAAATCCATACATGTCGGACTTGAATAATTCAAAACAATAGATTGTAAATATAAATTTGGCAAAACTCAGAATATACAGTAAATAAATCACAGTTTACAGACACAGAGTAATATAACAATGCAGCGGAAGCAAAGAAATAGTAGTTCATGAAGCTACTATATATGTACATCAGAGTTAACAAGACACAATATGTAACATTCCCCCTTCTGACCGCCTCCAGTCGGTAATTAAACCAACTCGAAACGTTCAAAAAGACGAATTGTTATTTAGTTTATAAGGTTTAAACAGAATCAGCCACAGAAACACAGAATAATAACAATGAATTAAAACAAATGAATCTTTATTTCATTACTATAAATCTTTTTGAATACATCAGAGTTTATACAATTTTAATACTGATACAGCGGAATATCTTAAAATACAATTTTCTTCTGAAAATTAAAGTGATTCTTTTCTCTCTCTCTAACTTCGCTGCTCGAAAATCTTCAAGCTGTAAAATACTCGGTCTGACCCGAGTATTATATTCAAAAGAAAATAATACACAGGTCAGTCTAATTCAAACCAGTTTATTAGTGCATAGAGACAAAAATCAAATAGACGACAGTCACAATAATTCCCGTCTATCCGACTCTTTAAACAAAGAAATCGGATGATGGTTGATATAACACTTAACAGAAATTGTCACTTTAAAACCATCAAAACTCGATTGGCTGCCGTACACGCACGCATGTACTGCCTCGCCACTATCGCACGAAATACACAAAAGCTCAATGAAAGTCATAAATGATCACAAGGTCAAACCCAGAAGTACCGGATTCAACTCAAGTGAATTCAGAAACAAATCCCAGCAGGGGAAAAACTGCAAATACATGAGGGATATGACGATGAAGACTGCAAGTCAAGTGCCAGTGAACCATATATAAGGAATGCAAATTTTGACATACGCAAAAACTACACACTGGACAGCATGTCAAAGAAACAAGTGATACCCCAGAGTACACGTGAACTACATGCCTCGAAGAACAGGCAGTAAAGGAGACAAACACGTGATATACACTTGAGTGCAACAGTGGATAAAGTAAGTGCAGACAAGTCTAATACAATTACACATGACAATGTACAAATGCAATAGTAATATCTTCAAAAAAATGAGGGGTTTTAATATACCGAACTATGCAACAACAGGTAGAAGTCAATTGGTAGATTCAAATGCAACTGACTTGAAAGAATAAGCATATGGAACAACATATATGCAGACAGCAAACTCAACCAGCAAACTCACTTGTACTTCAAAATGATCAAAATGGCTCACAGATCAGACAACAAAAGTCAATGGAGGCTACAATACAACATGAATGCAAACCAGTGTGAATGCAAGCTGCAAAGACCACATACATGAATGCATCACATAAACAAATGCACAGTGATACTACAAGAGTGAACACAGCTACAACATCAAGTGCAGACTACTAATTCAAGTCCAACAGACCAACTACTACATGAACCAGAGTATGCAGGTTACAACTGCAAAATCAGTGGACAAGTATGGACTGAGCCTGAGCTCGAGCTATGGAAACTACAACCATACAAACTCTACAAGTGCATGCAACAATGCAAATGCCACAAATCCAAAGACTCTGCAATGTTTCATGCAAGATGATACATGATAAATGATCAGATAAAGACTGCAATTCAATAACAATGCAACCAAATACACTAAGACATGATCTGATGTCAAAGCCAAGTGGAAGACTCAGTGCAACTACAACAGAATGAACTACAAAAGATCACTCGTATGAAGATTTCAAGCAACACCAATATCTACAACAAATGCAACTGCAAGTGCACATGAACAAGGGAAACTAGTTGGCAACTGCATATGACCAGAGGGAACTACATGAATGCACAGCCACTAGTTAATGCACAGACTACATGGATGCAACTCGACTACAGTTCAACATGCAGCTATCAGACTGGAATTAATACGAGCAAGGTAGCATGGTAATGTCGAACACAGTGAACAGATTCAAGTGAAACAGAGGTGATGTCAGAATGAACAAACAAAGACCAATGAACAAAATAAGCAACTGTTCAAGTAACAAACATCTATGAAGTCAGAATGCACAACAGGTCATATATGCAGTATGTACAAGTTAGGAAGCCATATATCATCACCGAACTAAAACAACATCAGGGATAAAATGATCAAGCATGTACAAACTGTTTCAGTAAAGATCAAAAGTCAGGTGAGGAGGTCAAGATCAACCATGAACAAGTTAGGCCGTATATTAGACCAGCAACAAAATGACCAAACTTTGCATTTTAAATTCAAGAATATATGCATACACGCATCATATGTATATATGCACATATATAGACTTGAATAAACAGGTCACAGTGAAAACCAAGCTACAGAAAAACAACTTAAAATGACATAGCACTGGAACTCAACAAACCCAACAACATGGCATGATATTGTTGAATACAAGAAAAGAGTGTGTGTGTCGAATCAATGCAGACTCAAAGAAACAACATCAAAAGTGAACAAGCAAACATATACGAATTTGAACTGTTCGAATAAGATGTGAGTAAATATGAATTACTCACCTTCGCTATCGGATTGGGGCTAGAATCGAACAAAGTTAGAGGTAATATTTTCAAAAATCAACAGAGAAGATAAAGCAACTATCGATGATCGAATACATAGAACAGAAGATCCATCGAACAAGGACGAAAGTCGAACAAATCAATATCGTTGCACCCACATCCAAAATCATCAATACAGTGGATAAACAAAAATCGAACTACCTTAGTACGAAACGAGGAAAGAATTAGATGTGAGGGGCGAAAACCACTCACCTGTTGTTTGAAACAATCGCGAGCAAGGGACGACCTAGCTCCTGCAGTTGAAGTCGTGGCCCTCAAGGAGACGAGCGCGATCGACCGAAGCTATGGAGGTCGGTCGCCTTTGA
Organism: Allium fistulosum; assembly: GCA_030737815.1. Taxonomy (NCBI): domain Eukaryota; kingdom Viridiplantae; phylum Streptophyta; class Magnoliopsida; order Asparagales; family Amaryllidaceae; genus Allium; species Allium fistulosum. Next base: position 881,674,298 of record CM060903.1, read on the forward strand.
TTGGAAGGAAACCCTAGCTTTTGGAGACGAGCGAAAACAATATCGAAGCCGAAGCCCTAACTTTCAGATTGGAGGAAGAAAGAAACTCGTGGCCGCCATTTTTATTTCTCTTCGATTTTTTTTCTTAGGGTTACGAATGAGAAATCAAAGAGGAACGATTGAATAAAATAAAAGGAGAAGACAACGTACGTGATGGCGAGAATACAGGGTAGGGTGGCTGATAGGTACGCGACTTTGCAGAGATAGGGGGGAGAACGTGGTTTTGCAGAAGGGAACGTGGTATAGGGTGGCTGGTATGATATATTTTTTTCTTTTATTTTTAAATTTTGTTTTTATTATTTTTATTTATTTTGTTTCTATAAATAAACTTATACTTTTAAATTTTGTAGATATTTTCTTTTGTTTCATTATCATAAATATTAAATTCATTTGCATATTTCATAACAAAATGTCAAAAACGTAGAGTTTTAATTATTATTATTTTTTATTGAATAAGGTAAATTTGATTTTTAAAATCCAAAGATTCTATATTTTAAAATTTTCGAAACAAATTTCCTTATTATTTATAAATCCTGATTCAAATTTAAATTCAAATATATTCCTCATATTTTAAACTTGAACAATTCAAACAATTTCACAATTTAAATCAAAATTTAATTCAATTATTAATTTTAAATTAGTTTAAAAATTCGGGATCGTTACAAACTCCCCTCCTTAAAAACTTTTCGTCCACGAAAAGGAAAGGTCGTTAAAATTTCATTAATATTTATACTCTACAAAAATTTTCTAAGCTTGAAACTCAATACAAATAAATGAATATAGGATTCATTTCATTTGTTTAATCTCACTAGTTTTTTTATTATCTCCTTTGTTTATTGGTTTCTAAAATCAAAACGCAAAAGTCTTTTACCAAATTTTTCGACTTACAAAACTCAGATTTAAACTTTAAAATTCTTCACGTTAGAGATTTATATAATATATCTCTTCCAAAGCTGTGAACTTTCAAAACATTTCAAAGATCCTCTTCCTTAATTCATTAAGTCGGAATTTTCAAATTTTAATTTCAAACTATTGATTTGCTATTTACAGTTTGAAAATACTTGCTAACTCGAAATTTAACAAGTCCATCTTCGTTCTCACAGACATTAGACATACGCTGGCCAGGCGCAGGTCTAAAAATCTCCAAGTACTAAATATACTTGCTTCAATTCCCAGTGAAAATACTTTAAAAATTCTTTTTCAAAAATGGATATGGAAAGCACGTTCCCCCATGGATCACAGTTTACCCGGCGGTTACGCTACTATCCCAGTAGAATCGCTTGTAACCGTAGATTTCACATCTCTCTTGAATTTCGCCATGGTTGTTGCCATAGATCGCGGTCCACGCGGCGGTTACGCTACTATCCCAGTAGAATCGCTTGTAACCGTAGGCATCTCACCCCTCGAATTTCGCTTGGCGCTTAGATTGCAGTTTACTCGGCGGTTGCGCCACTATCCCAGTGGAATCGCTTGTAACTGTAGGCATCTCGCCCCTCAAATTACGCTAACATACATCATAATCAACATGATCCCATCACGAGGGATTCTAGTCCAAATGGACATTCCAACTTATGGAAAATTCTACGTAGCTACGAATTTCAAATGGACACTCATCACGAGTTCCAATACCTTCTCCAATAATAAATGGAAGGTACTTTTCCATATCCTCGGTTTGGAAAACATAATATCATATATATGTAGTACTTCATTTCACATTTCGTACATATCATACCCATGTAAACTTACATAAGGTTTTCCATAATAATTACTTTCCAAACTAACGGTTTTCAAATTTTACCGCATTCATATATATATATATAAGTTCTGAAAACTTACATATCCATATTCATAACAAAATCGAGGATTTCAAAATTTTCCTCTAAGTCGATTTAGAAATTTTAAGGTTATCTCAAACCCAATTCATATTCATAATTCCATTTATTATCGACTTCACATTCGATTTGGATCACACGTTACATCGTCAATTCTCAACACAGAATTGATGTCTATCGATATATAACCTCTGAGCTCGTACGTCTCAGAGAAGGGTGTTAAGCTAAGAGAATAAATTCTCCACCACCAACAGATATATATTTAATAGAGATCAATTGCTATGTCATCAATTCACAATGTTAGACATACAATCCAAATCATCATCTGAAATTCAAAGCTCAACTTATATTGTCTTTGGTGTCGAAGTTAAACTCAATTTTAACTTAACGATTCAATCTTTTTGAAAAATTTCAAATTGAACAAATTGTTCAAATTTCTCATTTAACTTTTCAACTTCGACTTTGAAAATGAATTTCAAATCATTTATCCCTTACGGAATATATTCACAATATTTCATTTCATATTGGAAAAACATTTCCATACTTATTTAAAAATAAGTAATTCACAAATCCATTTATTTTCAACATTTGAAAATATTCGATATACTTTAATCAAAATTAAGTATATATTTCATCTATAAGGAAATCATTCTCTTTTACACATTTATTTGAGTTAAAACGAATGTTACGTAAAACATCGTTACGACAACTCAAAATTACTAGTATAAGGATTCGAAATTTAGATAGATGTATAAATCCCAATACTATACAAAACATTTCCTTTCGAAAATCATTTACTATAACAACAGTGTTATAGTCCACCATTTCCTTTTATTCGAAAACGTCTATGTCAACAATGAATGTTGAAATCTATGGTTTCGATATTCAATGCCTTTTAAAACATCTTTTAAAACAATTAACTTCGTTTTAAAATACCGCTTTCCCAAAACATGTCCATTTTATTCAATAATATATTCACTGTCCAAAATCGTGAATATACATCTTTTAACAAGCTATAAGAATTTACTTATCAAAATAAGTCATTTCCGGATTTATAAACAACGTTAAAAATTCCATTTCTATTTATAAAGACTTCAATTTATAGTTTGAATTCCGCATACTTTTCACAATATTGGTTTTAAACCAACTTCAAATTTTCCAATACTAAGTTTTCCACTTAACTTAATTCTCTGCAAGTTCAAATTTAAATTCATCATTGAATCTATTAAATTTATTATGGATTGTCATGTTGACAACTTCAAAATTTTCAAATCTAATGCCCATTTGAACTTTGCATCTGCTTTCTATTTCCAAAATAATCAACTAGTTCTTTAGTAAATCATTCATCGAATTGATTTTCAATTAAATCACATTTGATTTATTCACATTGGATTTTTCTAACATTCATTCATATTCAATTAGTTTACTTTCACTAATTTATATACAAGTTAGTTTGCTTTCAATTCAAATCAAACTTGATTCTATTTAGATTTACTTATCTTTCAATTTGAATCCAATTACTTAGCTTCCAATTTTCATTAATTCAATTTCATTAACACTTAGTGAATTTCTATACAATCAACTGGCAAAACCAAATTTATTTACTTTGCTTACATTCAATTTGGTTTAACACATTTAATTTCAATTGGTTTATATTCTAATTCACTTTTACAATTAAAGTTGAATTTCCTTTATATAACTCAATTCATATTCATTACTTCACTTTATTAATTCATTTTGATATCAAATTCAACCTCATTCAACATTACTTAAGCTATGTTTCATTTTATCTTCACTTGCATTTATTTTCACCATACAACTTAAGTTCGTCTCAAATTTATTTGAAATTCTATTATATTTATCTTTACTAAAGTCAAATTCATATCACATTTCAAAATTCAGATTTTGTTTTACTTAACAAAACTGTTTAACCATTTTAACAATTTGTTTTACTTAAATTTTCTCATTTCATAAGTTATACAACTTATTAATTTAAACTTCCCAATTCATATTATATAATCACTTATCTTTTATGTAACAACCCCGTATTTTTCAAATATTTTTTTTAATTGATTTTTCCAGATTCAAAAGCTTTATTTATGAAAAGAATAAATTTTGATATTTTAAATATAAACTTTGACTTTGATGTGGATTAGAATTCCAAATATGACTAAATTTAATATTTCATGAAAATGTGAATTTTGGTCAATAGTCAAACTTTGACTTTTAAGTTTAAATTTTTAATAGTTTGAAATTATAAATTTTATCTTTTATTATGAAAATAGATTTAATAACTTGAACACTACTTTTAGTTTCATTGAAAACGGAGTTAAAATGTAAAAGTTATGTACATTTCAATTTTTAGTATAATTTGTTTATTTGTGCAATTTTGCCTATTTTAAATTTTTTTAAATCATATTTTCTTTCTTATATTTTGTTTTAATATGTGTTAATATGTTTTTTATGTATATTTTGTCTTTTTATGTTTTTAAATTGATAATAGTATTTTTCCAAAATTTACTGTATTTAATTTTCATTTTTAAAGGCTGTTTTCCTATTTTCTGCTATTTTCTTCATTAAAAATTATATGTAAATTAAATTTTAAATATTTATTTTGTGAATATATTTTTATTTTATCTATTATTTATGTTTAAAAATATATTGCAAGCTCATATGAATTTTCTAAAAAAATTTCTATTCAATTTCAAAATTTTCTAGTCTAGTTCACTGTTTTAACTATTTTCCTTAATTCTACTTTATATAATCAATAAATATTATATATATTTTTATATTTTATCAAATTTTCGAATTTTTAACTGGAATTTCTGTTATTATCAGAAATATAAACTTATAAAAATGAATTAAAGAAATTTGAAAGGCCTTAAACTTTCTATCTTCCTAAGGCCCTTTTATTTTCTAACCCTTCTACTTTTTAACCTAACTTTTCATTCAATTGGCAACATCTCCTCATTTCTTCAGCCGCCACTTTTTTTTTCTCTCATTCACGAAATTCCAAAGCTCCTAAACCCTAAAAAAATATGGCTTCCATTCTCCTCTTATCTTCTTCCTTTATCTCTTCTTTACTTCACAATTTCCATTGATTTTGCCTTCCTCCTCTTCTAGCTTTGCTTGGCCTCTACCACCTTCATCTCCACCATCCTCTCCACCTTCAGCCCCACCACCATCTACAGCAGCACCTCCTCCTCCTCCACTGACCATGACAAGCCATGCCCATCCATTTAAGTTAGCACCACAAAATTGCACAAAAACCCTTCCAAACAATGCCTAAACCACATATGCTTCACCACCACCTTCATCTATCGCCTTGGCCACCCCTAGAACCACCACCACCAGCAACTACATGACCTTTGGCTACTGCTGCACCATCACCCTCCACTGTCCAGACCTGTACCATGCATGGATGAGCCAAGCAATGACCAAGTCGAGCCTTGTTGTGACCAAAACTTCACCTATTTGCCTTGTCCATTGATATTCTTCATGTTGCATCTCCTACCCTTCACATCACTTCATGTTGCCATGCTTAGGTGTGCTAAACCTGACCTATATGATGCTAACCTGAGCCCAAACACATCATGGCTGAGCACTTGATCCCCTATAGTCAAGCATTTGAATGGTAAAGGCAAAGTCTTGTCTTTATTGCTTTGAATTTCAATTTGTTCAACATTGTTTTATGTTAAGTATATTCATGTGCTATATTGTTTTGTCTTGTTTGGGTATTGTTTACAAGATGATATCTTGGCTATTTTATTCCACTCAAATCAAAGGTCGTGCCTTCTGGATCCGTTGTGTCATTCTAATTGATATCTCCAGCATAAAAAGTGAGTTATTCTCACCAGACAATATGTACCTATATAACAAGTAAATTGACACCCTGCGAATCTGTAGAAATATATTATCAAGTTTTATATGCTTATATTATTATCATATGATGTTCACACCTGTTATTATACCTGTTATATCATATGTCACTGTTATTTAATGTTATTCTGTTATTTATATCTGTTATCACCATTGCAAGTTCCCTGTAGATTAGAATCACTATGGGTTGAAATGATACATACCCGAACGGACTTTAGAATAGGGAAAAATCGTTATGGGCTGAAATGATAGGCCTGAACGATTTTTATTTAAAATTATTTTAACTTGGGATTGCGGGTTTGAAATGATAGAACCCGGATTTTTCTTTTTTTTTAACTGCGGATTGAAATGATACATATCCGTATCATTTGACCTAAGTTAGAAAATTATATACAGGCCCGTGGTTATTTTATAAAGTGTTTTGGATATTTTTAAGTATTTTAAAAATTATAAATTTATGAAATTTGATTTAAATATATTTTGAAATGTTTTAAAATAAAGAAATTATGATTTTTCTATGTGTTAAAAATGTAATTAATGAATGGTTTAACTGGATTTTTGAAATATAACTTAAGTTGGAAATTTGGAATTTTGGTTAAAAGTGATATTTAGGTTATATAAATAAAATGGATATTAAATTTTATTTGGAAATGGTAAATATGATAATTTGATTAAATTTGAATTTAAGTGATTTATTAAAGTATTAAGTATTTTTCTATGAATTTAAGTGGTTAAATAAATGAATGTTTAAAAGTGATCTTTTAAAATATAACTTGACTTGGAAATGTGAAATTTGGTTTTAATTAAAGGTTTAAGTTAATTAAATAAAATTGGAAATTTAGTTAAATTTGTGAAATGGTAATTTAAATTTGAAGTGTTAAGTTATTTGTTGAAATGTGAAGAATTGGAAACTTTTACACTTAAATTTATTAAGTAAATTGTTGAAAATTGGATTTAATTATAAGAAATTTATTGTGAAAAAGATACATGTTAAATGATATGTAAATGAACATTTTAAATGTTAAAATATGATTTTTAAAATGTTTATGTGTTTTAAATTGAAGTTATTTAATTGCTGGAAATACACTAACACCTGAAATCTACTTTTAATAGCATTCAGAAATGCTATAGATTCTGTTTTGAACTAAAATTGTGTAAAAAGAGCTATTACAGCATTTCTGAAATGCTGTAGTTGCTGTAATTGAACTTATAGGCTAATATTGAACTCAGGCCTATTATAGCATTCTCTGGAAATGCTATAGTGGTCTGCAGTCTTTGCTGAAACCAAATTTAACCCTTGTTTTGAAATCTGAACTACCGCAGCACTTCTGAAATGCTGTCTTTTCTGTTTTGTACTATAATTCAACTAAAACTGAGTTTTAACAGCAGTTTTAAGTGCTGTTTTTGCTGAATTAAAAATGTTTTCAAATATAACTTATAGCAGTTGTTTTAAATGCTGTGAAATGCTGAAATTTTAATAATTAGGGTTTTTGACTTAGTAAACGAACTCAGAATGGTTTGAAACTTTGGAAATTGAATACTTGATTTGAAAATATAATAATTACACTTTTAAAAGGTTTAAATGAATTATTTTGATTGGAATATAAACTATTTAAAGGTGATTTGAAATGATAGTAAATGAACGATATCTTTGAATTTAAAAGGTATGTAAAGTTGAATATTTGGATTTGAACTGATAGGATATTTTATTTTATTAAAATGATTTGAAATGAAGTTTTGTAAGGATATGATATTTTATTATATTAAAATGATTTGAAATGAAGTTTTGAAATTATATGAAAATTTAAATATATGGAAATGGTTTGGAATTGATTTAATCTTTATTTTGATAAAGATATGGTTTGAAATGATATTTTATTTTGAAGTAAAGTATTGTTTTTAAAAGTTATAACCACGGGTTATAATAACGTTGGGTTGTTAAAGAGACCGGGATCAGATATGGACATACTCTCTGTCTTACCGAAAACCACTTTGGCAACTGTGTACGCGGTGGAGATTCCAGAATGAAGTAGGATGGTGGCGACGTTCTTAAGGTATGTTACGTAGACCCAACTCCCGTGAGTTGGCATAAGGTGGCTAAAACAGGAGCGATCTCGGACCAGTGAGGTAGCACCTCTTCTCGGACACATTTCTTCGATATTATACTCTTACTTGTGATTTGACTAGATGGCCATCCTCCGATTTGGGAATGTTGTTCGAGGTGGAACGGTAGTGGCTGCTATGCGTATCCATCAGTCCGTGTGCGTAATTGGTATATCTACCCTGGCATTGCCTAGTTGTGCCGTGTCACCTACCATATCGAGCTTTACTACGATTATGATTTTAAGATCCGACCGCGTTAAGGTTCTCCATCCCCTTAACGCTATTTTCCGATATGATTATACTTTACTTATTTAGACACTATTATAATAACGAATATTACTACATAGTAGATAGTTTAACGGATCCTTAGAGGATGGGCGGTCCCAAGCATCTTCTAAGTTACTTGTACCATTATTACAGTTCACTTGAGTTGGTTTACATTATATAAGTATATATTGTCCTGACTCGAGTGTTTTGTGTTTTGCTTTACGCTCGGGTCAGCCTGAGTTATTCACAGATTTGGATTTCCACTCTCTTGGAGATTTGAATCGCTGGAGATTATCTGCTTGTCATGTCCTATCTATTTCAGTTCCGTTGTTCTACTCAGCTTGTACTTGGTTATTTTATTGAGACTTTTGTTGTACTCTATTTCTTCTGTTGTATCTTATGTAACTCTGATATATTTATATAGTAGCTTCATGAACTACTATTTCTTTTACTTCCGCTGCATTATTTTACTCTGTGTCTGTGATCTTATTTACTGTATATTCTGAGATTTGCCAAATTTTATTTACAACGCGGTATTTTGAGCAATTCAACTCCGGCATGAGTGTCTACCTATACACTTATAATGGATGCGAATGGTTGAAAATATCGGGTCGTTACAGTTGGTATCAGAGCTTTGGCTTTGAGGCAAAACTCAGCATATGGAGTAGATTTATTTACAGAATCACTTTCGTTCGAGTTTGAATCTTTTCCTCTTGATTCAAAATTCCTTTGAATTTTTGGAACGTTCCCTGCGGTTCCAAAATTCATTCTTGTCCCTCACTATTCATCTTCTTTTGATTTTGGAGTATCACATAACCCCACTTCGAATGATCTTTATAGTAAATTGGCGGTCTCGCCAATATTCTAATTTTCTTGTAAAGGGGTGAAAATCCTTTACAATCAGCATCGATTAACCAGAGATTTATATTTATCCTTGGTTTAGATTCTAATATCTTTTGTTATTCCAAACTCTATCTCTTGAGATCGAAGGTAGATTTACCCTAGAAAATCCACATTTGATCTTATCCATTAAGTCACGGTTGACCCGGTTAAGGTTGTCCGCGATTTATCTAAGCTTACCCATCTCTCTACTCTGTTTAATCATCTTGTCTTTTGTTCCAATCTATCTTCCAAACATTTTGAACTGTACTTGTAAATTAATGTTTTGTTTTATATTGTGTTGTTTGAGTTGTTGATGTTGATTTGGGTTTCCGATCGATTCGTCTGATCAACGCTATCGATAGGATTTCTAAAACACTTTGACAGAACAAACTGACACAATATTATTTTAAAATTTGGTTTATGAAATAAATTTGGATATATAATTTTATGGAACTTAATAAATTGATTTAAATTGATAATTTGAAATGATAATACTTGATTTATCATTTATTGTTCTACAAATGAATTTATAAATAGTTGTTTATAAATTTATTTGGGAACTGAAATGAATTTAAAACAAGAAAGTTAAAGAATTTAATTTCCGATGGTTTCAAACCTTGTGTTTAAAATTTTTAAAAGGATATTATTTAAAGTATTTTGAATAAAAATTTGTCTCTAAAGGATTTTAAAGTTTAAAAATTTAGTGCTCTTCTCTTTGTCGCTGGAAAATAATTTCGGTGATGACTGCAGCATCATCGACGTTCATTTTCGAGTTTCGAAGTGAAGAAACCATTCTGTAGTCTTGCTACAGCTTTGTTTTGGAAAATCTGATTGATTTGAATTTCTAAAATATGACTGGATTATAATATATATAAAGATATATGATTTAAATTTGATTTAACATATTATGTATATATAATTACTTATCTCCAAATGGTTTGAAGATGTTCGAAGATTCAAATTCTTAAATTTTATCTTGAAGAATAATTTCAATTATAAGAAGAAAAAATAAAAAATTTGGATAAATGATTCAAACTTGAGATAATTGAATTGGAAAGTTTTATTTGTATAATACAATTGCATTCAAATATAACTTACCTTAAATTTTTTTTGAAGTTAACAATGTAATTGGATAATATGCAGTACAGAAATGATTTTATAAATAAAATTTGAGTGGTTATAATAAATGTTATACACTTAAATTTTAGTTATAAAAGATTAACAGAGGTAAATAGTGAAAAAGGAATTTAAAGAGATTTTATTTAAATAACTTAATAATCAAATTTGATTTAATATGGAACCTTAAGTCTAACCTAGGAATTTTAATAATGGTTATTTCCTGAAACGAATATGTTGTATAATAAATAATGTATCTTTGAATAGATAAAATAAAATACATTGGAATAGGACATTTTGTAATAAAGTTTATTTAACTTGAATTCATAGTTTAATTGATGTCTAAATGAATAAATGTGTAAAGGAATTTGATTGTTATATTTGCTATGATAAATATTTTATTTATGAAATAGATATGTCTTGAAAAATGAATAATTATGATTTAAATAGTTAAAATGTATTTTAACATCACTAAAATTTGATAATTGAGAATTTGGTTTTCAAATGAAATTTTAAGTGTAACTTATTAAAGGAATATCTATTTATGAAATGGGTATTTTAAATAAAGTGTTAGGTTATGTGTTAAATTAAGAGCTAACTAAAATAGTGAACTTTTAACTTAATAAATGAAGTATAGTTTGATTTGAATATTCCATTCATAAAGTTTGTTTAATAAGTCATAAGTTAAATGATATCCAAATAAATATTTCTGGAATTGAACTGATTTGAAATATTAATATATCTACTGTAGCATTTTATAAGTACTACTATTTTGAAAATACAATGTTTTGGAAATTTTTATAATTAAATGAACTTAGAAATGTTACAACTTTAAAATGAATATTATTTGACCTTGAATTAAAATGGTTTAAATGAAGATTACTTTTTTTAGGGTGTTATGATTTTCTAAGTATTATGTTTTTTTTAAAAGAATAACTTGTCCAAAGTGTTATGATTTTAGCAGTGTGATTTCCAAATGATAAACATCCCTAAATTGTTATGATTTCAAAGCATTATGGTTTTAAATTTATTATCTGGTTTTGTTTTTTCCAAACTATCTTTTGGTTGTCCTTATTTCCCTTATCTTGTTACAGAATGGGAAGGCTATTGCTTATACCAGTCTATTTAGAAATCTTTCTGTAATCTATGATAATCTTTGTTACTCATCTGGATCTGAACACTGTTTTTCCATTCATAGACTGTCGGTCAAGTGAAAGGGAGATTCAGACTCTAGAGGATCTTTTTCGTGCTTATATTCTTGATTTGATCACCTCCATCTTGTTAAACTTACCTATAACAATAATTATCAGGTGTAATTCCAATCGTCTTATCATCTTGTCTTAATTCTATTTCATTCTATCTTTTTCTGTGCTTTCCCGTACCTCGTTCCTTTTCGGGGACGAAAAGTTTTGAGTGGGGGAGAGTGTAACAACCCTGTATTTTTCAAATATTTTTTTTAATTGATTTTTCCAGATTCAAAAGCTTTATTTATGAAAAGAATAAATTTTGTTATTTTAAATATAAACTTTGACTTTGATGTGGATTAGAATTCCAAATATGACTAAATTTAATATTTCATGAAAATGTGAATTTTGGTCAATAGTCAAACTTTGACTTTTAAGTTTAAATTTTTAATAGTTTGAAATTATAAATTTTATCTTTTATTATGAAAATAGATTTAATAACTTGAACACTACTTTTAGTTTCGTTGAAAACGGAGTTAAAATGTAAAAGTTATGTACATTTCAATTTTTAGTATAATTTGTTTATTTGTGCAATTTTGCCTATTTTAAATTTTTTTAAATCATATTTTCTTTCTTATATTTTGTTTTAATATGTTTTAATATGTTTTTTATGTATATTTTGTCTTTTTATGTTTTTAAATTGATAATAGTATTTTTCCAAAATTTACTGTATTTAATTTTCATTTTTAAAGGCTGTTTTCCTATTTTCTGCTATTTTCTTCATTAAAAATTATATGTAAATTAAATTTTAAATATTTATTTTGTGAATATATTTTTATTTTATCTATTATTTATGTTTAAAAATATATTGCAAGCTCATATGAATTTTCTAAAAAATTTTCTGTTCAATTTCAAAATTTTCTAGTCTAGTTCACTGTTTTAACTATTTTCCTTAATTCTACTTTATATAATCAATAAATATTATATATATTTTTATATTTTATCAAATTTTTGAATTTTTAACTGGAATTTCTGTTATTATCAGAAATATAAACTTATAAAAATGAATTAAAGAAATTTGAAAGGCCTTAAACTTTCTATCTTCCTAAGACCCTTTTATTTTCTAACCCTTCTACTTTTTAACCTAACTTTTCATTCAATTGGCAACATCTCCTCATTTCTTCAGCCGCCACTTTTTTTTTCTCTCATTCACGAAATTCCAAAGCTCCTAAACCCTAAAAAAAATATGGCTTACATTCTCCTCTTATCTTCTTCCTTTATCTCTTCTTTACTTCACAATTTCCATTGATTTTGCCTTCCTCCACTTCTAGCTTTGCTTGGCCTCTACCACCTTCATCTCCACCATCCTCTCCACCTTCAGCCCCACCACCATCTACAGCAGCAACTCCTCCTCCTCCACTGACCATGACAAGCCATGCCCATCCATTTAAGTTAGCACCACAAAATTGCACAAAAACCCTTCCAAACAATGCCTAAACCACATATGCTTCACCACCACCTTCATCTATCGCCTTGGCCACCCCTAGAACCACCACCACCAGCAACTACATGACCTTTGGCTGCTGCTGCACCATCACCCTCCACTGTCCAGACCTGTACCATGCATGGCTGAGCCAAGCAATGACCAAGTCGAGCCTTGTTGTGACCAAAACTTCACCTATTTGCCTTGTCCATTGATATTCTTCATGTTGCATCTCCTACCCTTCACATCACTTCATGTTGCCATGCTTAGTTGTGCTAAACCTGACCTATATGATGCTAACCTGAGCCCAAACACATCATGGCTGAGCACTTGATCCCCTATGGTCAAGCATTTGAATGGTAAAGGCAAAGTCTTGTCTTTATTGCTTTGTATTTCAATTTGTTCAACATTGTTTTATGTTAAGTATATTCATGTGCTATATTGTTTTGTCTTGTTTGGGTATTGTTTACAAGATGATATCTTGGCTATTTTCTCCACTCAAATCAAAGGTCGTGCCTTCTGGATCCGTTGTGTCATTCTAATTGATATCTCCAGCATAAAAAGTGAGTTATTCTCACCAGACAATATGTACCTATATAACAAGTAAATTGACACCCTGCGAATCTGTAGAAATATATTATCAAGTTTTATATGCTTATATTATTATCATATGATGTTCACACCTGTTATTATACCTGTTATATCATATGTTACTGTTATTTAATGTTATTCTGTTATTTATATCTGTTATCACCATTGCAAGTTCCCTGTAGATTAGAATCACTATGGGTTGAAATGATACATACCCGAACGGACTTTAGAATAGGGAAAAATCGTTATGGGTTGAAATGATAGGCCTGAACAATTTTTATATAAAATTATTTTAACTTGGGATTGCGGGTTTGAAATGATAGAACCCGGATTTTTCTTTTTTTTAACTGCGGATTGAAATGATACATATCCGTATCACTTGACCTAAGTTAGAAAATTATATACAGGCCCGTGGTTATTTTATAAAGTGTTTTGGATATTTTTAAGTATTTTAAAAATTATAAATTTATGAAATTTGATTTAAATATATTTTGAAATGTTTTAAAATAAAGAAATTATGATTTTTCTATGTGTTAAAAATGTAATTAATGAATGGTTTAACTGGATTTTTGAAATATAACTTAAGTTGGAAATTTGGAATTTTGGTTAAAAGTGATATTTAGGTTATATAAATAAAATGGATATTAAATTTTATTTGGAAATGGTAAATATGATAATTTGATTAAATTTGAATTTAAGTGATTTATTAAAGTATTATTGATTTTTCTATGAATTTAAGTGGTTAAATAAATGAATGTTTAAAAGTGATCTTTTAAAATATAACTTGACTTGGAAATGTGAAATTTGGTTTTAATTAAAGGTTTAAGTTAATTAAATAAAATTGGAAATTTAGTTAAATTTGTGAAATGGTAATTTAAATTTGAAGTGTTAAGTTATTTGTTGAAATGTGAAGAATTGGAAACTTTTACACTTAAATTTATTAAGTAAATTGTTGAAAATTGGATTTAATTATAAGAAATTTATTGTGAAAAAGATACATGTTAAATGATATGTAAATGAACATTTTAAATGTTAAAATATGATTTTTAAAATGTTTATGTGTTTTAAATTGAAGTTATTTAATTGCTGGAAATACACTAACACCTGAAATCTACTTTTAATAGCATTCAGAAATGCTATAGATTCTGTTTTGAACTAAAATTGTGTAAAAAGAGCTATTACAGCATTTCTGAAATGCTGTAGTTGCTGTAATTGAACTTATAGGCTAATATTGAACTCAGGCCTATTATAGCATTCTCTGGAAATGCTATAGTGGTCTGCAGTCTTTGCTGAAACCAAATTTAACCCTTGTTTTGAAATCTGAACTACCGCAGCACTTCTGAAATGCTGTCTTTTCTATTTTGAACTATAATTCAACTAAAACTGAGTTTTAACAGCAGTTTTAAGTGCTGTCTTTGCTGAATTAAAAATGTTTTCAAATATAACTTATAGCAGTTGTTTTAAATGCTGTGAAATGCTGAAATTTTAATAATTAGGGTTTTTGACTTAGTAAACGAACTCAGAATGGTTTGAAACTTTGGAAATTGAATACTTGATTTGAAAATATAATAATTACACTTTTAAAAGGTTTAAATGGATTATTTTGATTGGAATATAAACTATTTAAAGGTGATTTGAAATGATAGTAAATGAACGATATCTTTGAATTTAAAAGGTATGTAAAGTTGAATATTTGGATTTGAACTGATAGGATATTTTATTTTATTAAAATGATTTGAAATGAAGTTTTGTAAGGATATGATATTTTATTATATTAAAATGATTTGAAATGAAGTTTTGAAATTATATGAAAATTTAAATATATGGAAATGGTTTGGAATTGATTTAATCTTTATTTTGATAAAGATATGGTTTGAAATGATATTTTATTTTGAAGTAAAGTATTGTTTTTAAAAGTTATAACCACGGGTTATAATAACGTTGGGTTGTTAAAGAGACCGGGATCGGATATGGACATACTCTCTGTCTTACCGAAAACCACTTTGGCAACTGTGTATGCGGTGGAGATTCCAGAATGAAGTAGGATGGTGGCGACGTTCTTAAGGTATGTTACGTAGACCCAACTCCCGTGAGTTGGCATAAGGTGGCTAAAACAGGAGCGATCTCGGACCAGTGAGGTAGCACCTCTTCTCGGACACATTTCTTCGATATTATACTCTTACTTGTGATTTGACTAGATGGCCATCCTCCGATTTGGGAATGTTGTTCGAGGTGGAACGGTAGTGGCTGCTATGCGTATCCATCAGTCCGTGTGCGTAATTGGTATATCTACCCTGGCATTGCCTAGTTGTGCCGTGTCACCTACCATATCGAGCTTTACTACGATTATGATTTTAAGATCCGACCGCGTTAAGGTTCTCCATCCCCTTAACGCTATTTTCCGATATGATTATACTTTACTTATTTAGACACTATTATAATAGCGAATATTACTACATAGTAGATAGTTTAACGGATCCTTAGAGGATGGGCGGTCCCAAGCATCTTCTAAGTTACTTGTACCTTTATTACAGTTCACTTGAGTTGGTTTACATTATATAAGTATATATTGTCCTGACTCGAGTGTTTTGTGTTTTGCTTTACGCTCGGGTCAGCCTGAGTTATTCACAGATTTGGATTTCCACTCTCTTGGAGATTTGAATCGCTGGAGATTATCTGCTTGTCATGTCCTATCTATTTCAGTTCCGTTGTTCTACTCAGCTTGTACTTGGTTATTTTATTGAGACTTTTGTTGTACTCTATTTCTTCTGTTGTATCTTATGTAACTCTGATATATTTATATAGTAGCTTCATGAACTACTATTTCTTTTACTTCCACTGCATTATTTTACTCTGTGTCTGTGATCTGTGATTATATTTATTTACTGTATATTCTGAGATTTGCCAAATTTTATTTACAACGCGGTATTTTGAGCAATTCAACTCCGGCATGAGTGTCTACCTATACACTTATAATGGATGCGAATGGTTGAAAATATCGGGTCATTACATTTTGAGTTTAACTTTCCATCTCAATAATTTATCAAATCAAGTTCAATTTATTTAGCTTCCTTTAGTTAAATTTCCAAATCATATATTTATTAATGCTAACTCAATTCAGTTTAACTTTTCTTAAGTTAAAAATCTTTATTTTCAAAACAATTTTATACTTTAGATTTGAAAAACATTTCCTTTTTAGTGTTTCTAGTAACTATTCATATTAAACACCATAAACTAAGCTTTGTGTAAACCAAAGCTCTGATACCACTCTGTAACATTCCCCCTTCTGACCGCCTCCAGTCGGTAATTAAACCAACTCGAAACGTTCAAAAAGACGAATTGTTATTTAGTTTATAAGGTTTAAACAGAATCAGCCACAGAAACACAGAATAATAACAATGAATTAAAACAAATGAATCTTTATTTCATTACTATAAATCTTTTTGAATACATCAGAGTTTATACAATTTTAATACTGATACAGCGGAATATCTTAAAATACAATTTTCTTCTGAAAATTAAAGTGATTCTTTTCTCTCTCTCTAACTTCGCTGCTCGAAAATCTTCAAGCTGTAAAATACTCGGTCTGACCCGAGTATTATATTCAAAAGAAAATAATACACAGGTCAGTCTAATTCAAACCAGTTTATTAGTGCATAGAGACAAAAATCAAATAGACGACAGTCACAATAATTCCCGTCTATCCGACTCTTTAAACAAAGAAATCGGATGATGGTCGATATAACACTTAACAGAAATTGTCACTTTAAAACCATCAAAACTCGATTGGCTGCCGTACACGCACGCGTGTACTGCCTCGCCACTATCGCACGAAATACACAAAAGCTCAGTGAAAGTCATAAATGATAACAAGGTCAAACCCAGAAGTACCGGATTCAACTCAAGTGAATTCAGAAACAAATCCCAGCAGGGGAAAAACTGCAAATACATGAGGGATATGACGATGAAGACTGCAAGTCAAGTGCCAGTGAACCATATATAAGGAATGCAAATTTTGACATACGCAAAAACTACACACTGGACAGCATGTCAAAGAAACAAGTGATACCCCAGAGTACACGTGAACTACATGCCTCGAAGAACAGGCAGTAAAGGAGACAAACACGTGATATACACTTGAGTGCAACAGTGGATAAAGTAAGTGCAGACAAGTCTAATACAATTACACATGACAATGTACAAATGCAGGAGTAATATCTTCACAAAAATGAGGGGTTTTAATATACCGAACTATGCAACAACAGGTAGAAGTCAATTGGTAGATTCAAATGCAACTGACTTGAAAGAATAAGCATATGGAACAACATATATGCAGACAGCAAACTCAACCAGCAAACTCACTTGTACTTCAAAATGATCAAAATGCCTCACAGATCAGACAACAAAAGTCAATGGAGGCTACAATACAACATGAATGCAAACCAGTGTGAATGCAAGCTGC
Source organism: Allium fistulosum (assembly GCA_030737815.1). Classification (NCBI taxonomy): domain Eukaryota; kingdom Viridiplantae; phylum Streptophyta; class Magnoliopsida; order Asparagales; family Amaryllidaceae; genus Allium; species Allium fistulosum. The sequence goes on from CM060903.1 coordinate 881,692,136, forward strand.
AAAGACCACAGACATGAATGCATCACATAAACAAATGCACAGTGATACTACAAGAGCGAACACAGCTACAACATCAAGTGCAGACTACTAATTCAAGTCCAACAGACCAACTACTACATGAACCAGAGTATGCAGGTTACAACTTCAAAATTAGTGGACAAGTATGGACTGAGCCTGAGCTCGAGCTATGGAAACTACAACCATACAAACTCTACAAGTGCACGCAACAATGCAAATGCCACAAATCCAAAGACTCTACAATGTTTCATGCAAGATGATACATGATAAATGATCAGATAAAGACTGCAATTCAATAACAATGCAACCAAATACACTAAGACATGATCTGATGTCAAAGCCAAGTGGAAGACTCAGTGCAACTACAACAGAATGAACTACAAAAGATCACTCGTATGAAGATTTCAAGCAACACCAATATCTACAACAAATGCAACTGCAAGTGCACATGAACAAGGGAAACTAGTTGGCAACTGCATATGACCAGAGGGAACTACATGAATGCACAGCCACTAGTTAATGCACAGACTACATGGATGCAACTCGACTACAGTTCAACATGCAGCTATCAGACTGGAATTAATACGAGCAAGGTAGCATGGTAATGTCGAACACAGTGAACAGATTCAAGTGAAACCGAGGTGATGTCAGAATGAACAAACAAAGACCAATGAACAAAATAAGCAACTGTTCAAGTAACAAACATCTATGAAGTCAGAATGCACAACAGGTCATATATGCAGTATGTACAAGTTAGGAAGCCATATATCATCACCGAACTAAAACAACATCAGGGATAAAATGATCAAGCATGTACAAACTGTTTCAGTAAAGATCGAAAGTCAGGTGAGGAGGTCAAGATCAACCATGAACAAGTTAGGCCGTATATTAGACCAGCAACAAAATGACCAAACTTTGCATTTTAAATTCAAGAATATATGCATACACGCATCATATGTATATATGCACATATATAGACTTGAATAAACAGGTCACAGTGAAAACCAAGCTACAGAAAAACAACTTAAAATGACATAGCACTGGAACTCAACAAACCCAACAACATGGTATGATATTGTTGAATACAAGAAAAGAGTGTGTGTGTCGAATCAATGCAGACTCAAAGAAACAACATCAAAAGTGAACAAGCAAACATATACGAATTTGAACTGTTCGAATAAGATGTGAGTAAATATGAATTACTCACCTTCGCTATCGGATTGGGGCTAGAATCGAACAAAGTTAGAGGTAATATTTTCAAAAATCAACAGAGAAGATAAAGCAACTATCGATGATCGAATACATAGAACAGAAGATCCATCGAACAAGGACGAAAGTCGAACAAATCAATATCGTTGCACCCACATCCAAAATCATCAATACAGTGGATAAACAAAAATCGAACTACCTTAGTACGAAACGAGGAAAGAATTAGATGTGAGGGGCGAAAACCACTCACCTGTTGTTTGAAACAATCGCGAGCAAGGGACGACCTAGCTCCTGCAGTGGAAGTCGTGGCCCTCAAGGAGACGAGCATGATCGACTGAAGCTATGGAGGTCGGCCGCCTTTGATTCGAAGGAAACCCTAGCTTTTGGAGACGAGCGAAAACAATATCGAAGCCGAAGCCCTAACTTTCAGATTGGAGGAAGAAAGAAACTCGTGGCCGCCATTTTTATTTCTCTTCGATTTTTTTTCTTAGGGTTACGAATGAGAAATCAAAGAGGAACGATTGAATAAAATAAAAGGAGAAGACAACGTACGTGATGGCGAGAATACAGGGTAGGGTGGCTGATAGGTACGCGACTTTGCAGAGATAGGGGGGAGAACGTGGTTTTGCAGAAGGGAACGTGGTATAGGGTGGCTGGTATGATATATTTTTTTCTTTTATTTTTAAATTTTGTTTTTATTATTTTTGTTTATTTTGTTTCTATAAATAAACTTATACTTTTAAATTTTGTAGATATTTTCTTTTGTTTCATTATCATAAATATTACATTCATTTGCATATCTCATAACAAAATGTCAAAAACGTAGAGTTTTAATTATTATTATTTTTTATTGAATAAGGTAAATTTGATTTTTAAAATCCAAAGATTCTATATTTTAAAATTTTCGAAACAAATTTCCTTATTATTTATAAATCCTGATTCCAATTTAAATTCATATATATTCCTCATATTTTAAACTTGAACAATTCAAACAATTTCACAATTTAAATCAAAATTTAATTCAATTATTAATTTTAAATTAGTTTAAAAATTCGGGATTGTTACACAATAGAAGTAACAAGATACAACAGAAGTCTCAATATGATAATCAAGTATAAATTAGAATACATCACTGAAATCAACTGAATGACTGAAAGCGAAATAGATAGCTGGATCTCCAAGAAAGCTCCAACTCCAAAGGTGAGTCTCGAATGCGGTATCACTCAGTCTGACCCGAGCGTAAAGCAAAACACAAAACACTCGATCAGGACATACATACTTATACAATGTAAACCAACTCAAGTGAACTGTAATAGAAAAGTGCAAGTAACTTAAAAGATGCTTGGGATCGCCCATCCTTTAAGGATCCGTTAAACTATCTACTATGTAGTAATATTCGCTGTAACAACCTAATATTTTCTACCATTCGCATCCATTATAAGTGTATAGGTACACACTCATGCCGGAATTGAATTGCTTAAAATACCGCGTTGTAAATAAAATTTGGCAAATCTCAGAATAGACAGTAAATAAATATAATCACAGATCACAGACACAGAGTAAAATAATGCAGCGGAAGTAAAAGAAATAGTAGTTCATGAACTACTATATAAATATGTCAGAGTTACATAAGATACAACAGAAGAAATAGAGTACAACAAAAGTCTCAATAAAATAACCAAGTACAAGTTGAGTAGAACAACGGAACTGAAATAGATAGGACAAGACAAGTAGATAATCTCCAGCGATTCAAATCTCCAAGAGAGTGGAAATCCAAATCTGTGAATAACTCAGGCTGACCCGAGCGTAAAGCAAAACACAAAACACTCGAGTCGGGACAATATATACTTATATAATGTAAACCAACTCAAGTGAACTGTAATAAAGGTACAAGTAACTTAGAAGATGCTTGGGACCGCCCATCCTCTAAGGATCCGTTAAAATATCTACTATGTAGTAATATTCGCTATTATAATAATGTCTAATAAGTAAAGTATAATTATATAGAAAATAGCGTTAAGGGGATGGAGAACCTTAACGCGGTCGGATCTTAAAATCATAATCGTAGTAAAGCTCGATATGGTAGGTGACACGGCACAACTAGGCAATGCCAGGGTAGATATACCAATTACGCACACGGACTGATGGAGCGCATAGCAGCCACTACCCTCCACCTCGAACAACACTCCCAAATCGGAGGATGGCCATCTAATCAATCACAAGTAAGAGTATAATATCGAAGAAATGTGTCCGAGAAGAGGTGCTACCTAACTGGTCCAAGATCGCTCCTGTTTTAGCCACCTTATGCCAACTCATGGGAGTTGGGTTCACGTAACATACCTTAAGAACGTTGCCACCATCCTACTTCATTCTAGAATCTCCACCGCGTACACGGTTGTCAAAGTGGTTTTCGGTATCGACAGAGAGTATGTCCATATCCGATCCCGGTCTCTTTGCCAACCAATCGTTATTATAACCCGTGGTTATAACTTAAAAACAATACATTACTTCAAAATAAAATATCATTTCAAACCATATCTTTATCAAAATAAAGATTAAATCAATTCCAAACCATTTCCATATATTTAAATTTTCATATCATTTCAAAACTTCATTTCAAATCATTTTAATATAATAAAATATCATATCCTTACAAAACTTCATTTCAAATCATTTTAATAAAATAAAATAAAATATCCTTTAAAAACTTCATTTCAAATCATTTTAATAAAATAAAATATCCTATCAGTTCAAATCCAAATATTCAACTTTAAATACCTTTTAAATTCAAAGATATCGTTCATTTACTATCATTTCAAATCACCTTTAAATAGTTTACATTCCAATCAAAATAATTCATTTAAACCTTTTAAAAGTGTAATTATTATATTTTCAAATCAAGTATTCAATTTCCAAAGTTTCAAACCATTCTGAGTTCGTTTACTAAGTCAAAAAACCCTAATTATTAAAATTTCAGCATTTCACAGCATTTAAAAACAACTGCTATAAGTTATATTTGAAAACATTTTTAATTCAGCAAAGACAGCACTTAAAACTGCTGTTAAAACTCAGTTTTAGTTGAATTATAGTTCAAAACAGAAAAGACAGCATTTCAGAAGAGCTGCGGTAGTTCAGATTTCAAAACAAGGGTTAAATTTGATTTCAACATAGACTGCAGACCATTATAGCATTTCCAGAGAATGCTATAATAGGCCTGAGTTCAATAATAGCCTGTAAGTTCAACTACAGCAACTACAGCATTCCAGAAATGCTGTAATAGCTCCTTTTTACACAATTTTAGTTCAAAACAGAATCTATAGCATTTCTGAATGCCATTAAAAGTTAATTTCAGGTGTTAGTGTATTTCCAGCAATTAAATAACTTTAATTTAAAACACATAAACATTTTTAAAATCATATTTTAACATTTAAAATGTTCATTTACATATCATTTAACATATATCTTTTCACAATAAATTTCTTATAATCAAATCCAATTTTCAACAATTTACTTAATAAATTTTAGTGTAAAAGTGTCCAATTCTTCACATTTCAACAAATAAACTTAACACTTCAAATTTAAATTACCATTTCACAATTTAACTAAATTTCCAATTTTATTTAATTAACTTAAACCTTTAATTAAAACCAAATTTCACATTTCCTAGTCAAGTTATATTTTAAAAGATCACTTTTAAACATTTATTTATTTAACCACTTAAACTCATAGAAAAATCAATAATACTTTAATAAATCGCTTAAATTCAAATTTAATCAAATTATCATATTTACCATTTTCCAAATATAATTAAATTTTCATTTTTTTTATAACTTAAATATCATTTTTAACCAAAATTCCAAATTTCCAACTTAAGTTATATTTCAAAAATCCAGTTAAACCATTCATTAATTACATTTTTAACACATAGAAAAATCATAATTTCTTTAATTCAAAATATTTCAAAATCTGTTTAAATCAAATTTCATAAATTTATATTTTTAAAATACTTAAAAATATTCAAAACACTTTATAAAATAACCACGGGCCTGTATATAGTTTTCTAGCCTAGGTCAAGTGATACAGATATGTATCATTACAATCCGTAGTTTAAAAAGAAAAATCCGGGTTCTATCATTTCAAACCCGCAATCCCAAGTTAAAATAAATTAAATAAAAACCATTCAGGCCTATCATTTCAGCCCATAACGATTTTTCCCTATTCTAAAGTCCGTTCGGGTATGTATCATTTCAACCCATAGTGATTCTAGTCTATAGGGAACTTGCAATGGTGATAACTGATATAAATAACAGAATAACATTAAATAACAGTAACATATGATATAAAAGGTGTATAAACATCATATGATCATAACATAGTCAAGTATAACATGATAATATATTTCTACAGATTCACAGGGTGTCAATTTACTAGTTATATAGGTACATATTGTCTGGTGAGAATAACTCACCTGTTTGTGCTGGAGATATCAAAACCAATGACACAATGGAACAAAAGCACAATGACAAGACTACAGACTTGAGTGGAGAGCGAATCCAATCTACAACTCTTGTGTCCAACCCAAAACAAACAATCAAAACAGCAAAATTCAATACGACTTTAAAATGCAATATCATTGAAATAAAAGGAGATACGACTACGCAGTCTTTTGCTTTGCCTTCTCTATTGTTTGGTATGGCTTTGGGGTCTGATGTGGTTCAGATGTGGTCAAGTTTTGGGTCAGGTTTGGGCTAACATAGCTCGGGTTCAAGGCAAGACAAGGTGGAGTTTGTACATGAGGAGGTGATGTGGTTTTGAAGGCAACTAGGTGGTTTTTGGTGAAAACAAGGGCTCGGCCATGGGGATTGGGCTCGGCCTGTGGTGTGTCATGACTGGACAGAGATGGGGAGGGGTGTGTCGAGGTCAGGTCAGGGGAGTGGTGGCGGCTATGGTGGTGGTTTGGGTGGTGGTTGAAGTGGATGAGCATGTAGAGGTGAAATAAGCATGGATCTAGGCATCTAGGTTGTAGTTTGAGGGGTTTGGCCATCAAGGGGATTCGGCCATGGTCAGATCTGGTGGGGTAGATGGTGGTGGTGGTCTGGAAGAGATGGAAGGAGGTGGTGGCCGTGGAACAAGGGGGAGAGGCCGATCTAAACAAGGGAGAAAACAAGGCAAAATTGCATAGAAAAAGTAAGAAAAAAAGTAGAAAGAAAAGAGGGATTTACCTAATTTTTTTCAAGATGGAGGCCATGACTTTTTTTAGGGTTTTGGAGCTTGAAAATTCATGAATAACAGGAGGAAGACGGCTGGAAAAAAAGGAATGAGGAATAGTTAGGGTTAATTGGTGAAAGGTTAGGTTAAAACGTAAAAAAAGTGGACTATAAAAGCCCATAGGAAGATAGAAGGTTTAGGGCCTTTCATATTACTTTATTTTATTTTTATAACTTTATATTTCTGGAAAAAATAATAATCCCAGATAAAATTTCGAAATTTTATCAAAATATAATAGTTTATATAAATATTTATCAATCATATAAAGTTAAATTAAGAAAATAGCTAAAAATAGTAAACTAGTCTAGAAAATTTGAAATTGAATAGAATAAATTTTAGAAAAATTCATATGAGCTTGTAATATATTTCTAAACATAAATAATAACATAAAATAAAAATATATTCACAAAATAAATATATAAAATTTAATTTAAATAAAATTTTAATGAAGAAAATAGCAGAAAATAAGAAAACAACCTTTAAAAATAGGAAATCAACACAGTAAACATTGGAAAAATTATATTATTATTTTTGAAATATTTAGAGATGAAAATATACATAAATTAACATATTGACACATATTAAATAAAATATAAGAAAGAAAAATATGATTTATAAAATTTAAAATAGGCAAAATTGCACAATAAAACAAATTATACCAAAAATTGAAATGTACATAACTTTTACATTTTAACTCCGTTTCCAACGAAACGAAAAGCAGTATTCAAGTTATTAAATCTATTGTCATAATAAAAGATAAAATTTATAATTTCAAATATTTAAAATTTAAATTTAAAAGTCAAAGTTTGACTATTTGACCAAAATTCACAATTTCTGGAAATATTAAATTTAGTCATATTTGGAATTCTAATCCACATCAAAATCAAAGTTTATACTTAAAATAACAAAATTTATTCTTTTTCATAAATAAAGCTTTTGAATCTGGAAAAATCAATTTAAAAATATTTGAAAAATACAGGGTTGTTACACTCTCCCCCACTCAAAACTTTTCGTCCCCGAAAAGGAACGAGGTACGGGAAAGCACAGAAAAAGATAGAATGAAATAAGATTAAAATAAGATGATAAGAAGATTGGAATTACACCTGATAACTATTGTTATAGGTAAGTTTAACAAGATGGAGGTGATCAAATCAAGAATATAAGCACGAAAAAGATCCTCTAGAGTCTGAATCACCCTTTTCCCTTGACCGACGGTCTATGAATGGAAAAACAGTGTTCAGATCCAGATGAGTAACAAAGATTATCAAAGATTATAGAAAGAATTCTAAACAGACCGGTATAAGCAATAGCCTTCCCATTCTGTAACAAGATAAGAGAAATAAGGACAACCAAAAGATAATTTGAAAAAAGAAAAAAAATAAGATAATAAATTTGAGAACATAATGCTTTGAAATCATAACAATTTAGGGATGTTTATCATTTGGAAATCATACTACTAAAATCATAACACTTTGGAAATGTTATTCAAAAAAAAACATAATACTTAGAAAATCATAACATCTTTTTTTATAAAAAAATAATTTTTATTTAAACCATTTTAATTCAAGGTCAAATAATATTCATTTTAAAGTTGTAACATTTCTAAGTTCATTCAATTATAAAATTTCCAAAACATTGTATTTTCAAAATAGCAGCACTTATAAAATGCTACAGTAGATATATTAGTATTTCAAATCAGTTTAATTTCAGAAATATTTATTTGGATATCATTTAACTTATGACTTATTAAAACAAACTTTTATGAATGGAATATCCAAATTAAACTATACTCCATTTATTAAGTCAAAAGCTCACTATTTTACTTAGCTCTAAATTTAACACATACCCTAACACTTTATTTAAAATACCCATTTCATAAATAGATATTCCTTTAATAAGTTACACTTAAAATTTCCATTTGAAAACCAAATTCTAAATTATCAAGTTTTAGTGATGTTAAAATACATTTTAACTATTTAAATCATAATTATTCATTTTTCAAGACATATCAATTTCATAAATAAAATATTTATCATAGCAAATATAACAATCAAATTTCTTTACACATTTATTCATTTTAGGAAATAACTTTTATTAAAATTCCTAGGTTAGACTTAAGGTTCCATATTAAATCAAATTTGATTATTAAGTTATTTAAATAAAATCTCTTTAAATCCCTTTTTCACTATTTACCTCTGTTAATCTTCTATAACTAAAATTTAAGTGTATAACATTTATTATAACCACTCAAATTTTATTTATAAAAATCCTTTCTATATTGTATATTATCCAATTTCATATTCAACTTCTGTGTAATTTTGGTAAGTTATATTGGAATGAAATTGTATGTTATACAAATAAAACTTTCCAATTCAATTATCTCAAGTTTGAATCATTTATCCAAATTTTTGATTTTCTTTTTATAATTGAAATTATTCTTCAAGATGAAATTTAAGAATTAATTTTCCGGTTTCCTTCAAACCAGTTAGAGATAAATAAATATATGTACATAATATGTCAAATCAATTTAAATCATATATCTATATATATTATAAATCAAATCATATTTAGAAATTCAAATAAATTTAATCTTTCAAAACAAAGCTGTAGTAAGACTACAGAACGGTCTCTTCAGTTCAAAACTCGTAAATGAATGTCGATGATGCTGCAGTCATCACCGAAATTATTTTCCAGCAACAAAGAGAAGAGCACTAAATTTTTAAACTTTAAAATCCTTTAGAAACATATTTCTACTTAGAAATACTTTAAATAATATATCCTTTTACAACTTTAAACACAAGGTTTGAAATCCATCGGAAATTAAATTCTTAAATTTCTTGTTTTAAATTCATTTCAGTTCCCAAATAAATTTATAAACAAATATTTATAAATTCATTTATAGAACTATAAATGATAAGTTCCATAAATTTACTTATATCTCAAAATTTATTTCATTAACCAAATTTTAAAATAATATTGTGTCAGTTTGTTCTGTCAAAGTGTTTTAGAAATCCTATCGATAGTGTTGATCAGACGAATCGATCGGAAACCCAATTCAACATCAACAACTCAAACAACACAATATTTAAACATTTTAATTTTAAATATTAGTTTACAAATACACTATACAGGAATTGATTTTCAAAGAAGGATAGAGATTCGAATTTGGTTAACTCAAATCAAATGAAATTCTGATTTGAAAATAAGTTGGAACAAGGATGAGATGATTAAATAACAGAATAGGAAGATGGATAAGCTTATATAAATCACGGGCAACCTTAACCAGGTCAACCGTGACTTAAAGAATAAGATCGATGTGGATTTCTAGGGTAAATCTACATTCAACCTCAAGAGATAGAGTTTGGGATAGTAAGCGATACTAGCATCTAAACCGAGGATATAAAATCTTTGGTGAATCGATGCTATTGTAAAGGAGTTTCACCCCTTTACAAGAAAATTAGAATATTGGCGAGACCGCCAATTCACTACAAAGATCATTCGAAGTGGAGTTATGAGATACTCCAGAATCAAAAGAAGATGAATAGTGAGGAACAATAATGGATTTTGGAACCGCAGGGGACGTTCCAAAATTCAAAGAAAATCGAATCAAAAGGAAGAGATTCAAACTCGAACGAAAGTGATTCTATAAATAAATTTACCATACATTCTAAGTTTTGCCTCAAAGCCAAAGCTCTGATACCAACTGTAACGACCCGATATTTTCAACCATTCGCATCCATTATAAGTGTATAGGTACACACTCATGCCGGAATTGAATTGCTCAAAATACCGCGTTGTAAATAAAATTTGGCAAATCTCAAAATATACAGTAAATAAATATAATCACAGATCACAGACACAGAGTAAAATAATGCAGCAGAAGTAAAAGAAATAGTAGTTCATGAAGCTACTATATAAATATGTCAGAGTTACATAAGATACAACAGAAGAAATAGAGTACAACAAAAGTCTCAATAAAATAACCAAGTACAAGCTGTGTAGAACAACGGAACTGAAATAGATAGGACAAGACAAGCAGATAATCTCCAGCGATTCAAATCTCCAAGAGAGTGGAAATCCAAATCTGTGAAAAACTCAGGCTGACCCGAGCGTAAAGCAAAACACAAAACACTCGAGTCAGGACAATATATACTTATATAATGTAAACCAACTCAAGTGAACTGTAATAAAGGTACAAGTAACTTAGAAGATGCTTGGGACCGCCCATCCTCTAAGGATCCGTTAAAATATCTACTATGTAGTAATATTCGCTATTATAATAATGTCTAAATAAGTAAAGTATAATCATATCGGAAAATAGCGTTAAGGGGATGGAGAACCTTAACGCGGTCGGATCTTAAAATCATAATCGTAGTAAAGGTCGATATGGTATGTGACACGGCACAACTAGGCAATGTCAAGGTAGATATACAAATTACGCACACGGACTGATGGAGCGCATAGCAGCCACTACCGTCCACCTCGAACAACACTCCCAAATCGGAGGAAGGCCATCTAATCAATCACAAGTAAGAGTATAATATCGAAGAAATGTGTCCGAGAAGAGGTGCTACCTCACTGGTCCGAGATCACTCCTGTTTTAGCCACCTTATGCCAACTCATGGGAGTTGGGTCCACGTAACATACCTTAAGAACGTCGCCACCATCCTACTTCATTCTGGAATCTCCACCGCGTACACGGTTATCAAAGTGGTTTTCGGTATCGACAGAGAGTATGTCCATATCCGATCCCGGTCTCTTTGCCAACCAATCGTTATTATAACCCGTGGTTACAACTTTAAAAACAATACTTTACTTCAAAATAAAATATCATTTCAAACCATATCTTTATCAAAATAAAGATTAAATCAATTCCAAACCATTTCCATATATTTAAATTTTCATATCATTTCAAAACTTCATTTCAAATCATTTTAATATAATAAAATATCATATCCTTACAAAACTTCATTTCAAATCATTTTAATAAAATAAAATAAAATATCCTTACAAAACTTCATTTCAAATCATTTTAATAAAATAAAATATCCTATCAGTTCAAATCCAAATATTCAACTTTAAATACCTTTTAAATTCAAAGATATCGTTCATTTACTATCATTTCAAATCACCTTTAAATAGTTTATATTCCAATCAAAATAATTCATTTAAACCTTTTAAAAGTGTAATTATTATATTTTCAAATCAAGTATTCAATTTCCAAAGTTTCAAACCATTCTGAGTTCGTTTACTAAGTCAAAAAACCCTAATTATTAAAATTTCAGCATTTCACAGCATTTAAAAACAACTGCTATAAGTTATATTTGAAAACATTTTTAATTCAGCAAAGACAGCACTTAAAACTGCTGTTAAAACTCAGTTTTAGTTGAATTATAGTTCAAAACAGAAAAGACAGCATTTCAGAAGTGCTGCGGTAGTTCAGATTTCAAAACAAGGGTTAAATTTGATTTCAACATAGACTGCAGACCATTATAGCATTTCCAGAGAATGCTATAATAGGCCTGAGTTCAATATTAGCCTATAAGTTCAACTACAGCAACTACAGCATTTTAGAAATGCTGTAATAGCTACTTTTTACATAATTTTAGTTCAAAACAGAATCTATAGCATTTCTGAATGCTATTAAAAGTTAATTTCAGGTGTTAGTGTATTTCCAACAATTAAATAACTTTAATTTAAAACACATAAACATTTTTAAAATCATATTTTAACATTTAAAATGTTCATTTACATAACATTTAACATATATCTTTTCACAATAAATTTCTTTTAATCAAATCCAATTTTCAACAATTTACTTAATAAATTTTAGTGTAAAAGTGTCCAATTCTTCACATTTCAACAAATAAACTTAACACTTCAAATTTAAATTACCATTTCACAATTTAACTAAATTTCCAATTTTATTTAATTAACTTAAACCTTTAATTAAAACCAAATTTCACATTTCCTAGTCAAGTTATATTTTAAAAGATCACTTTTAAACATTCATTTATTTAACCACTTAAACTCATAGAAAAATCAATAATACTTTAATAAATCGCTTAAATTCAAATTTAATCAAATTATCATATTTATCATTTTCCAAATATAATTAAATTTTCATTTTTTTTATAACTTAAATATCATTTTTAACCAAAATTCCAAATTTCCAACTTAAGTTATATTTCAAAAATCCAGTTAAACCATTCATTAATTACATTTTTAACACATAGAAAAATCATAATTTCTTTAATTCAAAATATTTCAAAATCTGTTTAAATCAAATTTCATAAATTTATATTTTTAAAATACTTAAAAATATTCAAAACACTTTATAAAATAACCACGGGCCTGTATATAGTTTTCTAGCCTAGGTCAAGTGATACGGATATGTATTATTTCAATCCGTAGTTTAAAAAGAAAAATCTGGGTTCTATCATTTCAAACCCGCAATCCCAAGTTAAAATAAATTAAATAAAAACCATTCAGGCCTATCATTTCAGCCCATAACGATTTTTCCCTATTCTAAAATCCGTTCGGGTATGTATCATTTCAACCCATAGTGATTCTAGTCTACAGGGAACTTGCAATGGTGATAACTGATATAAATAACAGAATAACATTAAATAACAGTAACATATGATATAACAGGTGTATAAACATCATATGATCATAACATAGTCAAGTATAACATGATAATATATTTCTACAGATTCACAGGGTGTCAATTTACTAGTTATATAGGTACATATTGTCTGGTGAGAATAACTCACCCGTTTGTGCTGGAGATATCAAAACCAATGACACAATAGAACAAAAGCACGATGACAAGACTACGGACTTGAGTGGAGAGCGAATCCAATCTACAACTCTTGTGTACAACCCAAAACAAACAATCAAAATAGCAAAATTCAATACGACTTTAAAATGCAATATCATTGAAATAAAAGGAGATACGACTACGCAGTCTTTTGCTTTGCCTTCTCTATTGTTTGGTATGGCTTTGGGGTCTGATGTGGTTCAGATGTGGTCAAGTTTTGGGTCAGGTTTGGGCTAACATAGCTTGGGTTCAAGGCAAGACAAGGTGGAGTTTGTACAGGAGGAGGTGATGTGGTTTTGAAGGCAACTAGGTGGTTTTTGGTCAAAACAAGGGCTCGGCCATGGGGATTGGGCTCGGCCTGTGGTGTGTCATGACTGGACAAAGGTGGGGAGGGGTGTGTCGAGGTCAGGTCAGGGGAGTGGTGGCGGCTATGGTGGTGGTTTGGGTGGTGGTTGAAGTGGATGAGCATGTAGAGGTGAAATAAGCATGGATCTAGGCATCTAGGTTGTAGTTTGAGGGGTTTGGCCATCAAGGGGATTCGGCCATGGTCAGATCTGGTGGGGTAGATGGTGGTGGTGGTCTGGAAGAGATGGAAGGAGGTGGTGGTCGTGGAACAAGGGGGAGAGGCCGATCTAAACAAGGGAGAAAACAAGGCAAAATTGCATAGAAAAAGTAAGAAAAAAAAGTAGAAAGAAAAGAGGGATTTACCTAATTTTTTTCAAGATGGAGGCCATGACTTTTTTTAGGGTTTTGGAGCTTGAAAATTCATGAATAACAGGAGGAAGACGGCTGGAAAAAAAGGAATGAGGAATAGTTAGGGTTAATTGGTGAAAGGTTAGGTTAAAACGTAAAAAAAGTGGACTATAAAAGCCCATAGGAAGATAGAAGGTTTAGGGCCTTTCATATTACTTTATTTTATTTTTATAACTTTATATTTCTGGAAAAAATAATAATCCCAGATAAAATTTCGAAATTTTATCAAAATATAATAGTTTATATAAATATTTATCAATCATATAAAGTTAAATTAAGAAAATAGCTAAAAATAGTAAACTAGTCTAGAAAATTTGAAATTGAATAGAATAAATTTTAGAAAAATTCATATGAGCTTGTAATATATTTCTAAACATAAATAATAACATAAAATAAAAATATATTCACAAAATAAATATATAAAATTTAATTTAAATAAAATTTTAATGAAGAAAATAGCAGAAAATAAGAGAACAGCCTTTAAAAATAGGAAATCAACACAGTAAACATTGGAAATTCTATTATTATTTTTGAAATATTTAGAGATGAAAATATACATAAATTAACATATTGAAACATATTAAATAAAATATAAGAAAGAAAAATATGATTTATAAAATTTAAAATAGGCAAAATTGCACAATAAAACAAATTATACTAAAAATTGAAATGTACATAACTTTTACATTTTAACTCCGTTTCTAACGAAACGAAAAGCAGTATTCAAGTTATTAAATCTATTTTCATAATAAAGATAAAATTTATAATTTCAAGTATTTAAAATTTAAATTTAAAAGTCAAAGTTTGACTATTTGACCAAAATTCACAATTTCTGGAAATATTAAATTTAGTCATATTTGGAATTCTAATCCACATAAAAATCAAAGTTTATACTTAAAATAACAAAATTTATTCTTTTTCATAAATAAAGCTTTTGAATCTGGAAAAATCAATTTAAAAATATTTGAAAAATAAAGGGTTGTTACATTCGCTATATAATAATGTCTAATAATAAAATAAACTTACTGTTAAATAGCATTAAGGCTTTACATTTTCCACCTTAACACATAATAGTTCCTGTAGTCTATCCAGTATTAGCATACCCCCAGATCGGCAGCCACCCTTAATACTCCACTGGCTACGGCACAAATCCAAACTCGTAGTAAAGCTCGCTATAGTAGGTGACACGGCACAACAAGGCAATGCCAGGGTAGATATACCAATTACGCATCCAGGCTAGTGGAAACGCATAACAGCCACTATCGCCCACCTCGGAACACACTCCCAAATCAAAATCGAAGGGTGGCCACCAAATAAATCACAAGTAATAGAATGGTATCGAAGAAATGTGTACGATCAGAGGTGCTACCTCATTGGCCCGAGAATCGTCCCTGTTTTAGCCACCTTATGCCAACTCACGAGAGTCGGGTCCACGTTCATACCTCAATAGGATCGTCCCACCATCCTACTTCATTCTGGAATCTCCACCGCATACACGGTTGTCAAAGTGGTTTTCAGTATCGATATAGAGTATGCCCATATCCGATCCCGGTCTCTTTGCCAACCAATCGTTATTATAACCCATGGATATTTATTTCAAAATCATTTACTTTAAAACCCAAAATATCATATCCATTTCAAAACTAAATACTATATTATTTCATTTCAAAGCCAAATCAATATATCATTTCCATTTCAAAACCCAAAGTAATAATATATCATTTAAATTCCAAAAACCAAATCACTGAATATTCCTTAAATTTAATAAACTTGAAATATTCCTTTAAATCATCTTAAACCAAACCATTTTATAAGGTCACATTCTTAAATCTTCAATTCCAATAAGCTTCAAGCTAATATATTTAAAGACAATTCTTAATTAAATACTATTCCAAATAAATTCATTTCCAAACCATTTAATTCAATGTCAAATAATATTCATTTCAAAGTTGTAACATTTCTAAGTTCATTTGTTCAATCATTTAAAACAATGAAATTTCAAAACAGCAGCATTTATAAAGTGCTGCGGTAGGTATATTTAGTATATATCAAAACATAGTTCAAAATCAGAACTACCGCATTTTAGAAATGCTATTATAGGTTTATCTAGAAATTTCAACATATAGTTCAAATTTTCAGAAGTTACAGCACTTCAAAAATGCTATTATAGGTCCTTTTAGTATATTTTCAGCCATAGTTCAATTTCCAGAAATTACATCACTTCAGAAATGCTGTTATAGGTCTTTTTAGTATATTTCCAGCCAGTTCATTTAACCACAGCATTTCAGAAACGCTATAATTTCTGTTATACCCTTTAAAACAATATATCTTCAATTTTTCTCATTTTTAACTTATCAAACTCATTCCACTTTCCAAAAATTTTTATTTGGATATTACTTAACTTATAAATTTTAATAAAACAACATTTGTATTAATAAATGTCGAATTTAAATTAATTTCATTTGTTAGTCAATCCTTTATAAATTGCTTAACTTTCAGAAAAATTAAAACTCCAATTCTAGCCATTTTTAACCTATAAAATTACTTCTTTCGCTTCAGAAAATTTTCATTTGGATATCATTAAACTTATGATTCAATAAGATAAACTTTTATAAATAAATATCCAAATTAAACTATAATTCATTTATTAAGTCAAAAGCACATTCTTTCACTTAACTTTTTTTAACCAAATAACCTAACATTTTATTTTAAAATACCCATTTCATAAATAAAACTAAATTCCCATTTATTTACTAAACTTAACAATTTCAGTTAGAACCAAATTTTCCAATTATCAAGTTAAGTCGTATTTTATATTAAAATTTCCTTCCATTTAAATCCTAATTATTTATTTTATAAACATATTCATAAATATAATATCTTACCATTGTTAATATAACAATCAAATTTCCTTATAAATATATTCATTTGACATCAAATAACTATGAATTTCAGTTAAACAATTTTTATTTCCAAAGTCCAAGCAAAACTGTATTTTATTTTATCAATTTAAAATACACTCCTTATTATTCAAACATGTCTATTTCATAAAATAAAATTCATTACAATTAACATGTTAGATTTAACATTCCATATTAAATCAACATTTCATTATTATGTTATTTATCGTAAATAAAATTCTTTAAATTCCATTTAAACCAATTATTAACTTATAGAAAACAATACACCTTTATAATTAAAGCCTTAAATCAAATTTAAGTTAAATTTCATATATTTATAATTTCAGAATACTTAATAACTTTTCAGAAAATAATTAGAACACTTAATAAATTTTTAGGAAAATATTATTTAAAATTTAACCATGGCCCTGTATAATATTTTCTAACTTAGGTCAAGCGATACAGATATGTATCATTTCAATCCGTAATTTAAAAAGAAAAATCCGGGTTCTATCATTTCAAACCCGCAATCCCAAGTCAAATAAATTACGATAAAATCACTCAAGCCTATCATTTCAGCCCATAATGATTTTTCCTTATTCTAATGTCCATTCGGGTATGTATGATTTCAACCCATAGTGATAGGGAACTTGTAGTGTGAGATACCGAAATAAAATGAACAGTATAACATATCATGTGATGTAACAAATATATAAGCAGAATTTAACATCATATAATCATATCATAGGCATATATTAACATATTAACATAACATAACAATTTCTACAATTCACATGTCATTGTTTCACAATTATATAAGTACGAATGTCTAGAGTGAATAACTCACCTTTCTAAAGCTAGAATTTAAATTCAAACCCAAATCTAAATTCCGCAAAGCACGAAAAGGCACGACAAAGCACGACTAAATTTTTAGTGGATGAATAGTGAGATCCAAATCTTGTACGCAAACAAATACAACAAATATAAGAATATATTTCAATACAAAAGAATAGAAATTAGAACAATGGAAAATATGAGATAAACATGACATAACCTTTGCTTCAACCACCAAGTGGGTTTGGCCTTTGGGTTTGGGTAGGGTCTTGGCATCACAAACTCACGGCTAGGGGATGGTAAGGTAATGGCAAAGCAATTTGGTGGAGGAATATGTGTTGTGGCCGAGGTACATGAAGAGGGGGTGAAGGAAAATAGGAGTTTGGCTAGGTTTGAACAATTTTTGGTGGTGGGTTTTGATCTAGGAGTCACGACCTTTGTTTGGAATGGTGGTGATGAATGATGGAGGTGGTCATGGTGGTCGGCTAGAGGGGCATGGGGTGGAGGCCGAGCTAGCTTGAAGAACAACAAAGGAAAAAAAAGAAAATAGAAAAAGAAGAAGAGGGAGGAGAAGCCATGAATTAGGTCTAGAGCTTGTATATATTTTTTTGAATGCAAATGAATTGGAGATGGGAAGTTTTCTTTGTACGTGAATTACAAATGATATGGCGGCTAGGTTAAAGGAAGGAATGGCTAAGGTAATAAATAAGGAGGCTAGGCAATAAAAGGCAAGAGTTTGAATGGTTTGGAAAATAGAAAGGCAACACTCTAAAACAAATAACTTGATGGATTTAATTAATCTTTTCCTTTGTTTGCACGTAATGAAAAGAAGAGTTTGAGGAACAATATGTACGTGATTGATAGGAGAAAATCACGGCTATGAATGTGGGAAGTAATTGGCTATGCAAATGGAAAGGAAAAGGAAAAGAAAAAGGCAAAAAATAAAAACAAATAACTTATGTCTCTTGAAATTTCTAAGCTATTATTAAAAATAAAACCAATCAAAAATCAAATAAATATAATCAAGTTTATACAAATTAAAATAGAAAATAAAATTACCAAAAATTATTGCGTGTAAAACACTGTAATTTATCCAGTTTAAAAAGTATAAGTTTTAAATTCCCAATAAATCCATATATTTGATTTCTCAATCTTGTTATTGAATCAACTATTAACTTATCCTCTTATGGGTAATATTAACATTGGTTTATATACTAATACATTAATAATTTCCCAATTCATCCAACTTTCAATTTCATTTAGCTACAATAAATCCATTTATTACGGATTGAATTCCAATTAATTAATTTCCAATAATTGCCTTGCTTCAATTCTACTCTTTTTATTAAATCTATTATCACTCTATAAACCTAGTTATTATTTGTTTATCATTCATTACATAAATATATATTCAAATTTTCATCTTTCCTTTGTAATAACTGTTTTTAAGAAAAATGTGTGATCCTCTTCGAATAGAGGAGAGCACACATGCGAATATATATATATATATATATATATATATATATCACTAATATAAAGAGCTGCCAACAAGCCTGGCAGGTAACAAAAAACCAAATACATATATATCGAATCTCAGGTACTCCTAAGATGAGTTCCGGTAAGGCCCCCACCCATCACACCCCAATATCGAGCTCCGGCATTGCCACCGCCCGATATTAAGGTGTTAGAAATACCTAAAAAACTAGAGGAAAAACAAAAAAAACTACTGGATGACGCCCCAGACTAATGAGGAAGCTCCAACCAACTGAATAGGTGAATAAGCATCTGCTCTGAAGTGGATCTGCTAAAAAAGAAATCGCTCTGAAGCCTCTGAACAAGTGAAAGGGGTACCCTCCTCTCTACCAACTGGTGACCGACAATCTGAAGATATGAAAACCTGCAAAGTGAACCTGATATCCTATCCCTCATACCTGCAACTGGAAAAAGACTAAAGAAAACATTAGAAAGATACATATATATGTATATTTATATAATAAATATACATATATATATGTATTAATAAGGAAGGAAATAAAAAAACTGAATAATACTAACTGGCCAATAACAGTATAAATAAAAAACCTAAAAGCCAATACCAAAACAGTGATAAGAACAAATAAAAAGACAGATCTATCTTATGAACCTTTAATCATAAGTAAGTTATGATTAGAGGTGAAGTCATCATCTAAATTAGAGAAAATATTAATTATACTTTTATTAATGTTAAGAAAATTATTGTTGTGTTTAAATAAATTAATATTATGATTAACCTTATTAAGATACCTTTTGAAAAGGATATTTTTAGCTAATTTATATTTGGGGTTAGAGATCCAATTAAAACAAAAAAAAAGAAATTGTAAAAATCAATTTGTTAAAATGACAATTATTATGATTGAAAATTCTTTGATTTCTTTCAAACCAAATAAACCAACTAATAATAATGAATAAAGTGTCTAGTAAAAATCTAATATTCTTTTAAAACTTGAATCTATAATTATTCCAGTAAAATTCACAATCCAAAATTTTAGTTGTTATATTAAAGTTAAAAAATTTAAGAGTGTTAATTAGAATGTAATTTGAATCCATACAATTATAGTATATATGATTAATGTCCTCAAGATAAAGATTACAAAAATAACATTTATTATTATTATGAATATTTTTTCTCTTTAAAAATTCGATTGTATCGAGCTTTCCGTGAAGAATTAACCACATGTGAATTTTGGATTTGGGAGGAGCATTAGATTTCCATATATATTTAAATGAGCTATTAATTGTACCTGAAAAATTAATGAATTTGTAGAAAGAATTAGAAGTATATTTCTTACTATTATCCCATTCCCAACTAATAAAATCATTATCATTATCAATATTATATAGATTTAATCTGGCATAAAGCAAAGAAAGTTGTCTAAAAGTTGAATCTACTAAAATTCTATTAAAACTGAAATTCCAAGGAGGATTATTTTGTGGAGAATAAACTTCATTGATTAAAGCATACTTAAAGTGACAAATATCATACAGATCCTTAAATTCTATCTTTAGAGGCAAGATCGAAATCCATCGGTCATGCCAAAACGAAGTACGATTTCCAGAGTGAACTATTGTATTTATTCCTAAATTAAAAATCTCATTACATTTTAAAATGTTTTTCCAAAAATTAGATATATTTTGAGTGGCTGGAGAAGCAATTTGAAATAAATTGCTATTTCCATTATAGTAATAATTAGAAATGATCTCTTTCCAAATAGCGTTATCATTAATATCATTGAACTTCCAAAGCCATTTACCTAACAGAGACAAATTCATATTATGCAAATTAATAACACCTAAACCACCTTCCTTTTTGGCCTTACAGACAGTTTCCCAATTTACAAGACATTTAATATTATTATTAGAATTTTCTCCACTCCATAAGAAATCTCTTCTAATCCTATCAATTTTATCAATAACACAATCCGGGAACAGATGTAAGGACATCCAATAAATCGGAAGAGCTGATAAAACTGAATTTATTAAAACTAGTCTACCTGCTCTAGAAAGAAATCTCCCATTCCAGTTAGAAATCTTATTTTTAATTTTATCAATGATAATAATCCAGTCCTCATGTTTGAGTTTGGTGGGTCTAATCACAAAACCAAGGTAGTCAAATGGAAAGTTCATAGTTTTGCAATTAAGTGTATTAGCAACTAAGTTTTCAACTTTATCAAAATCATTTAAAACTAACACGGAACTTTTGTCAAAATTTATACTTAAACCAGATAAAAGTTCAAAACTGTAAAGGATAAACTTAAGGGTAATGATGTGTCTAGGAAGATGGGACGAAAAAAGTAAGGTATCATCAGCAAATTGAAGAACTGATAAGCCATTACGCGAAATTTCATTGCCTACACGACCAAGAGATCCATTATCCACTGTTCTTTTAATAATTTTAGCAAAAACATCAGCAGCTAAGTTAAATAATAAAGGAGATAAGGGATCTCCTTGCCTTAAACCTCTCTTAGATTGAATTCTATTACCTAATATACCGTTAACCATAATACTAGAGTTTCTAGTTCTAAGCAAAATCAAAATCCAATAGATCCATCTATGACTAAAACCTATAGCATGAAAAATATCTACCAGAAAATCCCAATCTACAGAATCAAAATCTTTAGCAAAATCAAGTTTTAAAATCGCACAAGTTATGTTATTCTTACAACAGTAATTAATATATTGTTGAACAACAGCCACTCCATCGGTGATATTTCTCCCTTTAATAAAAGCTGATTGTGAACAATCAATTAATTAATTCATTCTTTTACTAAGTCTATTAGCTAGAACTTTAGAAATGATTTTAACTAAACAATTAATCAAAGAAATAGGTTTAAAATCTTTTTAAGTTTTTAGCACCTACTTTTTTGTGTAACAAAATAACATTTGCGAAGTTAAATCTCCATAATTGCAAATTACCATTGTAAAAATCATTAAACATATTAACTAAGTCAAATTTTAAAACGTCCCAAAAAGTTTTGTAAAATAAAATAGGAAACCCGTCAAGACCCGGGGATTTATCACTTGGCATGTCATTAATTGCTTTTCTAATTTCCTCTTCAGTAAAAGGATTATCTAACTCTGATAAATCAACAATAGAATCAGATGGATACAGATCTATCCATCTAACATTGACTCTATGTTTGATTTTAGAACCAAAAATATCCTTATAATAGTCTATAAAAGCCTTATCTAGATCTCTTTGATCAACTAACTCTATATTATTAACAAGTATAGAGTTAATTGTATTACAACATTTTCTACCATTAGCTACATTATGAAAAAATTTGGTATTATTATCACCTTCGTTGATCCATTGAATTCTGGATCGTTGTTTCCACATAACCTCCTCCTTTTCTAAAATAGAATTTAATTCATCTTTTAAATTAGCAAGAACATTACGTTCACCTATATTAAGAGATCTAGATTCTTCAATCTTATTAATTTTAAGCATTTCATTAAGAATATTATCTTTTTTAATTTTTAGATTACCAAAAACATTTTTGTTCCAATTTTTACGAAAAATCCTAAGCTCCCTAAGTTTAGAAACAAAAGCTTTTGCAGAATTTTCCTTATTTATGATATTATGGAAACTCAAAGAAACCCATTTGCCTTTAACAAGATTCTCAAAGTTAGATTCCAAAAACCACATATTTTCAAATTTAAAATTGTTAAAAATAACTCTATGGAATTCACAAGTAAGAATAATTGGACAATGATCGGAGTAAGTATAGGGTAAACCAGTGACTCTACAGATTGGGAATTTGTCTTCGATTTGTTATTTTCAATTATATTGAATTTGCCAAATATATACATTTATCATAATTAAAACCTCAATCAATTTATTCAACTTGGTTTTATTCCTTTATTTCATCTTATGAATAAAATATACATTTCCATTTATGTCATTACATTCACACTTTACAGTTATAGTCCTATCTCACATTAATGAACATTTACCTACATTTAAATGTAATTGATTACCTACTTTATATTTAGCAGCCTAAATAAAATGTAACTTGCAATAAATGTTATCATTATCTTTATATTACACTCAAGTTTATTATGTCCACTAATTATCATAATTGCTTACATAATGTTTAATTCATTCAATTACCATAAATTATATACTAATTCATTTATCCATACAACACTTACATTTATTTACTTATATTCAGTTTTATACCCAAATGTAACATTTACTACTAGATTAATAGACCAATTAAATAGTAACTTACAACCGTTACTATAACTTTTAAATCACACTTTTGAATTCATTGTTCACAAACATATGTTACCATTCTTATATACCTAATCTTTATTTAATGGTCATTTATTTCATACTAAATCATTTATAAATTTTAATGTTTGCATTTGTTTTCTTACATAAATTTATAGCCAAGTATAACAATTTACATTACTTTAATAAATTGTAATTTCATTTCAATTGTTAATAATTAGTTTTTACATTGTTACATTTCATTTTGGTATTCATTTCATTATTAGATTACAAAGTTCTTATTTCTTCCAAATTTATTTACCAAAATCTTATTAAATTGACAACTTTAATTATTAAAATGTACGGGTCGTTACACTCTACCCCACTCAAAACTTTTCATCCCCGAAAAGGAAAAAGAAGGGAAAAGAAAGAATTAAGTAAACAATACATCTTATTCAAAACATTAACTTTATAAACAAATAAATTTACAAAATTAATTAATTTAAATACAATATACCAATTTATATATAAATTCCTTCAACACCATTTTATATTGTACATTATTCAATTACATTGTTAACTTCTGAATAATCAGGGTAAGTTATATTGAAATGCAATAGAGTATTGTACAAATAAAAATTTCCCAATTCAATTATTCAAGCTTAAATATTTATTCAAATTTTGGCTTCATTTTATAATTGAAATCATCCCTTAGGATAAAATTTAAGAATTAAATTTCCGGTTAACTTCAAACTATTCTAGATAAATAAATATATATAAACAATATATATATCAAATCAAATTTAAACCATGTATCAATATATATTATAAATCAAGTCATAATTTAGAAATTCAAATCAATTAATTTTTTCAAAAAAAAACTGTAGCAAGGCTACAATATGGTCTCTTCACTTCGAAACTCGAAAATGAACGTCGATAATGCTGCAGTCATTACCGAAATTATTTTCCAGCGACAAAGAAAAGAGCACTGATTTAAACATTTAAAATTCTTTGGAAACAATTTCTATTCGAAAATACTTTAAATAATATATCCTTTTAAAACTATAAAACCAAAGTTCGAAATCATCGGAAATTAAATTCTCAAATTCTTCATTTTAAATTCATTTAAATTTCCAAATTAATTTATAACCATATTTTATAGTTTAATTATTTATATATGAAACAAAAGCCAATGATTACAAGATATATACAAAGTCAAATATTATTTCTTAACAACCAATTCAATTAACTATCAAAATTTAGAAAATTATACTTATATATATATATAAATTAATTTATAACCATATTTTATAGTTTAGTTATTTATATATGAAACAAAAGCCAATGATTACAAGATATATACAAAGTCAAATATTATTTCTTAACAACCAATTCAATTAACTATCAAAATTCAGAAAATTATACTTATATATATAATATAGTTATACAAAATTTCTCATTTACCAAATTTTGAAAATAATATTGTGTCAGTTTGCTCTGTTCAAGTGTTTTGGAGATCCTATCGATTACGTTGATCAGACGAATCGATCGGAAACCCAAATCAACATCAACAACTCAAACAACACAATATATATTAAAACATTTTAAATATTAGTTTACAAATACACTTCAAGAATAATTTGAAGATAAGTTGGAAAAAAAAGACAAGATGATTAAATAACAGAATAAAGGAATGAATAAGCTTATATAAATCGTAGGCAACCTTAACCGGGTCAACCGTGACTTAAAGAATAAGATCGATGTGGGGTTCTGGGGTAAATCTACATCAGATCTCAAGAGATAGAATTTGGGATAACAAGAGATAGATAGCATTGTAAACCGTGGATGTAGAAATCTTCGGTGAATCAATGCTTCTTGTAAAGGAGTTTCACCCCTTTAAAATCATTAGAAGATTGGCGAGACCGCCTATTCATTTTAAAGATCATTCGAAGTGGAGTTATGGGATACTCCAGAATTAAAAGAAGACAAATAGGGAGAGACAAGAATGGATTTGGAACCGCCATGAACGTTCCAAAATTCAAAGAAATCGACATGAAAGGAAGGAATTCAAGCTCGAACGAAAGTGATTCTGTAAATAAATTTACCATATATGCTAAGCTTTGCCTAGAGCCAAAGCTCTGATACCAACTGTAACGACCCACTATTTTGGTCCATTCAAATCAACAATAAATCCACACATGTCGGACTTGAATAATTCAAAACAATAGATTGTAAATATAAATTTGGCAAAACTCAGAATATACAGTAAATAAATCACAGTTCACAGACACAGAGTAATATAACAATGCAGCGGAAGCAAGGAAATAGTAGTACATGAAGCTACTATATATGTACATCAGAGTTAACAAGATAAAACAGAAGTAACAAGATACAACAGAAGTCTCAATATGATAATCAAGTATAAATCAGAATACATCACTAGAATCAACTGAATGACTAAAAGCGAAAAAGATAGCTGGATCTTCAAGAAAGCTCCAACTCCAAAGGTGAGTCTCGAATGCGGTATCACTCAGTCTGACCCAAGCGTAAAGCAAAACACAAAACACTCGAGTTAGAACACACGTACTTATACAATGTAAACCAACTCAAGTGAACCATAATAGAAAAGTGCAAGTAACTTAAAAGATGCTTGGGATCGCCCATCCTTTAAGGATCCGTTAAAGTATCTACTATGTAGTAATATTCGCTATTATAATAATGTCTAATAATAAAATAAACTTACTTTTAAATAGCATTAAGGCTTTACATTTTTCACCTTAACACATAATAGTCCCAGTAGTCTATCCAGTATTAGCATACCCCCAGATTGGGAGCTACCCTCAATACTCCACAGGCTACGGCACAAATCCAAACTCGTAGTAAAGCTCGCTATGGTAGGTGACAGGGCATAACAAGGCAATGCCATGGTAGATATACCAATTACGCATCCAGGCTGGTGGAAACGCATAGCAGCCACTACCGCCCATCTCGGAAAACACTCCCAAATCAAAATCGAAGGGTGGCCACCAAATAAATCACAAGTAATAGAATGGTATCGAAGAAATGTGTCCGATCAGAGGTGCTACCTCATTGGCCCGAGAATCGCTCCTATTTTAGCCACCTTATGCCAACTCGTGGGAGTCGGGTCCACGTTCATACCTCAATAGGATCGTCGCCACCATCCTACTTCATTCTGGAATCTCCACCGCGTACACGGTTGTCAAAGTGGTTTTCTGTATCGACAGAGAGTATGCCCATATCTGATCCCGGTCTCTTTGCCAACCAATCGTTATTATAACCCATGGATATTTATTTCAAAATCATTTACTTTAAAACCCAAAATATCATATCCATTTCAAAACTAAATACTATATTATTTCATTTCAAAGCCAAATCAATATATCATTTCCATTTCAAAGCCCAAAATAATAATATATCATTTAAATCCCAAAAACCAAATCACTGAATATTCCTTAAATTTATTAAACTTGAAATATTCCTTTAAATCATCTTAAACCAAACCACTTTATAAGGTCACATTCTTAAATCTTCAATTCCAATAAGCTTCAAGCTAATATATTTAAAGACAATTCTTAATTAAATACTATTTCAAATAAATTCATTTCCAAACCATTTAAATTCAATGTCAAATAATATTCATTTCAAAGTTGTAACATTTCTAAGTTCATTCTTCAATCATTTCAAACATTGAAATTTCAAAACAGCAGCATTTATAAAGTGCTACGGTAGGTATATTTCGTATATATCAAAACATAGTTCAAAATCAGAACTACAACATTTCAGAAATGCTGTAATAGGTTTATCTAGAAATTTCAACATATAGTTCAAATTTTCAGAAGTTACAGCACTTCAGAAATGCTGTTATAGGTCCTTTTAGTATATTTTAGTATATTTTCAGCCATAGTTCAATTTCCAGAAATTACATCACTTCAGAAATGCTATTATAGGTCCTTTTAGTATATTTCCAACCATAGTTCATTTAACCACAGCATTTCAGAAACGCTATAATTTCTGTTATACCCTTTAAAACAATATATCTTCAATTTTTCTCATTTTTAACTTATTAAACTCATTCCACTTTCCGAAATTTTTTATTTGGATATTATTTAACTTATAAATTTTAATAAAACAACATTTTGTTAATAAATGTCGAATTTAAATTAATTTCATTTGTTAGTCAATCCTTTATAAATTGCTTAAGTTTCAGAAACATTAAAACTCCAATTCTAGCCATTTTTAACCTATAAAATTACATCTTCCACTTCATAAATTATTCATTTGAATATCATTAAACTTATGATTCAATAAGATAAACTTTTATAAATAAATATCCAAATTTAACTATAATTCATTTATTAAGTCAAAAGCACATTCTTTTACTTAACTTTTATTTCACCAAATAACCTAACATTTTATTTTAAAATACCCACTTCATAAATAAAACTAAATTCCCATTTATTTACTTAACTTAACAATTTCAGTTAGAACCAAATTTTCCAATTATCAAGTTAAGTCGTATTTTATATTACAATTTCCTTCCATTTAAATCCTAATTATTTATTTTACAAACATATTCATAAATAGAATATCTTACCATTGTTAATATAACAATCAAATTTCCTTATAAATATATTCATTTGACATCAAATTACTATGAATTTCAGTTAAACAAATTTTATTTCCAAAGTCCAAGCAAAACTGTATTTTATTTTATCAATTTAAAATACACTCTTTATTATTCGAACATGTCTATTTCATAAAATAAAATTCATTACAATTACCAGGTTAGATTTAACATTCCATATTAAATCAACATTTCATTATTAAGTTATTTATCGTAAATAAAATTCTTTAAATTCCATTTAAACCAATTATTAACTTGTAAAATTTAACTTATAGAAAACAATACACCTTTATAATTAAAGTCTTAAATCAAATTTAAGTTAAATTTCATATATTTATAATTTCAGAATACTTAATAACTTTTCAGAAAATAAATAGAACACTTAATAAATTTTTAGGAAAATATTATTTAAAATTTAACCATGGGCCTGTATAATATTTTCTAACCTAGGTCAAGCGATACGGATGTGTATCATTTCAATCCGTAATTTAAAAAGAAAAATCCGGGTTCTATCATTTCAAACCCGCAATCCCAAGTCAAATAAATTACGATAAAATCACTCAAGCCTATCATTTCAGCCCATAATGATTTTTCCTTATTCTAATGTCCATTCGGGTATGTATCATTTCAACGCATAGTGATAGGGAACTTGCAGTGTGAGATACAGAAATTAAATGATCAGTAAAACATATCATGTGATGTAACAAATATATAAGCAGAATTTAACATCATATAATCATATCACAGGCATATATGAACATATTAACATAACAATTTCTACAATTCACATGTCATTGTTTCACAATTATATAAGTACGAATGTCTAGAGTGAATAACTCACCTTTCTAAAGCTAGAATTTAAATTCAAACCCAAATCTAAACTCCGCAAAGCACGACAAAGCACGACTAATTTTTTAGTGGATGAATAGTCAGATCCAAATCTTGTATGTAAACAAATACAACAAATATAAGAATATATTTCAATACAAAAGAATAGAAATTAGAACAATGGAAAATATGAGATAAACATGACATAACCTTTGCTTCAACCACCAAGTGGGTTCGGCCTTTGGGTTTGGGTAGGGTCTAGGCATCACAAACTCACGGCTAGGGGATGGTAAGGTCATGGCAAAGCAATTTGGTGGAGGAATATGTGTTGTGGCCGAGGTACATGAAGAGGGGGTGAAGGAAAATAGGAGTTTGGCTAGATTTGAACAATTTTTGGTGGTGGGTTTTGATCTAGGAGTCACGGCCTTTGTTTGGAATGGTTGTGATGATTGATAGAGGTGGTCATGGTGGTCGGCTAGAGGGGCATGGGGTGGAGGCCGAGCTAGCTTGAAGAACAACAAAGGAAAAAAAAGAAAATAGAAAAAGAAGAAGAGGGAGGAGAAGCCGTGAATTAGATCTAGAGCTTGTATATATATTTTTTTGAACGCAAATGAATTGGAGATGGGAAGTTTTCTTTGTACGTGAATTACAAATGATATGGCCGCTAGGTTAAAGGAATGAATGGCTAAGGTAAGAAATAAGGAGGCTAGGCAATAAAAGGCAAGAGTTTGAATGGTTTGGAAAATAAAAAGGCAACACTCTAAAACAAATAACTTGATGGATTTAATTAATCTTTTCCTTTGTTTGCACGTAATGAAAAGAAGAGTTTGAGGAACAATATGTACATGATTGATAGGAGAAAATCACGGCTATGAATGTGGGAAGTAATTGGCTATGCAAATGGAAAGGCAAGGGAAAAGAAAAAGGCAACAAATAAAAACAAGTGACTAACGTCTCTTGAAATTTCTAAGCTATTATTAAAAATAAAACCAATCAAAAATCAAATAAATATAATCAAGTTTATACAAATTAAAATGGAAAATAAAATTACCAAAAATTATTGCATGTAAAACACTGTAATTTATCCAGTTTAAAAAGTATAAGTTTTAAATTCCCAATAAATCCATATATTTGATATCTCAATCTTGTTATTGAATCAACTATTAACTTATCCTCTTATGGGTAATATTAACATTGGTTTATATACTAATACATTAATTATTTCCAAATTCATCCAAATTTCAATTTCATTTAGCTATAATAAATCCATTTATTACGGATTGAATTCAAATTAATTAATTTCTAATAATTGCCTTGCTTCAATTCTACTCTTTTTATTAAATCTATTATCACTCTATAAACCTAGTTATTATTTGTTTATCATTCATTACATAAATATATATTCAAATTGTCATCTTTCCTTTGTAATAACTGTTATTTTCAATTATATTGAATTTGCCAAATATATACATTTATCATAATTAAAACCTCAATCAATTTATTCAACTTGGTTTCATTCCTTTATTTCATCTTATGAATAAAATATACAATTCCATTTATGTCATTACATTCACACTTTACAGTTACAGTCCTATCTCACATTAATGAACATTTACCTACATTTAAATGTAATTGATTTCCTACTTTAAATTTAGCAGCCTAAATAAAATGTAACTTGCAATAAATGTTATCATTATCTTTATATTACACTCAAGTTTATTATGTCCACTAATTATCATAATTGCTTACATAATGTTTAATTCATTCAATTACCATAAATTATATACTAATTCATTTATCCATACAACACTTACATTTATTTACTTATATTCAGTTTTATACCCAAATGTAACATTTACAACTTGATTAATAGACCAATTAAATAGTAACTTACAACCGTTACTATAACTTTTAAATCACACTTTTGAATTCATTGTTCACAAACATATGTTACCAT
Organism: Allium fistulosum; assembly: GCA_030737815.1. Lineage (NCBI taxonomy): Eukaryota > Viridiplantae > Streptophyta > Magnoliopsida > Asparagales > Amaryllidaceae > Allium > Allium fistulosum. The sequence continues at coordinate 881,723,123 of CM060903.1, forward strand.
TCTTATATACCTAATATTTATTCAATGGTCATTTATTTCATACTAAATCATTTATAAATTTTAATGTTTGCATTTGTTTTCTTACATAAATTTATAGCCAAGTATAACAATTTACATTACTTTAATAAATTGTAATTTCATTTCAATTGTTAATAATTAGTTTTTAAATTGTAACATTTCATTTTGGTATTCATTTCATTATAAAATTACAAAGTTCTTATTTCTTTCAAATTTATTTACCAAAATCTTATTAAATTGACAACTTTAATTATTAAAATGTACGGGTCGTTACAGAACCACTCCAACATAAGATCACCTAAAATATCAATCCTGGGACCACATTCCCTAATTACGACTGCACGTATCATATTTCCGCATTAGGGGTGAGCCCGCAACGTCGATTTATGCCAAAGACATCTTAAGGTCACTACATCTATGTCCACCTCTCAATGGTAACGTAATGCCTCTTATCGCACCTTGTCGGGATCCATCAACAACACGGTATCGCATTTTTGCCGCCGTGCATACCAAGGAACTCCCGTTTATATCGGGCTACACACTTCTCCAGGCATCATCATCAGTGTGCACATACACCGTAGAACCTCCCGTGAGTGCAATTTGCAAAAAATATTGCCCTAGCCGAATGTCCACCATGCCAAATATATAGTGTCTAGGCCTCATTTCCTGCATACACATCTATTCAGTCCCACAACGTTCAAGAATCGTAGAGTTAAGGAACTAATTTCCTACTCATACTAACATTCATATATATATATATATATATAATCTTGGGCCTTAGGCTAAGGTTCAATCTCGCTTGTAACACGTTAACCGGTCGACCGCTGGTCACTGGAGCAGTCGGTCGCTTGTTATCGACCGGCTCAAGTGAGCCCGTCGATTGGTCAATTATTATTATTTTTATTAATTTTTTTTCATTTAATTATTGTTCGTTATTTGATAATCATGAATTGTTTACTACAGTAAACTGTTAATTAGAGTAAACTCTAATTTTTCAATCTACAATCTTCGATGTTTTCAATCCAATTCCTAACAATTTCATAAGCATGTTTGTTATCAAAACGAATTTAATTGGGTTTAGAATTAAAAGGATATTGATATACCAGTCTATGTTCAATTAAACAAAAGGGGTATTCAACTTAAACCAATTTTTATCTAACAGATTTACTTTATACAGATTTAGATTATACAAGAATCATATTTGAATAGGTTAAATTCTTATTCCATTTCCAATCCGTTATAATTACCAGATAATCAATATTTCTGATTTGTCCTAAACCAATTCCAAATCAAATAGGTTATAAATAAACTAAATTTTATTTAAATCTCTGTTAGCACCAAAATTGGTCACTAACACCTTGAATAGAGTTATGTAGAGAGATTAATGAAGAAAGTAAATTAAAATAGAGAAATAATGCAATTGAGTGCAAAAAGAACAACAGAAATGAGAACACCGGATTTATAGTGGTTCGGCGCAATTGCCTACGTCCACTTTGAATAGAATCTTTATTACTTTTTCAATCACTTGAATACAAATACAATCCATAAACAAACCACTTGAATACAAGTTTGAATAAAAAAGAGGAGAGTATAAAAAATGGCAGAGTTTCCCTGGAGTTCTCCCCAAAAAAGCCTCTTTCACTGTACCACTGCCCCTCTATTTATAGATGAAGATAGGCTGGTTCTCCTGCGTTGGCCCATGAGCAAGACACTCCGGCCCACTACTGACAACTCCTATACACTGAAACGAGCATACCAAGCCTCCAATGCCAAACGGTGGTCGCCAACCCACTTTGGCCGAGCTCGGGTTTTCTTGTGAGTAACTCGAAGTAAGTGGTGATTTGGGCCGAAGTGAAAGGATGCTGGTCGTATCTCCCTGATCTAACAACTATGGCCGAACCACTTCTTCTTCATTCACCTTGGCCGATCCGCCAAGGCCGAACCAACATGGCCGATCCACTTCTACTTCATTCACCTTGACTGATCCACCAAGGCCGAACCGTGCACGACCTTTCTTCCTTGACCGAGCGGCATCTGCCGATCCATGTAGACCGAGCCATGTGCGACCTTCATCTTTGACCGAGCCATGTATACCGACCCACCTTATTCTTCACGCTATGACCGAACGACATGGTCTTCCCTCTTTTGACCGAGCCATACATACCGAGCCACACATACATGCCGAACCACATTGATTGCATCAAACCCTTATATCCCAAGTCTCTTCTTGGCCAGAATCTTGTTTAGTGCTAACTATAACCTCTGCAACTGTCGCTTTGTAGCCAAGCTGTGACGCCCCACCTCTATACCCACGCTAACCAAGAACACTACGATGTAGTGCTGTCAATTAGCATGGAGAATAAGGCTGTGGAGGAGCGACCATCCATGTAACTTCTTTGTGCGAGCACCGATATGTCAGATAGAATAAAATGCATATCTTTTAAGGAGGAAATCCGGCATACCGATACAAACACAAAGCTATCACACGGTGGCTATATATAATCTTCGGAAACAAACATAGAAGTAATCATAACATAAATCAGTCACAGACATCCATATCACAAAGGCGGAAGAAGATATGAATAAATATATATAACACATGAAAGTGTACATCAGAGTAGTGGTCAGAAAGATCCACGATAATACAAAAGAATAGCAACATGTGCTATACAAAAGAATAAGTACACAATGTAGAGTCTATATCTCAAATGCGTACAATCAAAAACTACTAATCTAAGTAGTTAGCCAAAAGTCAGAATAATTCCTGAAGAGAAGTCAAGCAGAAGCACCTGTAACATCTCGGTCTGACCCGAGTATTATTTATAAGAAAATAATAAACGGATCAGTCTAGCTATAAATATCAGATGATATGGTATAAAGTAAAAGGCATTACATGAACATGTAATAACCATAACGACATACTACTATAAGTATGTAAATGATAATCAACAAAATCAATTAATATCACAAGAATCTTCTCAAAGATGAAATAGGGTATCATACCCTAAACTTGTATTCATAACAAGTCAATAACACATAAATTCACCAATGCACAAAAGCTGATATCATATCAATGAAAATCATGAAAATTGGTGAAGCATAAATTCCAGAAATCATCACAAGAAATCCAGAAAACACATAAAAAAGGGGGGGAGGCCTAACACATGAATGGGAGCATGAAAACTCACCTACGCGTAAACACATGAATGAGAAGCTATCTCATGGAAGCTATCCATTAAATTTCCACACAGAAATGGCCCGAAGACCGTAGGGTGCTACCCTACATATGTGATGGCGAAACATCACATAAACGGGGTATAGTCTCCCTCGCAGACAAAGAGACATCGCTCAATCGCTAGTCTAAATCACAAAAATGATCGTCATGATCATCAGGAAGTGTCAATTACACTAAGCTAGTAAATATAAGAGTTTAGCTTCATGTCCCATAACCACTTGCTTAACTCAAATATTTACGAACAAACTGTAGATCTCCACTAGGAAATTGTCACAAAAAGGGTTCAATCGAACAAGTCCAAGAGCTAACCGACGAAGTGAACGCTAGTGTTTCATACCACTCGTTTTACTAAGTCGTTTAAGTCGATTTCTCATCCGAGTGAAGTAAAGGCTTGTATATACTAGTAGATTGGAAATCGGTTTGAGAAAACGAACTTTTGATATTTAAAATAGTGTTGAAATCGCTTTGATGAAAGAGTTTTGATATTTACTACTAGTATTGAAACCTTCATATCTTTAAAGTGACAAGTCACAAAACGATTGTTGAAACAAATCGAATCACATCAATTCACGTTCAAAGACGTGAGTAAAGTCCAAAGAAATCAATCCCAAAACCATCATAGTAGAAATTCTGATGAATGTTTTTCAGATAAGATCCTCTACGAAGGGGGGTACGGGGTTCGACCTGCCCGGTCAGGTCGCGGGGGTCCAGGGGGCAGTGCCCCCGGCGGGGTGCGGGGTGCGGGGCAGCGCCCCGTCAAAACGGTACGACCTTTTGAAGACAAGTTACAAAATGATTGTAGAAACAATCAATCATCAAAATTCACATTCGAAGACGTGAATAAATTCCAAAGAAATCGATATCAAGTCCATCAAAGTGGATATTTCCAAAATTCCCAAAGAAAGATGTCATCAAAGATGATAATAAAAGATAACAACAATAGGGAAACCACACGAGTCGATTAAAGTTGGAAATCACACAAAATAGGCGAAATAGGCAAACAGCATCAGGTCGGTCGGCCGGCTTTAGGGCTCGGTCGACCTGACCCTGTTCTGAAAAATAGTTTAGGAAGCAGGTCGGTCGACTGAGCTCTGCAGCCGGTCGACCAAACCCAAACAAAGAAGTGCTTAGCACTTTTGGAAGCAGGTCGGTCGACTGAGTACAGAGCTCGGTCGACCGGACCTGTTTCCAGCACTGCCCAACTTATCAAGTTCATTGGCCAAATCCCAACCAAATTGCATTTTCGCGAGCAACGACACTAAGGATTTAAGCCTAACGACAACCCGGCCTTATAAGCTCTTCAATACATCACAAAAATCATGATCAAAGATCAAAGTTTGGATTTTTAAAGAATTGAACTCAAAACACTAAAAATTGGAATATTCACCAAATCAATCCAAACCAAGTGCAATTGCACAAGAATAAGTGTTAGGAATTCATACCTAACAATCGAAGATAAATATAGTTTAAGATGTGAGATAAAAATATCACCTTTATGCACAAGAACAAGTATGAAGAAGTTTGAAAGCAAAGGGAGAATCAACCACTCTTCAACACAACCCAAATCTATGCTCAAAAAGAAGAACATTCCTAAAGTTAGGTTTAGGAATTTCTGAAATTGAAAGGAGAAAGGGTTGGAGAAGAAGAAGGAGAAGCTTACCAAGGTTTCTTCTATTAGTTTGGAGCTAGAACTTGATTTGAAGATGAAACTAGGGTTTGGGAGTTTTAATTTCCCATCTCTCCCACCATTGTTGCTCTAAAACTAAAAGGAGGAGAAAGTGAGAGTGAGTGGAGAGGAGAGGTTCAGATTTGGGGTTAAGTTGGCAAAGGGGCTGAACCCAAACCCAAACCCAAAGTGCAAATGGTCGAATTTTTGACTAGCTCCAAACATATCAAAGTTTATACTCAAAAGATCGCAAACGTCATTTTGAACTCAATGGAGGTGGTCTCGAGTCCTAATTTGACCGTATGCAAAAAGTAGCTTTTCGGACAAACATCCAACTAACGATAAAATATAAAAATATAAAATCGATAAATATGCGGGTTGTTACATCGGGCCAAGGTGTCGGGTAACAATATTTCATTTTCTATTTGAAATGGTTTTAAAGCCAGTGCATTTAAATAAGATATTTAAAGAATGATTTGACAAATGGTTTTACTAAAGATATTTTTAACTAATGGAAATGGTTTTCCATGTTATAAAATGAAGTTTTTATTAAGAGTTTTATAAATGAATTTGGAAATTTATAGGGTGTTTTGGGTAAATGGATTTGAGTTTTTAAGCAACGAAGATTTCATAAATAAGAGATTTATAAAATGGATTTGTTTATTAAAGGAAGCTAATTTGATTTAAGGTTATTTAAGAAGTTGTTTAAACAAGAAAGGTTATAAAGAGTTTTATAAGCGATTTTGGGTATTTATAAAAGAAGTTTTAGAAAATGATTTGGATATTCATAAAGAGAGTTTATAAAAAAGGTTCAGTTATTTATAAGGAACCTACATAAAAAGTTTGGATATTTATAAAAACAAGTTTTATAAAAGATTTTGAATATTTATAAAAGGGTTTTATAAATGAATCTGAATTTGGAAAATATTTTGAAATGGACTTGGAATTCAAGTAAAAGAGATTTCATGAATGAAGTAGACTTGTTTAAAAAGGATTTTTCAAAAGAAATATAAAAGGAATTTGAGATATGGGTATCTCTAAAACTCACCTCTTAAAAATGGTAATATAGGACATCCGTTCCACACTTAATACCAAGGAGATAATGCTTAGGGTTGTCCTTGCCTCCAATTTAAACAACATTTTCTTAATCCTTTTTAACATGAATTGGAAGTAATAAGATATTCACAAATGTTTTGTGGATATACTTATGTCAGAGAAATAAGTATATGAATGTTTCAGATAAACGTTTTGAAAGTGATTTATTAAATAAAGATTTGTTTGGAGGCTTAGTGGTTGCTGTGGATAAATAAATCTCAAATAGAATTGGTTTGTGTTGTTCATTTGATAGTTAAATAACCGACTACCAATTTGGACCTATTTTGACTCAGGAGGTATGTCGGGTAATTCGAGTTCCCCGGTGAGCACTCGATTGCTTAGTGCATACTTCCAAAAGAACCAAAATTGAGTTAGCTAGAAATTATCGCTTAGTTTTGAAGATACCGGTCCCCGGATTTATCCAAACCACTCCAAACTAATAACGAAGGATGTTAAATCATATTGAAGTATGTTGTGAAGTTATATTATTCTTCCTGAGTGTAACAACCAGTATTTTTCCGATAATTAAAATATTAAATTTAATAAGATTTTAGATATTAATATTGTAAGAAATCAAAATTTATGATTTATTAGTAAGAAAATAATTAGGATATGATTAAATATTATTGTTTGAATGCTTTTGACAACTATTTTAATGTAATTACAATCAATTGAAATAAATTTTAGGTTAATTTTGTTATAATTGTAAATATTGAAATAAATTGAATGATGTAATTAATTGGTAAGATTGTATGTAATTGATTGAAATAGGTTAATAAAGAATATAAAAGCATTTTTGTAAGAAATTTATAACCCTTGGTTGTGAATAATAGGATAATGGTTATGAGCTATTATTATAAACGATTGTTATAATTATCTTCTCATTAACTTGTCCATTTGAATATTGAATGGGTAATTAATGGAATTAAGGTAATTGAATGTTAGACTTAATGTTGGAATTATATGTTATTAATTGAAATAGGTTTATTATGAATTAAGAAATCAGTTTATTAGTACATGAATTTATTTGGATTTTGGTTCGTAAACAATAGACTTGGAAATTTGTTTGATTTATTAGTGTATAATAATTATCTTAATCATCGTTTTGTTATTTAATCCACTTAAATTAATTTAGAAATCGTTAAAAATCTTATATAATTGAAATATTGCAATTTACATGGTAAAAGATGTTAACTGTAGGATGATGAATGTAATTAAAATGTAAACTAGTGCTTAATGAATATAGATAGTATTGAATGATTAAATAATAAGAATGTAAAGCAAAATAAAAGAATTTGATAGAAATTGTAACGACCCAGAATAATGGATATTTGAAATTGGAATATTAAATTTATTTTTAATATTTAAAAGTTAAATTTTAACTTGAATTTCAAATATAACTAAGTTTTGGATAATCTAATTTTTGAATTTAATAAGGGAGAATTGGTTAAAATAATTTAAAGGCTTATAAAATTTATATTAATAATACTGAAGACAATACAACTTTTAAAATTGAATTTAAAAGTGATTTGTTCAGTTTTAAAAATATATCATTTAAGTTTACATTTAAAAATAGCGATCCGGGCCACAGTCTCGGAATTCGACGAAACTAGTTCCAGTGGATCCGTAATAGACTATTATTATTGGATTCTAAGTTTCGTAGTGTTTGGAGTTATCGTTTGATTGTACGGGATATAAACGCGTTGGAATTAATATCGAAATTTAATATAATAATTGGGTCCAAAAAGCTATCTTCTCCATACGATCGAATTAGGACTCGAAACTTTTTCCATTGCATTCGGAATAGGGGTATAATGTTATGAACGCCTAGCGGCATGCCTCGATAGAAGACTGAGTGTAACAACCCGGGGTTTTGCGCCGATTAATTATCATCATTAGACGATTAAATTCTGCTGGCTAATTGTTGTTGGGATTTTTATCGGATTAAAGTTCTTTTAAATATTTGTTAAGGGTTTGTGGGCTTTATATTGAAACTTGGCCCATGTTTTTGTCCGTTTTGATGCCGTGATAATATTCAATACCATTCCTACCTTCATTCATTTTTCATTGCAAGCCCATTTTCAAAGCAAACGAGAAAAAAAAATGGCTGCTAGGGTTTCGACGTCGCTCGATTCCTTGATTGACGCGGTGTTGATTTCTTTTGTTCTCGTTCTTGCTGTCTTCGGCCAATTGGAATTGTGCTCTTCGAGAAAGGTGAGTGATTTTCACTCACATCAAATTCATTCTACTGTTTATATATGATTCGAGATCCTTGATTTCCGTTTGTTTGAATTCGTCACTTGATTTATCTTGGCCATTCGATTTTGTCTTAATGTTTGAGATGATTCCTGACTTTGTCAATTTCATATATTTTGTGACTTGATTCCCACGTCATTGATTTTGAACTTGCGATATTTCTGACTTGGTTGATTCTGGTTTCGCTGGTCATCACGGTGTTGAATTTCTGGCATTGACTTGCTAATTTGTTTTGATAAATTACTGCTTGGATTTTTTGAAAAAAAAAACCAACTGCTATATGAATTTCCTTTTGTTCGAACTCTTCTTTGATGGCCCACGGCTTTGACTTGGAAACTGTTCGATCTTTCCATTGTTTTTGCTGTCGACTCAACATTGCTTTGATGTTTGATATTGACCATTGTCTTTGTAGCTTCAGCACTGTTACTGTACTTGTGCAACCTTGTGATCATCTGGCTTGATTGCTTGATGAACCCTGGTAGCACTGTACACTAGTCATTGGTTCTAATGTGTATGTTTGTAGCCTCGAGCTCTGTTAACTGTTTATTCGAGTCTGCATATATGTGCATACCTACATTTGTATGTGTGTATGCATATATTGTTGGATTTGTACTTAGCTTGAGTTGTTTTCTTGTGTACTCGAGTGTTGATTTAAGTTTTGTTGTATTCATCTAGTCTAGTGGCTTCATGTGCAAGTTGAACTGCTGTCGATTCGTGCCTGTTAGTCTTCACTGTGCATTATTGATGTTCAGTCAGTCTGTTCATTTGAACTGTGGTTGCACTATTGCCATATTGGCTTGTTCCTTCGAGTCAGTGAAACTTGTATATGATTGTTTTGTATGCTGTGCACTTGGTTTGTACTTCACTATTGACTATTGCATTATATATGGAGCTTGCTATCTATATTCATTTGAACTTAGTGATGTTTTGGTTTTGTAATCTCTAGTTCTTGATGTTGCTCAGTTTTGATGTGCAAAATTTTGGTTTGTTTCTATTTTGAGCTTGCAATGTCCAGTTTCATTTAGTTGTTGCTGGTGCACTGTTTGGTTCATGTTGCAATGACTTCACCTGACTTCGACTTTGTAATTTCTTTGTGTATTGGCTTTGATTTTTTTGACCCACAGCTTTAACTAAAACTGTAGTATTTTAAATGCCCGGCCATTTTGGAATTTTGATAGTCTGGTGGTTGTTGACACTTTGTGCTCGACTCTGGCCATTTGTGTTCACTACCCATTGCTATTATGTGTATTTACTGTTGCATTCCTGTATGTGCTTTGAGTTATGGTAGCAGTGACCTGAACTGTTAGCCTTTGGTTTGTATTTGCTCGGCTTTGCATTCATTCGAACCTGATAATGTCTGGCGTCTAAATGTTTGAAATGCTTATAAACTTGGGATCTTTGTGTACTTGTCTCTGTTCAAGTCTGGTACCTTTTGAAGTTGTCATCTATTGGGTTTCTGGTATTTGACATTGTTATGTTTTTGGTTTGTGGTTACTTGTATCAGTAGTGTTGCAGTGTTGTTTTGAGATATAATCTGGTTCAGATTGAATTTGTACTGGGTTAAGATTTGGTCTTGCATTTCTCTGACCACTGAATCCATTTGCGCTTTGCTGTTGTTTGTCAATTTTGCTTGGTCGACACTTGCTCATCCAAGCTTGCACTTGAATGTGCAGTATGTAGTTGTGTTGTACTGATTGGTATTGAATCATTTCTTTTATGGCTGTTATGGCCATTTTTTGGTCTGAGATGAGTCACTTTCGTGTGTCTGGTCTCTCTCTGGTCTTTGACTGGTGAATTGTTTTGATACAAGCCTGTACTTTGTATCATTTGAAAGCATTTGACTTTGATATCTTGTTTCTCTGACCAGTTTGGTTTCAAGTGTACATCTGAATTTTGGCGAGGCAGTACACGCGAGCGTGTACTGCAGCCAAATCAGAATTGTTGTTTTAATTGAAAATTGCAATTACTCTAATTATTTCGTGTGGCCAATTCAATATATTTTGTGTTGTATTTCGATTAGTTTAATTTGATGATTTTGTTGATATCTAATTATCTTTTAGATAATTAGATTATGTGTTTCTAATTATTTATTTAATAATTAGATCTTGTTTTTAATTGCCGTTTAGGCAATTTTGTTGTTTTCAAATTATCTTCATTGATAATCTTTTTATTTATCTTTGTTGATGATTTGAATTTTTTGATTTGTTGTTTTATGCTGTTTCGTGTTATATCTACCGTTATCTGATTCTCTTATTGAAGGGTTGGATATACGAGATTTATTGTGACTGTCGTCTATTTGATTATTTAACTATTATTGCTTCTGTGCATTAATAACTGAGTTTGAATTAGACTGACCCGCGTATTATTTTCTTTTGAATTAATACTCGGGTCGGACCGAGTTATTTCAGGTTGTTGATATCTTGCTTTGGGTTGCTGCTTGAGCTATGAAGTCTCTTCATATCTTTTGGAGTAGTCGTTGTCATAGTATATGATGATATGTATTCATGTATATTATTTACAATAATGTACTTGTATATGTAACTTCCAGTGTCGACAGTTGTAGTTGTATCATATGTATTGTATCACATGTATTGTAACTGACTTCAGTTATATATATATATATATATATATATATATATATATGAGATTTTATATTATCCGTGTTCCGCATTTAGCTTATCTGTGTTATTATTATATATTGTCCTAAACTATTATGAACCATCGTAGTTCGTTTTATACTAGAATTGAATATGTCGATGGGAGTAAATAAACAAAGATTAAAGAGATGAAAGAATATATACCACTCCTATCGAGATAATAAATACTAGTGTAAGGCCTAACTACGGATGGCCGCTCCTATCCAGCCTTATTCTTCGTAATAACAGACAGTATTTCTTTTAATACTCTTTGTTATTATGAGCATAGAGGTGTGGCATCACACTGAGATTTCACCGTATGTAATTAGAGACATTTGGAATAAAAATATATATATAAATCTGGTCAAAATCAAATCGTAGCCGTCTTTCTTCAAGTTAAAATGTATACGCTACCATCACCTTTAAACCACGTTCCTTTCTCCTTTCCAATCCATCAGAAATGAAATCAAATCCGTTTCGTATAATAAAAAGAAAGCAAAATCGAATTCGCTTGAAATCGAAAAAGAAAAAAAATGGAATCGCGATTGAAATTGCGATGGAGGGGCGGAGCACGACAGCATTGGAAGGACGCGAGCGAGTGCAACGGCCACGTGGGGTGGAGATCTCTTTCGGTGAAGTGATGGAAGCAACAACGTTCGTTCACTAATAACGTGGAAGGGGTGGCATCGAAGAAGGCATTGGCGGTGGGGGGCTACGATCATCGAAAGGCTATGGGCGAGGCGATGGAAGGGGGTTTGTCCGTGGACATGAGTCGCGTGAGGCTAAGGGGCGGCGTTGGTTACTAGGTCGTACTCGAGCAGGCGACATGGGAGATGAATCGCAGTTGCGAGGTGGTGAGCGATAGTGGAGGAGGCGCAGTCATCAGAAGTAGCCTGTGCGCGACCTTGTGGGATGATGCTTGGTGAAGTTTGGTTTGGTAGGTGCCGGCGATGGTGGGTTTTGACACTGGTGGATGCTTGTGTAAAGGAGATGGTGGGGTTTAAGGGTGGCTAGCGTGATTGAGTAATCAGGGTAATTTCTGTAGTTAGTTTATTTTGTTATTATGCTGAAAAAAAATTAACTTCATGTTGATATGTTTATTAAATTACAAGTGTAAGTCTCGATGACTTACAGATTAGTAATTCATTTATACAAGGTCTAAAAATCGTGAAGAAAAATAAGTCGAGTTTGGATTGGATTGCAAAACAAAATTCAGGGTGAGAATTTCTCACTCATTTGGATTACCGAAATTTATTTTAAATAGTTAAATAAATTATTGGATGCATGATTGGATTGATAAATTATAATTATCTATTGGATGGTTATTATAAATATATATAGTAGTATATATGTTAGTAGTTGGATATTATTCCCACCGATTAGAGCAGATGAGACCCAATGTGCCCCGCATAATAGCGGATGATCCTATATACCGCGGTATCGCCCTCGAAGTGGGATTGGTATTTTTATTAGTGTCTAACATATGTGGATGCAGGGAAAATAGGTTTGAGGGATCCAACTGGATTCCTCAAATATATTTAGTGTTTTTCAGATATATAAAATATATAATGTGATTGAATAATCTGCTGGATTATTGTGTGCTACAAATTTCTAAATATTATAATAGCCTGGAAATTTAATTGGGTATATTAAATACCATAAATAATTATTTGAATTTTCAAAAGAATTAAAAGGAGATTTTTAATATAAAATCTGTATATTGGAATTTGGATTATTTAAAAGAGATTGATTTGAATAAGCAAAAATGGATTTTTGATCACAGTAAATAATGCCGGAAAAAATATATTTTAAATAGAGATTTTAAATAAATTATATAAAGGGGATTTTTAAGACTAGATTTTATAATGATATTCGGAGAATATAGGGAGAAGACGAAATCGAGATAAGAAAAAATAGATTGGCAAAAATGAATGAAATTTATAAAATGGAATTTTATAAATAAGGCTACTTTCGTGGAACTCAAAGGAGTTATAAAAATTTATAAATAATGTTTATAAATAAAGGAATTGATATCAGATAGTAAATTGGAAATATAGATTTATAAGGAAAATTTATATTTAAATATGGAAATAGGGTGAGAGAATAATAGTGGGTACTATTTTTGAAGCGAAAATAGTTAAGGAGATCGAATTGGAAGTGATGTATTGGAAATCGAGAGGGATTATAAATTGAAAATTTGGTTATTGAGGTTTAAAGATATATTTTGATTTATAAGTTTAGTTTTAGTTTTAAAAAGGAAAATTTTATTTATTAAACTATGTAATTTAAAGTCAGTTAGTATATAAATACTTCAGAAGTTAATTTTTTTCAAATGCTTACTATTTATTTAAATAAATCCCAAATTTTTAAACCTGCTTTGAAAAGTGATGTATAAAGAGTATTTCAATATGTTAGATAATTATTTGAAAATGCCTTATAAATTATTATTATTCTTTTAAATACTTATTATTATATAATATATACAGAGTTTTGAAATGTTTTAAATTTATTTATAAACCTTCTCGGAAGGCTGGAAATGGGGTTATTCAGTATATGGGATTTACAAGGAAATCCTTAAAATGGAATTGGGAAGAAAAGTAAGGAAATTTCCGAAGTAGTTAAGTAAAAGTGAACTTCGAAAAAATGAAATAGAATTCATAGAGAAGTACAAAGGGAAATTGAAATTATAAGCGAGTATAATTGGCTTTTGAAATATAAAAGGGAACTAATTAAAGAATTCCGGAGTTATAAAACTTGTTATAAACTAGTCAAGGAATTTACAGATAAAATTGTAAATGATTTTGAGAAATAGGAAGTGGAAAATAGATGGAATACTTCCTAAGTGTCAATATAAAATGAAATGGGGGGGGGGATATTCTAAGTGTTGGAAAGGGGTGGAAATATTACCGTTGAAGATATAAGGATTTGAAAACTGTTTACAAATGTTGAAGAACTGGAAGTGATATCTTATAAAGGTATTTTGGAATAAATTTTGGAAAAATTTATAATAAGGCCTAATGATTGCTTATGGATGTGTATTGATAGTTAAATAACCGACTATCAAATTTGGCTAATTTCATTAATCGTTTCGAAGAGGCCGGGATCGGGTTTAATTATCCGAAAACCACTTCGATCCGGTTTGAACATAACGAATGAATACCGTGAAGATGATGAAGATGATGAATCGGTTTGTTCAGACCCAGGATAACTTGTATGGACGAATGCTATCAGAACATCGTCATTGGAGGACGATGAGCATTCTAAGTAGAAATTAGTTCTTGAAAGGTAATGCTTAGCCTCGAGCCTCATCAACCGGGAATGACTAAAACAAGGGAGATGCATCAAGGCTAAGTGGGTCGCACCAAATTAGGGTATGTTATCACTTTTCTAGATGTCCTCGGAAACCTATATATTATGGATGTGGTTATGCATGAAAGAAGGAGAGCCCAGTGGTAAGGGTGGGAACACCCATGGTGATAACATATTCGGTCTATTCAGGTTAGGGGTAGGCCGGTCTTGTATAGTAGGGGATCCCGGCGTGGTCCTCGGTACATTGTTCTAGAGGTGTATTGTAGTGGGCGGTACCCCAGTGGCCCAGTCATTCGATGAAATCCATTCTCCAATAAGCGCCATATAGTTTTGATTATGCCTAACTATGCTGAAACGTGAGATGCAAGCATTTCAGCTATTTTCTATTTACTTTCTATAGACATTATTATAGTATCAGATGATTCTGATAAAAAAATTGTTTGGTTATCGTATGGTAAAAACCCGTCCTGTTTATTTCTGACGTGGTCTTACCATATACCTTTGTTTTGAAAAGATTTTGAAAAAGTTAATAATTCAAATTGAGTGTGTCTTTCTCACGCTGGTTTTCCAAACTGATTCGGGTGTTATTTTATTATAATGCTCGGGTCAAACCGAGTATTGCAGATTCAGGATAGGAAGCTATGGAGTTCAGGAGGCGAGCTGGATGACAGAGACGTACTTCCGTACTTGATTAATATTTTCCATTGTATGAGGAAAAGTTATTATAAATGTTCAGATTTGATGTATCGCTTTGTTGTACTCTGATGATTGTAAGTATTTAACAGTTATCGATTCTTTTGTATAAAAATATGTTATATTATATTATATTTTGTTCCGCCGCGATTGTGAGACTCTGTGTTGTCCTGTTTCCTTTCTTCTATACCTTTTTCTTCTTCACCCCTAATGAACTGGTGTTTCCGGCACTCGATTGCTCGACATTCTATACAGTGGACGTATTGATGTCGATTTTCGAGGGTCGAAAATCCCCGTCCGTTACATTTGGTATTGGAGCTGAAGGTTAAGCGAGAACCTTGGCTCTAGTGGGGATTACTCATTATAGATAGGGTCGGTAGTACCTTATAATGAGTTTGAGTGTATTAATAGATATGAGCACGTATTTGTTAGTGAATATAAAGTGTTTTATATTGTGTTGGTTGATTTATTAAGTGGCTTATGAACTTTGGACGGCACAGTCCGTACAACTGAATCAATAAGGTTTTCTAAACACTTGAATAGAGTAATTCGACACAGTACTGTTTTGAAATGAGGAAAATGAAATAATTTTACCCAAGGACATATTTTGATATAAAAGAAATAATTTTCTGAAATTGTTATATATATAGTTGGAGTGTTTGGATGATAATGTTATAATCAAATAAGATTATAAAATTGGAAATGGTTTATATAACCAAATGAAATTTGTATAAGTATAAAGTAAACAAATGGATTATGATTAAAATTGGATTCAAAACAGAATCTGGAAATTTAAATCCCGGGAAGTTTGGGAAAATATTTTTCAAAGTGGTGTGGAAAAATAATAATAAGAGTATTATTTTTGTTTTTGGGAATATATTTGAAAGGAAATTGTTTTAAAATGGATTTTGGAAGGGATATAGCACTGAACTCACTACGGTCGCTGGAAAATAATTCCGATGATGATCGCGATATCATCGATGTTTATTTTTGAGTTTTTAAGTGATGGGTTGCTACCATAGTAAATTAATATGGGGATTTTTGTTTTGGTAAACACATGTTGTTTTTGAAAATTTCCAAAGAAATTGTTTTGGATAAAATCAGGTTGATTTTGAAAATTTCAAAGAGATGGTTTGTTAAACCCAAAAGCTATACATTGGTTTCAAAATGATTTGAAATAAATACTAGGTGTTTAAAAAAAAATCTGGAATCCTTATTTAAATGTTTTAGGAAATATCAGAAAATAAGTTATGAGCTTATAATAGTGAATGATTTTAAAGAAAATATGGAAATTGAATTTGGAAATAAATTTTAACTTGAATAAGTTAAATTGAATGAAGTTTAACTTGAGCTCAGTTAAATAAAATTAGATTGGAAATGGTATCGATTGGGATTGAGATATAAAATAAATGGAATTCAACTTAGTTAAGTTGAAGGAATTGAATTTTAGAAATTGAATTAATTGTGATTGGAATGGAATAAATTAGTGAAGTGGACTAATTAAATGAATTAAATTGAAATGTGAATAAATTGAATTAAAAGAAATTGGATGTGTATAAATGAAAGGAACTAATAATGAAAATTGAAATAAATACGAGTAAGGAAGTGGAAAAATTTGAATTTGAAATTGAATTCTTACTTGATTAAATTCAAATGAATTGTGTGGAATAAAAATTTAACTTATGCCAGTTAAATGAAAATTGAATGGAATATATAAACTTGGATTATAAAGCGACTAAATAACTATAAGTTATAATATTTTGAATGGAATCAAATTTAAAGGAAAAATCCTAGAAAATGTTAGTAAATAAGTTATATAAGTCATAAAAATTTAAATTTATGGAATGAGTATATATTTAAGCTGCTAAGTGATGTAAATCCTAAGTTAAAAATAAAATGTGATATACTTGGATGTAAACTTGATGGAAATAAGTTGTGTAACTTATAAAAATTGGAAAGTGGAATAGAAAACCCAAAAATGAAAATGGTTTGATATTTTAGTGAGGAAATAAAGATCCAAACCTGGATTATAAAGTAAATTTGAACTCAAGTAAATTAAAGTGATGTAATTTTTGAAATAAAAATCAGATATTGAAATTTGTAAAAATGGAAGTGAACTAATGCGATAAATTAATTAGAAAATTGAATATGTGAATGGAATTTAACCTGATTAAATATTATGGATTGTGGGCTGAAACTAAAGTTGAATAATGAACTGAGTAATAAATAAAATTCGACTTATACATATAAGCTGATTAGATATGGGTTGAATGTAATAAAATGAAATTGGATTGAAATAAAATATGGCTTGAGTTATAAATAAATTCAATGTGAGTGTGGATAAATTGAATATGGCCTTGAATATTACTTAAATGAATTCAAGAATGAATTTGAGTATGAAATTAAAATTCGAAGTAGATTAAATGAAGGAACTAACTAAATCAATTAGTAAACGGGATGGTATTTGATTGAATGAGAATCAATCTAGAATTTGAATTTGAATTTGATGGCAAAGGAAACAAACTTAAGTATATGATTGAATAAATTGAAAATAAATGAACAACTTAAGTTAATATTTTGATGGAAGCTAGGCTTAAATAAATTTATGGATTGGATGTCATTGACATAAAAATTTAGCAAACAAGGTTTTTGTTGAAAAATTTGAATGTGAATAAATTCGAATTGGAATAGAATTAAGAATAAATTGATTTGTAATCAATTTAAAATAGCTATGAACTAAAATGGTTATTTTATTAAATGGATATCGCCGAATTTGCATGGAAATTTATCATTTGGCGTAAACGGAAGCAAATAAAATTCTATGAATTAATAGAAAGTGGATAAATTGATTTGTTTAAATCGATTTGGAATGGATAGGAGTTGAGTGCTAATAAATTGGGTGTAAAGCATTTCAGGTTGAATGAAATGGTATATGGATCAAGTGGAAGTAATTAAATTAGTAACGGGACCTTAAAATCGCTTAAAAATCTTTGTTGGCATGTTATATATGAAATTCATATGTAAAGTTAGTTAAATGAATGAAATTTTATTGAACTTTCATATTTTGGTACTTACGTGGTTTAAATTGAGTAAGTACAGGTAACCGGAGGCCGTGGGACTAGATTTTGGTTGCGTATTTGCATATGAAGTAACTTGCGTGCTTAATAATGCTTAAAAATGCTAAAATAAGGTACGTTTTCAAATTAAATACAGCAAATGTAACAACCCGGATTTGGAGTTTACCTTTCAATATTAAATTATAATGATAATTATGATTTAATATTGTAAATTGAATAAAAATTGGTGAAAATAAATTGTTTATTTATTATAAACAATGAATTTGGGAAATGATTGTTGAAAATAAAGCATAAAGCTTTATTTTAATGGTTGGGTGATAATAAATGTGAGAATAATTTTATTTGAGTGAAAATACAATAATTTTGTTAATTACTGCTTTGTGGCTTCTTTTAAGAAATTTTAAAAGAAGTAAGCTCTTTTTAATAAGTGTTTAAGGAAATAAAAAGGAGAAAATGTGATTAAAAATAAGTTTTGAGTGTAAATAATATTTGTAAATGAATTGGAACATTTTTACAAGTAAGAAAATTAAAATTTGTTGAATTTTAAAAGTAATAAACGTGATATATTACAATTAAATGAATAAAAAGTGCATTTTATTCAAAATAAAGGAAATTAACAATAAAAATGTTTAAAAAGAGTAAATTATCATTTTAAATGATAGAAAATGTAAAATTTAAGGAGTTTATAAACTTACACTAATTATTTAGTTCATAAGTATGTAGAAAATAGAATTTTGTAAATATATATGTACATATATGTGTACATAAGTGTTAAACATAGTTTAACTTAACTAAAAAATGGTTTAACTTCTTTAATTTGTTCACTTGGGCCCAAAGCCTGGTTAGGTGAGAAGGAATAGCTGAGAAACTTTACTGTACGTAACACTTCTCTTCCATCTCCAAAACCTAACAGAAAGCTTATCAATGGCTTCCTCTAAAACCATTTTCTCAAAGCTTCATTAATTTCTCAAATAAAAACAGCAAAACTTTTTAGCAAGAATAAAGATAAGAGAAGGTAATCAACTCCAAATCTCACCTTTTCATCATCTAATTTCATTTTACAATGAACCATTTCTCATTTTTGCTATTGTTTTCCTTCTTGCATGTCTGTCTATTGCTTCTAGCAGGTGTTTCCAACCCCAAATCGAGCTGAAGTCGCCGCCTTGCTTGCAAAATCTTTGGTATTTCAGCAAGTAACTAAGGTGGGACTAAAATCTCACATCTACTGGCCAAAAATATTGAATCAGTAGCTAAATTCGTTGGTTGTACAAGTTTTTGTTCATTGCTGTTCTTGTTTTCGTTTCTGGCCTCAAGTGCCAATTTTGGCTGTCCTTATCTTTCATCTCCGGCAACGAAATGCTGCCGAATCTTTTTCTGAGTCAAGTTTATATGTTGAAATTTGTTTCTGCAAAATTTGGTTGAAAAATATTGTCATTTGAGTGTTCAAACCGTTGCTGCAAAATAAAGAAAACTCAGATTTTTGCCTGTAGAAATTGTGTTTTCCGAGTTGCTGCAAACATGGCCTGAGACCATGTTTGAGATAGCATAACTCTTTAATTTCTAAATGAAATTGCGTGATTATTTTTTTGTTTGAAAGATAAAGTTTTGTACTATAATAATACCAAATTTGAAGTGATTTCGACTTATATAAATTATAGAAATATGCTGTCGAACTTTGACTCGGAGCATGTTTTTACACAAATTTTTACAGTGAAAACACAGTTTGTGTTCAACTTTAAGACATCATAACTTCCTCATAATTTATCCACATTGCATGATTATTTTTTTGTTTGAAAGGTTAAATCATTTACTATAGGAACACTAATTTTGAGCTCAATCCAATGCCGTTTGGTGCTCTGTTTTATGCCTGGAAGTTGAACCCAGAATGGATTTTTAGGCCTGGGCACATTCTTGTTGAACTGTTACAAACATGGTCCGAGTCCATGTTTGAGACAGTGTAACTTTTTCATTTTCTTTTGGAATTAATTGATTCTTTTTTTGTTTGAAAGATGAAGTTTTCTACTTTTTAAACACTAATTTTTATTTAATCAAAGGTCGTTCGGCCACCTGTTTTATGTTCGAAAGTTGAACCCAGAGAAGATTTTAGACCTGGGTATTATTTTGCCCAAGTGTTTTTATGTTCATTTTCCATCCGATTTTTACTTTTACTTCATGTTTTGTGATATTTTTGAAATTTTTTGAGGGCTATGATGCCTATCAATAGGCTAGCCAAGTTTTGATGAATTTGAAATTCAAATTTGAATTGAATTTGAATGACAGTTTTGAGTGATTTCTTTGATTTCGAGCACAGATTTTTCCAAACAATTTCGAAATAATTTTTAAAAAAAATATGGCATTGTCGACGTATTCAATAGATATTTAAGACAAGGCTATAGATGGTCACTCCTATCCAGCTCTATTCTCTGCATTAGCAGACAGTATTACCCAGTAATACTCTTTGTTAATGTGGGTCTCGGGGTGGGGCGTCATAGCTTAGTATCAGAGCCAGGTTTAGAACAAAATATGATAAACACAGAATAGAAATACATATTACAGTACATCAAAGTGTAATACAAATGTTACGAATCCCTGAATCATCGTGCCTTTATTCTTTTCGTGTCCTTTGGGGTAGATAGAATTTTGGGAATATGTCTAGGAATGCATTTTAATTCCGTAGTATTCCATATTTGAATTAATGATATCTACCATGTGAATAATCTTTATCTTATCTTAACTTTCAGCTAATGGCTGGAAGAGGCAGAGGACGACGCTCGGATGCTGGGCAATCCAGCGGCTCGCATCCGGACGGCGTTTATATGTCTACCGATCAGTTTATGGAGTTATTTCGGAGCACTCAGCCTCCAGCTCCTTCTCGAGCATCTCCTCCATGCAAGTCTGTCTTTGCGCGCTTGTGTAGTGATTTCTCCCATCTCGAAGGAAAGACGTTCAAAGGCTCCAAGTCCATTCTTAAGATACAAGCTTGGATTCGTACGTGCAAGCGCATTTTCTCTCGCATGGATCTTTCTGACCACGACAGAGTTCTTATAGCATCTAGCCTATTGAAAGAGTGTGCCCTTGATTGGTACGAGCTTCTCATAGCTGAGCTTGATGAGTCTACTCTTTCTAGGACACAGTTTAGGGAACGATTCGAGCTTAAGTTCGTTCCCGAATCAGAGAAAGCTTTATTAGCCCGTCGCTTCCTCGAGTTGAAGCAAGGGAAATCATCCATCTCTGATTATGTTTCATCATTCGAGGCCTTATCTAAGTATGGTCTTGAATAAATTAGCACTTCTTATAAGAAGAATCTGAAGTTTGTCTCTGGTCTTAAGAAGTATCTCAAGAAGTCTTTAATGCTCCAACTCAAGCTTTCTTTCGAGGAGTTGGTTGACTCGGTGCTTCATCTCGACGCCGTCGAGAAGGAGTGCGAGAGTGGTGATGATGTTGAGGTTTGTAAGAACCCTAATAAGAAGAAGTTCCCATTTCATAAGCCAAAGTTTTTCCCTTCCAAGAAGAAGAAGCCCGTTGGATCTAGTCCTAATTCCAAGCCTAGTGGAGCACCTCCTACTCGGAAGGGTTGTTTCAATTGTGGTTCTCCTAACCATATGATTTGAGATTGTCCTAAGCCTCTCTTTTGCTGCTATTGCAAGAAGGAAGGCCATCGTATTTCCACTTGTCCTATTGCTCCGAATAATTTTAAATATGGCATGCTGAATGTAGAGGATGCTTCTGGAGGTTCTTCTCAGCGCAGAGGTACTTCTCCTTCTATTCTTGAAGGTTCATTGTTGTTTCGTGAACGTTCTATTCGAGTCCTCTTTGATACGGGTGCATCGCATTCATTCATATCGAAGAAGCTCGTCGATGATTTGTCATTGGATGTTTCTTGTATGGTTACTTCATTGAGGATTGCGAATCCTATCGGGGGATCCGCAACCCTTAGCATGCTTTGTGATGATGTTGAGATTGCTTTATGTGGCTTTTCTTTTCGTGCGAATCTGCACGTTATTTCTTTTTTGGGATTTGATATGATTTTGGGTATGGACTGGCTAGTGCGATACGATGCCAGGATTATTTGTTTTGAGAGAATTTTATATCTTCGACATCCAGATTTGTCTACTCAGTTATCACTTGTTCTTCGGAATGTGGATAATTCTGAAGCATCTTTATTTTCTCTTGACTCACGAGATGATGATGATATATCTCGTATTCCTATTGTTTGTGATTTCTCTAATCTATTTGAGCCTGTTTTGGGTTTGACACCCAAGCGAGCAAATGAATTGCATATTGATCTCATTCCAGGCGCACAGCCAGTTAGACATCCTCCCAAGAGGATGTCTACAAAAGAAAATGAGGAACTCAAGAAGCAGCTTTTAGAGCTTGAGTCCAAGAAGTTGATTCAGTCTAGTTTTTCACCGTGGGGTGCCGCGGTTGTCTTCGTGAAGAAGTCTGATGGTACTTGTTATCCCGCCTTTTGGCAAGGCCGTAACACCAAGGAATTGACTAGTAACCAATGACGGTTCGTCGTAGAGATCGGTTATACACAGGCTCACTATGGAAATCGACGAATTTTGTCCGAGTCCGGATCGATCTAAAATTGATATGACACGTAAAGCGAGGCTATGAAAGTCAACGTTCCAAATTCCAAGTCAATCCGAGTTCATATGCTCAAGTTACGATCGATGCGAATTGAAGGGAACACCTTAGTTTTCGTATCCATAGCTACGCCTCTATTCGAATCCATCACTTTCGTGTCGATCAGAGCAACAGCGACCTCACATTCGTCCTAGAGCCTCAGTTCAAATCGATTGGGTTCGACTCCATCAACTAGCCGCTGTTCGAATTGATCGTACTCGACTCCATCAGAAAGCTTTTGTTCGACCGAGTTCGTATCCATCTCCGGAGTCTACTTCGTATCGATCAACTTCGCATCCATCAAGGAACGACGCACTTCGTATCGATCAGCTAGTGTCAACTTCGCATCCATCGCCTGAAGAGCCTTGTTCGAATCCATCAGGCTTCTGTAGTTCGCATCCCTCAGTTGACCTTAGTTCGTATCCATAGAACAACCATTGCTTCATATCCATCACAGAGCCGTTGTTCGAGTCGATCGAGTTCGACTCCATCACAGAGCCTTTGTTCAAATCCATCTAGGCGAGTCACTCTTATCGATACGAAATAGGCCACCTCCCATCGATTCGAACAAGACAAGTTCCTCGATACGAAGGGGACTACTGCTGATCGATTCAAAGTGGGCAACGGACCTCGATACGAACAAGGAAAAGATCAACGATGACTCGGCCAACTCGGTGAAGAAAGTGGATCGATACAGGGAGGGCTCGCCACGTCACCTCCAGATCACACGAGCCCATCGATTCGAAGTGATCGAATCAGAACGATCGAGTCGAAACGATCGAGTCGAACGAAACAGCCAACCGAAAATCCAATTTCGTATCGATCATATCTCCTAATCTACAAGTCCAAATGCTATGAAATTTTCACAGAAGCTTACTTGCATGCTAGTGAATGTCCACGCCAAATTTTGACTCCATCGGACATAATCTTGATCGATACGAAATCCGTTCGTATCGATCAGGGATCGGACCGAAACTTCGCGGGCTTGGGCGCGCGGGCCTAGTCACATGCCAGAGAGGGTCTCCTGAGATCTGAGCGAAATATCAGCCTCCTACACCTATAAATAGACCCCCAAAGCCAACAGAAAGGGGGCTTCTTCTTCTTCTTTGAACTCTCTAATGCCCTGACTCTGCCGGATCCAGATCTAAACTCCATAGCTGCTGCCAATAACGAAATTCACTGCTGTAAATCATCATTATCTGCTGTAATTCGTTGAATTCACTTGTAATTATCAGAGAAACATCAATAAAGCAATCAACTTCATAGTGGACGTAGGCAACACGCCGAACCACTCTAAATTCTTGTGTTTCTTTGCGTTCTTATTACTTTCATTATCTGTTTTTTGGAGTTTCTGTTAGATAATCCTCTTTTTCCATTTAATTTCTTCACTTTATCTCTTCAAAAACTTCCGAAGAGTGTTGTGCCCAATTTTGGTACAAACACTTTGGTGCTTTCACTGAGAAGAACAAGGGAATCTCAGATCTGAATCTTATTCTATGTTAGAAAGAAGATCCAACTCCAGATCTGAAAGAAAAAATTTAGATCCATGAAACATGTTCCTAGATCTAGCTTTTAGAAGATGAAGAAGCCTCATACAAGGAAAAGCGCTATAGAAGGAACTCAGCAAGGGGCAGCCAAGAGGCGTCATCTCATTTAAACTTTCCTTCTACCATGAAGCAAATAACTGGGGGCAACCACCAAGGATCAGAAACAAGCGGCATGCAAAACCCCTCACTCAGATAAGTACCAGACTCTAGGGTCTGCTAATCAAATAGAAATTATCATCAACTGAACTGAACTAAAAAAAATGAGATCTAGAATTTAGATTCCTTTCTGCATTTGAATTGTGCATCATCAAAAAATGCTTTAAAGGTTAGCATTTGGGAAGCGATTTACTCATGTAAGCGATCCCGAATGTAAGCGGTCCAATTCTCTGATTCCTTCCCAAGTGCGACACCTCATAAAAAATGATTTCTTGCATAAAACTAGTTTTAAAGGGTAGTGCTTAGAGAATGACTTACACATGTGATGAGCGACCCCGAACGGTCCACAACCATGCTCTGATTCGTTCCTAAGGGCGACACCTTTCAAAAATCTTTACAGCATCGTTCTTGCTTTCAATCAAAGGTTATAGAAGCGACCTGAGAACTACTCTCTAAAGTATCTATTGAATATGAATGCTCTCGAATAGGAATGATTAACTCTATCTCCTTGTGCAGGAATGGTCTGACACTTAACATCTGTCAAACATCCAAAGAGATGAGAATTTGATGCCGACAAATTTGCTTTTACCAACACAAGTTCTTGAGCGAAGCATACCTCGTTGCCAATAAGGCATACTTCGGGGGGCAAATGTTATCCAACAAATTAGTCACCATCCTTAAGAAGAAATTAAATATTTACTTCCTGATTTCCTTGCATTTATTACCTTAAATAATTAATAAAAATCAGCCATATCTCCACCATAAATACCAATTCATTACCCATCAAAGCCGGATTTAATGCCTAACAAATGCTATGATAACCTGCTTATCTATTACTAATTAATGCCAACCATTTCCATATCAAATATTCCTTAATTCCCTTCATCCTTACCTTAAATAAGAAGATTATGGTGCAATTAATATTAGCCTAGTCAGCGTCACTACAATTCAACACCAACACTGGGTCAAGGCTTACAGCTATAAATACACCTAACATTGCAAAAGAAAAGGGGAACCGAAATAGATAATGTGACTTTTCCTCTCCTCCTCAAAAATCTCTTGTAATATGAAACTACAAGTGATAAATAAATTATAAAGTGGATGTAGGCCATAGATTTCGCTGAACCACTATAAAAATTTCATGGCCCTTTTATCTTTTCTACTTTTATCTGCTTATTTTTGTGATTTGTGTTGCTGTTTTCTAGATTGCCGTTAAGGCTGGTGCGTTCACACTCAAATCAGGGTGTTGATCCATTTTTTGGGTCAACACTTTGGTTCTTTCACTGAGAAAAAACCCAATTTTTCTCCTGCTCTTTGGATCTCCTATCTATATCGGATTGCATAAATCCAAGAAGAAGATCTAGATCTAGAGCTTTGAAGCCCTTCCATTCTATTCAGATTTGCGTCAGATCTAGGAAAGGACTTTCATCATTTCACCATGGTAAGTACACGGACTACCTCTACAGCTGCTGATCAGGGAGGACGGGACAGGCAAAATCCCGCGCGATTGCCTCCATCAAACCAAGATGTCGCCAGACCTTCAGATCCAACTGGCCCGGTTACCAGACAAGAGTTTCAGATGTTGCTCTAAGAATTGACCTAGAGTCGACAACAGCTAACTGAACAACTGCACGCCAACACAGAGCTGACCAACCAGCTGAATCGCCAAAGGCGCAGAAGATCCAGAAGAGACCAAGGTTCATATTCTTCCATAGAGAGTTCAGCCTCATTTGATGGTCATCACCGATCCACACGCCCACGGCTGGATGTAAGCTACACCCAGGCTACGGGACACCAACCTACTTCGAATCTTGGGCAACCCAGAACTAGACCACCCACTAGTCATCACACAGGACCTTCATTTCGAGGAGGTGCTACTCCTTATCATGTCACAGGCAATATTGCTACCACCACCACTACTGAACAAGGGGTTGATGCTAGAAACCAAGCGGATCCTCATCGAAGCCAGCGGGAGCATACTCCAGAGCCTTATGTCCCTGAGAATGTTGAACCAAGGAGGCGAGGCACGGACCATCGACCGCGTCCGGTCCAAACTCGCGCTGTGGAACCCGACCACATCTTGGCACAACATGGTCCTAATATCCGAACGCCGGATATACCAACAATGATCCGCCAAATGATCCGTCAAAGTCAGGGTCTCTCTAATGACGACTGGGGAATCTCCTAGAGTCATACCCCTTTCACCGATGACATATTATATGCTGAACCACCTCGGCGCTTCAGGATGCCAACTTTGCTAGTTTATGAAGGAAGTTCTGATCCCAATCAACACATCCTGAAGTATGAATGGCTAATGAATGCTGCAAGAGCTGATGACGTAGTAACATGCCGTAGTTTCCCTATTTCCCTAGGGGGCATTGCTACCATGTGGTTTACTCGTTTGCCACCAGGATCCATCTCTAACTTTGACCAGATGGCCACCAAGTTTGTTTAAAAATTCCGTATGCACGTGGCAAGGCCTGAAGATGTTAACACTTTGTCTAGTGTTACTCAAGCTCCCGGAGAAACACTTAGACTTTACTTGGAGCGATTCCATGCTGCATGTGCAGAAATAAGCAATCCCAATGATAACTCTATCCTGATGGCATTGACTAAGGGGATTGATGTTGATTCCGAGTTCGGAAATTGATTAGCTAGGAAGCCACATGCGTCATTGGACCATTTCTATTCCAAGGCAGCCCAATTCTTGAGAAGGGAGGATGAAAAACAGTCTAGGAAGCAGGATGACGCATGGCCCAACATTGAAGAAATCCATAGTAACATCGCTGTTAAACAGTCCGGAGAAAGTTCTGGAAAAGTTCAATTGAACGTACAAAATAAATAGAATCAGCAAAGGGATAATCGAAATCAGGGCAAGAAGCGAGATCAGAATCGTGGTCCGCGACGTAGAGCTCCCATGTATGATAATTACACTCCATTGAACACGTCGTTGGAAAATGTGTATTTGCAGACTTGTAACACCATGCAATACAAAAAGCCTACCCCGAAACCGTCAATAGAAAGACAAGTTCAGACTGGGAAGTTTTGTAGATTCCATGAGAGTTATGGCCATAACACAAATGAGTGTCGTAATTTGCAAGATCTCATTGAGAAACTGATACGTGAGCGGAAGTTGGATCAGTATGTGCGGGCACCGCAATCAGGTGGTGCGGGCCCATCGAATCGGAATCGTGCGCCAAATCCGGAACGGCAGGAGGAACCCGCTTGTACTGGCCGGAGGTTGGTTATCAATACAATAAGTGGTGGTCCTAACCCAGCAGACCGAAGCTGGAAGGAAATGGAGTCGTATGCCAGCTCTATCAGGCATGCGGACTTCGAGTGTTATAGTAGTTTTGATGAAGGGGCTCCGGCCAAGCAACATAAGACGATGACAGATGACATCGTGTTCAGAAACAGAGACGTTGATAAAGTCGAAGCTCCCACCATTGATCCACTGGTCATCTCATCTCAAGTAGGTCCTGCTTGGATAAATAGGATCTTAGTTGACAGTGGAAGCTCTGTGAATATTTTATTCAAACGAGCTTATGATCAAACAAGAATGGAAGCCATGGACTTGAAACCTTGTCAATCCCGAATCCATGGTTTCAACGGAAGTGCTACTATACCCACCGGAATGGTGGAACTGCCAGTGGAGTTGGGAGTTGGAGAATGTCGGAGAGTATGGATGTTACAGTTCGTTGTTTTGGACATAGACTCCCCTTATAATGCTTTCCTAGGCCGACCGGCCCTCGCTGAATTTAGGGCAGCCATCGCCCCATGGTGTTTGACTTTAAAGTTTCCCACTAATCATGGAGTGGGAATCATTCAGGGAGATCAGGCTACTAGAAGAGCCTGTTATGTCGCAGAGCTGCGGGAGGCGCAGCGAAAGGAGAAAGGAAAGGGCGTAGAGGAATCTCTCTACGTCCGCTTTGCTGATAATTGACAATTAACGCCCGGGCCTAGGCCCGGGCACCCCAGCCAATTCCAAAGGGATCTTGACCCAAGAGAAACTGAAGACGAAGAAGAATCTAAAGAAAGTCAAGCATCCCCGGCCGAACTGACGATTGATGTCCCAATTGACGATGACGATGATTCAAAAATGATAAAGATTGGGTCTCAGCTAAGCCAGCAAACTCAAGAGGAATTGGTTGAATTTATGCGGGCGAATCTTGACGTATTCGTGTGGATGCATTCTGAAATGTGTGGGATCTCGCCGGACATCGCGAGCCACACTCTGAATATTGACCCGCGGCATGTCCCGGTCGAGCAGAAAAGGCGTGGTATGGATCTAGAGAGATCTTCCGCCCTTAAAGAAGAAGTAGAAAAGCTTAAAGCGAATGGGTTCATTCGAGATGCTCTATATCCTGAATGGGTGTCGAACCCCATGCTCGTCCGAAAGCCGAACGGAAAGTGGAGAACATGCGTCGACTATTCTGATCTGAATAAAGCTTGTCCCAAAGACAGTTTCCCGCTTCCCAGAATTGATCAGCTTCTAGATTCGATAGCTGGGCATGAGCTCTTGTCCTTTATGGACGCGTATTCTGGCTACAATCAGATACCGATGCATTTACCTGATCAAGAACATACCAGCTTCGTAATCAATCTGGGACTTTATTGCTACAAAGTTATGCCATTCGGACTCAAGAATGCCGGGGCCACTTATCAACGATTGGTTAATCAGATGTTTGCCAATCAAATCGGGAAAACAATGGAAGTATATGTAGACGACATGCTTGTGAAGTCGCGATTTTCCACTGACCATGTTAAAGACTTGGAAACTATGTTCAACATACTTCGAGAATACAGAATGAAGCTCAACCCACTGAAATGTCACTTTGGAGTTGCATCTGGAAAATTCCTCGGGTTTATCGTCAAAGCCCGGGGAATCGAAGCTAATCCTGAAAAGATTTGGGCAATCAGAAATCTTGAAACTCCGAAAACTATAAAGCAAGTCCAAAGTCTCAATGGGAAAGTAGCAGCATTGAGTAGGTTCATTTCAAAGTCCACCGACAAATGCATTCCCTTTTTCGATCTGATCCGAAAAGGGAAACGAAACTTTGAATGGACCACAGAGTGTGAGGGCGCTTTCCAAGCACTAGTTCAGCATCTATCCACACCACCTATCCTGTCAAAGCCTATTGATCATGAGAAGTTGTACATATACTTGGCGATATCAGAAAACGCTATCAGCGCTGCCTTAGTTCGAGAAGAAGACAGGATATAGAAGCCAGTATACTACATCAGCAAGCGATTGACTGGGGCTGAAAGGAATTATCCGAAATTAGAGAAGTTGGCTTATTGCCTTGTTATTTCATCAAGAAAACTCCGACCGTATTTCCAGGCACATCCCATTGTTGTTTACACCGACCAGCCGTTACGACAGGTCCTTATGCGGCCTGAGACGTCTGGTAGGTTACTCAAGTGGAACATCGAACTGAGCCAGTTTGACATTACTTACACCCCAAGACGAGCAATTCAAGGACAAGTCCTAGCCGATTTTATAGCTGAATTTACCGTGCCAGAGGACTTGCCCAAAACTAGTAAATCTCCCGAATATGTCTGGAAGCTTTATACCGACGGTGCATCGAACGACCGGTGTTCGGGCGCTGGTGTTGTACTTGAAACTCCCGAAGGCTGATCTATATGTTATGCTTTGAAGTTCGATATTTTTCATGCGACCAATAATGAAGCTAAATATGAAGCCCTCATAGCTGGTTTGAAACTTGCTAGAGATTTGAGAATAATCGCTGTGAAAATTTATTGTGATTCACAGTTAGTTGTGTGTCAAGTACGGGGAGAGTATCAAGCGAGAGATCTAAGGCTGGCTGCTTACTTAGCTCGAGTTCAAGAAGTACTGAACCAGTTTGATTATTATGCCATTTATTGTATACCTCGAGAACGCAACCAAAAAGCCGACTAATTGGCAAAGTTAGCCAGCACAGGTGAAGCTCAGCAAATGGGACTCGTTCCCGTAGAGACGTTACCTCCCCAAGCATTGACCGGGCAGAAATAGACTGGGTATGCGAAACCATCCCCGAAAAGGACTCATGGATGACTACACTCAGAAATTATATTGAGAACGGAACCCTGCCGAAGCGTATGAGTGAAAAGAGACAAGTCCTTTGGAAGGCCTCGCAATTCACCATCCAGAACAGAATCATGTACAGGAGAGGGTACTCTGTTCCTTTACTCTGGTGTATCGCTCAAGATGAAGTTAAACGAGTACTGCACTATGTACACGAGGGAGAATGTGGTGATCACACAGGGGGGCAAGCACTTGCCAAGAAAATACTTCAGTACAGATACTACGGGCCGACTGTGAATCGTGATGCGTCGGATTATGCAAAGAAGTGTGATAGGTGTCAAAAGTATGCTCAAATTCCTAGAGCCCCTCCTACCGAGATAACACAAATTGTCAGCCCATGGCCATTTGCAATGTGGGGCATCGACATCATTGGTACTCTACCGTTGGCAAAAGGTGGTGCAAAATACGCCATCGTCGCAGTTGATTACTTTACAAAGTGGGCTGAAGCTGAAGCTCTTGCTACCATAACGACGAAGAAAGTAATCAACTTTGTAGTTCGCAACATCATCTGTCGATTCGGTCTCCCACACACCATTATTACAGACAACGGAACCCAATTCGATAGTGCTGAATTTAAAGATTTCTGCGAACGATTTCACATCCAAAAGAAATTCTCTACAGTTGCACACCCTCAGGCGAACGGACAGGTCAAAGCGGTTAATAAAGTTATAAAGTCCATTCTGAAAAAACGAATGGAAAAGGTCGGGGGCAAGTGGGTCGATGAACTTCCTATGGCTTTATGGGCTTACCGAACAACCCACAAGACCGCGACCGGTCACACTCCATTCTCTCTCTCTTATGGCTCAGAAGCCGTTATTCCAGTTGAGCTAGAAGTACCTTCTCATCGTGTGACATACTATGATGCAAAGACAAATGCTATATTACTTGCTGAATCTCTCGATCTACTGGATGAGAAGCGTGAAGAGGCTGATTTGAGGGCAGTCGCGCATCGAAGTCGAGTCGCCCGATTGTACAACGCCAAAGTTCGCCCGCGAACCTTTGAACTAGGAGATATCGTCCTGAAAAGAATTTATCCGGTTCCTTCGCATATGAAGCCGAAATGGGAAGGACCGTATATTATTGAACGAAGGCTCGGAGATGGCACATTCAAATTATCGACCGTTGACGGTCTTACTCTGCCAAGAGCCTGGAACAGCAAAAGTCTTCGTCGCTACTACACATAACAGGCTATGTTATCTCGTTTAGTTTATTTTCCATTTTTGCAATTTGTTTCTACATTTCGAAATTAGAATTTGTAATAAGGCAACTGACTTTTCCATATTTTCTTATTTCAGCAATAAAATGCAATCTCTTCGAGCCAAAGCCGTGATTTACTTGAAATGCTTCCTATGATCATCACTATGCACGGAGAGCTAAGTTTCACCATACGGTGGAATTTATTCAAATAGGGAGTGACTGTGGTGCAACTAGTCACTCGCTAAGTGAAACCCGAGCTCGGGGAAAAGCCATCACATCAAAGTCAAAAAATAGATTGATACCCAACAATCCCTCACTTAACTCCCGGTTCCCAAAGTGCGAACCGGAGGATTAAAATACGTCTACGAAGAGGGTGGATCCATCCGCCTAACGACTTCGTCCGTATTTGCACCAAGTTTGAGGAGGATGGATCCGTCCATCTAACGACCTCTCTTGTTAACTCAGGGTGGATGTGATCTGACCATCCATGACCCTGATACACCTTTCGTTCCTAGAATGCGAGCGAAATCCAAAAACATACAGCAGATGTGACTGACCGTATGCTTACCAACTCCGAACTCCCAGAGTGCAAGGCGGAGTATAAACATCAACTCCGGATTCCCACAGTGCGAAACGGAGTATAAACAACAACTCCGAACTCCCAAGGTGCGAGTCGGATTATAAACACCAACTCCGGATTCCCAGAGTGCGAAACGGAGTATAAACGTCAACTTCGAGTTCCCGGAGCGCGAATCAAAGTATAAATATCAACTCCAAACTCCCAGAGCGCGAGTCGGAGTACAAATGTCGATTCCGAGTCCCAAAGCGCAAACGTATGATTTAAACTTAAGTCGGCATGACCAACCGCCAATAAACAAATGAGAATCCCCGGAGTGTGGATATGATCGTCGACAACCGGACAAGCGTGAATAAACCGCTCAATCTCCGCTTGTCTCAAACATCCATTCAGTGGCACTAGACTCAACGTGTTATGAGTAAGATGCAATCACTGATTGATGTTCTACAACTCATCCCCGAGATTGGGGGGCAGGACTATGCATCGACCATCGACTGAAGCGGTGCGACGTCAAAATTCAACTTGCTTCCCAATCGCGAACCATGTCCGTAGTTTCCAGACTTGGTGCAAAGAGACAAACTTGACTCGGAAGCTGAAACTTTACAAGTGCATTTCAAACATTGAAACACTTAAGCAAATAAACAAGAAGCTCAAAAAGAAAAAGTTTCATTTCTACTATTCATGAAAGAAATTCGTGTACAAGTTTGTTCCAAAAAATTCTTGCTAGCAGGGGCCGAACCCGCATCTATACACGACCAACAAAATGCAAGTCAAAATAAACCGAGGAAGCATGTCTAATCTTTCTTCTTCCTTGGCTTCCTTCTCGGTGTAGACCCGCTGGAGCCGCCACTATTTTTCCTCTTTGAGCCTTTGCCTTTTGGTGGTCGGTCTCCAGGCGATGGCATAATCTCGACATCCTCCTCCGATCTCAAGTGAATAGGGATGCTTCATGCGGGCGGATTTGGAGGAATAGGATCAAGTACAGAAGGTGGAATGGGCACGCTGGTGATGAAAACAGTACCACCAGGAGATATCATTCTAAGCGAAGCTGGTCCCGGTGCTGCCATCCCACCTCCAAAACTGCCACCATGAGCCGCTGCTGCCATTTTAGCGTCAATTTGGGCGAACATCTCCTCTTCAGTAACTGCTCGAGCCCCGCTGGGAGCATTAGTAGTCGGCATTGAAGAACTTGTAGCAGGAGCGCCCCCACCCTTGATAAATGACAAGTCGGCAAGAGGATCGCCGTGACGGCGAAAGAGTTCTTCCATCAGCTGCTCATCAAACACAATCGTACTCCTCTACGTGTCGTCAAGTGGGGCACTTGTAGTTACTATGATCGCTTCAGTCATGATAGCCCCATGCACCTGATATGATTCTTGATTAGCAGGAGGCATAGCCGGTGCAACATCGATCACTGGACAAAAAATAAGAGAACTGTTAGAACTTAACTCGAGCGAAGATTTCGACTTAAGAAAGATATGTGGAATGTTCAGAATACCTTCCTCAGTTTGACTTGTATGCAGCAGGACGGCTTCAGTAACTTGCACTGCAGCCGTAGACATCTGCGGCTGATCCGGATTGTAGGCAGGAACAGCTTGGGGATCGACCACAGACGAGGATTTGGGCTGGGTTGACGCTGGAACTTCAAGACTCGCCTCATGATGGTCAACCCCTGAACCCTCTCCTACTTCGAGGTGCTGGGTGCTGAGTCTTTCCTTCTCATGCAGAATCACTGACTCTTGGAGAATCTTCCTTTCATCTTCAGCCAGAATGCGATTCTCGAGTTCAAATTCATCTACAGACTCGCCCAGATGCGCCTCCTTCTCTTCTTCAACTAGTCGGCCCTAGGCGTTGTACATATGCGCCGGATAATCATCGAGCCATGCTAGACCCCTGTGCCTCAGCACATTAGCGTTGTAAACAACGAGAAGGTCTTCGATATCAACCTCTAGCCTGGACTCGGCTGGCTTCACTTTCTCCTCGACCTCAGTCTCCACCTTGCGGACTTTAGCCACAATCGCATCCCGTTCACCCCTAAGCAGAACAGCCTGCTCGCACGCCTCTTAGGCTGCGTTATTCGCATCATCCTTTTCCTTGGCCAAGTCGGAGAATTTAGCCTTAAGCTCATTGAGTTCCTTGACTGCCGCATCCCACTCGGCAGTAACTGTAGTATTCCAATGGCCCATCTCCTCCACCAAGGCAACATGCGTCTGCCTCAACCTCTCCATTGCCACATTCGCTTCGTCGGCTTTTTTGGTGGCCTCAATTTAAGATTTCCGAGAAGACTCGGCCTCGGTAGTGAGCACTTGAATGATCCGGTCCCTTTGAGCGAGTTCGGTCTCCATTTTCTCAAGCGCTTTGGCTCGCTCAAAGGCCACCTTAGAAGCTTTCTCTGCAGCCTTTACCCACTATCTATACTGGGTGTAGATGTCATGAACGTAATCATGCATCGTGCTTTCCACTCCAGAAGGGATTCTCTTCAAGTGAGGTGGAAATACGTAGCCATCGAAGCATATGTTCGAAAAATCCTTCCTCATCTGAGCCAATTTAAGGGCCCCTTCTCCTGTAGGCTCAAGCTGGGACCTCCTCTGCAATTATGGAGGCCGTGGTTTCGACTCTCTGGAGATGAGTCTCAGATCTAGAAGTGTGAGAAGATGGCCTGTGACGTGGAGGTTCTGGCAGATGTGGAACAAGAACAGGAGGTGGAGACGGAAGCCTAAGAGGAGGAGAGCGTGATCTAGACCGATGTCTGTATTCTATGTCCTTGTCATGCCCATACCTATCTTGGTTAGAGTACTCGCGATCGCGGTCTCTGTCAGAGTCTCTCCTGCGGGAATCATAATAGGTGGAAGCCTTTCGGGCCGAGCGAAGATTCCCAAGCATTGATCCTCTTCCGGACATCGTACCTGAAAATGAGAGAGACGAAGGAAAGGTTAGTGATTTCTTAAGTTGGGCGATTTACAGTTAGGAATCATGTAGTGCAGTGAAGTGTATGCATGTGCAACCCCCTGACCAACCGGAAATGTCGGCCGCACTCATAACAAGCGACCCGCTCAGTTCAAGAGTATTGTTAAGCTCCTCCATCCCGGTGTCGTGTTGAGACGACACATAATCCGGAATCGGAATATCAGTAAGCCCTTCAAAAGAATTCTCTACTGGCAGGGGAGGAGCCTCTGAAATTCTAATCCCCGGGACGGGCAAGGACACAACCATGGATTTTAATCTCTCGGATTTAGAATGCTTGTGAGCAACAGCCTTGCCTTTTCTCCTTCCTCCTGAATCCTGGACATCGGAAGAAGGCCCAACTTGGAGCTCGTTATCGGTAGGCGTTCTCTCCGGATCAACTTCTTCGGCTATTACGACTCCGGGCGCTTTGCGCTTCACCTGTTTCTTTGAGACCACCCTAAGTGTCCCTTCCAGCCGTATACTTTGCCTTCGTTCAATTATCCCAACAGTCCTCAAGTTTCTGTCGGTCAGAACCAAGTCGATATGCCTATCTTCGCCCGGAACCGCTTGGAGGATCTGAACTAGCTCTCTAAAATATCCACCATCGGGTCGAGAAATTGCGGCTGTAAGAGAAAAGAAGTATGTCAGTTTCGAGGTCGGTTATAACTATCTCGATAATTCAAGAGAAAGAATTGTAACGCTTACGCCTATCCAACCATCGCTTAGCAAATCCAGGAGGGCACCGAACATAGAACCATTCAATTTTAAAGTAACTTAGCCTTCCCCAGGAGCCTGTTACAATTTTGCAGTTTCTAACCGCTTCCAAGAAGGTGAAAGAAGGGCTGTCTCCGCGACTCTTAATGTTAAATAGATATCTAATCTCGATCGACTTTGGCGATCGAAAGAGAATCTCCATAAACAGAATGAAGGTGCTATTCAACAAAGCGTATCCGTTGGGATGTAGCTGGGATGGAGTTATTCCAACATGCATTTATTGATAGACAGAAAAATCATGGTATGCATTTTCGTGTACTAGCTAAAGCATTACGTATGTCTGGTGGAGATCATATTCACGCTGGTACAGTAGTAGGTAAATTGGAAGGGGAACGTGAGATGACTTTAGGTTTTGTTGATTTATTACGTGATGATTTTATTGAAAAAGACCGAAGTCGCGGTATTTTTTTCACTCAAGATTGGGTTTCTATGCCAGGTGTTATTCCCGTAGCTTCCGGGGGTATTCATGTTTGGCATATGCCCGCCCTAACTGAAATCTTTGGAGATGATTCTGTCCTACAGTTCGGTGGAGGAACTTTAGGGCACCCTTGGGGAAATGCACCTGGTGCGGTAGCTAATCGAGTAGATGATAACATCTCCCTTATATATTGGTTGGAAGGAGGAAGTGTCCCCGCTGTGCAAGCGTGACGGTTGAAAGCAGTAAACCCCTCCGGGGGATCATGTGGCATGTCATTTGGCCCAGGAAGTAACACGTCATCGAGCGACAAGCCGTGCCTTAAACAAATTCGTCCTAGCATATCTTCAGAGATACCGGACAGCATAGAATCTTGTGGACGACAAATGAACCGGGCGCCTGGAAGCTCGTCCGGAGCTGGGTCTATAACTTCGGCTTCAATAACCGGTATCTCGATGGTTGAAGGAATTGAACTCGAGAGTTCCTGCTGCTGTGAACTTAAGGGTTCCATGACTAACTAGCTTATGAAAAATCATTATTAAACAGACAATAATGCTCGTGCATCCCCCAGTGTAAAGTGTGTTAGTGTGTTGTGCAGTGCAGTACTGTATATCACTTGAGAAGTTCTACAGAATTGGAGAAAGCATGTAAACGACGAGACTTCGAAATTTAGTCGGAATGACCGTCATCACTGACCGTCACAACCGTGCCATCCAGAAATTATCAATCAATACAAGTTAAAGTTTGTTAAAATTTTGTTAAAGTTGCAGTTCCATCGACGAGCTTCGAAGGGAAATCAAATATGCAGTCCAAAGGTCAAGTCTAATTATACCAAAATGAAGCTCGTTGGAGTTAGATGTTCGAGTTTTCGATATCATCGAAGTTAGGTTCATTGTCAATCATCAAAAGCTCAGGTTCGAATCGATCGCTCAGGTTCAAGTTCGGATCGATCCCATGGCTGCGCAGTTCGAATCGATCGAGGCCTACTACTTCGTATCGATCAGGAAATCACCTACTTCGTATCGATCGGAAGACATCTATTTCGTATCGATCGACATCGACTCGAAACAACCAACACTCGGCAACTGTTCCGTGACCGATACGAAGCCCAAAGCAAGACAACGATATGAGATTTCTCTTCAAGATCGATACGAGGCAGAACACCTTCTTCCCCAACAGATCGATACGAAATCCGGAACGACCATTTCCTTCGCATCCCTCCTTACTCCTTCTTCCCCAAGCAATTAACGTGCCGTTACTCCTTCTCGATTCAACGATGACCAAGTCCCGACATCAATAGTGACGGAATTGGCGACGACGTCGAACGAACTGGCACTAAGATTTGAGTCTCGTCGTTTTCAGAATGGATTCGTTGTTTATTTGCCTAAAGTCAGATGTTGTCACGCTAGATTAAGGAATGAATTGGATTGATTCGAAAGACCAATGGATTGTTTGGATCAAAGGCAATGTTTCTTTCTCAAGTTCTTTATCGATACGAAGACAAGGCAGAAGAGTAAAGTGGAAAAAGTGAAAAGTGGCTAAGTCCATGGTATTTATATGGACTCGAAGTTGAAAGAAAAAACGATTCGCCTCCCAATGGATTCAACCGGTTACAAGGCGTCACCACGGGATCAATTCGAACAAGCTGTTCGAATCCATGAAATCGGGTCTGTATCGATACGAAGTCTTCACCAAATTCATTGATGCGAAGCCCTTCTTCGCATCGACCACTTTCGACTCCATCACCAGAACATCGATATGAGCGATCAGTTCGAAACCATCAAGTCGCAACTCCCAGAAGCCAATGCCCATCGATGAGAATTGACTATTCGTATTCAGAAACATCAGATCCATCGATTCGAAATACACAACAGGGGCTGTTCTGAAGGCATTGAACTCCATCGATACGAACGACTGCTTCGTATCCATCGAACCCCACATCCATCGATTTGAAATGCTCATTTCGTATCCATCAATGCAATGAATACCGATGCAAAAACAATGTTTCAACCCTTCACATCGATTCAGGAGAGGATCGTTACGAAGGAACATTCAAAAACAACCATCGAGCGTTGTTACAATGAATTTCACGTCGGTTCAAAAGAGGATCGATACGGAATTCAATATAAGATAAATTGACAACGACTCGTGAACGTCAGCGAGAGTTAGATTAACATATATGCATATATGTCAGACTAATATTCATTAGTCAAGGTTTACAGGAATCAGATTCTCGTTCGATAACGATTACAACAACAAACGACTAATCACTAGCATACAACAATCAATTGCAACAATACAGGGTGCAGCAGTTGACAGTCAATAGTTTACATTATCAAGAAAAATAGTCGAAGATTACAGCTTTCATCAAAAAGACGATAACTATTCAGAATGAAGATTGCATCATTTCAAAGCACATCATGTTTCCACAGGACGTACTTTCGGGGGCAAATGTTATCCCGCCTTTTGGCAAGACCATGACACCAAGGAATTGACTAGTAACCAATGACGGTTCGTCGTAGAGATCGGTTATACACAGGCTCACTATGGAAATCGATGAATTTTGTCCGAGTCCGGATCGAGCTAAAATTGATATGACACGACAAGCGAGGCTATGAAAGTCAACGCTCCAAATTTCAAGTCAATCCAAGTTCATATGCTCAAGTTACGATTGATGTGAAATGAAGGGAACAGCTCAGTTTTCGTATCCATAGCTACGCCTCTATTCGAATCCATCACTTTCTTATCGATCAAAGCAACAGCGACCTCACATTCGTCCTAGAGCCTCAGTTCAAATCGATCGGGTTCGACTCCATCAACTAGCCGCTGTTCTAATCGATCGTACTCGACTCCATCAGAAAGCTTCTGTTCGACCGAGTTCGTATCCATCTCCGGAGTCTACTTTGTATCGATCAACTTCGCATCCATCAAGGAACAGCGCACTTCGTATCGATCAGCCAGTGTCAACTTCGCATCCATCGCCTGAAGAGCCTTGTTCGAATCCATCAGGCTTCTGTAGTTTGCATCCCTCAGTTGACCTTAGTTCGTATCCATAGAACAACCATTGCTTCGTATCCATCACAGAGCCACTGTTCGAGTCGATCGAGTTCGACTCCGTCACAGAGCCTTTGTTTGAATCCATCTAGGTGAGTCACTCTTATCGATACAAAATAGGCCACCTCCCATCGATTCGAACAAGACAAGTTCCTCGATACGAAGGGGATTGCTGATGATCGATTCGAAGTGGGCAACGGACCTCGATGCGAACAAGGCAAAGATCAACGATGACTCGGCCAACTCGGCAAAGAAAGTGGATCGATACAGCGAGGGCTCGCCATGTCACCTCCAGATCACACGCACCCATCGATTCGAAGTGATCGAATCAGAAAGATCGAGTCGAACGAAACAGCCAACCGAAAATCCATTTCGTATCGATCATGTCTCCTAATCTACAAGTCCAAATGCTATGAAATTTTCACAGAAGCTTACTTGCATGCTAGGGAATGTCCACGCCAAATTTTGACTCCATCGGACATAATCTTGATCGATACGAAATCCGTTCGTATCGATCACGGATCGGACCGAAACTTCGCGGACTTGGGTGCGCAGGCCTAGTCTCGTGCCAGAGAGGGTCTCCCGAGATCTGAGCGAAATATCAGCCTCCTACACCTATAAATAGACCCCCAAAGCCAACAGAAAGGGGCTTCTTCTTCTTCTTTGAACTCTCCAACGCCCAGACTCTGCCGGATCCAGATCTAAACTCCATAGCTGCTGCCAATAACGAAATTCACTGCTGTAAATCATCATTATCTGCTGTAATTCGTTGAATTCACTTGTAATTATCAGAGAAACATCAATAAAGCAATCAACTTCATAGTGGACGTAGGCAACACGCCGAACCACTCTAAATTCTTGTGTTTCTTTGCGTTCTTATTACTTTCATTATCTGTTTTTTGGAGTTTTTGTTAGATAATCCTCTTTTTCCATTTAATTTCTTCACTTTATCT
Source organism: Allium fistulosum (assembly GCA_030737815.1). Taxonomy (NCBI): domain Eukaryota; kingdom Viridiplantae; phylum Streptophyta; class Magnoliopsida; order Asparagales; family Amaryllidaceae; genus Allium; species Allium fistulosum. Next base: position 881,763,441 of record CM060903.1, read on the forward strand.
CTTCAAAAACTTCCGAAGAGTGTTGTGCCCAATTTTGGTACAAACAGTACTCTTAGGCTTTGCATCAACTATCGCAAGCTTAACGAGTTGACCATCAAGAATAGTTATTCATTACCTAGGATCGACGATATGTTCGATCAATTGAGTGGCGCTAAGGTCTTCTCTTAGCTCGATCTTGCCACTGGTTTTCATTAGCTCCGAGTTGCGGAAGATAGCATTCCTCTTACAGCTTTCCGCACTCGATATGGATCTTACGAGTGGCTCGTTATGCCGATCGGTTTGACGAACGCTCCTGCTTTCTTTGTTGATCTTATGAACCAAATATTCCGACAATATCTCGATAAGTTCGTCCTTGTGTTCATTGACGACATCATTGTTTATTCGAAGTCTGAAGCCAAGCATGCTAATCACTTGAGAATTGTCTTGAGTACTCTTCGTCACCATCAGCTTAAAGACAAATTCTCCAAGTGCCATTTCTGTGAGAATAAGGTTAAGTTCTTAGGCCACGTTGTTTCTTCCGAAGGCATTTCGGTCGATCCTTCGAAGATCGAATCCATCCAGAATTGGAAGAGGCCTAAGAATGTTCATGAGATTCGTAGCTTCCTTGGATTGGTGGGTTATTACCGCCGATTCATTAAGGATTTTTCCCACGTTGTGCTTCCTCTCACCAGCCTTACTCGAAAAGGCGTTCGATTTATTTGGTCCGACAAGTGTGAAGCTTCTTCTCAACAGTTGAAGGAGCTTCTACGAATGCTCCTATTCTGGTGGTTTCGAAGGGAATCAAGATCTTGTTGTCTACACCGACGCTTATGCAGAAGGATCGGGTAGTTGCTTATGCTTCTAGGCAACTGCGACCGAATGGAGTACGCTATGCCACTCATGACCTCGAGTTAGCTGCCATTGTCTTTACCTTGAAGATTTGGCGCCATTATCTATTAGGCGAGCACTTCATTCTATACGCCGATCACAAGTCCTTAAAATATCTATTCACACAGAAGGAGCTCAATATGAGGCAACAACGTTGGCTCGAGTTCCTTGCCTCCTATGACTTGGATATCCTATATACCCCTGGTAAGGGAAATCGTGTTGCTGATGCGCTTAGTCGCAAACATTCGGCAATTGTTTCTATGATGCTAGCCGAGTGGGATGTTCTAGAGACCTTATCCCTTTGTGATATTCGTGATCAAGCTCCATCTTCTAATTCTCCTATCTTATTATTCAGTTTGAAAGCTCGACCCAGCTTATTGGATCGTATTACCAATGCTCAGCTGCGTGATCCCGAACTTGTGCACATTATCTAAATTTGTGAGTCTAAGTCCCATGACGAGGAGTTGAGGGATTTCGGCATTGATTCTCATGGGTGTCTTCGCAAGAAGAACAATCTTGTTGTGCCTTCTGATTCTGCACTTAGGCATGACATTCTCGATGATTGTCATCGTTCTAAGTATACCATTCATCCTGGCAGTAGTAAGATGTATGTCGATATGCATCGCCTTTATTATTAGGAAGGCATGAAGCGCGATGTGGCGAGTTATGTGAGTAGTTGCATGACTTGTCAACGTATCAAAGCCGAACATCAGCGCCCTTCTGGTCTCCTTCAGCCTCTAGAGATTCCATTGTGGAAATGGGATCAGATTTCGATGGATTTCATTGACGGCCTACCTCGTTCGAGATTGGGCCATTCTAGCATTTAGGTTATTGTTAACCGCCTCACTAAGTCTACTCACTTCATTCCTATTAAGTCTAATAGGAGTGCTTCTCATCTGGATAAGTTATATATCAAAGAAATCGTGATACTTCACGGTGTTCCTAGCTCGATTGTTTATGACCGTGATCCGCTATTCACGAGTCATTTCTGGCAGAGTCTTCAGCAAGCTTTGGGAACAAAGCTTAACTTCAGCACATCATACCATCAGCAATCTGATGGACAAATAGAACGGGTGAATCGTATCTTAGAGGATCTTCTCCGTGCTTGCATTCTAGATTTCGGTGGTAGTTGGGGGTATCACCTACCTTTTATGGAATTCTCCTACTACAATAGTTTCAGTCTAGTATCGGTATTGCTCCTTTCGAAGCCTTATATGGAAGGCCATGTCGATCACCTTCTTGTTGGTTGGAATCTGGTGAGAAGCTTATTCTTGGCCCAGATTCTGTTCATGATTCTTCTGAGAAGATTGATCTTATTCGTCAGAGAATGAAAGAGGCACAGAGCCACTAAAAATCCTACACGGACAACCGTAGGAAGCCTCTCGAGTTCTCTATTGGTGATCTCGCCTTTATTCGTGTTTCTCCTTTGAAGGGGGTTATGCGTTTTAGTACGATTGGGAAATTGGCTCCTCGCATTATAGGACCATTTCCTATTAGTGAAAGTATTGACCCTGTGGCTAATAGAGTTTCACTTCCAGTTCATCTATCTGGCATTCATGACGTGTTTCACGTCTCTCAGCTTCAGAAGTGTCTTCGAGAGTCGGATTCTGTTATTGATTCTCCTGATTTGCAAGAGCTTAAGATCTCACCAGACCTATCTGTTGTGCAACAGCCTATTCGCGTACTTACTTCGGAGGTGAGACGCCTTCGAAACAAGGACTTGCCGCTCGTTAAAATTCAATGGTACGCTAATCCCAATGACTGCACTTGGGAAACCAGAGAGCTTATCGAGCGATCATATCCCGATTTTCTACCTTCGCACAGCGATGGTGAGAAATTATTTTTATCTCAAGCTTGTTTTCCTATCTTTTGAAGTGATGAAATATATTGTTGCATACATACTTTTCCCTAGGAATTGCGGGGATGCAATTTTGTTAAGGAGGGGAGTTGAACCCAGAATGGATTTTTAGGCCTGGGCACATTCTTGTTGAACTGTTACAAACATAGTCTGAGTTCATGTTTGAGACAACGTAACTTTTTCATTTTCTTTTGGAATTCATTGATTCTTTTTTTGTTTGGAAGATGAAGTTTTCTACTTTATGCACACCAATTTTTAATTCAATCAAAGGTCATTCAGCCACTTGTTTTATGTCCGAAAGTTGAACCCAGAGAAGATTTCAGACCTGGGTATTATTTTGCCTAAGTGTTTTTATGTTCATTTTCCGTCCGATTTTTTACTTTTACTTCATGTTTTGTGATATTTTTGAAATGTTTTGAGGGCTATGATGCCTATCAATAGGCTAGCCAAGTTTTGATGAATTTGAAATTCAAGTTTGAATTGAATTTGAATGACAGTTTTGAGTGATTTCTTAGATTTCGAGCACAGATTTTTCCAAACAATTTCGAAATAATTTCAAAAATAAATTAGCATTTAAAATAATTATCATGTAATATTTTTAAATTATTTTAAGCTACAAAATCTATTTATTCTCTATAATAAGGGAATTTTCAAATATCGTCTTCAAAATTGATTTCGGAAAATGGTTTTAAAAGCTTGCTTTCTCAAATAAATTATTTTATATATAAAATACACATTTTTGCACTATTCGAGCGAATGAGAAGGAGAATTAAACGGTTTGGTAAAACACGTGGTATGGGACACGTGCATTTATCTTATCGGTTAATTCCTGACTTGTCCGTTTGATCGTTTTGACCTTCGGGTCGAGTTTACCGATGAGATGAGGTAAACTTTTTACTTCTTTGAGTGTGAAATTTACTGGTGATTAGTTAACCGTTTAGTGCGAACGTGTGGTATGGGACGCACGTTAACACTATTCGGGTTCCTATTCGATAGTTTGTGACACATTTGCCATTGCGGCGTGCCAGTACTAGACCTTCGGGTCATTGCCATTGTGGCGTATTTATCTTCGAGACGTTTGCCATTACGGCATATTTGTCTTCGAGACGTTTGCTATTGCGGCATATTTTCCATTGCGATGTATTTGCCATTGCGGCGTATTTGTCATTATGATGTTTTGCCTTCGGGCGAGGTACCTATCTGAGATAACAGTACTTGGCAAGGCTTCGGCCACATGCACGTGCAAACACTTTTGAGATGGTTTCTTTGACTATTTTCCCTAGTGTATCGCCCCTTTCTGGAATTGGTCCTTTGAACCATTCGATGTATATTTGTGGCAATTACCTTTTGGGAATTTGAACTCTTGGAATTTCTATTTTTGAGACTTGAATTGCCTACACTGACATTATATGAGATTTTCCTTTTGGCATTTACTTGAGACTTTATTCTCCTCTTTGGAGATATATTTGCCTTATGGCGTGTTTGAGATGAAATCTCTTTATGCACGTTTTGGGTTTGCCAAGATGGCGGGTTTAGGTTTTCCTCTAAACCATATTTGATGTTTTATGAATGCCAATGATATGAGGCTCGCTTCTTTTAGCGTTTTATGGGTTATTTTATCTCTTTTGAGATTATATGTTTGCGTAGTGATACCATATTATCACTTGATGTAATCATACACTTAAGTTGTCCCTTCTCACTCGAGAATATTATCACATTATCATTATGCTCATATTATTGCTTATCCTTGTTAACCGATTTGTTTAGCTAGACTGGCCCGTGTATTTTATACTTGTGTTAGACCGAGGTGTTTCAGGTTAATTAGGTACTTTTGGACTTAGCATATTCTGCTTCTGCACGGACTATTCTGCTAGCTCTTTTTGTTATAGCTTTTTGTGTAGTCCTTTTTGGTTTGCTACTCTGATATGTATATTCTTTTGACTTGTGTTTGTATTGTGGTCGTCATACCATATATGTGATGTATCATTTTGTATACTCTGTGATATATCTGTATATGTGTGTATATATGGGATTATTTGCTATTCTGTGATGTGTTTTGCATTCGAGTTATTGTATTTTGTTCTGATAGATCCTATAGCCACCTATAGCTTTATATTAAGTATTTATTGGATATGTCGATCCACAAAAAAATGGCATTATCGACGTATTCAATAGATATTTAAGACAAGGCTATAGATGGTCGCTCCTATCCAGCCCTATTCTCTGCATTAGCAGACAGTATTACCCAGTAATACTCTTTGTTAATATGAGTCTTGGGGTGGGGCATCACAGCAAATATATAAATATTGATATATATTTTTGTTTTTCGACCGTGTGGGTCGATGTATACATTTTTATCTCTCTTATTATATTGCAAAAGGCTCTCCGTACAAGGGAGACTCTGCCAAAACATTTTGGAAATTTAAGGTGTTAGAAATTGTTTTGACATTTTTGAAAATTTTTGTTAACTAAAAAGTTGATGTTCAAATTTGAAATTGAAATCAGAGATTTTGGTTGAGAAAAGGAAAAAAAAATTTTGGATAGGACTAAAGGGTTTAGAAGGTGGATGTCAAGTATTAACTAAGTGGGTTTGGAATAAGTAGTGGGTTTGGAATAAGTAATGGGTTTGGAGCATTTTTCCTACCTAGCAATTTCGAGGACGAAATTCTTTTAAGGGGGGAGGGGAATGTAACGATCCAAAATTTTGGATATTTGAAATTAGAATATTAAATTGATTTTTAATATTTAAAAGTTAAATTTTAACTTGAATTTCAAATATAACTAAGTTTTGGATAATTTAAATTTTGAATTTAATAAGGGAGAATTGGTTAAAATAATTTAAAGGCTTACAAAATTTATATTAATAATACTGAAGACAATACAACTTTTAAAATTGAATTTAAAAGTGATTTGTTCAGTTTTATAAATATATGGTATAAGTTTACATTTAAAAATAACGATCAGAGGCACAGTCTCGGAATTTGACGAAACCAGTTCCATTGGATCCATAATAGAGTATTATTATCGGATTATAAGTTTTGTAGTGTTTGGAGTTATCATTTGATCGTACGAGATATAAACGCGTTGGAATTAATATTGAAATTTAATATAATAATTGGGTCCAAAAATATATTTTCTACATACGATCCAATTAGGACTCGAAACCTTTTCCATTGCATTCAGAATAGGGGTATAACATAATGAATGCCTAGCGGCACGCCTCGATAGGAGATCGAGATTTCACTGTATGTAATTAGAGACATTTGGAATAAAAATATATATAAAAATCTAGTCAAAATCAAATCGTAGCCGTCTTTCTTCAAGTTAAAACGTATACGCTACCATCGCCTTTAAATCATGTTTCTTTCTCTATTCCAATCCATCAGAAATGAAATCAAATATTTTGCGTATATAAAAAAAAGCAAAGTCGAATTCGCTCGAAAACGAAAAAGAAAAAAAATGGAATCACGATTGAAATAGCGATGGAGGGGCGCAGCGTGATAGCACTGGAAGGGCGCGAGCGAGTGCAACGATAATGTGGGGGTGGAGATATCTTTCGGTGAAGTGATGGAAGCAACAGCGTTCGTTCGTTGATAACGTGGCAGGGGTGGCATCAAAGAAGGCATTGGCGGTGGGGGGCTACGATCATCGAAAGGCTGCAGGCGAGGCGATGGAAGGGAGTTTGTCAGTGGACGCGAGTCGCGCGAGGCTGAGTGGCGACGTTGGTTACTGGGTCGTACTCGAGCAGGCGACAGGGGAGATGAATCGCGGTTGCGAGGTGGTGGGCGATAGTGGAGGGGGCGCAGTCATCAGAAGTAGCTCGTGCGCGACCATGTGGGATGATGCTCGGTGAAGTTTAGTTTGGTAGGTGCTGGCGATTGAGGGTTTCGACGTTGGTGGATGCTTGCGTAAAGGAGACGGTGGGGTTTAAGGGTGGCTAGAGTGATTGAGTAATCAGGCTAATTTCTGTAGTTAATTTATTTTATTATTATGTAGGAAAAAAAAGTTAAATTCATGTTGATTTGTTTATTAAATTACAAGTGTAAGTCTCGATGACTTACAAATTCATAATTCATTTATACAAGGTCTAAAAATCGTGAAGAAAGACAAGTCGGGTTTGGATAGGATTGCAAAATAAAAATCAGGGTGAGAATTTCTCACTCATTTGGATTATCGAAATTTATTTTAAATAGTTAAATAATTATTGGATGCTTGATTAGATTGATAAATTATAATTATCTGTTGGATGGTTATTGTAAATACATATAGTAGTATATATGTTAGTAATTGGATATTATTCCCACCGATTGGAGCGGATGAGACCCTATGCACATCGCATAATAGAGGATGACCCTATATAGCGCAATATCCCCCTCGAAGTGGGATTAGTATTTTTATTGTTGTCTAACATCTATGGATGCAGGGAAAATAGGTTGTAGGGACCCAATTGGATTCCTCAAATATATTTAGTGTTTTTCAGATATATAAAATATATGATGTGATTGAATAATCTGCTGGATTATTGTGTGTTGTAAATTTCTAAATGTTATAATTACTTGGAAATTTAATTGGGTACATTAAATACCATAAATAATTATTTGAATTTCCAAAAGAATTAGAAGGAGATTTTTAATATAAAATCCGTATATCGGAATTTGGATTATTTAAAAGATATTGATTTGAATAACAAAAATGGATTTTTGATCATAGTAAATAATGTCAAAATAAAAATATTTTAAATAGAGATTTTAAATAATTTATATAAAGGGGATTTTTAAGACTAGATTTTAAAATGATATTTGGAGAATATAGGAAGAAGACGAAATCGATATAAGAAAAATTAGATTGGAAAAAATGAATAAAATTTATAAAATGGAATTTTATAAATGAGGTTAAGAATTTATAAACAATATTTATAAATAAAGGAGTTGATATTAGATGGTAAATTGGAAATATAGATTTATAGGGAAAATGTATATTTCAATATGGAAATAGGGTGAGAGAAAAATAGTGGGTACTATTTTTGAAGCAAAAATAGTTAAGGAGATCGAAATGGAAGTGATGTGTTGGAAATCGAGAGGGATTATAAATTGAAAATTTGGTTATTGAGGTTTAAAGATATATTTTTATTTATAAGTTAAGTTTTAATTTTAAAAAGGAAAATTTTATTTATTAAACTATATAATTTAAAGTCGGTTAGTTTTTAAATACTTCAGAATTTAACTTTTTTCAACTGCTTACTATTTATTTAAATAAATCCTAAATTTTTAAACCTGCTTTGAAAAGTGATGTATAAAGAGTATTTCAATATGTTAGTTAATTATTTGAACATGCCTTAAAAATAAATTATTATTATTCTTTTAAATACTTATTATTATATATATATACAGAGTTTTGAAATGTTTTAAATTTATTTATAAACCTTCTTGGAAGGCTGGAAATGAGGTTATTCAGTATATGGGATTTACAAGGAAATCCTTAAAATGGAATTGGGAAGAGAAGTAAGGAAATTTCCGAAGTAGTTAAGTAAAAGTGAACTTCGAAAAAATGAAATAGAATTCATAGAGAAGTAAAAAGGGAAATTGAAATTAGAAGCGAGTATAATTGGCTTTGAAAATATAAACGGGAACTAATTAAAGAATTCTGGAGTTATAGAAATTGATATAAACTAGTCAAGGAATTTACAAATAAAATTGTAAATGATTTTGAGAAATAGGAAGTGGAAAATAGATGGAATACTTCCTAAATTTGAATATAAAATGAAATGGGGGGGATATTCTAAGTGTTGGAAAGGGATCGAAATATTACCGTTGAAGATATATGGATTTGAAAACTGTTTACAAATGTTGAAGAACTGGAAGTGATATCTTATAAAGGTATTTCAAAATAAATTTTGGAAAAATTTATAATAAGGCCTGATGATTGTTATGGATGTGTATTGATAGTTAAATAACCGACTATCAAATTTGGCCAATTTCGTTAGTCGTTTCGAAGAGGCCGGGATCGGGTTTAATTATCCAAAAACCACTTCGATCTGGTTTGAACGTAACGAATGAATACCGTGAAGATGATGAAGACGGTGATTCGGTTTGTCCAGACCCAGGACAACTTGTATGGACGAATGCTATCAGAACATCGTCATTGGAGGACGATGAGCATTCTACGTAGAAATTTGTTATTGAAAGGTAATGCTTAGCCTCGAGCCTCATCACTCGGGAACGACTAAAACAGGGGAGATGCAGCAAGGCTAAGTGGGTCGCAGCCAATTAGGGTATGTTATCACTTTTCTAGATGTCCTCGGAAACCTATATATTATGGATGTGGTTATGCATGAAAGAAGGAGCGCTCGGTGGTAAGGGTGGGAACACCTGGGGTGATAACATATTCGGTCTATCCAGGTTAGGGGTAGGCCGGTCTTGTGTAGTAGGGGATCCCCGTATGGTCCTCGGTACATTGTTCTAGGGGTGTACTATGGTGGGCGGTACCTCAGTGGCCCAGTCATTCGATGGAATCCATTCTCCAATAAGCGCCGTACGGTTTTGATTGTGCCCAACTATGCTAAAACATGAGATGCAAGCATTTCAGCTATTTTCTATTTGCTTTCTATAGACACTATTATAATATCAGATGATTTTGATAAAAAAATTGTTTGGTTATCGTAAGGTAAAAACCCGTCGTGTTTATTTGTGACGTGGTCTTACGAGATACCTTTGTTTTCAATGGATTTTGAAAAGGTTAATAATTCAAATTGAGTGTTTATTTCTCACCCTGGTTTTCCAGATTGTCTCGGGTGTTATTTTATTATAATGCTCGGGTCAGACCGAGTATTACAGATTCAGGATAGGAAGCTATGGAGTTCAGGAGGCGAGCTGGATGACAGAGACGTACTTCCGTACTTGATTAATATTTTCCATTGTATGAGGACAAGTTATTATAACTGTCCAGATTTGATGTATCACTTTGTTGTACTCTGATGATTATAAGTATTTAACAGTTACAGATTCTTTTGTATAAAAATCTGTTATATTATATTTTGTTCCGCTGTTATTGTGACACTTTGTGTTGTTATGTTTCCTTTCTTCTACCTTTTTCTTCTTCACCCCTAATGAACTGGTGTTTCCGGCACTCGATTGCTCGGCATTCTATACAGTGGACGTATTGATGTCGATTTTCGAGGGTCGAAAATCCCCGTCCGTTATAGAAATTAAATTATAATTAACTGAAATTTATTTGGAAGTTAATAAATTTAAATGTAATTAAATACTACATTAATATGTTAAAAGATGATAACTATAGAATATTGATGTAACAAAATGGTAAACCAATGTTAAGTATATCTGTAAGATGATAACTCGTTGAATAATAAGATTTAAATGAAAATAAAAGAATTTATTTGAAATTAAATTATAATTAATTGGATTTTATTACAATTGCAATTAAACGCTGTAATTTGTGAAATGTTTGACATTAGTTTGAACATAGAAATTTGTTTTTAAAGATTATAAATTGTTGGTTATGCAAAAATAATAAAATTTGTTGGTTATAAAATTTAAATTTGAAAATGTGATTAATCTATTTAATAATGTTTTATTTAATTAACGTGAATAATAGTCATTTTTGCCACTGTCTCGGATTTCGACGAAACCAATTTCATCGAATCCGTAACTGGGAATTATTGTAGGATTTCAAGTTTCGTAGCGATCGAACTTGTCGTTTGATCGTGCGGGCTTGAAACGCATAGAAATTAATTTAGTGAAATCAATTTGAATTAAGCTGATTTTAAAAGCTAACTTCTTCATAAAATGGAATTAGGACTTGAAACCTGTTCCATTGAGTTTAAAAATATCGAAAACATCTATTTTGATATATGGGATGACCCATTTTCTTTTCGAAAGCGTAACGGGCTTTTCGGGTCGTTATTGTCGATCGAACCAATTCGATACGTCCATCCTTTCTTATCGGGCCTTGCCCATATAAATAGATTTTGTTCTAACCCTAGTAGTCTTTTTATTTCTTATCTCTGTACATATCTATTTATTCCACCTTTCTGCTTCTTCTTCTTTCCAATGGCTGCAGATTCAAACCCAAATTCAATTTCAAAACCAAATCAAAAAAAAATCAAACTCCTCAAACTATGTCATATTATATATCGTTGGAATGCTCTCGACGAGCGTAATCCACTGCAGTGATTCGTTTTCCAATTTGGTTCACCGTTTGGCCAGAAATCGAGGATGAACCTCAGCCGTCCATATTGGGTTTTCGCTATCCAATGGTGGATTTTCATCCGATCGACGATCGGGAGGTGGTGTCGGGAAGGTGGAGACGAGCAGGTCCTAAGGTGCCATTCGTTTATGCTATTGGTGTCATCATTTGCCAGATCTGGCATTCAAAGGAAAATGGAGGCGGTTTCGTTTGGGGAAGCCAGAGATGGCCGCTCGGCCAGGGTTGGGTCGGCCAACGATAGGTTCGCTATGGAGGTCTCCGATCTGGTCTGAAATCAACGTGGTGGCGACGAATTTCAGATGGAGGCGGTGACTACAGAAGGGTTTCATGATGTTGAGATGATTTCATACGAGTGGAAGACGCGCTCTGAGCAGTGATGTGGTCGTCTGTGGTAATCTTTTTTTTTTTAATTTCAAATTTAATTGTTCTAACTTGTATATCTTTTCCAAACGAGCTTGGTTTTACACGTGGTTTATTCCGTTAGGATCGTATGGAAATTTAGGACATTATAGAGCTGGTTTGGACGAATTCTAAGAATGTTGAATTTTGGACCATTATTGGGGTTTTAAATCGACTGAAAATCAAAGGTGAGTATTTTAATCCACTCACGACTACTAATTTATCTTGTGTTAGTTAAATTAAATTTATGATGTGGTTAGAAATTGATTAGTTGCTGGTTGGTATATTTTAAATTTTCATACCAGTTAAATCTAACTTTCATTGAATTTAATTGCCATTTAATTAATATTGAACATAAATTGCTAATTAAACACCTAATAATGATAACCAATTAGTTGTTGTGATTTATTGGCTGATTGTATGTTGAATTTGTGATGGATGTTATTGGTTGACATTTTAGATGATTGGATGTTTATTTATATCTCCGTTATCCCTATTGGTTGAAATGATACATACCCGAACGATCTGATAGACTAAGGAAAATTGTTATGGGTTGAAATGATGAACCCGAGCGGTTTTCATTATTTTGGAAATTTTAATTTTGAATATTGGTTGAAATGACATATACCCATATAATTTCTTGAATTTGGATTTTATTTGGAATTGAATTATTTGGAAGGGGTTTATTCTAATTAAACTAATTTAGATTGGTATTACGAATTATTTGAAATCTTGTAAAATAATTATATTCACGTTGTACACTGGATAGGAGATGGAAATCCCAAAACATCTCTGAAACCATTGCACTAATATTTCTATTTTACTTATTTTGATTTGACTTACATAACATCTTTTAGTTCTGACTCGAGTGTTTTGTTTTTTCATTACTCTCGGGTCAGTCTGAGCTTTTCAGTGTTTGAAGACTATTTTCTGGAGGACGAAGATGAAGATTCAGTAATATTACTATTTATTATAATTATTCCACTGCATTCTGTATTCCGCTGCATTATTTGTTTATTTCTGATGTATGTATAACTCTGATTTGAATTGTAAAAGTGAAATCAAATATTATTACTAAAATAGCTTCATGAACTGTTTATTTGATCATTATATTTTGTCATTCCGCTACGAGATTCTGTGTTTTGTTTTTTTCCTTCTTTTTCTCTTATTTTCTTATTTACCCAATTAACAATCCTTCTTTTTGAATGGTTTAAATTAGACATGTGTTTTTTATTGTCAATTTAAACCGTCCAAAAAGGTGGGTTGTTACAGTTGGTATCAGAACAAGGTTTAGACATACCTTAGCCTGTTGGGGTTAACTCATTAGAGAAAGGATAGTAATATCCTAGAATGGGTTTGTCTGGGTGTATATATATATACGAGAGAGCGTAGTTGTTAGTGTTATAAAATGTTTATATAAGTTTTGAAATGAAATAATTTTCCTAATATTATATGATATTTATATAAAGGAATAAATTTTTATAACTAATATAGTTATTTGTAATGTGGTTTATTATGAAATGGTAATATCTAATTATTATCATTTATTGTTGAATAGTTGTATTTAGTCAGTTTATAAGTGTTTCCTGGAGATTTGACCAGGCAACTAGTGCTCGGCATCAGGTAGCACTCGGCATCTCATAGTACTCGGCGTAGTACTCGGCATCCATGGTACTCGACATCAAGGAGTACTCGGCATCTCATAGTACTCGGCGTAGTACTCGACATCTAGAAGTACTCGACGTAGCGCTCAGCATCAGGTAGTACTCGGCATCTAGAAGTACTCGGCATAGCGCTCGGCATCCAGTGGAACTCGGCATCTAGGAGTACTCGGCGTAGTACTCAGCCTCCAATGGAACTCGGCAACAGGAGTACTCGGCGTAGTACTCGGCATCCAGTGATGTTCGGCATTAGAAGGCGTTCGGCATATATGACTGCTCGACATGGCAGTATCGTTCAGCCGGAAGGCACATTAGGCCAAGGAGGATCGTTTGGCCAGAGGGATCGTTCGGCCAGAGAACATTGTTCGGTCAAGCACATCAGACATACCGTTCGGCTTCGACTAACAACCATTCCATCCCACACACCAAACATATCGTTCGGCATAGAAAGGGTAGTTCGGCATCATTGTGTTCGGCCTACCTGGTTCGGCATACAGCAACCACTAAACTTGGGCTAGAGTGTTCGGCCACCAAGCCCACCTGGGAAGTCCAGCCCATCTTTGTCTATAAATAGAGGGGCAGGGTCATAGTGAAAAGGGACCTTTTTTGGGAGAACACTGGGGAGACTCTGCCATTTTTGAGACTCATCTTCTCTACTTAACAACTTCATTCAAGCATTTGATTCACGAATTGTATTTGTAATCAACTATTAAGAAGATCAATAAAGTTTAACCTCAAAGTGGACGTAGGCAATTACGCTGAACCACTATAAATTTGGTGTTCTTACTTTCTGCATTTAAATTAGCATTCTCTTCCTTGTTTAATTTATCTTCATCACTTATATCTCTACACAATCTTTCTCTACGAGGTTAGTGACCAATTTTGGTGCTAACACTTTGGTGCTTTCATTGAGAGTTGAATTCTCAGACCTTAAGGATCTGCTTTGAAGCTACTGGATTGAACAAATCCCCCAAAGAAGATCCGACTCATTGATAGGACATCCACTGATTCTACTCAGAGTTCATACCAATAACTCTACAATGGCGAGACCACGTACCAGGTCAGCTTCTCATAATGCGGATGCCCATGAAACTGCTAGCGTACAACAAGCAGGACCTAGCAATCAACCAGCGATTCCGGGTGTGGGAATTGCCACCCAGGACCAAACTCCAGTTGTCACCAGAATAGAGTTCAACGACTTGATGAGAGAACTCAGGGAAAGCAGGAGACAACTAGGAGAGCAGATGCAAGCGAACGCCAACCTGATGGCACAACTCACTCAACAGCAGCAATAGAATGCTGGGGGCAATCCCGCTCCTTATTCCTCATCCGACAGCTCAACTTCCTCTGATGAACCTCCCAGGCGTAGACGCCGTAAGACTGAAGCTACGTGGGTAGGTCCTGCTGTTCAGAAAGCTGGAGACCGTAACCAAGCCGGAGCTGGAAACCTAGGAATTGGAGTGCAGGTTGAGGCTGGAGGACCAGACCATCAAAACGCTAATGATGTCGAACCTCAAGATGCACGTTTGGCAGACCACCAGGAGAGGAGGCATCAGCCTGGCCAGTCACGTAGAACCGACTCCAACCTTCCACATTCCACACAAACACCATACCTGACAGCCATGGTCAGGCAATTGATGAAAGAAAACCAAGGCTTATCGAATGATGATTGAGGAGTATCAAGAAGTCATACTCCGTTCACAGACGTTGTGCTGCAGGCAGCGTACCCCAGGAAGTTTAATATGCCTACTATCCCTGCGTATGAGGGAAAGACCGACCCCAGACAGCATGTCATGAGGTATGAGTGGATGATGGATTCAGCTAGAGCAAATGATGCCACCAAGTGTAGATGCTTTCCGATCACTCTATCTGGGATCGCTACTATGTGGTTTACCCAACTTCCTCCGTGGTCCGTATCCAATTTCGAGGAGTTGGCGAAGAAGTTTATTGAGCAGTTCAGAATACACACTACGCGTCCAAAGGACGTAATGTCTCTATCAAGTGTAATCCAAAATCCTGGGGAGTCATTGAAGGAATATTTACAAAGATTCCATGTTGCGGCGACTGAAGTCAGTAATCCCAATGATCATGCAATTCTAATGGCTGTAATGAGAGGTGTGGATCCGGAGTCCAAATTTGGAGACTGGTTGGTAGGGAAACCTCCGACCACACTGGAACGTTTTTACTCAAAGGCACATCAGTTCATAAGAAGAGAGGAGGCTAGGTGGGTAAGGCGAGATAAGGCACCAGGACCTGTCCAAGAGTCCGTGAAAAGCAACATTGCTGTGAAGCAGTCCGGAGATAACTCGGGAAAGGTCCAAGTCAATGTCCAGAACAAGCCTGGGCAGCTTAAGGAGTCCGGAGGAAGAAATCAAGGGAAGAAGAGAGAAGCGGGGAAGTGGAAATCGAGAATTCCAAGCTACAATGAGTATACCCCGCTGAATGCGCCTCTTGAGAACATTTACCTATCTACCTGCAATACTTTTCAGTACAGAAAGCCACGTCCGAAATAATCAACCGAGGAGTAGAAGCAAACCAGGAAATATTGTCGCTTCCATGAGACTTATGGGCACAATACGGAAGAGTGCAGACACCTGCACGACGCTATCGAGAAGTTGATCAGGAAAAAGGAGTTGCAAGAATTTGTGAAGGATCCACAGGAAGGAGGACAGGGAACGTCCAACCCAGGTCGTGCACCAGCTCCACGTCATCCCGAAGAGCCTGCCCGGACCGCGGGTAGACTAGTCATAAATACAATTATTGCCGGACCTCACCCCACGGATAAGAATTGGCAAGAGATGGAGCGGTATGCAAGTTCCCTGAAGCATGCAGAGTTTGAGTGCTGTTCGAACATGGAGGATGGGACCCCTGCTAAGCAGCAACGCGTAATGATGGACGATATAGTGTTCAGAAACATAGATGCTGATCAAATAAAGGCTCCAACCATCGACCCAATGGTCATATCTGCCACGATCGGACCGGCATATGTGAAAAGAATTCTGATTGATTGTGGAAGTTCAGTCAACATCATCTTCAAGAAGGCTTATGACCAAATGAAGGTGGAAACCAAGGACTTGAAACCATCCAAAGCTCGTATACACGGCTTTAATGGTGCAGCGACCGATGCAGTGGGGTATGTTGAGTTACCAGTTGAACTGGGACAAGGCGAGCGTCGGAGGGTGCGAATCCTACCCTTCGTAGTTTTGGATGTGGATTCTCCGTATAATGTTTTCTTGGGCCGACCGGCCCTGGCTGAGTTTAGGGCAGCATTAGCCCCGTGGTGCTTGACTCTGAAGTTCCCAACTGACAAAGGGGTAGTATTGTTCATGGCGACCAAGCAGCTGGTCGTTCCTGTTATGTGGCTGAGCTCTGGGAGGCCCATCGGAGGGAGAAAGGAAAGGTTGCGGACAATCCCGTCCGCATCCTTAACACGATAATTGACAAGTAGTGCCCGAGCCCTGGCTCGGGCATAATTCTCGGATCTTCAGAGACATAGATCCGAGAGATGACGATGAGAAACCCAGGGAAGAAAAGGCGGCGCCGGCTGAACTAACGGTTGACATTTCAGTTAGCCAAAGCGACCCTTCGCGAATACTGAAGATCGGATCACAGCTTGGCCCCGCAATGACTGAAGACCTTAGTGACTTCCTCCGGGCGAATCTTGATGTTTTCGCCTGGACGCATTCTGATATGTGTGGGATTTCTCCCGCCATCACGAGTCATATGTTGAACATAGACCCGAAATACGTCCCAGTTAAACAAAAGAGGAGAGGAATGGACCCGGAGAGGTCCACTGCTCTCAGAGAGGAGGTGGACAAACTCAAAGCCAATGGGTTCGTCCGCGACGCCCTCTATCCTGAATGGGTATCGAACCCCGTACTTGTGAAAAAGGCAAATGGGAAATGGAGAACTTGCGTAGACTATTCCGATTTGAACAAAGCGTGCCCCAAGGACTGTTTCCCGTTGCCAAGGATCGATCAGTTGGTCGACTCCACCGCAGGACATGAGTTGTTATCATTCATGGATGCATACTCGGGATACAACCAAATCCCGATGCTTATTTCAAACCAAGAACACACCAGCTTCCTTACAGATGTCGGGCTATATTGCTATGTAGTAATGCCCTTCGGACTAAAGAACGCAGGAGCGACTTATCAGCGTTTGGTGAATCGAATGTTCAAGGACCAGCTTGGTAGGACGATGGAAGTCTATGTGGATGACATGCTCGTGAAGTCACGACAGTCAAACGACCACATTCGAGACTTGGCTGAAATGTTCGACATACTCAGGTATTACGGGATGAAGATCAACCCTCTGAAGTGTTCCTTCGGCGTTGCGTTGGGGAAGTTTTTGGGATTCATCGTCAATGTTAGGGGAATTGAAGCTAACCCCGAAATGATCCAAGCTATTCGAGATGTGCAAGTACCCAGGACTATAAAACAGGTACAGAGCTTGAATGGAAAAGTAGCTGCACTAAGTCGATTCATATCCAGGGCAACTGACAAGTGCATCCCTTTCTTTGATATAATAAAGAAAGGGAAGAGGAACTTCGAATGGACGTCTAGTTGTGAAGAAGCATTCCGGGATCTGGTGAGGCATCTGCAGAGTCCACCAGTGCTGTCAAAACCAGTAGACCACGAGATGCTGTACGTATACTTGGTTGTATCCCCGCATGCGATAAGTGCGGCTTTAGTCCGCGAGGAGGACCGGATCCAAAAGCCGGTGTATTATGTTAGCAAGCGCTTAACGGGGGCAGAAAGAAATTACCCTAAAATCGAGAAGTTGGCCTATTGCTTGGTGATTGCATCACGTAAGCTACGCCCATATTTTCAAGCGCACTCAATCAGTGTTTATACCGATCAACCCCTACGGCAGGTACTCCAACGACCAGAAACTTCCGGAAGACTGCTAAAATGGAACATCGAGTTGAGCCAGTTCGATATCGTCTACTTGCCACGAAGGGCCATACAAGGACAAGCACTAGCAGATTTCATCGTTGAGTTTACCATACCCATAGAACCAGATAATCATGATGTCACTACCCCCGTTCGTTGGAGATTATACACTGATGGGGCATCAAACGACCGTTGCTCCTGCGCGGGTGTAGTTCTTATAACTCCGGAAAATCGATCAACTTTGAGGCTTGATTTCCCAGCTACAAATAATGAAGTAGAATATGAAGCACTGATTGCTGGCTTGAAGCTCATCAGAGAACTCGGGATCAAATCAGTTGAGATCTTTTGTGACTCACAGTTGGTGGTTTACCAAGTGCGGGGAGATTACCAAGCAAAGGGACAAAAGCTTGCTCCGTACCTAGTTCAGGTTCAAGAACTACTGTCAAATCTTGAGCGTTATGACATTTCGCATGTCCCGCGCGAACAGAATAAAGAAGCCGACTTGTTGGATAAGTTTGTAAGCACAGGCGACGCGCAGCAAATGGGATTGTATCCCGTTGAGGCCATGCACACCCCGAGCATAGACGAGATGAAAGTTGATTGTGTATTGGAAACGGAAATCGAGAAGGAATCATGGATAACCCCATTCAAACTGTACCTGACAACCGGGGCTTTACCAGAAAAAAGGAGCGAAAGACGTCAGATCCTTCGAAAGGCTGCGCGATACGTGATGCAGGATGGATTAATGTATCGAAAAGGGTTCTCAGTCCCCTTATTACGGTGCATCACTCATGACGAGACAAAGCGAGTCCTGAAAGAGGTTCACGAAGGGGAATGTGGCGACCATACCGGGGGGCAAACGCTAGAAAAAAAGATCCTCCGCTATGGATACTACTGGCCGACTATGAATCGGGACGCTGTAGACTATGCAAGGAAATGTGACAAGTGTCAAAGATATGCGAAAATCCCGAGGACTCCATCGACGGAACTCACGCAAACGGTTAGTCCCTGGCCATTTGCAATCTGGGGAATCGACATAATCGGCTCTTTGCCTATATCCAAAGGTGGTGCGAAATACGCGATAGTTGCAGTCGACTATTTCACAAAATGGGCTGAGGCAGAACCCTTGGCCACAATCACCTCTAAAAAGGTCATTAACTTCGTTGTACGAAGCATTATATGCCGCTTTGGTCTTCCTCACACCATCATTACAAACAATGGGACGCAATTTGAAAGCAGAGAGTTCAAAGAGTTCTGTTTAAAGTATGGCATCGAGAAGAAGTTCGCCGCCGTTGCACACCCAAAAGCTAACGGACAAGTCGAGGCCGTTAATAAAATAATCAAGTCAATACTGAAGAAGCGTCTGGAGAAAGTCGGAGGCAAGTGGGTAGATGAACTCCCGACGGCATTATGGGCTTATAGAACTACCCACAAGTCCGCGACCGGCCACACTCCATTTGCCTTGGCATACGACTCTGAAGCCGTTATACCCGTGGAACTTGAAGTTCCATCGCACCGGGTGACATATTATGATCCCAAGACGAATCAGGACCTCTTGTTGGAATCACTAGATTGTATCGATGAAAAACGCGAAGAGGCCGAATTAAGGGCCGCAGCACATAGGCACCGAGTCAAGCGTTACTACGACGGCAGAGTCCGCCCAAGGATATTTGATGTGGGTGATCTCGTTTTGAAACGAGTTTCCCAGTACCTTCGCGTATGAATCCCAGCTGGGAAGGTCCGTACGTCATTGAACGGAAGCTTGGAGAGGGAACATTCAAGCTAGCGACCGTTGATGGCATGACACTCCCCCGGGCGTGGAACAGCGAGCATTTGCGACATTATTACATTTAGTATGTTTCTTTCCTGTTTTAGGCACAGTTATTTCCTGTATGTTTTCATTCCGTCGCAACTTAGTTTCCTTTTAACTATGTAATCGAGAAGTTTAGTTGTTTTTCATTAATAAAGGCTTGAAGCCGTATTTTCCACGAATTACTAATGTTTCTATATCTCATAGTCGGGTGATGAATTACTAGAACTACATTATCCTGTACGATACACGAAACTAGTATAAACGATTTCAAATCTCCGAATCCCCAGAGCGCGGACCGGAGTACTCTAAGTCCCCAGAGCGCGGACTAGAGTATAAACGATTTCAAATCTCCGAATCCCCAGAGCGCGGACCGGAGTACTCTAAGTCCCCAGAGCGCGGACTAGAGTATAAATGATTTCAAATCTCTGAATCCCCAGAGCGCGGATCGGAGTACTCTAAGTCCCCGGAGTGCGGACTAGAGTATAAATTATCTCAAATCTCCGAATCCCAGAGCACGGATCAGAGTATTCTAAGTCCCCAGAGCACGGACTAGAGTATAAACGATTTCAAATCTCCAAATCCCCAGAGCGTGGATCGGAGTACTCTAAGTCCCCAGAGCGCGGACTAGAGAATAAACGATTTCAAATCTCCGAATCCCCAGAGCGCGGACCGGAGTACTCTAAGTCCCCAGAGCGCGGACTAGAGAATAAATGATTTCAAATCTCCGAATCCCCAGAGCGCGGACCGGAGTACTCTAAGTCCCCAGAGCGCGGACTAGAGTATAAACGATTTCAAATCTCCGAATCCCCAGAGCGCGGACTAGAGTATAAATGATTTCAAATCTCTGAATCCCCAGAGCGCGGATCGGAGTACTCTAAGTCCCTGGAGTGCGGACTAGAGTATAAATGATCTCAAATCTCTGAATCCCCAGAGCGTGGATCAGAGTACTCTAAGTTCCCAGAGTACGGACTAGAGTGTAAATGATGCGAACCTCCGAATCCCCTGAACGCGGATCAACTTACTCTAAATCCCTGGAGTGCAGATTTGGAAGAAAGTCCAAGAACTCGAGAAATGTGGAGCAAGAAGTATGCCACATCTGGAAATGTTTGAACAACACGAGAGTGGACTGGAAGATAATGCAACTCATAAGAACTTGAGTTATGACTACAGTTAGTCAGCGAACCAAAGAAAAGCAAGCGAATCATTCAAACAAAAAAGAAACTAAACTTCATTCAATAGTTCAAAATGGGGTTACACGGTTATCCCTCCAAAGCTTGGAGTCAAGAACCTATCTATACTAACTACAGAGACAAAAGATAAAAGTAATTACAAGACTTAAGTAAGGAATTCATTGAACGAGTGTAGCGATTATTTCTTCGGTTTCTTCTTCTTGTCTTCTTTTTTTTTCCGACGACTCCTCTCCCTCACGCTTTTTCTTGGATTTCTTGCTCACTAAAGAAGCGGAGTCGGGAGTAGGAGACGGAACATCCAGTGGTTTAAACCTGCCCGGGAGAATGATTTTCAGAGGTCTGTTCCGCGGGTCGGTAAGTTCCAGTATTTCAGGTTCGACTTTGACCTTGACCTTTTTCTTCTCCTCTTTGGCGAGGCGTTCCTTCATGCTCACCTTTGAGGTATGCTCGGAGGTGCCGGTGATTTCGATTTCATCACTCCCTTCAGCAGGAGACGAAGTGTCAAGCTTGTCATCATCTAGCGCCCCGATCACTTGAGCGTCAGGACCAAGAGTTACTCCCGCGTGAGCAACATCACTTGTTTTCTCTGCCTCCTCCTTGGCGTCATCGCTCCTCGGAGTTGGCTCGGGATCAGAGTAGCCTGCATGAAAACATAAAAAATGAACATTAGAACGAATAAATGCTGAAAAATAACAAGATCCTTTGACTTCTAGAAAAGAAGAGTTTCCTACCGGGTTCTGGTTGGCTATCGGTTGCGCGTGGGGTTTCACCCTCCAGGATAGGAGATAGCACGTGAACGCCAAGCCTGGGATCTTCAGGATCATAGCCGGCATGCTGCTCGAACGGGTCAAGTGTCGGCCGACCGACCGGTTGAACAACGGGAGGAGCAGCAATATAAAGAGCCATAGTCTCAGCCCCTGACGGGCCAGCTTCATCACTTTTCTCTTTTGGAAGGGGAGAGCCTCTGTTATAAAGCGCCAAAGCTACGGATAAATCCGCTGGCTCATTCCCCCTAAGGAACTCCTTCACCAAGGCATCCTCATCGACCTCTTCAGAGCCCGACTCGATTTTCCTAATCTTCACCAAAGTTTCCCAGGCCTCAGCTAGGGATTCGAGATAGCCATCGCCCAAGAATGTCAAGTCACAGTGCATAAGGACGCGAGCTCCATACTCAGCAATCAACGGGTCAAACATGCACTTGACCTCTTCCCTGCCGGCTTCTGCGGCCGCCTCGAGGCGAGAATCAATCTCCTCCGCAGCTTTTCTTTTGCCCTCCTCACGGGCTTTGTCCTTCATTTTTTCAACCCCGGCAAGTTCGTCATCGAGCTTCGTTTTCAGGAGTCGAGTAGCAACGATTTCATCACAGGATCGTTGTGACTCTTCTTGAGCAGCTACTTTGTCCTCCTTCTCCTTGGAGAGTAATTCTTTCAGCTCTCTGACTTAAATGACGAGCGCGTCCCTTTCTTTTTGGACAGAGTCTTTTTCTAGGGCGAGGGCACCGCTGCGCTGGACTGCTTCATCAAGTTCTTTCTTGTGAGCCATCTCTAAGCGAGTAACTGCCTCAGCAGTATCTTTTGCGCTTTGCTCAGCGACTTCCAACTTCGACTTATACAAAGCGAGCTCTTCGTCTTGATGCTTGATGATGTTCTTGTCACAGCCAGCCTCCAATTTCAGACGATCGATCTCATATTGACGCTCAACAGACACCTCCAAAATCTTTTCAACCAAGTGAACGAACGCGTCATGTTGAACATAGATGTCGTTGTTATAGGCAATGGCACTCTGCTTCACGTGCCCAGGAATATGATGGATAGCCGGGAGGAATTTCAGACCATCAAAGCAAATTTTTGGAAATTTGGCCTTAAGATCGACCATCTTTTCTGCTACAGTTGGATCAACCGCGGGAGTAGGGGGAGGAGGCCTTGGAAGTTCTGCTCTTTTTCGTTGCTCCCGAATTTGCCTCGTACTCGACGAACCAGAGTGCTGTTCTCGAGGAGCATCGGGTGGGGACCCCTTCTGTAAAGACTTCTCTCTATCCAGCTCAGTTGGAGGGAGAGGATCACGGGACTGAGAAGATTGGGAATATGCCTTCTTACGATGAGACGAATCGCGGGGACGGTTGTCTCTATCTTCATAATCATCTCTGTCCCTACGTCTGCCCGAACCTGAATCCCGTCCGGAATGATGAAATATGGAAGAGCCGTGAAGGCGATCGAATCCGTGAGAGCGCCCCATGTCACCTACAAAGAATAGAGATAACAACGAGTTAAGAAAGATCCGGGAAACAAGAAAAAACTTGAAGTGTATGATGGAATGCGTATGTGCATGTGTGTCCTAGTGTTCCCCCCGACGGACCAGTTCTTTTGTCTTTACTAATCGGAGTATTGTCTCCCTAGACTGGGAGTTGAACTCCCGCATTGCCTCTAGCGGGCGAAGAAAACTTGAGGGCTTCAGGATCGTCAAACCCGTAATTAAGTATATCGTCGGGGATAGAAAGATTTGACAAACCCCTTAGAGAACTCTCCAAGTGCTGTGAGGAAGCCTCTTTCTCTGGCGGGATAGGCATATCTTTTGTAGTGCCGCCAACTTTCTCCTTCCAAATATTGTATTTTAACCTCTTCTTTCCCTTCGAAGGGGAGGATGACGTTTCAATGTCATGAACTTCGACCGTCGGATTCCAATCGAGACCCGCATTCTCGCCTTGGGTCACAGGAGCTTCGTCCTCTTTGCGCTCACCTTCTTCGTGCGTATCGGGAGTGCGGTGTGATGACGATCCGGCCTGTTTTTTCCCTTTACCAGATGCTGGCTTAGGAATGGAGACGCCCTCCGGGAGGCTAATCCGACGACCTGGGGCTAGCAAGCCGAACCTTGACAATGATTCATTCGAAATGATGGTTCGGACGTCTCGTTCCTCGGCAGGAAGAGCTCTGATGGCCTCAACGGCCTCAGAATATCCTCGACCCTCCGGACGCGGGTTGATACCTGAAAATATGAAACGAGGAATTAGAAAAAACATAACTCCAATCAAACGCGAATGATGACTCAGCAAAGAGACTTACTGCCTTCAACCCATCTCCTCGCAAAACCAGGAGGGCAACACACGTAGAACCATTCCTGTTTGTACAGGGCGAATTTACTGCATGCTCCTGTCAAGATTTGGCATTTGTGGTACGGCTCGAGGAACATGAAGGAAGGACTGTCTTTCCGTTTCTTGATCATATAGATGTATCTGATGTCGCCAGAGGTTGGAGGTCTAGAGAAGATGGCCATAAAGAGTAGATAGGTCCCGTATAGAAATGCGTGACCGTTCGGATGCAGCTGCGACGGAGCAATGTCGATGTACTGCAACATGTCCCGGAGGAATAAATTAAACGGAGGCACGCTGCCCATCCAACACATGAACTTGTTACATGTGGTATATCCGACTGGGGGCAAGTGAGGACGATCGTGTCGCGAAAGGACTAACACATCGGCAAAAGGAATCCCGTGAATGGAGCATATCCGTCGAAGTGCGGCTTCATTGATCTTCGAAGCTTATGAATCGATCGGATTGTCTAAAAGAATTGTTGCCTCCAAGGCATCGGGTGCTAAGTTATGGGCAGGGGAAGTCGATGGATTTGAAATATCAGCGGATCCTTGCCTTGATGACGGCCCAGGCCTGTCAGATATGGTGGCGGAGCTAGACTTCATAGACATCCCCAATAAATAATGAATCTGTTTAAGTGCCTGCGAAAACTATACTTGAAAAACGTTGAACGTTAGAGTTAACAACACGAATATTCCCCCCACGTGATGTGTGAACTAGTGCAAGCAATCGTGTACAAGCAATAAGAATCTAGAGATTTCAAAGATATAAAAATGAGCTTCGAATCGTCGCCTTCAAAGACCGTCATCACTGACCGTCTCAAAAAGCCCGCCTTGTGGTGATTACAGTTTCAAATTCAGAAAACGAATGTTAATCTAAGTTCAGATTTATGTCTACTAAAGCTAGGGAGTTAATGATCCGGGTCAGTTTCATGTGATAGTGTGCTTAGGTCCAAGTCCTTGTTTTGCTATATGAATAGGCAAGGTTAATGAGTGTTCGGCCTAGTTCCTGCTCGGCTAAAGGTATTGTTCGGCATGTTCGGTTAAGTTTTGTCCGGCCAAGACAGGTTTCAGCATTCACAAACGTTCGGCATTCATGTGGTTCGGCATCTGTGTTGTTCGGCGTTTGTATTGATCGGCATTTATATATTGTTCGGCATTTATGGTGTTCGGCGTTTGTGTTGTTCGGCATTTATGGTGTTCGGCGTTTGTGTTGTTCGGCATTTATGATGTTCGGCGTTTGTATTGTTCGGCATTTATATTGTTAGGCATTTATGTTGTTCGGCATTTATACCGTTCGGCACCCATGGTGACTCGGCATTTGTGATTGTTCGAAAAAGCATCATTCGGCCAAAATCTTGTTCGGCCGGGACCACATTCGACATCCTATTTGGCTCATACTCCCTCCACATCCTTCCATTGCACTACCCGGCATATGACGAATCGTGTCGAGCTAAGGTTGCGCCGAGCGCCAACGCTCGAACACACCATCCTCTACAGCGACCTCATTCCCCCTTTTTCTTCCCCATCCACACCGAACCACGAGGACGAATCGTTCGGTGAGTCGCACCGAACCATCCTGTTCGGCATTCTAACCAACTCCTACCTTCCTCCACATCATCTGGCCCCAAAAATCCACACAACACCTATCAATTTACGAACTCGAGTTTCCTGTTGAAACCCCTTTGTGGATTTAGTTAGAGGGATTGTTACCTAGTTAATAGATCACGACTTGGAGAAGTTTGGAGTTGAGGCCGCGGTTTTGATTAGCGCCGAATAGGTTAGGAAGAGTTGTTAAGCCTTTGAAGGTTGTTAACAGGCGAGTTTCTCGAAAACAAGATAGGAGAAGTGAGTGTGAAAAGAGAAGGAGGAAGATGGCCTCGACTTTTATAGGACAAAAGGAGAAGTCGAAAAGGCTATACCCGGTGGAACCGGTCAAAGCCACAGTGTTCGGCATCGGAATACAAAGTCGTTCGGCATGAGGAGCGTTCGGTTTCGACTGCTTCGTTCGGCATCTATACCATGCTCGTCATACACCTCCACCACTGATATTCTCAAGAAAGCGTCTCCAAGGAGAGTTAACCTAGATTCGAAGCGAAGTACGGGGGATATGCAATTCAAAGCGTATCACGATTCAGCCACGTAATACACTTTGGGGGGCAAGTGTTTCCTGGAGGTTTGACCAGGCAACTAGTGCTCGGCATCAGGTAGCACTCGGCATCTCATAGTACTCGGTGTAGTACTCGACATCCATGGTACTCGGCATCAAGGAGTACTCGGCATCTCATAGTACTCGGCGTAGTACTCGGCATCCATGGTACTCGGCATCAAGGAGTACTCAGCATCTCATAGTACTCGGCGTAGTACTCGACATCTAGAAGTACTCGGCATAGCGCTCGGCATCCAGTGGAACTCAGCATCTAGGAGTACTCGGTGTAGTACTCAGCCTCTAGTGGAACTCGGCAATAGGAGTACTCGGCGTAGTACTCGGCATCCAGTGGTGTTCGGCATTAGAAGGCGTTCGGCATATATGACTGCTCGACATGGCAGTATCGTTCGGCCGGAAGGCACATTAGGCCAAGGAGGATCGTTCGGCCAGAGGGATCGTTCGGCCAGAGAGCATTGTTCGGTCAAGCACATCAGACATACCGTTCGGCTTCGACTAACAACCATTCCATCCCACACACCAAACATACCGTTCAGCATAGAAAGGGTAGTTCGGCATCATTGTGTTCGACCTACCTGGTTCGGCATACAGCGACCACTATACTTGGGCTAGAGTGTTCGGCCACCAAGCCCACCTGGGAAGTCCAGCCCATCTTTGTCTATAAATAGAGGGGCAGGGTCACAGTGAAAAGGGACCTTTTTTTGGGAGAACACTAGGGAGACTCTGCCATTTTTGAGACTCATCTTCTCTACTTAACAACTTCATTCAAGCATTTGATTCACGAATTTTATTTGTAATCAACTATTAAGAAGATCAATAAAGTTTAAACTCAAAGTGGACGTGGGCAATTACGCTGAACCACTTTAAATTTGGTGTTCTTACTTTCTGCATTTAAATTAGCATTCTCTTCCTTGTTTAATTTATCTTCATCACTTATATCTCTACACAATCTTTCTCTACGAGGTTAGTGACCAATTTTGGTGCTAACAGAAAGCAAGTGAAACAAGGTTCAATTTGTTATGTTTAGTAAATGAATAGAATTGTTGTATACATTCTTGGCATGTAATGTATTAATATACAAGTGTGAATTTTAAGCCTTTGAATGTTTAAATTGAAATTATGATTAAGAAAATATTGTAAATGAGATTAAATTGGAAAAATATATTTATAAACTTCATTAAAATTTATGAGATGCGTCATAAATAAATTTGAAAAGTAAAAGTGGAACTAATTGGACAAACAAATATGAACTAAAAGTGAAATGATTATAAATAAAGTCTTGACTTGTAATTTGTTTATGAAATAAATGATGCTGCAATCAATGTAGTATTAAAAGAGAAATATTACATGTGAAATTGAATGTAATTTAAAATTGAAGAGAAATATAAGCAATGTATGAATATATTAATATTTTGTGTTAATTAGAGAAATTCTGTGAAACAAATATTAAAGTATGAAGTGATATTTGTGTTAATCAATGGGATTTATAATGAAGTTAAATTGAAAATGAAATTGTGATGAAACAAGTTGGAATAGATACGTAAGTTGTACGTATATTGTTTTATTTGCATAATTAATTTGATCCAGATTTGAGTAAACAAGTCAGAGGTGAATTACACCATTTCATGTTAGGATTTTTCATTCGATTCGTGATGGCAAATATTTGATATGGATTTTTGGTTCGATTCTAGAATACTCTATCATAATATATGGCTATGCAAGGAGAATGATGGTTTCTAGTCAAGAAACCATATCGAAGTCCACATTAGGGAAGTCGAATGGACAATACTAGTTTGAAAGCGAACTTGTGTGATCGAGTGAGCGATCGAATGTGATTTTGAGAAATGATGACATATGTACATCTTATGTTCTAATATAATTGAAATTCTTTGACAGCTGAAACTGAAGTTGTTGGGTTGGATATCTTTGTAATTTAAATTAGAAATTTTCTTTTACGCAAAACTACTATTAATTTAAAACCATTTTACAAAACTATTTTCTTTTATTTTTCTTATACAAACTATCTTATTCTATTTTATTTACAAAACTATTTTACAAAATATTTTATTTACAAACTATTTTACAAAACTATTTTATATACAAAACTATTTCACAAAACGATTTTATATACAAAACTATTCTAAATTCAAAACCTTTTATAAAGCAAAGATGTTCATCCCATATGGCTTTTCATGCAGCGTAATTGATTTTGGAAATTTTTTTATTCTTGTATAAGACGGAATTTATATAAGTATAAGGTGATTTTGAAAACTGTTTAATTTTGGAAGGTATTCGATCTGAAGAGATAAATCTTATATATAACGGAATTTATATAAGAATGATTTGATATATTCAAGATTATTAATTTTGGAAAGTACTCTATCTGAAAATGAAATCTTATATATAATGGAATTTATATAAGTGCGATATTTGAAGCTATGATTTTGAAAGGGTACTACATATGGTATGTTATATTTTGAAGTATGAGGTATGGGGAAGTACCCTCCGTGAAGAAGTATAATATGATATGCTTCGACCCAGATGGACTTGGGGAATCCAGGAATGGATTCGACCGATAAACCCTAATATACTTGGATGAATTCAGAATGGATTCGAACCGATATAGTTGTGACGACCGCCTATGACCCCTGCACTGAACATAGGAATAGTCGCTGTAAAGTGTGCCAGGCAGCCATGGACGGTTGCCAAGGTTAAATTAAAACAACAGAATCTATCGTATAACTCACAGCGCATGGATAAAATACAATAGAAAGTATATATAGTGAAGCTTTACAGAACAGAATCTCAATTAAACTTCATAATAGTTTGGTACAAACATCAGAATAGTCAATACATCAAGCCTCACTATATATCACTCAGAGAATATACAAGCAGCGGAACATCCAGTACATATAGTAAGAAACTAATACGCAAGCCTCCAGCTCGTCTTCGTCATCAGCATCGTCGAAAACTAAGAACAGCACCTGTCACCTGCTACCTAGTCTGCCCATCCCAATAATGGATGAACAACCCAAGGTAATAAGAGTGGAACATAAAACCTTGACTCAGACAACAGTCTTAGTGAGCGGTAAATTAACTAACAACATACCAAAAGAGCATAAAGGTAAAAGGAATAGGAATCCAACCCTCCCACTCCACCTCTTTCTACAGTGATAGCCCCCAGACACACTAAGCGGAAATAAACATAGCAAAGTAGACATTTAAAGTAAAGCAATTATCACTCGAGTCAAGGTCGGTGTTTTCCAAGTACAAACCCCCAAGGCCTAAACCAAGATCAGATAAGCACCCAGAAAACATCGCTCTTGAGATCGAATGACGATACAACCAAACATCCATGACTCTGGCTATCACTGTTATCATTGCTTCGATACCACCGTTGATTGAATGACTGGCACATTCTTTCAGCCGTCCGTCAAGGGTTAATGGCAACCCCGGTTCTAGACATAACTCTGCACGTCGTCGTAGCCCGTGCCTAGGACTATCGAATCTGCCCAGAGTACTCGACTACAATCATAGTCTTTAGGAACTATCGAATCTGCCCAACGTACTCTTGCTTTGAGCCTTCTAGAACCTTCAATAACGATGAAATCTCAGCCTTCTAGTCATCCTCCTCGACGACTATTTCCATACTAGCTCAAGCGCCTCTCGAGCAAACCATTATCCTCAACTCGAACCATTTCACCGAGTTATCAACATGCTTGGAATAATCCCGTCTGGATTAAACCAAGGCTATCTCATACCATGCCTCGCTTCATCTCATCATAGCAAAGCCTCATCTCAACATCAAGATCATCAAATCTATCCATATGAGCTTCATCATCCGCCACATATGCCACGAGCAGCTTTTCCAATTCAAGAGCCTTTCCCTTAGCTTTTGAATCATCTTCGACTAACTTGTCCAAATCAAATCATCAATCAACTAATTTACAACAATCAATCAAGTCAAACATTAATCCAAGTAATCAAGCATTCAAACATGATTAAATAAACAATTATAACAATAATGGCAATCTTGTAAATAAATAGTCTAAATCTAACAAGCATAAATCATGAGCAATATCTCTACAACTGGATGAATGAACTTGCATAGGTTAACATGTAGTAAAATGGATGTCAATTTATCATGAACAATAGATCTACACTTAAGTTTATGAAAATGCATGGAAATCACTATTTTAACACCAAATCAAGCCATCAATCCGATATACTCCTTTGGATCCGTGTGAGAGATAATCACCACTCACCAAATCACCTAAAAACCTCAAAAGCAACACACTTCAGATCTGGACAGCGAAGAATCTAACTCGATCTATCAAAACTCCGCTTCAAACGATGAAATCTCTCTTCGATGGATGAAGATCTCCAATCTAAGCTCTTGGATCTTCGGTTCGATCTTCGATTTGGATGGAAGGAAGCACAAGATTAAAGTGGAGAAAAGAAGTGAAGAAGTGTAGAACTCAAGCTCTCAAAATAGCAGCACTTCGTCGCTTCAAAAATCCGGATCCCAAAAATGAAGAAGAACCCGCCTATTTATAGGCTGATTTCCTTTAGGTCGCTCGCTCTTAGGTCGTCCACGACCTAACAAACCCTCTGACCTAACACTCAGTGACCTAACACAATGCGCGTTTTAACAGCTTCCGACTCAACGACTTAGCACATGCGCGCGACTTAACACTACACGACCTAACTGCATATGCGCTTCCACGACCTAAAACATCACGACTTAAGACCTACGACCTAACACTCACGCGACCTAACAACAACGAAGGCGCGCGACCTAACACTCACGACCTAACATTCTTAGGTCGTCTAGCGACCTAACTAACACGGCATAGACTCAACGACCTAATCACTTAACTTGTCCATGACCTAACTACCTTTGGTCGTTAACTCACTCACCCTTAGGTCGCTGAACCCCTTAAGTCGCCAACTGCTACTACTAACTCCCTTAGGTCGCTCGAACAACCTAAACTACAACACAACCTAACCCCTTAGGTCGTCTAAACCCTTAAGTCGCTCAAACCTTAGGTCGCCTATTTCTATAGGTCGCTCCTATCCTTAGGTCGCCAACTTCCTATAGGTCGCTCCAATCCTTAGGTCGTTCACCCGACCTAACCTACCCCACGACCTAAGCCACCACACGACTTATCTTCCAAACGACCTAAGCTACACATGGCTTATCTTCTATACGACCTAATGACAACTGTTTTACGATGTTTCGATCCGTAAAAAAATACGGGTCGTTACATTCTCTCCCCCTTAGGAATTTCGCCCCCGAAATTCCAAACAAACAGGAGCAATCAAAGACTATTCTGCACGCCTACCATCCATAGCAATCAACAAACCATGCATCCAATTCTAGCTTAGCATGTAGAATTCTAAAACTAGAACAAGTTACAATATCGTGAGATGACACGACACCTTATGGCCATACCTCGAAGAGTTCAGGATGAGCTGCCTTCATCCTCTCTTCCACCTCCCATGTACAGTCGTTATCATCATCACTCCATTGTACCTTGAGCAACCTAACTACCTTCCTCCTAAGCTGTTTCGTGTCAGTTTCCATAACACGAAGCGGCTTACGAGGTCTCTTATCGACTGGATCAATCTCAAACTCTTCACAGCTATCGGCAGAAACCACTGTATTCGAGTCGTGCACATACTTCCGTAGATATGATACATGAAAAACATTGTGCACACTCGACATCTTTTCTGGTAACTCCAATTTATAGGCGAGCTTTCCAATTCGCTCGATAATCGGGAATGGTCCAACAAATCTCAGAGTCAATTTTCCTTTCTTCCCGAATCGAATAACATTCTTCAGTGGAGAAATCTTCACAAAAACCATATCACCTACGTCGAACTCCAAATCCTTACGACGCTTATCGACATAACTTTTCTGTCGGTCTTGGGCTGCATTCATTCGTTACCGAATGATCTCTATGCAATCCGAAGTCTGTCGAATCATCTCTGGCCCAAGTATCAACTTTTCTCCTATTTCTAACCAACATGTCAGAGAGTTACACGGTCTTCCATACAATGCCTCATACGGTGCCATACCAATGCTTGACTGGTAATTGTTATTATACGAAAATTCCACCAAATGCAGATGATCTTCCCATGATCCTCCAAAATCCAAAACACAAGCTCTAAGGAGATCCTCCAAAACTCGATTGACTCTCTCGGTCTGACCATCCGTTTGGGGATGATAAGTTGTACTCAAACACAACTCAGTTCCCAAAACTTCCTGGAAGCTCTTCCAAAATCCACTAGTGAACAATGGGTCTCGATCGCTCACTATACTCTTCGGAATACCATGGAATCGAACTATCCACTTAACATACAGCTCAGCCAACTTTGATGCAGTCCTAGTCGATCGAACAGGAATGAATCTTGCACTCTTAGTCAGACGATCTATGATGACCCAAATCCCTTCATTTCCCATTCTTGTTCTAGGTAACCCATCGATAAAATCCATCGATACTTGCTCCCACTTCCATGTAGGAACTTCTAATGGCTGAAGCAGCCCACTTGGCTTCTTCTGTTCGGCTTTTACCAACTGGCAGTTCATGCACTTGGAAATAAAATTTCCAACATCCTTCTTCATACCTTCCCAGTAATAGGTTCTCTTCATATCCCGATACATCTTATTTCCACCTGGATGAATTGTCAACTTCGAGTGATGACTTTCCTTCAGAACTTCATTTCTCAATTCATCTATATCGGGAACAACTAGTCGTCCTTGCTTCCGAAGCCAACCTTCTCGATCGACCTCGAATCCTTTATTCTTCTCGTGGTCCAATCCAGATTCCAAATCACGGATAATCTTGACAAGCTTATCGTCTCGCTTTTGGCTCTCTCAAATTCTTTCCACAAGAGTCGGTCTTATCGATAAGTTTGCCAACATCTCAGGTTCCAATTCACATCTAGGCCTGAAGTCAAATCCAGCTAAATACTCGAGATTCTTCCATTCTGAAAACATGGCTCCTAATCCTGCATGTCTTCGACTTAACGCATCTGCCACTGCATTACCCTTTCCCGGAGTATAGGCTATACCAAAATCATATGATGCCAAAAACTCTAGCCATCGTTACTGCCTAAGATTCAACTCCTTTTGGGAGAAAAGATACTTCAACGACTTATGATCTGTAAACAACTCGAATCGAACTCCCAATAAATAATGTCTCCACATCTTCAGAGCAAAAAAAATCGCCGCTAACTCCAAATCATGAGTCGGATAATTCCTTTCATGCGGCTTCAGTTGTCGACTTGCATACGCAACAACTTTATCCTTCTGCATCAGCACTGCTCCAAGTCCAGTACCACATGCGTCGGTGTAAACCACCATCTCACCATTTCCACTTGGAATAGTCAAAACAGGAGCACTTGTCAGTCGCTCTTTCAGGATTCCAAAAGCTTGCTCACACTTAGCATCCCATCTGAATACTTGATTCTTTTTCGTCAATCCTGTTAACGGTGCAGCCACCTTGGAAAAGTCTTTGATAAATCGACGATAGTATCCTGCTAATCCAAGAAAACTTCTCACATCAGATGCATTCTTAGGTCTAACCCAATCCTGGATTGCTGCTATCTTGGCGGGATCAACCGCTATTCCGCTTCCAGAGATAATATGGCCTAAGAACCTCACTTCGCTCTTCCAGAAGTGACACTTCGAAAACTTAGCCTTCAGCTGATGTTTCCGTAAGATTTCCAAAACAATACGCAAGTGCGTCTTGTGCTCTTCTTCAGTTCTGGAATAAATCAAAATATCATCCACGAACACTAGTACGAACTTGTTCAACTGATCTCTGAACACTCTATTCATAAGATCCACAAAATATGCTGGCGCATTAGTCAATCCAAACGGCATTACCAGCCACTCAAAGAAACCGGATGGTGTCCTGAAAGCAGTCTTCGGCACACTATCCTTAGCCACTCTTAACTGGTGAAATCCCGTTGCCAAATCCATCTGAGAAAACACCTTAGCTTCGTGAAGCTGATCAAACAAGTCATCTATTCTCGGCAATGGATACTTGTTCTTCTTAGTCACTTTATTCAGCTCATGATAATCCACACACAACCTCAGCGATCCATCCGCTTTGGTAACAAACACAACTGGTGCACCCCATTCGGACACACTACGCCGAATGAATCCTTTCTGTAAAAGATTATGAACTTGCACCCTCAACTCTTGCTGTTCCCTAGGCGCCATCCGCCTAAGAGGCATCACAACAGGTCTGGCTCCTTCAACTAAATTGATACGAAACTCGATCTCTCTATGCGGCGGTAACCCTTTGACCTCATCAAAGACATCCTCAAATCCATTAGCGATTGGCACAGATGACAGTCCATCCCGTGGAACAACCAGCGAATTCATGAAGCTCATGAAGACGCCTTCTTCATGCTTACATCGTATCACAACCTTTCGCCCCTCCACATTCTCGACTGTCACCTCCAACCTTTCACAATCAACCTTTGCCGCATATTTCCTAAGCCAGTCCATACCCAAAATAATTCCGAACCCCGCAAAGTTCATAACAAAACAATCACAAACAAAAGAGCAATCATGACTCGATACAATCAGACCACGGCAAAGCATACACAGACAAGACGAACCCCCAACTGGATTAGTCACAACCAATGGCCTATCAACGATATCCGGTTCTAAACCCAACCGGCCTACAAGTTCATTACAGACAAAAGAATGCGACGCCCCAGTATCAAATAACACTCTAACTGGAACACCACAAATGGAGAGAGTACCCTGAA
Organism: Allium fistulosum; assembly: GCA_030737815.1. Lineage (NCBI taxonomy): Eukaryota > Viridiplantae > Streptophyta > Magnoliopsida > Asparagales > Amaryllidaceae > Allium > Allium fistulosum. The sequence continues at coordinate 881,798,388 of CM060903.1, forward strand.
CCACCACACTCTTTCCTTTCTCTTCAGCGGTAGGAGCTTTCGAAGATGATGGAACAGCCCCCAAAGCATAAGCTTGCACAATCTGCTTGTCCTTCCGCGGTTCTGGACAATTCTTCCTAATATGCCCTGGCTTGTCACAGTTGTGACACTTCATCGGCACCTTTGGATTCTTGCAATCTCTAGAGAAATGGCCCTTCTGCTGACAGTTGTAGCAGGTCACTTCGCCCTTCGGCTTCTTCTGGCCATCCTTACCCTTCTACTGCTGCTGCTTCCTCTTCTTGTTTCCACCCTGCTGTGGTTTAGACTCTTCCTTGGTTACAGCAACAACAGATCCTTCTTTAGGAAACAGATTCTCGTGCCTGAGAGCCTTCTCTACAAACTTCTCAAATGGATCGTCCAAATGATCCACCAACTGCCTCCCAAGATAACCGTCCAAGCCTGTCACAAACTTCTCATTCTTCTGGTACGAAGATTCAATATACGACCTGGCATACTTGGACAAAGCTTCAAACTCAGAAACATACTCAAGAACCGGTCTCCCACCCTGCTTGAGCTCCACAAACTTCTTGAACAGAATAGACTTCTGAGCCGTAGAAATGAACTTAGCTTCAAATCTGGCTTGGAATTGCTCCCAAGTAATCTCTTCCTCCGGAGTATTAATGGTGATAGAGTTCCACCAATCAGAAGCTCTCCCTTGAAGCTGTCTAGATGCAAGCTTCCTTTTTGTTGCATCCTCGATTCCCAAATCACCAAAGATCCTTCTACAAGCATCTATCCATCTCTGGACTTCAATGGTTGATTCTGTCCCCAAGAAAACCTTTCCTCCAAGAGCAAGAAAGTCTTTACACAACTTAGCAAAATCCACCGGTCGTGGAGTTTGAACTTGAACTCCAACATCCACCGATGGCCCCGGAGCTGGCATCCTTCTCATGATCGAGGTCATCATAGCCTCTAACATAGCAGCATAATCAACAGCCCCCTCAGTAGCACGGCCTTCCCTAGCAGCTGGTCTCCCTCTTCGACTCATCCTTAATATCTATAAAAAGGAATGATTAATATACCTTGAGAACAACTGCATAAAGGACTCACATACTTCTAAGCTACTATATTATATATAGTAATCATCCATCAAAATACAATTACGTCTCTCATATGTAGTTACGTCAGCGAGCGTTGGGTAAAATCGATTAACCAATGCTCTGATACCAAATGTGACGACCGCCCATGACCCCTGCACTGAACATAGGAATAGTGCACTGTAAATTGTGCCAGGCAGCCATGGACGGTTGCCAAGGTTAAATTAAAAAAACAGAATCTATCGTATAACTCACAACGCATGGATAAAATACAATAGAAAGTATATATAGTGAAGCTTTACAGAACAGAATCTCAATTAAACTTCATAATAGTTTGGTACAAACATCAGAATAGTCAATACATCAAGCCTCACTACATATCACTCAAAGAATATACAAGCAGCGGAACATCCAGTACATATAGTAAGAAACTAATACGCAAGCCTCCAGCTCGTCTTCGTCATCAGCATCGTCGGAAACTAAGAACAACACCTGTCACCTGCTACCTAGTCTGCCCATCCCAATAATGGATGAACAGCCCAAGGTAATAAGAGTGGAACATAAAACCTTGAGTCAAACAACAGTCTTAGTGAGCGGTAAATTAACTAACAACATACCAAAAGAGCATAAAGGTAAAAGGAATAGGAATCCAACCCTCCCACTCCACCTCTTTCTACAGTGATAGCCCCCAGACACACTAAGCGGAAATAAACATAGCAAAGCAGATATTTAAAGTAAAGCAATTATCACTCGAGTCAAGGTCGGTGTTTTCCAAGTACAAACCCCCAAGGCCTAAACCAAGATCAGATAAACACCCAGAAAACATCGCTCTTGAGACCGAATGATGATACAACCAAACATCCATGACTCTGGCTATCACTGTTATCATTGCTTCGATACCACCGTTGATTGAATGACCGGCACATTCTTTCAGCCGTCCGTCAAGGGTTAATGGCAACCCCGGTTCTAGACATAACTCCGCACGTCGTCGCAGCCCGTGCCTAGGACTATCGAATCTGCCCAGAGTACTCGACTACAATCATAGTCTTTAGGGACTATCGAATCTGCCCAACATACTCTTGCTTTGAGCCTGCTAGAACCTTCAATAACGATGAAATCTCAGCCTTCTAGTCATCCTCCTCGACGACTATTTCCATAGCTCAAGCGCCTCTCGAGCAAACCATTATCCTCAACTCGAACCATTTCACCGAGTTATCAACATGCTTGGAATAATCCCGTCTGGATTAAACCAAGGCTATCTCATACCATGCCTCGCTTTGTCTCATCATAGCAAAGCCTCATCTCAACATCAACATCATCAAATCTATCCATATGAGCTTCATTATCCGCCACATATGCCACGAGCAGCTTTTCCAATTCAAGAGCCTTTCCCTTAGCTTTTGAATCATCTTCGACTAACTTGTCCAAATCAAATCATCAATCAACTAATTTACAACAATCAATCAAGTCAAACATTAATCCAAGTAATCAAGCATTCAAACATGATCAAATAAACAATTATAACAATAATGGAAATCTTGTAAATAAATAGTCTAAATCTAACAAGCATAAATCATGAGCAATATCTCTACAACTGGATGAATGAACTTGCATAGGTTAACATGTAGTAAAATGGATGTCAATTTATCATGAAAAATAGATCTACACTTAAGTTTATGAAAATGCATGGAAATCACTATTTTAACACCAAATCAAGCCATCAATCCGATATACTCCTTTGGATCCGTGAGAGAGATAATCACCACTCAACAAATCACCTAAACACCTCAAAAGCAACACACTTCAGATCTGGACAGCGAAGAATCTAACTCAATCTATCAAAACTCCGCTTCAAACGATGAAATCTCTCTTCGATGGATGAAGATCTCCAATCTAAGCTCTTGGATCTTCAGTTCGATCTTCGATTTGGATGGAAGGAATCACAAGATTAAAGTGGAGAAAAGAAGTGAAGAAGTGTAGAACTCAAGCTCTCAAAATAGCAGCACTTCGTCGCTTCAAAAATCCAGATCCCAAAAATGAAGAAGAACCCGCCTATTTATAGGCTGATTTCCCTTAGGTCGCTCGCTCTTAGGTCGTCCACGACCTAACAAACCCTCCGACCTAACACTCAGCGACCTAATACAATGCGCGTCCTAACAGCTTCTGACTCAACGACTTAGCACATGCGCGCGACTTAACACTACACGACCTAACTGCATATGCGCTTCCACGACCTAAAACATCACGACTTAAGACCTACGACCTAACACTCACACGACCTAACAACAACGCAGGCGCGCGACCTAACACTCACGACCTAACATTCTTAGGTCGTCTAACGACCTAACTAACACGGCATAGACTCAACGACCTAATCACTTAACTTGTCCATGACGTAACTACCTTAGGTCGTTAACTCACTCACCCTTAGGTCGCTGAACCCCTTAAGTCGCCAACTGCTACTACTAACTCCCTTAGGTCGCTCGACCAACCTAAACTACAACACGACCTAACCCCTTAGGTCGTTTAAACCCTTAAGTTGCTCAAACCTTAGGTCGCCTATTTCTATAGGTCGCTCCTATCCTTAGGTCGCCAACTTCATATAGGTCGCTCCAATCCTTAGGTCGTTCACCCGACCTAACCTACCCCACGACCTAAGCCATCACACGACTTATCTTCCAGACGACCTAAGCTACACATGGCTTATCTTCTATACGACCTAATGATAACTGTTTTACGATGTTTCGATCCGTAAAAAAATACGGGTCCTTACAATGCTTGTCTGGACTTAAACTCTTGAGTTCCTCGATATTTTTTTCAGGGTAGATGGTTCTTTAGTTTACCCAATGGAGGCGCTTTCGATCTTGGGATCTGTTGTTTATGGATCTTCCGGGAAGGAAGTGCATCCATTGCGTAAATCATTATATCAGCAGTTACCACCGCAACAGGGGTCGATGGTCCCTTGTTTGCGAAATGGCTACGATATTTTTCTGGAATCCGGAAGGTGGAAGGATCTTCTGGAAAGTTTTGTGTCCATTGCGTAAACATTGGATCAACAGCGGGCAAATGCTATCGTAACATCATCATTTGACATCAGATTTTGAGCGGTACTTCTCATACCTGTTTTAAGTTTTTTCACTGGGTGTTGAAACAAGTCTACTAAGTACTTGGAGATTTCTAGTCTTACGCCTAATCAACGTACGACTAGAGTCTGCAAGAACGAGGCTAAACTAGTTAACACATCGATTTATAGAAGTATTTTGATAAAGTATTATATAAATGATATTTTGGTCATTTTTCATTTCTAAATACTTTTAAATGTTTAAAATATTGTTTATTTATGTACAACATGGTTTAGTAGTAAATTATTAGTGTTATAAATATTATGAGAAGTTATTAATTAAATAAAACATATTTAAAGTTAATGATTATTGATTTATTAATGATGTTTAAAAGTATTTTGAGATTTAAAACAAATAAAATTTATAAATAATGGATTTAAGGTTTTCAATAACTTCTTTTTAAATATAAGTAATGATGTAAATAATTGTTTTCAAATAGTTTACATATATTTATAAAGATGTTATTTTATAAAAAAATTATATGGTATTTATACATGAAGCAAGAAATTTTATAGATGAAATTTTTCCGTAAAGTATTAAAGATGATTAATTTGCAAATGAAGTTTTCAAATGAATATTTCAAGTAAAATTTATATAAGTTTCTTTCAATGTATAATTTAAAGGTATTATATATAAATAAATAAAAAATGATTTGCATAGTTTTATTTATAGTAATATACTTGACAAATAAATTTGAATCTCTATTTTGGAACTATGGTTTGAAATATTTACTTGATTTCGAAGCTCTAATAGTGAATTTATAGGTTTACTCAATATTTCAATTTTTGTATTAAACCGTAATAAATATTTTTCCATGATTTGAATATTCATTTTAAAATAAGTATGTAAAACTAATTATAAAGATATGAAATTTTATACTTTGATTTGGAAATTTAATGTAAGATTTGAGTATACTATTGGTTTCAATTTAATAATCTTGAGTTTATACTTATGTTAAAATAACGAGTCTAATAAATTATCGGATTTAAGGAACTTATTTTTTTAAAGCTTATTATAATGTTTTGATATAAATTTCTAACATTGTTTAAAAATTTTGGAAAATCCTTGCATAATGCTATGTATATGTTTTAAATATATCTTATATCCTTACTAAGTGAATGAGGTTAAATGTTTTAATTGAATTTTTATATATATTGAAATATTTCTTTTCTCTTCAAGGGCGAATACCAAAAACTTGTGTAACATTCAATTACCTTCCTAAAAATATATAACTTACCAGAAATGTTTAATAAGTTGTAATGTTAAAGAAATATGTAATGGAATATAAAATAAAATAAAAACCTTAAGTAATGAAAGGGTTAAAATGGAATTATTTCTAAATAAGAATTTTTGATGTACAAGAAATGTTATGAACGTAAGTTAATACTTTGAAATTCTTGTAATTAAATTAAATTAAATAGTAAAAAGTAAATACTATATAGGTAAAGGATTATAAACCCAAGAAAATGACTGAAATGATATAATGATGGAAATTAGTATTAAATGGATATCAAACATTATAAGTAATTAATAAATGTGAAATAATTTATGTAAGTACATGAAAAAAATGAAAAATAAATGAACAGTAATGATGTAAACAGAAACCAATTGAATAAACTAAAATAATGTGTTGAAATTCTTGGTTGTTTTGGCTTATGGGAAGTTTGAAAAGCATACTTCTAATTGTTTAAGGTTGTATGGATAGTCCATTAAGTAATTATCCAAGGTTGTTGAGCGTAGGGTACACTTGATAGTTTATTTATCACCTTGCATGATTAAAGGTTTCTGAACTAAACAAACCATTTGTTTTGATTGCTATGGATGGATGGTTGATTTCTTTGGTTGTATTATTTGTTCGATTATGTTTTATATTGATTTGCTTTTGTTGCAAATTGAAACAACTTAAATATCTCTCTTATACTTAATTCTCACTATTTTGTATTGTATAAGTGAAATACAGGTTTATGGAAGCAATAACCATTGCTTTTGGTTTCATAAATAAGCGTTGTTTGCCCGACAAATAGGTATGTTTTCGGATTACGGTTTTCTAGCGATATTATATTGTTTTCCCATGGTTTGGGATATTTATTTTGAAATATGATATATATATATATGGTTATTGCCGATATTATTGTTTCTCCCGGACCTCTCCGTACAAAGGAGAATCTGCCAAAATTTTCCATGAATTTTTTACTTAGAAAATTTTGTGGAAGTGAGATATTTTCAAACTTTTATTTACTTGAATATGAAGATTTAATTGTTATTAATTAGTATATTTTATTTAAAATACTTAATTATGTAAATTAATTGTTTATAAATTTTATACTTTAAATAAAATAAATTAATTCCTCATTTTCTTTTTTCGAGAATGAAAAGTTTTGAGTGGGGGAGAGTGTAACGACCCGTATTTTTCCGATAATTAAAATATTAAATTTAATAAGATTTTAGATATTAATATTGTACGAAATCAAAATTTATGATTTATTAATAAGGAAATAATTAGGATAAGATTAAATATTATTATTTGAATGCTTTTGACAACTATTTTAATGTAATTACAATCAATTGAAATAAATTTTAGGTTAATTGGTTATAGTTGTAAATAGTGAAATAATTTTAATGATGTAATTAATTGGTAAGACTGTATGTAATTGATTGAAATAGGTTAATATATAATATAAAAGCATTTTTATAAGCAATTTATAACCCTTGGTTGTGAATAATAGGATAATGGATATGAGCTATTATTATAAACGATCGTTTTAATTATCTTCTCATTAACTTATCCGTTTGAATATTGAATGGGTAATTAATGGAATTAAGGCAATTGAATGTTAGACTTAATGTTGGAATTATATGTTATTGATTGAAATAGATTTATTATGAATTAAGAAATCAGTTTATTAGTACATGAATTTATTTGGGTTTTCGTTCGTAAACAATAGACTTGGAAATGTGTTTGATTTATTAGTGTATAATAATTGCCTTAATCATCGTTTTGTTATTTAATCCATTTAAATTAATTTAGAAATCGATAAAAATCTTATATAATTGAAATATTGCAATTTACATGGTAAAAGATGTTAATTGTAGGATGATGAATGTAATTAAAATGTAAACTAGTGCTTAATGAATATATATAGTATTGAATGATTAAGTAATATGAATGTAAAGCGAAATAAAAGAATTTAATTGAAATTAAATTATAATTAACTGAAATTTATTTGGAAGTTAATAAATTTAAATGTAATTAAATACTGCATTAATATGTTAAAAGATGATAACTATAGAATATTTATGTAATAAAATGGTAAACCAATGTTAAGTATATCCGTAAGATGATAACTGATTGAATAATAAGATATAAATGAAAATAAAAGAATTTATTTGAAATTAAATTATAATTAATTGGATTTTATTACAATTGCAATTGAACGCTGTAATTTGTGAAATGTTTAACATTAGTTTGGACAAAGAAATTTGTTTTGAAAGATTATAAATTATTGGTTATGCAAAAATGATAAAATTTGTTGGTTATAAAATTTAAATTTGAAAAGGTGATTAATCTATTTAATAATAATTTATTTATTTAACATGAAAAATAGCATTTTGGCCACTCTCTATGATTTTGACGAAACCAGTTTCATCGGATCCGTAACAGTGAATTATTATAGGATTGTAAGTTTCGTAGCGATCAAACTAGTCGTTTGATCGTGCAGGCTTGAAATGCGTAGAAATTAATTTAATTAAATCAATTTGAAATAAGCTGATTTTAAGAGCTAACTTCTTCATATAATGGAATTAGGACTTGAAACCGGTTCCATTGAGTTTAAAAATATCGAAAACATCTATTTTGATATATGAGATGACCCATTTTCGTTTCGGAACGAAACGGGCTTTTCGGGTTGTTAATGTCGATCGAACAGTCCATCCTTTCTTATCGGGCAAGAAATCGAGGATGAACCTCAGCCATCCATATTAGGTTTCATGATTCAACGGTGGATTTTCATCCGATCGATGATCGGGAGGTGCATCGGGAAGGTGAGGTTGAGCAGGTCCTTGGGGTGTCGTTCGTTCTTGCTATTGGTGTCGTGATTTGTTAGATCTGGCGTTCAAAGGCAAACAGAGGCGGTTGCATTTGGGAAAGCCAGATATGGCCGCTCGGCCAGGGTTTCGCGATGTTGAGATGATTACATACGAGTGGAAGACGCGTTTTGAGCAGTGACGTGGCCGTGTGTGGTAATCCTTTTTTTATATTTTATTTTATTTAATGTAATGACCCGGATATTTTAACGGTTTAAATAACGTAATTAACTGAATTTTTTCTTGAAATTAAATTAAATTTAGCAATGAAAATTTGATATTTGTAATGTGTCTATTTAAACGTAGCAAATGCCAAGGTTTCATCTGAAAATATGGAAGTTGGTTCTGTTGTGTAACTTTCAATTTCAATTTAAAATCAGTTAATTAGATGAAAATAAAATATTATTGAAATCTGAATATTTTTACATAATAAAAATGTAAATGATTTTCTAAGTGAGACGTTATATTTTGTTTCGCCAAATGTGGACTGCTCTAGCTCCGTTTATCTTATTTTCGGCGTTATAGCAGCATTTTCGGTACCGAATATCGACTTTTGATAGGATGGTTGTATCGTTGATATCTGTGTACCATTCTGGTCGTCTTGTCGTGCTGATCTCCATAGTGTATTCATTTGTATATTGCGGCGTCCGGTACGCGGCGAAATCGATGAAACGGTTAACCATATCGGTATCCGTTTTGAGTCTCTAGAATTTTCTGTGTCCATTCATTTCTCAAACTGTTGAAAATAAATGGCCATTTATTTTAAATTCCCAGAAATTTAATATGTGACTTTTACCATTCCTATTCCTATGGTTTCATTTTTTTCTGGTTCCTTCAATATATCAGTTCGTCTCTTTGTTTTTCGTTCTGATATATATAAATAAATAATAATAAATTTAATATAGATGTTATATATCATAGCATTCGTTTCCTCTTCCCATGTGAAACCCTGCCTCTCCTCCTTTGAAAGCCTGATCATTCATTTCTTTTTTCTTCATGTCACCTTCTCCTCTTTATAATTTTTTTTAAAAATAATATATATAGTTTGACATGATTATTGTTTAAGCCTGCTCTATCCTTCTTTTCACGTACGCACCTCTCATCCACCCTTCTCTCTGATTGCCTGTGACAACCTCCACCATTGCCACGTTCTTTCCATCCATTGCAGCACGTCAGCCCGGCCAGTGACAACCCTCTAGCATTGCACACACAAACCCCATGCAAAACAACCAGCTGTGACAGCTTGTCTTCCCTTCTCGCCACCTAGTTCTCCATCACGCAGCCCACCTTGCTTCCCAGATCCTACAACCAAGCAGTCATACAACCACCGACCTGCCAGACCCGCCTCTCCACCCGATAACCACCTTGCTCCGACTTCCCCTGAACCACCCTTGACCAGCCATCCAAGCCGCCGCCGGCCATACACGTAGCCACCTTCCCCTAACTGCCCACGCTCGAACCTGATAACTCCACGATCAGCCCTGTAGCTACCATCAGCTAATCACCAGGCTGTGACGCCCCACCTCTATGCTCATAATAACAAAGAGTATTAAAAGAAATACTGTCTATTATTACGAAGAATAAGGCTGGATAGGAGCGACCATCCGTAGTTGGCCTTACACTAGTATTGGTTATTTCGATAGGAGTGATATATATTTCTATTTTTCATCTCTTATTTATTTACTCCCATCGACATACCCAATTACAGTATAAAACAAGCTACGATGGTTCATAATAGTTTAGGACAATATATATAAAAAAAACACAGATACACAGAGAATGCGGAACACAAATAACAAAATCTCATATATATATATATATAACTGATGTCAGTTACAATATAGTTGACACAATACATATGATACAACTACAATTGTCGACTCTGGAAGTTATATATACAAGTACATTATCAACTAATATACATGAATACATATCATCCTATACAGTGACACGACTACTACAAAATGACACTGACAACTTCAGAAGATGTGAAAAGTCTTCATATCCTGAACAGCAACTCAAAGAAGAAAATCTACAACCTGAAATAACTCGAGTCTGACCCGAGTATTAAATTCAAAAGAAAATAATACACGGGTCAGTCTAATTCAAACTCAGTTATTAATGCACGGAAGCAATAATAATCAAATATCAAATGGACGACAGTCACAGAAATCTCGTATACCCAACTTCTCGATAAGAGAACCGGATAACGACAGATATAACACTAAACAGTGTTAATCCACAAAACAGAAATCCAAAGCAGTTTAAACAATTGAAATGTCAATTTAAAAACATCAATGCTAATTGGCTGCAGTACACACTAACGTGTACTGCCTCGCCAATACAGCCTACGAATTACGCAACAGGTCGATGAATCAAGAACAAAAGAAATATCGATTAAAATCTGACAATTCAGTGTGGCTGCAGTGCACGCACGCGTGCACCGCCTCGCCACAACAGAATATAAAGTCACCACAAGGGACAAGGGTAAAACTGCTACGAAAATGCAGCCACCACTTGTATTTAAGGGCAAGGCTGCATCAGTGAAATGAAACAGTGTATCCAGTGAAAGAGGCAACAAGTGAAACAAGTTCAACATGTCGCAAAGCAAGGCACAGGGAAATAGCAAACTGAAGGCGAGAGCACCAAAGATATGGCACTACAACACTCAACAGAAAAGACGCAGATCAGCCTCATTAGAAGATAAGGTCATCAGTGAAGCAAAATGACAAAATGCAAATGATACAAGGCATCAATGCAATGTATCAGATTCGAGAACAAGGCAGTGCAGTAGCGAAAAACTTCAACTAAGAGAATACGAAATGTGGACACAAGTGATGGTATATAACAAACTGCACATGGCAAATGAATCAGGGTATAACGGTGAAACAGATCTCGTAACATCAAGTAAAGAACTCGACCAGTGAACAAAGTGACCCAGGGAACTCAAACAATACCAACAAGTATGGAAGTGAAGGTCGAGTGAACAAAGTAATACAGGGAACTCAAAAGCAACTAATCAGTGACCAGTGATGAACAGAAGCTCAAATGTGCAACTACACCAGAATCAACTACAAGCTACAAGTATGCAGCAGGTCAGCAAGTGCTCAGGGATGAACGGATGCAAGTGAAAATGACACATGAATATGCAGTGTATACCCAAGTACAACTAAAATAGAAACTGCCAAAATCCAAGAAAAGGAAATACATCATATATATAACACGTGAATGGCAAAAGAACTACACAATGAAGCATGAATGCTATTGGCAACAATAGACAGTGATCAGGGACCACAAACAAATGTCACCTTCATAACAAAGCAACCCAGTGACTACATGAATGCTCAGTGCACTACAACCCCAAGTGGTACAGGGTCAATGCTACAATTTCAAATTCATATGCAACAGGAAATTCAAGGTTGCAGGCATATGAAATGCAGATACATGAATAATGAAGACCACATACTTGAAACAGGGGTAACTATACAAAGTGCAGTGCAACAACCCCAAACCAGGTTGAACAACTACACACTAGAAATGAAGAACAAATGCAATGCTCAAGTGAAGGATGAATACAACATGAAGCACTGCAAAGACCTGTGCAACTCATGATTATAGAGTGCAGCATAGAATAACAACAAATGTGTCAAGCAACTACAGGAATGAATACAATGTCAAAGCAACAGAAGTTCAATCCCAAAGCAACTCAACAGCATTACAACAGAGATCAAGTTTAGTGACTACAAGAGTGAACACTTAAACAACATCAAAGTGCAACCAGACAGAATCAATGACACGCACAAGCAAGGTGTTTACAAAGTCGAGATAATGTGGCAACTAAATATACTGTGAAACAAGTATATCAAGACTCAAATCAGACAGGATCAACTCAAAGCAATTAACTACAAACAGCAGTGCAGCAACTACAAGTAAGTAAACAATGATGCTTGATGAGTCAGATAAGGAATGGCAAAAAGATGGCCAGAGACGAAGCTCACAGGGGCCGGCAAACTAAAGCTTTAATTCACAGTGAATTCGAAGTTCACGAAAACAGTAATGGACCGAGATGAACATATGAATCCACAATAATTTAAATCGACATAGCGACGAAATCGAACACGGTCAAAATCAAAAGGCAGATAAAACCAACGACTTCAAATGTAACAATTTCCAACCGAAATCAAAAACTCATGAAAACCAAGAAACAAAAAAACTATAACTCTGAATTAGATGTGAGTGGTGATTCACTCACCTTATTAATCGGTCGAGACTATCGCAGAGGCGAGCTCCTTAACGTGGATATCGAGTTGAATTCGAGCCTTCCTGAACAGTTTCGATGCAGGCGAACGAACAGCTCAATGTCGAAGCTGTGATTCGAACAGTCTGAAGCCACCGAGCAAGCTTGAAGAAACATTGATCGATAGAGGCGCGACTTCGAACGATTTCTCAGAAGCCCTAATTTGGATGTTTGGGGACGAAGACGAAGAAACTAGGCTGCCATTTTTATTCTCTCATTTGGTTTAGTTTTAGGGTTACGAAATGGAAGAATGAAAGAGAGGGGATCGGGTTTGCCCCTGATATCATCTCGGCAAAGCCAAGAAACATGGGCAAAGATTCAAATTGTAAAGCCCGGTCGACATTTTTATTAAAGAATTTTAAATACGATTTAAAACTCAATATCAATTGTCAACTAGATTAAATCGTCATTTTGTCGATAATTAAAATTTACAAAAACTTGGGTTGTTACAAGGCTCCACCACTTCGACAACCCGCTTCTTCCCCTTGTTCCCTCTAGCAATCCTCTCTCTCTAACGCATCAACTCACAACCAGCATCACTTCACCACTCATACCCGACCAAGCAGCTCCAAAACGCCATTGTCGTGAGCCCATAACCCGTTGAACCACGTTAGTCTTCATAAATTTATAATATGTTTAAAGTGTGTCGATGTGAATGATTAAGGTATATACGTATTATTTCCATTTCAAATTATGCTTAAAGCATTTATATAATATGTTTAAATATAGTAAGTATTTCAATTTATAATATGAAATTATATATATATATAAGCTCGCATATATATATATATATGTTTATATATATGCTATCTGGAAACATGCGACTTTCTTTTACCTTATATATATTTGATATCAATATGATTAGGTTAATACTATAAAAATATATTATCTAAAGATTTTTAAATATATATAGATATTCTGTTCAAAAATGTATTGAAGAATTTTAGGAAGAAATAAGTGGGTTTTATGAATGTTGATTTTAAGATATGTATATGTAAAAATATTATTTTATTATGTGTTGGTTTTAAAATATATTTATAAAGATTTCTTTTGATATTGGCTTTAAAGGTATAATATAAGGTTTTATTTTAAATAAATATTTTAATTAAACATTGATTTTAGGAAAGATAATATATATATATATATATATTGTTTCCATTTATACCAAGCTAGTTTTGATTTTGAATTCATCAATTTGGGTCCATCGTGATTTGCTTTGGAATTTGTGTTTGGATTCGTCGCATCTTGTTCTCCTTGTTTCTCTAGCCTCGAAAGGTGAGTAATCACCCACGATTGACATTCTTATATTTATTAAATTTAATTCACATGAAATGACAATTGAAATATGATGTTAAATTTGAATTGTTAAGTTATTTAATTGTTAAAAATGATATGCCATTATTTGAAATTGTTTACCTATGACATATGACACCATAACCTGCTGTATATATTATATTTAATTCGTTACTGATTATATATGCCTGTTGTTGATATGTAATATTATTATCATATTTGTTCCCACTCTACAAGTTCCCTTTTAGTTTAGAATCCCCTATGGGTTGAAATGATACATACCCGAATGATTTTATAGATTAAGGGAAAATCGTTATGGGTTGAAATGATAAACCCAAGCGATTTTCATTGAATTTAATTTTGGGATTGCGGGTTGAAATGATATACACCCATAAATATTAAATTATTGCGGATTGAAATGATAAATATCCGTATCACTTGACCATAGGATAGAAAATTATATACGGACACCGTTGGTCTATTTTGAAAAATGATTGCCGAAGTTTGAAAGGAAATATATGGATTTTATTAAATATTGATTTTTAAATTATAATATAAATAATTTATTTAAATATATGTGTAAAATTTAGATTTTTAAAATTTTATGTTTTGAAAATTTTAAATTTATAAGTTAGTTTTGAAATATAATTTTTTAAGAATTTTCTTATAGTTTTATTATTGTAAAAATATATAAAATAAGATTTAATTTAATAAAATTTAATTTAATTGGTTTATAATATGTTTCAGTATCTATTTAAATTTATATTAGTATTTTAATATAGATGTTTTATGACTTTAATAATAATGGTTGGGAAGATAAATTAATGTTGACTTAGAATTTAAATTGGTTAATAATTGAATTTAAATAAGAATTGATTTGAACTTATTGATTTTGAGATTTTGAATGATATGATTGATAACTTGATGGATAAAAGGGTGATTTAATGAATATTCCCAATTTTAAATAAAATTGAGACTGAATATTTAATATTGATTTAAATTATAAATTGATATTTTATTGTTATTAAAATGATTAAGTGATTATTTTTCCAATTTGAATAAAATTAGAGTTAAATGTTGAAATCTAAATGAAACTTATATTGAAAATGTTTGAATATTTAAACTTTGAATCTTATTGGAATTGAAGAGATAGTTCAAACCCGAATTTAAAATCGAAAAATTGAAATGGCTTATTGAGAATTTGAATTGAATCTTTAACCTTTTAAATTGAAAGTGTTAAACTAGGATTGATTTAAATTGAATTTTGGAATTTAAGTTGATTTGAATCGATTTGTGGAATTGGATGAACAATTCTAATTTGGAAACTATTTCGGTATAATCTCTTTAAATAAATATAAACTAATTTTAATTTACAACTATTTTAATATATAAATTATTTTAATATATAAACTATTTTGATTTATAACTATTTTAATATATATACTATTTTCAATATCTAAACTGTTTAAGTTGGAAGGGTTATGATTTCAAAAGTGTTATGATTCCAAAAGTGTTATGATTTCAAAAGTGTTATGATTTCGAAAGTGTTATGATTTTTAAAGTGTTACGATTCTGGAAATGAATATTATTTAAAGTGAATAATGATATCGAATTGATATGGTTTTGAAGTGAATATGATATTTTTATACGAAGTATGAACTATTTGAAATGAAATGACCACGGTGTGAAATAAGCGTTTGGTTGTTAAAGAGACTGGGATCAGATATTGTCATACTCTCTGATAATACCGAAAACCACTTTAACAACTGTGTACGTGGTGGAGATCTGAGAACGAAGTAGGATGGTTTGGTGACGATTCTGTATGAGGTATTTACGTAGCCCCGACTTCCATGAGTCAGCTTGATGTGGCTAAAACAGGAGCCATGCCGGGCCAAGTGAGGTCATTCCTCCTATCGGACACATTTCTTCGATACCATTCTCTTACTTTATGATTTGATTGGGTGCACCTTTGATTTGGGAGTGTGTCTCGAGGTGGGCGGTAGTAGCTGCTATGCATTACCACCAGTCCGGATCCGCTAACGGTATACTTACCCCAGGCATTGCCTCGTGTGCCTTGTCGCATGCCTTATTGCGCCTTCTATGGGTTTGTTTTGTACCGTACCTATGGGGTGTCCTTTGGGTAAACCACCAGTTTGGTGGAGCGTACGACATTGTATAGACTACGAGAATATATAAAACGTGTTAAGGGGGATATGGGTAACGCCTTAATGCTATTTTTATACTTTACTATATTGATAGACATATTATAATAGCGTATATTACTACATAGTAGATAGTTCCACGGATCCTTAGAGGATGGAAATCCAAAACATCCTTTAAGTTACTTGTATTTCAGTTGACATTTCACCTGAGTTAAATTTACTGGTATAAGAATGTTAATCCCGACTCGAGTGTTTTGTGTTTTGCTTTATGCTCGGGTCAGACTGAGTGTCACAGCATTTGAGACTCACCTTTGGAGTTCGGAGCTTTGCTTGAAGATCTGCCTTTGTTTATTCCTCTTTCCAGCTACTTTAGTTTATTCCAGTTGTTTGTTCAGACTTGTTATTGGCATTTGTATTAGTAACTCCTCTGTATTTGAGATTTTCTGTTATATTTTGTTTCAAACTCTGTTTTTTTATATAGTAGCTTCATGAACTACTATTTATCTATTCCTCTGCTTATTGTTGTATTACTCTGTGTCTGTGATTCTGTGATTGATTTATTTACTGTATATGTTTAGTTTTGCCAATTATAAATTAACAATCTATTGTTTTGAGCAATTCAAGTCCAACATGTGCGGATGCGAATGGTTTGAAGTACCGGGTCGTTACAAGTGGTATCAGAGCTCTGGTTTAGGCAAAACTTAGCATATGGAGCAAAAATTAATTATAGAATCACCTTCGTTCGAGCTTGAATTTCTCCTCTTTGATTCGGATTTCCTTTTGAATTTTGGAACGTTTCCTTCGTCCTGGAATCCATTCTTGTCTATTCCTATTTATGTTCTTCTTGATACTGGAGCATCCTATAGCTCCATTTCTGTTGATCTCTGTAATAAATTTGAGCCCATCATGCTACCTCAATTGGCAACTTCATCCTTGGGTGTAACTAATTCCATCGGCTGTCCCGCCAACCTTATATGATTTAAAAGGGGTGAAACACTTTACAATAGACATCGATTAACCAGAGATTTATACATCCTCGATTTAGATGCTGTTATTTCTTGTAGGGCCCGAACCGTTCTCCAGTAGACGATACGGGCAATTCTCTTGTGATCGAATGTCAAATGCCTTAGGATTGTGCGGGAAGTTATATCCTTCCACCTGATTCTCAGCCTGGGATTATCCCGTTGTTTGGTGAAGCCACTCCTCCACCTCATGAGCGGGAAATTGAATTCTGCATCGATTTTATTTCTAAAGCTCGACATGTTGTCCTTCCTTCCGGACGAATGGTTTCTATTAACGGTTAGTCATACCCTCTGGATTAACCAATGCTCTTCCCTTCTTAATCGGTCTCCTAAATCGCATTTTCTGTGATGTTCTCAACGAGTCGTCCTGGTTTTCGGTGGTCATATTCTCGTCTCTTTTGGGTCTCGGTTGACTTGGTTAAGGTCGCCGCGATTAATATAAATCTATCCATCTTCCTTTTTGTAATTTGATTTTCTTATCTCCTTTTGAATCTATCTTCTTTGTTAGAATTCACCTTGATTAGGGTTTCTTTAGCTTTGAATCTCTATTCTTGTTTTATAATCCATTCTTGAATCATCCTGTGAGGGAGTGTATTTTGAAATTGATATAAAATGTTATATTGTGTTGTTTGAATTGTTAAGTTTGATTTTGGGTTTCGATCGATTCGTCTGGCCAACGCTATCGATAGAAATTCCAAAACACCTGAACATGGCAAACTGACACAATATTGTTTTCGAAATTGGAAATGAAATAATTTTATGTAAGATTACATATAAGAGTAAAATTTTCTGAAATTGGATATTTAAATGAATTGGTTGTTAGAAATAATAATACTAGATTATCATTTATTGTTTGCTAACATTTATGAACCATTAACCAAACCTGTATGTTATAAGAAGAATTTTTTTTTGATTTGTAAATAAAATGAATTTAAATGAGGGATTTGAGAATTTAATTTTTGGTGTCTTTCAAAAATTTGGTTTCCAAAGTTTTGAGAAAGTATATTTCTTGAATGTATTTTCGAATGGAAATTGTTTTCAAAGAATTTTAAAAAGAAGTAAGTGTGTACTCTCCTCATTTATCGTTGGAAAATAATTTCGGTGATGACTGCAGCATCATCGACATTAATTTTTTAGTCTCAAAGTGGGGAGACCACTCAGTAGCTTTGCCACAGTTTTGTTTTGAAAAATGGATTTTGATTTGAATTTTCTTGAGTATGATTTGATGTACAATATATATGTGTATATATATATGTATGTATATAGTTATTTCAAAATGGTTTAGAGTGAAACCGGAAATTTAACTTTCAATCTTATGTTAAGTGATGGTTTTCTATTATTGAAATAAAGGAAAATTTTGAATAATTGGAATGTCTAAAATGAAAAATGGAACAAAACACCTTGAAACAATTGAAATAGGATAAAATTTATTTGTATAATACTCAATTGCATTCTAAAACATATATAGCTTACCTGAAATATTCAAAAAGTTAAAATGTAATGTAATTAAAGGTTATACAAGAGAAATTTATTGAATAAAGTGTTCAAACTAAATTTGATTAATAGAAACGTTGTAAATAAAAGGTAAATTTGTTTAGTGTTCAATTTTATTCTGAAACATTAACAAAACCCGTTTGGGAAAAAGTTTGAATTGTAATTGAATAATATACAATATAAAATGTAAGTGAAACAAATTGAATAATAAAAGAGAAATGCTATTTAAGTAAATAATATGGACTTAAGAATAGTTGAAATGGAATTTTTAGTGGAATCAACTCAACTGAAGATAAATAGATTAAATAAATGAGTTTAATTAAATAAATTTTGTCTTGGAAGAAAATTTTGTAACAAATGTTAATAAATTGAAAACAAATCTATTGAATGAAAATACCTTGAATTCAAATCAACAAAATGTAAATACAATGAATATTTATTAATTGAATAAAATGGATTGAAACCAAATTCGTTGAATATTAATCAATTTAAAAATTTATGAAATTTATATGGTTTTGAATTAATTGTTGTATTTTGTATTCCAATCTATCTTTTCCTTCTGGTTGTTCCTTTTCTCCTATCTCGTTCCTTTTCGGGGACGAAAAGTTTTGAGTGGGGGAGAGTGTAACGACCTGGATATTTTAACGGTTTAAATAACGTAATTAACTGAATTTTTTCTTGAAATTAAATAATAAAATTTAACAATGAAAATTTGATATTTGTAATGCGTCTATTTAAACGTAGCAAATGCCAAGTTTTCATCTGAAAATATGGAAGTTGGTTTTGTTGTGTAACTTTCAATTTCAATTTAAAATCAGTTAATTAGATGAAAATAAAATATTATTGAAATCTAAATATTTTACATAATAAAAGTGTAAATGATTTTCTGAGTGAGAAGTCATATTTTGTTTCGCCGAATGTGGACTGCTCTAGCTCCGTTTATCTTATTTTCGGCGTTCTAGCAACATTTTCGGTACCGAATATCGACTTTCGATAGGATGGTTGTATCTTTGATATCTGTGTGTGTAACGACCCGTAAATTTTAGTGGTTTTATTTATTTAATTAATTGAATTTGTGTGAAATTTTAAACAATAAAATTTTGAAATATAAATTTGATATTTGGAATGCGTCTAATTAAACATAGCAACTGGAAAATTTTCATCCGAAAATATGAAAATTTATTTCGCGCGTAAATTTACTTCAATTTAATCAGTTAAAAATTGGTGATAATAAAATGTTTTCCAAACCTAAATATTTTTACATGGAAAATTTGTAAATCATCTTCTGAGTGAGACGTCATCT
Source organism: Allium fistulosum (assembly GCA_030737815.1). Classification (NCBI taxonomy): domain Eukaryota; kingdom Viridiplantae; phylum Streptophyta; class Magnoliopsida; order Asparagales; family Amaryllidaceae; genus Allium; species Allium fistulosum. The sequence goes on from CM060903.1 coordinate 881,818,240, forward strand.
TTCATTTCGTCAAATTTGGACTTCTATTGCTCCGTTTATCTTAATTCGGTTAGAATAGCAGCATTTCTGGTACCGGTTATCGACTTTTGATCGGATGACCGTATCACTGATATCTGTGTACCGTTTTGATCGTCTCGTCGTGCTGATCTCCACGGTATATTCAACTCTGCAATTTGAGACCCGGTACGTGTCGGAACGAATAAACTGTCCACCGTAACGGTACCGAAATTCTGACTTTACATTTTCCCTTAGTCTTCAAATCTATAACGTGCAGCCCAACAACAATTAATTGGTTTAATAATTCTCCAGAAATCAAGGGGTGACTAATTCTATTTCTACTATTCAGTATTTGTGGACCTGTTCTTTCGTTGCCTATTCCTATTCACGGTTGCTTCAAAGATGAGAAAACCATTAATTGCAACCTGTTGCTGTCACTTCTCCTTCCTTTTTCATTTGTATTTCAATTGTTTTGTGGTCCTTGTTTTGTTGGTTGTACCATTACCTTCATTCATTTATTTTACCTTTATTATTTCTTCCCAATCCCCTTTGCCAGATTGAGACCTACCCAACCGAACTCCATGCCAGCCTTCCTCCGCCACCCTCCGCCCTGCAGATCTGCCACCTCACCACACGTGGCCTTGAACCCAAAACCCAGTGTCCCACAACTCCTCCGCCTTCAACCACCACGCATGTCGTTCACCACCAGACCACCACCAGATCTACCCACTCCATCACCGAGACCAGGCAACTCATGCCGAGACGGAGCCCCTGCCCACGTCATGCATGTCCCCACACAACCCTACGACTGAGATCACCACCTCCGAGCCTCCTACCCCAGACCACCGAGCCTCCTACCCAGCCTACCCAGTTCCCACGCCTTCGCCCATCACCACGCACCCTAAAGCCTCCACATCTTCTCACCGCCCTCCACGTCACCCACACCTTCAGCCATCACTGAAGCCGGTCGTGCCCTACCCCACCACAGCAACTGTTCCCCACTTACCAACCCAGATCCTTCCCACGCAAGCCTATCACCGACCTTGTCCACTTCAGCCCACCCACTGACGTCACTGCATCTGCCCAAGCTGTTAGCCCTCTGCCCATACATCGAATCTTCCTCCTTGAACCCGAAGTGCCCTCCATCACCACAGTTTTCGGTCGCAAGCCGCCATGCCTTTCCCAAGCGCCTCCCTGCCAAAGCTCGAACCAGCTCATCACCAATAGATAGCTTGCTGTCCACATTTCTCTTTGTTATCTACATGATCGGTTAGTATACGCGTAAGTATATATTTGTTTATTTATATGAGTTGGTTTATAGATATATTTTATACATCAGTTTATATACTTCTATATATCGGTTGGATATGTATAGGTTTATGAGTCTAATGTTATATATATTTGCGTATAGTTAATCTTCTGTTATATCTATAATAATAGGTTGCGTATATATATATAAAGCTTGGGGTTTATATGATATAGTACGAATAGTATATAGGAAGTATATATGTCTTTGAGCTTTGCTATAGATTCTTTTCTTTAGTTAACAGATAAATACTTATATTCTGTTTTAAGACTTGTTTGTTATATAGTGATATGTTTAGCTGTATATATATATATATATATTCCAGTGTTTTTTTTGTGTAGGTTTATTTACAATAGTATATATAGATGCATAGTTTAAGTGTTATATATATTATACGTATGAAATAATTTTACAGTATATCGATATCGAGTCTGCATATATTAGTAGTTGTCTGCATATGAATATTCTATTGTATATTTGGCATGTGATATACTTTTCAATCTTCTTACTCGCCTATAGTTTTTGATAACATATATTATCTCTTCGGTTCTTTATAAGTTTTTGCTTGTGGAGGCAATCTGAAGTCTGAACATGTGGTTGTTGAAATTTGTAATGTCGTTAGATAGAAAACTATGTAGTACATCTGATTCCATGTCATTCAAATGTTTGCCACAACTCTTACGCACTAGTTTTACAGTTTTACTACAATCTCAATTGTGTCTTCATTTATAAATTTAAATTTAGCTGGTGGTCAAAATAGAAAAATTATTTTTGTCAACTAACGGTGAGCTGATAGTTTTTACTTCAGTGAAAGCAGAGTATATTTTTAGCTTACTAGTAGTGTAAATATATAAATATGTACATGGTTTAGTGGTATATATACGGAGGCAGTAATGTAGTGACTGATTGCTTAAGAGTTTTGGGGATGCTTTAATATTGTTTGTACTAGCTTGTATATATATAGATGATTTGTTATTATATAGTAAAGTTTATATTTGTTTGTTTATGTTTTAGACATATTTACATCTATGTGAATGAAACAAACGAATGCCTTGTATTTTATTTTATCTATAGTTTGTTATAAGTGTTGTAAGTATACTTGGGGGTTTGATTTTTAAGTATATTATATATGTGTTTAATATAAAACAATGAATTTTGAAATATATATATATATAATATTAAATATGTTTGAATTTAGAACATGACTATATATAGTTATATATATAAGTTCATCTATATCAATTATCCTCATCGATCTAGTTCTGACTTGAATTCGATTTTTCCATCTATCAGCTTGTCCGACAAATCCGTGTCCATTGTGCTTTGCTTTGCAATTCGTGCTTGGATTCGTAGCCCATTTCTTCGTCAAATCTATCTAGCCTCGAAAGGTGAGCAATCACTCACGATTAATATTCTTATAGTTATTAAATTTGATTTCAATTGAAATGTCAATTGAAATATACTGATGTTAGTTATTTACATTGTTATATATGTCATTATCTGTATCTATTCACTTATGACATCCGACACCATTATCTGTTATTTATATTGTTGATATATGCCTGTTACTGTTGTTATTTTATTATCATATCTGTTATCACTCTGCAAGTTCCCTGTTAGTATAGAATCACTATGGGTTGAAATGATACATACCCGAACGATCTGTAGAATAGGAGAAAATCGTTATGGGTTGAAATGATAAACCCAAGCGATTTTCATGGAATTGAATTTGGGATTTCGGGTTGAAAAGATATATACCCGAATATGTTTTAAATTGCGGATTGAAATGATAAATATCCGTATCACTTGACCATAGGATAGAAAATTATATACTGGCACCGTTGGTCTATATATAAACGTTTTGAAAATGATTTCTTTGGTTTTGAAAAGAAATATATGGTTTTGATAAATATTGATTTTTAAGATTTATTTAAAGTTGATTTAATAAAGTTGATAAATAATATGTTTAAGTATTTATTTAACATCTATATTTTTTTGAAATATAGAATTTATATTGATTTGAAATTGATTGAAATTATGCTTATTTAAGAATTATACTTAAATAAGTTTGATTTGAAATGTATTGAATTTGAAATTTAAAGAAGTGATTTACAACTTGAAATTTGAAAGGGTGACTTAAATGGATATTCCAAACGTATAAATATTTGAATGAGATATTTTGTTTATTTAAATTGTAAATTGAAATTGAATTTAAATGTTATGGAAATGATTAAGTTAATATTTCAAAACTAAATAATTGTAAAGGGAATCTGATATGTATATAAATTATCGAATTTAGTTTTGAAATGATGAATATTTAAAGCTTTGAAATATATTAAAATTGAAATGACTTATTTTATGGTTCAGATATGTATTTGAAATCGATAAATTGAAATGGTATATTTAGAAGCTGAATCGAGTTGAAACTGATGATTTGAGATTTGATTTAATTAAATTTTTGGAATTCGAGTTAAATTGAATCGATTTGTGAAATTTTGAGGAAACTAATTTATTTTATAACGAAATTTTATTTTCTAAACTGTTAAAAAGGGAAAGTGTTATGATTGCCAAAATACTGTGATTTCCAGACTATGATTTCGAAAGCATTATAACTTTGGAAAGTAATATGATTTTGAAAATGGATATTTGAAGTGAAATGATATCATATTAAATTGGGTTTTGGAAATGATAATGATTTTGGTTTAAAGTATAAACTATTTTGAAACGACCACGGTGTTATAATAACGATTGGTTGGCAAAGAGACCGGGATCGGATATGGGCATACTCTCTGTCGATACCGAAAACCACTTTGACAACCGTGTACGCGGTGGAGATTCCAGAATGAAGTAGGATGGTGGCGACGTTCTTAAGGTATGTTACGTGGACCCAACTCCCGTGAGTTGGCATAAGGTGGCTAAAACAGGAGCGATCTCGGACCAGTGAGGTAGCACCTCTTCTCGGACGCATTTCTTCGATATTTTACTCTTACTTGTGATTTGACTTGATGGCCATCCTCCGATTTGGGAATGTTGTTCGAGGTGGAACGGTAGTGGCTGCTATGCGTATCCATCAGTCCGTGTGCGTAATTGGTATATCTACCCTGGCATTGCCTAGTTGTGCCGTGTCACCTACCATACCGAGCTTTACTACGATTATGATTTTAAGATCCGACCGCGTTAAGGTTCTCCATCCCCTTAACGCTATTTTCCGATATGATTATACTTTACTTATTTAGACACTACTGTATATAGCGTATATTACTACATAGTAAATAGTTTAACGGGTCCTTAGAGGATGGTTATCCCAAACATCCTTTAAGTTACTTGTATTTCAGTTGATATTTCACTTGAGTTGGATTTATTAATATAAGAATGTTAATCCTGACTCGAGTGTTTTGTGTTTTGCTTTACGCTCGGGTCAGACTGAGTGATACAGCATTTGGAGACTCACCTTTGGAGTTGGAGCTTCGCTTGGAGATCCAGCTATCTATCGATCCTGCTTTCAGTTATTCCGTTGATTCCAGTGATGTATTCAGATCTGGTATTTAATTATTGTATTGAGACATCTATTGTATTCGAGACCTCTGTTGTATCTTGTTTAACTCTGTTATATATATATAGTAGCTTCATGAACTACTATCCCTTGTTTCCGCTGCATTATTGTTATATTACTCTGTGTCTGGGATCTGTAATTATTTTATTTACTGTATATGTTGAATTTTGCCAAATTTTATTTACAACGCAGTATTTTGAGCAATTCAACTCCGGCATGAGTGTTTACCTATACACTTATAATGGATGCGAATGGTTGAAAATACTGGGTCGTTACAGTTGGTATCAGAGCTCTGGTTTTAGGCAAACTTAGCATATGTAGTAAATTCAATTACAGAATCACTTTCGTTCGAGCTTGAACTCCTTCTTCCTTGACTCGGTTCCTTTGAATTTTGGAACGTTCACTTCGGTTCCAAAGTTCATTCGTGTCTCCCTTATTCGTGTCTTTTGATTCTGGAGCATCCCATAACTCCACTTCGAATGATCTCTATAATAAATCGGCGGTCTCGCCAATCTTCGAATAATTTGTACTGGGGTGAACTCCTTTACAATCGGTATTGATTCACCGGAGATTTCTGTATCCTCGGTTTACGATGCTGCTGTCTTAAGCTATACCCGAATTTTACCTCTGGTAATCGAATGTCGATTCGCTTCAGAATTCTACATCGATCTTATCTATGAAGTCACGGTTGACCCTGTTAAGGTTGTCCGCGATTTATACAACTTTATCCATCTTCCTGTTTGAAATGCAATCATCTAACCGTCGTTTCGAGCCAATCTATTTTAGATTAGAATTCTCTTTGATTAGAGTCCCTCTATTTGGATCTCTATCCTTATGTTGGAATCCAATTCTGGAATCATCGTGTGAGGGAGTGTATTTGAAATTAATATAAAATAGTTTATGTTTATAGTGTGTTGTTTGAGTTGTTGATGTTGGTTTGGATTTCCGATCGATTCGTCTGATCAACGCTATCGATAGGATTTTCAAAACACTTGAATAGAACAAACTGACACAATATAATTTTCAAATTTGATAAATGAAATAAATTTGTATGATTAGATTTTAAATATAAGAAAATTTTCTGGAATTAAAAGTTAAATAATTTGGTTGTTGAAAATGATAATATTTGATTTTGATGTTATTGTTTTGTAAGTCATTGACTATTGCAAAATGACTATTGGTTATAAATTTATTTGGAATTGAAATGAATTTAAATCGAAGATTTAAGAATTAAATTTCTGGTGATTTCAAACTTTGTTTTAAAGTCCTAAAATGTATATTATTTAAAGTATTTTCGAATAAAATGGTTTTCAAAGAATTTTAAATGTTTAAATCAGTGCTCTTCTCTTTGTCGCTGGAAAATAATTTCGGTGATGACGGCCGCATCATCGACATTCATTTTCGAGTTTCGAAGAGGAGAAACCATTTTGTAGCTTTGCTACGGTTTTGTTTTGGAAAAAATATATATATATATATATTCAATTTGAATTTCTTTAGTATAATTTGATGTATATATATGTACAGGTATCTGATTTTAAGATTTAATTTGATTTGATATAAATATATTATATATATATCTCTAAATTGTTTGAAGTAAATCGGAGATTTAAATTCTTAAATTTTAGATTAAAGATGATTTCAATTATAAACTAAAGACAAAATTCTTGGATAAATAGTTAATTGAGAATAACTTAATTGCAAAATATTATTTGTATAATACCCGATTTCATCTCAACATAACTTACCTAAAATTCAGAAGTTAAAATGTAATTGGATAATACAATATAAAATGACTTTATAAGGAAAGATTTGAGTGTTATAGTAAATGTTATACACCTAATTTTATTATAAAGATGTTAATAGAGATAAATAGAAGTATAAGTTAAGTGGATAATAAGATGAGACAAATAAATTTGTTTTGAAGGAATTAATAAATTGAAATTTGATTAAAGTATGGAAATACCTTGAATTAAAAATCAATTACTGAATATAAGTTAATTTAAATTGAAATCTGTATGGTTTAAATTAATTTATATGGTTTAAATATATGTGATAGGATATATTAAGTGGAATAAAACCTAATAATAATTTGGAATAAAAGAATTAAATTTGTTGAATAAAATATGACGATAATAAATGATTATACAAATTGATTGATTTAGAAATTGTTAATTGAGAATGACTAGATAATAAGATAATGAATATAGAATAGATAGATTAATTTAACTTAAGTGAAACGAAGTGGATTAAACCAAATTGTTAAATATTAATTAGTTTAATTTGAAATTTTATGGTTTAAATTAATTGTTTTATCTTGTCTTTTAATCTAATTTCTTTCTGGTTGTTTCTACTCTCCTACGTCCTTCCTTTTCGGGGACGAAAAGTTTTGAGTGGGGGAGAGTGTAACGACCCGTAAATTTCAGTGGTTTTATTTATTTAATTAATTGAATTTGTGTGAAATTTTAAACAATAAAATTTTGAAATATAAATTTGATATTTGGAATGCGTCTAATTAAACATAGCAACTGGAAAATTTTCATCCGAAAATATGAAAATTTATTTCGCGCGTAAATTTACTTCAATTTAATCAGTTAAAAATTGGTGATAATAAAATGTTTTCCAAACCTAAATATTTTTACATGGAAAATTTGTAAATCATCTTCTGAGTGAGACGTCATCTTTCGTTTCGTCAAATTTGGACTTCTGTTGCTCCGTTTATCTTAATTCGGTTAGAATAGCAGCATTTCTGGTACCGGTTATCGACTTTTGATCGGATGACCGTATCACTGATATCTGTGTACCGTTTTGATCGTCTCGTCGTGCTGATCTCCACGGTATATTCAACTCTGCAATTTGAGACCCGGTACGTGTCGGAACGAATAAACTGTCCACCGTAACGGTACCGAAATTCTGACTTTACATTTTCCCTTAGTCTTCAAATTTATAACGTGCAGCCCAACAACAATTAATTGGTTTAATAATTCTCCAGAAATCAAGGGGTGACTAATTCTATTTCTACTATTCAGTATTTGTGGACCTGTTCTTTCGTTGCCTATTCCTATTCACGGTTGCTTCAAAGATGAGAAAACCATTAATTGCAACCTGTTGCTGTCACTTCTCCTTCCTTTTTCATTTGTATTTCAATTGTTTTGTGGTCCTTGTTTTGTTGGCTGTACCATTACCTTCATTCATTTATTTTACCTTTATTATTTCTTCCCAATCCCCTTTGCCAGATTGAGACCTACCCAACCGAACTCCACGCCAGCCTTCCTCCGCCACCCTCCGCCCTGCAGATCTGCCACCTCACCACACGTGGCCTCGAACCCAAAACCCACTGTCCCACAACTCCTCCGCCTTCAACCACCACGCATGTCGTTCACCACCAGACCACCACCAGATCTACCCACTCCATCACCGAGACCAGGCAACTCATGCCGAGACGGAGCCCCTGCCCACGTCATGCCTGTCCCCACACAACCCTACGACTGAGATCACCACCTCCGAGCCTCCTACCCCAGACCACCGAGCCTCCTACCCAGCCTACCCAGTTCCCACGCCTTCGCCCATCACCACGCACCCTAAAGCCTCCACATCTTCTCACCGCCCTCCACGTCACCCACACCTTCAGCCATCACCGAAGCCGGTCGTGCCCTACCCCACCACAGCAACTGTTTCCCACTTACCAACCCAGATCCTTCCCACGCAAGCCTATCACCGACCTTGTCCACTTCAGCCCACCCATTGACGTCACTGCATCCGCCCAAGCTGTTAGCCCTCTGCCCATACATCGAATCTTCCTCCTTGAACCCGAAGTGCCCTCCATCACCACAGTTTTCGGTCGCAAGCCGCCATGCCTTTCCCAAGCGCCTCCCTGCCAAAGCTCGAACCAGCTCATCACCAATAGATAGCTTGCTGTCCACATTTCTCTTTGTTATCTACATGATCGGTTAGTATACGCGTAAGTATATATTTGTTTATATATATGAGTTGGTTTATAGATATATTTTATACATCAGTTTATATACTTCTATATATCGGTTGGATATGTATAGGTTTATGAGTCTAATGTTATATATATTTGCGTATAGTTAATCTTCTGTTATATCTATAATAATAGGTTGCGTATATATATATAAAGCTTGGGGTTTATATGATATAGTACGAATAGTATATAGGAAGTATATATGTCTTTGAGCTTTGCTATAGATTCTTTTCTTTAGTTAACAGATAAATACTTATATTCTGTTTTAAGACTTGTTTGTTATATAGTGATATGTTTAGCTGTATATATATATATATATATATATTCCAGTGTTTTTTTTGTGTAGGTTTATTTACAATAGTATATATAGATGCATAGTTTAAGTGTTATATATATTATACGTATGAAATAATTTTACAGTATATCGATATCGAGTCTGCATATATTAGTAGTTGTCTGCATATGAATATTCTATTGTATATTTGGCATGTGATATACTTTTCAATCTTCTTACTCGCCTATAGTTTTTGATAACATATATTATCTCTTCGGTTCTTTATAAGTTTTTGCTTGTGGAGGCAATCTGAAGTCTGAACATGTGGTTGCTGAAATTTGTAATGTCGTTAGATAGAAAACTATGTAGTACATCTGATTCCATGTCATTCAAATGTTTGCCACAACTCTTACGCACTAGTTTTACAGTTTTACTACAATCTCAATTGTGTCTTCATTTATAAATTTAAATTTAGCTGGTGGTCAAAATAGAAAAATTATTTTTGTCAACTAACGGTGAGCTGATAGTTTTTACTTCAGTGAAAGCAGAGTATATTTTTAGCTTACTAGTAGTGTAAATATATAAATATGTACATGGTTTAGTGGTATATATACGGAGGCAGTAATGTAGTGACTGATTGCTTAAGAGTTTTGGGAATGCTTTAATATTGTTTGTACTAGCTTGTATATATATAGATGATTTGTTATTATATAGTAAAGTTTATATTTGTTTGTTTATGTTTTAGACATATTTACATCTATGTGAATGAAACAAACGAATGCCTTGTATTTTATTTTATCTATAGTTTGTTATAAGTGTTGTAAGTATACTTGGGGGTTTGATTTTTAAGTATATTATATATGTGTTTAATATAAAACAATGAATTTTGAAATATATATATATATAATATTAAATATGTTTGAATTTAGAACATGACTATATATAGTTATATATATAAGTTCATCTATATCAATTATCCTCATCGATCTAGTTCTGACTTGAATTCGATTTTTCCATCTATCAGCTTGTCCGACAAATCCGTGTCCATTGTGCTTTGCTTTGCAATTCGTGCTTGGATTCGTAGCCCATTTCTTCGTCAAATCTATCTAGCCTCGAAAGGTGAGCAATCACTCACGATTAATATTCTTATAGTTATTAAATTTGATTTCAATTGAAATGTCAATTGAAATATACTGATGTTAGTTATTTACATTGTTATATATGTCATTATCTGTATCTATTCACTTATGACATCCGACACCATTATCTGTTATTTATATTGTTGATATATGCCTGTTACTGTTGTTATTTTATTATCATATCTGTTATCACTCTGCAAGTTCCCTGTTAGTATAGAATCACTATGGGTTGAAATGATACATACCCGAACGATCTGTAGAATAGGAGAAAATCGTCATGGGTTGAAATGATAAACCCAAGCGATTTTCATGGAATTGAATTTGGGATTTCGGGTTGAAAAGATATATACCCGAATATGTTTTAAATTGCGGATTGAAATGATAAATATCCGTATCACTTGACCATAGGATAGAAAATTATATACCGGCACCGTTGGTCTATATATAAACGTTTTGAAAATGATTTCTTTGGTTTTGAAAAGAAATATATGGTTTTGATAAATATTGATTTTTAAGATTTATTTAAAGTTGATTTAATAAAGTTGATAAATAATATGTTTAAGTATTTATTTAACATCTATATTTTTTTGAAATATAGAATTTATATTGATTTGAAATTGATTGAAATTATGCTTATTTAAGAATTATACTTAAATAAGTTTGATTTGAAATGTATTGAATTTGAAATTTAAAGAAGTGATTTACAACTTGAAATTTGAAAGGGTGACTTAAATGGATATTCCAAACGTATAAATATTTGAATGAGATATTTTGTTTATTTAAATTGTAAATTGAAATTGAATTTAAATGTTATGGAAATGATTAAGTTAATATTTCAAAACTAAATAATTGTAAAGGGAATCTGATATGTATATAAATTATCGAATTTAGTTTTGAAATGATGAATATTTAAAGCTTTGAAATATATTAAAATTGAAATGACTTATTTTATGGTTCAGATATGTATTTGAAATCGATAAATTGAAATGGTATATTTAGAAGCTGAATCGAGTTGAAACTGATGATTTGAGATTTGATTTAATTAAATTTTTGGAATTCGAGTTAAATTGAATCGATTTGTGAAATTTTGAGGAAACTAATTTATTTTATAACGAAATTTTATTTTCTAAACTGTTAAAAAGGGAAAGTGTTATGATTGCCAAAATACTGTGATTTCCAGACTATGATTTCGAAAGCATTATAACTTTGGAAAGTAATATGATTTTGAAAATGGATATTTGAAGTGAAATGATATCGTATTAAATTGGGTTTTGGAAATGATAATGATTTTGGTTTAAAGTATAAACTATTTTGAAACGACCACGGTGTTATAATAACGATTGGTTGGCAAAGAGACCGGGATCGGATATGGACATACTCTCTGTCGATACCGAAAACCACTTTGACAACCGTGTACGCGGTGGAGATTCCAGAATGAAGTAGGATGGTGGCGACGTTCTTAAGGTATGTTACGTGGACCCAACTCCCGTGAGTTGGCATAAGGTGGCTAAAACAGGAGCGATCTCGGACCAGTGAGGTAGCACCTCTTCTCGGACGCATTTCTTCGATATTTTACTCTTACTTGTGATTTGACTAGATGGCCATCCTCCGATTTGGGAATGTTGTTCGAGGTGGAACGGTAGTGGCTGCTATGCGTATCCATCAGTCCGTGTGCGTAATTGGTATATCTACCCTGGCATTGCCTAGTTGTGCCGTGTCACCTACCATACCGAGCTTTACTACGATTATGATTTTAAGATCCGACCGCGTTAAGGTTCTCCATCCCCTTAACGCTATTTTCCGATATGATTATACTTTACTTATTTAGACACTACTGTATATAGCGTATATTACTACATAGTAAATAGTTTAACGGGTCCTTAGAGGATGGTTATCCCAAACATCCTTTAAGTTACTTGTATTTCAGTTGATATTTCACTTGAGTTGGATTTATTAATATAAGAATGTTAATCCTGACTCGAGTGTTTTGTGTTTTGCTTTACGCTCGGGTCAGACTGAGTGATACAGCATTTGGAAACTCACCTTTGGAGTTGGAGCTTCGCTTGGAGATCCAGCTATCTATCGATCCTGCTTTCAGTTATTCCGTTGATTCCAGTGATGTATTCAGATCTGGTATTTAATTATTGTATTGAGACATCTATTGTATTCGAGACCTCTGTTGTATCTTGTTTAACTCTGTTATATATATATAGTAGCTTCATGAACTACTATCCCTTGTTTCCGCTGCATTATTGTTATATTACTCTGTGTCTGGGATCTGTAATTATTTTATTTACTGTATATGTTGAATTTTGCCAAATTTTATTTACAACGCAGTATTTTGAGCAATTCAACTCCGGCATGAGTGTTTACCTATACACTTATAATGGATGCGAATGGTTGAAAATACTGGGTCGTTACAGCGTGCCATTCTATTCATCTCATCATGCTGATCTCTATAGTGTATTCATTTGTATATTGCGGCGTCCGGAACACAGAGAAATCGGTGAAACGGTTAACCGTATCGGTATCCATTTTGAGTCTCTAGAATTTTCTGTGTCCATTCATTTCTCAAACTGCTGAAAACGAATGGCCATTTGTTTTAAATTCCTAAAAATTTCATATGTGACTTTTACCATTCCTATTCCTATGGTTTCATTTTTTTTCTGGTTCCTTCAATATATCGGTTCGTGTTTTTTTTCGTTCTGATATATATAAATAAATAAATAATAATAAATTTAATATATATGTTATATATCAGAGCATTCGTTTCCTCTTCCCATGTGAAACCCTGCCTCTCCTTCTTTGAAAGCCTGATCATTCATTTCTTTATCTTCGTGTCACCTTCTCCTCTTTATAAAATAAAATAAATAAATAAAGTATATACAGTTTGGCATGATTATTGTTTAAGCCTGCTCTATTCTTCTTTTCACGTACACACCTCTCATCCACCCTCCTCTACGATTGCCTTTGACAACCTCCACCATTGCCACGTTCTTTCCATCCACTGCAGCACGTCAGCCCGGCCAGTGACAACCCTCTAGCACTACACACATAAACCCCATGCAAAACAACCAGCCGTGACAGCTTGTCTTCCCTTCTCGCCACCTAGTTCTCCATCACGCAGCCCACCTTGCTTCCCAGATCCTACAACCAAGCAGCCGTACAACCACCGACCTGCCAGACCCGCCTCTCCACCCGATAACCACCTTGCTCCGACTCCCCTGAACCACCCTCGACCAGCCATCCAAGCCACTACCGACCATACACGTAGCCACCTTCCCCTGACTGCTCACGCTCGAACCTGATAACTCCATAATCGGCCCTGTAGCCACCATCAGCTAATCACCAGGCTCCGCCACTTCGACACCCGCTTCTTCCCTTTGTTCCCTCTAGCCATCCTCTCTCTAACGCGTCAACTCACAACTAGCAGCACTTCACCACTCATACCCGACCAAGTAGCTCAAAAACGCCATTGTCGTGAGCCCATAACCCGTTGAACCACGTCAGTCTTCATAAATTTATAATATGTTTGTGTATTTATATTATATGTTTAAAGTGTGTCAATGTGAATTATTAAGGTATATACGTATTATTTCCATTTCAAATTATGCTTAAAGCATTTATATAATATGTTTAAATATAGTAAGTATTTCAATTTATAATATGAAAAAATAATTTATATATTTATATATATTTATATATATAAAAGCTCTCATATATGTATATATATATATGCTTTCTGGAAACATGCGACTTCCTTTTACCATATATATATATATATTTGATATAAATATGATTAGGTTGATACTTTAAAATATATTATGTAATGATTTTTAAATATATATAGATATTCTGTTCAAAAATGTATTGAAGAATTTTAGGAAGAAATAAGTGGGTTTTATGAATGTTGATTTTAAGATATGTATATGTAAAAATATTATTTTATTATGTGTTGGTTTTAAAATATATTTATAAAGATTTCTTTTGATATTGGCTTTAAAGGTATAATATAAGGTTTTATTTTAAATAAATATTTTAATTAAACATTGATTTTAGGAAAGATAATATATATATATATATATATATATTGTTTCCATTTATACCAAGCTAGTTTTGATTTTGAATTCATCAATTTGGGTCCATCGTGATTTGCTTTGGAATTTGTGTTTGGATTCGTCGCATCTTGTTCTCCTTGTTTCTCTAGCCTCGAAAGGTGAGTAATCACCCACGATTGACATTCTTATATTTATTAAATTTAATTCACATGAAATGACAATTGAAATATGATGTTAAATTTGAATTGTTAAGTTATTTAATTGTTAAAAATGATATGCCATTATTTGAAATTGTTTACCTATGACATATGACACCATAACCTGTTGTATATATTATATTTAATTCGTTACTGATTATATATGCCTGTTGTTGATATGTAATATTATTATCATATTTGTTCCCACTCTACAAGTTCCCTTTTAGTTTAGAATCCCCTATGGGTTGAAATGATACATACCCGAATGATTTTATAGATTAAGGGAAAATCGTTATGGGTTGAAATGATAAACCCAAGCGATTTTCATTGAATTTAATTTTGGGATTGCGGGTTGAAATGATATACACCCATAAATATTAAATTATTGCGGATTGAAATGATAAATATCCGTATCACTTGACCATAGGATAGAAAATTATATACGGACACCGTTGGTCTATTTTGAAAAATGATTGCCGAAGTTTGAAAGGAAATATATGGATTTTATTAAATATTGATTTTTAAATTATAATATAAATAATTTATTTAAATATATGTGTAAAATTTAGATTTTTAAAATTTTATGTTTTGGAAATTTTAAATTTATAAGTTAGTTTTGAAATGTAATTTTTTAAGATTTTTCTTATAATTTTATTATTGTAAAAATATAAAAATTAATATTTAATTTAATAAAATTTAATTTAATTAGTTTATAATATGTTTCAGTATCTATTTAAATTTATATTAGTATTTTAAAATAGATGTTTTATGACTTTTATAATAAAGGTTGGGAAGATAAATTAATGTTGACTTGGAATTTAAATTGGTTAATAATTGAATTTAAATAAGAATTGATTTGAACTTATTGATTTAGAGATTTTGAAAGATATGATTTATAACTTGATGGATAAAAAGGTGATTTAATGAATATTCTCAATTTTAAATAAAATTGAAACTGAATATTTAATATTGATTTAAATTATAAATTGATATTTTATTATTATTAAAATGATTAAGCGAATATTTTTCCAATTTGAATAAAATTAGAGTTAAATATTGAAATCTAAATGAAACTTATATTGAAAATGTTTGAATATTTAACTTTGAATCTTATTGGAATTGAAGAGATAGTTCAAACTCGATTTTGAAATCGAAAAATTGAAATGGTTTATTGAGAATTTAAGTTGATTTGAATCGATTTGTGGAATTGGATGAACAATTCAAATTTGGAAACTATTTCAGTATAATCTCTTTAAATAAATATAAACTATTTTTAATTTACAACTATTTTAATATATAAATTATTTTAATATATAAACTATTTTGATTTATAACTATTTTAATATATATATATACTATTTTCAATATCTAAACTGTTTAAGTTGGAAGGGTTATGATTTCAAAAGTGTTATGATTCCAAAAATGTCATGATTTCAAAAGTGTTATGATTTCAAAAGTGATGATTTCAAAAGTGTTATGATTTCGAAAGTGTTATAATTTTTAAAGTGTTACGATTCTGGAAATGAATATTATTTAAAGTGACTAATGATATCGAATTGATATGGTTTTGAAATGAATATGATATTTTGAAATGAAGTATGAACTATTTGAAATGAAATGACAACGCTGTGAAATAAGCGTTTGGTTGTTAAAGAGACCGGGATTGGATATTGTCATACTCTCTGCCAATACCAAAAACCACTTTAACAACTGTGTACGTGGTGGAGATTCCAAAACGAAGTAGGATGGTTTGATGATGATTCTGTATGAGGTATTTACGTAGCCCTGACTCCTGCGAGTCAGCTTGATGTGGCTAAATCAGGAGCCATGCCGGGCCAAGTGAGGTCATTCCTCCTATCGGACACATTTCTTCGATACCATTCTATTAATTTGTGATTTGATTGGGTGCACCTTTGATTTGGGAGTGTGTCTCGAGGTGGGCGGTAGTAGCTGCTATGCGTTACCACCAGTCCGGATCCGCAAACGGTATATCTACCCCGGGCATTGCCTCGTGTGCATTGTCGCATGCCTTATCGCGCCTTCTATGAGTTTGTTTTGTACCGTGCCTATAGGGTGTCCTTTGGTTAAACCACCAGTTTGGTGGAGCGTACGACATTGTATAAACTACGGGAATATATAAAATGTTTTAAGGGGGATATGGGTAACGCCTTAACGCTATTTTTATACTTTAATTTACTGATAGACATATTATAATAGCGTATATTACTACGTAGTAGATAGTTCCACGGATCCTTAGAGGATGGAAATCCCAAACATCCTTCAAGTTACTTGTATTTCAATTGACATTTCATTTGAGTTAAATTTACTGGTATAAGAATGTTAATCCTAACTCGAGTGTTTTGTGTTTTGCTTTATGCTCGGGTCAGACTGATTGTCACAGCATTTGAGACTCACCTTTGGAGTTTGGAGCTTTGCTTGAAGATCTGCCTTTGTCTATTTAGCTTTCCAACTACTTTAGTTTATTCCAGTTGTTTGTTCAGACTTGTTATTTGCATTTGTATTAGCAACTCCTATGTATTTGAGATTTTCTGTAACGACCCCGGAATTTTTTTATATTTTAATTAATAATTAATTGAATTTTTGAATTAAATTTGTGAAATCAATTGATAAAGTGATGCGAGTTTCCCCGAATTCAAATAAATTCTGTATAAATCATTTATAATTAAAATATTGTATATATATGTATATATGTGAATATATATGTAGTTGAGCATATATGAGTAAATTTGAAATTATATATATATATATATTTGATTTGAATTTAAATCGTAAATAAATGGTTTACAAATGAAAATATATAAGATATAAAAGTATAAAATAAATACATTGGATAAAATCTAAGAACAAATTAAAATATAGAAATTCAACTATATTACCAAATAAATATAAAAATAATTAGTATTAAATTTGGAAGTAAATAATTGAGATAGAAATAAATATAAAAATACATAAGATAAATTATATATAGTTAAACAAATTAGTTAAATTAAACAATATATTTAATATAGAGATTCATTTATATTACAAATTTAAAAATATAATAAACACACTAAATAAATTATAACAACATATTAAAATATAGAAATGCATTCAAAAATAATAAAAGAAAAAGAAAATATAATATAATCTCACTTATATTACAAAGTGATAAAACAAAACAAAAGAAAATACACATTCAAAAGAAATACAAATATATATAAAGTATAGAAGCTTGTAAAGGAAGCCATCATGTTATCTCAAACATTACAGCCGAAATGAAGAAAATTTTATAAATGAAAACATGGTACAATGCTAATTAATGCAGCCTCCAAATAAAAATATCCCTGTCCAAATTTTTGTACAAAATATAAACATTTGTACCACATTTCATTTCAGTTGAGAAAAATAATATTTATTATCCTTACAATATCACTTCGTTCCATTTTTTTGTTCACCATTATAAACTGAGAAACAACTGAAGTAAAAATCATTTATAATCAAACAAACTTCAGATTAAAACATCAAAATAAAATTTGTACAAGCCTGAGATCAAGAAGAAGCTTCAGCTAATAGTTCAAACCGGATTTCAACTTTCAAATTCAAAAAGGCCTCAACTTTTCAACTTGAAACTTATGGAAATCAAAATGTTCAAGGTGAGTGACATATAGTTGTTTAAATTTGAATATATACTCCCATTGTTCTGTTTGTATATACATATGCCAGTGCATCTTCTTCTCTGTTTAGTCTCAAAGTACAACCTAACAAAGAAAATTCAATTTCTCTTTTTCTAATCCATATCAGGCTTTAGTTTTAAAACAAAATAGTTGTGTTTAAGTATGGGTTATAATCTAAAAATGGTTTCGTGAAACCTAAATGTATATAGAATGAAAAATCAAATTTTTACAAAAAGAACTTTCATTTCTGGAAATTTCGAACTTCACAAATCATTGATTCAGGTATATAACTTGAATCCTCATAAAAAATAAGATTTTTAAATCTTGTTTGATGATTTTTAAGCAACTGGTTTAAGAGCAGTTTGTTTTTGCTCGAAAAATGAATTTTTATCAATTTCCGGTGACGCGTTGGACTAGGGAAGTCGGGGTTGCTCGTGATGGTGGACGAACCTACGGTGGTGGTAGGAAAAATGATCGGAGGCAGTATCAACCTCTGTGGCGGCAGCGGCGTTCGTTTTTCTTTTGTAAACCTAATTTTTAAGTGGTCGAACTTTTGATCACCGCGGTCTCAATTCAGCATCGAGTGGCGCGTGTCTTTAGGGGACGATGGTTCGGTGGTTGACGAAGACATGGCTGGAAGATCAGGTTGTCTGGTGGTCAGAGCGCCGAGAACGAGGTGTTGACAGGGATTGGTAGTGGTTCCAGTTCATGCTTCCAGGCTCGAGCTCGAACTCGATTTCGAATTCGAGATGATGGGGAAGTTTGGGTGGTCGCGAATCGATCTAGGGATGATCGTCGACTTGCTCGACGTAGTGGCGGTGCCGAAAGATCGCCAGCGGTGATGTGCATGTGCACGAACCTTGGGGTGTCAGCCTGGGTATTTGCCTGGGAAGAACGAGAGTTTTCCTCGTGTCGTACTCGAGTAATTCGAGTTGTTACTCGAAGCAGAGAACAGGGTGTCTCGGGTCAAGTTTTGTTCCAGGCTCTTCAACTTGAAACTGTTTCTTTTTTGGATTTTTAAACTAAATTTAAATTTTAAATTAAGGGTTTTTAAAACTGAGTGGTAAATCAAAGTAAATATAATTCAAGTTTGAATTGAAATTTAGTCTGAAGATAAATAAAGTTTTAAATTCAATTTGTTTAAATAACTCAAAAACAACTAAATGTTTGAAGGAATTTGAATTTAAAATAAATCTGAAATTTGTAAATGGGAAAAATTTAAACAAGTTGAAAATTAAAAATTTTAAATCTGGATTTCATTTTAAAACTGATTTCCAGATTTTGAAATTAATTTTGTTTTATAACTTTAGTGTTTAAAATAAGTTGAATAAGTTGAAATTTAAGAGAAAGATAAGAATAGTGATTTTAAACTGTAACAACCCTGAGATTGCAATTACCGAATGATGGAGTAAAATTATGATTTTAAGTTAAAAAGGGGCTAAACAAATTTTTGGGGAAGTTAAATTTACAATTGTTTGCAAATTAAAATATTTTGGGTTGAAATGAGGAATTTTTAAATAATAAGTGATTATGGGTTAATGGGCCAAATGAGACAATTACATGGATTTAATTAAAAACTAGGATGCTTATTAGGATTTTTGTTTACATGATAACATTGGAAAATAAACAAAGTCCTAATGGGTTTTAAAACCCCTTATCATGACCCATTAGCCTAACCCACTCCTTTATAATATCTCAAACCCATTTCATAACCCTAACCCTCCTCCTCTTCATAAATTCCTAAACCTAAATCTAAGCAAAACTAATGGCCTCCCTTTAGAAGACCCATCTCCATCTCTTCATAATTAGACTTGTTTAATCCTAGCAAGGTAATGCAATCCTAGGCCTAATCACCTTCTAATCTTTATTTTAATCTTTGAAATCTCTTTGTAATCCTTGGTTTTGTTCTCTTTTTAACTTTGAAGCTCTCTAACCACATCCTCTTTGCTTTGGAAAGTTGCACTTGAAGTGTTTGCTTATTTGCTTGATTGGTAGAGGTAATTACTATTGATTAGTAATTAATGCTAGTTGTAATATTGGTAATTACTATTGATTAGTGATTATTGCTAGTAGTGATTATTGCTAGTTAATTTTGGTGAAAATTTTAATGCCAAAAACTGAAAAAAACACTCCAAAACCTCAAAAACAACAAAAATTGATTGGTTGGAATGTTTCAGCCTGAAACAGGCTGAAACAGTGCACTGTGTGCACCAGAACAGACCTGGGTTGCACCCAGGCTGCAACCCAGGCGCAGCAGGCCAGCCCCTAGTGGGCTGGCACACAGTGAACCTCGCGGGTCCGCACTAGGCGGCCCGCTAAACTCCCCAGCCCGCATGGGCTGGGACTTAAGGTTCCCAGCCCAAGCGGGCTGGGACTTAACCCTCCCAGCCCGCGTGGGCTGGGACATAATTCCCAGCCCAGGCGGGCTGGGACGGTTCCCAGCCCGCGTGGGCTGGGATTTAATTCCCAGCCCAGGCGGGCTGGGATGGATCCCAGCCCGCGTAGGCTGGGACATTACTCCCAGCCCACGCGGGCTGGGACGGATCCCAGCCCGCGTGGGCTTGGATTTAATTCCCAGCCCAGGCGGGCTGGGACGGATCCCAGCCCGCGTGGGCTGGGACATTACTCCCAGCCCAGGCGGCCTGGGACGGATCCCAGCCCGCGTGGGCTGGGATTTAATTCCCAGCCCAGGCGGGCTGGGACGGATCCCAGTCCGCGTGGGCTGGGACATTACTCCCAGCCCAGGCGGGCTGGGACATAACGGATCCCAGCCCGCGTGGGCTGGGACTTAATTCCCAGCCCAGGCGGGCTGGGATGGAGAAAAAAAAATATCTCCCCAGGCCGAGCGGGCTGGGGCAGGCTGACGCGGGCCGAAGCCCGCGTCGAAAAAAATAATAATAATAATAATAAATAATTTTTTTTTAAACCGTTCCAGATTTTTTATCTCCACTTCGCGATGCCGCCACGATCGCATCCGAAGTCGGAATTCGACGTTTTTGGTCTCGTTGGAAAGGTTGAGTTTCGAACTCCATCTCCGTAAAATTTAGGCATCATCGGCATTCGTTTGGTACTTCGAATTTCGTGTCAAAGTTGAACTCTTGTCGCTGTTTGTAAACAGTGTGAATCTTGTTCTGGGTCCAACTTTGAGACGTCGCTGCTACATCGTCTCAACTCGGATTCCAGAAATTCTTTTTGCATCTTATAGTAGGGATGTTGGACTATATTCCTACCAGTTTTCATGTCATTTGGATTCAGTTTTCTGGTCCAAATAAATTGCCGAACTTGGGTTCGCAGCAGTTTTTGAATGGTCAAACACTTAGAATGAAAATCAAATATCCCTTCTGTTTCCAGCTTTTGAGCGCCACTCCGCGATGCCGCCACGTTCGCATCGGAAGTCGGAATTCGACGTTTTTGGTCTTGTTAGAAAGGTGGAGTTCCGAACTCCATCTCAGGAAAATTTGGACAACATTGGAGTTCGTTTGGTACTTCGAATTTCGTGTCGAAGTTGAACTCTAGTCGCTGTTTGTAAACAGTGTAAATCTTGTTCTTGGTCTAAATTTGAGACGTCGCTGCCACTTCGTCTCAACTCGAAATCCAGAAATTCTTTTTGCATCTTAAAGTAGGGATGTTGGACTACATGCCTGCAATTTTTCATGACGTTTGGACACAGTTTGCTGGTCCAAATATATTATCGAACTTGAGTTCACAGCTGTTTTTGAATGGTTACAAACACTTAAAATAGTTTTGATGATTTTCTGGTTTTCGTCGATTTCTTTGAGATTTGTCTCTGGATTTCGTACACGGGCTTTATAAAAAGGTTTTAAAAGGATTTTTCACTCCAAAATGGCTTTTGAAAATTATTATATAATATTATTTTAATTATTAAATTAACTACTCCATAATAGGAGACCTTTCAAAAGACCGTTTTAAAAGTGATTTCGAAAATCAATTATAAATCCGTTTTACACCATTATTTTCTATAATAAAAATCTCACACTCACTTTTAGCACGTCGAGCGAAGTGGAAAGGTGCTTAAACGGTTAGGAAATCTCCGGCCTATGGAAACCGTGTGTATTTTCTTTCCGGTTAATCCCCGACCTATTCGATTGATCGTTTTGACCTTTGGGTCTAGTTTACCGATGATATGAGGTAGACTTTTTATTGTTTGGAGTGTGAGCTTGCTATTGGTTAGGAAACCGTTTAGTGCGAACGTGGGGTATGGGACTCATTGTTAACACTTTACGGGTTCCTCTCCAAGAAGTTAGTGACACATTTGCCTCTGGGCGGCCAGTATTGGACCTCTGGGTCACCATGCCTCTGGGCAACCGTCTCTGGACACCTGCTCTATGGAGCAGTTTACTTTTCGGCGTGTGCCTCTGGGCCTTTATCCTTCTGGGAAGGATTTCGCCGTTTCGCGCGTTCCGCATCTGTGCGAGTGATCGATCACAACTTTACAGTACTTGGCAACAACGACTCTAGTCGGTGCACGTGCAAAACTTGTATTATCTGATGATTTTTATATCCATTTGAGTACCGCCATTTGGCGTTGGTTCTATGGAACCATACGATGTAAGTGCGATTACCTTGTGGATTCACAGTGTCTCTGGACACTGCTTTTCAGTGTTTGATTTCATTGATTTTTCAGTATATCCCCAATGCTCTTTGGAGCATCGATCTTTGCTTGGGCATTGATTACAGACTCTGGTCACTCTTGGGATTATTGCCTATGGGCATCTTTTTATAGCTTTGGCTACGCCGATGATATGAGGCGATTTTATTTATTCTACACTTTGGTGTTGATTTCTCTTTGGAGATTTTTATTGTTTATTGATGATTAGGGATCGTCATTATATTCATGTGGTTCATAATATACTTCTCTTTGGATAAGTACTGTTTTACTTATGTACCGCATTATTATATATCTCAGTTATTACTGATTGTTTAGCTAGCCTGACCCGAGTGTTTTCGCTCGGGTCAGACCGAGTTGTTTCAGGTTAGGTCTTTGGACTTAGCTTCTGTGCTTCCGCTTGGACATTATCTGCTATGCTGATAGATAGCGCTTTTATTTGTCCACTATTCCGCTACTCTCTTATTATTCAGACTTTGATATGTACATATTTTTGACTCACATGTGTGAGCAGTGGCTTTGTACCCACTTATGATATTTGGATCTGTATTGATGATGTATTGTTCTGGGATTTTATATCTGTTATGTGATTCTGTTCTGTGATGTTTTTATCATTTATTATTATGCTTTGTCCTGATAGATCTTTAGCCATTTGAAATTTTGTTATAAATATTTATTGAATATGTCGAACCACTTGAGAAAAATATATAGATACCATCCTTTCGACGTATTCTGTAGATAGTTATAGCTTGATTACAAATGGTCGCTTCCACTATACTCTATTCTCCGCTTTAACAGACAGTATTACTCCCATAATACTCTTTGTTACAGTGGGTCCCAGAGTGGGGCGTTACAGCTTGGTATCAGAGCCTGGTTTCAGGAATAAGCATAATAAACACAGAACAGATACACTTAGTACAATACATTTTCATTAGATCCGAATTAAATCAAATCCCTTCCTTATGTTTATTGATAGATAAGTTAGGAATATGTTTAGGAATCTGTTATATTCCGTAGTATTCCTTGATTAATTATCTATCATTGAATCATGTCTAACTCTAATTCCCGTTTGACTTTCAGTATGTCTGGAAGGGGAAGAGGGAGACCCACACGTCAGACCAGTGCTGCTGGGCTGTCCAGCAACACTCATCCAGAGGGCGTGTTCATGACCACCGACCAGATCATGGAGCTGGTTCGGAAT
The DNA here is from genome assembly GCA_030737815.1 of Allium fistulosum. NCBI lineage: Eukaryota > Viridiplantae > Streptophyta > Magnoliopsida > Asparagales > Amaryllidaceae > Allium > Allium fistulosum. The sequence goes on from CM060903.1 coordinate 881,842,248, forward strand.
TCCCAGTCTCATTCTCAGTCTCCAGCCCCAGTTGCTGATGTTCCGCGCAAGTCTGCTTTTGCGCGTCTCTGCAGTGATTTTACCCATCTCGGAGGGAAGCCGTTCAGTGGCTCCGAGAATGTCTTAGAGGTCCAGGCTTGGATTCGGATATGCGAGCGCATTTTCACTCGTATGGATATCCCAGATCATGATCGTGTTCTTATTGCTTCTAGTCAGCTTCAGAGTCGTGCCCTGGATTGGTATGAACTTCTTATTGCCGAGGTCGATGAGACTACACTTACTTGGGCTCAGTTTCGTAAGAGATTTGAGCTCAAATTCATTCCAGAGTCAGAGAAGAACTCCCTTGCTCGCCGCTTTCTTGATCTCAAGCAGGGGAAGTCCTCCGTTTCCGATTATGTCTCTTCCTTCGAGGCCCTGTCCAAGTACGGCCTTGAGTTTATTGCTACTCCTTATAAGAGGAACCTCAAATTTGTTGAGGGCTTGAAGAAATATCTGAAGAGGCAGCTTATGCTTCAGCTTGAGCTCTCATTCGAGAAGTTGGTCGATGCAGCTCTACATCTTGAGTCAGTCGAGATGGAGCATAGTGATGATGGTGGTGTGGGTGCCACAAACCCCACCAAAAAGAGGTTTCCTCCTGGCAAGGCTGGCTCTTCTTTTCAGCACAAGAAGAAGAAGACTGGAAGTTCCACAGTTCAGACTCAGCCTCAGACTCGTCCTCAGTCCCAGACTTCTGCTCAGCCTAGTGGGACACGTCCTCCGAAGAAATGCTTCAATTGCGGTTCCCCAGATCACTTTATTCGAGAGTGTCCCAAACCTCTCTATTGCACCTTCTGTAAGAAGGAGGGACACAGGATCACCACTTGTCCTATTGCTCCAGCTAGTGCCAAGCCTGGCAGGCTTAATGCTGCCAAGGCTTCTACCACTTCTGCTCAGCCTAAAGGTACACATCCTTCCGTTCTTGAAGGCTCTATTTTTTTTCATGGTAGATCTATTAGAGTTCTTTTGATACGGGTGCCTCTCACTCATTCGTATCAAAGGAACTAGTTGATACTTTATCTTTGGATGTTACTTGTATGGTTTCTTCACTAAGGATTGTGAATCCTATTGGTGGATCCACGACCCTTAGCTTGCTCTGTGAGAATATAGATATTGATCTTTGTGGCTTTTCTTTCCGTGCAAATCTCCACGTTATGGAGTATTTGGGCTTTGATATGATTCTTGGCATGGATTGGCTCATTCAGCACGACGCCAAAATTATTTGTTCGGAGCGGATATTATTCATTCATCACCCTGACTCGTCCGCTCCGTTAGCTATTGTTCTTCAAGATGTTGGGCTTTCTGATGTTACTTTATTCTCTCTTGATTCACGAGATGATGAGGTAGACATATCTCGTATTCCTGTTGTTCGGGATTTCCCCGATATATTCGAGCCAGTATCAGGCCTGCCGCCAAAGCAGGCCATTGAGTTCCGCATCGATCTCATTCCAGGCTCCCACCCAGTTGGGCGTCCTCCCACGAGGATGTCTACTAAAGAGAATGAGGAACTCAGGAAGCAGTTAGTGGAGCTTGAGGCGAAGCAGCTCATTCGGTCCAGTTCTTCGCCATGGGGTGCTGCTGTGGTCTTCGTTAAGAAGCCCGATGGCTCTCTTAGGCTTTGCATTGACTATCGCAAGCTTAATGAGTTGACCATCAGAAATCGTTATCCATTGCCACAGATAGACGATATGTTTGATCAGTTGAGCGGTGCGAAGGTCTTCTCTCAGCTCGACCTTGCCACCGGATTCCATCAGCTACGAGTCGCCGAAGATAGCATTCCTCTTACAGCTTTTCGCACTCGTTATGGTTCTTTTGAGTGGTTGGTCATGCCGTTCGGCTTGACGAACGCTCCGGCTTTCTTTGTCGATCTTATGAATCGAGTATTCCGGGAATACATCGATATATTCGTTCTGGTTTTCATCGACGATATTCTTATTTATTCTAGATCTGAGGCAGAGCATGCTCATCATTTGCGGATCGTCTTGGATACTCTTCGTCAGCATCAGCTTAAGGCCAAGCTCTCCAAGTGCCATTTTTTGGAGAGCAAGGTCAAGTTCTTGGGCCATATTGTATCATCTGAGGATATTTCTGTCGATCCTGCCAAGATCGAAGCTATTCAGAATTGGAAGCAGCCCGAGAACGTTCATGATATTCGCAGCTTCCTTGGTCTGGCGGGTTATTACCGTCGATTTATCAAGGATTTCTCTCGTGTTGCACTTCCCCTCACGACTCTGACTCGTAAAGGGGTTCGTTTTATTTGGTCTGATAAGTGTGAAGCTTCCTTTCAGCGACTGAAGGAACTTCTCACCCATGCTCCTATTCTTGTGGTTCCTGAGAGTAACCAGGATCTTGTTGTTTACACCGACGCTTGTGGTAGCGACCTCGGTGCTGTGCTTATGCAGAAGGATCGGGTAGTTGCTTACGCTTCTAGGCAGCTACGTCCGAATGAGGTTCGCTATCCTACTCATGATCTTGAGTTAGCTGCTATCGTCTTTGCCTTGAAGACGTGGCGTCATTATCTATTGGGCGAACGTTTCATTCTCTACACCGATCACAAGTCGCTGAAGTATCTTTTCAGCCAGAGAGATCTCAATATGAGGCAGCAGCGATGGCTTGAGTTTCTCGCCTCATATGACTTAGATATTCAGTATACCCCTGGCAAGGGTAATCGTGTGGCTGATGCACTCAGTCGCAAACACTCGGCAGTAGTTTCTATGATGATAGCCGAGTGGGATATTCTTGAGACTCTTTCTATGTGTGATATTAGAAATCGAGCTCCGTCTTCTAATCCTCAGATCTTGCTATTCATCTTGGAAGCTCGACCTATTCTATTGGATCGCATTGCCCATGCTCAGCGGCAGGATCCAGACCTGTTGCGATATATTCTTCTCCTTGAGTCGGGATCCAGTGATGAGACATTGTTGGATTATTCTATTGATTCTCATCGGTGTCTTCGCAGGAAGAACCGTATTTTGGTACCATCTGATTCATCACTTAGGCGTGACATTCTAGACGAGTGTCATCGCACTAAGTACACTATTCATCCCGGGTCGAGTAAGATGTATGCCGACATGTGTCGTCTATTTTAATGGGAGGGCATGAAGAGCGATGTTGCAAGTTATGTAAGCCGTTGCATGACTTCTCAACAGATCAAAGCTGAGCATCAGCGTCCATCTGGTCTTCTACAGCCGCTAGAGATTCCATTGTGGAAATGGGATCAGATATCCATGGATTTCATTGACGGTCTGCCTCGATCGAGGTCAGGCCATACTTCTATTTGGGTCATCGTTGATCGCTTGACCAAATCAGCTCATTTCATTCCTATTAAGTCCACTCGGACTGCTCCTCAGCTTGCCAAGTTATATGTGAAGGAAGTCGTTCGTCTTCATGGCATTCCTAGCTCTATCGTCTGTGATCGAGACACTATCTTTACTAGTCACTTCTGGAAGTGCCTACAGTCAGCTTTGGGCTCAAAGCTGAATTTCTCGACTGCTTATCATCCTCAGACTGACGGTCAGACAAAGAGGGTGAATCGTGTTTTAGAGGATCTTTTGTGCTGTTGTATTCTGGATTTCGGTGGTAGTTGGGAGGATCACTTACCGCTTGTAGAGTTCTCCTACAACAACAGCTTTCAGTCTAGTATCGGCATGGCACCTTTCGAGGCTCTTTATGAATGGCCATGTCGCTCTCCTGCTTGTTGGTTAGAATCTGGTGAGAAGCACCTTCTTGGTCCAGATTCAGTTCGGGAATCTTCTGAGAAAATTATTCTTATTCGTCAAAGAATGAAAGAGGCGCAGAACCGTCAGAAATCCTACGCGGACAGCCGTAGGAAGCCTCTTGAGTTCTCCATTAGTGATCATGTCTTTATTCGGATATCTCCCATGAAGGGGGTTGTGCGTTTCAGCTCTACAGGGAAGTTGGCTCCTCGTTATGTCGGACCATTTCCTATTACGGAACGCATCGGCCCCGTTGCTTATCGTGTGGCTCTACCCGCTCATTTCTCTGGAATACATGATGTGTTCCATGTCTCTCAGCTTCGTAAGTGTGTGCGCGATCCTGATTCTATTATCGAGCCTCATATTGTGCCTGATTTGGAGATCTCACCCAATCTATCTATAGAGCAGCAACCTCTTCGTGTGCTTGATTCGGAGATCAGACGTCTTCGAAACAAAGAGGTTCCGCTTGTGAAGATTCAATGGTCGTCTAATCCTAAGGACTGCACTTGGGAGACCAGAGAATTTATCGAGCGTACTTATCCTGGTTTTCTTTCATCTTCCGGCACGGGTGAGCATCTATATTTTATCTTCTGAATTCCTTTTGTGGATTAGATGTTATAGACGACTCCTATATTTAAGGAATTGCGAGGACGCAATTTCCTTAAGGGGGGGAGTCTGTAACAACCCTGAGATTGCAATTACCGAATGATGGAGTAAAATTATGATTTTAAGTTAAAAAAGGGCTAAACAAATTTTTGGGGAAGTTAAATTTACAATTGTTTGCAAATTAAAATATTTTGGGTTGAAATGAGGAATTTTTAAATAATAAGTGATTATGGGTTAATGGGCCAAATGAGACAATTACATGGGTTTAATTAAAAACTAGGATGCTTATTAGGATTTTTGTTTACATGATAACATTGCAAAATAAACAAAGTCCTAATGGGTTTTAAAACCCCTTATCATGACCCATTAGCCTAACCCACTCCTTTATAATATCTCAAACCCATTTCATAACCCTAACCCTCCTCCTCTTCATAAATTCCTAAACCTAAATCTAAGCAAAACTAATGGCCTCCCTTTAGAAGACCCATCTCCATCTCTTCATAATTAGACTTGTTTAATCCTAGCAAGGTAATGCAATCCTAGGCCTAATCACCTTCTAATCTTTATTTTAATCTTTGAAATCTCTTTGTAATCCTTGGTTTTGTTCTCTTTTTAACTTTGAAGCTCTCTAACCACATCCTCTTTGCTTTGGAAAGTTGCACTTGAAGTGTTTGCTTATTTGCTTGATTGGTAGAGGTAATTACTATTGATTAGTAATTAATGCTAGTTGTAATATTGGTAATTACTATTGATTAGTGATTATTGCTAGTAGTGATTATTGCTAGTTAATTTTGGTGAAAATTTTAATGCCAAAAACTGAAAAAAACACCCCAAAACCTCAAAAACAAAAAAAATTGATTGGCTGGAATGTTTCAGCCTGAAACAGGCTGAAACAGTGCACTATGTGCACCAGAACAGACCTGGGTTGCACCCAGGCTGCAACCCAGGCGCAGCAGGCCAGCCCCTAGTGAGCTGGCACACAGTGAACCTCGCGGGTCCGCACTAGGCGGCCCGCTAAACTCCCCAGCCCGCATGGGCTGGGACTTAAGGTTCCCAGCCCAAGCGGGCTGGGACTTAACCCTCCCAGCCCGCGTGGGCTGGGACATAATTCCCAGCCCAGGCGGGCTGGGACGGATCCCAGCCCGCGTGGGCTGGGATTTAATTCCCAGCCCAGGCGGGTTGGGACGGATCCCAGCCCGCGTAGGCTGGGACATTACTCCCAGCCCAGGCGGGCTGGGACGGATCCCAGCCCGCGTGGGCTGGGACATTACTCCCAACCCAGGCGGGCTGGGACGGATCCCAGCCCGCGTGGGCTGGGATTTAATTCCCAGCCCAGGTGGGCTGGGACGGATCCCAGTCCGCGTGGGCTGGGACATTACTCCCAGCCCAGGCGGGCTGGGACATAACGGATCCCAGCCCGCGTGGGCTGGGACTTAATTCCCAGCCCAGGCGGGCTGGGATGGAGAAAAAAAAATATCTCCCCAGCCCGAGTGGGCTGGGGCAGGCTGACGCGGGCCGAAGCCCGCGTCGAAAAAACAAATAATAATAATAATAAATATATTTTTTTAAACCGTTCCAGATTTTTTATCTCCACTTCGCGATGCCGCCACTATCGCATCCGAAGTCGGAATTCGACGTTTTTGGTCTCGTTGGAAAGGTTGAGTTTCGAACTCCATCTCTGTAAAATTTAGGCATCATCGGCATTCGTTTGGTACTTCGAATTTCGTGTCGAAGTTGAACTCTTGTCGCTGTTTGTAAACAGTGTGAATCTTGTTCTGGGTCCAACTTTGAGACGTCGCTGCTACTTCGTCTCAACTCGGATTCCAGAAATTCTTTTTGCATCTTATAGTAGGGATGTTGGACTATATTCCTACCAGTTTTCATGTCATTTGGATTTAGTTTGCTGGTCCAAATAAATTGCCGAACTTGGATTCGCAGTAGTTTTTGAATGGTCAAACACTTAGAATGAAAATCAAATATCCCTTCTGTTTCCAGCTTTTGAGCGCCACTCCGCGATGCCGCCACGTTCGCATCGGAAGTCGGAATTCGAAGTTTTTGGTCTCGTTAGAAAGGTGGAGTTCCGAACTCCATCTCAGGAAAATTTGGACAACATTGGAGTTCGTTTGTTACTTCGAATTTCGTGTCGAAGTTGAACTCTAGTCGCTGTTTGTAAACAGTGTAAATCTTGTTCTTGGTCTAACTTTGAGACGTCGCTGCCACTTCGTCTCAACTCGGAATCCAGAAATTCTTTTTGCATCTTAAAGTAGGGATATTGGACTACATGCCTGCAATTTTTCATGACGTTTGGACATAGTTTGCTGGTCCAAATATATTATCGAACTTGAGTTCACAGCTGTTTTTGAATGGTTACAAACACTTAGAATAGTTTTGATGATTTTCTGGTTTTCGTCGATTTCTTTGAGATTTGTCTCTGGATTTCGTACACGGGCTTTATAAAAAGGTTTTAAAAGGATTTTTCACTCCAAAATGGCTTTTGAAAATTATTATATAATATTATTTTAATTATTAAATTAACTACTCCATAATAGGAGACCTTTCAAAAGACCGTTTTAAAAGTGATTTCGAAAATCAATTATAAATCCGTTTTACACCATTATTTTCTATAATAAAAATCTCACACTCACTTTTAGCACGTCGAGCGAAGTGGAAAGGTGCTTAAACGGTTAGGAAATCTCCGGCCTATGGAAACCGTGTGTATTTTCTTTCCGGTTAATCCCCGACCTATTCGATTGATCGTTTTGACCTTTGGGTCTAGTTTACCGATGATATGAGGTAGACTTTTTATTGTTTGGAGTGTGAGCTTGCTATTGGTTAGGAAACCGTTTAGTGCGAACGTGGGGTATGGGACTCATTGTTAACACTTTACGGGTTCCTCTCCAAGAAGTTAGTGACACATTTGCCTCTGGGCGGCCAGTACTGGACCTCTGGGTCACCATGCCTCTGGGCAACCGTCTCTGGACACCTGCTCTATGGAGCAGTTTACTTTTCGGCGTGTGCCTCTGGGCCTTTATCCTTCTGGGAAGGATTTCGCCGTTTCGCGCGTTCCGCATCTGTGCGAGTGATCGATCACAACTTTACAGTACTTGGCAACAACGACTCTGGTCGGTGCACGTGCAAAACTTGTATTATCTGATGATTTTTATATCCATTCGAGTACCGCCATTCGGCGTTGGTTCTATGGAACCATACGATGTAAGTGCGATTACCTTGTGGATTCATAGTGTCTCTGGACACTGCTTTTCAGTGTTTGATTTCATTGATTTTTCAGTATATCCCCATTGCTCTTTGGAGCATCGATCTTTGCTTGGGCATTGATTACAGAATCTGGTCACTCTTGGGATTATTGCCTATGGGCATCTTTTTATAGCTTTGGCTACGCCGATGATATGAGGAGATTTTATTTATTCTACACTTTGGTGTTGATTTCTCTTTGGAGATTTTTATTGTTTATTGATGATTAGGGATCGTCATTATATTCATGTGGTTCATAATATACTTCTCTTTGGATAAGTACTGTTTTACTTATGTACCGCATTATTATATATCTCAGTTATTACTGATTGTTTAGCTAGCCTGACCCGAGTGTTTTCGCTCGGGTCAGACCGAGTTGTTTCAGGTTAGGTCTCTGGACTTAGCTTCTGTGCTTCCGCTTGGACATTATCTGCTATGCTGATAGATAGCGCTTTTATTTGTCCACTATTCCGCTACTCTCTTATTATTCAGACTTTGATATGTACATATTTTTGACTCACATGTGTGAGCAGTGGCTTTGTACCCACTTATGATATTTGGATCTGTATTGATGATGTATTGTTCTGGGATTTTATATCTGTTATGTGATTCTATTCTGTGATGTTTTTATCATTTATTATTATGCTTTGTCCTGATAGATCTTTAGCCATTTGAAATTTCGTTATAAATATTTATTGAATATGTCGAACCACTTGAGAAAAATATATAGATACCATCCTTTCGACGTATTCAGTAGATAGTTATAGCTTGATTACAAATGGTCGCTTCCACTATACTCTATTCTCTGCTTTAACAGACAGTATTACTCCCGTAATACTCTTTGTTACAGTGGGTCCCAGAGTGGGGCGTTACATAAACTCTTTAAAATTTTCCTTCATAACCAATTGTTATTTTAACATGTAAATTTAAAGTGTTAAGAAAATTTGCTTTAAACTTTATTAAAAGTAAATAAAGATTTATTTCAAAATTTTAATTTGAATTGAAATTTAAAACAATGTTTTCAATATATGGTAAATAATCATTAAATCATAAAAATGAATGAGTGACTTTAAGTAATGAAGATTTATGATTTAAAATTCACTAACGAATAAGTTTTAATGGTTAATTGATTTATAATCAAAAATGATTAATATAAGAAATTTTCTTTAAAAAAGTGATTAAAGAAATTTAATAGTTAATGAAATCATTAACTAAGATTATTTGAACAATTAATTAATGTGACTAATTTTAACAATGAATTTAGATAAATTAATTTAATAATGATCATGTGTGGAATCATTAAGCATAATTACTTAATATAAGTAATCAAGGAATTAATTTATTTAGTGTAATCAATTGAGTTAATTTGAATAGTTCAAGATTAAATTTCTTAAGTATAATTTAGAATAATCACTTGATAATTTGGGAAAATATAATTACTTAGAGAAGTAATTAATAGATAATTACTGAATATAATTAATTGAATGATGATTTGAAATTAGAGTAAATTATTTGTTAATAAATTAAAGGATTAATTAATGATGGTGATTAATTAAGATTTATTTAATAATTAAAGATTAATTGATTCATTAATTAAGAATGATTAGTTAATAATTAAGGGTTAACTAATAAAATTGAAAGGGAATTTATTTCAAATAATTTGTAATTAAATTATGATAATTAACCCAGATTAATAATTGATGCATCTGCTTTAAATTAATCAGTTGATTAATAAGTTTACTTGTGAATGTATGGACTTGACTGGATGATTGAATTGTTTGATATTCTGATCTATTATGCTTTGTGATATATTCTGATTTGTGTGTGATCTGTACTGTAGTTATTTATCTGGGATGAATGTAAATTATTATCTGTGACTTATATATCTGTGATCTGTGAATAAAAGATAAGCGTTATAGTTATACCGCTTATCAACTATATTTCTGTATTCTGATCTATGATGATTGAATGATGTTGCACTACTATGTGAAACCCCTGGACTACACCATACACACACAAATATGGATTTCACGAGGAAATCAGTTAAGTCACAAATGATTTAAATTTAATGTTTTTGAAATTGAAATTTTGATTTCAATTGATTTTGAAAATGGATTTGTGGTTAAATGTTAAAGCTTTAGAAAAGGAGTTTTAAGATAAAAGTTATTTTGAATAACTTGGTGAAGCTTCCAATTTAAATAATTTAATTTGAATTTGAATCCAAAATTTGGAATTAAATTCCATGATTGGGAATTTATGGTTAACGATGTTATAAATGTGTTTATATGAATTTAAACCATTTCAAAAGTATGGTTTTGAGAATTTAAATTAACCCAAAGATTTTAACTTGTATAATGAGATTAGATTTTCCGAAATTAAAACTATTTGTTTTCAAACGATAAAAGCTTTCATATAAGAAATGAAATTCCAATTTAAGTTAAAGGAATTTCAAGTTTGAATTGAAAAATGATTTTCCAAGTTATGAGTGAATTTTTTTGAAAGCTATGAATTAAATCTTGATTTAAAGATTTGATGAGTTAATCCAATTGAAACAGAAATCGATTTGGAAATCTATGAATAGATCTTTGTGAAACTGGGTGAACTTTGTGAATTGAACCTTTTTGTAAAAGATTAAAAATGGTGATTTGTTTAAACCATTCGAAAGGAAAGTTTTGGATAATAAGTTGTGACTTAATTGAAATCCTAATATCCATATGTTTTAAAATATTACGCTCACTATTCGATGTAGCCGGGAGAGGACTTTGTGTCATATATCCCATTCCGAATAAGTGATACGTCATATATGGATAGCAATTGAAGACCGGTGGTGAAGACTGGGTATTTGTGAGAACGATAGGATGACTTAGCGATTGTCTCTACACTGAGTCGCGCCAGTATAGAGATTTCGTAAGTGATAGGAAGTTTGATCGGGATTGTGAATACTCGGATTGCAAAGGCTTCTTTGGAAGTGCCTTCGGTTTTGTTCGAACCCGGAACAGACTTGTATGGTTGTATGTCTGACATTACACTTTGAGATATAAAGCTGATTTCTTTCAAATACATTTCTGTTGGTGGTGGAGATTTATTCTCTTAGCTTAACACCCTTCTCTGAGACGTAAGAGCTTAGAGGTTATGTAGTTGAAAGTTATCGGTGATATACTCCCAATTTGGTAGTGTGGCATGTTGAGTGTTGCTGTGTGTTGATGGTCATTTGCTGATCATTTGTTGATCAAAGCATGGCTTTGTGAAAAAGCGTAGCTCTATGGACGAGACCTCATCGAACCTCACAACCCGGAAATGGGTCGAAACAGGAAAGATGCGGCAAGGTTATGAGGGTCGCTCCCTTTAGGGTATGTCATTTCCTTCTGGAAAAGGGTGGTATCATGGTATGGAGCCCAAATACTTACTCATGTGGACACACTATATTTATTACTGTGTGATGCTGTTGGTTATCGAGCGCTCGGATAAAGGTCCCAAAGGATCGGGGGTGGCATACTCGAGTAGTAGTTACCTAGTGTAAAAGGTAACCCGGCCTTGTGTTGGTAGAGATCCGGGTAGGTTCTCGGGACGTCCCTCCAGAGGCGTACCCATTGACAGTAGGAAGTTCCTTAGCCTGACCATTTGTTGGAAATCCAATTCCTAATACGAACCCTGTACGGTTTTAGTTGTAGAACCTGCCATTTACTTATGGTGGTCACCACTGTTTAGATGGTAGCTATAGTAGGCATAGTTCGGAATGTCTATACTGGCTAAGATTAATATTATACTTTCGAAATGTTTTCACACTATGCACTAGTAATAATATCAAAAGAGTTTTACTTTTTCCTAGTAAGCATATTTGATTATCATAAGAAGAAATCTCCTCCAATTCTGCGTTTGCATTGTGTGTGTGGCGGGAGGTCTTATGGTAGTTTCATTTTCCAAAAGCATTGCAGATTTTAATGTTTAAAATTCTTTTGTGGTTTGCTTTAAAGATAAACTATTTTTGTTACTCACACCAGTCCCATGACTGACTCGGAGTTTATTGTTCCCTTCCTAAACTCTGGGTGCCCATTATTTTCCACACGGGCAGTCTAGAGTTGGGTTTTTCAGATAGTCAGGTTTAGTAGACTAGTTGGAGCTAGTTCAGTGTTTGGAGTTCACTCACGACTGACGTTGCTTCTCTTGGTGCAACGTGATGGTGATTCGAGCTGATGTTGGAGTTGTTGGACTCATTTTCTTTAGAGGATCATTTGGAGTTATCACTTCTGTTATTCCACTGTATCATTATTTATCTCTGATATTGTTGTATCATATTGATATCATTGTTGTATATCATTCTGGATATTGTATTCATTGGAATTGTGTATGATATCAGGTAACGTATCGGGTTTTGCCCGCTCGAAAATCAACATCCGTACTTCACATTGTACTAGAATGCCGCAGATTCGACCGTTCAAATCCGATTCGCCGGAGCTATAACAACATTAAGTAAATAACACAGCGGAAGAAAAGAATAATACATTGATATACAATATCTGATACAACAGAGTGATACAATGAATATCAATATACATCAGAGATATGATACAAGAAATAGCAGCGGAAAAGAAAAGATAACAACAGCAGCGGATAGAATATCTCCAATAGAGTGCTCCAATCCATAGCTAGCTCCAAATAATCTACTCAACCTGAATATCTGAAAGAACCCAACTCTAGACTGCCCGTGTGGAAAATAGTGGGCACCCAGAGTTTAGGAAGGGAACAATAAACTCCGGATCAGTCATGGGACTGGTGTGAGCAACAAAAACAGTTTATCTTTAAACAACAACAAAAGGTTTTAAACATTGAAATCCGCAATGCTTTTAGAAAATGAAACTACCATAAGACCTCCCGCCACACACACAATGCAAACGCAGAATTGGAGGAGATTTCTTCTTATGATAGTCAAAGATGCTTACTACGCAAAATCATCTTGATATTATTATTAGTGCATAGTGCAGAAAACATTTCGAAAGTATAATATTAATCTTAGCCAACATACGACCAGTATCGTATGCCTACTATAGCTACTATGTTCAATAGCAGGTTACCGCCACATTCCATAGCAGGTAATACAACTAAAACCGTACACGTCACGTATTGTTTCTTTGGATTTCCAACAAATGGTCAGGCTAAGGAACTTCCTTCCGCCGCATGGGATCGCCTCTGGCGGGACGTCCCGAGAGACAAACTGCTCTCTGCCAAACAAGGCCGAGTTACCCCTGTAACAGGTAACTCACGAATATGCCACCTCCCGGTCCTTTGGGACCTTTATCCGAGCTCGGTATCCAACATCACACATCATAAAGAAAGTGTATCCACATGAGTAAGTATCTGGGCTCCATACCATGACACCACCCCTTTCCAGAAGGAAATGACATACCCTAAAGGGCGCGACCCTCATAACCTTGCCGCAACGATCCTGTTTCGACCATTTCCGGGTTGTGAGGCCCTGACGAAGTCTCATCCACAAAGCTACACTTTTTCAAAAAGCCATGCTTTGGGTCAACAGATGATCAACCTATGATCACAAAGATAAATGATCAAACAAATGATCATATCACAAATGATCAAACACTGATCATCACACAGCAACACTCAGCATGCCACATTACCAAATTGGGATATATCGCTGATAAATTTCAACTACATAACCTCTGAGCTCGTACGTCTCAGAGAAGGGTGTTAAGCTAAGAGAATAAATTCTCCGCCACCAACAGAAATGTATTTGAAAGAAATCGGCTTTATATCTCAAAGTGTAATGTCAGACATGTATCCATACAAGTCTGTTCCGGGTTCGAACAGAACCGAAGGCACTTCTCACGAAGCCCTTGCAATTCCGGATAATTTCCAATCACGTCCGGACTTCCCATCACAAAGGGTGATAAAATCTCTATATCGGGGCCAGTCGATGCAGAGACATTCGACGAGTTGTCCTTTCGTTTTCGAAAATATCCGGTCTTCACCACCGGTCTTCAAATGCTATCCATATACGACGTATCACTATTCGGAATGGGTTATATGACACAAAGGTCCTCTCCCGGCTAAACCGAATAATGAGCGCAATACTTTAAAACATATGGATATTGGGATTTCAATTAAGTCACAACTTATTACCCAAAATCTTTCTTCAAATGGTTTAAACAAATTACCATTTTTAAATCTTTAAACAAAAAGATTCATTTTAACAACCTTAAATGGTTTAACAATTTTCCACATTTTTATCTTTTAAACAAAAGATTCATTCACAGATTTTCCAAATCGATTTCCATTTCAATTTAACTCGTTAAATCTTTAAATCAAAGATTTAACTCATAGCTTTCAAAACAATTTCATTTCAAATGGTTTAAACAAATCATCATTTTAAATCTGTTAAAAATAAACAGATTCAATTCATAGCTTTCTAAAAGAATTCATTCATAACTTGGAAAACCATTTCTCAATTCAAACTTGAAATTCCTTTACTTAAACTGGAATTTCATTTCTTATCTGAAAGCTTTTATTCTTTTGAAAACAAACTGTTTTCATTTCGGAAATCTGATCCATTTATACAAGTTAAAATCTTTGGGTTAAATCCAAATTCTCAAAATTATGCTTTTAAAATGGTTTAAATTCATACAAACACATTTTTAACATTTTTAACCGTAATTTCCAAACATGGAATTCAATTTCCAAATTATTTTGAATTCAAATTCAAATTAAATTATTTAAATTGGAAATTTAATTAAGTTATTTAAAATAACTTTTATCTTAAAAACTCCATTACAAAAGCTTTAACATTTAACCCAAATTCATTTCTAAAATCAATTGAAATTAAAATTTCAATTTCAAAACATCAAATTTAAATTATCTGTGACTTAATCGATTTCCATGTGAAATCCATATTTGTGTGGTTATAAGTGTGGTCTAGGGGTTTTACACAATAGTGCAACATCAATCATCACAGATATATCGATAAGCGGTATAATCGATAATGCTTATCTTCATTCACAGATTCATAGATAAATAAATTTATCAGTCACAAAGATTCACAATTACAATTCGATGTGGGTTTCGGATAACCAACTGGAATCCGACTCCCTGTCGCATCGAAATTCAAGTGCCGTGTTACGGGCCATGGGGTTTCATATTCACATAGTAATATATCACAGAAATAGAAATCACAGCTAAGTAAATTACAGATCACAGCATACATCAGGGTATATCACAAAGTATCACAATCAGGGATATCAAACAATCAAATCAATCAACAGAATCCAAACATTCATAAGTAAAATTAATGAATTTATCTGATTAATTTAAATCAGATTTATTTCTTATGAATTTATTACTAATCTTGGTTAATTAACTTCAATAATTTACAAATTATTTTGATTAATTATTCTTTAATCATTTATTAATTAACCATTAATAATTAATTAACCTTTATTTAATTCATCAACCTTAAATTATTAAATAATAACCTTTTAATTATTTAATTCACTATTTAATTAATTATCCTTAATTAATAAATTAACCTTTAATTAATTAATTACCATTTTATTAATTTTCCTTAATAAATTACATTAATAAATCCTTTAATTATTTAATTAATCAATTTACTTAATCAATTTAATCATTTATTTAATTTCTTTTAATTAAGAAATTATCTTTAAGTAATTAATTACCTTAAATTAATTAATCACATAAATTAATAAATCAACCTTAATCAACTTCAAAGTTTATTTCTAAATAACGGTTATATATATATTAAACCACTTTAAACTTAATAACTTTAATATTATTCATTTTGAAGCCTTTTAAAATCACATGTTAAATGATACTTTTGTTTTAAGGGAATTAAAAAGAGTTAGATCAAATTCCTTTTTAATTTCACATATTTAAATTATGCTTTACTTATTTAATATTTAGATTTACAAAACTCTATTTAAAATTTTAATTAAAAATCCAGATTCCATTTCAAATTGCTTTAAAATTTAATTACAGACAGGTTTTCAAAAATCGTTACAAACTAAGATTAACCCGAGGCAATATTCATCTGCTTCGAGTCCAACCCACCCTTACTTCGAGTCTCACTCGAAATAACCCGAGTACGCACTCGAGTACAAACTCACGATCGAACTGCTGACATACACACGCGCCACTGTGCACGTACACACCATATCGGAGCCACTCCGATCAAGTCGCCAATCACGATCAAGTCGCCCACGACCTTGCTGAAACCTCCGACCACCCAGCTTGAAGAAATCAATAGCTAATCAAAATCGAGCTACCAGCCTCGAACTGGAAACCAACTGCTCGCCTAAACTCACCCCGACCACGCGACGCCGACCACCTGGCCTCGCACCACCGCGACCACATCACCCCCAGACATCCACGAAACTATCCCCAGACCCTCGTCTAACTCGATGCACCCTAGAATTGTCAACGACCCATTTTTTTAACATGAACTAACCTAGGTTCTTAAACCCTATTTTGATCTCGTGTTCGAATTTTTGGGTTTTAAAAATCACATTGGTATTTTTCTAGTAATCATGAACTTCAAATCTTGCTGTCGCCACGAATTCGAGGCCTGCAATTACCTAGATCATCAGAATTTTGCAAATTTCTGTTTTCCGTTCAACTTCGAATTCCACGATAAAGGATAAACTAAAAATCTCGATTCTTTCTCCTAAATTCATGATTCAGGAAGGCAAACAAGATTTTGAAACCAAATCTCAAATCTCACTCAATTTAAATTTGAACAAGATTCGACCTTTTCCCTGTGTTTAGCATTTTCCAGATATCCCTTCTACCTTTAAAGCTTAAATATGATTTTAGCATTTAGATCTTGTCAATTGTTACATGATTTATTTAAACATCACATTCTAAAGATGATCAGGTAAGTAGATATGAAATTTCTTTTTATCTGTAGCCTGTAAATAGACAGAGGAGTATATTCATCCCTGTCATCAGTTATAAACCCAATCACACATTTATATACATACACACAGGCACAACATTCACACAGATTCACATCATAGCTTCCAATACGAATCCAAACATCAAGATAAAAATCAGGGTTAAGAGGTTTGCTCACAAACAAATATACAACAGGATCATACTTTTAAGTTTTTAAAGGTAAATGTTACTCACCAGATATGGAAGGGAAGAACAGAGCATCATTTTGAAAACAAACTTTGATACTTTAAAACTGGAAGGTGTTTGAAAGTTGCTACCCTGTTCTGATTTTCTTGAAAACTTTGCCTTGT
The DNA here is from genome assembly GCA_030737815.1 of Allium fistulosum. NCBI lineage: Eukaryota > Viridiplantae > Streptophyta > Magnoliopsida > Asparagales > Amaryllidaceae > Allium > Allium fistulosum. Next base: position 881,859,130 of record CM060903.1, read on the forward strand.
CAAAACTGGAATGCTCAGTCTCTTTTGTAAACGAGATGTAAACGAAATGAAATGAAAAAGCTAAAGCAGGTTGATAAATAGATAGAAGGATGTTTCACAGGCATTGTTTCTTGTGAACGAAAATGAAATGAGGCAGATAGATATGTGTGAACAAATATACAGGTTATTCTTTCTTTTGGTACAAACAGGTTTCAGAGATTTTTATCTCTATGGTGGCTGAAGTGTAGCATTTTGGGGCTGCATTAATTTGCCATGTACAAATACATATCTTTGCATTTATTAGCTTTGTACCATGTATATTTTTTTTATTTCTTCTTGACCTCGGCTGTAAATGTTTGAGATAAAATGATGGCTATCTTTTACAAGCTATTCACCTATACTTTGTTTTATTATTTTATTTTATCTTTTGTTTACACTATATCTTGTTTTCCCAGGTTGATACATTCTTTTGTATGCTAGAGGTATGGCTGCTAATAAATGAAGGCAATTAATACTTGTACTTGTTGTTTTTATTTTGTACATATCTTATTTCTTTTATACATACTTGCTCGGTTGTGCATGTTTGTGTTGAGATGATTGTGGCTTCCTATGCAAGCTAACTTATCATCAAAAATCTTTCTTTGTGTTGTCTGGACTCATACTTATGTATATAGGCTTGTTCAGCTTAAATATACAATGTTGTTATCTTTTATTTCATTTATTTTTCATTTGTTTTATTACTTTGCAATGTAAATGAAATTCTATTTTGTACAAATTCGTATTGATTTATCTAAGATGCATATCCTGTTTATTTATTACTCTTTTATTTTAACCTTAATTATCAATTATTAAATTTACTTATTACTATTTCAAACCGTAGCTCCTTTCAAAACACACATATTTGTATATATTTTTATAAGTAATTTGAAATGACAATTTCTATTTAAAAATAAGAATTCATTTATAAAGACATTCTATTATTATTTAACCCTATATTTATTTTTAAAACCATTTATTTACAATTTAAATTCAAGTCAAAATATATATTATTATTTCAAATTTAGTCAGATATGTTCAAATACAGATATATATTCTCATATATACAATACTTTAGATTTTTAAACGATTTATACAAATATACTTGGATATCGGGGAAACTTGCATCACCTTATCAATTAATTTCACAAACTTTATTCAAAAATACAATTAATTATTAATTTAAATATATAGAAAATTTGGGGTCGTTACAGACTTCCCCCCTTAAAAGAATTTCGTCCTCGAAATTGCCAAGGAGACACAAAGGTAGATGAAGAATATTTCATCAACTCAAACTGAACATCTATTCTGCATTTGGCTTACCAAATCAGAATATCGATAACAGATACAAGAACGAATCTGTTTAACACTTCACAAAATACTCGGGTAGTCGGGTTATCCAGATCTACGAAATATGCAGTGGCATTGGTCAGTTCAAAAGGATAACTAACCATTCGTAGAATATACTGGGTACCAAAGAATAGATAGATCTATGGATACAATTTTCAAAACTCTCAGTTTAGGAACTAAAGCATATCTATCAACCATAGCAATCAAAGCAACCAATACATCCATACAAACAATTTTGGCTCTGTTGGAGTTTATGTCCCATATTAACATATCGAATTTCTTTCTGGATCTACCAGAAACTATCGAAGAATTGAGAAAAGATGACGAACAAAGAGATGGATAGAGAAAAGATTTCTTCCTTGTTGTTACAGGATATTGACCATTTCATAGTCGTATTCCCCTGTCCCCTATCTCGTCCTCTTCTTGCACTCATACTCACTATCAGTGGATAGTAAGAGAATTTACTGAGACATTCGAACGGATATCTGAGAATTACTCATTCTAGAGTTTACTTCACTCTATCTCTAATGAGCTACTTAACGTGTTATACTCCTGAGCTAAAGTTCAACCTTAGCTCTGATACCAAATGTAACGTATCGGGTTTTGCCCGCTCGAAAATCAACATCCGTACTTCACATTGTACTAGAATGCCGCAGATTCGACCGTTCAAATCCGATTCGCCGGAGCTATAACAACATTAAGTAAATAACACAGCGGAAGAAAAGAATAATACATTGATATACAATATCTGATACAACAGAGTGATACAATGAATATCAATATACATCAGAGATATGATACAAGAAATAGCAGCGGAAAAGAAAAGATAACAACAGCAGCGGATAGAATATCTCCAATAGAGTGCTCCAATCCATAGCTAGCTCCAAATAATCTACTCAACCTGAATATTTGAAAGAACCCAACTCTAGACTGCCCGTGTGGAAAATAGTGGGCACCTAGAGTTTAGGAAGGGAACAATAAACTCCGGATCAGTCATGGGACTGGTGTGAGCAACAAAGACAGTTTATCTTTAAACAACAACAAAAGGTTTTAAATATTGAAATCCGCAATGCTTTTAGAAAATGAAACTACCATAAGACCTCCCGCCACACACACAATGCAAACGCAGAATTGGAGGAGATTTCTTCTTATGATAGTCAAAGATGCTTACTACGCAAAATCATCTTGATATTATTATTAGTGCATAGTGCAGAAAACATTTCGAAAGTATAATATTAATCTTAGCCAACATACGACCAGTATCGTATGCCTACTATAGCTACTATGTTCAACAGCAGGTTACCGCCACATTCCATAGCAGGTAATACAACTAAAACCGTACACGTCACGTATTGTTTCTTTGGATTTCCAACAAATGGTCAGGCTAAGGAACTTCCTTCCGCCGCATGGGATCGCCTCTGGCGGGACGTCCCGAGAGACAAACTGCTCTCTGCCAAACAAGGCCGGGTTACCCCTGTAACAGGTAACTCACGAATATGCCACCTCCCGGTCCTTTGGGACCTTTATCCGAGCTCGGTATCCAACATCACACATCATAAAGAAAGTGTATCCACATGAGTAAGTATCTGGGCTCCATACCATGACACCACCCCTTTCCAGAAGGAAATGACATACCCTAAAGGGCGCGACCCTCATAACCTTGCCGCAACGATCCTGTTTCGACCATTTCCGGGTTGTGTGGCCCTGACGAAGTCTCGTCCACAAAGCTACACTTTTTCAAAAAGCCATGCTTTGGGTCAACAGATGATCAACCTATGATCACAAAGATAAATGATCAAACAAATGATCATATCACAAATGATCAAACACTGATCATCACACAGCAACACTCAGCATGCCACATTACCAAATTGGGATATATCGCTGATAAATTTCAACTACATAACCTCTGAGCTCGTACGTCTCAGAGAAGGGTGTTAAGCTAAGAGAATAAATTCTCCGCCACCAACAGAAATGTATTTGAAAGAAATCGGCTTTATATCTCAAAGTGTAATGTCAGACATGTATCCATACAAGTCTGTTCCGGGTTCGAACAGAACCGAAGGCACTTCTCACGAAGCCCTTGCAATTTCGGATAATTTCCAATCACGTCCGGACTTCCCATCACAAAGGGTGATAAAATCTCTATATCGGGGCCAGTCGATGCAGAGACATTCGACGAGTTGTCCTTTCGTTTTCGAAAATATCCGGTCTTCACCACCGGTCTTCAAATGCTAACCATATACGACGTATCACTATTCGGAATGGGTTATATGACACAAAGGTCCTCTCCCGGCTAAACCGAATAATGAGCGCAATACTTTAAAACATATGGATATTGGGATTTCAATTAAGTCACAACTTATTACCCAAAATCTTTCTTCAAATGGTTTAAACAAATTACCATTTTTAAATCTTTAAACAAAAAGATTCATTTTAACAACCTTAAATGGTTTAACAATTTTCCACATTTTTATCTTTTAAACAAAAGATTCATTCACAGATTTTCCAAATCGATTTCCATTTCAATTTAACTCGTTAAATCTTTAAATCAAAGATTTAACTCATAGCTTTCAAAACAATTTCATTTCAAATGGTTTAAACAAATCATCATTTTAAATCTGTTAAAAATAAACAGATTCAATTCATAGCTTTCTAAAAGAATTCATTCATAACTTGGAAAACCATTTCTCAATTCAAACTTGAAATTCCTTTACTTAAACTGGAATTTCATTTCTTATCTGAAAGCTTTTATTCTTTTGAAAACAAACTGTTTTCATTTCGGAAATCTGATCCATTTATACAAGTTAAAATCTTTGGGTTAAATCCAAATTCTCAAAATTATGCTTTTAAAATGGTTTAAATTCATACAAACACATTTATAACATTTTTAACCGTAATTTCCAAACATGGAATTCAATTTCCAAATTATTTTGAATTCAAATTCAAATTAAATTATTTAAATTGGAAATTTAATTAAGTTATTTAAAATAACTTTTATCTTAAAAACTCCATTACAAAAGCTTTAACATTTAACCCAAATTCATTTCCAAAATCAATTGAAATTAAAATTTCAATTTCAAAACATCAAATTTAAATTATCTGTGACTTAATCGATTTCCATGTGAAATCCATATTTGTGTGGTTATAAGTGTGGTCTAGGGGTTTTACACAATAGTGCAACATCAATCATCACAGATATATCGATAACCGGTATAATCGATAACGCTTATCTTCATTCACAGATTCATAGATAAATAAATTTATCAGTCACAAAGATTCACAATTACAATTCGATGTGGGTTTCGGATAACCAACTGGAATCCGACTCCCTGTCGCATCGAAATTCAAGTGCCGTGTTACGGGCCATGGGGTTTCATATTCACATAGTAATATATCACAGAAATAGAAATCACAGCTAAGTAAATTACAGATCACAACATACATCAGGGTATATCACAAAGTATCACAATCAGGGATATCAAACAATCAAATCAATCAACAGAATCCAAACATTCATAAGTAAAATTAATGAATTTATCTGATTAATTTAAATCAGATTTATTTCTTATGAATTTATTACTAATCTTGGTTAATTAACTTCAATAATTTACAAATTATTTTGATTAATTATTCTTTAATCATTTATTAATTAACCATTAATAATTAATTAACCTTTATTTAATTCATCAACCTTAAATTATTAAATAATAACCTTTTAATTATTTAATTCACTATTTAATTAATTATCCTTAATTAATAAATTAAACTTTAATTAATTAATTACCATTTTATTAATTTTCCTTAATAAATTACATTAATAAATCCTTTAATTATTTAATTAATCAATTTACTTAATCAATTTAATCATTTATTTAATTTCTTTTAATTAAGAAATTATCTTTAAGTAATTAATTACCTTAAATTAATTAATCACATAAATTAATAAATCAACCTTAATCAACTTCAAAGTTTATTTCTAAATAACGGTTATATATAAATTAAACCACTTTAAACTTAATAACTTTAATATTATTCATTTTGAAGCCTTTTAAAATCACATGTTAAATGATACTTTTGTTTTAAGGGAATTAAAAAGAGTTAGATCAAATTCCTTTTTAATTTCACATATTTAAATTATGCTTTACTTATTTAATATTTAGATTTACAAAACTCTATTTAAAATTTTAATTAAAAATCTAGATTCCATTTCAAATTGCTTTAAAATTTAATTACAGACAGGTTTTCAAAAATCGTTACAAACTAAGATTAACCCGAGGCAATATTCATCTGCTTCGAGTCCAACCCACCCTTACTTCGAGTCTCACTCGAAATAACCCGAGTACGCACTCGAGTACAAACTCACGATCGAACTGCTGACATACACACGCGCCACTGTGCACGTACACACCATATCGGAGCCACTCCGATCAAGTCGCCGATCACGATCAAGTCGCCCACGACCTTGCTGAAACCTCCGACCACCCAGCTTGAAGAAATCAATAGCTAATCAAAATCGAGCTACCAGCCTCGAACTGGAAACCAACTGCTCGCCTAAACTCACCCCGACCACGCGACGCCGACCACCTGGCCTCGCACCACCGCGACCACATCACCCCCAGACATCCACGAAACTATCCCCAGACCCTCGTCTAACTCGATGCACCCTAGAATTGTCAGCGACCCATTTTTTTAACATGAACTAACCTGGGTTCTTAAACCCTATTTTGATCTCGTGTTCGAATTTTTGGGTTTTAAAAATCACATTGGTATTTTTCTAGTAATCATGAACTTCAAATCTTGCTGTCGCCACGAATTCGAGGCCTGCAATTACCTAGATCATCAGAATTTTGCAAATTTCTGTTTTCCGTTCAACTTCGAATTCCACGATAAAGGATAAACTAAAAATCTCGATTCTTTCTCCTAAATTCATGATTCAGGAAGGCAAACAAGATTTTGAAACCAAATCTCAAATCTCACTCAATTTAAATTTGAACAAGATTCGACCTTTTCCCTGTGTTTAGCATTTTCGAGATATCCCTTCTACCTTTAAAGCTTAAATATGATTTTAGCATTTAGATCTTGTCAATTGTTACATGATTTATTTAAACATCACATTCTAAAGATGATCAGGTAAGTAGATATGAAATTTCTTTTTATCTGTAGCCTGTAAATAGACAGAGGAGTATATTCATCCCTGTCATCAGTTATAAACCCAATCACACATTTATATACATACACGCAGGCACAACATTCACACAGATTCACATCATAGCTTCCAATACGAATCCAAACATCAAGATAAAAATCAGGGTTAAGAGGTTTGCTCACAAACAAATATACAACAGGATCATACTTTTAAGTTTTTAAAGGTAAATGTTACTCACCAGATATGGAAGGGAAGAACAGAGCATCATTTTGAAAACAAGCTTTGATACTTTAAAACTGGAAGGTGTTTGAAAGTTGCTACCCTGTTCTGATTTTCTTGAAAACTTTGCCTTGTCAAAACTGGAATGCTCAATCTCTTTTGTAAACGAGATGTAAACGAAATGAAATGAAAAAGCTAAAGCAGGTTGATAAATAGATAGAAGGATGTTTCACAGGCATTGTTTCTTGTGAACGAAAATGAAATGAGGCAGATAGATATGTGTGAACAAATATACAGGTTATTCTTTCTTTTGGTACAAACAGGTTTCAGAGATTTTTATCTCTATGGTGGCTGAAGTGTAGCATTTTGGGGCTGCATTAATTTGCCATGTACAAATACATATCTTTGCATTTATTAGCTTTGTACCATGTATATTTTTTTTATTTCTTCTTGACCTCGGCTGTAAATGTTTGAGATAAAATGATGGCTATCTTTTACAAGCTATTCACCTATACTTTGTTTTATTATTTTATTTTATCTTTTGTTTACACTATATCTTGTTTTCCCAGGTTGATACATTCTTTTGTATGCTAGAGGTATGGCTGCTAATAAATGAAGGCAATTAATACTTGTACTTGTTGTTTTTATTTTGTACATATCTTATTTCTTTTATACATACTTGCTCGGCTGTGCATGTTTGTGTTGAGATGATTGTGGCTTCCTATGCAAGCTAACTTATCATCAAAAATCTTTCTTTGTGTTGTCTGGACTCATACTTATGTATATAGGCTTGTTCAGCTTAAATATACAATGTTGTTATCTTTTATTTCATTTATTTTTCATTTGTTTTATTACTTTGCAATGTAAATGAAATTCTATTTTGTACAAATTCGTATTGATTTATCTAAGATGCATATCCTGTTTATTTATTACTCTTTTATTTTAACCTTAATTATCAATTATTAAATTTACTTATTACTATTTCAAACCGTAGCTCCTTTCAAAACACACATATTTGTATATATTTTTATAAGTAATTTGAAATGACAATTTCTATTTAAAAATAAGAATTCATTTATAAAGACATTCTATTATTATTTAACCCTATATTTATTTTTAAAACCATTTATTTACAATTTAAATTCAAGTCAAAATATATATTATTATTTCAAATTTAGTCAGATATGTTCAAATACAGATATATATTCTCATATATACAATACTTTAGATTTTTAAACGATTTATACAAATATACTTGGATATCGGGGAAACTTGCATCACCTTATCAATTAATTTCACAAACTTTATTCAAAAATACAATTAATTATTAATTTAAATATATAGAAAATTTGGGGTCGTTACAGACTTCCCCCCTTAAAAGAATTTCGTCCTCGAAATTGCCAAGGAGACACAAAGGTAGATGAAGAATATTTCATCAACTCAAACTGAACATCTATTCTGCATTTGGCTTACCAAATCAGAATATCGATAACAGATACAAGAACGAATCTGTTTAACACTTCACAAAATACTCGGGTAGTCGGGTTATCCAGATCTACGAAATATGCAGTGGCATTGGTCAGTTCAAAAGGATAACTAACCATTCGTAGAATATACTGGGTACCAAAGAATAGATAGATCTATGGATACAATTTTCAAAACTCTCAGTTTAGGAACTAAAGAATATCTATCAACCATAGCAATCAAAGCAACTAATACATCCATACAAACAATTTTGGCTCTGTTGGAGTTTATGTCCCATATTAACATATCGAATTTCTTTCTGGATCTACCAGAAACTATCGAAGAATTGAGAAAAGATGACGAACAAAGAGATGGATAGAGAAAAGATTTCTTCCTTGTTGTTACAGGATATTGACCATTTCATAGTCGTATTCCCCTGTCCCCTATCTCGTCCTCTTCTTGCACTCATACTCACTATCAGTGGATAGTAAGAGAATTTACTGAGACATTCGAACGGATATCTGAGAATTACTCATTCTAGAGTTTACTTCACTCTATCTCTAATGAGCTACTTAACGTGTTATACTCCTGAGCTAAAGTTCAACCTTAGCTCTGATACCAAATGTAACGTATCGGGTTTTGCCCGCTCGAAAATCAACATCCGTACTTCACATTGTACTAGAATGCCGCAGATTCGACCGTTCAAATCCGATTCGCCGGAGCTATAACAACATTAAGTAAATAACACAGCGGAAGAAAAGAATAATACATTGATATACAATATCTGATACAACAGAGTGATACAATGAATATCAATATACATCAGAGATATGATACAAGAAATAGCAGCGGAAAAGAAAAGATAACAACAGCAGCGGATAGAATATCTCCAATAGAGTGCTCCAATCCATAGCTAGCTCCAAATAATCTACTCAACCTGAATATCTGAAAGAACCCAACTCTAGACTGCCCGTGTGGAAAATAGTGGGCACCCAGAGTTTAGGAAGGGAACAATAAACTCCGGATCAGTCATGGGACTGGTGTGAGCAACAAAGACAGTTTATCTTTAAACAACAACAAAAGGTTTTAAATATTGAAATCCGCAATGCTTTTAGAAAATGAAACTACCATAAGACCTCCCGCCACACACACAATGCAAACGCAGAATTGGAGGAGATTTCTTCTTATGATAGTCAAAGATGCTTACTACGCAAAATCATCTTGATATTATTATTAGTGCATAGTGCAGAAAACATTTCGAAAGTATAATATTAATCTTAGCCAACATACGACCAGTATCGTATGCCTACTATAGCTACTATGTTCAACAGCAGGTTACCGCCACATTCCATAGCAGGTAATACAACTAAAACCGTACACGTCACGTATTGTTTCTTTGGATTTCCAACAAATGGTCAGGCTAAGGAACTTCCTTCCGCCGCATGGGATCGCCTCTGGCGGGACGTCCCGAGAGACAAACTGCTCTCTGCCAAACAAGGCCGGGTTACCCCTGTAACAGGTAACTCACGAATATGCCACCTCCCGGTCCTTTGGGACCTTTATCCGAGCTCGGTATCCAACATCACACATCATAAAGAAAGTGTATCCACATGAGTAAGTATCTGGGCTCCATACCATGACACCACCCCTTTCCAGAAGGAAATGACATACCCTAAAGGGCGCGACCCTCATAACCTTGCCGCAACGATCCTGTTTCGACCATTTCCGGGTTGTGAGGCCCTGACGAAGTCTCGTCCACAAAGCTACACTTTTTCAAAAAGCCATGCTTTGGGTCAACAGATGATCAACCTATGATCACAAAGATAAATGATCAAACAAATGATCATATCACAAATGATCAAACACTGATCATCACACAGCAACACTCAGCATGCCACATTACCAAATTGGGATATATCGCTGATAAATTTCAACTACATAACCTCTGAGCTCGTACGTCTCAGAGAAGGGTGTTAAGCTAAGAGAATAAATTCTCCGCCACCAACAGAAATGTATTTGAAAGAAATCGGCTTTATATCTCAAAGTGTAATGTCAGACATGTATCCATACAAGTCTGTTCCGGGTTCGAACAGAACCGAAGGCACTTCTCACGAAGCCCTTGCAATTCCGGATAATTTCCAATCACGTCCGGACTTCCCATCACAAAGGGTGATAAAATCTCTATATCGGGGCCAGTCGATGCAGAGACATTCGACGAGTTGTCCTTTCGTTTTCGAAAATATCCGGTCTTCACCACCGGTCTTCAAATGCTAACCATATACGACGTATCACTATTCGGAATGGGTTATATGACACAAAGGTCCTCTCCCGGCTAAACCGAATAATGAGCGCAATACTTTAAAACATATGGATATTGGGATTTCAATTAAGTCACAACTTATTACCCAAAATCTTTCTTCAAATGGTTTAAACAAATTACCATTTTTAAATCTTTAAACAAAAAGATTCATTTTAACAACCTTAAATGGTTTAACAATTTTCCACATTTTTATCTTTTAAACAAAAGATTCATTCACAGATTTTCCAAATCGATTTCCATTTCAATTTAACTCGTTAAATCTTTAAATCAAAGATTTAACTCATAGCTTTCAAAACAATTTCATTTCAAATGGTTTAAACAAATCATCATTTTAAATCTGTTAAAAATAAACAGATTCAATTCATAGCTTTCTAAAAGAATTCATTCATAACTTGGAAAACCATTTCTCAATTCAAACTTGAAATTCCTTTACTTAAACTGGAATTTCATTTCTTATCTGAAAGCTTTTATTCTTTTGAAAACAAACTGTTTTCATTTCGGAAATCTGATCCATTTATACAAGTTAAAATCTTTGGGTTAAATCCAAATTCTCAAAATTATGCTTTTAAAATGGTTTAAATTCATACAAACACATTTATAACATTTTTAACCGTAATTTCCAAACATGGAATTCAATTTCCAAATTATTTTGAATTCAAATTCAAATTAAATTATTTAAATTGGAAATTTAATTAAGTTATTTAAAATAACTTTTATCTTAAAAACTCCATTACAAAAGCTTTAACATTTAACCCAAATTCATTTCCAAAATCAATTGAAATTAAAATTTCAATTTCAAAACATCAAATTTAAATTATCTGTGACTTAATCGATTTCCATGTGAAATCCATATTTGTGTGGTTATAAGTGTGGTCTAGGGGTTTTACACAATAGTGCAACATCAATCATCACAGATATATCGATAACCGGTATAATCGATAACGCTTATCTTCATTCACAGATTCATAGATAAATAAATTTATCAGTCACAAAGATTCACAATTACAATTCGATGTGGGTTTCGGATAACCAACTGGAATCCGACTCCCTGTCGCATCGAAATTCAAGTGCCGTGTTACGGGCCATGGGGTTTCATATTCACATAGTAATATATCACAGAAATAGAAATCACAGCTAAGTAAATTACAGATCACAGCATACATCAGGGTATATCACAAAGTATCACAATCAGGGATATCAAACAATCAAATCAATCAACAGAATCCAAACATTCATAAGTAAAATTAATGAATTTATCTGATTAATTTAAATCAGATTTATTTCTTATGAATTTATTACTAATCTTGGTTAATTAACTTCAATAATTTACAAATTATTTTGATTAATTATTCTTTAATCATTTATTAATTAACCATTAATAATTAATTAACCTTTATTTAATTCATCAACCTTAAATTATTAAATAATAACCTTTTAATTATTTAATTCACTATTTAATTAATTATCCTTAATTAATAAATTAACCTTTAATTAATTAATTACCATTTTATTAATTTTCCTTAATAAATTACATTAATAAATCCTTTAATTATTTAATTAATCAATTTACTTAATCAATTTAATCATTTATTTAATTTCTTTTAATTAAGAAATTATCTTTAAGTAATTAATTACCTTAAATTAATTAATCACATAAATTAATAAATCAACCTTAATCAACTTCAAAGTTTATTTCTAAATAACGGTTATATATAAATTAAACCACTTTAAACTTAATAACTTTAATATTATTCATTTTGAAGCCTTTTAAAATCACATGTTAAATGATACTTTTGTTTTAAGGGAATTAAAAAGAGTTAGATCAAATTCCTTTTTAATTTCACATATTTAAATTATGCTTTACTTATTTAATATTTAGATTTACAAAACTCTATTTAAAATTTTAATTAAAAATCTAGATTCCATTTCAAATTGCTTTAAAATTTAATTACAGACAGGTTTTCAAAAATCGTTACAAACTAAGATTAACCCGAGGCAATATTCATCTGCTTCGAGTCCAACCCACCCTTACTTCGAGTCTCACTCGAAATAACCCGAGTACGCACTCGAGTACAAACTCACGATCGAACTGCTGACATACACACGCGCCACTGTGCACGTACACACCATATCGGAGCCACTCCGATCAAGTCGCCGATCACGATCAAGTCGCCCACGACCTTGCTGAAACCTCCGACCACCCAGCTTGAAGAAATCAATAGCTAATCAAAATCGAGCTACCAGCCTCGAACTGGAAACCAACTGCTCGCCTAAACTCACCCCGACCACGCGACGCCGACCACCTGGCCTCGCACCACCGCGACCACATCACCCCCAGACATCCACGAAACTATCCCCAGACCCTCGTCTAACTCGATGCACCCTAGAATTGTCAGCGACCCATTTTTTTAACATGAACTAACCTGGGTTCTTAAACCCTATTTTGATCTCGTGTTCGAATTTTTGGGTTTTAAAAATCACATTGGTATTTTTCTAGTAATCATGAACTTCAAATCTTGCTGTCGCCACGAATTCGAGGCCTGCAATTACCTAGATCATCAGAATTTTGCAAATTTCTGTTTTCCGTTCAACTTCGAATTCCACGATAAAGGATAAACTAAAAATCTCGATTCTTTCTCCTAAATTCATGATTCAGGAAGGCAAACAAGATTTTGAAACCAAATCTCAAATCTCACTCAATTTAAATTTGAACAAGATTCGACCTTTTCCCTGTGTTTAGCATTTTCGAGATATCCCTTCTACCTTTAAAGCTTAAATATGATTTTAGCATTTAGATCTTGTCAATTGTTACATGATTTATTTAAACATCACATTCTAAAGATGATCAGGTAAGTAGATATGAAATTTCTTTTTATCTGTAGCCTGTAAATAGACAGAGGAGTATATTCATCCCTGTCATCAGTTATAAACCCAATCACACATTTATATACATACACGCAGGCACAACATTCACACAGATTCACATCATAGCTTCCAATACGAATCCAAACATCAAGATAAAAATCAGGGTTAAGAGGTTTGCTCACAAACAAATATACAACAGGATCATACTTTTAAGTTTTTAAAGGTAAATGTTACTCACCAGATATGGAAGGGAAGAACAGAGCATCATTTTGAAAACAAGCTTTGATACTTTAAAACTGGAAGGTGTTTGAAAGTTGCTACCCTGTTCTGATTTTCTTGAAAACTTTGCCTTGTCAAAACTGGAATGCTCAATCTCTTTTGTAAACGAGATGTAAACGAAATGAAATGAAAAAGCTAAAGCAGGTTGATAAATAGATAGAAGGATGTTTCACAGGCATTGTTTCTTGTGAACGAAAATGAAATGAGGCAGATAGATATGTGTGAACAAATATACAGGTTATTCTTTCTTTTGGTACAAACAGGTTTCAGAGATTTTTATCTCTATGGTGGCTGAAGTGTAGCATTTTGGGGCTGCATTAATTTGCCATGTACAAATACATATCTTTGCATTTATTAGCTTTGTACCATGTATATTTTTTTTATTTCTTCTTGACCTCGGCTGTAAATGTTTGAGATAAAATGATGGCTATCTTTTACAAGCTATTCACCTATACTTTGTTTTATTATTTTATTTTATCGTTTGTTTACACTATATCTTGTTTTCCCAGGTTGATACATTCTTTTGTATGCTAGAGGTATGGCTGCTAATAAATGAAGGCAATTAATACTTGTACTTGTTGTTTTTATTTTGTACATATCTTATTTCTTTTATACATACTTGCTCGGCTGTGCATGTTTGTGTTGAGATGATTGTGGCTTCCTATGCAAGCTAACTTATCATCAAAAATCTTTCTTTGTGTTGTCTGGACTCATACTTATGTATATAGGCTTGTTCAGCTTAAATATACAATGTTGTTATCTTTTATTTCATTTATTTTTCATTTGTTTTATTACTTTGCAATGTAAATGAAATTCTATTTTGTACAAATTCGTATTGATTTATCTAAGATGCATATCCTGTTTATTTATTACTCTTTTATTTTAACCTTAATTATCAATTATTAAATTTACTTATTACTATTTCAAACCGTAGCTCCTTTCAAAACACACATATTTGTATATATTTTTATAAGTAATTTGAAATGACAATTTCTATTTAAAAATAAGAATTCATTTATAAAGACATTCTATTATTATTTAACCCTATATTTATTTTTAAAACCATTTATTTACAATTTAAATTCAAGTCAAAATATATATTATTATTTCAAATTTAGTCAGATATGTTCAAATACAGATATATATTCTCATATATACAATACTTTAGATTTTTAAACGATTTATACAAATATACTTGGATATCGGGGAAACTCGCATCACCTTATCAATTAATTTCACAAACTTTATTCAATAATACAATTAATTATTAATTTAAATATATAGAAAATTTGGGGTCGTTACATATCATCTATTTCTTTATTCCGCTGTGTTGTTATACTTAATGGTGTTATAAGCTCCGGTGAGCCAGATTCGGCGTTTGAATCTGCTGCATTTTGAGTACAAGTGAAGTACGGGTGCCGATTTTCGAAGGCCGAGTTCAGGATCGCTACATTTTCTGTTATATTTTGTTTCAAACCCTGTTGTTTTATATAGTAGCTTCATGAACTACTATTTATCTCTTCTACTGCTTATTGTTGTATTACTCTATGTCTGTGATTCTATGATTGATTTATTTACTATATATGTTAAGTTTTGCCAATTATAAATTAACAATATGTTGTTTTGAGCAATTCAAGTCTGACATGTGCGGATGCGAATGGTTCGAAATACCAGGTCGTTACATTTAAATTTCAAATTTAATCGTTCTAACTTGTATATTTTTTCCATACGAGCTCGGTTTTACGCGCGGTTTATTCCGTTAGGATGTTATTGAAATTCTGGACATTATGGAACTGGTTTGCACGAATTCTAAGACTGTTGAATTTTGGGCCATTATTTGGGTTTTAAATCGACTGAAAATCAAAGGTGAGTGTTTTAACCCACTCACGAATACTAAATTATCTTGTCTTAGTTAAATTAAATTTATGATGTGGTTAGAAATTGATTGGTTGTTGTTTGGTATATTTTAAATTATCATACCAGTTAAATATGACTTTTATTAAATTTAATTGCCATTTAATTAATACTAAATATAAATTGCTAATTAAACACCTCATAATGATAACCAATTAGTTGTTGTGATTTATTGGCTGATTTGGATGTTGAATTTGTGATGGATGTTATTGGTTGACGTTTTGGATGGTTGGATGTTTATTTATATCTCTACTATCCCTATGGGTTGAAATGATACATACCCGAACGATCCGATGGACTAGGGAAAATCGTTATGGGTTGAAATGATAAACCCGAGCGGTTTTCATTGGTTTGGAAATTTTGATTTTGAATATTGGTTAAAATGACATATACCCATATAATTTCATGAATTTGGATTTTGTTTGGAATTGAATTATTTGGAAGGGATTTATTCTAATTAAACTGATTTAGATTGGTATTACGAATTATTTGAAATCTTGTAAAATAATTATATTCACGTTATACACTTGATAGGAGATGGAAATCCCGTAAAATTTCTGAAACCATTGCACTAATATTTCTATCTTACTTATTTTGATTTGACTTACATAAGATCTTTTAGTTCTGACTCGAGTGTTTTGTTTTTCATTATGCTCGGGTCAGTCTGAGCTTTTCAGTGTTTGAAGACTATTTTCTGGAGGATAAAGACGAAGATTCAGTACTATTACTATTTATTATAATTATTGCACTGCATTCTGTGTTCCGCTGCATTATTTGTTTATTTTTGATGTATGTATAACTCTGATTTGAATTGTAAAAGTGAAATCAAATATTATTTGTAAAATAGCTTCATGAACTATTTATTTGATTATTATAATTTGTCGTTCCGCTGCGAGATTTTGTGTTTGGTTTTTTTCCTTCTTTTTCTCTTAATTTCTTATTTACCCCATTAACAATCCTCCCTTTGAATGGTTTGAATTAGACATATGTGGTTTATTGTCGATTTAAACTGTCCAAAAAGGTGGGTTGTTACACTGAGGGTGATTCCAAAATAGAAGACAGTAATGTGGAATGTCTGTTCGATCCCGGAACAACTTGCATTGATGAATGCTGGCATTGTATCTCTACATGGAGGGCAGTGTTAGCATTCTATGATGGTCTACTAGGACGAAGAAGGTAAAGACATGACCTCACGAGCCTCACAAACTAGAAAATGGCAAAAACAGGGTATGTAGCAGAGCTACGTGGTCTACTACCATTAGGAGCCACCATCTCATTCAAGATTGTCCATATTCGAGTTGTTTTGCACGCAAACACTGTGGTAGTATAAGGCCTCCGTGTCAAAAGAGGATGGGGTAATTCGGTTCGCTTTGTTAAAGGGGCATCCGGCTCTATGTAGCAGGGGTATAAGAAGTTCTTGTCAGACTCCGATGCATTTTCTAGGGTTGTACCATTGAAAGGTAGTCCCTTACCT
This sequence comes from Allium fistulosum, assembly GCA_030737815.1. Lineage (NCBI taxonomy): Eukaryota > Viridiplantae > Streptophyta > Magnoliopsida > Asparagales > Amaryllidaceae > Allium > Allium fistulosum. Next base: position 881,876,179 of record CM060903.1, read on the forward strand.
TGCCATAGTATGGAATCCAATCTCCAATATGTGCCTTCATAGTTTTGATTTTAGAGCCTAGTATGCTGGAATTTAATATGGTAACAATTTCAGCTATTTTGATATTTATTTGAAACCATAGACATTATTATATAATATCACTGGGTTTTTATAAACAAATGTTTTGGTTATCGTAAGATAAAAACCCGTCTGTGTTTATGTGCGGTGTGGTCTTATGAGATGCCTTTGATTTAAAGGTTTTTATAAAGTTAACGACTTATGCATTACTCACACCAGACCCATGTCTAACTCGAAGTTTATTTTCCCTTTTTCTTAAACTCTTGGGTGCTCAAATTTGAATGGGAAGCCAAGTAGTTCAGGTTTTTCCGCAAATTTATTTTGGAGGAGCTTGGAGCAGGTGGCTTCATTGATAGCTAGTTATTACTTTGTCTTCCGCTGTACTTTATGTATGTTGTATCAATTAGGTAGGGACAGACTGTTATAAATGTCCTTGGGTAGAATTTGTATTAGTATGACTCTGATGTAACATTTTTTAAATGACTTTGTAATATATTATGTTGAGTAATATATATTATTTCGTTGCATTGTGAGATTTTGTGTTGTGTAGTTTTCTTCTCTTCTATCTTTTCTTTCTTTCACCCCTAATGACCTGTCTTTCGAACGACTAAATGATCAACACACGAATACCGAGGATTTATTATGTGTCATATTTGGTGGTAAGAAAAGCAGATCGTTACAGAATTTAGAAGAATGCTAAAAAGAGAAAGTAATTTTTCTAGAAGTTCTGGTCCCACTGTCCTACTATTCCACCGTGCATCTGAAAAAATAATTTTTAGCTATAAGTCGTTTAGGGCAAAATTGAGTCCAAAGTCGCTTTTCGAGAATGCCTTTGGGTGGTTACTTTTGATGTTTCAAAGTGATAAGGATGGGCATCTATCACGCTTGTTGTGATGACCCGGGATTTTGGGCAATATAAATTTAATAATCTTTATTAATAATTTAATTGGATTGATAATCTTCCTTTATAATTTTAATTTAAATTGGTAAATTTAATCTTTTAAAGGCTAATAAATATTTAATTTGGCAATATCTATTTATATCTTTTCTAAAATTTAATATTGGAGGCTAATAAAGTTATATTCTATTTATAATGTATATATTAGTATATAGATGTATATATATTGTGATTTGAAGCTTTGTTTTAAATTTAATATTTAAAAAAAAACTAATTTAAGGTTAATTTTATATTTTCAAAATATAAGATAATTATTTTTAAAATGTGATAGTTTAAATAAAATTTAATAAAGGTTTTAATTTTTTTTCCTTTAATAAGTATTAAACTAAAAATGGTATATAAATTTATATATTAAGGTTTAAAATAAACTTTCTTTTTAGTACCTCTTTAATTTAAAGGGTTTGTAAACATAAATGAATATAAATACAAATTCCATATTACATAAATATAAAATATAATTACTTTTATAATAAGGTTTTAAACATAATTATGCAAGGGTTTTAACACTTGTAAGCATATAAAACACGTTTGGACATTTGTAAAATGATTTAAGCATGCAAGTACATTTGTAATGCAATAAAAAATACAAGTGGCATACTCTTTCTTAGTTAAAATTGAAATTTAAATATATATGTATTAGTAAGAAACCTGGCTTATATTTTCTCAGTTCAAATCTTTTTCTTTCTAAAACTTTTTCTTCTTCCTAAACTAAAATCTGGAAACCAAACTGAAATCAAACTACAAACTCAAACAACAACATCTTTCAAGCTTCATTTCAACTAAGCCTAGCCAAGTAAAGTAAGATCAGATTCAACTCTAACATCAAACGAAGATGCAAATTTCAGTTCAAATTCATTTCAACATCAGTTTCAGTTTCAACATCAAAGAATTCAAACCAATTAAGCAAATACAAATTCAAATACAAAGTTCCTGGAAACAAGAAATACTGTTCTCTGTTTTAACAGGTGAGTAAATTTTCTTTTAAAAACAGTTTTAAACCTGTTCTATGTTGTTATGTGTGATAAATATGTAGTAATATGGTGTACAATGTTTCATGAATGATTAGTATGAATGCATGTATATATAATGGTATATCTGTGAATTGTCTGTAGATAGGTTCAAATATTCTTCTCTGTTCTTATTTACAAGGTTCAATGTCATATAGAAAAAAATTCATATCTCTCTCTACAATAAAATTCAAGCTTTAATCTTTGAATGAAAAATGATTATTACTGTGTAATATTAATTCTAAAAATGGTTTCAAGAATTTTAATTTAGTGATTAATTAAAAATTTAGAAATGACAGTAAAAAATTATATACAAGTCAAAATTCAATGATTAAGATTTCATGCTTGGATATCATAAATGAATTCGTGTTAGAAAAATATGAATTTTGATAGTAATTTCAAGATTTTTAAGCTCGGAATTATTAGGAATTTTTGAGTTGATCGAATTGGGCGTTTTGGTCGATATTCGATGATCGACGGCAAAGGGTGGCGTGAAATTTGAGCCGGAGATGGCTGGGTGGTCGGCAAGTGTGGGAAAAATGTCGAAGTTGTTTATTGATGGCCGTGGTGGCCAGGTGTTGGTGAAGTAGGGTTTTATTACCGGTTTAAGTTGTCGATGTGGTAGGAGCTCGTACGGCAGCTAGGGTGGACCGAAGTGGTTCACGATGGGAAATTGGATTCTGGAAGGAGTGTCGAGGCTACGGTGAAGGTGGCGGAGCTTCTCGAGGCAATGATCATCGACGGCGAGATGATTTATCGAGTGCGTTCGTTCCTGTTTTTGTACAACGAGGCTCGTTTTCGATTTTGAGTTGTATCTTTGAATCTGGGTTTGGATTCGTTATCGCGTGGGTTCGTGGAGTTGTTGAGGAGCATCGCGACGATCGACGATGGCCGGAGTTGCCTGTGCATGTGCACGTGCATGTTGGTATTGTTCTGGTTTGTGCTGTGGGTAGCGTTGGAGAAGACGAAGGCGTCTCGGGTTGGGCTCGTGCGAGTGGATGATTGTCTCGAAGCAGATGGATTTCACGTGGACTCAGGGAAGGTCTCGAGTGTTTGAGTGTGGGGCTCGGGTGAGTATGCGAGTCTGGTTTCAAGTTTAAAAATTAAATAAAACCAAGTTTTAAAATGTTTAAAAGTTTTTAAGTTATTTAAACAATTTGTTTTCAAAGGAAAATGTTTAAACAAGTTTAAATGTATATTGGAAATAATTTAGTTTAAATAAATGATTAACTAAGTTTTAAGGTGAATTTAAAGTGAGATGTTTTAAAAGGAACGTTTAAATTGATTTTAAAATAGATTTAAATGAATAAAGAATATGAAATTTGAGATTTGCAAAGTTAAATAATTGTTTTATTTAATTTAAATCAAACATGTTTGAAAGGATATTCAAAGATTTTAAGTGTATTAAAATTAAGCGTTTGAATTGTTTTGTTTAAAAGTAAAATCATATTTCAAAATTTGATTTTTAAATGGGTTTTAATAAAGTAAGTAATTTGAGTTTAATTAAGGCTAAATAAATAAATTAATTAAATTAAAAGTTAATTACTTATTGTAATTAAGGATAATTACTTAATGAAGTAATTAGTGGATGGATAATTAAAGATTAAGGGATGATTTATTGATTAATTAATTAATGTAATTAATTTTAGGTTAATTAATAAGTCTAATTAATTAAAGATTATGATTAATTAAGTGTGATTAATTAGTGAAGTAATTAATAAATAATTACTAAATGTAATTAAATTAAGAAGAATTACTTATGGAAGTAATTAGTGGATAATTACTAATGGAAGTAAATTAAATGGAAGTGATTAAGGGTTAATCACTTAATGTTATTAATTAAAGGTTTTATTAATAAAATTAATTAAAGAGTTAATTAATTAATTAATTAATTAAAGAGTAATTAATTAATTAGAGAGTTAAGGTTAATTAATAATGTGATTAATTATTTGCTAAGGTAATTAATTAAATGAGTAATTAATTAATTAAGGATTAATATAATTAATTAAGGAATTAATTAATTAAGGTAAGTAATTATGGGAGGATTAATTACTATTATGATTAATTAAGGTTAATTAATGAATGTAGTTAATTAAAGATTAATTATTTAATTAACTAGAAGGTAATTAATTAATGAAGTAATAAGAGGATTATTAATTAATATAATTAATCAAGGTTGATTTATAAAAGTGATTAATTAATGGAAGCAAATGAAGAATCATTAATTAATGTAATTTAATGATAGTAATTAAAGGTTAATTACTGTATATGGTTAAGGCTAATTACTTGAATGTAATTAAAGTATAATTAATCAAGGAAGATTAATTAAGGAAGATCATTAAGAGATGATTAATAAATTGATATGAAATAAATCAATGAAGCAGGATTAAGATAATCCAAGTGATTAAAGGATAGTAATTAATTTAATTAAAGGTTAATTAAATTGATTTGGAGTTAATCAATTCTGCTTTTGAATGATTGGTTAATATTGGATGATTGATATTGGGTGATTGGTTGATACTGGATGATTGGATATGATATCTATGTGACATGCTGCTTTGTGAGATGAATGTTTGATATGAATTATCTATTGGGATAATGTGATTTATCTATTTGTTTATATCATCCTGAATATAAGTTTAAATGTTTAAACCTTTAAACAACTTGGACCTAAAAGATACATTTTGGATTTCGATGAGACCGGGATTGGGTTTCCAGATTTGGATATCCGAAAACCACATCGATCCAAATTAACGATAGGTCGTGAATCTCAAATGAAGTGAAGACTCGAGGTGTAAGAACTATATACCGTTATAACTCTGAGGGTGATTCAAAAATGAGTTTACGGAGATAGTACTTTCAGATTCGAGATGAAGATTCAGAGTGCAAGGGTTATTGTCGTTAACTCTGAGGGTGATTCCAAAATGAGTGCAACGAGATAATGCCTTCGGTTTCGTTCGAACCCGGAACGAACTTGTATGGATTGAATGCTTTCAGAACATCGTCAGGAGGACGATGAGCATTCTAAGATAGATGCGTTCTATAAAGGTAATCGTAGCCTCAAGCCTCATCAACCGGGAATGGCTAAAACAGGGGAGGTGCAGCAAGGTTTCGTGGGTAGCGCCCACTGAGAGCAAGATATATCCCTGTCTAGAAGTTCCTTTTTATTCGGCTTAGTGTGTGGTTGGTCGCGCCAACTACGGGGTTGTCTTGTTTGGAATTATCCTTAGATGGTTCCGGCTTTGTGTTGTAGGGGATTGGGAGTAATCCTCGGTACGGTGATCTAGGCCTCGTACTATGATGGGCGGTACCCCAATAGCCCTGCCATTGTATGGAATCCAAACTCCAATAAGTGATCGCGGACTTGATTGTATAACCCACTTTGTGGCTAGTATGCTGGAATTTAATAATGTAACAATTTCAGCTATATGAGTATTTATTTGAAAACCCTAGACCCTATTATAATATAACTGGATTTCCTATCAATGTTTTGGTTATCGTAAGGTAAAAACTTTTCCGTGTTTATGTGCGGGAAGTCTTACGAGATACTTTTTCTTTCAAAGGTTTTTCAAAGTTAAGTAATTTTAAACCGTTTACTCACACCAGACCCATGTCTGACCTAAGTGTTTATTTTCTGTTTTATTAAACTCTTGGGTACTCAATTTTGTATTGAGTAGTCGAGGGATTCAGGTTAGCTTTGACGAATCTATAGAGGAGATTTGGAGCAGGTGGCTTCAGCGTGTAGATATATTATGGTTCCGCTTTGTTAGTAATTGTGTCTGTATTGTATTGATGTATTTGAAATGTATGATAGACAGGTGTTTGTAACTGTCTAATATGAGATGTATAGGTTGTGTAACTCTGATGTATATGATACTATGTAATATTTTATGTGATATATTATATTTCATTCGTTCCACTGTGAGATTATGATATTGTTGAGTTTCTTCTTTTCTATCTTTTCTTCTTCTTTCCCTTTCTTTCTTAAATCATGATGCATCTTTCTGGGCTAAGAAAGTCGGGTCGTGACAGTTGGTATCAGAGCTCTTGGTTGAGTGAATACCTAGGCTCTGGAGTGGTGTCTATCTTGAGAGAGAGTATTTGTAATTTTTATATAACTATATATATATTTATTCTACCTATCTGTTGGGTTACCTGTTCGGGTTTTCCAATATAAGTTCTAGAGGTAGATGGAGTAGTGGTGGGTGAGTAGCACAACTACCACTAATGTTAGAAGCCTATTGTTGAGGTTGGAAGTGTATCTATCAAGACTGTAGACCCAATACCGTCTCGAGTAAGTTTGGTAGTATGGTGTAAGGATTTCTCGGATCTCTGAAGGAAATCTTTTTCAGGATTCGGAGTCCATTATTGGAGTGTAAGCTTGGTTGAGCTCGGGTGAGCGGATTTTCTAGAATTTGGATCTATCGGAAGTGCAGAAGCAAGTGATGGTATCTTGGCAGCTGTGTGATGAGACGCAGTATCTATGGATGTTCCCGAAGGAGATGTTCTTTTTGGAGCAAGATTAAGAAGAGTAAGTTGTTAGCGCTTGGTTTGGAGTCCTGAATTTCTTGAGAGATTGTCTGCCCATCTCAAGGGGTCTTTTGTGAAGATTAGTTGATGGTTTTGTAGTTCGAGGAGCCTATGGATTAGAAGTTTTTGGTTAGCTGTGGTAGCAGTTTCAGCTGGAGATGTTTGTGTGCCGACAAGAAGATTTTCTGGCTTAGCAGTGTTCTAGAGATAGAGTTTGGATGCAGCAATGTGGCCCGTTGCTCCGATGGTTCAGGAATCTTTGTGGTTCTTCTATCAGCAGTCCGGGTAGATGGTGAAGGCTTTCTTGAAGGGTTAACCTTGTTTGGAAAAGCTTAAGGCTCTTTTAATTGGTAAAGAGAGAACAGTTTCTTTGGAATCCTAACTAGGTAGGATCGCAAAAGTGACTTGCGATTTGTTTGGGAATTTATCTTGGGCAATCTTTTGTTTGAGATTGAGGCTTCTCATGTGGAAGTAGGAGCTACTGAGGTAGTCAACTGATTTTGGAAAGATCATATTGTTGATAGGATCTAGAGATCATCTTGTGCTTGGTTCAGATTTGTTTCAAGAAGCATCAGCAAGGGTTAAGCTGATCAGGAAGAGTTGAGGTAGCCCAGGATCGTCTGGTGAGTTATGCAGATATGAGACAAGGAGTTTGGGAATTCGGAATTGGAGATTGGAAATTGTTTAAGTTTTCTCCGATTAAAGAGCTATAAGATTTGGTAAGTTTGGAAAGCTAGCTCCGAAGTATTTTGGATTTTCCTGTGTTCTCGAGAAGAGTAGTTCTTTGATTTACAGGATTGAATGGCCAGTTTGGATAGCTGGAATTCATTGTATTTTGCGTATCTCTGAGGGAGTACGTGTATGATTCATCGCTGGTTATAGGATCTGTAGTTCAGATGGATTTGGAAGTTGAGCTGGACTTGAGTGTGATCTGATATTTTGTTCAGATTGGTGGATCTAGAGAAGAAAGGAGCTCTGGATCATAGTGGTATTGTTAGATTCTGTAGAGCGAGTATTCCGGTGATTTATACTTGGGAAACTCTAGATAGTATTATAAAGATCTATCCTGATTTATATTAGGAAGGTTAGTTAAGTTTGATTGTTTGATTGGTTGCTTTGGTTGTTAGTAACTAGATGATAGGTATGCTTTACTGATTGAGATTAAAATCTTTGCTGGGTTATTAAATTATCTTTGCTTTTAATTTCGGGGACGAAATTCTTTTAAGGGGGGAGGAATGTTATGACCCGGGATTTTGGGCAATATAAATTTAATAATCTTTATTAATAATTTAATTGGATTGATAATCTTCCTTTATAATTTTAATTTAAATTGGTAAATTTAATCTTTTAAAGGCTAATAAATATTTAATTTGGCAATATCTATTTATATCTTTTCTAAAATTTAATATTGTAGGCTAATAAAGTTATATTCTATTTATAATGTATATATTAGTATACAGATGTATATATATTGTGATTTGAAGCTTTGTTTTAAATTTAATATTAAAAAAAAAACTAATTTAAGTTTAATTTTATATTTTCAAAATATAAGATAATTATTTTTAAAATGTGATAGTTTAAATAAAATTTAATAAAGGTTTTAATTTGTTTTCCTTTAATAAGTATTAAACTAAAAATGATATATAAATTTATATATTAAGGTTTAAAATAAACTTTCTTTTAGTACCTCTTTAATTTAAAGGGTTTGTAAACATAAATGAATATAAATACAAATTCCATATTACATAAATATAAAATATAATTACTTTTATAATAAGGTTTTAAACATAATTATGCAAGGGTTTTAACACTTGTAAGCATATAAAACAAGTTTGGACATTTGTAAAATGATTTAAGCATGCAAGTACATTTGTAATGCAATAAAAAATACAAGTGGCATACTCTTTCTTAGTTAAAATTGAAATTTAAATAAATATGTATTAGTAAGAAACTTGGCTTTTATTTTCTCAGTTCAAATCTTTTTCTTTCTAAAACTTTTTCTTCTTCCTAAACTAAAATCTGGAAACCAAACTGAAATCAAACTACAAACTCAAACAACAACTTCTTTCAAGCTTCATTTCAACTAAGCCTAGCCAAGTAAAGTAAGATCAAATTCAACTCTAACATCAAACGAAGATGCAAGTTTCAGTTCAAATTCATTTCAACATCAGTTTCAGTTTCAACATCAAAGAATTCAAACCAATTAAGCAAATACAAATTCAAATACAAAGTTCCTGGAAACAAGAAATACTGTTCTCTGTTTTAACAGGTGAGTAAATTTTCTTTTAAAAATAGTTTTAAACCTGTTCTATGTTGTTATGTGTGACAAATATGTAGTAATATGGTGTACAATGTTTCATGAATGATTAGTATGAATGCATGTATATATAATGGTATATCTGTGAATTGTCTGTAGATAGGTTCAAATATTCTTCTCTGTTCTTATTTACAAGGTTCAATGTCATATAGAAAAAAATTCATATCTCTCTCTACAATAAAATTCAAGCTTTAATCTTTGAATGAAAAATGATTATTACTGTGTAATATTAATTCTAAAAATGGTTTCAAGAATTTTAATTTAGTGATTAATTAAAAATTTAGAAATAACAGTAAAAAATTATATACAAGTCAAAATTCAATGATTAAGATTTCATGCTTGGATATCATAAATGAATTCGTGTTAGAAAAATATGAATTTTGATAGTAATTTCAAGATTTTTAAGCTCGGAATTATTGGGAATTTTTGAGTTGATCGAATTGGGCGTTTTGGTCGATATTCGATGATCGGCGGCAAAGGGTGGCGTGAAATTTGAGCCGGAGATGGCTGAGTGGTCGGCAAGTGTGGGAAAAATGTCGAAGTTGTTTATTGATGGCCGTGGTGGCCAGGCGTTGGTGAAGTAAGGTTTTATTACCGGTTTAAGTTGTCGATGTGGTAGGAGCTCGTACGGCGGCTAGGTTGGACCGGAGTGGTTCGCGATGGGAAATTGGAGTCTGGAAGGAGTGTCGAGGCTACGGTGAAGGCGGCGGAGCTTCTCGAGGCAATGATCATCGAAGGCGAGATGATTTGTCGAGTGCGTTCGTTCCCGTTTTTGTACGACGAGGCTCGTTTTTTATTTTGAGTTGTATCTTTGAATCTGGGTTTGGATTCGTGATCGCGTAGGTTCGTGGAGTTGTTGAGGAGCATCGCGACGATCGACGATGGTCGGAGTTGCCTGTGCACGTGCACGTGCACGTTGGTATTGTTCTGATTTGTGCTGTGGGTAGCGTTGGAGAAGACGAAGGCGTCTCGGGTTGGGCTCGTGCGAGTGGATGATTGTCTCGAAGCAGATGGATTTCACGTGGACTCAGGGAAGGTCTCGAGTGTTTAAGTGTGGGGCTCGGGTGAGTATGCGAGTCTGGTTTCAAGTTTAAAAATTAAATAAAACCAAGTTTTAAAATGTTTAAAAGTTTTTAAGTTATTTAAACAATTTGTTTTCAAAGGAAAATGTTTAAACAAGTTTAAATGTATATTGGAAATAATTTAGTTTAAATAAATGATTAACTAAGTTTTAAGGTGAATTTAAAGTGAGATGTTTTAAAAGGAATGTTTAAATTGATTTTAAAATAGATTTAAATGAATAAAGAATATGAAATTTGAGATTTCCAAAGTTAAATAATTGTTTTATTTAATTTAAATCAAACATGTTTGAAAGGATATTCAAAGATTTTAAGTGTATTAAAATTAAGCGTTTGAATTGTTTTGTTTAAAAGTAAAATCATATTTCAAAATTTGATTTTTAAATGGGTTTTAATAAAGTAAGTAATTTGAGTTTAATTAAGGATAAATAAATAAATTAATTAAATTAAAAGTTAATTACTTATTGTAATTAAGGATAATTACTTAATGAAGTAATTAGTGGATGGATAATTAAAGATTAAGGGATGATTTATTGATTAATTAATTAATGTAATTAATTTTAGGTTAATTAATAAGTCTAATTAATTAAAGATTATGATTAATTAAGTGTGATTAATTAGTGAAGTAATTAATAAATAATTACTAAATGTAATTAAATTAAGAAGAATTACTTATGGAAGTAATTAGTGGATAATTACTAATGGAAGTAAATTAAATGGAAGTGATTAAGGGTTAATCACTTAATGTTATTAATTAAATGTTTTATTAATAAAATTAATTAAAGAGCTAATTAATTAATTAATTAATTAATGAGTAATTAATTAATTAGAGAGTTAAGGTTAATTAATAATGTGATTAATTATTTGCTAAGGTAATTAATTAATTAAGGATTAATATAATTAATTAAGGAATTAATTAGTTAAGGTAAGTAATTACGGGATGAGTAATTACTATTATGATTAATTAAGGTTAATTAATGAATGTAGTTAATTAAAGATTAATTATTTAATTAACTAGAAGGTAATTAATTAATGAAGTAATTAGAGGATTATTAATTAATATAATTAATCAAGGTTGATTTATAAAAGTGATTAATTAATGGAAGCAAATGAAGAATCATTAATTATTGTAATTTAATGATAGTAATTAAAGGTTAATTACTGTATATGGTTAAGGCAAATTATTTGAATGTAATTAAAGTATAATTAATCAAGGAAGATTAATTAAGGAAGATCATTAAGAGATGATTAATAAATTGATATGAAATAAATCAATGAAGTAGGATTAAGATAATCCAAGTGATTAAAGGATAGTAATTAATTTAATTAAAGGTTAATTAAATTGATTTGGAGTTAATCAATTCTGCTTTTGAATGATTGGTTAATATTGGATGATTGATATTGGGTGATTGGTTGATACTGGATGATTGGATATGATATCTATGTGACATGCTGCTTTGTGAGATGAATGTTTAATATGAATTATCTATTGTGATAATGTGATTTATCTATCTGTTTATATCATCCTGAATATAAGTTTAAATGTTTAAACCTTTAAACAACTTGGACCTAAAAGATACGTTTTGGATTTCGATGAGACCGGGATCGGGTTTCCAGATTTGGATATCCGAAAACCACATCGATCCAAATTAACGATAGGTCGTGAATCTCAAATGAAGTGAAGACTCGAGGTGTAAGAACTATATACCGTTATAACTCTGAGGGTGATTCCAAAATGAGTTTACGGAGATAGTACTTTCAGATTCGAGATGAAGATTCAGAGTGCAAGGGTTATTGTCGTTAACTCTGAGGGTGATTCCAAAATGAGTGTAACGAGATAATGCCTTCGGTTTCGTTCGAACCCGGAACGAACTTGTATGAGTTGAATGCTTTCAGAACATCGTCAGGAGGACGATGAGCATTCTAAGATAGATGTGTTCTATAAAGGTAATTGTAGCCTCAAGCCTCATCAACCGGGAATGGCTAAAACAGGGGAGGTGCAGCAAGGTTTCGTGGGTAGCGCCCACTGAGAGCAAGATATATCCTTGTCTAGAAGTTCCTTTTTATTCGGCTTAGTGTGTGGTTGGTCGCGCCAACTACGGGGTTGTCTTGTTTGGAATTATCCTTAGATGGTTCCGGCTTTGTGTTGTAGGGGATTGGGAGTAATCCTCGGTACGGTGATCTAGGCCCCGTACTGTGACAGGCGGTACCCCAGTAGCCCTGCCATTGTATGGAATCCAAACTCCAATAAGTGATCGCGGACTTGATTGTATAACCCACTTTGTGGCTAGTATGCTGGAATTTAATAATGTAACAATTTCAGCTATATGAGTATTTATTTGAAAACCCTAGACCCTATTATAATATAACTGGATTTCCTATCAATGTTTTGGTTATCGTAAGGTAAAAACTTTTCCGTGTTTATGTGCGGGAAGTCTTACGAGATACTTTTTCTTTCAAAGGTTTTTCAAAGTTAAGTAATTTTAAACCGTTTACTCACACCAGACCCATGTCTGACCCAAGTGTTTATTTTCTATTTTATTAAACTCTTGGGTACTCAATTTTGTATTGAGTAGTCAAGGGATTTAGGTTAGCTTTGAAGAATCTATAGAGGAGATTTGGAGCAAGTGGCTTCAGCATGTAGATATATTATGGTTCCGCTGTGTTAGTAATTGTGTCTGTATTGTATTGATGTATTTGAAATGTATGATAGACAGGTGTTTATAACTGTCTAATATGAGATGTATAGGTTGTGTAACTCTGATGTATATGATACTATTTAATATTTTATGTGATATATTATATTTCATTCGTTCCGTTGTGTGATTCTGATATTGTTGAGTTTCTTCTTTTCTATCTTTTCTTCTTCTATCCCTTTCTTTCTTAAATCATGATGCGTCTTTCTGGGCTAAGAAAGTCGGGTCATGACACTTGTGCACTAGTTTTCTACAGGCAAAACACTAGAGAGGTTTGCGACAAACTTTCAGGATGTGAGAGACGTCCCCACAATGGAAACATAACCTTCTACCTAGCTTGGGGCGAATCCATTGATCAAGTCAATTATGTAGATTCTGAGTAGCGGTTGAAGTGTTGCTGGGATGTATAAAAGAGATCTTGCTACTTGCGCGTATATACATTCATCAAGATTTGAAAGTGAGCGCAAATTGGGATTGCCATTGAAAAAAGAGAGATGACCGTTGTGCCATTATTGGAAAAGAAAGAAAGAGTAGAAACTCTATGTTTTCATGAATTAGTTACTTGTTATGTACTCCAAATTAGTTACTTAATTAATTATATCATGGTATAGAAAAGTATATAAAAGAAAACAATCACCATTACTACTAATAAGATTGACTATAAAGTTAGATATATATAATGAACTACATAATTGTCCATGAAGCACACAACTAACTATTTTACAACTAATACAAGCAAAAAACATCATATTCTACTATGCCACCATAATCAATCATCATAAATATAGGGCATCACATAAATCCAATAATACTCAATGTCAACCCAAAACATCAAATAAATCAACAACAGATACCGTCAAATGTGTACTAATCATCCATCACTCATCAATGGTAACTAAATATAAATAATACAAATGTGTACTAATCACTCCAATTAGTAACACAACATCAACTATATCAAACGTGTATTATTTACTCTATATTAGCACCACAAACATCAATGTCATCAACACAATAAAACCATAACTAACTACACAACTTCCATATAGTAATAATGAAAAAATATCACATAACTCGTCTTAATAAGATTCCATCTCTACACAACAAATATATATGATAATTCAAACAACAATTAATCACATATGTCACCACAATCCAAAATAATGCATCTAGACCTATTATTTGTTCTTAAGCATAAAAGCGTCTTATCATTGCTTATTAAAAAATGCACTTACCATTATTATTTCCGAAAAACAATAATATTTCCTAAAAATAATAATATATTTTAAAAGTCCTTTATTTCTAAAATATCACTTTAAATATCTCAACACATCGTTATTCAATCAGAATAGTAATTTATGTCGAATTATTTTCAAAAACAATAATATGAATACTTTACGTCAAGTTAATAATATTTACTCAAATTTACTTGTTCTCTTTCACAACAAATTTATTACTGTTTAACTCAGTGCTATTAAGATTCTGCATTCAATCTCAAAAACTACATTTTTGTAACGACCAGGAATTTCACTGCTTTGATTAGTGAATATTTAATTAATTTAAATATTCAATATATATGTTTTGTAATGAAAATAAACTCATTTTAATTGATTAATAATGATGGTAAAATTGTTTTCAATTTTTTTTACCAAATTAAATAGTACGTAGAAAAACAGAAAATGTAACTGAAAAACGTCTTCCGAAATTTCGACCTTTGGACACCAAAAAGTTATCGGGAACATTGTTCGTCTTTGTGCACTATATGTACATATATATAAGAGTTAATTAACTAGATAATAATACACTAAGAATATCTTATGTAATTTGGATTAGTAAGTGATGTGACAAGACCTAGTTTTAAGAATAATAAACATTTTATATAAATATATATAGTATTGTCACATCTTAGATCTGTTATCATTAAGCATGATTATCTATTGTCACATCTTAGTTAATTAATAATTAAACTTATATATATAAAAAAAGTGATGTGACTAAACATAATAATTATATATATATATAAATAAAGTGATGTGACTAAACATAATAATTATATATATATAAAAGAAAGTGATGTGACTAAACATAATTATATATATATTTATATATATAATAGTGATGTGATTAAACATAATTATATATATATATATATTATAAATGATTTGTGAAGTTACTTGATAAAGTGATTAGGTGTGAAATCTTGCCTATAACTAGCCCATATGTTTCTCCATTTTTCCTCCTCTTTCCACCAACCTTTTCTTCTGCATTTCTAGATCAAATGGAGATTTTATTTTTTTGAAACCTTGTGAAATTTTAATGGCTACAACATTCTAGTTAACCACTTTTTCAAATTTCAACAATAGCTATGTCAAAATGCCCAATCTTTGGAAAGCAAGTTTTCACCCAGAATTCAAAGTCCGAAAATTAGCCTTCTTCTTTTGATCATAACTACTTCAAAAAAAATTGAAAATGAGTGATTCGTTTTCTGAAATGGTAGAAAAAAGAAATTCCAATAACTTTATCTTTCAATGCTTTTTGAAATTCCGTGAGTAGGTAGCCAAAAAAATCAGTTGCAAAATGACATATTTTCGGGTTTATTATTGAGAATTCGATGTTTATCTGAAGTCGCTCCACCTTACCAAAACAAGTCGCACTTCCTCTTCCCTTCAATGCCGAGCCTACCTAGTGCATTCAGAGTTCAAGACTCCATCTGTTGCTTAGGAATGGAAGTGCTATGTCATACTCTAATTTAGCGAGAGTTTGGATAGCTTTCGGTGAGTAAATTCCTAATCTTTTGGAAAGAACTTTCCTTTATATGTTGTGTTGATCCTTAGCTATATGTATGTTATATGTATGTTGGATCTTGTCATGTTTGAGTGTGATGATAAGTGCAAATTTATGGGTCAGTGTTAGCTCGAATGGATGTGTTATTACAAAGTTAGTAATTGTATATATATTGGTATATGTATACAATTTGTTGTATGCATGTGATGTGTAAATATAAAAGGGTTGATAATGAACTTGACTATAGTCATTATGGGTTGAAAACAAAGTTGAAACTTTGTATGTAGTCGCGACGGATTTGAGGTCGGATTTGAAATCAAACTCGTTTCAAGAGTTTAAAGTTTAGATTGTGGTTAAAGTTTGCGTAACTGGTTTTAAAGTGTGGAAATTTATGAAGGTATGTTTCAATCATGAAATAGTATGATTTTAGTAAAGTGGCTTCGCTTAAAGGTGGGTTAGTGCAAACTGCACTCATAGCGACAGTCGCTATGGATGCAGTTTGGTAAAGGTTTGAATTTCTATTTGAAATTTGTTTTATTTTGAAATTAGTTTACTAAGTTTTTCAAACTTAATTAGTAATATTGAAAAGTAATTAAGTTGTAATATAATTAATTAATTAGTTAATTAAAAGGTAATTAGCATCTAATTGGTAATTAAGAAGGTGATTAGAGGTTAATCATCACTTAAGTTAAGTTAATGACTATTAATTGATTTATAAAGTTGTAATTAGTGATTATTGGGGTTAAGAAGTAATTAAGTGATTAATAATTATTTAATTAAGATTAATGGTTAATTAATTATTTATTCAATTAATGGGTTGTTTAATTAATATTTAATTAATTAGGGTTTAACTCTTAAATAATTTGGTTTAACCTTAACAAAGTTGCATTAGGAAGTTAATTAGTACTTAATTAAGTTCATTAAGCCTAATTAGAGTAATTATGATTTAATCTTGATTTAAATTGGATTATGTAACGACCCGGATTTCTCGTCGTTTGATTTTCAATATTTAAATGATTTAAATATTGAATTTGGAATTTTAATTTAGTTAATGAGTTTTTAAAACTGAAAGTTCAAGTGAATTCATAAATTTTGGAAATTGTCGATTTAATCGACGAGTTTAAATAGCGATCCGGGGCACAATCTCAGAATTCGACGAAACTAGTTCCATTGGATCCATAATAGTGTACTATTTTCAAATTTCAAATTTTGTAACGTTTGGATTTACCGTTTGGTCGTACGGGCTAGAAACGCCTAGAAATAATTTAATGGAATTTAATTTAAATAGACAATACAAAAGGCTATCTTCCGCATACGATCGAATTAAACCCCGAAACTCATTCCATTGGGTTTGGAATAGCGGTATAACATTATAAACGCCGGGCGGTAGCCTAAATAGTGGTTTGAAATTGCGAGGTACGTAACGGGATAATTTCTATATTCAAAAATTTATAAAATCTAATCATGGTCAGACTCAGTCAAACTCTACTTTCTGAAAACACATTACCCTATCATTCCTATGAAGCCGACCTAGGATTTCTTTCTGTTTTTCGGCTGCCTTCATTTTGTTTAAAACCGCTTCCTTCTCTTAAACGAAAATGAGTTCATTTATTTTAAAAAAAAAATAAGAAGATACGAAATCAAAATCGCAAAATTGACCTTAGTTTTCCCTTTCCTCCCAAACGAAAACAATTCGAAGAAGAATATATATACGCAACCTAGTCGTGATACCTCTGGTGTTCGATTTTTGATGGAAAGGTTGCGAGTGCCTGGAGGGGTTTGGTGATGGTGCGTTCAGCCGGTGGTGATCAATGGGTGGTGGGCTATTGTGAGTCGTGATGGTTTAGGGTCGATTGTGTGCGCGAGGCCAGGAGTAGCGGTGACGAGTTGATGATGGAATCGTAATTTGTAGGGGAGGATCGCGGCGGCTGTTGGCAATGGCTATGTGGATCCTAGACGCTGGAGATGGTTCCAGGAATGCGCGGCTTTGTTTGCACGTGTGACTTGGTGGTATTCGTGTACGAATGGGATGACGTGTTGAGCAGCGGCTAGGTACTCTCTGGTGGGGATGCAGGCAACGTTATGCCGGATGTTGGCGGCGATTTTATGGTGGGTTTCGGCTGTGCAAGGTGAGGGCAGTGTAAGTTTATCGGTAAATTTAAAATTTAATGTTAAATTAGTTTATTAAATTCAAATGTTTAAATTTTAAATAACCTGTAATATGTTCTTACGAGGTTCAAATATCACGAAGTCGATCACATTAAATTCGTAGCTGAAAAATTCACATTTTGGAAGTGGTTTGGGATTTTTCAGAGTCAGCTAGGATTTCAGAAAAAAAATTAAAATCTAGATGTTCGGGAAAATAAAATCAAGGTGAGAAATTCTCACTCATTTGGATTGCCGAAATTAATTTTAAATAGTTCAAATTTATTCTGGATGTTTGGTTGAATTTATTAATTATTATCTCCTGAATGATATTATATATATAATGTATATATATAGTAATATATATTACAACTTGGATATATTTCCTGCCGATTGGAGCAAATGAGATCCCATGTGCCCCACATAATAGCGAATGACCCTATATTACCGTGATATCCCCCTCGAAGTGGGATTGGTATTTTTATGCTGTATTAACATCTGTGGATGCAGGGAAATAGGTTGGAGGGATCCAACTGGATTCCTCAAAAAATGTTGATTTTAATTTCATATATAATTATATATGATGTGATTGAATAATCCGTTGGGTTGCTGTGTGATTTAAATTATTGGATGCTATAGTAGCACTAGCCTAAATTCTGATAATTTAATACCATAGAATATTATTTTTGAAACTAAGGAATTAAAAGAAGATTTGAATATAAGAATAACTATATCAGAATTTGGATCATTTAAAAAGGGAAATTTATTGGATAAAACAAATATTTGATTTTTTGTGGTACTTAACTATCCGTAATTGTTTAAATAGAGAATTTTTTTTAAAATATTTATATAAGAGATTTTTAAATGATATCCTGAAGAAAAAAATATAAGAAGTTGAAATCGATATTAAAAATAAAAATATAGAGTTTATAAGAGAATGGACTTATAAAATGGAATTTTACAAACGAGATTAGTTTTATAAAAAGTGAAACTCAAAGGAGTTATAAAATTTATAAATGATGTTTATAAATAAAGGAAATCGATATTAGATGATAAATTGGGAATATAAATTTACAGGGAGAATCTATTACTTAAAAAGGAAAGCAGAATCCACTTGCTATTTATCTAACACGTGTCCTAAATTTGAGATATCCCAGTATTTCCCTGTCCCATTCAATTCTCACTCTCTTTGATCCATTACGAGGCAACGGTTATTACACCTAATTCTAATCTCTCTTCCCTCCCGAATGCGGATCTCCAGTTCACTTTCGATCTCTGTAAATCTCTAAAACTTCCGACAAAATTATTTGGTGAAAAGTGCTCCGCTGAATGAATAATATCGGCCCTCTCTTCTCTATCATTATACTCATGACTCTCTTTTCATTTGCTTTAAGCCCATTGCAAAATATTTGGTTTGCTTTTTTCCAATTCTGATTGTGACTTTTTTACTTTGCAGTAGACGGATGGTTACGCTGATGGATTTATTGACATAATTGGGGATTACTGCTTTGCAGAGTCATATAAACATAAATTCGTTCGGTTTGTGTTCCGTGAATTTATATGTTTACTTCAGGTATAATTTTTAAATTTACCTGGATGGTATATAAATTTCAATGTCAATGCTAAATTGTTTTTTGTGTTGACTTTCTGAACAGATATTGTATTCCGATATGAAACAATCATATCTCATAGTTAAAATCTTATTCATCCCCTTTTTTTAAGCGATTTAACACATAAAACTCTAACTCGCATTGCAAATATGATTCTACAACACATTGATCATATCTGTCTTAACTATCTCATGGGCATAGTAACATAACTATTACCTTGGAATATCTGACAATGGTTCACAATTTTATATACTATGATCCCTATACCTATAATTTTGTTTATGTATAAAGATTTGGATTTTTCAACATAAAATTACATCAGGTCTTTCCCAATTAGACAACAAAAGTGGTTGACTGCGATGAGTAACCTATGGACTAATGCAGCTATGCATGTGTAAACCTATGTTGTCTGTAACCAATGATTGTTTCTTATTATTCATCCTTATTTCAAGTGTTTTCCATATTTCTGAGTTATAAATGGATTTATAAAGGAGTGAAGTAT
The DNA here is from genome assembly GCA_030737815.1 of Allium fistulosum. Classification (NCBI taxonomy): domain Eukaryota; kingdom Viridiplantae; phylum Streptophyta; class Magnoliopsida; order Asparagales; family Amaryllidaceae; genus Allium; species Allium fistulosum. Next base: position 881,895,864 of record CM060903.1, read on the forward strand.
GATGGTGCTCACACATTTGACATATTTTAATTATATTACTGGGATCATTTTTTATTGTATGAACCTTTAATTTGGTGAACCACAACTAACAGTACAATTTATTACACAAATCAGAGTATCGTACATGGTATCATAAGATAAACATACAAACGTTAGATATCTCACATAACAAATTTAGACTAACTAAACATGAATAAGGAATTGCATTGGTACTGTGCAAAGGCGCACACGACTTAAAATATTTATATATTATTGTTAGGAAAAAATTTGCATGTGCACTGCACAACAACATGATATGAACAAGCTTAAAGTAATCACAACTAAGAACATGCGCGTATTTCATCTTTGCAGAAAAACGGTGCTGGCACTGACTTTAGTACAAATTATAACTATACCTACTGTAGCACTGAAACATGTGTGAGCTTATTTGAAAATGATGGCTTTCAAATGTTGTTGATAACTTATGCTGTTTTTTTTTCATTTCTCTATATTAGAATGGAAACCTGGATGATAATTATGCGGGTGAAAAAAATGACAAAACACAGGAGAGGGAAGACACAAAAGGTAATTATGTTTGATTATTCTTAATCTATTGAGTTAATAATCTAAATTTTATGCTTTGTCATAGTTTTCTTAGTGAATTATATATTTATGTACATGTTAGTCTTATGTTTACTCATGTATATTAATTAGTAGCACTTAGTTGATTCTTCTTCCAACCTCATTTGACTGTCAGTTTAATCTTTTGGAGGTTAGTAACTATTTCATTAACTAAAATGTATGAATTTGAGTGTGAGTCAAGTTCAGTATAAATATTGAAGAACAGTGGACAGAACTTATTAATGAAGATGTGTATTATATAGCTTGAAGTTAATATGTAAATATATTTGTCAAGTTGGCTATTCTTAATATTTGAATATGTGGTTTAAACATATTATGAAATAATCTTTGGTAATCATCTAAAGCATGTTCAGATCATATGTAAGGAGAAATTAAATACAACAGAGATTATTAACATCAACACAAGGCCACACTGAAAGCATATATTAATGCAATCAAAATACTAAAATGTGTGTGACCGTAATTAAAGTTTGACAAGCAAGTAATTGCTCCGAGCTTGGTAAGGAATTTGTTACCATTTAACTGCAGTATTCCTTTACCAACATGAAATGTTCATTTTTGATGTTATTTACACAGGAATTTTTGGTTACATGTAGAAAACGATACAATTTCGGTCAGTCTGCTATATACTGAAAATATGTATATTAACTAAGATAAGATGCTATAAGATATATGATTTGTAATATAAAGATCATTTTCCTTGATTTTTAGTAGGGTGATTACTCTTTCGCCATTGCTTTTTATGCTAAATATTTTCCCTTTGAGAAACAAATAGAAAATGGGAAATTGTTTCAAAGAATCTTAAATGTTGAATAAACAAATTTTCCCATATGAAATTTTATGGTTTCATATTTTATATTGTCGACCAGTACGATGAGAAGTGTTTGAATATTCCCATATTTATTTCCGAATTTTAGAAATCAGCACTGGTGCACTACGATTTCCTACTTCAGCTTTTAGCTTTTGGTAGTGCATCACAATAATATTGTGTATGTTATTAAAAAAATAAAAAACCATCTTTTAAAACTACAAACTGTAACCTATTCATCCCTAACAAGGTTAAGCAATCTATACTTCTGACGCTGGATAATAATAATAATGGGATGTCCACCTACGTCATGAAAGTGGTTTATTCTAAGTGGGTTCAAGAGAATTTAGAGCAATTTCAACAACCGATTCGCTGTGAAGTTGTGTATAACCCACTTCTATAGAACCATCCATACTCTATTTAGCAAACTTAAATTCTACTTTTCTATTTTTCTGCATATATACCTTTTGATTTGTTAGACGGTTGCTTCTCTTTCCATCGACTGTATATGTGAACAATAATGTTTACAACTTCTACTATTTACCTTAACTCATCTTTCAATATTTGAATATGTGGTTTAAACATATTATGAAATGATCTTTGGTAATCATCCAAAGCATGTTCAGATCATATGCAAGGAGAAATTAAATACAACAGAGATTATTAACAGCAACACAAGGCCACATTGAAAGCATATATTAATGCAATCAAAATACTAAAATGTGTGTGACCGTAATTAAAGTTTGACAAGCAAGTAATTGCTCGAGCTTGGTGCATATAATCTGGTAATATGCATAGCTACTAAAGTGTGTATGATATCTTATTGGCAACAAACAACTTACGTATGCCGATGGTGCATATAATTAGGTGATTACTCTAGGTAGAGTTTTACATAACTGGTAATGGAAGTTGAAATTTGGCAACCGTGTAGAAAATGATGCAGACAATGGCAAAGAGGATGCAATTCCCTTGAACTGCAGGCAATGATGGTGTACAATTAGGGTTGTTATGGCTTGCACGAATAACTACAAACATCAGGGACACATTATTGCAACTGTATAATGTGATCGCAGACAGTGAACTAGGAGACGTGACAGTGTGATGTAGACAAAGAGGTGCGCCATTGGAGTGATCATAGCTTACGCGACAAAGCAGTGGAGAGAGGGAGAGAGCTTCATTCAGACTTCAAGATGATACCAAGAGTGCTGACCAGAAAAGGAAGTGCATTGGTGAAACTGGCAAAGAGTGCAAAGGACTTGGATCGTGCCATAGAAACATTTCAGAAAGCATTGACGGAGCATCGTAATCCGAAAACGCTGAAAAAACTAAACGACGCATAGAGAGCAAAGACGGAAGTAGAACAACAGGAATACTTCGACTCTCAACTGGCAGATGAAGAGCGTGAGAAAGGTACAATTTTGTTTGTGCTCACTGCAAATATGTTGATGCTACCTATTGATAGGTCAGTGAGTGAGTGAGAGCAAAAATGATGAATGCTTACTTGATGATTTCAGGCAATGAATATTTCAAGCAGGTGAAATATCCAGAGGTAGTGAAACACTACACGGAGGAACTGAAGAGGAATCCACGAGACCCAAGGGTATATAAGCAAATCTCAAGCCTGTTATTTGTATTATACCAGCTACCAAAGGCTTTTTTAAACTAAAATTTAAAAAACTATGGTGATATACATGTGCAGGTTTACAGCAACAGAGCTGATGCCTGCTACACAAAGTTGGGAGCTCTTCCCAAAGGTTTGAAGGACGCTGAGAAGTACATAGAATTGGACCCGACGTTCACAAAGGGATACACAAGAAAAGGTGCAGTCCAATACTTCATGAAAGAGTACGACAAACCTCTAGAAACATATCATGAGGGTCTCAAATACGATGCTAATAACCAAGAACTTCTTAATGGCGTTCGAAGGTAAAGCAATCTGCGCATGCATGTAAACTGTTCCTTGCTGAATTTCTTTGTCGTCTGAGAACATGAACAGTAATGAAATATAATGAAAGATGATCGAAACTCTTATTTAGACAGTAGTAGAGAGCACATCTCATGTGTGATTGTGAATTAGACAGGTGTATAGAACAGATCAACAGGGCAAACAGAGGCGATATTAGTCTTGAAGAGCTAAAAGAAAGATAGTTATTTTCCTTCCTCATTGTGTATTATGTTTGTCCTTGAAGACTTTTTTGCACTATTATTTAGCTCTGTTTTTGAATGAACGTGCAGGCGAAGGCAATGCAGGATCCAGAAATCCATAATATCTTATCTGACCCTGTGATGCGACAGGTAAACTCTTTGCTTCTCTGTTATATTTAGGTTATGTATGACTTCTATCTATCTCTGTTTTAATGTACTGAAATGTTATTTTAGGTGTTGGTGGACTTCCAAGAAAATCCAGTGAGTGCTCAAAATCGTTTAAAAAACCCACAAGTATAGTATAAGATTCAGAAGCTTACCAATGCAGGTATTGTGAAAATGAGATAAAAACGATAAACACAGACTCTGATATCTTCTTTATGATTAGGTCGTAAACTCTTGCATTTGTGAATGTAATCCATTACAGTGTGATGTAGACAATAGAGGTGCGCTAGTGGGGTGATCATAGCTTACGTGATGAACCATGAATTTGATGGAAACTGAATTGTCTTTATATGGTGAAACTAAATTGAAGCTCTTTACTGCACAGTTCTTAAGGAACTAGCAGGGAAAATTGAGAAGACTTTTGTGTTGGAGAACTCAATTGTCTTACTGGCCAATCAGTCGAGCTGTTTCAATTAATTGACGGCAAGCACATGAGTTGGACTGAAATGCGCTACAATAGCTGAGGAAAGAAATAACGTTGTAGTCTGAATTATAACTATATGTTTTATTCTGATTCTTTCTTCATATAATGGTCAAAAATGAGAAAATATGAGGTTTGGACTACAAATTGGGTTGGACTGTACCTTTGTGAGCAGACCTTGGACAGAGTTGCATTAGCTGGCTGAGATTGGTAGATGAAAGCAATCATGGCTCGACTTAAACCATTATCTGCAGCAAATGGATGGAATTGGGGGAATGTGCTGAGATCGTTTGTATTATGTCTGTTTTGTAATTGCAATAATATAATTATACTTTTTCGTTTTTATTACTTACTATTGTTAATGTTATTTGTTTTATTTCAATTAGTGTTTGGAAATTAATGTTAGTTGCTGATTAGCGTAATATTATTAATATTATTTTCTGTTATTTGTGTGAAATGATTTACATATTTTACTTGAAAAACTTTGTTGATAAATAATACGTTTTAAAAATATTTGTCATTGTAGAGGAAGGTTCAATGGGGTTACAATCTATGTGTGTAAATGAATTATTATAACTATTATTATATTTTTACAAAAATATGTTTATAAGCTTCTTTTTTCATTTGTCCAAAATAATTATTTTTACTCATCATTATTTTAATTTATCTTTTAATAAATATAATAATAATTGATTGGGAAATTAACTAGAAGATGTTAATCCGAGTTAAAAAAAAGTTGTTAATGAGAAAATGGAGAATGGACTCCTTACCGAAGTTCACATCATCTGATGTGCCAAATGCAGGAAGTTGGGTACAAAATTCACGCCAAGGCATCCTTAGCATAAACAGATTAGACTTACTTTAATAAATACTATAGAATTTGTTTCAGTTACAACTTATATTTACTATGTTTCATACTTTACCTCATATGATTCCCAATTCTATATTTACAAAGGCCCAGAGGTCTGATTTTACAGAGAAAATTATATTATGTGTTAAATATTTAGCACCATTTAGATGACAGAACTATCAGGATACAACCTTACATGTATAATTAATACATTCAGTCTTCAACAAATTATTCATTTAATCCTAGATTCTTATTTGTTACTTATTACTCTAAACTATTTGCTAAAAGTATATGCACAAACCCACTTATTGATACAACAGTTATTAAGAACAACATTGATCTGAGTTTCGAATTTTTAATAGTACCTTAAACTTTGAAGAAGTTTATAGGTTATTTATAGAGCTACAAACTACATGGTTTGATATTATTTGATTGTTTTGGATAAAAAGTGCTATACGGCGTAGGATGCATAAACAATCCTGCACCAACAATAACTATCATGCAACATTTTAAGTTCAAAATAATTACCCATAGCATTAAATATGAACCACAACATATTGTTGTTACAAAATACATGAACAATTATATATTATTGTTATTCATACCATCAATAATTCAAATTACACAACAGCCCGTGTGCGTAGCACGGGCCACAGACTAGTTTATATTAGAATATGGAAATATGGTGAGAGAAAAATAGTGGATACTATTTTTGAAGTGGAAATGGTTAAAGAGATCGGAATGGAAGCGATGTAATGGAAATCGAGAGGAATTTATAAATTGAATTGGTTATTGACATTTTAAAAATATATTTTTAAATTTAAGAAGTTAAGTTTGGTTTGAAAAGGAAAATTTTATTTATTGAACTATGAAATTTTAAACTAGTTAGGATTGAAATAATTTGGTAAGTGGATTTTTTTCAAAAATTTAACATTTATTTTAATAAATCCTAAATTTTAAAACCAGCTTTGAAAAGTGATGTTTTAAAAAGTGTTTCAATATTTTAGATAATTACTTGAACATGTCTTAAAAATAAATTATTATTATTCTTTTAAATACTTATTATATATATAGAGTTTTATAATGTTTTAAATTTATTTATAAATCTTCTCGGAAATCTAGAAAATGGGGTTATTCGGTATATGGGATTTATAAGAGAATTCTCAAAATGGAGTTGGGGAAAAAGTAAGAAAATTTCCGAAGTTGTAACGACCCGCTATTTTGGACCACTCGCATCCGCACATGTCGAACTTGAATTGCTCAAAATACCGAATTGTAAATATAAATTTGGCAAAACTCAGAATATACAGTAAATAAATCATAGATCACGGACACAGAGTAATATAACAATGCAGCGGAAGCAAGAAATAGTAGTTCATGAAGCTACTATATATACATCATAGTTACAAGATACAACAGAAGTAAAAGATACAAAAATAGTCAAATACAAGATCTGAATACATCACTAGAATCAACTGGATAACTGAAAGAAAAATAGATAGGTGGATCTTAAGAAAAGCTCCAACTCCAAAGGTGAGTCTCGAATGCTGTATCACTCAGTCTGACCCGAGCGTAAAGCAAAACACAAAACACTCGAGTCAGGACATACATACTTATACAATGTAAACCAACTCAAGAGAACTGTAATAAAATGCACAAGTAACTTAAAGAATGCTTGGGATCACCCATTCTTTAAGGATCTGTTAAACTATCTACTATGTAGTAATATACGCTATTATAATAATGTCTATAGTAAAATAAACTTACTTTTAAATAGCGTTAAGGCTTTACATTTTCCACCTTAACACATAATAGTCCCAGTAGTCCATCCAGTATCATGGTCCCTCCTGATCGAGAAGCCACCAGAGGATACTCCATGGGCTACGGGAGAAAACCCAACTCGTAGTAAAGCTCGATATGGTAGGTGACACGGCACAACAAGGCAATACCAGGGTACATATACCAATCGCTATCCGGACTGGTGGTAACGCATAGCAGCCACTACCGCCCACCTCGGAACACACTCACAAATCAAAATCGAAGGGTGGCCACCAAATCAAATCACAAAGTAATGGAATAGTATTAAAGAAATGTGTCCGATCAGAGGTGCTACCTCATTGGCCCGAGAATTGCTCTTGTTTTAGCTACCTTATGCCAACTCATGGGAGTTGGGTCTACGTTCATTCCTCAATAGGATCGTCGCCACCATCCTACTTCATTCTGGCATCTCCACCGCGTACACGGTTGTCAAAGTGGTTTTCGGTATCGAAAAAGTGTATGCCCATATCCGATCCCGGTCGCTTTGCCAACCAATCATTATTATAACCCATGGATATTTATTCCAAAATCATTTATACTTTAAAAATCCAAAATATCATATCCATTTCAAAACTAAATACTATATTATTTCATTTCATAGCCAAATCAATATATCATTTCCATTTCAAGCCCCAAAGCAATAATATATCATTTAATTTCCAAAAACCAAATCAATATATCATTTAAATAAAACCCAAATTTCCAAATCACTGAATATTTCCTTAAATTTATTAAACTTGAAATATTCCTTTAAATCATCTTAAACCAAACCACTTTATAAAGTCACATTCTTAAATCTTCAATTTCAGTAAGTTTCACGTTAATATATTTAAAGACAATTCTTAATAAAATACAATTTCACACAATTTCATTTCAAAACCATAGTACCTTTCAAAGTTATAACAACTCTGAAACCCAACACTTTGAAACCATAATATTTTTAAATCATAACAATTTAGAAATGTTATTCTTTGAAAATCATAATACTTAGAAAATCATAACACCTTTAAAATAATATTCATTTAAACCATTTAAATTCAATGTCAAATAATATTCATTTCAAAGTTGTAGCATTTCTAAGTTCATTCGTTTAATCATTTCAAACATTGAAATTTTCAAAACAGCAGCATTTATAAAGTGCTACGGTAGGTATATTTAATATATATAAAAACAGAGTTCAAAATCAGAAACTACAGCATTTCAGAAATGTTGTTATAGGTTTATTTAGTAATTTCAGCATATAGTTCAAATTTTCAGAAATTACAGCACTTCAGAAATGTTGTTATAAGTCCTTTTAGTATATTTTAGTATATTTTCAGCCATTGTTAAATTTCCAGAAATTATAGCACTTCAGAAATGCAGTTATAGGTCTTTTAGTATATTTCCAGCAATAGTTCATTTAACCACAGCATTTTAGAAACCCTATAATTTATGTTATACCCTTTAAAACAATATATCTTCAATGTTTCTCATTTTTAACTTATCAAACTCATTCCTGTAACAACCCGGGAGTTTGTAATTTTTAATCATCGTCAAAATGACGATTTAATTGAATTGTTAGTTGCTGTTTGGAGTTTTAAAATCCGGTTTAAATTCCTTTCAAAGAATTTGTTGAAATGGAGGTGGGCTTTACAAATTTTCTTAGCCCATAGTTTTGCCTAATGTCGTAATATTATCTGAAGCTATACTCGATCCCCTCTTCATTCTTATTCGCAACCCTAAACCTAAATAAACGAGATAATGGCAGCCTCATACATCTTCTTTTCGCTCGTCCCCCTTTTTACGAATTAGGGCATCGACTCCTCTCTAGCGATTCTGGAATTAGGGCTTTTACCTTGTGAGATTTGCAACGGCTTCGCCCTCGTCTTCTACAAATTAGAGTAACTTCGCTCGTTTTCTTGGATCAACTTCGTGATGCCGGCTTCGTCCCTGCTTCGGTTCGAACTGCGCGATCTTTGGGGCTCTTCAAAAAGAGAAAAAGAGTGAGTATTATTCTCACATCTAATTCAAAGTCTGAATGATTTCTGTGTTGTGTAAAATTCGTGACATCAGTTGTTGAATTCTTGGGGTATTGGTTGGTTTTGATTGCTTGGTCGAGATGATTTTGAATTGTTCTATTCGTATATTTTCCTAGTTCTCTTTTTGATACTCACGGCTAGTGTTGATGTCGTGATTGCCACGGCGTTGACTCTGGGTTGACGAGATTGTTTTACTTTCAGTTCGAACTTGAATCTTGTTATGGTTTTGTTTTTGGGGCTTCGGCTGTTAATTTGAATTCTTGGTTAGCTTTCGAGCATTTTATTGATACGTGCGGCTTTGGGTTAAAAGTGTGTTGTTGATTTTTGCTTTTGAGATAGTTGAGTATCACCTCGGGTTGACATTGATCGGAAAACACAGCTTGATGCTGTTTATTTTGTTCGACTTCTCATTCTCTGTCATTTTTCAAACTGCTACTTGATTCTTGATATTACTGAATGCTTTTGCTTAGTATTGTACACTTGATTTCTTCACTTTGTGGTACTGTCTGGTTTATAATGCATTGCTCCCTCTTTTGTGAATTTTATTCCCATTTGTTTATAGGTGTATACATACGTAGGTGTGTATACATATATTGTGGGATGTGCATGGAGTTTAAGTTGTTTTTGAATATCCTCAGGCATCACCCTGACACTACTGTGAGGAAGTAAAGACTTGACTTTGCATTCTTATTTGTACTACATACATGTTCATCTTGTAGTTCATTATGAGTTTGTGGATGACATGAGGACTTTTGTTCATTTTGTTCTGATTGCACTCTGCTGTCAGTATCATTGCCTTGTTTTAGGTTTCAGATATAGTTGCTTGGTCCCTCATATTGTTTCAGGTGTACTCTGTATCACTTTTGATGTAGTTTGCATTTCAGTGTATCCTGGCGGTTACTGTTCGGCCTGAATTTGATCATTTAAGCGTCCCAATCTCTAGTGCTCGAACTCTGTCCATACTTGCACATTGATTCACTATTCTCTGTACAGTATCTAGATCTTATTATATGCACATTTGGTTCGTGACCTTTGTGCTCGAGCTTGATCTTGCAATTTCCAGTTTCATAATTGCTTCATGTAATTGGGTAGTTTGGTCTTCATTTTGCCAGTAGTATTGCTCCATGTAAATAGGGTGTGTTTGTTTCACTTGTCTGGTTGGTCGTGAGACTATAGCATGCATTATTCATGTCAATTTCTTTGGGCAGTCTGTTGTGCATCTCCAATTGTTGTACTCGAGTTATATGATTCATGTGTATCGTTAACCACTTGGTACCCTTGAGTCTACATTTTGATGTTCATCTGATATTATTAGTTTGGGTTGATGAGCAGTGCCATTTACTTCTGCACTGAGTTGTTGGTCGAGTGACTGTTCCGTACATGTTGCTTGATTTCTGAGTTGTTGGTTTACATTGCAGAGATGCAGTTGGATTTGTTCTTCAGATTACACTTGAGTTGAATTCGGTATTCGGGTTTGACTTTATGCCGTTTGTGAACTTGATCTTTTGCATATTTAATATGCTGCATTGGCGAGGCAGTGCACGCGTGCGTGCACTGCAGCCAAACAGAATTGAAGTTTTAATTGATGTTAGTATTCTCTGTGGTGATGATTTAACGTACTGTGTGGCGAGGCAGTGCATGCGTGCGTGTACTGCAGCCACACAGGAATTCGATTCGATTGATCATTCTGAGTTTCTAATTATTATTTAATAATTAGATTTTGTTGTTAATTGTCGTTAGGAAATTCTGTTGTTTTCCGAATTATCTTAATTGATAATTCTTTCATTTATCTTTGTTGAGGGTTTTGGATTGCTGATTTGTTGTTTAACACTGTTTAGTGTTATATCTGCCGTTATCCGACTCTTTTATCGAGGAGTCGGATATACGAGATTTCTGTGACTATCGTCTATTTGATATTTGATTATTATTGCTTCTGTGCACTAATAACTGAGTTTGAATTAGACTGACCCGTGTATTATTTTCTTTTGAATGTAATACTCGGGTCAGACCCGAGATATTTCAGGTTGTAGATTTCTTTCTTTGAGTTGCTGTTCGGGATTTGAAGACTTTTCACATCTTCTGAAGTTGTCATTGTCCTTTTGTCGTAGTCGTGTCATTGTATAGAACGATATGTATTCATGTATATTAGTTGATAATGTACTTGTGTATATAACTTCTAGGGTCGACAGTTGTAGTTGTATCATATGTATCGTGTCAACTATATTGTAACTGACATCGGTTATATATATATGAGATTTTTGTTAATCTGTGTTCCGCATTTATATTATCTGTGTTATTGTTATATCTAATGTCCTAAACTATTATGAACTATCGTAGTTTGTTTTATACTGATAATTGGATATGTCGATGGGAGTAAATAAATAATTGATGAAAAATAAAAAGTATATACCACTCCTATCGAGATAACCAATATTAGTGTAAGGCCAATTACGGATGGTCGCTCATATCCAGCCTTATTCTTCGTAATAATAGACAGTATTTCTTTTAATACTCTTTGTTATTATGAGCATAGAGGTGGGGCGTCACAGTTGGTATCAGAGCTTGGGGTTTATGGACATAAAATAAAACATAACTTGGATGGAACATATGTTACAACCATTAGTCGATGTTTTATTGTGATTTGAGTCAAAACTAAAGTTTTGAAATTTTGATGCAAGTTCTTAAATATCATTATTTAAAAATAAAAAGTGAAACTGTGTTTTGTTGATTTGATTGAATTGCGTTCTGTTTATCAGAGTGCGCAGCGAAAACAGTGAAACTGTCTTCGCTGAGTACAACTGACAATCTTTTGATTTAAAAATCAAAATACGAAATTGATATGAATTTCATTGTTGTTCACATAGCTGTAATTATTTTGTTTCTTTGAGAATTTCGAATCCGAATTGAGGATTCGAAGAAATTGCAGATATGTGATTTTTGTTGAAATTTCCGCTGGCTTTCTTTTGTACTAATCATCTATTGATTAGATTTTGCTGTTTTGAATTATCTTCATTGAAGATACCTTCGAATGATTTCTTTGTTCATTCTGTAGTACGTGCAAAAATTTGAATTGCACGTTACTGCATTTATTTTACGTTGAACCGATGCTTGGTTATGAAACGTATTTTGTTGCCGTTATTTTTATAACGGGATTTTACACCAATGCTATATTTTGAAGTACGGTGTTTTGTGGCATTTTGATGAATGAAAATTCACTGATATTACATTTGATGTAAATTGTTTTGATGTGATTTTGACGTTTTAAAATTACTGTCGCTTTGGCTTCAGTAACCATCAAGTTTTTTTTTTTAAAAAAAGTGGATTTTCAAGCGGTTATTCCGCAATGCTGAGTTTGAGATACGATTTTTCAGTATTTTGAGAAGTACAATTTCTTTATCGAAATTGTCACTGATTTGCTGTTTTAATCACGTGATTGGAAAATCGTTTTAAAAATGAAAATTGTTTTATAAATTTTTAACAGTTGCATTTTCAAAAGAATGAGAAAGTGATTTAAACGATTCAGCAAAATCGAGGATTATGACCCCTTTCTTTTACTGTTTCGTTTAACTCCGGACTTGTCCAGTTGAGAATGTGAATTGTTATTTTTACAAAATAAATAAAATTGTTTTCAGAAATTTTAACAGTTTGCGCTTTCAAAAGAATGAGGAAGCGATTTAAACGTTTCAGCAAAATCGAGGACTATGACCCCTTTCTTTTACTGATTCGCTTAATTCCGGACTTGTCCGTTTGAGAATGTAAAGTGTATTTTTACAAAATACACAATTTTGCACTTTCAAGGAAACGATGAAGTGATTTAAACGATTTAGCAAAAGTGCGGAGTATGGAACCACACTTTTACTATTTCGGTTAATTCCGAACTCATTAATTGAATATCTGTTGTTTTGATGAATTTGATGATTTCACACTTTCAAGGAAACGATGAAGAGAATCAAACGATTTAGTAAAACACGTGGTATGGGACATGTGCGTTTGCTATTTCGGTTAATTCCGGACTCGTTAATTGAAACATTTTGATGCTTTCGTGTGCTTTCGAGTCACTATGAGGACCTTCGGGTCATTTGTTGGACCTTCGGGTCATTTGTTGGGCTTTCGGGCCACTCTGCGGACTTTCGGGTCAAATACCAGTACTAGACCTTCGGGTCACTCTGCGGACCTTCGGGTCAATCTGATGGGCGCCAAAATTATGTTGAGTACTTGGTAGGCTTCGGCCACTCTGAGATGCACGTGCGGCGAATTAAAAACTCGCCATCTGATGGGATCGATCCAAGCTTTTATGTTGATTTTCTAGTCTTCTTAATTGATTTCTAGATATTTGTTGCTTCCAATTATCTGCAGGTAATTGGATATTTGTTGATATGAGTTCTGATTATCGTTTTTGATAATCGAATATTTGTTGTTTCTAATTATCGCTTGTGATAATTAGATATTTGTTGATATGAGTTCTGATTATCGTTTTTGATAATTGGATATTTGTTGTTTCTAATTATCGCTTGTGATAATTAGATATTTGTTAATATGAGTTCTGATTATCGGTTTTGATAATCGGATATTTGTTGTTTTTAATTATCGCTTTAGATAATTAAATATTTGTTGATTTGAGATTTAATTATCGCTTCAGATAATTAAATATTTATTGATTTGAGATTTAATTATCGCTTTAGATAATTAAATATTTGTTGATTTGAGATTTAATTATCGCTTTAGATAATTAAATATTTGTTGATTTGAGATTTAATTATCGCTTCAGATAATTAAATATTTGTTGATTTGAGATTTAATTATCGCTTCAGATAATTAAATATTTGTTGATTTGAGATTTAATTATCGCTTCAGATAATTAAATATTTATTGACTTGAGATTTAATTATCGCTTCAGATAATTAAATATTTGTTGATTTGAGATTTAATTATCGCTTCAAATAATTAAATATTTGTTGATTTGAGATTTAATTATCGCCTGAGATAATTAAATATTTGTTGATTTGAGATTTAATTATCGCTTTAGATAATTAAATATTTGTTGATTTGAGATTTAATTATCGCTTCAGATAATTAAATATTTGTTGATTTGAGATTTAATTATCGCTTCAGATAATTAAATATTTGTTGATTTGAGATTTAATTATCGCTTCAGATAATTAAATATTTGTTGATTTGAGATTTAATTATCGCTTCAGATAATTAAATATTTGTTGATTTGAGATTTAATTATCGCCTGAGATAATTAAATATTTGTTGATTTGAGATTTAATTATCGCCTGAGATAATTAAATATTTGTTGATTTGAGATTTAATTATCGCTTTAGATAATTAAATATTTGTTGATTTGAGATTTAATCATCGCTTCAGATAATTAAATATTGGTTGATTTGAAATTTGATTATCGTTTTTGATAATCGAATATTTGTTGAATTGGAAATTTGATTATCATCTATGATAATCGACTATCGGTTGATTGCAAATTTTGTTGATTATGAAATTCCCTAGTCTCTAATTGATTCTAGAATATGCTAATTTTATTGGATTGCGGTTTTCTATCTATACCTATCTCTGTTGATAGTTATAGTTGGTCAATTATGAAGTTCGTGTTTTCCGGTAATTTGTTGGATAACTTGATAATTGCAGTCTGATGATTTGCGAATTTTGTTTTCTAATTATCTTTGTTGATAATTAAGTTTTGTTGTTTCCTAATTATCGTAGCGATAGTTAGATACTATTGTTTTATGATTTTTCTGAATTTCAATTATCTGATTGACAATTAAAAATTGCTGATGGTTGCATTTATTCTGCTTTGTAGTCTTCTGATTATCTATCGATAATTAGATTTTGTTGAGCATCTGTAAATTTCTTTCATGAAAATAAAAGATTCCTTTGGTGTTTGTGTTCTCGATCTTTATTTTTCTAGCTTAACCAGTTTATGTTAGAAGAATAATCGTTATAGACGACTTTCATTATGAAAATTGCGGGGACGCAATTTTTATAAGGAGGGGAGTCTGTAACAACCCGGGAGTTTGTAATTTTTAATCATCGTCAAAATGACGATTTAATTGAATTGTTAGTTGCTGTTTGGAGTTTTAAAATCTGGTTTAAATTCCTTTCAAAGAATTTGTTGAAATGGAGGTGGGCTTTACAAATTTTCTTAGCCCATAGTTTTGCCTAATGTCGTAATATTATCTGAAGCTATACTCGATCCCCTCTTCATTCTTATTCGCAACCCTAAACCTAAATAAACGAGATAATGGCAGCCTCATACATCTTCTTTTCGCTCGTCCCCCTTTTTACGAATTAGGGCATCGACTCCTCTCTAGCGATTCTGGAATTAGGGCTTTTACCTTGTGAGATTTGCAACGGCTTCGCCCTCGTCTTCTACAAATTAGAGTAACTTCGCTCGTTTTCTTGGATCAACTTCGTGATGCCGGCTTCGTCCCTGCTTCGGTTCGAACTGCGCGATCTTTGGGGCTCTTCAAAAAGAGAAAAAGAGTGAGTATTATTCTCACATCTAATTCAAAGTCTGAATGATTTCTGTGTTGTGTAAAATTCGTGACATCAGTTGTTGAATTCTTGGGGTATTGGTTGGTTTTGATTGCTTGGTCGAGATGATTTTGAATTGTTCTATTCGTATATTTTCCTAGTTCTCTTTTTGATACTCACGGCTAGTGTTGATGTCGTGATTGCCACGGCGTTGACTCTGGGTTGACGAGATTGTTTTACTTTCAGTTCGAACTTGAATCTTGTTATGGTTTTGTTTTTGGGGCTTCGGCTGTTAATTTGAATTCTTGGTTAGCTTTCGAGCATTTTATTGATACGTGCGGCTTTGGGTTAAAAGTGTGTTGTTGATTTTTGCTTTTGAGATAGTTGAGTATCACCTCGGGTTGACATTGATCGGAAAACACAGCTTGATGCTGTTTATTTTGTTCGACTTCTCATTCTCTGTCATTTTTCAAACTGCTACTTGATTCTTGATATTACTGAATGCTTTTGCTTAGTATTGTACACTTGATTTCTTCACTTTGTGGTACTGTCTGGTTTATAATGCATTGCTCCCTCTTTTGTGAATTTTATTCCCATTTGTTTATAGGTGTATACATACGTAGGTGTGTATACATATATTGTGGGATGTGCATGGAGTTTAAGTTGTTTTTGAATATCCTCAGGCATCACCCTGACACTACTGTGAGGAAGTAAAGACTTGACTTTGCATTCTTATTTGTACTACATACATGTTCATCTTGTAGTTCATTATGAGTTTGTGGATGACATGAGGACTTTTGTTCATTTTGTTCTGATTGCACTCTGCTGTCAGTATCACTGCCTTGTTTTAGGTTTCAGATATAGTTGCTTGGTCCCTCATATTGTTTCAGGTGTACTCTGTATCACTTTTGATGTAGTTTGCATTTCAGTGTATCCTGGTGGTTACTGTTTCGGCCTGAATTTGATCATTTAAGCATCCCAATCTCTAGTGCTCGAACTCTGTCCATACTTGCACATTGATTCACTATTCTCTGTACAGTATCTAGATCTTATTATATGCACATTTGGTTCGTGACCTTTGTGCTCGAGCTTGATCTTGCAATTTCCAGTTTCATAATTGCTTCATGTAATTGGGTAGTTTGGTCTTCATTTTGCCAGTAGTATTGCTCCATGTAAATAGGGTGTGTTTGTTTCACTTGTCTGGTTGGTCGTGAGACTATAGCATGCATTATTCATGTCAATTTCTTTGGGCAGTCTTTTGTGCATCTCCAATTGTTGTACTCGAGTTATATGATTCATGTGTATCGTTAACCACTTGGTACCCTTGAGTCTACATTTTGATGTTCATCTGATATTATTAGTTTGGGTTGATGAGCAGTGCCATTTACTTCTGCACTGAGTTGTTGGTCGAGTGACTGTTCCATACCTATTGCTTGATTTCTGAGTTGTTGGTTTACATTGCAGAGATGCAGTTGGATTTGTTCTTCAGATTACACTTGAGTTGAATTCGGTATTCGGGTTTGACTTTATGCCGTTTGTGAACTTGATCTTTTGCATATTTAATATGCTGCATTGGCGAGGCAGTGCACGCGTGCGTGCACTGCAGCCAAACAGAATTGAAGTTTTAATTGATGTTAGTATTCTCTGTGGTGATGATTTAACGTACTGTGTGGCGAGGCAGTGCACGCGTGCGTGTACTGCAGCCACACAGGAATTCGATCCGATTGATCATTCTGAGTTTCTAATTATTATTTAATAATTAGATTTTGTTGTTAATTGTCGTTAGGAAATTCTGTTGTTTTTCGAATTATCTTAATTGATAATTCTTTCATTTATCTTTGTTGAGGGTTTTGGATTGCTGATTTGTTGTTTAACACTGTTTAGTGTTATATCTGCCGTTATCCGACTCTTTTATCGAGGAGTCGGATATACGAGATTTCTGTGACTATCGTCTATTTGATATTTGATTATTATTGCTTCTGTGCACTAATAACTGAGTTTGAATTAGACTGACCCGTGTATTATTTTCTTTTGAATGTAATACTCGAGTCAGACCCGAGATATTTCAGGTTGTAGATTTCTTTCTTTGAGTTGCTATTCGGGATTTGAAGACTTTTCACATCTTCTGAAGTTGTCATTGTCCTTTTGTCGTAGTCGTGTCATTGTATAGAACGATATGTATTCATGTATATTAGTTGATAATGTACTTGTGTATATAACTTCTAGGGTCGACAGTTGTAGTTGTATCATATGTATCGTGTTAACTATATTGTAACTGACATCGGTTATATATATATGAGATTTTTGTTAATCTGTGTTCCGCATTTATATTATCTGTGTTATTGTTATATCTAATGTCCTAAACTATTATGAACTATCGTAGTTTGTTTTATACTGATAATTGGATATGTCGATGGGAGTAAATAAATAATTGATGAAAAATAAAAAGTATATACCACTCCTATCGAGATAACCAATATTAGTGTAAGGCCAATTACGGATGGTCGCTCCTATCCAGCCTTATTCTTCGTAATAATAGACAGTATTTCTTTTAATACTCTTTGTTATTATGAGCATAGAGGTGGGGCGTCACAATTCCACTTTCCAAAAAAAATTATTTGGATATTACTTAACTTATAAATTTTAAGAAAACAACATTTTTATTAATAAATGTCGAATTTAAATTAATTTCATTTGTTAGTCAATCCTTTATAAATTGCTTAACTTTTCAGAAACATTAAAACTCCAATTCTAGCCATTTTTAACTTATAAAATGACATCTTCCGCTTCAGAAATCATTCATTTGGATATCATTAAACTTATGATTCAATAAGATAAACTTTTATAAATAAATATCCAAATTAAACTATAATTCATTTATTAAGTCAAAAGCACATTCTTTTACTTAACTTTTATTTCAACAAATAACCTAACATTTTATTTTACAATACCCACTTCATAAATTAAACTAAATTCCCATTTATTTACTTAACTTAACAATTTCATTTAGAACCAAATTTCCAATTATCAAGTTAGGTCATAATTAAAGTTACATTTTTCCATTTAAAAATCATAACTATTTATTTTACAAAACATAACATTTCACCAAAGAATATTTTATCATAGTTAATATAACAATCAAAATTTTCTTTTAGATCTATTCATTTGGACATCAATTAACTATTTTATTACAAAATGTCCAATTAAAACTGTACTCCATTTTATTAGTTCAAAATACATTATTTATTACACAAAACATGTCTGTTCGATAAAGTAAAATTCATTACCATTACTAGGTTAGATTTTAAAATTCCATATTAAGTCCAACTATATTATTAAGTTATTTATCATCAATAATTGTCTTTAAATTCAATTTAAAACCAACACATCTTTAAAATTTTCATTAAAGCCACTTATTGACTTATAAAATCTTAACTTATAGAAAACCAACATCTTCTTATATTTAAGTCATTTAACTCAAATCTTTTAGCTCAAATTTCATATATTTAAAACATTCAAAATATACAATAATTTTTAGGAAAATATTATTTAAAAATATAACCATGGGCCTGTATAATATTTTCTAACCTAGGTCAAGTGATACGGATGTGTATCATTTCAATCCGTAATTTAAAAACGAAAAATCCGGGTTCTATCATTTCAAACCCGCAATCCCAAGTCAAATAAAATAAAATAAAAATACAATAAAAATCACTCGAGCCTATCATTTCAGCCCATAATGATTTTTCCTTATTCTAATATCCATTCGGGTATGTATCATTTAAACCCATAGTGATAGGGAACTTGCAGTGTGAGATACAGTAATTAAAATGAACAGTATAACATATAATAACATATCAGGTAATGTAACAGGTATATAAACAACATTTAACATCATATAATATATCACAGGTATGTATGAATAACATATCAATTTATACAGATTCACTTGTCATTATTTCACAATAATATAAGTACATATGTGTAGAGTGATAAAACTTACCTCTAAAACTAGAGATCAAATTCAAAACACCAATCCAAACTCCGCAAAGCACGAAAAGGCACAACAATAATTTTGAGTGGATGAAGAGTCAAGATCTGGATCTTGTAAACAACACATACAAATACAAAGATCATAAGAATAAAATCCAACAGAACAAAAGATGGATTAAACAATGCAAATATGAATCAAAGAGGACATAACCTTTCTTTACATCAATCAATTGGCTCGGCCATGGTCAAGTGGGCTTGGCCACACCCTTACATGGCTCGGCCTTGATCCAATATGCTCGGCCTTGATGGGAACAAGCAAGCTATGCACGGCTAGGGATGTTGTATGGTCATGGCATATGATGGAGGAGGGGTTGGAATTGGTGGCCGAGGCTAAAGGCAAGAGGAAGGTGAATATGAAGGCTTGGCTATGGTTTGTATTAACTTTGGTGATGTATGGCAACTAGGTGATCACGGCTACAAGGTGGAGGAGGTGATGAGGTCGGCTAGGTGGTGGAGGCCGAGCAATAGCATGAAGGAAAAAAAATAAAACAAGATGGAAGAAGAGGAAGAGAGTGGAAGAAGCCATGGAACTTAGATCTTGTATTTTTATTTTCTAGAACAAAAATGAGAAAGGAGTGAATAGGAAATAATCTTGTACGTGAATTTGTAATAGAGGAGGTGGCTAGGGTTAACAAAAAGATTTGAACGGCTAAAAGAATGGCAAGCAATAAAGAGGCTAGTGAATGAGGGGATTTATTTCCTATTTAATAAAATAACTTATGTAACATCTTTCAATCAGAAGAGGCAAATGAAGAAGTGAGATATTTGGGAAGATTTGTACATGATTTGATGGGAGTAATGCACGTCTAAACAATGGTGTTTGGATGGCAAGAAAGTGGAAATGAATGTTAAGAAACAGAAAAGGTAGGAGTTACGGGAAAAAGAAACATATATATATATTTCTTAAATTTGTATAAAATGTTACATTCTAAATGTGAAATCTTGTCAATTGTACACATCAATTAAGATTTAAAACCAATTAATTAATTTACCTTAGTTCCATTACTTTTACCAATTTATTACTTTATAAATAAATTTACGTTTCTATTTATTTTATACATTCACACCTCTCGTTACTGCATAAATTCTCATTAATGACATTAAAGATTTTCTAATTATTTTATAGACTAAATAGGCAACTTATAATAGCTGTTATCACTACCCTTTAGTTTACACTTAAGTTTATCATATATTCAACTAATTACCATAATTACTTACCTAATATTGAATTCATTCAATTACTATCAATTATACAAATTTATTTATTTATACACCACTTACCCTTATTTACTTATATATAAATTTATACTCAAATGTAACTGTTATAACTAAATTAATAGGCCAGTTAAATAGTACCTCACACCCGCTACTATTACATTAATCCACATTAATGAATCCATTATTATTTACAAATCAAATGTTACAATTACTCAATTAACACTGATTTACTTCTATTTCTATTTATCACATATTATGTCATTAATGATTCAACATTCACACTTGTTTCTTACATTCAAATTTATAACAAATTTATATTATTTCATCATTGGGACTTCATTTCAATTGTTACTAATTAGTTCTAATTACCATTGTTCAACTATTAATAGATAAAGTTTTTTTTCTATATTAAATCACCCAAAACTTATTAACCTAACAAATTAAATTATTGAGAATTTTACGGGTCGTTACAGAAGTAGTTAAATAATAGTGAACTTCGAAAAATGAAAGAGAATTCATAAACGAAGTAGAAAAGGAAATTGGAATTATAAGTAAGTATATTTGACTTTGGAAATATTAAAGGGAATTAATTAAGAAATTCCGAAACTTATAGAATTCGTTATAAACGAGTTAAAGAATTTACAAATAAATTATAAATGATTTTGAGAAAATAGGAAATAAAGGGAATACTTCCTAAGTGTTGAACATAAAATGGAGTTGGAAAAATATTCTAAGTATTGGAATGGTTGGAAATATTCCGTTGAATATATAAGGATTTGAAATGGTTTCAAATGTTGGAATACTAGAAGTAGTTTAAATACATATCTTATAAAGATATTTTTTAAATATATTTTGGAAAATTTAAAATAAGGCCTGATGTCTGCTTATGGATGTTTATTGATAGTTAAATAATCGACTATCAATTTTGGCCAAATTCGCTGATCGTTTCGAAGAGACCGGGATTGGATTTAATTATCCGAAAACCACTTCGATCCGATTTGAGCGTTACGAATGGATATCATGAAGATAGTGAAGACGGTGGTTCGGTTTGTCCAGACCGAAGACAACTTGTATGGACGAATGCTATTAGAACATCGTCATTGGAGGACGATGAGCGTTCTAAGTGAAATTGTTCTTGAAAGGTAATCGTAGCCTCAAGCTTCATCAACTGGAATGACTGAAAATCAGAGGAGATGGAGCAAGGCTAAGTGGGTTGCACCCAATTAGGGTATGTTATCACCTTTCTAGATCCCCTCGGATATATTTTTAATTATGGATACGGTGGTGCATGGAAAAAGAGCTCTCAATAAGGGTAGGAACACCCGGGGTGATAACATATTCGTTTCTATCCAGGTTAGGGATAGGGCCGGTCTTGTGTTGTAGGGTATCCCGGCGAGGTCCTCGGTACATTTTTCTAGAAGTGTACCATGATAGATAGTACCCCAGTGCCTAGTCATTGTATGGAATCCATTCTCCAATAAGCGCCGTACAGTTTTGATTGTGCCCAACTATGCTGAAACGTGAGATGCAAGCATTTCAGCTATTTTCTATTTACTTTGTTTAGGCACTGTTATAATATCAGACGATTTTGATAAAAATGTTTTGGTTATCATAAGGGAAAAACCCGTCGTATTTATGTGTGACGTGGTCTTACGAGATACCTTTGTTTTTCAAAGGATTTTTAAAATAATAATAATCCAAATTCAACGTGTTTTCTCATGCTGGTTTTCCAAACTGTCTCGGTGTTATTTTATTATAATTCTCGGGTCAGACCGAGTATTACAAATTCAGGTTAGGATGTTATGGAGCTCAGGAGACGAGCTGGATGGTAGAGACGTATTCCCATACTTGATTTATATTTCCGCTGAATGAGGACAAGTTATTATAACTGTCCAGATTGATGTATTGATTGTTGTACTCTGATGATTGTAATTATGAAGTAGTTACAGATTCTTTTGTATAAAAATCTGTTATTATATATTATACTTTGTTCCTTTGCGATTGTGAGATTCTGTGTTGTTGTTTCTATTTTCTTCTACCTCTTTCTTCTTCACCCCTATCAATCCGCCTTTTTATGCAATTTGTGTTGACTTGTGCGGTTATATTGTCAACTTAGACTGTATGGAAAATTGGGTCGTTACAGATTAATTAAGAATTAGTTAGGGTTTAAGCTAATTAAATATAATTTTAACTTTTCAAAGGTGATTTTAAACTAAACAGAATGTGCTTTAATCAATTTTCTTTTTTAAAGTAAATCGATTCCATATCAAAGGATCACTTGTTCGGACCCTTAAGTAACCCATATGATTAGGAGAATTAAATGACATCCATTAGCAGAATAAAGCACCATTCTGCTATAGTGTAAGTGATTTGATTGTGTGGACATGTGTTAAGCAGAATAAATTTCCGTTCTACTATAAATTGATTGAATTGTTTGGACATCTATTTAGCAGGATAAATCACCATCCTATTGTTATGTTATTTGGACTTGTATGTGCCAACTGGTTATATTGACATGTTATTTCCTGATTGGATATGAACTGTATTTACATATATGGTAGCTTGTGTAAATAATTGTTATGTGATTTGGAAATCGAAGTGAAATTAAATAGTAATTTAATTAGTATTATTGGGACTGCTAAGCCTCATTTAGAATTTATAAAGTATGGTTTAAATTTACTTTAATTCTTTAATAAATTTGAGGCTAAGGGTTTATAAATAGTTTTTCAAGTCGTATAATTCATGTAAAGGTATTTATAAATGATAACTTGTTTATAGAAAGGGGTTTTTCTAACGAAAACGGTTATTAAGTTGTTTTACAAATGATGTTTTGTAAATGATATTTATAAAGGATATTTTATAAAGGAGTATAGAAAGGTTTATATAAAGAGTTTTAAAAATAGGAAAAAGGTTTATAAATCATTTCAGAGATTTGGAAAGAGGTTTATAAATTAACTCAAAGGTTTATAAAAGTGGGTTATAACTTTATTTTGAAAGTTATAAGTTAATTGAAATATGAGATGAGCTTTTAAAAAGGGATTTTTTTGATAAAAGATAAGCGGAATGTTTTATTTAGAAGAAATGTTTGGATTTGGGAAGAGGGAAACTTTGAAAAGTTTTTAAATATACTTATACTGATAAGATAAGTATATGATTTTGTTTCAAGGCATGAAACGTAAAATGTTTTGGTAATATACTTATACCGTTGAGATAAGTATATAAAGGTTTCCAAGTATAAATAAAATGTAAGGGGTCTAGGCTAGTGTTTGGAAAAGATCTTTTGATCAGATTTTATAGAGTGGTTCTATTAATTAAAGATAATTAATAAAGTCTTAGTGGATCCCATATGGAAATTAAACCATGATTGGATGTTTGTTTATTTGATAAGTAAATAACCGACTATCAAAGCTGGACCCAAAACGTAACTGTGGAAATATCTAGGAGAAACACAAGAATTATATCGTATAGTTACCGTCGAAGGTGCAATACTGTATGTATAAACTCATTTCGTTCTTTTAGGATGAATTATAAGGAAATCCATCCACAAACAGTTAGGAGGTGAACTCCGCTCTTGTCATGTGTCTGTTTATTTCCTCAAGAACCATGCTTGAGTTTACCGAAAAATATCGAAAGTTGTTTCGAAGAGACCGGAATCGTATATGTTATCCGAAAACCACTTCGATCCAACCCAAGCATTTTGTAATGAAGACATCTTGAAGCATGGGATCGAAGACGGGACCATTGAAGTACAAGGGCTACTTGCTACTAATCCTATGGGTGATTCCAAAATGGATGTAGTAGAAGTAGTGCCTTCGGTTTGTCCTTATCCTGGACAACTTGTATGGATGAATGTTGGTACTGCATTACTGCTGGGAGGGCAGTGTTAGCATTCCAAGAGGGTCTGTTATTCGAAAAGGTAAACGTAGCCTAAAGCCTCATCAGCCGGAAATGACTAAAATAAGGAATACGCAGTAGGGCTATGTGGGTCACACACATTAGGGTATATCATCACCCTTCTAGATATATACACAATCATAAATGAATTCATGTACGTGGGAGCGCTCGGTTAAAGGTTGCAAAGCAACCGGGGTGATGATATATTCGGTACTATCCAGCAAGGGGTAGGCCGGTTCTATGTTGGCAGGGGTCATTAGGTAAGACCTCGGTACATTTTTCTAGAGGTGTACTGTGGCAGGCGCTAACCCAGTAGCCCTGTCATTAGTTTGAATCCATTCTCCAATACGTGCCTTATGTTTTCGATTGTAGAGCCTAGTATGTTGGAATGTGAGATGCAAGCATTTCAGTTATTTTATCTATTTACTTTAAACCTAGGCACTATGATAATACCATTGAATTTCTATAAAAGTGCTTTGGTTATCGTAAGGTAAAAACCCATCTGTTTTTATGTGCAGTGTGGTCTTACGAGATACCCTTTGTTTGAAAGGTTCTTAAATGTAGAATCTATAACGACCTACCTTTTTGAACGGTTTAAATCGAAGATAAACCACACATGTCAGACTCAAACCATTCAAAAGGGCAGATTGTTATGGGGTAAATAAGAAAAAGAAGAGAAAGAAATAAAACAAACACAAAATCTCACAGCGGAATAACAAAATATAATAATCGAATAAACAATTCATAAAGCTGTTTTACAAATAACATTTGATTACACATTTACATTTCAGAATCAGATTTACATTCAACATAAATAAATAACAAATGCAGCGGAATAACATGATGCAGCGGAATAAATGAAATAAATAATAATAGTACTAAATCTTCGTCTTCTTCCTCCAAAAGCAGTCTTTGATACACTGAAAAGCTCAAACTGACCCGAGCGAATTGAAAAGACAAAACACTCGAGTCAGAACTAAAAGATCTTATGCAAGTTAAATCAACAGTAAATAAATATGAGTGTAATGGTATTAGAGATGTTTACGGGTTTTGACATCTCCTATCCAGTGTCTAATGTGAGTGCAATAACTTAAGAGATGTTCGGGATTTCCATCTCCTAATGATCCGTTAAACTATCTACATACATAGTACAATACGCTATTAGAACAGTGTCTACAGAAAAGTAAAGTATTAAAATAGCGTTAAGGCGTTACCCATATCCCCCTTAACACATTTTATATAGGGGCATTTCACTAGAAGGACAAACTTTGTAGTCCAATTAGTTTTTAAGACACACATCCATAGAAATTAATTTCAAGGCCAAAGTCAGCAGAATAATTACTTTTAAGGACAAAGTCAGCAGTCCAATTACTTTCAAGGACATAATTTCATAGGTTTTTAGGCCTTAGAAACTAATTATTTTGCATTTTGTCCTTAAAAATAATTATTTCAGTCGTGCGTCCTAGAAACTAATTGCACTAGCTAAAGAGGCCCTTGTGGTCACTTTTATATATTCCCATAGTCTATACAGTACCATAATCCCTCCGTAAACTGAAAGGCTATCAGAGGGCACTCCATAGGTACGGTAAAAACCAAACTCGTAGAAGGCGCGATAGGGCATGTGAACACGGCACTCGAGGCAATGCAGGGTAGGATTCTACCATTTGCACTCCCGGACTGGTGGTAACGCATAACAGCTACTACCGCCCACCTTGGAACACACTCCCATAATCAAATCGAGGGGTGGCCACCTAATCAATCACAAAGTCATAATATGGTATCGAAGAAATGTGCCCGATAGGAGGGTTGACCTCACTTGGCCTGGTATAGCTCTTGTTTTAGTCACATCTAAGCTGACTTACGGGAGTCAGGGTCACGTAAATACCTCATACAGAATCGTTCGCCAAACCATCCAACTTTATTTCTGAAATCTCCACTACGTATACAGTTGTTAAAGTGATTTTCGGTATTAGCAGAGAGTATGACAATATCCGATCCCGGTCTCTTTAACAACTAAACGCTTATTTCACACCGGATGGTTCTATTAAATTTCAAAAGTCAATTCATAATTAATATCAAAATATCATATTCGATTTCAAACTATATCACTTTCGAAATCATATTCACTTTAAAACCATATTCACTTTCAAAATCATATTCACTTTTGAAATTATCGATAAGATAGGTTAATTAAATCCTCATTCCAAAATCATCATATTTACTCAAATATGTCATTTCACAAGAAGGTGTCAATTTCAAATCCCAACTTAGGTTATATCATCATCAAGGATTTAAATATAAATACTTCAACTTTACATAGTCTGAATTTTTAGAAAATAGTTTAGATAGTCATAAATAGTTTTAATAGTTTTAAAAATAGTTTAAAATAGTTAAAATACTCTAAAATAGTTTAAATGATTTAAAATAGTTTAAAGTAGATTAAAATAGTTTAAATAGTTAAAATAGTTTAAATAGATTTAAATTAGATTTAAAATGAATTAAATACATTTAAAATAGATTAAACTAGTTTAAATAGTTAAAATAGTTTAAATAGGTTTAAATTAGATTAAATTAGATTTAAAATGATTTAAATAGAAATAAAATAGATTTAAATTATATTAAATAGATTTAATAGATTTAAATTATATTAAATAGATTTAAAATAGATTAATTAGATTTAAAATAAGTTAAATAAATTTAAAATAGGTTAAATAAATTTATTTAGTTTAAAGTAGGTAAAATAGATTAAATTGGATTAAATAGATTATAATAGATTAAAATAAATTAAAATAGTTTTAAATTGATTAAAATAGTTTAAATTAGTTTAAAATTGATTTCAAGTTATATTCAAACATTTTCAAAAACTCAATTTCGATAAAATTCAATTATATTTGACAATTCAACTTTGAAATTCTAATTTAAATCCTTTGAACAATTCATTAAATCAATTCCAATTTCAACATTAACGCTTGGATTTTCGAAAATAATCCAGTTTATATAAATCAATGTCTATTTTAAAATACCAGCTAACTGAATTCAAAATTTAAAGATTTAAAAAATCATTTAATTTAACTAATCCGGTGTCCATATATATTTTTCTACCCTATGGTCAAGTGATACGGATATTTATCATTTCAATCTGCAATTTAAAATTTTACGAGTATATATCGTTTCAACCCGCAATCCCAAAATTTAATTTCAAATACATGAAATCGCTCGAGTCTATCATTTCAACCCATAACGATTTCTCCCTAATCTATCAGATCGTTCGGTTATGTATCATTTCAACCCATAGGGAACTTGCTGTGTTATAACAATATAAAAATATAACATCCAGTCATCCAATATCAACAATTAAACATACATCACAATAACCATACAATCAACCAATAAATAACATCAATCAACTGATTATCATTAACAGGTATTAAATTGACAATTAAATTCAATATTAAATTAAATGACGATTAAATGCAATAAAAGTCATATTTAACTGGAATGACAATTTAAATATACCAAACAACAATCAATCAATTTTTAATCACATCATAAATTTAATTTAAGTAACATAAGATAATTTAGTAATTGTGAGTAGGTTAAAACCCTCACCTTTGATTTCAAATCGATTTGAAATCCAAAATAAGGCCCAAATTTAAACAGTCTTAGAATTCATCCAAACCTATGCAAAAATGTCCGGAATTTCGATACAATCCCAACGAAACAAACCGTGCCCAAATCTGAGTTCGTATGCAAAAGATATGCTAGTTAGAACATATAAGTTTTAAATTAAATAAATAATAATAATAATAATAATAATAATAATAATAATAATAATAATAATAATAAAAGAATCTATGCCACATCACTCACGCGTTATCACGATCGAAACTCTCGTCCTCCTCCAGCTACACACGAACGGAGCCGCTACCCTACATCAAATTTTTCCGACCATCACACGCCTATCCATGATGACCAGACCTCGCCACCAAGACCACGAGCTCCGGCAGACCCTCAAGTGGTCTCGCGACCCCCCTACGATGCCTCCAGGCGATCATGCCGCCGCCGCCTTCTACGCCAAATTCTGGCAAAATTGATCACATATGAGACAAGCGGCCACTACCCCGAGACCTGCTTCACGACCACTTCCCAATGCCGCTTCTCGATCGTCGATCGGGCCAAGATCCACCGTCCAATCACAAGCCTAAGCAACGGACGGCCGAAATTCCTTTACGATTTCTAGACAAACAGTGCATTGAATTGAGAAATGAATCATTGCAGTAGATTGCACTCGTCGAGAGCTTTCCAACGATGTATAATATGACATAGTTTTGAGGAGTTTGAAATTTGAAATTGATTTGGAGATTGAATTTAGGGCTGCCATTGGAAAGAGAGAAGCAGATAGAATTTTACATACAGTAATGAGGAATAAAAGGCTGCTAGGGCTTGGACAGAACTATTTATATTAACAAAGCTCGATAAGAAAATAAACACATATCGAATCGGTACGAACGACAATAATGACCCGAAAAGCCCGTTCCGTCTCCGAAACGAAAGTGGGTCATCCCATATATCAAAATAGATGTTTTCGATATTTTTAAACTCAATGGAACAGGTTTCAAGTCCTAATTCCATCGTATGAAGAAGTTAGCTTAAAATTCAGATTATTACAAATTGATTTTACTTGAATTTAATTAAATTGATTTCTACGCATTTCGAGTCCGTACGATCAAACGACAAGTTTGATCGCTACGAAACTTGAAACCTTACAATAATTCACCGTTATGGATCCGATGAAACTGGTTTCGTCGAAATCCTAGACGGTTGTCAAAATGGCTATTTTCACGTTAATTAAATAAATTATTATTAAATTGATTAAATTACTTTTTAATTCCACTTTAATAACTAACAAAATCTATGACTTTTGATTACTTAGACATTTACAATAATTTAAAACAAGTTTACATATAATTTCAGTGTTAAATATTACACTAATTACAATGTTCAATTTCAACTGTAATTAAATCCAATTAATTATATTTTTAATTCCAATAAATTGATTTAATTTTGATTTCAATCTTTTTATTCAATCAATTATTGCCTTATGAGTATAATTAACATTTCTGTATATTTTATTACATTCACATTTTCAGTTACCATCTTGACTCATTTATGTAATGTTTAATTACATTTAGTTGTAAGTGATTTCCAGTTTAACTCACATATTAAATAAATTGGTAACATAAAATAATTGTCACCTTTGCTTAATCACATTTATGAGTTATTATCTACACAGATGTTATAATTCTTTACACAACACAAATTTGATTCAATTACAATTTATTACATACTATTTCATTAATTAATGCAACTTTTAAATTATCAATTACTCTTTTAATCCAATTATCGATTTATACACGTACTATTACAATTAATTCGCAATCTATACCAATTATGACTTTTTAGTCATTTCAATTAATTGGAATTACATTAAATCAGTTATCAATTGCATTAAATTTATACTATTACACTTCATTCTAGTAATACTTTTCATTATTAAATCGTAAAAAAAGATTAATTTTCCACAATATCAAACACCAAAACTTATTTAATTTAATAAATTTAATTATCAAAAGTTATGGGTCGTTACAAAATCAGTTTGGTTATTACTTGTTATCGAGTTTTACTCACGTTGGTTTACCAGACTGACCCGGGCATTATTCCATGTAATGCTCGGGTCAGACCAAGCATGTTTTCCCAGGTTTAGCTGGATACTTGAAGAGGAGTTGGATGGTCAAGAAGTATTCACGTATATTTTTCATCCGCTGTATTATAGAGTCTGTATGTTTGTCAATGTAAGAACAGGTTTCTATAACTGTCCAAATTTAGGATAAGCCTAGTGTACTCTGATATTTTATGAATAAAGATGTTTCCTTTTTGTATAGATCATTCTTGTATTATATATTATTCGTTAGGTTGTGAGATTCTGTGTTGTTTAGTTTTATTCTATCTTCTACTTTTTTCTTTCACCCTAACAAATCGGTATTTCCAGCACTTGAATGTTTGGCATGTGATACAATGGACGTATTAGTGTCGATTTTCGAGGGTTGAAACTCAGGTTCGTTACAATTTTATTATTATTTATCTCAAAAATAGTGATAATTTAACCAAAAATAGTTATTGAAAATACACCTTTGTTATTATAACTATTCTCAAAATATCTCTTATTCCTATTACTTAAATAATAATAATAATAATTTTCCACATACTTCATTAAAACAGTGGTATTATTATTTACTCAAAAAATAATACAGTCTTCCTGAAAATCATATTATATTTTATTAAATTTTATTAAATCTTTAAATAATAATAAATTCTCTCAATTAACTTTAAAATAAATTTTTTGCCATTGTTATGAATTTCCCCAAAAATTAATAAACAATCACCTTATTATTTTTCACATTAATTTCAGTATTAATTGTTAAATCGCAACTATTTAAAAATATCACTAAAAACTGTAACTAATCTTATTTTCTACAAAATTATAATTTTATTTATTTTCTATTAACTAATTTTTTTTCCAGATCTACAATTAATTACTATAAAATATTATCACCCACCAATGTAATAGCTAAACAAATAAACAACTAAATTAGAGCACATGTCATATAAAAACATCACAACAATAAAACAATCATAAAATGGCATAACACATATTAACAGGTATGTTTTTATTATTGGGCATTATATAATATTTCTAAGTAGAAATACTTAAGAATATTGAATCCTACCAATGTGCGTTCCTAAACAGCTCCAAAATCCAGCAAACCATAAGCCAAATTGTTTGAAATTTCATGATGAACCCAATGGAACTAACCGTGCATGAAACAGAGACCATTTGCAAAAGCCCTAGAGATTTGAGGATATAAGGGTTTAAATGTAAATGATAATATGAATGTAACACCTCGTAATTTTAACGGTAATTAATTACAAAGAAAATTATTTAATAAATAGTAACGCCAAAAATAGAATTTTTACAAACGTCGAAATTTAACTACGAAACATGCACTGTTGGTTCGTGGCGATTTTCTGATTAATTTTCATATATAAAGTTTTATGATCGAAGTTCAAACGGAAAGGTATTAACATTTGAATATTTTGGATCGTAAATAATTATATATGAATTAAGGAAATAAAATGTAGTTAATGAAATAAATTAAAGTTAATGGTTGCTTAGGGTTTAAGTAAATACTAATGTAGAAATAAATTATATTGAATGGGTGAAAAGGGAATTAAATTAACAAATGTTAACGACATATATTAATTAACGAAATAATCAAAGATCGGTTGATCCCTAATTTGGGTCAGTTGACCGCTAGCGGTTGACTGGTAGGGATGCGGAAGTCGGTTGGTCGGTATGTCAATTGTGAAATTTGACGTGGCCAAACGACATGGATTTAAAATAATCTAATCTAACGGGTGGCATTGATTCGAACTCCTATAAATACGAGCCTAACCCCACACTTTTGTTCTCATATTTTCTTAAGCGGTAGCGAAGCTCTGCCATTTTCTCTCCTCCACAAATTCTTAATTCTAAATAAAATTATTGTTTATATTTGTATATGCAAGTAGAGAATATAAGAGGATAATTGGAGAGAAGAAGAATAGAGTCGAATCAGATCGTCAAAACCAAGCTAAAATTATAAATCCAGATCCGAATTTAAATTAAAACCAAATCTCTTCTCAAATCTAGATTTTCGATAGATATATGTATGCTTGCGATATATGTATTCATATAGGGAGTCAAACTGGAATAACAGGAATTAGATTTGGAGATTTGAATAGCTAGAAAGGTGTAACGACCTACCTTTTTGGACGATTTAAATCGACGATAAACCACACACGTCAGACTCAAACCATTCAAAAAGGCAGATTGTTATGGGGTAAATAAGAAAAAACAGAGAAAGAAATAAAACAAATACAGAATCTCGTAGCGGAATGACAAAATATAATTATCAAATAAACAGTTCATGAAGCTGTTTACAAATAACATTGATTAAACTTTTATAATACAGATCAGAGTTACATACAACAAGAATAAATAATAAATAAATGCAATGGAACAACATGATGTAGTGGAATAAATATAATAAATAATAATAGTACAATATCTTCGTCTTCATCCTCCAGAAAGCAGTCTTCGATAAACTTAAAAGCTCAGACTGACCCAAGCAAATTGAAAAGACAAAACACTCAAGTCAGAACTAAAAAATATTATTTAAGTTAAATCAACAG
The DNA here is from genome assembly GCA_030737815.1 of Allium fistulosum. Classification (NCBI taxonomy): domain Eukaryota; kingdom Viridiplantae; phylum Streptophyta; class Magnoliopsida; order Asparagales; family Amaryllidaceae; genus Allium; species Allium fistulosum. The sequence continues at coordinate 881,928,719 of CM060903.1, forward strand.
TAAATAAATATGAGTGTAATGATGTCAGAGATGTTTATGGGTTTTGGCATCTCCTATCCAGTGTCTTACGTGAGTGCAATAACTTAAGAGATGTTTGGGATTTCCATCTCCTAAGGATCTGTTAAACTATCTACATACATAGTACAATACTATAACAACTCGTAAATTTTGATAATTAAAACTATTAAATTTAATAAGATTTTAGAATTTAAATATTGTGAGAAATAAAAAATTTAAATTTAATTTTTGTTGTTCGCATGTTATTGATAACTATTTAAGCAAGTTAATTTATAACTCTTATGTGTAAACAACAATTCTATAAACGTATTTAAGTTACTGTAAAAAAAAGACTTCAATTGTTTTAATTATCTTATGTGTAAACAACAATTCTATGAATGTATTTAAGTTACTGTAGAAAGAATTCAATTGTTTTAATTATCTATCCATTAATTATGTTCTGTTTTAAATTTTAATGTTCAAATTTACTGCCATTAATTTGATTTGGAATCTTTCAATAAAAGGGAAAGAGAATTTAATTGAAATTAATGACGTTTAATGAAAGAAATGTACGTTTGTTAGGATCCGCTTTAAAGTGTAATTTTGAAATTAATTACAATTATGTCGATTTGGAATCTTTCAATATTAAAGTGGCAAAAAAAATACATTAATTGTAATTAATGGATTTAACGGAAGAAACGTACGTTATTGTTAAAATAAAAAGGATGTTTTAATGAAAACAAAATGAATGTTATTGTTTTTAAAGTAAGTGTAATTTTATAAAAAGAGAAAAATTGAATATTGAAGCAACATTTTACGGTCGTTAAATAGTAGTCTTTGGCAGTATAGAGGTAATTTTAATGCTAATCGTAAAATTTAGAATAAATTAAATATTTTATGTTCATGATTGTGCGCTGAGAAAAACGCCGACTTTGATTTGAATTTGGAATCATGGTTCACCTTTTATTTCATGTAGCGGTGGTCCCTTGGTTGGTGTGTTCAAAATTTTATTTGTTGTATGTTAATAAAACTTTTAAATAGGCGTAAATTTGAGTTGATTTGGGGTTAACGAAATTAATTGAATTGAAATACATTTCTATATTAGATTAATGTGGCATTATATTCATTTTGAAGTATGAAAGGTGATGTTCATCATGAATTCATATTCTATTACTTTTTTCTAACTACTGTCTCATTCATATTTTTCTGCCTTGTTCACTTTCACATTTTAACTATTCATTAAAAAAACCTCTCTCTTTATTTCATAAAACTTTCGTTTATTCTCTGTATATTCATTTTCCATTCTTATTGTTAGCTATACATTCTCTCACCTACTTTTATTCGGCCTAATTCTTATATACCTCTTGTATTTGCATCTAAGCATTTGTTTTTACACGTTACAACTTTTAGTATTCATTCTTTTTCATAACTTATGCCTGCACTAATTCATCCATTAACAATTCATATTTAATGCACGTGCATCATTCATCCTAGCCTGTTCATGTTCATATTTGTTAAAAACATAACCACACCGTTTCTTTGAAAAGCTTGCTGTAATTTTGTATTCTTTTGATACCTTCTCACTTTCCCACCTATTGACTTTTCAATTTCCCACTAGAGAACAAAACCAAAGTACGTACAGATTGTTTCTCATTACTCTATCTGAAGCTTTCTGCTAACACTTCCTCATTCTTCCTCAAAACTACAGAAACTCCAAAATTCCTAAATCCACAAATCCACAAATTCCCAAACTCCAAACTCCATCCCTCCTCTCTTGCTTCATCTCTCAAAAAAAACATAGTTTGTTCGATTTGCATTTTCGTGCTTTGCTTTGCTATTGGATTGTTGCTATGGATAGGATTGGTTAGCTTGTCGTGTTTGGATTTCAACTAGGATCTATCTATTTCTGTTGTCAAAAACTCTCTAACCTCGAAAGGTGGGAAATCACTCATGATTAACATTTTTATTGTTAGGTAAATAAACATTGATTGGAATGTTATGAGAAATGTTTGCTTTAGATAGGAATATGTGATATATGTTGTTATGTTTCCTTGAATTTGTGTTATAACATTCACGTGCACATGTTGTTTTATATGTCACAAATAGTATGTTATGTTGATTTGATTAATTGTCACATATGTATGTTAAATATGTCACATATGATATGTAAAAAAATGTGTTATGTTAGAAAAAAAAAATTATATGCCATGTTGAACTATGTCACATATGCTATGTTGAAAAAAATGTGTTAGTTAATAAAATCATATGTTGCACATGCTATGTTAATAATATGTCACCTATGCTATGTGAAAATAATGTGTTATGTTTGGGAAAAATGGTATGCCATGTTATTTTATTGTAAATCACCTTGCAAGTTTCTTGTATATATGTCATGTTATATGTTTATATGTTATGTTAGTGTATGACATGTCAGAATTTGAAATATTCACTTATGTTGTTTACGATATGTGACACATGTGATATGTTAGTTATGCATGTGTATATATTAAATTGTTAATTATGCACACATGTTGGTCATTGACATGTTATGTTATTTATGTTATTATTGTTCTCACTCCAAGTTCCCTGATAGTTAGCAAAATCACTTCGGATTGAAATGATGTATACCCGATATAAAACCACTTTGGGTTTAAATAAATTGATTTAGAAATAAAATTGGAATATTGTAAGTTTAAATTTATGTTTGAACTTGAAATTATGAAATTGAAATTTAATTGATTTAATGAAAGTTTTAATTGTATTTTTAGATCTAAACTTGTTGTTTGATTATAACTTAATAGCTTTAAGTAAAAAAATTGAACTCTAAAGTTGAATTTAATAATTAATCGATTGGAAATGAACATAAAGTCGGTATTTGAATTGAACCAATTTATAGTGTGAAAGATGATGTTTGTTTAAACCTAAGCATTTCACTAATTGAGTTATCTATACATTTCACTTGAGTTGACTTACTTACATAAGAATGTTAATCCTGACTTGAGTGTTTTTGTTTTACTTTACGCTCGGGTCAGACCGAGTATTTCAGTTTAGCAAAGACACTTATTTCTGAAGACGAAGACGTAGCCGAGGACCGTATCTACTACTATTATAGCAATTGTTTATTCTGCCTGAAAAAAATGTAAATTCTTATTTTGTTGAAAATAGTTTCATGAACTGTTTATGTATTTATTTTGTGTATTATATTTCATCCTTCCACTACAAGATTCTGTATTTTGTTCTTTTGAATCTTATTTCATTTAAACAATCCCATTAATAATCTGTCTTTTGAATAGTTTGAGTTAGACATGTGTGGTTTATTGTCCACTTAAATTGTCCAAAAAGGTGGGTCGTTACAGTTGGTATCAGAGCTTTGGTTTAGACACACCTTAGCCTGTTGGGGTTAACTCATTAGAGATAGGATAGTAATATCCTAGAATGAGTTTGTTTGACTGTGTATATATATATGAGAGCGCGTATTTGTTAGTGTTATAAAAATGTTTTTTATAAGTTCTGAAATGAAATTATTTTTCCTAATATTATATGTTATATATAAAGGAATAAAAATTGTATAACTAATATAGTTATTCGTAATGTGTATGTTTTATGAAATGATAATATTAAATTATTATCATTTATGGTTGAATTGTTATATTTGGTCAGTTTATAAACATTGGCTATTATCGTTGATTGAATTTATAAACTAAACACTAGTTTAATAATAGTGTATTAAAGGAAATAAAGTGAATAATTAGGATATTTGTTATGAAATTGAAATGTTTTGTAGTGTGAATCTTGTTGTTTCGTTGATTTGGTAGTTTCAACTATTGAAATAAAATAGAATAACTGGATATTTTGGATAGTCGAAACTTCTGTATTAATATATATGTTGAACTAATTTATTTTGTTGAACTATGTAGTTGAATTTGGTAACCTTAATGTGAAAGCAAGTGAAATAAGGATAAATTGTTATATCTATGTTTAGTAAATGAATAGAATTGTTGTATACATTATTGGCATGTAATGTAAAAATATACAAATGTGAACTTTAAGCCTTGGAATATTTAAAATCGAAATTGTGATCAAGGAAATGCTGTAAATGAAAAAAAAAGAAAAAAAAGTCTTTATAAATTTATGAAATGTGTCATAAATAAATTTGAAAGTAAAGAAAAAAATTATTGGATAAACAAATATGAACTAAAAGTGAAATGATTATAAACAAAATCCTGACTTGTAAATTGTTTATGAAATAAATGAATGTTGCAATAAGTGATTACAATTAAAGTTGTGATAACTGTAAAGTCGAATAATGTTTTATATAGGAAGTTAAGCTTTTGTAAATGGGTTATAAACTTAAGAAAATTCTTATGAAATGATTTGTAAATAAATTTATATTAAATGAGAAATATTACATGTAAAAATGAATGTAATTTAAAAAGTGAAGAGAAAATAAGTAATGTTTGAGAATGATTAATGTTTATTTTGAATGGAGAAATTCTATGGAACAAATATTAAAGTATGAAGTGATATTTGTATTAATCAACGAGATTAATAATGAATTTAAATTAAAATGTATTTGTGATGAAACAAATTTGAATAGATACGTAAGTTGAACGTATGTTGTTTTATCCGCATAATTAATTTGATCCAGATTTGAGTACATAAGTTCGAGGTGGATTACACCATTTTGTGTTAGGATTTTTCAATCAATTCTTGATGGCGAATATTTGATATGGATTTTTGGTTCGATTCAGGAATTCTCTATCATAGTATATGGCTATGCAAAGAGAATGATGGTTTCTAGTTAATAAACTATATCGAAGTCCGCATTATGGAAGCTGAATGGACAATACTAGTTCGAAAGCGAACTTGTGTGATCGATCGAATGTGATTTTGCGAAATGATGACATATGTACATCTTATGTTCTAATATTATTGATATGCTTTGACGCTGGAATTGAAAGTTGTTTGGTTTGATATCTTTGTAATTTAAATTGGAATTTTTCTTTTATGCAAAACTCTATTAATTTAAACCATTTTACAAAACTATTTTCTTTTATTTTTCTTATACAAACTATTTTATTCTATTTAATTTACAAAAATATTTTTCAAACCATTTTATATACAAAACCATTTTATTTACAAAACTAGCTTACAAAACTATTTTATTTACAAAACTATCTTACAAAACTATTTTATTTACAAAATTATTTTACAAACCATTTTATATACAAAACTATTTTACAAACTATTTTATAAACAAACTATTTTATACACAAACTATTTTATATACAAAACTATTCTAAAGTCAGAACCTCTTATAAAGCAAAGATGTCAATCCCATATGGCTCTTCATGTAGCGAAATTGATTTTGGAAAATTTTGATTCTTATATAAGATGGACATTATGTAAGTATAAGGCGATTTTGAAGACTATTGGTTTTGGAAGGTATTTGATCTGAAGAGATAAATCTTATATACAATGGAATTTGTATAAGAATGATTTATATATTCGAGACTATTGATTTTGGAAAGTACTCTATCTAAAAATGAAATCTTATATATAATGGAATTTATATAAGTGCGATAATTGAAATTATGATTTTGAAAGGGTACTATATATGATATGATATATTTTGAAGTAAATGATATGGGAAGTACCTTCCATCGAAAATCGCAGTCCTACTCGGTAGGATTGCGTTGGAACTCCATGCGGGGTGTCCATTGGAAATCGGAGTCCTACTCGGTAGGAACACGTATCAGAACCCACTTAGTGGGTCACTTATTTTACTCATTTGATATTGTTGAATAGCGTAAATAGAGGGGCGTAATGCCTACAGCTACAAGTGATTCCGCTGGGATAGCGACGTAACCATTGCGTAGCTGCGATCTATTGAAGGATAGTGAAAATCGAGGGGCGGGATGCCTACAGCTTCAAGTGATTCCGCTAGGATAGCGGCATAACCATTATGTAGCTGTGTCTATCAACCATGGCGTAAGTTGAGGGGCGGCGATGCCTCCAGTTACAAGTGATTCCAGTGGGATAGCGGCGTAACCATTGTGTAACTGCGATCCATGGGGGAATGCACTTTCCATATCCGTTTTTAATGTTTTAAATGTTTTCACAAGGTGTTGAAAGAAGTCTACTAAGTACTTGGAGAATTCCAGCCTTGCGCCTGATCAACGCTGTTTGCGCCAAAATTGGTCACAAACACCCAATTGTCGATGAAAGCACCAGTTCACAATCACAGATTACAGATAACAAGTATATAGAGAATTAAAAATGAAGAACACTCAGAAAATTAAAAGGAAAGCAGTAAAGAACACAGAGTTTATAGTGGTTCGACAATCTCCAGCGTACGTCCACTTTAAATCAATCTTTGTATTCCCTTTATACTGTAGTTACAATTACAAGCCTTTAGTATCAATTACAAAAATGGCAAAGCTTTAGCACCCGAGAAGGAGAAGATCCCTTTTTAGTTGCCATAGCCTTGCAATTTATAGGTGTAGACCTGAAAATATCCGCCTCAAAACTTGGAATACCTCTTCTTTTTCGCAAGTGGGCCCACCAGACCGATCCAGAGCAATTTGGGATCGATGCGTGTTCAATTTGTTTTGCTCCAAGAGTGGTCCAATAGAGCTGAAATCAATCATGAAGGTTCTTTAGTACATCAGGAAGCTCCTCTCCAAATTTCGCAGCATTTGGACTTGTAGATTGTGAGTTATGATCGATGCAAGTTTGTGGTTCGCGTGAAGGCTGCCGTGTTCGTATCGATCTCCAGCTCCACGTTCTCCTCTCTTTGCATCGATATAGTTCGCATCGATGACGTGTCTCGAAGATCCAAGAAAGATCCACCTTTCGTGCCGCGTTGACTACTTCCTTCGTATCGATCAATACGAACACGATCGATACGAACATGGCTCCTGAATCCATCGTATCCATATGCTACTATCCACCTGTTAACGCCTTCGGTCTTCTTTGTATCGATGCATGAGTGTGTCTTTCGTATCGATCAATAATCGATCGGTACAAAATGCTCATCCAAGTCCCTATGACCATTGCTTCATTCATCGTATCGATCCCATCCCTGATCGATACGGAGTGCACGAACATAATTCGCCATCCAATCAATACATATGAATCGATACGAAATCCACAGCCCGAGTTCGTCCTGATCGATACAAACGTGCCGATCCAAAGTAAATAGCCGAATCCGCTTTTATCGATACGAAACCAGTTCCTTCCAATATTGATCATCCATATCCCGAGCATACAAACTCCGATTGACCTGAAATTTGAAACGTAGCCTTTCCTAGCCTTGTCCATCATTTCCAATCAATCCCATCTTGATTGGAGCTCGGAAAATTTTGATGACATCGATCATAGCCTTGTTTCCAATCAATCTTCAATCCTGATATCCATCCTTTCCAGCCAATTTGTTGATATCCCTGCCTTGACCAAAAGGTGGAATAACATTTGCCCCCCAAAACATGCCTTGTGGTAAGAAGGTGTGTTTTGAAAAGCTCCAATTCCGACATCCGGAGTCCATATTCCATCCATATCCATACCATCCGATTTATAATCCAATCCTTTACCAAGCCATCCTATTCGAGTGCCATAGCCATAACCTGATCCAAATTCGCAACTGCTCCAAGTCGATGTCCGATTTCGAATTCAGTAACCAAATCCTTAGCCAATTCCATAGCTATCTGAATCCATCAACCGAGCTTTAATCCATCTATATCCAATATCCAATAGCCAAATCCATAACATTTCTGAGTTGATATCCAAATTCGGGACCACTCCAAGTCCTTTGCCAAATCCAAGACCCCTCTGAGTCTATTTATCCAAAACCAAAATCCGAATCCATGATCTCTTCAGGTTTGACTTTAAAACCATAGACCTTGCCGGGTCGCGTTGTTCTGCTCTGATCCCAACTCTCCGGTCGAGGGCTTCTATGCTCTCCGGCCTTGGCCCTCCGGTCAAGGACTTTTTATATTTTCCAGCCTCGGCTCTCCGGCCAAGGACTTTTATATTCTCCGGCCTCATCTCTCCGGCCAAGGACTTTTATATTCACCGGCCTCGGCTCTCCAGCCAAGGACTTCTATATTCACCGGCCTCCGCTCTCCAGCCAAGGACTTTTATATTATGTTTGAGTCCATTCCATCACTCTCCGGCGAAGGGACTCATAATTCACGATTACTGCCCCGTCTCTCCGGTCGGGACCGTAATTGCGAGACCTGTATTATTCATTACATTGATCCAAATCCAACCATTCAAAATAAGAGTTTTTACAGCCAGGGAACACCAAATAAATGTCTGTACATCCAAGGAACAAACAAAAGTTTTCAGGAAAACGAAAAAAAAACAGGATTTCACAGACTCGACAAACACGGTTTATCATCGTCTCAGAGCATGCCTAGAGACCATCCTCGATCTCGTACATGTGCAAGTGATTTAGTCGCATTACTTCGAGTTTTATTACTTATTCTAAGCCATAAATCTATTTAGTTGAAAACAAGTCGACATTGCCTAGGTCCAATGCCATCCTCGTTCGAGGTGGGCGGTGGTCGTTCCTGTTCCAATGCCACAGCTCAATTCCTTACATACTGCTGTAGATAACCATTCCTTACATGCCCCTCAACGATATCCCTCAAATTCCTGCAGTCGTTTGTGTTGTGCCCATCCAGCTCATGGAATAGGCAATACCTTCCCGATGCCCGTTTGTAATCTGAAGGTTCCCTTCTTTTTGGCCTTCGATACTGGAGATGCCCTCGAGTGTCCAAATAAATCCTTTCCAGAGTCTCAGTCAGATCCGTGTAAGAAGAAAACTTTGACTCCCTCCGTGGCCTTTTTGAAGTGCTACCGTTATCATTCATTTTCCTTTTGCCTTTGTCGTCTTTGTTTGGATTTTCTCTGAGTTGACCTCCATCTCTTATCGCATAAGCTTCAGTCTCTCTCCCTTCTCTCTCAGCCTGCGCATCTTCCTTCCTTAGAAATCTCTCCGCCTCATGATAGAACTCCCCAAGATCCCTCAGTGGGTCCCATTCTAATGATATCTTAAAATCCGAATTGTCTGCAATTCCTGAAACCGCTGCCATCAAAACCATCGACGGATCAGGTCGATCCACCGAAGCCACTGCCGCATTGAATCTGGTCAAGAAATCTCTAAGTGATTCTCCTTTCCATTGTTTCATTGATGTCAAAGTCATCACGTTCTTGGGTCTGGCTGTGTGGACCCGCAACTGTCTCATAAACCTTTCAATCAACTCCGTCCATGTGCCAATAGAGCCACTCTCCAGCTGTCTGAACCATAACGCCGCTATATCCGTCAGATACAAAGGGAAGCATCACGCCATGACCTCCCCTGATGCTCCCAGTACTTCCATATGCCTCATGTACCTTGTCAAGTGAACAGCGAGATCTGTTCTCCCGTCATACATCTCAAGTGTTGGTAACTTGAATTCTGGTGGATTCTTGGCTTGCCTGATCGTAGGAGCAAAGGGACTCCTATTCACATCTTCCAGATCTATATTCACTAGTCCGCCTCTCATGGATCGGCTAACCATCTCCGCCAATCTGTCACTGTTGTCAAGCTGTAACCCTTGTCTGTTGCTTCCGTCCTGCCCCCCGAGTTCATGAGGGAATCCTGGAATCTGGTCTCCTGGACGGGCATCCATTCCTCTACCAAAGCCATGTTGAACAAGTCCACCCGGTATCCTGCCTGAGGTTGGATCAACGTCCTCCAGATGTGTGCCCCCAAGTTCTGGTGCTGCTCTTGACGGTCCTGCTCCATTCTGAACTCTGGTTGTCCCGCGCTCCTGATTTCTATCTCCAGCATCTCCTGTAGCAGCGTTCCCTTGATTTTTCATTCTGGCTTGTCCAGCTTGTTGGAGTAGGTTATGCAGCCTCTCCTTTTGTCTTTTCAGCATTCCTTCCTACATAGCTTCCAACATCATCTCCATCTCATCCCGGGTGATGAAGATTGAGGTGAGATTTGCTCTAGAGGAAGCCTCCTGGCTCCCTTCATGCTGACCCCTTCCAGCTCTTTGTCTTCTTGTTGATTGTCTTGCCATAGCTTTCCAGATCCAAGTCTTTAAGCTTTCAGATCCGAAGTCCTGGTTGTAGAATTCCTGAGCGCTAGCGTTCTCAATGAAAGCACCAAAATGTTTGCGCCAAAATTGGTCACAAACACCCAATTGTCGATAACAGCACCAGATCAAAATCACAAATTACAAATAACAAGTATGTAGAGAATTAAAAATAAAGAACACTCGGAAAATTAAAAGGAAAGCAGTAAAGAACACAGAGTTTATAGTGGTTCGGCAATCTCCGGCCTACATCCACTTTGAATCAACCCTTTTATTCCCTTTATACTGTATTAACAATTACAAGCCTTTAGTATCAATTACAAAAATGGCAGAGCTTCAGCGTCCAAGAAGGAGAAGATCCCTTTTTAGTTGCCATAGCCCTACTATTTATAGGTGTAGATCCGAAAATATCCACCTCAAAATTTGGACTACCTCTTCTTTTGCGCAAGTGGGCCCACCAGACTGATCTAGAGCGATTTGGGATCGATGCGTGTTCACTTTGTATCGATCCAAGAGTGGTCCAATCGAGCTAAAATCGATCATGAAGGTTCTCGAGTACAGCAGGAAGCTCCTCTCCAAATTTCACAGCATTTGGACTTGTAGATTGTGAGTTATGATCGATGCAAGTTTGTGGTTCATGTGAAGGCTGCCGTGTTCGTACCGATCTCCAGCTCCATGTTCTCCTCTCTTTGCATCGATATAGTTCACATCGATGACGTGTCTCGAAGATCCAGGAAAGATCCACCTTTCGTGCCGCGTTGACTGCTTCCTTCGTATCGATCGATACGAACACGATCGATACGAACATGGCTCCTGAATCCTTCGTATCCAAATGCTACTATCCACCTGTTAACACCTTCGGTCTTCTTCGTATCGATGCATGAGTGTATCTTTCGTATCAATAATCGATCGATACGAAATGGTCATCCAAGTCCCTGTGACCATTGCTTCATTCTTCGTGTCGATCCCAGCCCTGATCGATACGAAGTGCACGGACATACTTCGCCATCCAATCGATACGTATGAATCGATACGAAATCCACAGCCCGAGTTCGTCCTGATCGATACGAACGTGCCGATCCAAAGTAAATAGCCGAATCCGCTTTTATTGATACGAACTGTATCGATACGAACTGTATCGATACGAAAACATCGATACGAAACCAGTTCCTTCCAATATTGATCCATCCATATCCCGAGCATACAAACTCCGATTGACCTGAAATTTGAAACGTAGCCTTTCCTAGCCTTGTACATCATTTCCAATCGATCCCATCTTGATTGGAGCTCGGCAAAATTTTGACGATATCGATCATAGCCTTGTTTCCAATCGATCTCCAATCCTGATATCCATCCTTTCCAGCCAATTTGTTGATATCCCTGCCTTGACCAAAAGGTGGGATAACATTTTCCCCCCAAAACATGCCTTGTGGTAACAAGGTGTGTTTTAAAAAGCTCTGATTCCGACATCCGGAGTCCATATTCCATCCATATCCATACCATTCGATTTATAATCCAATCCTTTAACAAGCCATCCTATTCGAGTGTCGTAGTCATAACCTGATCCAAATTCGCGACTGCTCCAAGTCGATGTCCGATTCTGAATTCAGTAACCAAATCCTTAGCCAATTCCATAGCTATCCGAATCCATCAACCGAGTTGTAATCCATCTATATCCAATATCCAATAGCCAAATCCATAACATTTCTGAGTTGATATCCAAATTCGAGACGACTCCGAGTCCTTTGCCAAATCCAAGACCCCTCCGGGTCTATTTATCCAAAACCGAAATCCGAATCCATGATCTCTCCGGTTTTGACTTTAAAACCATAGACCTTGCCGGGTCGCGTTGTTCTGCTCTGATCCCAACTCTCCGGTCAAGGGCTTCTATGCTCTCCAGCCTTGGCCCTTCGGTCAAGGACTTTTTATATTTTCCAGCCTCGGCTCTCCGGCCAAGGACTTTTATATTCTCCGGCCAAGGACTTTTATATTCTCCGGCCTCGGCTCTCCGGCCAAGGACTTTTATATTCACCGGCCTCGGCTCTCCGGCCAAGGACTTTTATATTCACCGGCCTCGGCTCTCCAGCCATGGACTTTTATATTATGTTTGAGTCCATTCCATCGCTCTCCGGCAAAGGGACTCATAATTCGCGATTACTGCCCCGTCTCTTCGGTCGGGACCGTAATCACGAGACCTGTATTATTCATTACATTGATCCAAATCCAACCATTCAAAATAAGAGTTTTTACAGCCAGGGATAACCAAATAAATGTGTGTACATCCAAGGAAAAAACAAAAGTTTTCAGGAAAACGAAAAAGAAAAACAGGATTTCACAGACTCGAGTAACACGGTTTATCATCGTCTCAGAGCATGCCTAGGGACCGTCCTCGATCCCGTACATGTGTAAGTGATTTAGTCGCATTACTTTGAGTTTTATTACTTATTCTAAGTCATAAATCTATTTAGTTGAAAACAAGTCGACATTGCCTAAGTCCAATGCCATCCTCGTTCGAGGTGGGCGGTGGCCGTTCCTGTTCCAGTGCCACAGCTTGATTCCTTACATACTGCTGTAGATAACCATTCCTTACATGCCCCTCAACGATATCCCTCAAATGCCTGCAGTTGTTCGTGTTGTGACCATCCAGCTCATGGAATAGGCAATGCCTTCCCGATGCCCGTTTGTAATCAGAAGGTTCCCTTCCTTTTGGCCTTCAATACTAGAGACGCCCTCGAGTGTCCAAATAAATCCTTTCCATAGTCTCAGTCAGATCCTTATAAGAAGAAAACTTTGACTCCCTCCGTGGCCTTTTTGAAGTGCTACCGTTATCATTCATTTTCCTTTAACCATTGTCGTCTTTGTTTGGATTTTCTCTGGGTGGACCTCCATCCCTTATCGCATAAGCTTCAGCCTCTCTCCCTTCTCTCTCAGCCTGCGCATCTTCTTGCCATAGAAATCTCTCCGCCTCATGATAGAACTCCCCAAGATCCCTCGGTGGGTCCCGTTCCAATGATATCTTGAAATCCGAATTGTCTGCAATTCCTGAAACCGCTGTCATCAAAACCATCGATGGATCAGGTCGATCCACCGAAGCCACTGCCGCATTGAATCTGGTCAAGAAATCTCTAAGTGATTCTCCTTTCCATTGTTTCATTGATGTCAAAGTCATCACGTTCTTGGGTCTGGCTATGTGGACCCGAAACTGTCTCATAAACCTTTCAATCAACTCCGTCCATGTGCCAATAGAGCCACTCTCCAGCTGTCTAAACCATAACGCTGCTATATCCGTCAAATACAAAGGGAAGCATCGCGCCATGACCTCCCCTAATGCTCCCAGTACTTCCATATGCCTCATGTACCTTGTCAAGTGAACATCGGGATCTATTCTCTCGTCATACATCTCCAATGTTGGTAACTTGAATTCTGGTGGATTCCTGGCTTGCCTGATCGTAGGAGCAAAGGGACTCCTATTCACATCTTCCAGATCATTATTCACTAGTCCGCCTCTCATGGCTCGGCTGACCATCTCCGCCAATCTGTCACTGTCATCAAGCTGTAGCCCTTGTCTGTTGCTTCCGTCCTGCCACCCGAGTTCACGAGGGAATCCTGGAATCTGGTCTCTTGGACGGGCATCCATTCCTCTGCCAAAGCCATGTTGAACAAGTCCACCCGGTATCCTGCCTGAGGTTGGATCAACGTCCTCCGGATGTGTGCCCCCAAGTTCTGGTGCTGCTCCTGACGGTCCTGCTCCATTTTGAACTCTGGTTGTCCCGCGTCTATCTCCAGCATCTCCTACAGCAGCGTTCCCTTGATTTTTCATTCTGGCTTGTCCAGCTTGTTGGAGTAGGTTCGGCATCCTCTCCTCTTATCTTTTCAGCATTCCTTCCTGCATAGCTTCCAATATCATCTCCATCTCGTCCCGGGTGATGAAGATTGAGGTGAAATTTGCTCCAGAGGAAGCCTCCTGGCTCCATTCATGCTGACTCCTTCCAGCTCTTTGTCTTCTTGTTGATTGTCTTTCCATAGCTTTCCAGATCCAAGTCTTTAAGCTTTCAGATCCGAAGTCCTAGTTGTAGAATTCCTAAGCGCTAGCATTCTTAGTGAAAGCACCAAAATGTTTGCGACAAAATTGGTCACAAACACCCTATTGTCGATAAAAGCACCAGATCACAATCACACTTTACATATAACAAGTATGTAGAGAATTAAAAATGAAGAACACTCGGAAAATTAAAAGGAAAGTAGTAAAGAACACAGAGTTTATAGTGGTTTGGCAATCTCCGGCCTACGTTCACTTTGAATCAACCCTTTTATTCCCTTTATACTGTAGTTACAATTACAAGCCTTTAGTATCAATTACAAAAATTGTGACGACCGCCCATGACCCCTACACTGAACATAGAAATAGTGCGCTGTAAAGTGTGCCAGGCAGCCATGGACGATTGCCAAGGTTAAATTAAAACAGCAGAATCTATCGTATAACTCACAGCGCATGGATAAAATACAATAGAAAGTATATATAGTGAAGCTTTACAGAACAGAATCTCTATTAAACCTCATAATAGTTGAATACAAACATCTGAAAAGTCAATACATCAAGCCTCACTACATAACACTCAGAGAATTATACAAAGCAACGGAACATCCAGTACATATAGTAAGAAAATAATATGCAAGCCTCCAGCTCGTCTTCGTCATCAGCATCGTGAAAAACTAAGATCAGCACCTGTCACCTGCTACCTAGTCTGCCCATCCCAAAATGGATGAACAACCCAAGGCAATAAGAGTTAAACATAAAGCCTTGAGTCAGACAACAGTCTTAGTGAGCGGTAAATTAACTAACAACATACCAAAAGAGCATAAAGGAAAAAGGAATAGGAATCCAACCCTCCCACTCCACCTCTTTCTACAGTGATAACCCCCAGACACACCAAGCAGAAATAAACATAGCAATCGGGCAATTAAAGTAAAGCAATTATCACTCGAGTCAAGGTCGGTGTTTTCCAAGTACAAACCCCCAAGGCCTAAACCAAGATCAGATAAGCACCCAAAAAACATCGCTCTTGAGACCGAATGACGATACAACCAAACATCCATGACTCTGGCTATCACTGTTATCATTGCCTCGATACCACCATTAATTGAATGACCGACACATTCTTTCAGCCGTTCGTCATGGGTTAATGGCAACCCCGGTTCTAGACAGAACTCCGCATGTCGTCGCAACCCGTGCCTAGGACTATCAAATCTGCCCAGAGTACTCGACTACAATCATAGTCTTTAGGGACTATCGAATCTGCCCAACGTACTCTTGCTTTGAGCCTGCTAGAACCTTCAACAACGATGAAATCTCAGCCTCCTAGTCATCCTCCTCGACGACTATTTCCATACTAGCTCAAGCGCCTCTCGAGCAAACCATTATCCTCAACTCGAACCATTTCACCGAGTTATCAACATGCTTGGAATGATCCCGTCTGGATTAAACCAAGGCTATCTCATACCATGCCTCGCTTCATCTCATCATAGCAAGGCCTCATCTCAACATCAACATCATCAAATCTATCCATATGAGCTTCATCATCCGCCACATATGCCACGAGCAGCTTTTCTAATTCAAGAGCCTTTCCCTTAGCTTTTGAATCATCTTCGCCTAACTTGTCCAAATCAAATCATCAATCAACTAATTTACAACAATCAATCAAGTCAAACATTAATCCAAGTAATCAAGCATTCAAACATGATCAAATAAATAATTATAACAATAATGGCAATCTTGTAAATAAAGAGTCTAAAACTAACAAGCATGAATCATGAGCAATATCTCTACAACTTGATGAATGAACTTGCATAGGTTAACATGTAGTAAAAATGGATGTCAAATCATCATTAACAATAGATCTACACTTAAGTTTATGAAAATGCATGGAAATCACTATTTCAGCACCAAATCAAGCCATAAATCCGATATACTCCTTTGGATCCGTGTGAGAGATAATCACCACTCACCAAATCGCCCAAACACCTCAAAAACAACACACTTCAGATCTGGACAGCAAAAGATCTAGCTTGATCCTCCAAAATTCCGCTTCAAACGATGAAATCTCTCTTCGATGGTTGAAGATCTTCAATCTAAGCTCTTGGATCTTCGATTTGGATGGAAGGATTCACAAGATTAGAGTGGAGAAAAGAAGTGAAGAAGTATAGAACTCGAGCTCTCAAAATAGCAGCACTTCGTCGCTTCAAAATCCGGATCCCAAAAATGAAGAAGAACCCGTGTATTTATAGGCAGAAATCCCCTTAGGTCGTCTGCCCCCTTAGGTCATCCATGACCTAACAAATCCTCCGACCTAACACTCGCGCGACCTAACACATACGCGCGACCTGCGACTTACGACTTAACAGACCTGCGACTTACGACTTAGCGCACGCTCGACTCAACGTCTTAACAGAAGCCACGACCTAACTTTAGCTCGCTCCTAGGTCGCTCACGACCTAACACTCAGCGACCTAACCCCTTAAGCCTTCACGCGACTTAACCACACACACATGCGCACGACCTAGCGACATATGCGCTTCCACGACCTAAAAAATGTCACGACCTAAGACTCAACACTAATGCGCGACCTACGACTTTTAAGCCCTTGTGCGACTTAACACCCTACGACTTAACTCTTAGCGACTTAACGCTACACGACCTAACAACTTAACTAGGATATGACCTAACATCCACGCTACCTAACGACTCATCCCACTTATCTCCTTAACTCGTCCACGACCTAACCTTCTTAGGTCGTTAACTCGCTTAGTTCCTTAGGTCGTTAACTCGCTAACTCCCTTAGGTCGATGTCTTTCCTTAAGTCGCTCAAACCTTAGGTCGTCTACTCCTTAAGTCGCTGATTCCTTAAGTCGCCGATTCTTATAGGTTGCTAACTCTTAGGTCGTCCGCTACCTTAAGTCGCCAACTTCCTTAGGTCGCTCCAATCCCTTAAGTCGCTCACCCGACCTAACTACTACTCAACCTAACCTACCCCACGACCTAAGCCACCACACGACTTATCTTCCAGACGACCTAAGCTACACATGGCTTATCTTCTATACGACCTAATGACAACTGTTTTACAAACATTCGATCCGTAAAAATACGGGTCGTTACATTCTCTCCCCCTTAGGAATTTCGCCTCCGAAATTCCAAACAAACAAGAGCAATCAAAAGCTATTCTGCATGCCAACCATCCATAGCAATCAACAAACCATGCATCCAATTCTAGCCTAGCATGCAGAATTCTAAAATTAGAACAAGTTACAATGTCATGAGATGTCACGACACCTTATGGCCATATCTCGAAGAGTTCAGGATGAGCTGCCTTCATCCTCTCTTCCACCTCCCATGTACAGTCGTTAACATCATCACTCCATTGTACCTAGAGCAACCTAACTACCTTCCTCCTAAGTTGTTTCATGTCAGTTTCCACAACACGAAGCGGCTTACGAGGTCTCTTATCGACTGGATCAATCTCAAAATCTTCACAGCTATCAGCAGAAACCACTATATTCGAGTCGTGCACATACTTCCGTAGATATGATACATGAAAAACATTATGCACACTCGACATCTTTTCTGGTAACTCCAATTTATAAGCGAGCTTTCCAATTCGCTTGATGATCGGGAATGGTCCAACAAATCTCAAAGTCAATTTTCCTTTCTTCCCGAATCGAATAACATTCTTCAGTGGAGAAATCTTCACAAAAACCATATCACCTACGTCGAATTCCAAATCCTTACGACGCTTATCGGCATAACTTTTCTGACGGTCCTGGGCTGCCTTCATTCATTGCCGAATGATCTCTATGCAATCTGAAGTCTGTCTAATCATTTCTGGCCCGAGTATCAGCTTTTCTCCTGTTTCTAACCAACATGTCGGAGAGTTACACAGTCTTCCATACAATGCCTCATACGGTGCCATACCAATGCTTGACTGGTAACTGTTATTATACGAAAATTCCACCAAATGAAGGTGATCTTCCCATGATCCTCCGAAATCTAAAACACATGCCCTGAGGAGATCTTCCAAAACTCGGTTGACTCTCTTGGTCTGACCATCTGTTTGAGGGTGATAAGCTGTACTCAAACACAACTCGGTTCCCAAAACTTCCTGGAAGCTCTTCCAAAATCCACTAGTGAACAATGGGTCTCGATCGCTCACTATACTCTTTGGAATTCCATGGAATCGAACTATCCACTTAACATACAGCTCAGCCAATTTTGATGCGGTCCTGGTTGATCGAACAGGAATGAATCTTGCACTCTTAGTCAAACGATCTACGATGACCCAAATCCCTTCATTTCCCGCTCTTGTTCTAGGTAACCCATCGATAAAATCCATCGATACTTGCTCCCACTTCCATGTAGGAACTTCTAATGGCTGAAGCAGTCCACTTGGCTTCTTCTGTTCGGCTTTTACCAACTGGCAGTTCATGCACTTGGAAATAAAATCTCCAACATCCTTCTTCATGCCTTCCCAGTAATAGGTTCTCTTCATATCCCGATACATCTTATTTCCACCTGGATGAATTGTCAGCTTCGAGTGATGACTTTCCTTCAGAACTTCATCTCTCAATTCATCTATATCAGGAACAACTAGTCGTCCTTGCTTTCGAAGCCAACCCTCTCGATCGACCTCGAATCCTTTATCCTTTTCTGGATCCAATCCAGATTCCAAATCACGAATAATCTTGACAAGCTTATCGTCTCACTTTTGGCTCTCGCCAATCCTTTCCACAAGAGTAGGTCTTATCGATAAGTTTGCCAATATCTCAGGTTCCAATTCACATCTGGGCCTGAAGTCAAATCCAGCTAAATACTCGAGATTCTTCCATTCTGAAAACATGGCTCCTAATCTTGCATGTCTTCGACTTAACGCATCTGCTATTGCGTTACCCTTTCCCGGAGTATAGGCTATACCAAAATCATATGATGCCAAAAACTCTAGCCATCGTTGCTGCCGAAGATTCAAATCCTTTTGGGAGAAAAGATACTTCAACGACTTATGATCTGTAAACAACTCGAATCGAACTCCCAATAGATAATGTCTCCACATCTTCAGAGCAAAAACAATCGCCGCTAACTCCAAATCATGAGTCGGATAATTCCTTTTATGCGGCTTCAGTTGTCGACTTGCATACGCAACAACTCTATTCTTCTGCATCAGCACTGCTCCAAGTCCAGTACCACATGCATCGGTGTAAACCACCATCTCATCATTTCCACTAGGAATAGTCAAAACAGGAGCACTTGTCAGTCGCTCTTTCAGCATTCCGAAAGCTTGCTCACACTTAGCATCCCATCTGAACACTTGACTCTTTTTCGTCAATCCTGTTAATGGTGCAGCTACCTTGGAAAAGTCTTTGATAAATCGACGATAGTATCCTGCTAATCCAAGAAAACTTCTCACATCAGATGCATTCTTAGGTCTACCCCAATCCTGGATTGCTGCTATCTTGGCGGGATCAACCGCTATTCCACTTCCAGAGATAATATGGCCTAAGAACCTCACTTCGCTCTTCTAGAAGTGACACTTCAAAAACTTAGCCTTCAGTTGATGTTTCCGTAAGATTTCCAAAACAATACGCAAGTGCATCATATGCTATGTGCTCTTCTTCGGTTCTAGAATAAATCAGAATATCATCCACGAACACTAGTATGAACTTGTTCAACTGATCTCTGAACACTCTATTCATAAGATCCACAAAATATGCTGGTGCATTGGTCAATCCAAACGGCATTACCAGCCACTCAAAGAAACCGGATGGTGTCCTGAAAGCAGTCTTCGGCACAATATCCTTAGCTACTCTTAACTGGTGAAATCCCATTGCCAAATCCATCTGAGAAAACACCTTAGCTTCGTGAAGCTGATCAAACAAGTCATCTATCCTCGGCAATGGATACTTGTTCTTCTTAGTAACTTTATTCAGCTCACGATAATCCACACACAACCTCAACGATCCATCCGCTTTGGTTACAAACACAACTGGTGCACCCCATTCGGACACACTACACCGAATGAATCCCTTCTGTAAAAGATCATCAACTTGCACCCTCAACTCTTGCTGTTCCCTAGGCGCCATCCGCCTAAGAGGCATCACAACAGGTCTGGCTCCTTCAACTAAATCGATACGAAACTCGATCTCCCTATGCGGCGGTAACCCTTTGACCTCATCAAAGACATCCTCAAATCCATTAGCGATTGGCACCGATGACAGTCCATCCCGTGGAACAACCAACGAATCAGGAAGCTCATGAAGACGCCTTCCTCATGCTTACATCGTATCACAACCTTTCGCCCCTCCACATTATCGACTGTCACCTCCAACCTTTCACAATCAACCTTTGCCGCATACTTCCTAAGCCAGTCCATACCCAAAATAATTCCGAACCCCACAAAGTTCAGAACAAAACAATCACAAACAAAAGAGCAATCATGACTCGATACAATCAGACCACGGCAAAGCATACACAGACAAGACGAACCCCCAACTGGATTAGTCACAACCAATGGCCTATCAACAATATCTGTTTCTAAACCCAACCGGCCTACAAGTTCATTACAGACAAAAGAATGCGACGCCCCAGTATCGAATAACACTCTAACTGGAACACCACATATGGAAAGAGTACCTTGAACCACCACACTCTTTCCTTTCTCTTCAGCGGTAGGAGCTTTCGAAGATGATGGAACAGCCCCCAAAGCATAAGCTTGCACAATCTGCTTGTCCCTCCGCGGTTCTGGACAATTCTTCCTAATATGCCCCGGCTTGTCACAGTTATGACACTTTATCGGCACCTTTGGATTCTTGCAATCTCTGGAGAAATGGCCCTTCTGCTGACAATTGTAGCAAGTCACTTCGCCCTTCGGCTTCTTCTGGCCATCCTTACCCTTTTGCTGCTGCTGCTTCCTCTTCTTGTTACCACCCTACTGTGGTTTAGACTCCTCCTTGGTCACAGCAACAACAGATCCTTCTTTAGGAAACAGATTCTCATGCCTGAGAGCCTTCTCTACAAGCTTCTCAAACGGATCGTCCAAATGATCCACCAACTGCCTCTCAAGATAAATGTCCAAGCTTGTCACAAACTTCTCGTTCTTCTGATAAGGAGATTCAATATACGACCGGGCATACTTGGAGAGAGCTTCAAACTCAGAAACATACTCAAGAACTGGTCTTCCACCTTGCTTGAGCTCCACAAACTTCTTGAACAGAACAGATTTTTGAGCTGTAGAAATGAACTTAGCTTCAAATCTGGCTTCGAATTGTACCTAAGTAATTTCTTCCTCCGGAGTATCAATGGTGATAGAGTTCCACCAGTCAGAAGCTCTTCCTTGAAGCTGTCTTGATGCAAGCTTCCTTTTGGTTGCATCCTCGATTCCCAAATCACCAAAGATCCTTCTACAAGCATCTATCCATCTCTGAACCTCAATAGTTGATTCTGTTCCCAAGAAAACCTTTCCTCCAAGAGCAGTATAATCTTTACACAGCTTAGCAAAATCCACCGGTTTTGGAGTTTGAACTTGAACTCCGACATCTACTGATGGCCCCGGAGCTGGCATCCTTCTCATGATCAAAGTCATCATAGCCTCGAACATAGCAGCATAATCAGCAGCCCCCTCATTAGCACAGCCTTCCCTAGCAGCTGGTCTCCCTCTTCGACTCATTCTTAATATCTATAAAAAAGAATGATTAATACACCTTGAGAACAACTGTATAAAGAACTCAAATCATTCTAAGCTACTATATTATATATAATAATCATCCATCAAAATACAATTACGTCTCTCATACGTAGTTACGTCAGCGAGTGTTGGGTAAAATCTATTAACCAAAGCTTTGATACCAAATGTGACGACCGCCCATGACCCCTGCACTGAACATAGAAATAGTGCGCTGTAAAGTGTGTCAGGCAGCCATGGACGATTGCCAAGGTTAAATTAAAACAGCAGAATCTATCGTATAACTCACAGCGCATGGATAAAATACAATAGAAAGTATATATAGTGAAGCTTTACATAACAGAATCTCTATTAAACCTCATAATAGTTGAATACAAACATCTGAAAAGTCAATACATCAAGCCTCACTACATAACACTCAGAGAATTATACAAAGCAACGGAACATCTAGTACATATAGTAAGAAAATAATATGCAAGCCTCCAGCTCGTCTTCGTCATCAGTATTGTGAGAAACTAAGATCAGCACCTGTCACCTGCTACCTAGTCTGCCCATCCCAAAATGGATGAACAGCCCAAGGCAATAAGAGTTAAACATAAAGCCTTGAGTCATACAACAGTCTTAGTGAGCGGTAAATTAACTAACAACATACCAAAAGAGCATAAAGGAAAAAGGAATAGGAATCCAACCCTCCCACTCCACCTCTTTCTACAGTGATAACCCCCAGACACACCAAGCAGAAATAAACATAGCAATCAGGCAATTAAAGTAAAGCAATTATCACTCGAGTCAAGGTCGGTGTTTTCCAAGTACAAACCCCCAAGGCCTAAATCAAGATCAGATAAGCACCCAGAAAACATCGCTCTTGAGACCGAATGACGATACAACCAAACATCCATGACTCTGGCTATCACCGTTATCATTGCCTCGATACCACCGTTAATTGAATGACCGGCACATTCTTTCAGCCATTCGTCAAGGGTTAATGGCAACCCCGGTTCTAGACAGAACTCTGCACGTCGTCGCAACCCGTGCCTAGGACTATCGAATCTGCCCAGAGTACTCGACTATAATCATAGTCTTTAAGGACTATCGAATCTGCCCAACGTACTCTTGCTTTGAGCCTGCTAGAACCTTCAACAACGATGAAATCTCAGCCTCCTAGTCATCCTCCTCGACGACTATTTCCATACTAGCTCAAGCGCCTCTCGAGCAAACCATTATCCTCAACTCGAACCATTTCACCGAGTTATCAACATGCTTGGATTGATCCCGTCTGGATTAAACCAAGGCTATCTCATACCATGCCTTGCTTCATCTCATCATAGCAAAGCCTCATCTCAACATCAACATCATCAAATCTATCCATATGAGCTTCATCATCCGCCACATATGCCACGAGCAGCTTTTCTAATTCAAGAGCCTTTCCCTTAGCTTTTGAATCATCTTCGACTAACTTGTCCAAATCAAATCATCAATCAACTAATTTACAACAATCAATCAAGTCAAACATTAATCCAAGTAATCAAGCATTCAAACATGATCAAATAAACAATTATAACAATAATGGCAATCTTGTAAATAAAGAGTCTAAATCTAACAAGCATGAATCATGAGAAATATCTCTACAACTTGATGAATGAACTTGCATAGGTTAACATGTAGTAAAAATGGATGTCAAATCATCATTAACAATAAATCTACACTTAAGTTTATGAAAATGCATGGAAATCACTATTTTAACACCAAATCAAGCCATAAATCCGATATACTCCTTTGGATCCGTGTGAGAGATAATCACCACTCACCAAATCGCCCAAACACCTCAAAAACAACACACTTCAGATCTGGACAGCAAAGGATCTAGCTTGATCCGCCAAAATTCCGCTTCAAACGATGAAATCTCTCTTCGATGGTTGAAGATCTTCAATCTAAGCTCTTGGATCTTCGATTTGATCTTCGATTTGGATGGAAGGATTCACAAGATTAGAGTGGAGAAAAGAAGTGAAGAAGTATAGAACTCGAGCCCTCAAAATAGCAGCACTTCGTCGCTTCAAAATCCGGATCCCAAAAATGAAGAAGAACCCGTGTATTTATAGGCAGAAATCCCCTTAGGTCGTCCGCCCCCTTAGGTCGTCCACGACCTAACAAATCCTCCGACCTAACACTCGCGCGACCTAACACATATGCGCGACCTGTGACTTACGACTTAGCGCACGCTCGACTCAACGTCTTAACAGAAGCCACGACCTAACTTTAGCTCGCTCCTAGGTCGCTCACGACCTAACACTCAGCGACCTAACCCCTTAAGCCTTCATGCGACTTAACCACACACACATGCGCACGACCTAGTGACATATGCGCTTCCACGACCTAAAAAATGTCACGACCTAAGACTCAACACTAATGCGCGACCTACGACTTTTAAGCCCTTGTGCGACTTAACACCCTACGACTTAACTCTTAGCGACTTAACGCTACACGACCTAACAACTTAACTAGGATATGACCTAACATCCACGCTACCTAACGACTCATCCCACTTATCTCCTTAACTCGTCCACGACCTAACCTTCTTAGGTCGTTAACTCGCTTAGTTCCTTAGGTCGTTAACTCGCTAACTCCCTTAGGTCGATGTCTTTCCTTAAGTCGCTCAAACCTTAGGTCGTCTACTCCTTAAGTCGCTGATTCCTTAAGTCGCCGATTCCTGTAGGTTGCTAACTCTTAGGTCGTCCACTACCTTAAGTCGCCAACTTCCTTAGGTCGCTCCAATCCCTTAAGTCGCTCACCCGACCTAACTACTACTCGACCTAACCTACCCCACGACCTAAGCCACCACATAACTTATCTTCCAGACGACCTAAGCTACACATGGCTTATCTTCTATACGACCTAATGACAACTGTTTTACAAACATTCGATCTGTAAAAATACGGGTCGTTACAAAAATGGCAGAGCTTCAGCGTCCGAGAAGGAGAAGATCCCTTTTTAGTTGCCATAGCCCTGCTATTTATAGGTGTAGATCCGAAAATATCCACCTCAAAATTTGGAATACCTC
The DNA here is from genome assembly GCA_030737815.1 of Allium fistulosum. Lineage (NCBI taxonomy): Eukaryota > Viridiplantae > Streptophyta > Magnoliopsida > Asparagales > Amaryllidaceae > Allium > Allium fistulosum. Next base: position 881,953,585 of record CM060903.1, read on the forward strand.
TTCTTTTGCGCAAGTGGGCCCACCAGACCGATCCAGAGCGATTTGGGATCGATGCGTGTTCAATTTGTATCGATCCAAGAGTGGTCCAATCGAGCTAAAATCGACCATGAAGGTTCTCGAGTACATCAGGAAGCTCCTCTCCAAATTTCGCAGCATTTGGACTTGTAGATTGTGAGTTATGATCGATGCAAGTTTGTGGTTCGCGTGAAGGCTACCGTGTTCGTATCGATCTCCAGCTCCACGTTCTCCTCTCTTTGCATCGATATAGTTCGCATCGATGACGTGTCTCGAAGATCCAGGAAAGATCCACCTTTCGTGCCGCATTGACAGCTTCTTTCGTATCGATCGATACGAACACGATCGATACGAACATGGCTCCTGAATCCTTCGTATCCATATGCTACTATCCACCTGTTAACGCCTTCGGTCTTCTTCGTATCGGTGCATGAGTGTGTCTTTCGTATCGATCAATAATCGATCGATACGAAATGCTAATCCAAGTCCCTGTGACTATTGCTTCATTCTTCGTATCGATCCCAGCCCTGATCGATACGAAGTGCACGGACATACTTCTTCATCCAATCGATACGTATGTATCGATACGAAATCCATAGCCCAAGTTCGTCCTAATCGATACGAACGTGCCAACCTAAAGTAAATAGCCGAATCCGCTTTTGTCGATACGAACTGTATCGATATGAACTGTATCGATACGAAAACATCGATACGAAACCAGTTCCTTCTAATATTGATCCATCCATATCCCAAGCATACAAACTCCGATTGACCTGAAATTTGAAACGTAGCCTTTCCTAGCCTTGTCCATCATTTCCAATCGATCCCATCTTGATTGGAGCTCGGCAAAATTTTGACGACATCGATCATAGCCTTGTTTCCAATCGATCTCCAATCCTGATATCCATCCTTTCCAGCCAATTTGTTGATATCCCTGCCTTGACCAAAAGGTGGGATAACATTTGCCCCCAAAAACATGCCTTGTGGTAAGAAGGTGTGTTTTGAAAAGCTCCGATTCCGACATCCGGAGTCCATATTCCATCCATATCCATACCATCTGATTTATAATCCAATCCTTTACCAAGCCATCCTATTCGAGTGTCGTAGCCATAACCTGACCCAAATTCGCGACTGCTCCAAGTCGATGTCCGATTCCGAATTCAGTAACCAAATCCTTAGCCAATTCCATAGCTATCCGAATCCATCAACCGAGCTTTAATCCATCTATATCCAATATCCAATAGCCAAATCCATAATATTTCTGAGTTGATATCCAAATTCAGGACCACTCCGAGTCCTTTGCCAAATCCAAGACCCCTCCGGGTCTATTTATCCAAAATCGAAATCCGAATCCATGATCTCTCCGGGTTTGACTTTAAAACCATAGACCTTGCCGGGTCGCGTTGTTCTGCTCTAATCCCAACTCTCCGGTCGAGGGCTTCTATGCTCTCCGGCCTTGGCCCTCCGGTCAAGGACTTTTTATATTTGCCAGCCTCGGCTCTCCGGCCAAGGACTTTTATATTCTCCGGCCAAGGACTTTTATATTCTCCGACCTCAGCTCTCCGGCCAAGGACTTTTATATTCACCGGCCTCGGCTCTCCGGCCAAGGACTTTTATATTCACCAGCCTCCGCTCTCCAGCCAAGGAGTTTTATATTATGTTTGATTCCATTCCATCGGTCTCCGACGAAGGGACTCATAATTTGCGATTACTGCCCCGTCTCTTCGGTCGGGACCGTAATCGCGAGACCTGTATTATTCATTACAGTGATCCAAATCCAACCATTCAAAATAAGAGTTTTTACAGCCAGGGAAAACCAAATAAATGTGTGTACATCCAAGGAAAAAACAAAAGTTTTTAGGAAAACGAAAAAGAAAAACAGGATTTCACAGACTCGAGCAACTCGGTTTATCATCGTCTCAGAGCATGCCTAGGGACCGTCCTCGATCCCGTACATGTGTAAGTGATTTAGTCACATTACTTTGAGTTTTATTACTTATTCTAAGCCATAAATCTATTTAGTTGAAAACAAGTCGACATTTCCTAAGTCCAATGCCATCCTCGTTCGAGATGGGCGGTGGCCGTTCCTATTCCAATGCCACAGCTCGATTCCTTACATACTGCTGTAGATAACCATTCCTTACATTCCCCTCAACGATATCCCTCAAATGCCTGCAGTCGTTCGTGTTGTGCCCATCCAGCTCATGGAATAGGCAATGCCTTCCCGATGCCCGTTTGTAATCAGAAGGTTCCCTTCTTTTTGGCCTTCGATACTGGAGACGCCCTCGAGTGTCCAAATAAATCCTTTCTAGAGTCTCAGTCAGATCCGTGTAAGAAGAAAAATTTGACTCCCTCCGTGGCCTTTTTGAAGTGCTACCGTTATCATTCATTTTCCTTTTGCCTTTGTCGTCTTTGTTTGGATTTCCTCTAGGTGGACCTCCATCCCTTATCGCATAAGCTTCAGCCTCTCTCCCTTCTCTCTCAGCCTGCGCATCTTCCTTCCTAAGAAATCTTTTTGCCTCATGATAGAACTCCCCAAGATCCCTCGGTGGGTCCCGTTCCAATGATACCTTGAAATCCGAATTGTCTGCAATTCCTGAAACCGCTGCCATCAAAACCATCGACGGATCAGGTCGATCCACCGAAGCCACTGCCGCATTGAATCTGGTCAAGAAATCTTTAAGTGATTCTCCTTTCCATCGTTTCATTGATGTCAAAGTCACCACGTTCTTGGGTCTGGCTATGTGGATCCGAAACTGTCTCATAAACCTTTCAATCAACTCCGTCCATGTGCCAATAGAGCCACTCTCCAGCTATCTGAACCATAACGCTACTATATCCGTCAGATACAAAGGGAAGCATTGTGATATCCCGGGATTACAGGGGATTTAAAATATGATAATCTTTTAAATTAATTATTAAAATTGGTAAAATTATTGTTTTCAAACAATTTAATAATGAGTTGTTTTTAAATATAGTTATAAACAGATTTTAAATAGGTATATTATTTCAAATTTAATAAGTATTGATTAAATGTATATATATATATATGTATATATTTAAATTGTTTTTAAATAGAATAATTATTTACAAATCTAATAATGTGTTTATTTAATTTTATATATATGTTGAGTTGATTTTAAATTTGGATTTTTAAAGTTGCATTTGAATTTGGATTTAAGAATTGAGTTTAAAGAAAAATATATATATCTTAAAATGAAAATAATAATATAGTTTGAATTTAAAATATATGAATAAAGTTTTTATTTAGAAATAAGATTTGTTCTATATTTTTCCTTTTAAAGAAATTTATTTATAGAAATTTGAAAGAGTATTTATTTAATAGGAATAAATACAAAAGCTTTTGAATATTCATTTTAAATTGGATTAAATATAATATATATGATTTTATTAGGATATAATTGGTTTATATTCTATTTCCTTTTAAAGATTGTATTTACATAAGGTTTAGAAAAGTATTTATAAATTAAGAAATGTATTAATCAATTAGGAAATTAATAATAAAAAGCTTTAAAATAATATGAATATAAATAATTACAAGTGTTAGCTTCTTAACCATGTTAAATACATGTGTTAAGTAATTGAATAAGGTATGAGACAAGTGTCTCCTTTATTTTATTTTTCTTTAAATTTTAAATAAAATCAAAATCTACTTATATAAACTTCTATCTTTCCCCTTCATTTTCTTTTTCTAATTTCATTTCAAAGACAACAACCCAAAACTGAAATTTATTTCAAAACTCAAGAATCAAATCTAAAATCATCTTCTCAATCAAAAACAGAAATATATTTCCAAACCAAGAAATTACAACCTGAAACCAAGTAAACCAATCTGAATATTTTCTCTGTAATCTCCTCAAAACCAAATGTAAACCAGAGAATTATAAAAGCCTGTAATCTCCTCTAAAACAAATGAAACCCGAAATCAAAGATCATAAAGTTTTCAAGTTTCCAGTTTCTAAAGTATTAAGCATTTCAGTCAAAGCAAATTAAAGAAATTCAGTTTCTGGAATCAAAAACAAGTGCATGCAAATTCATTCCTGCTTCAAAAGCTTTCCAGTTCATTATAAAAGCTGCTCTCTGCATTTTCAAAAGGTGAGTAAACCTTTATTTTTTAAAAACAGTTTTAAAATCTGTGAATTAACTTTGATGCATGTGATGGATTGTTTTGTGATGATGCTTATATGTTTATATGAATGTTATCTGTGAATGCATGTTGAAATGTGAAATGTCTGAGTATATATAAGCTCCTGTATGCATATATCTTCTCTGTTCTTTATAACAGGTGAGTAAATATACTCTAAAAACAGTTTTAAATTAATACGTGTTTGAATGATAGTGCATGCAATGTATTTTCTATGATGATGAAGATTAATATATATATGAATACTGGCATATATGTATGTTGTAAACAGGGAGTGTCTGAGTATTACAAACCTGTATATTTCATCTCTGTTTTTTTTAGTTGAATTCGTATGAAATTCAAAATCTCCCCAAACAATTCAATATTAGATGTTGCTATACAAACGAAATCTGTTTGTTAACGTGTACTGAAGAAATTAAAAATAGTTTCTATAAAATTAAATTTATAAATAATTTTTAAATTTGATATTACAGTAAACATCTGATATATGTCAAAAATGAATCATCTTGTTTTTACAATTGGATTTCATGAATGTATCAAGGACCAAAATCATGATTTTTAAGATGTATATCATAATTTTTAATTGAGGAATTCTTGTGAATATGGGTTTTATTCGAAAATGGGGATTTTGTGAATTACTAATTATCCACGCTATAATATGATTCGAAATCTCGATCGAAGCTTGATTGTGGATTATAGATTAAGGGAAAAATGCATAAGAATTTTTCTAATGAATATATTTTTCGAATTGGATCGAAGTAGGGTTTTAGGCTGCTTTTAAATGGGTTGAACTGTTGAGGAATTTGCGACGTGGGTGATGATGCGGAAGTGATCGCGTTTATTGCAGTGGGTTATGGAGGTCGAGACGAAGCATCGGTGGAATTGGCATGGTGTCTCGAGTGATGGATCATCGGTGGCGGTCGAATTTTCGATGATGTTGGGTTCAGGCAGATTGGGTTCGATGGGTCAAATTTCGATTTTTGATCGAAGTAAGGTTTCTGGGTTGCGTGTTTGGGTGTCGAGGTCAAGTGCGATGTAGTGATGGCCGAAGGATGGATCGCCGTTGACCAGCGACGCTGTGCACGTTAACGTGCACGGTTATGTATCAGAGGAAGTTTGGGTTTTGGGGGAGAAGGGTTGGCTCGAGATTACTTCGGGGTTTTAGTGGGTTTCCTCGAAGCAGGGGTGAGGCTGGAGCACTCGGGGTAGATGCAGGAGTTCTGTGGGATTGCTCGAGTATTCCTCCGGGTATTTGTTGAATTGGCTCGGAGTTGGTATAGGGTTGGGATAACTCGGGGTAAACGCGGGTTTTAATAGGGTTTTTGCTCGGGTTTTAGGTGAGCAGGTTTTAGCATTTAACAGTTTTTTTTAGTTTGAAACAAAGAATCCTTTATTTTGTAAAGGATTAAAGTTTTAAAACGAAAGTTAAACAAGTTTTTACTTATAAACTAAATTTGTTCAAGTTAAGTTTCAAACAAGTTTTTATATTTTAAAATATGAAAGTTTTAAAATAGAATAAGTTTTAAAGATTTAAAGGTTTAATTTAAAATGTGTTTAATAATTTATTGATTTCTAAATCTTATATTTTAATTTAATTAAGGTTTAATGGTTAAGATTAGTAATCAATTAAAATAAGAATTTTCTTAAGTATTTAGAATGTTGATTTAATTAAAGATAATTAAATTTGAAAAGGAAATTTAGATAATTAAATTATTTTAATTATCAAGTGTTATTGGTAAATAATTGATTTAATTAAGATAGTAGTTCTTAATTAAGAACCTTCAATATAATAAGTTAAGAATCATTTAATTAAATTTAAATGATTAAGTTAAATTAATTAATTTGTGATTACTTAAGATAATCACTTATGAATTAATTAAGCATAATTAATTAATGAAGTAATTAAGAAATAATTACTGGATGTAATTTAGTAAAGATAAAATATTTAATAAAGTAATTAGAGGATAATTATTTTATTAAATGAAAATGATTAAGATTTAATCACTTGTTATTAATTTAATAATTTATTAAATTAAATTAATATAAGGATTAGATTAATCAAAGATGATTAATAATTGTGGTTTAATTAAGGTTAATTAATAATGTAATTAATTATTTGTGAAGGTAATTAATTAAAGTAATTAATTAATGGAAGTAATTAAGGGAAGTTAATTACTGGTTTAGATTAATCAAAGGTGATTAATGATTATGGATTAATTAAGAATAATTACTTAATGTAATTAATAAAGTAATTAAAGGTGTAATTAGGGATCATTAGTTTATAATTAATGATGTAATTAAGAGTTGATTAATTAAGATTTATTAATCAAATGATAAGTGATTAATTGTAATTAATTAAGGATTAAAGTAATTGATTATAATTAATTAATTAATGAAATAATTAAAGGTTAATTACTGTATTGGTTAAGAATAATTAATTTGTGAAATTAATTAAAGATAATTACTCAAATGTAATTAAAGTATAATTAATCAAGGTGATTAATTAAAGTGGATAATTAAAGGAATGATTAATTAATTTATTGTAATTAATTAATGGTTATATAAGTAAGATTTATAATGATAAGAAATTAATTTAATTTACTTTAAATTAATTAAGAGATGAAGTAATTAATTTAATTCACTTTAAATTAATTAAAGATACAGATAGTTAATTTAAATCAATTTTAAATTAATTATCTTATGATTAAGTAAATCATTGCTTATATAAGAATGAATGACATTGATTTGTCTTGAATGGATGTAATCTCAGAAATAAGATAAGTAATGTTGTGTGGTATGAATGCTTGGTTGCATTATGATGGTAATATAGATTAACTATTGTGATATTGAAATGGATTACCTATTTGGTTATGAATCATCTGTTTAATTGATAATGTGATTATCAATTGTGAATTGTGAATTATCTATCTGTATGAATATAGATAAGTTAAATTGTTTAAACCTTTAAACAACTTGGCCTTAAAAGATACGTTTTGGATTTCGATGAGACCGGGATCGGGTTTCCGTATACCGGTATTCCAGGTCTGGAGACCCGAATACCACATCGATCCAAATTAACGATAGGTCGTGAATCTCAAGTGAAGAGGAAGATTTAGAGTGCAAGGGTTATTGTCGTTAACTCTGAGGGTGATTCCAAAACGAGTGTAACGAGATAATACCTTCGGTTTCGTTCGAACCCGGAACGAACTTATATGGATTGAATGCTTTCAGCACATCGTCAGGCGGACGATGAGCATTCTAAGTGATATGTTCTGATTAAAGGTAATCGTAACCTCAAGCCTCATCAACCGGGAATGGCTAAAACAGGGGAGGTGCAGCAAGGCTTCGTGGGTAGCACCCACTGAGAGCAAGATAGATCCCTGTCTAGAGGTCCCTTTTCTTTTATTCGGCTTAGTGTGTGGTTGGTCGCGCCAACTACGGGATTATCTTGTTCGGAATTATCCAGTAAGGGATGGTTTCGGCTTTGTGTTGCAGGGGAGCGGGCGTACTCCTCGGTACGGTGATCTAGGCCACGTACTGTGACGGGCGGTACCCCAGTAGCCCTGCCATTGTATGGAATCCAAACTCCAATAAGTGCCGTACGTATTAGTTGTGCCCAACTATGTTGGAATGTGAGATGTAAGCATTTCAGCTATTTCTGTATTTTACTTGAAAACCCTAGACCCTATTATAATACAATCGGATTTCTTATCAAATGTTTTGGTTAGCGTAAGGTAAAAACTTACCATGTTTATGTGTGGGAAGTCTTACGTGATACCTTTGTTTTCAAAAGGTTTTGAAGTTAAACAACTTTAACCGTTTACTCACACCAGACCCATGTCTGACCCAAGTTGTTTATTTCTGTTTTATAAACTCTTGGGTACTCAAATTTTTACGAGTAGCCAAGGGATTCAGGTTAGCTTTGACGAGTAATCTGGAGGAGCAATGGAGCAGGAGGCTTCAGCGTTGTAGATATAGATAGTAGTTTCCGCTGTGTTGATCTTGTTTAGATCTTTGTTCTGTATTGAGATGTAATAACTAGACAGATGTTTATAACTGTCTAGTATATGACATGTAATCTGTGTAACTCTGATAAGTGTTGTATATGATACTATGTAATATTTATGTGATATAATATATTTTGTTCGTTTCCGCTGTGAGTATTTGTGTTTGTTTCTTTTCTCTTCTTCTCTTTTCTACTTCTCACCCCTTTCTTTCTTATTAGCGATACGACTTTCTATGGAGAGAAAGTCGTGGTCATTACAAGCATCGCTCCATGACCTCCCCTGATGCTCCCAGTACTTCCATATGCCTCATGTACCTTGTCAAGTGAACAACGGGATCTGTTCTCCCTTCATACATCTCCAGTGTTGGTAACTTGAATTCTTGTGGATTCTTGGCTTGCCTGATCGTAGGAGCAAAGGGACTCCTATTCACATCTTCCAGATCTCTATTCACTAGTCCGCCTCTCATGGCTCGGCTGACCATCTCCGCCAATCTGTCACTGTCGTCAAGCAGTAGCCCTTGTCTGTTGCATCCGTCGTGCCCCCCGAGTTCACGAGGGAATCCTGGAATCTGGTCTCCTGGACGGGCATCCATTCCTCTACCAAAGACATGTTGACCAATTCCACCCGGTATCCTGCCTGAGGTTGGATCAACGTCCTCCGGATGTGTGCCCCCAAGTTCTGGTGATGCTCCTTACGGTCCTGCTCCATTCTGAACTCTGGTTGTCCCGCGCTCCTGATTTCTATCTCCAGCATCTCCTTCAGCAGCGTTCCCTTGATTTTTCATTCTGGCTTGTCCAACTTGTTGGAGTAGGTTCTGCATCCTCTCCTCTTGTCTTTTCAGCATTCCTTCCTGCATAGCTTCCAACATCATCTCCATCTCGTCCCGGGTGATGAAGATTGTGATGAGATTTGCTCCATAGGAAGCCTCCTGGCTCCCTTCATGCTGACTCCTTCCAGCTCTTTGTCTTCTTATTGATTGTCTTGCCATAGCTTTCCAGATCCAAGTCTTTAAGCTTTCAGATCCGAAGTCCTAGTTGTAGAATTCCTGAGCGCTAGCGTTCTTAGTGAAAGCACCAAAATGTTTGCACCAAAATTGCTCACAAACACCCAATTGTCGATGAAAGCACCAGATCAAAATCATAGATTACAGATAACAAGTATGTAGAGAATTAAAAATGAAGAAAACTCGAAAAATTAAAAGGAAAGCAGTAAAGAACACATAGTTTATAATGGTTTGGCAATCTCCGGCCTACGTCCACTTTGAATCAACCCTTTTATTCCCTTTATAATGTAGTTACAATTACAAGCCTTTAGTTTCAATTAAAAAATGGCAGAGCTTCAGCGTCCGAGAAGGAGAAGATCCCTTTTTAGTTGTCGTAGCCTTGCTATTTATAGGTGTAGATCCAAAAATATCCACCTCAAAATTTGGAATACCTCTTCTTTTGCGCAATTGGGCCCACCAGACCGATCCAGAGCGATTTGGGATCGATGCGTGTTCAATTTGTATCGATCCAAGAGTGGTCCAATCGAGCTAAAATCGACCATGAAGGTTCTCGAGTACATCAGGAAGCTCCTCTCCAAATTTCGCAGCATTTGGACTTGTAGATTGTGAGTTATGATCGATGCAAGTTTGTGGTTCGCGTGAAGGCTACCATGTTCATATCGATCTCCAGCTCCACGTTCTCCTCTCTTTGCATCGATATAGTTCGCATCGATGACGTGTCTCGAAGATCCAAGAAAGATCCACCTTTCGTGCCGCATTGACAACTTCCTTCGTATCGATCGATACGAACATGGCTCCTGAATCCTTCGTATCCATATGCTACTATCCACCTGTTAACGCCTTTGGTCTTCTTCGTATCGATGCATGAGTGTGTCTTTCGTATCGATCAATAATCGATTGATACAAAATGCTCATCCAAGTCCCTGTGACCATTGCTTCATTCTTCGTATCGATCCCAGCCCTGATCGATACGAAGTGCACGGACATACTTCTTCATCCAATCGATACGTATGTATCGATACGAAATCCACAGCCCGAGTTCATCCTGATCGATACGAACGTGCCGATCTAAAGTAAATAGCCGAATCCGCTTTTGTCGATACGAACTATATCGATACGAACTGTATCGATACGAAAACATCGATACGAAACCAGTTCCTTCCAATATTGATCCATCCATATCCCGAGCATACAAACTCTGATTGACCTGAAATTTGAAACGTAGCCTTTCTTAGCCTTGTCCATCATTCCCATTCGATACCGTCTTGATTGGAGCTCGAAAAAATTTTGACGGCATCGATCATAGCCTTGTTTCCAATCGATCTCCAATCCTGATATCCATCCTTTCCAGCCAATTTTTTGATATCCCTGCCTTGACCAAAAGGTGGGATAACAAACGCATGGCTAGAGTCTACAAGAACGAAGATAAACTTGTTAAACATCGAGTGTAAAAGTATTTTGATAATGTATAAATATAAAGGATATTTTGGTCATTTTTGTTCCTTTCTTTTCTTTTCTAGATAGTTTTAAATGTTTTAAATATTGTTTATTTATGTACAACTTGGTTTAGACTGATAAAATTATAAATAATGGATTTAAGGTTTTCAATAACTCCTTTTTAAATATAAGTAATGATGTAAATAATTATTTTCAAATAGTTTACATTTATTTATAAAGGTGTTATTTAAGATTTTTAAATGGTATGTATAAATGAAGCAAGAAAATTTATAAATGAATTTCTGTGAAGTATTAAAGTACTAAAGATGATTGATTTGCAAATGAAGCTTTGAAATGAAAATTTCAAGTAAAATTTATGTAAGTTTCTTTGAATGTGTAATTTTAAAGAAAATAAATGATTTAGGAAATTTATTTCTGTAATATGCTTGAAAATAAATTGGAATTTGAGAACTAAAGTTCTGGGTCGAAATTTGATTTCAAGAGATTTTGGAATATAGTACTAATATTATTTGGAAGTATTTTGGATCAATATTCTCAAATGTAATTTGAAAGAATTATTTTAAGAGAATTTTAATGGAAATAAGTTCTGTACTCCCCTTTTCTGTCGCTGGAAAATAATTTCGGTGATTAGTGCATGCATTATCGATGTTCATTTTCGAGTTTCAAAGTGGAAAGACCTCTGTAGTAGTTTTACTACACATTAGTTTTGATAAACAAATCCTAATTTTTTATTTCTAAATATGATTTGATATATAAAATCTATGAGTATATATATATATATATATATATATATATATATATTATTTCATATGATTTGAAATGAACCCGGCATTTAGTTCTTTATGTTTCTATAAATTAGATATTTCAATTATTATAATGAAGGAAATCTTGACTATATTAATAATTGGAAACTTCTAAATTGAAATTAAGGAATTGAATGCCAAGTGATTAATGAAATATATAAGAAATTGGAAATTTGTAACTTGTAAATCAAAAGATACGAAATATTAAACATTTTGTTAACTAAAATGAATAAGTAAAACTTAAGTAATGGAAGTGTTCAATGGAATTATTACTATAAATAAGAATTTGATGTACAACAAATGTTATAAACGTAAGTTAATATTGTGAAATGCTTGTAATTAAATTAAATAGTAAAAAGGTAAATACAGTTTAGGTAAATGATTATAAACTCAAGAAAATGACTGAAATGATTTACTGATGAATATTAATGTTAAATGGATATCAAACATTATAAGTAAATAAATATGAAATAAACTGCAATAAAATGTATGTAATACTTAAATAATGAATTCATTGATTATTTTAGATAATAAATGTGAAATATTTATGTAAATACATGAAAAAGACATTGTATGAATGAATGAAAATAAATAAAAGGTAAGTGACGTAAAAAGAGACCAATTGAATAAACTCAAATAATGTGTTGAAATTATTGGTTGTTTTGGCTTATGGGATGTTTGGAGAGGATACTTCTAATTGTTTAAGGTTGTATGGATAATCTATTGAGTAATTATCCAAGGCTGTTGAGTGTAGGGTACACGTGATGGTTATTTATCACCTTGCATGATTTAAAGTTTCTGAACTAAACAAACCATTGGTTTTTGTTACTAAGGATGTGTGATGGATTCTGTGGTTGCATATAATGGTTGTTTGTTTATTTGTATATGTTTTATAGTGATTTGCTTTTGTTGCAAATTGAACAACTTAAATATTTCTCATTTTGCATAATTATTAACCTATTTTGGATTATATAAGTGATATACAGGTTTATGGAAGCAATAGCTACTGCTTTTGGTTTCATAAATAAAGCGTGTTTGCCCGACAAATAGGTACGGTTTCAGATTACGTTTTTATAGTGATATTATATTGTTTTTCTCATGGTTTGGGATGTTTTACTTTTTGAAATATGATATATATATTATAATTATTGATATTATTGTTTTTCGGACCTCTCCGTACAAAGGAGACTCTGCCGAAATTTTTCGTGAATTTAAGACTTGGAAAATTTTATGAAGTGAAAATATTTTCAAACTTTAGTAAACTTGAATATGAAGATTTAATTGTTTATTAATTAGTATTTTTTATATAAATTACTTAATCATGTAAATTTAATTGTTTATAAATTGATTAATTGAATAAAGTTATTTTAAGCTTCTTAATTCCTTCTCGTTCCTTTTCGAGGATGAAAAGTTTTGAGTGGGGGAGAGTGTAACAACTCGTAAATTTTGATAATTAAAACTATTAAATTTAATAAGATTTTAGAATTTAAATATTGTTAGAAATAAAAAAAATTGACTTATTAATGAGAAAATAATTAAATATAAATTTAATTTTGGTTGTTTGTATGTTATTAATAACTATTTAAGCAAGTTAATTTATAACTCTTATGTGTAAATAACAATTCTATAAACGTATTTTAGTTACTGTAAAAAAAAGACTTCAATTGTTTTAATTATCTTATGTGTAAACAACAATTCTATAAATATATTTAAGTTACTGTAAAAAGAATTCAATTGTTTTAATTATCTATCCATTAATTATGTTCCGTTTTAAATTTTAATGTTGAAATTTATTGCCGTTAATTTGATTTGGAATCTTTCAATAAAAGGGAAAGAGAATTTAATTGAAATTAATGACGTTTAATGAAAGAAATGTACGTTTGTTCGGATCCGCTTTAAAGTGTAATTTGGAAATTAATTACAATTATGTCGATTTGGAATCTTTCGATATTAAAGAGGCAAAAAAAATTCATTAATTGTAATTAATGGATTTAACGAAAGAAACGTATGTTATTGTTAAAATTAAAAGGATGTTTTAATGAAAACAAAATGTATGTTATTGTTTTTAAAGTAAGTGTAATTTTATAAAAAGAGAAAAATTGAATATTGAAGCAACATTTTACGGTCGTTAAATAGTAGTCTTTGGCAATATTGAGGTAATTTTAATGCTAATCGTAAAATTTAGAATAAATTAAATATTTTATGTTCATGATTGTGCGCTGAGAAAAATGCCGACTTTGATTTGAATTTGGAATCATGGTTCACCCTTTATTTTATGTAGCGGTGGTCCCTGTTACCTTGGTTGGTGTGTTCAAAATTTTATTTTTTGTATGTTAATAAAACTTTTAAATAGGCGTAAATTTGAGTTGATTTGGGGTTAACAAAATTAATTGAATTGAAATACATTTCCATATTGGATTAATGTGGCATTATATTCATTTTGAAGTATGAATGGTGATGTTCATCATGAATTCATATTCTATTACTTTTTTTCTAACTACTATCTCATTCATATTTTTCTGCCTTGTTCACTTTCACATTTGAACTATTCATTAAAAAAAACCTCTCTCTTTATTTCATAAAACTTTCGTTTATTCTCTATATATTCATTTTCCGTTCTTATTGTTAGCTATACATTCTCTCACCTACTTTTATTCGGCCTAATTCTTATATACCTCTTGTATTTGCATCTAAGCATTTATTTTTACACGTTACAACTTTTAGTATTCATTCTTTTTCATAACTTATGCCTGCACTAATTCATCCATTAACAATTCATATTTAATGCACGTGCATCATTCATGCTAGCCTGTTCATGTTCATATTTGTTAAAAACATAACCACACCATTTCTTTGAAAAGCTTGCTGTATTTTTGTATTCTTTTGATACCTTCTCACTTTCCCACCTGTTGACTTTTCAATTTCCCACTAGAGAACAAAACCAAAGTACGTACAGATTGTTTCTCATTACTCTATCTGAAGCTTTCTGCTAACACTTCCTCATTCTTCCTCAAAACTACAGAAACTCCAAAATTCCTAAATCCACAAATCTACAAATTCCCAAACTCCAAACTCCATCCCTCCTCTCTTGCTTCATCTCTCTAAAAAAACTCAGTTTGTTCGATTTGCGTTTTCGTGCTTTGCTTTGCCATTGGATTGTTGCTATGGATAGGATTGGTTAGCTTGTCGTGTTTGGATTTCAACTAGGATCTATCTATTTATGTTGTCAAAAACTCTCTAACCTCGAAAGGTGGGCAATCACTCACGATTAACATTTTTATTGTTAGGTAAATAAACATTGATTGGAATGTTATGAGAAATGTTTGCTTTAGATAGGAATATGTGATATATGTTGTTATGTTCCCTTGAATTTGTGTTATAACATTCACATGCACATGTTGTTTTATATGTCACAAATAGTATGTTATGTTGATTTGATTAATTGTCACATATGTATGTTAAATATGTCACATATGATATGTAAACAAATGTGTTATGTTAGAAAAAAAAATTATATGCCATGTTGAAATACGTCACATATGCTATGTTCAAAAAAATGTGTTAGTTAATAAAATCATATGTTGCACATGCTATGTTAATAATATGTCACCTATGCAATGTGAAAATAATGTGTTATGTTTGGAAAAAATGATATGCCATGTTATTTTATTGTAAATCACCTTGCAAGTTCCTTGTATATATGTCATGTTATATGTTTATATGCTATGTTAGTGTATGACATGTCAGAATTTGAAATATTCACTTATGTTGTTTACGATATGTAACACATGTGATATGTTAGTGATGCATGTGTATATATTAATTGTTAATTATGCACGCATGTTGGTCATTGACATGTTATGTTATTTATGTTATTATTGTTCTCACACTTCAACTTCCCTGATAGTTAGCAAAATCACTTTGGATTGAAATGATGTATACCCGATATAAAACAACTTTGGGTTTAAATAAATTGATTTAGAAATAAAATTGGAATATTGTAAGTTTAAATTTATGTTTGAACTTGAAATTATGAAATTGAAATTTAATTAATTTTAATGAAAGTTTCAATTAGATTTTTAGATATAAACTTGTTGTTTGATTATAACTTAATAGCTTTAAGTAAAAAATTTGAAATCTGAAGTTGGATTTAATAATGAATCGATTGGAAATTAACATAAAGTCGGTATTTGAACTGAACCAATTTATAGTGTGAAAGATGATGTTTATTTAAACCTAAGCATTTCACTTATTGAGTTATCTGTACATTTCACTTGAGTTGACTTACTTACATAAGAAAGTTAATCCTGACTCGAGTGTTTTTGTTTTACATTAAGCTCGGGTCAGACCGAGTATTTCAGTTTAGCAAAGACACTTATTTCTGAAGACGAAGACGGAGTCGAGGACCGTATCTACTACTATTATAACAATTGTTTATTCTGCCTGAAAAAAATGTAAATTCTGATTTTGTTGAAAATAGTTTCATGAACTATTTATGTATTTATTTTGTGTATTATATTTCATCCTTCCGCTGCAAGATTCTTTATTTTGTTCTTTTGAATCTTATATCATTTGAACAATCCCATTAATAATCTGTCTTTTGAATAGTTTGAGTTAGACATGTGTGGTTTATTGTCGACTTAAACTGTCCAAAAAGGTGGGTCGTTATAAATACGCTATTATAATAGTGTGTATAGTAAAGTAAAGTATTAAAATAGCGTTACGGCATTACACATATTCCCCTTAACACATTTTATATATTCACATAGTCTATACAGTACCGTATGCTCCTCCGTGAGGTTTACCCAGAGGGCAATCCATAGATTTGGTACAAAACAAACTCGTAGAAGGTGTGATAGGGCATGTGAACACGGCACTCGAGGTAGTGCCAGGGTAGAACTCTCCCGTTTTGCAGAACCGGGCTGGTGGTAATGCATAGCAGCTACTACCTCCCACCTCAGAACACACTCCCATAATCAAAATCAAGGGTGGCCACCAAATCAATCACAAAGTCATAATATGGTATCGAAGAAGCGTGTCCGATCGGAGGAATGACCTCACTTAGCCTAGGTATAGCTCATGTTTTAGTCACATCTATGCTGACTCACGGGAGTCAGTGTTGGAACCTGCCTTCTTCGATTTTAATGCGACAACTATATATTTCAAACTATATACTATGATGTAAAATATTCTTGCAGGAGTCTACAAAGAGAAGCAATTAATATATCATCAACAAACAAAGCTCAAGCTCTCAAGTATATTGCTTATTATTTTCGGATTAGATATTATTGTACAATCTCGGATATGATGATAAAAACACACACACACACACAAATATACTTTTGAAAATCATGTTTCAAAAATGAAAAATATCTTTAACTATTTAAAGATATAAAAGTATTTTCAAAAATTATAAATATCTCAAGTTCAGAATTACTAAAATAAGAAAGATGAACAAATCAGTACAAGTTCAGACGACTGAACTTTTATCTAGCCATCTATCATCAATGACAGACATCTGAGGATAAAGTACAGCCGTCTGAACTCTCTGAAGAAATACTTTCTATTTCCCTATGAAACTGACGTCTGCATAATTTAAGACAGACGTTTGTCATCATCGACAGACGTCTTAATTAAGTGACAGACGTCTGAAATCACTGAATTTTGTTCTTCTTGACTTTTTGATATTTTAAACTTATTCAGCCATCTGAATATTTTTCCTCAGACATCTGAACTTGACGAACTGAAGCATCTCTTCATGAAATATCAAATTCTGAAGAGTTGTCTTCTTCACCAAGAGTTACACTCTTTCTAATGGTTGCAACTATTGAATTAAAACTATTCAATACTATAAATAGAGATGAAAATTCACTATTTGATTCACAAATTCTTTCTATCTATTCTTGCTTTATATTGTTATAATCTCAAGTGATTTTCAAATCTCTACTTCCTACAATTGGACATTCAAATCATCATATCAAGAAGATTATAGGAAGGGTGTACTATATTGACTATATTCGTGTTACTTAAGAACATACAAGTCAAGAAACAATTTATAAATTGTATCTGAAGTCCTATTCGGTTGTTTAGGCGGAAAAGTCCTGTTCAGTTGCTCAGGCGGTGTAATACCTGTTCCTCCAGGTTAAGTGAGGGTTGTTAGAGAAATTCTAGAATGAGTCTGGGACTGGACGTAGAACGGGAAGTTCGAACCAGTATAAAAATCCCTGGTGTCATTTTTGTTACTGCTATTTACTATTATTTATAATTCCGCACTTGCTAGACTAGTTTAACTATATTATCGATCCATATACACTTTCATTTGGTATCAGAGCAAGGTCATCACATAACTATAACACAGGTATCTGATATTTAAAATAATATGGAAAATAACACTAGCAATAGCTTCACTGAGGGACAAGCCACTACACGACCACCATTGTTTAACGGATTAAATTATAGTTAATGGTCAACTAGAATGAGAATTTTTATGCAAGCTAGTGGATCTGAAACCTGGAATATCATTCAAACTGAATATACTATTCCTACTACAGAGTATGCTGCATGGTCTAATACACAAAAACTAGATGCTACTGCAAACGCAAAAGCAATGAACATGTTATTTTGCGCTTTAGACAAAAATGAATTCAATCGATTCAATATTTGTAAAACTGGATATGAAATTTGGAATACACTTAAGGTTACACACGAAGGAATGAATAAAGTAAAATAAAGCAAGATTTCTATGTTTAAAAACCAATTTCAAAATTTTAGAATGAAGCAAGGAGAAAGTATTAGTGAAATGTATTCTGGATTCCAGGATATCTATCATTCACTATTAGCTTTAGAAGTTACTTTTACTCAACCTGATATTGTTTCAAAAATCCTTAACTCTTTAACTGATGAATGGGAACAAAAAGTCTTAGCTTTCGAGGAAGCTAATGATATTTCAACCATAAAAACAGAAGAGTTAATAGGAAATCTAATGTCCTATGAAGTAAATTTACAGGCAAGACAAGCACAAGCACAGGACAAGAAAACTATTGCTTTTCAAGCAGAAAAAGAAGACTCTGAATCAGAAGACGATATGACATTTATAGCTAAGAATTTCAAAAAGTTTTTGAAATTCAAAAAGAGCAATAAATTTGGAAATAACAAGGGTTTCAATAAGCCATCAAGCTCATCTCTTGAATGCTACGAATGTCACAAGAAGGGCCACATAAAGAAAGATTGTCCTGATCGGAAGAAAGAATAGAATTTCAAAAAGGACAAATATAAAAAGAAGCAAGCCTTCTCAGTTACATGGGATGATACAGAATCTTCTTCGTCAGACAGTGATAGTGACAGTGATTCAGAACAAGCCAACGTTTGTTTTATGGCAACAAATGATAATGTAAGTGATCTAACTTTTGACGATTTAATAGAAATAAACTCTGAATTGTTAGATAAACTTAGAACCCTGAAGAGTAAATATAAAGATGCTTTAGGAAAATTAAATAGAACTGAAATAGAAACTGACATGTTAAAAGATGAAAAGAAAATATGAAATGACCCACATTAAATTTTTTTTATGTACAGTGGCCATTTAAACAAGAAAATATATTTCATTCCAATTTTCTTCTATCTAGGATCTTTATGCCAATAAGAATATTGGTTTGCTTAAATTATCTTAAACTTATATATATGAGGATATATAAACTACTTCCTACTTGAATCAGAGTACAAAAGTTTGGAAGAACAAATCTGTTTGGGGATCATTTTAAAGAAACAATCCCTACATAGCAACTATGTTTCAAAAACTAGGTCTTCTAAATATACTTAGATTATTGCATGCCTATTGGTTTCAGGTCTAAAGACTTGACATTTTACTTTTATTTCCATAATCTTGTTACTGTATGAACATTGCTTTTGCTTGTGCATGTGTGTGTGCATGTTCCTGTGCATGTGTGTGTGTCAGAAGAAGTTTCAAGTGTTTAGTTTTCTATTTCTGCTTGTTTTCCAAAGTGACTGAGTTTCTCCTATATCTGGGTTGTAAAATAACTTAACTGAAATTTAGTTTAAAAGTCCTTGAGTGCTGGCTTAACCCAGACTCAATAAAATGGCTATGTTAGCCATATTCAGTTTGCACTATTTCTCAACAAAACACATGTTATTTTGTTTTCTTTTCTAAGGCAACTCAAAACCTTTCTGTCAGATTTTTTTACTTAAACATGGATTTTCTTATGTCAATTCTTTGGATATACATTCAAACCACAAATCCTTTCAATCTCAGATTCTCAACTATTTAAACTAACTATTCTTTTTAAAAGTTTTAGAGTTTCATTTCTTAGCAAAGCATTTTGCAAAACAAAGCACATAATTTCAGCTGATACATATAAGTTCAACACTTACAAAACAGTAAATAACAATACATTGGTTTTTCTAAGCAACTTAAACAAAATATCTAATTTAACTTCAACAAAGTCTTTAAAAATAGCATCCAATTCCTTAAGCAGTTAACTCATCCAAAGCCTGATCAACAAAATTCTTATTTACCTGCATAATCACCATGAACTGCCTCATACAAATATGAGACACCCAATGGTGCATAAACACAAAAGGGTCAGACTAATGTCTGGTATGAGTAATCTACCTGAAAACATGATTTTATGACTTTTATTTATATTCAAATACTTTGAATTAATTAAGAAACTCAGTATCATCTTTGTGCATGTTTTTGTGAGGCATGTGCATTCATATCAGTACTATACAAATCATATATGATCACAGTGATTTAGTTCAGAGAAAACAATCATAAGATTCACCAATAAAACATCATAAACCTACCAATGCAATCATTAATTCAGTCATTATGCCCCCTTTTCAAATTTACTGGCCATTAGTGTAACGATCCGGAATTTTGAACAAATTAAATTGAGAATATTTAATTAATTTTAAATATTTGAACGATGATTTAATTTGAATCCCCGATTTTAATTTGAAATTGACGATTAAATTATAAAATTTAATCTATTGAATCTGGATGAGAATCTAAATCTTCAATTTTAAGCTGAAGAAAAATATTTCAAAAGCTTTTAACATTCGTAATGATAATACTAAAGATAATAGAAGCTTCAGAATTGTATTTGAAACTGTTTTGTTCAGTTTTGAAATTTATCGTTCATATCGATATTTGAAAATAGCCGTCCGAGGCGCGGTCTCGGAATTCGACGAAACCAGTTCCATTGGGTCCGTAATATTGAATTATTAACGGATTGCAAATTTCGTGGCATTTGGAGTTGTTATATGCGAATACGACACGTAAACGCGTTGAAATTTAATCGAATTCAATTTAAAAGATTTAAATTTAATTTTAAAACTTGGTCAACGTCAGCTACTTTTCTTCCCGATAAAAAACGCCTACAAGCACGAATGAAAACACGCAACCCATCCCTCTCCTTTCTTTCAGCCTTAATTCTCGCAACCCATCACGCTCCTCATTTTTATAATACACCGTCTCCTTCTATTCTTTTCAAAAGACAAATGAAAGAAGAAAAATGCCATCTCCAGTTCAAAACAAGAAAAATGGCCGAAGTCCTCATGTTCGAAAAAGAAAAAAATAATCAAAACGACATCGAAGTTCGATTTAAGATAAGGGGAGGGCGGTTATTCTAAGTCGCAAACGAAAGGGGGAAGTCTCGCGTTCGAGCGCGCGAGCGCGACGACGAGTGTGGCGAACTTCACGAATAGGGGAGGAGCAGTTCATGGCAAGTTGCGATTTCTGGAAGCTAGGGCAACTCGATCGTGGTGGCTTCGACATTTTCGCAATGATGGATTGGAGTCGCCTGATGGTCTCGCGCGATGTGGCGGGGGGAAGATGGGCTTCGTCTGTCGTCGTCAGTTCAATTCAAGGATTCGCGTACGCGAGTTGGTGTCGATATTTTGGGGAAGCTCGATTTCGAGCATCACGAAGTGGAGGCGAGTGCGGTGCTCGCTGATGGTGGCGCCGCGTTCAAGGGTCGAGGCCGCGATGAAGGGTTCGAAAGCGAATTCGATTTGGTCGATGGTGATGTTAAATTCGAGTTCGATCGATGGCACTGTTCGACTTGGATTGGAGATGCTCGTCGATTTAGGGTTGTTGTGGTCGTAATGTCGCCTGGAATCAGCTTGATCGAATCGTGATACTGGCAGTAAGGTAATAACCTTAATTTTATTTTAAATTACATATGCTGTATAAATTAACAGGACAAAGAAAATAATGTCTTAATTTACAGTCAGGTTAGAAAACAATATGAACAGGATTTATGTAAAATAAGATAAATAAGTATACGTATACAATGCTGTTTTATTTTAAAGTTGTTATAGAAATTAATATAAGTAGATTACAGAAAAGGAGTAGAAAGTTTTACAAGAAAGGAATTCTTTGTTTTGTTATTTACAGTAAATATAAGCATGTATATATGATATTTTAGGAAAATAAAAATATATGTGTTCAGTTATTCTGATTACCAAAGATTATTTAGGAAAAGGAAATTTAATTGTTTAATTTAAATTTTAGTTAAGCAAATTTGTTTAAAAGAAACTGGGTTAGAATAAAATCATTGGTTAATGAAAATTATCAAAATGAAAATTTGTTATTCGATTTGTTCAAATATTAATGAGTTGTATAATTATTTATATAAGGTATAAATCAAGAAAAATCGAGTGAGAATGGAAATGGATGGCAAATAAAAAGCTAAGGTGAGATTATTTTCTCACTCAAAATAATTTTTGTTTGACAATTATTGATTGTTTGATATGATTGCTATGTTGATTGTGATATTAGATATGATAGGATATATCTATATATATAGCAGTATATACATATTGGCATATGTATATATTGGATTGATGATTTCCCGCCTCGTATAGCGGATGAGACCCTATTGCGCCGTTAGTAAGCGGATTTTATAAAACCCATATACCGCGATAATTCCGTACTGGAGCGGAATTGGTATTGTGCTAACATCTTTGGATGCAGGGAAACAGGTTGGAGGGATCCAACTGGACCCCTCACATTGATTGAATTTATTTCTACTGTGATATGAATCTGTGAATAACTATATTGATGTTATTGATCATATTGATGTCTGGAATTTGCTTGAAAGCTAAAATTTAGCTGAATGGATGTTTGATATCATTGGATTCCAAAAATAAACGAAATTGAACTTTTGAAATCAAAATAGAAATTTCTAAGTGAATTAATTTTAGAAATTTAATAAATTTGAAGAAAAGGATTTAAAAGAATAAAGGTTGATTTTTAAAATCTTATTGAATTAATTCCAGGATCAAGTGAAAATGTTAGGTAAATGAATTTCGTATAATAGTGATTTTAAATTGAAGAATTTAATTAAAATTTGGATTTCTAAATAGTTTGAAAAAGATAAAGAGATTTATTTTCTTTAAGGGGAATTTATTTAAAAGGAAATAAGTTGGAAGTCCAACTATAAATTAAATTGGCAAATTGAAACGAATTTGGAAAGTTAATATAAAATGAGTTGGGATGGGAAATTTATTTAGAAATGAAGATTGAAATTGATTTATTTTTGAAGTAGAATTAGAAATTAATTTGGAATCTGATTTTGGGGTTAAAGTGAAGAATTGGAAAATGAATTAAATTGAAATAAGGGAAATTTGTGTAAAAATAAATATTGATTTATTTTTAAATTGTGGAAATAGATTTACGAATTTGGAATAAAGATTTAAATAAATCGATAAGGATTTATTTAATTGGTTTAAATGGACCATTGTGAAATAAAAGCATTATATAGAAGATTTATAAAATTTGATTTTGTATAAATCAAAGTGATGAAATTTTAAAGGAATTTTGTTAATATTGAAAATGAATACAAATAGAATTTATAAAAAGTGTTTATAAATTCGAAATCGATTGAATTTGACAAATTTAAGATAGTAGATTATAAAAAAAAAGATATATTCGCGATTTTGGATAGCGAATTTTTATTGAAATAATAAATGTGTAGAAAAGATTTAAATATGGTTAAGTGAAGTATATTCACGATTTTGGACAGTGAATATATTTTTGAAGTAGAATGGATATGGTTTTGGGAAAGCGATATTATAAAAATGAAGTAACTGTTTTAAAAGATGTTTTAAAACGTGTTAAGTATCGAATACATAGATTTCAACATTCATTGTTGAAATAGACGTTTTTGAGGAATAAGGAAATGGTGGACTATAACACTGTTGTTATAGTAAATGATTTTCGAAAGAAAATGTTTTATGTAGTATTGGGATTTATATATCTATTTTAATTTCGAATCCCTATACTATTGATTTCGAGTCGTCGTAACGATGTTTTACGCAACATTCGTTTTGACTCAAATAGATGTTAAAATTTATGATTTCCTTAAAGAATGAAATATATACTTAATTTGATTTAATTATATTGAATTTTTTCAAGTGTTGAAAATAAATAGATTTGTGAATTACTTATTATTATATAAGTATGGAATTGTTTTTCCAATATGAAATGAACTGTTTTGAGATTTTATCTTCAAAGATAAAATGAAATGTGGAAATTGATTTGAAATTGTTTTCAAACGGTTAAGTGTGGAAATTTTATATCTAGTAAAGATATTTTTGAAGATGAAATAATTTGGGAAATTATTTGGAATCTGATGATGTTGCGCATCTTTATTGATAGTTAAATAACCGACTATCAATAATTACCTTAGATAGGTATTTGTTGTGAATTGGATGAATTTGAATGCCACACTTATTTTTGAATAAGCGCTCACTATTCGGGTTAGCCGGGAAAGGACCATGGGGTCGTATAACCCATTCCGAATATGTGATACGTCGTTATGAATCGCATTCGAAGACCGGTGTTGAAGACCGGATATTTTTGAAAACGGAAGGATTACCGTCCAGTTACTCTACATCGGCTGATCTCCGGTTTAGAGGTTTTATTACCCTTAGTGATGGGAAGTCCGGACGTGACTAGAAAATTATCCGAAAATGCAAGGGCTTCGTGAGAAGTGCCTTCGGTTCTGTTCGAACCCAGAACAGACTTGTATGGATTGTGTGTCTGACGTTACAATTTGAGATATAAAGCTGATTTCTTTCAAATACATTTCTGTTGGTGGCGGAGAATTTATTCTCTTAGCTTAACACCCTTCTCTGAGACGTACGAGCTCAGAGGTTATGTAGTTGAAATTTATCAGCGATATATCCTAATTTGGTAACATGGCATGCTGAGTGTTGCTGTGAAATGATCAGTGTTTGATCATTTGCGATATGATCATTTGTTTGATCTTATATCTTTGTGATCATAGGTTGATCATTTTTGTTGGACCCAAAGCAGGGCTTTGTAGAAAGCGTAGCTTTGTGGACGAGACTTCATCGAGCCTCACACCCCGGAAATGGTCGAAACAGGAAGGATGCGGCAAGGTTCTAGGGAGTAGCGCCCCTTAGTGTATGTCATTCCTTCTGGATAAAGGTGGTATCATGGTATGGAGCCCAGATACTTAACCTCTGTGGTTACTGCATTATTATTATCTATGTGGTTTGTTGCGAATCGGGGATCCTCGGGAAGATCGGTGACGATCGGGGGATGGCATACGCGTGTCAGTAGTTACCTATTTTTGCAGAGGTAACCCGGCCTTGTGTTGGCAGAGATCCGGTTAGGTTCTCGGGTCGTCTATTCCAGGGACGTACCCATCGTGGATAGGAAGTTCCTTAGCCTGACCATTTGTTGGAAATCCAAGGAAACAATACGAGCCTTTACGATTTCAATTGTATAACCTGTCTCCTCAGGAGGCAGCTATAGCAGGCATAATATAATGGTACCTATGCTGGCTAAGATTTATATTCTACTTTCGAAATGTTTTCCACTATGCACTAATAATAATATCAAAAAGAATTTGATTTTTGCGTAGTAAGCATCTTTGACTATCATAAGAAGAAATCTCCTCCAAGTCTGCGTTTGCATTGTGTGTGTGGTGGGAGGTCTTATGGTAGTTTCATTTTCCAAAAGCATTTCGAATTGACTTTAAAATTATCCTGTTGTTTATTTTAAAGAATAACTGTTTTACGATCTCACACCAGTCACCATGACTGACTCGGAGTTTATTGTTTCCCTTCTAAACTCTGGGTGCCCACCAATTTCCACACGGGCAGTCTAGAGTTATATTATCAGGATATTCTGGAGCTTTGGAGATAAGCTGGAGGACGAGACGTAGTATTTGTATCTGATATTATTTATTCCGCTGTGTATTCTGTATGAGGACAAGTTATATAACTGTCCATTGTTGTATATTGACTCTGATGATTAATATATGTATAAACTGATATAGCTCTTTGTTTAAAAAGACTAGTGTTTATTTATTATATATTGTTCCGCTGCGATATGTGAGATTCTGATATTGTTTTCTGTTCTGATGTTGTTCTCTTGTTCTTCTTTCTTTCTCTTCTATCTTTTCTTCTACTTTTTCTTTCAAAACCCTCACTATTGGAGTTTCCGGCACTCGATTGCTCGACAGTCGATAAAGTGAGTATCGATGTCGAATTTTCGAAAGTCGAAAATTTCGGTATGTGACAATCAGGGACTTCACCCAAGCCTCTCCTGAACCTATTTCTGTAGTTCATTATCAAATATAATAGGGTCTTTAGCTACTTTCTCTTTTTTAAACACACACTGCCTGGGACATCTCTTTGTTAACCCAGCACACTCAGGCCCCTGGGTATAAACATACCATGTGTGAGCTTGCAATGTTCCCCTTGCCAAGATATATTTTGTAGCCCTAAGATCCAAAGTCCTTAGTTAAGTTACTAAGTGTTATTTCCTTTTTCATAATTATGCTAATCCCTTCTGCATCTCACTTTTCAATCAGAGAAAAATAAACAATTCAACCAACATGTATTCATCCAGAGATTGGTAAGTCATGTTCTAAGAAGCAAACATTTAATCATGAAAACAAATGTGATTTCTTAGCATATTATTTTGCCTATGGGTTTCAATGGATCAAGTTATAAACATATGGTCATAAGTAGTTTACTAGTTATCTTCTCTTACCTCTGGTTCAATCAGATCCTTATTAATCTTAAAGATCTGGCTAAACCATAAGTATATATTTTGATTTGGGTAGTTCATAAAACATAGAAGCTCAGCACATGTATAACATTGCACTTCTACATTTTCTTTTGTTTCAGTTAACATGAGACATAAGCAACAACACCATGTTGCAGCCCCATATTTCTTTCCATTTACAGACCATATATCTACTACATGAATCCTGGGATTTTATAAATAACTTTATGAAGAAAACCCATAAAAGAAATCACTCCATCTCAAGATTAATTCATAGTACAGATAAACATTTAAACATGAAATCCATGACTCTTATTTTTGGGTAAATCACTATGAAGGGTTTTACACTTGAACAGATCATTAACAAATCAAATCATAAAATGAACATAACTTGAACAGTGAATTATTAATTCAAATAGGCTGCCTCAATATTCAGGACTTAATGCCAAAGTTTTCAGTGAGGTTACTCACACTTAATTCCTTTTTTTCCCCTAAGCCTTGCTTTTCTTTTGATCCTCTGCCTTCCACTAACTCTAATGGCCGGTGCTCCTTATTTTCTCTGGCTTATATTTTTTTCTATTTTTCCTTTTGGTTATGAAGAGAAAAATGTGTATGATCTCGCTACACTAAGCCTCTTTATATAAATCCTGGCTGTTACTAGGGTTTTATGAAATTACCCAATGTCAGTTCTACCCCATACAAAACATAGTCTGCCTCTTATTTGATTCAAGAAAATAAGAGGGTATGTGGTCCTTGTTATTTTTTTTAGAAAATAAACCTTATCCTTTTTTTTCCCGGTCATGTTATATGCATGACTTCTTATTTCCTAAATTAAAGAAATTACTGGAAATGGATAAAGTGTTTGTTTAAGGATTCATGCCATTTCCATGCAACTTCTGTTTTCTTCCAACAAATGTATATGTATGCCTATTTTGCCTAAGTCTTTCCTTTCTTTCTTTAAATAATTTTAAGTTTATTTCTGCCTAGCTTTTATTTTCTTTGTGCCAGATTTATTTAAAGATAAAATCCTATCTTCATGCATATATATATATATATATATTTCTAGACTAGTTATTTTAGTTTATATATTGATTTCTGCCTAGCTTTTATTATGCAGAAAATTGTGTGCATGTATGTGCACTAACTTGTGCACTTGTACATGTTTTAAACCATGTATCTACCAATCAGTTTCCTATTCCCATATTTTCTAATGCAAATTTTTAAACAAATATAAACTAAATTAAATCATGAAATTGCTCACAAAAATCAGGGTTATCACATATGCCCCTCCTTTTAGGAATTGTGTCCCACAATTCTCTCATACTTAACTTAAGTATGATTACTCCAAAAAAAAAAATCAATTTTTTGATCTCAACTCATTCTCAAATCAATCATTTGATTAAACTCTAGGCATATCAAAACAAAAATCACAATGCAATTCAATCAAAACATTCATCAGTATATATATAAATTTACCTTTCATTCAATCAAACAGTCGTGGATAATCATTTCTGATTTTATCCTCCACTTCCCATGTGCAATCATTTGGGTCAAGACTCCATTGCACTTTCACTAATTTAATTTCTTTGTTTCTCAATTTCTTGGTTTCTCTAGAAACTATGCCCACTGGCTCCTTTTCATAGATCATCCTAGGGTCAATCTGTACATCCTTAGAGGATTCTAGGATTGCCTCTTTATCATGGACCCATCTTCTAAGTTGAGACACATGAAAAACATCATGCATTGCTCTCATTTCTTCTGGCAACTCTAGCTTATAGGCTACAGTTCCTATTCTTTCTAAAATTTTATATGGCCCTATATATCTAGGAATCAACTTTCCTTGTTTCCCAAACCTTAGAACCTTTTTCATGGGTGATATTTTGATAAATACATAATCTCCAACATCATATTGTACTGCCTTCCTTCTTTGATCTGCATATTTCTTTTGCCTATCTTGAGCAGAAGCAATTCTTTTTCTGATCAAAGCTATCTTCTCAGAAGTTTCCTTCACATTTTCTGGTCCTAAGACCACTTTCTTCCCAGATTCAAGCCAACTTGAGGGTGATAAACATGGTCTCCCATAAGCTTCAAAGGGTGCCATGCCTATGCTACTATGATGGCTATTGTTGTATGCAAATTCAGCTAAAAAGATATGATCCTCCCAACTTCCTCCCCAATCCAATACACAAGCTCTTAACATGTCTTCAAGCAATTTGTTCACAATTTCTGTTTGGCCATCAGATTGAGGATGGTATGCTGTGCTTAAGCATAAATCAGTCCCCATTGCCTTGTGAAAGCTCTGCCAAAACTTTGAAGTGAAGATGGTATCTCTATCACTTACTATAGTCTTTGGTATACCATGCAGTCTGACTACTTCTTTAATAAACAACTGGGCTAATGTACTTGCATTTCTTTCTGATTTTGCTGGTATAAAGTGGGCTGACTTGGTTAACCTATCAACCACTACCCAAATACTATCATTTCCCCTCCTAGTTCTAGGCAAACCATCAATGAAATCCATTGATATGTCTTCCCATTTCCACTGTGGTATTTGCAAAGGTTGAAGCATCCCTGAGGGTTTTTGATACTCAGCCTTCACCTGTTGGCAAACCATACATTTAGATACATAGGTTGCCACTGCACTCTTCATACCACTCCACCAATAATCTCTCTTGAGGTTGTGATACATTCTTATGCTTCCTGGGTGTATAGTGTATTTGCTTTTGTGGTAAGCATCCAAGATTTCTTGCTTCAATTCATCAATTGCTGGAACACATATTCTTTTTCCTTTCTTCAAATGGCCTTGATCATTCAACTGAAAACCTTCCACTGCCTCACCATTTAACATCTGAGTTTTCTTTTCAAATAAAAATGGATCTTGGTCTTGTGGCTTTACAACTTTATTCCTCAATTCTGACCCCAGAGTAATAAAACTTTATTTTCCCATTTCTACATTCTCACTGCATAGGCTCATGTTTTCTATATTATCACTTTCTATTTCTGAATCAATTAACAATGATAAAGTGTTAAACTCTTTTACCATCAATCTAGCCATGTTAGCATGTTGTCTACTTAAGGCATCTGCTACTTTATTAACCTTACCAGGTGTGTACAATATTTCAAAGTCATATGAGGCTAAGAGTTCAATCCATCTTTGCTGCCTCATATTTAATTCTTTTTGTGAAAACAAATATTTAAGTGATTTATGGTCTGTATAGACTTCAAATTTTGCTCCTAACAAGTAGTGTCTCCATAACTTAAGTGCATACACTATAGCAGCCAATTCAAGGTCATGAGTAGCATACCTTACCTCACTTGGTTCCAACTGCCTAGAAGCATAAGCTATCACTTGATGTTGTTGCATCAATACTGCCCCAAGCCCTTGTCCACTTGCATCAGTATACACCACCAAGTTTTCATTTCCTTCAAGCACTTTAAGAATTGGAGCTTGCACTAGTGCTTCCTTTAGTTTCCCAAAAGCTTTCTCACACCCTTCTGTCCAAGTGAACACTTGATTTTTCCTAGTCAATCTGGTTAATGGGATTGAGATTTTTGCGAAATCTTTTATAAATCTCCTATAGTAACCAGCCATTCCCATGAATGATCTGACCTCAGTGACATTAGTAAGCCTTTTCCAAGCTTGCACTGCAATGACTTTATTGGAATCCACAGATATTCCTTTTTCTGATATAATATGGCCTAGAAAATTCACTTCATTTTTCCAAAAAGTGCATTTTGAAAATTTGGCTTTTAAGTCTTCCTGCCTCAGTTTCTCAAATACCATATGCAAATGATTTTCATGCTCTCTGATTAACTTAGAATAAATTAGTATATCATCAATAAATATCAATACAAACTTATCCAAGTATTCTTTAAAAATCCTATTCATCAAATCAACAAAATAGGAAGGAGCATTTGTCAAACCAAATGGCATTACTAAAAATTCATAAAGTCCATATCTTGTGTTAAAGGTTGTATACTTAATGCTTTCCTCTTCAACTTTCATCTGATGAAAGCCTGAAGCTAAATCAAGCCTAGAAAATATTTTTGCACCACTCAATTGATCAAAGAGATCATCAATTCTTGGTAAGGGATATTTATTTTTAACTGTGACTTTATTTAATTCCCTATAGTCAATACATAACCTAAGGGATCCATCTTGTTCCTTAACAAAAACTACTGGTGCTCCCCATGATGAGCTACTGGGTCTAATAAAACCTTTTTCTTCTAGTTCAACCAATTGCTTTTTCAGCTCCATCAACTCCTTAGGCCCTATTCTGGTTAGTCTTTTAACCACTGGGCTAGCTCCTGGAATTATTTTGATTGAAAACTCAACTGGTCTGTGGTTTGGAACTCTCCTAACTTCACCAAACACATCAATATACTGATTCACTATGGGGATTTCTTCTAATGCAGGCATGGGTTTTTCATTAGACAATGTAAAAAGGTTGGCTATACTTCTATTCTTGTTTGCCTCACAAAGAACAACTATTCTTTGTCCATCAGAGACTTTCAATGATATGGTGGATGCCTCCATATTTATGATAGCCTTATATCTACTCAACCAATCAACTCCTAGAATAATCCCTATGCTCGGATATTGCAATACATATAGGTCTGACTCAAACACATGTCCTCATATATTTAATCCTAGTTGCATACATATCATACTCAGAACACATGAACTACCTATAGGGCTTTTAATTAGTAGTGGCTTATCAACAATCATACAATTCAATTTTAATTGTTGTGCAATATCATGGGAGATCAATGAGTGTGTAGTCCCAGTATCATACACTACTGCAAAAGGTATTGAGTGAATAAGCAAAGTACCTTCAACTTGACCATGCTTTTCAACACTTGATCCCTCGGCTGCCTTGCCTTTCCCTTCCAAAGCCCCTAATTTTCCTTGCTTAAAATCTGGACAATTCCTCTTTATGTGACCTTCCTTCCCACAATGGTGACAATTAAAGGATGCAGGCCTAACATTTGTGCATCTATTCTTCATATGCCCCTCTTGGCCACAATTATAACAAGTAATCTTCTTCTTAATTTCAGCAACCCTGACTTCTTCTGGTTTCTTGGTGGAAGCTATGTCTGTTTTCTTCTTATCATAAGGGTGAAATTTACCCTTTCCCTTCTTGTTTTGGTTATTCTTGAATGCCCTGAAATTCTCTCTAGCTTTATAATGTTGTTCAATGCTCAAAGTCAAATCCAAAACTTGATCAAAAGTCTTGTCCTTGTATGGTAGCATGGCTCTACTAAGGCTAGGGTTCAGCCCTTGAATATATCTACCATTCTTAGCCTCCTCAGTGGTGATGAGTACTGCACCATACTTTGCCAATGATTCAAACTTCTGAGTGTACTCAGTGACACTCATAGTCCCTTGCCTTAATTTGATAAATTCCTCTAGCAAAGACTCCTTAGCTGATGCAGGGACAAATCTACCTTCCAGCATTGCTTTAAATTGATCCCATGTCACTTCTCCTTCAGGTCTTCCAGCTATGATAACCTCCCACCAATCCAAAGCTGTTCCTCTAAATTGCCTGGATGCAATTTGCCTCTTCTTTTGGTCTTCAACTTGCATGTCTGCAAAGATTCTTTCCAAAATTCTGAGCCAATTTTGAACTCCCATAACTCCCTCTGTGCCATCAAAAGTTTTGCCTCCAAGATTGGTAAAAGTCTTGAGTAGTTTGGAAAGCTCCTCATGTGGATTTTCCTGCCTGTTGCCTACTCCATCCCTTATGGCTCTCATGAATTCTTGCACATTCACCATGGGTGGTTCACTTGTTCCTACATTTTGATGTCTGGGTCCTACCATAGCTCTATGGATATAATACTTAGGTTAGTCTGTTTTGCCTAATACTATATAGATTAATTCATTTTAATCTATCACTATTCTGTCATAATAGATATTAATAGTGTAAACATTAACAAACAAAGCATCCAAAGCAGTCAACACTTCCATACATCCAATGCAAACAAGTTCATACAAAATTTTGCTATGTTATTTAACAACATAGCTCTGATACCAAATGAAATGACCCACTTTAAATATATTTTTTATGTACAGTGGCCATTTAAACAAGAAAATATATTTCATTCCAATTTTCTTCTATCCAGGATCTTTATGCCAATAAGAATATTGGTTTGCTTAAATTATCTTAAACTTATATATATGATGATATATAAACTACTTCCTACTTGAATCAGAGTACAAAAGTTTGGAAGAACAAATCTGTTTGGGGATCATTTTAAAGAAACAATCCCTATATAGCAACTATGTTTCAAAAACTAGGTCTTCTAAATATACTTAGATTATTGCATGCCTATTGGTTTCAGGTCTAAAGACTTGGCATTTTACTTTTATTTCCATAATCTTGTTACTGTATGAACATTACTTTTGCTTGTGCATGTGTGTGTGCATGTTCATGTGCATGTGTGTGTGTCTGTAACGACCCGTTATTTTGGACCATTCAAATCGACAATAAATCCACACATGTCAGACTTGAATAATTCAAAACAATAGATTGTAAATTTAAATTTGGCAAAACTCAGCATATACAGTAAATAAATCAATCACAGAATCACAGACACAGAGTAATACAACAATACGCAGTGGAATAGATAAAATAGTAGTTCATGAAGCTACTATATAAACATCAGAGTTAAAAATAAAATACAACAGAATATCTCAAATACTGTGAAGTCTTCAGTACGAATAGATGGTCTCTCTGGACAAATCAACTGGAAAAGCTGAAAGCTGAAACGATAGTTGGATCTCCAATTGATGCTCCAAACTCCAAGAGTGAGTCAAATGCTGTATCACTCGGTCTGACACGAGCGTAAAGCAAAACACAAAACACTTGAGTCAGGATTAACATTCTTATACTAATAAATCCAACTCAAGTGAAATATCAACTGAAATACAAGTAACTTAAAGGATGTTGTGTCCAAATGTCATGAAAATTTGCAGGCATGTAGTCCAACATCCCTACTTTAAGATGCAAAAAGAATTTCTGGATTCCGAGTTGAGACGAAGTGGCAGCGACATCTCAAAGTTGGACCCAGAACAAGATTTACACTGTTTACAAACAGCGACTAGAGTTCAACTTCGACACGAAATTCGAAGTACCAAACGAACTCCAATGTTGTCCAAATTTTCCTGAGATGGAGTTCGGAACTCCACCTTTCTAACGAGACCAAAAACGTCAAATTCCGACTTCCGATGCGAACGTGGCGGCATCGCGGAGTGGCGCTCAAAAGCTGGAAACAGAAGGGATATTTGATTTTCATTCCAAGTGTTTGACCATTCAAAAACTGCTGCGAACCCAAGTTCGGCAATTTATTTGGACCAGCAAACTGAATCCAAATGACATGAAAACTGGTAGGCATATATTCCAACATCCCTACTATAAGATGCAAAAAGAATTTCTGGAATCCAAGTTGACACGAAGTAGCAGCGACGTCTCAAAGTTGGACCCAGAACAAGATTCACACTATTTACAAACAGCGACAAGAGTTCAACTTCGACACGAAATTCGAAGTACCAAAAGAAAGCCGATGATGCCTAAATTTTACAGAGATGGAGTTCGAAACTCCACCTTTCCAACGAGACCAAAAACGTCGAATTCCGACTTCGGATGCGATCGTGGCAGCATCGCGAAGTGGAGATAAAAAATCTGGAACAGGGTTTAAAAAAATTATTTATTTATTTATTTATTTATTTTTTTTTTCTTTCGGGCTGCACCACATGGTGCAGCCCTGGTCCAGCCCCAGCCCGCCTGGGCTGGGGAACAGACCCAGCCCGCCTGGGCTGGGGAACAGACCCAGCCCGGGCGGGCTGGGTGCTTCAAGGCCCCAGCCCGCCTGGGCTGGGGACCTGACCCAGCCCTGGCGGGCTGGGTCTTCCAAGGCCCCAGCCCGCCTGGGCTGGGGACCTGACCCAGCCCGGGCGGGCTGGGTCCTCCAAGGCCCTAGCCCGCCTGGGCTGGGGACCTGACCCAGCCCGGGCGGGCTGGGTCCTTACCCAGCCCGGGCGGGCTGGGTCCTCCAAGGCCCCAGCCCGCCTGGGCTGGGGACCTGACCCAGCCCGGGCGGACTGGGTCCTTACCCAGTCCGGGCGGGCTGGGTGGGGGGATATGTGCCAGCCCACTAGGGGCTGGCCTGTTCTTGGCTAGCCCAGCTGGGCTAGCCTGCATCAGCCTGGGCGCAACCCAGGCCTGTCCTGGTGCATCCAGATTTCAGTTTTCAGCCTGTTTTCAGGCTGAACAAAACAGCCAATTAAATTTGCATTTTTTTGGCATTTAAGGGTGTTTTTTTTCAAATTTTAGCATTAAATTTTCACCAAAATTAACTAGCAATTATCACTAATAGGTATAACTAACAATAATTACTAATAGATAGTAATTACCTTAATGAAGCAAAAGATCAAATAGTTAGAGTGCAACAATCAAAGCAAGCCAAACTCTTCCAAAGCAAAAGATCAAACCACTTCAAGGACCCAAAATCAACAAAAAACAATAATTACAACAAGATGGAAGAGATAAAAAGAGGATTAAGAAGGATTAGATAATAAGAGAGAGATTGCCTTACCCTTTTTTTTTCTTTAAAATTAAGCTAATCAAATTATGAAGAGAAGGAGAAGGAGCTTCTAAATGGAGGCCATTATTTTGTTTAGATCTAGGTTTTAGGAATTTATGAAGAGGAGGAGGGTTAGGGTTATGGGTTTAAGATATTATATAGGAGGGGGTTAGGCTAATGGGTCATGATAAGGGGTTTTTAAAACCCATTAGGACTTAGTTTATTTTTTTAATGTTATCATGTAAACAAAAATCCTAATAAGCATCCTAGTTTTTAATTAAAACCATGTAATTGTCTCATTTGGCCAATTAAACCCATTATCACAATAAAACTTCCCTTTTTAAATATTAAATTCCAAAAATATTAATTTTCCCATTTTAAACCCAATATACTTTAATTTGCAAACCAATTGCAAATTTAAATTCCCAAAATTTTTGTTGAGCTTCCTTTTCAACTTAAAATCATAATTTTAATTTATTATTCGGTAATTGCAATCTCAGGGTTGTTACAATAACCATCCTCTAAGGATCTGCGGAACTATCTACAAGGTAGAAATATACACCATAACACCGTGGTCATTTCAAATTAATTTATTCTTCAAACCCAAATATCATGTTATTTCAAATATATCTATTTTCCTAAATAATTTATAAAGTAAAGTATTTATAATTTCCTCAAGTCTCACAAATCGATTCAAATCAACTCAAATTTCAAATTCCAATTTAATTCAATCTAAATTTTTCCATTTTAATTCAATTCAGTTTCTAAATAAAAAATTCAAATTATATTGATTTCAAATACAGATTTGAATCACAAAATAAACCATTTAAATTCCAATATATTTCAAAGCTTTAATATTCAACCATTTCAAAGTTAAATTTAACAGTTTCATATAGCTCTTGATCTAACTTCATTTATTATTTAATCAGGGAATATTCACTTAATAAATTCTAACTAGCCTTGAATTACCTTTTTACTAAATATTTCCTTAAATTTGTTTAAACAAGAAATATTTATTAGATTACTTAAATCAAACCCAAGTTATAAATCATATCTTAAATCTCAATTTCAATAAGTTACAAATCGGTTTAATTAAATAAAATTATATTCCCAACCTTAACTTATTCAAATTTTTACCGAAATCTATTTTGAAACATAAATTTAAATACTTAACCATATTATATGTATTAAATCAATCTCAATTAAATCAAATATTATTATTAGATCTATATATATAACATTACCATTTATATAATAATAATTTAAGAATCAACATTTATTAAACCATATATTTCTTCCCAAATCCATAGAATTTATTTTCAAATATTTATATATATATATATGGACCAACTGTGTCTGTATATATATATCTATCATATGGTTAAGTAATACGGATATTTATCATTTCAATCCAAAATTTTAAATATATACGGGTAGATATCATTTCGACCCGCAATTCCAGATTCAATTCAAATGAAAATCGCTTGGGTCTATCATTTCAACCCATAACGATTTTCTCCTATTCTAAAGTCCATTCGAGTATGTATCATTTCAACCCATAGTGATTTCTATACTAACAGGGAACTTGCAGAGTGATAACAGATATAGAAATAATATAATAGGCATAGATATATCATCAATAACAATATAATATAAACAACAGGATATGGTGTCATATCCCACAGGTGAACAGTTACAGATAATAGCATATATAACAATTTAAATAACTACAGTAGCATATTTCAATTGTCGTTTCAATTGAAATCAAATTTAAAAATAAAAAACGTTAAATCGTGAGTGATTACTCACCTTTCGAGGCTAGAGAGACAAAAAGATAACACAGACACAGATACAAACGGAACAACGACAAGCTAGGAATTGCTGCGACAAATTCGATATTGAAATGTAAGTCAAGATGGCACGAGATCGATGGAACAAGATATTATATATATATATAAATAAATTTTCCAAAAGTCAATTTAAAACGTATATTAAAATAAAAATATATTATTTTCGAAAACCAAACTCATGCATAAAAATATAATAAAATCTAAATAAATATTTTAAAACCGATACATATTAAAATAATATCTTTACGTATACATATTTAACCATTTACACTTCTTAAACCAAATTGACTACATAAATGACAGTCATAAAATTTTATATAAACTTTTATATATAACAACGTATCATATTTGAAAGTCAATACCCATGTAAACTTATATAATCATCTGTATAAACTAATATATATAATTAATATATAAACTAACATACATGTGTATGTATATAAACTAATATAAGCCTTCATATTATAACCTTCATAACTAAAATGTCATAAAATCTATATAAACTAACATATACAACAGATTATGTGTATATAAACTAGTTTATAACTTATGTACATATTATATCAAAATGTCTTTATATATAGGAATAACATCAAGGTATCTATATAATAGATTTTAAAAAACTCTATATACACCTTTCAAATATCCATATATACTAACATATTACACTGTAGATTATACGAACTTGTAATCTAACAACATATATTCAAATACAACATATATATTAATACTTACCTACTGTACATAAATATAAGTCAACAAAACATATAATAACTATCATATTATATAACAGATTATAGCTCATATACTATATGTATAAACATATCACCATTTATATAGAATCATCAAAACATAAATATATATACAAATAAATAATATATATATATATATTTACACACACACCTTAATATGTATCAATAGAGAAGCTCGGCTAGAAGAGAACGGTTCTGGGTGGAGGTTGAACTGGTGGAGGAGTGGAGGAATGGTGGCTGTGCCTAAGTAGTGGGAGGTCGGCTACCAGAAAGCAAGGCCGAGGCTCATGTGGAGAGGCCGGGGAAGCTGATGGTCGTAGGCCATTCGGTGCTCGGTTCGAAGCAGGAAGGAGAGTTCGAAGGCCGGGGTTCAATGCTTGGAGGTGGAGGCTGCAAGGTTGAGTGGTAACATGAAAAAGGGATGACGCGTTCAGGTGGCTCTCGACGATTGGGTGCTCGTTGGTTGGAAGATGGAATGGGATGACTAGGCTGGTCAATGGAGGAGGGTGCACGGGTGAGAGGCTGAGCAAGATACGATGGTGGACGCGTTTCCAAGGGATGCGACAGCCATGTGCCGTGAAGAGCGGAGCGTATGGGCGCTGTCAGTTGATGGGAGGAGCGGGCGAGTTGTGGAGGTTAAACATGGGGAGAGGCAAAGGCTGTGGGTTCTTGGTTTAGGCGAAGGCTACGGCGGGTCGAAGAAGTGAGAGGCGGGCAGAGGATGAGTTTGGCAAAATGAAAATGGGCAGATCTGGGAAGAGGAACGAAGCATAGATAAAATATATAACATGAGGAAGGAGAGTTACGTTTAAATTGTTATTATTTTCTTACATGAGGCACATAATTGAACAGATAGAAAAAGTAGAGAAACGTACCAATTAAAGTGAATTGAAATGATGTAACGGCGGACCATTGAATTCTGCAATATTTATTAAAGCAATTAATACTGTGGTCCAGCCTGTGAGTTTCAAATTTTGAAACCGAAGAAAGCAATAAAGTCACAAATTATGGTACCGTTACAACGAACATTTTTATGGTTTCCGTCGCGTACCGGACCTCAAAATACAGAAATAAATATACCACATAGATCAGCACGACGAGACGATCAAAATGGTATACAGATATTAGTGGCAGGATCATCCGATCAAAAAGTCGATACGGACACTGATATACGTTGCTATTCCGTACTGAAAAATCCAAACGGAGCTAGAAACGTCCGAATTTCACGCAACGAATTTCGCCGTCAGATTCAGAGTGTTCTAAATAAATTTTCCCATGTTGACATATATAGGTTTCGGAACACTTTGAAATTCAACTGTTATTAACTGATTTAAATTTGGGATAAAATTACACAATAAAATAACTTCCATATTTTCTGATGAAAATTTACCAATTTCTATGTTTAAATCAGACGTATTCCAAATATTAAATTTATATCCTCTAATTTTATTGTTTAAAATTTCACAAAATTTCAATTAATTATCTTATTAAAACCACCCAAATTTTCGGGTCGTTACACTCTCCCCCACTCAAAACTTTTTGTAACGACCCGATATTTTCAACCATTCGCATCCACACATGTCGGACTTGAATTGCTCAAAATACCGCGTTGTAAATAAAAATTTGGCAAACTCATCATTTATAGTAAATAAAAAATCACAGATCACAGACACAGAGTAATATAATGCAGCGGAAGTAAAAGAGATAGTAGTCCATGAAGCTACTATATAAATACATCAAAGTTAATTAAGATACAATAGGAATACCAAGATACAACAGGAGTAACAGTATGAAAATCAGGTACAACTGGAATCTACTGGATAACAAAATGAATAGATATTTGGATCTTCAAAGCAAAACTCCAGCTCCGAAGGTGAGTCTCTAATGCTGTATCACTCAGTCTGACCCGAGCGTAAAGCAAAACACAAAACACTCGAGTCAGGACATACATACTTATATAATGTAAACCAAATCAAGTGAACTGTAATAAAGGTACAAGTAACTTAAAGAATGCTTGGGATCGCCCATTCTTTAAGGATTCGTTAAACTATTTACTATGTAGTAATATTCGCTATTATAATAGTGTCTAAATAAGTAAAGTATAATCATATAGAAAATAGCGTTAAGGGGATGGAGAACCTTAACGCGGTCGGATCTTAAAATCATAATCGTAGTAAAGCTCGATATGGTAGGTGACACGGCACAACTAGGCAATGCCAGGGTAGATATACCAATTACGCACACAGACTGATGGATACGCATAGCAGCCACTACCGTTCCACCTCGAACAACACTCCCAAATCGAAGAATGGCCATCTAATCAATCACAAATAAGAGTATAATATCGAAGAAATGTGTCCGAGGAGAGGTGCTACCTCACTGGTCCGAGATCGCTCCTGTTTTAGCCACCTTATGCCAACTCACGGGAGTTGGGTCCACGTAACATACCTTAAGAACGTCGCCACCATCCTACTTCATTCTGGAATCTCCACCGCGTACACGGTTGTCAAAGTGGTTTTGGGTATCGACAGAGAGTATGTCCATATCCGATCCCGGTCTCTTTGCCACCCAATCGTTATTATAACCCGTGGTTATAAATTTCAAAATAGTTTATGTTTCAAATCAAAATACATCCTTTAAACCATTTCAAAATCATATCATTTTTTTCAAACTAATACATACTTTCAAACCCAAAACATATCTATTCAAAACCAATTCAAAAATATATCATTTCCATTTCAAAACCAATTCAATAATATATCATTTCAATAAAACCCAAATTTCAAAAATCACTGAATATTTCCTTTAATTTATTAAACTTGAAATCTTCCTTTAAATTATCATAGCATTTTGGTAATGTAACCTTAAGGAATCATAGCATTTTTGGAATGTAATACTTTCCAATTTAATATTTTATATAATCAAAGTATTTATATACTTACAAATTTTTAACATGGTCATTTTATCATAGCCTTATAGTTAAATAAACTTTGTTACTGTAATATCCAATTTAATGCTGAAATTCTTATGTTAAGTTAAGAGTACCTTATTAACTTACATTATCATTACAATAAAGAAACTTTATTATTTTAGTCATTAAAATATGTCATTTACATTAATTAAAACTTACATATTAAATGTACTTTTTAACTTACATTTCTATTACAGTAAAGAGCATTTATCGTTTAATCAATATTACACTAATTAAACTTACATTATCAAATGTACGTTTTAATTTACGTTTTATTACAAAAAGGGCATTTATTATTTTAAATCAATATTACACAAATTAAGACTTACATGTTTCTTTCATTAATTAAGAGTTTACATGTTTCTTTCAGTAAGTAAAACTTTACATATTTCTTTCATTAATTAGAACTTTACACGTCTCTTTCATAAATTAAAACTTTACATATTTCTTTCATTAATTAGAACTTTACACGTTTCTTTCATAATTAAAACTTTACATATTTCTTTCATTAATTAGAACTTTACACGTTTCTTTCATAAATTAAAACTTTACATATTTCTTTCATTAATTAGAACTTTACACGTTTCTTTCATAATTAAAACTTTACATATTCTTTCATTAATTAGAACTTTACATGTTTCTTTCATAATTAAAACTTTACATATTTCTTTCATTAATTAGAACTTTACATGTTTCTTTCATAAATTAAAACTTTACATATTTATTTCATTAATTAGAACTTTACACGTTTCTTTCATAATTAAAACTTTACATGTTTCTTTCATTAATTAGAACTTTACACGTTTCTTTCATAAATTAAAACTTTACATATTTCTAAATTAGTTTATATTTCCAATCACAAATTTCCATTTATTTATTTAACATTTTTAATACATATGAAATCATTTTTCACTTTATTAAATCATTTTAAAAACAAAATTTAAATTAAAATATCCAAATTTACATTTTCAAAATACTTAAAACTTCCAGAAAAACTTATAAAATAACCACGGGTCTGTATAATATTTTCTAACCTAGGTCAAGTGATACGGATAATATATCATTTCAATCCGTAATTTACAAAGAAAAATCCGGGTACTATCATTTCAAACCCGCAATCCCAAGTTAAATAAAATAAATAAAAATCGCTTAGGCTTGTCATTTCAGCCCATAACGATCTTTATCTATTCTAAAGTCCGTTCGGGTATGTATCATTTCAACCCATAGTGATTCTATTCTACAGGGAACTTGCAGTGTGAGAACAGAATATAAATAAACAGTAAAATAAAATAAAATATAACAGATGATGTGACAGGCATATAAACAGTATTTAATATCATATAAATATATCACAGGCATGTATAACATAATATAATTATTTCTACACTTTCACTTTCTATCAATTCACAATAATATAAGTATGAATGTCAGGTGTGATTACTCACCTTTTTACGCTGAAGTTTGCAAAGCAAACACACAAACAAAAATCCCGAAAGCACGAAAGCACGACTAGACACAATTCTGATTTGAATGGATGGAGAGCCAAGATATTGATCTTGTATATAACAAATACACAAATCATAAGAATAAGATTCAACACAACAAAAGATGAATTAAACTATGCAATTACGAATCAAAGAACATAACCTTGCTTTCAACCACCAAGTGGGCTTTGCCATGGTCTAATAGTGAGGAGGAGGTTATGTTGTGGTGGTGGAGGCTGAGCTATGCAAGGAGAAAACAAAAGGAAAAAAAAGAGGAAATAAAATAAAAGTGGAAAAAAAGAGAGAAGGAAGCCATGGAAATAACCTAGAGCTTGTTGTATTTTCTTCACGCAAATGAAAATGAGAGGATGAGAACTTGTACGTGAATAAGAAATAAAAAGAAGGTGGCTAGGGTTTCAAGAGATTTGAATGGCTAAGATGTAGGGTTTAGAAAATGAAAGGCTAGCAAATAAAAAGGCTAGTGAATGAGTGGGATTTATTTCCTATTTAATAAAAGAAACTTACTGTAAAATATTTCAATCAAAAGAGGCAAATGAGGAACTGAGATATTGAGATGATTTTTATGTGATTTGATAGAGTAAATGCTAGGAAAACAAAGAGACAAGAAATAAAGAGAAAAAACTTATACATATATTATTCCTAAATGCAAGTGAAATATGTGAATCATAATGGGAAATAAATTTTGTACGTGTATGGAAAAAGGAAATACACGGCTATAGAAGAGAAAAAAAAGAGCTAAGGAGTTATGAATGCTAAGGAAACGGAAAGGCATAAGTTAAGGAGAAAAAACGTACAATATATTTTATTTTTAAATGCAAATGAAAAATGAGAGATGGGAAATAAATTTTGTACGTGAATTATGAAGTGGAGTGGATGGCAAGAAAAGATTTTGAACGGCTAAAGAGGAGTAAATGATAGAAAAACAAAAAGGCTAGGAAATAAAAGGTAAGAAATAAGGAGAAAGAAACACACATACATATATATATATATATGTATGTATATATATATATGTATATATATATATGATTCTTAAATGCAATTGAAAAGAGGATATTTTGAGATGTTTGTACATGATTAATAAGAGCAATTCACGGCTATGAACGGTGAATGGCTAGGGTAAGTAATAAAGAGGGGAGGTAAATAAAAAGGCAAGCATTAAAGAAATGTAACGCATGTCTCCTTGATTTCTTCCAAGCCTTTTATGAAAAGATATACACACAAGTGAAATCCAATAAATAAAGTTTAGATAAACAAAATAGAAAAATAAAATAAAATAACATAGAAAATAAAAATATAGAAACGCACATAGAAAACTAGAAATTGAAATACAGTAAATAACTGCGTGTAAAAATGCTGTAATTTATCTGATTTAAAAAGTATAACTCAGAATTTAACGAAACGAAAAGCAGAACAGATATCATAAATATATTCTGCTTCAAAGAAAAAGATTAAAATTTGAAATTCAATTTTTTTTTATATTTAAACTGAAAATTCAGATTTTGACCAAAATATAAAATTATCAAAAATCTTTTATTTATTGCATTTGGAAAATAAATTACAAACAAATTCCAAACTTACATTGGAATAATTCTAAAAATTCACTTTTAAATGATTTAAAAAATCAAAATTTCAAATAAAAATTTAATTAAAAATATTCACAAAATTATGGGTTGTTACACTTTCGTCCCCGAAAAGGAAGGAGGTAGGAGAATAGAAACAACCAGACAGAAAAGATAGATTAAAAGACAAGGCTAAACAAACAATTTAAACTATATAAATTTTACTTGAAACATTCATTTGAAAACTTCATTTACAATTCAATTATCTTTAATACCTTAATATTTTTCAAACTCATTTGTAAAATTACTTATTTCCTTTATAAGTATCATTTATAGGTTTAAATAACACCTTTATAAATATATGTAAGCTATCTGAAAACAATTATTTACATTATTACTTATTTTTACAAAGAAGTTATTGAAAACATTTAAATCCATAATTCATAAATTTATTAATTTTTATCTCAAGATACTTTCAAATATTATTAATAAACAAATAATCATTTACTTTAAAAATGTTTTATTTAATTAATAACTTCTAAAATATTTATAACCCTAAAATTTCTATTAAACCATGTGGTATCTAAATAAACAATATTTAAAAAGGATATAGTCAACAAGGAAAAGAAGGAGGATTCGAAAAACAAAATATAGGTGAATAAATAAGCTGAGCAGATAAGATAGATTCAAAAGAATAGTATCTGGCACGAATAATTGATTCAAACCATAAGAATTTCAATTCCAAATATTGATACAAAATTTTCTTTGTTGGAAATACTTTTATAATAAAATACCTTTATAACGAAACAAATTTTCTTTCGAAAATAC
Organism: Allium fistulosum; assembly: GCA_030737815.1. NCBI lineage: Eukaryota > Viridiplantae > Streptophyta > Magnoliopsida > Asparagales > Amaryllidaceae > Allium > Allium fistulosum. The sequence goes on from CM060903.1 coordinate 881,998,151, forward strand.
TTTTATAACTCGATGTTTCAACAAGTTTATCCTCGTTCCTACAGACTCTGGCAGTGCGTTGATCAGGCGCAAAGCTAGAATTCTCCAGGTACTTAGTAGACTTGTTTCAACACCCAGTGAAAATACTGGAACACTTTTAAAAACAGATATGGAAAGTACAATCCAAACAAAAAAAACAAACAAAACCTTTGTCTAACCATGGTTCACAGATACACAATGGTTACGCCTGGATCCCCCAGGAAACAATCCATATCCGTAAGCTTTCTCAGCCCTGCGAGTTACGCCATGATGACTAGTAGAATGCAGGATACACAATGGTTACGCCTGGATCCCCCAGGAAACAATCCGTACCCCCAGGCCATCTCAGCCAGGCAGTTTCGCTACTAATGCAACCTACATAGATGCAGGATACACAATGGTTACGCCTGGATCCCCCAGGAAACAATCCGTACCCCTAGGCCATCTCAGCCAGGCAGTTGCGCTATGCATCCGCGCTCGTAAGACCATGGGTAACGCCATGGAATTCGATGGAAACTCGAGTATCATATCCGGAAAACCAAAAATCAGAGAATATCGATAGAATGAATCCACAATGTGGTCACAAAGCGGATATCAAGCAGAAGGCACTTTCCATATCTTTACTTCGAAAATATGTATCATATAGTACCTTTTCAAATCACTTTCAAATATCATACTTATATAAAGTCCATTATATATAAGATTTCATTTTCAAATCAAATACTTTCCAAAATCAATAGTATATCAAATCACACTTATATAGACTTCAATTATATAAGATTTCACTTTTCAAATCCATAGTTTTCGAATCAACATCATACTTATACAAACCAAATTTTATATAAGTTCGATAACTCCCAAATCAAGTATTTAGTAACATAAGGTTCTCAAATTTCAATTTGTTTCAATATCAATATAATTTTCAAAATCATATATGCTTTCACCAAATTATTCTTCCAAATCAAATATCTTCAGTTCCAAAGTTTCCAAAATAATAAATTTAGAAAAATAAATCCAAATTTCCAAATCAATATAATTTAAGTCAAACAATTCATTTCCAAAATCATCTTATATTTACATAAAGTCCATCTTATATAAGAATCAAAATTTTACAAAATAAATTTCGCTGTATGAAGAGCCATATGGGATTGAATATCTTTGCTTTTATGGGTTATATATCTTTGTAATTGGAAATTTTCTTTTAGTAATCAAAGTTATTTTGACCGGACAGCTTTCAATTTCAGCATCAAAATATATCACTGATATTAGAATATAAGATGTACATACGTCATCATTTCGCAAAATCACATTTGATCGCTCGCTCGATCACACAAGTTCGCTTTCGAACTAGTATTTTCCATTCGACTTCCCTAATGCGGATTTCGATATGGTTTCTCGACTAGAAGCCATCAGTCTCCTTGCATAGCCATATACTATGATAGAAAATTCTAGAATCAAGCCCAAAATCCATATCAAATATTCGCCATCAAGAATCGAATGAAAAATCCTAACACGAAATGGTGTAATTCACCTCGAACTTGTGTACTAAAACCTGGATCAAATTAATTATGCGAATAAAACAGCATACGTACAACATATATATTTATTCCAACTTGTTAAATATATAGTTTCATAAAGATGTTACTAAGTTAAAACATTTAACTAAACTTTATTCAAAATATTTTGAAGACCAAATTATTTTCAAAACATTCAAATCTAAATTTCATATTAGAAAATTTTAAAATTGCCTTATTCATTTACTTAACAAAACAGTTTAAACTTATTTAAATCATATTACTACATACTTTAACATACATACCAAACTTATATACTTTATACCTTTCAAAATTTCTCAGCTTTGAAAAGTTAAACTTGATTTGGAAGTGCTCGAACCTTCAAAATAGTTGAAGAAATCATTTTCAAATTCAAGAGTTGGAAATCAACAATAAATCAGTAAATCAATTTTAATAGATAGGATTATATCAAATCCGAAACTCAAGGACTGAACTGTGGCTTACTTCAAATCATTTCAAATATATATACATATATCTTTTGAATATCAAATCTTACTTCGGAATTTGAAATCAAAATTGGTTTCGCAAAATCACTCGCGTAGCAATGCTACTAAAGTGGCCTCTCCCCCACTCTGAAACTCGAAAATCAATGTCGATGATGCGTGCACTCATCACCGAAATTATTTTCCAGCGACATAAGTGAGTTCTGGACTTCTATTTTCTCAAACTTCTTTTGATATTTCTTCGAAATCATTCGAAACTCATTAAAATCATTTGAAACATTTCTTATTCGGAAAATACTTTTAAATCATATTATTATTATATATTTCAAAATCTTAAAACCAATTTCGAAATACCGGAGTTCAATTCTCGAATTTCAAATTTAAAATCCTTCAGTTATAATTCATTTTTAGATAAATCAAATTCTTATATAATTTTTCAAAATTACAAATCCTTTCGAAACCTCAAATTCTCATTTTTTAAAAAGTTATATAATCTTTATCGAAAACATTTCACTTTTATATATAGAATATAATCATACTTATCAAAATAATAATTTCGGTTTAGAAATCAATTTCTAGAATACAAACAAACCCGATTTTCAAAGGATGATTCAAGGATGGATTTCAAAACAAAGATAGGGATTCAAATTAGAGGGACTCTAATCAAATAGAATTCTGATTCGAAGATAGGCTCGAACGAAGATGAGATAATTAAATATAAAAATAGAAGATAGATATACTTATACAAGTCGCGGGTGACCTTAACCGGGTCAACCATAACTTCAGGAATATGATCGATGCAGAATTCCAAGGCAAATCGTCATTCGATCGCCAGAGATAGGATTCGGCATAACCAGAGATAGCAGCATCAAAACCGAGGGATATATAAATCTCTAGTGAATCAATGCCAATTGTAAAGGAGTTTCACCCCCTTTACAAATCATTCAAAGATTTGTGGGATCCCCGATTTTTTTATAGAGATCATTCGAAGTGGAGTAATGGGATACTCCAGAATCAAAAGAACACAAATAGGGAGAGACAAGAATGAATTTTGGAACTGCAAGGAACGTTCCAAAGTTCAAAGGAAATCGAGTCAAAAGGAAGAGATTCAACTCGAGCGAAAGTGATTATGTAAATAAATTTACTATATATGCTAAGTTTTGCCTAGAGCCAAAGCTCTGATACCAACTGTAACGACCCGTTATTTTGGACCATTCAAATCGATAATAAATCCACACATGTCAGACTTAAATAATTCAAAACAATAGATTGTTAATTTAAATTTGGCAAAACTCAGCATATACAGTAAATAAATCAATCACAGAATCACAGACACAGAGTAATACAATAATACGCAGCGGAATAGATAAAATAGTAGTTCATGAAGCTACTATATAAACATCAGAGTTAAAAAAAATACAACAGAATACCTCAAATACAGTGAAGTCTTTAGTACGAATAGATGGCCTCTCTGGACAAACCAACTGGAAAAGCTGAAAGCTGAAATGATAGTTGGATCTCCAATTGAAGCTCCAAACTCCAAGAGTGAGTCAAATGCTGTATCACTCGGTCTTACCCGAGCGTAAAGCAAAACAAAAAACACTCGAGTCGGGATTAACATTCTTATACTAATAAATCCAACTCAAGTGAAATATCAACTGAAATACAAGTAACTTAAAGGATGTTTGGGATAACCATCCTCTAAGGATCTGCGGAACTATCTACAAGGTAGAGATATACACCATAACACCGTGGTCATTTCAAATTAATTTATTCTTCAAACCCAAATATCATGTTATTTCAAATATATCTATTTTCCTAAATAATTTATAAAGTAAAGTATTTATAATTTCCTCAAGTCTCACAAATCGATTCAAATCAACTCAAATTTCAAATTCCAATTTAATTCAATCTAAAATTTTCCATTTTAATTCAATTCAGTTTCTAAATAACAAATTCAAATTATATTGATTTCAAATACAGATTTGAATCACAAAATAAACCATTTAAATTCCAATATATTTCAAAGCTTTAATATTCAACCATTTCAAAGTTAAATTTAACAGTTTCATATAGCTCTTGATCTAACTTCATTTATTATTTAATCAGGGAATATTCATTTAATAAATTCAATATCATTTAACTAGCCTTGAATTACCTTTTTACTAAATATTTCCTTAAATTTATTTAAACAAGAAATATTTATTAGATTACTTAAATCAAACCCAAGTTATAAATCATATCTTAAATCTCAATTTCAATAAGTTTCAAATCGGTTTAATTAAATAAAATTATCTTCCCAACCTTAACTTATTCAAATTTTTACCGAAATCTATTTTGAAACATAAATTTAAATACTTAACCATATTATATGTATTAAATCAATCTCAATTAAATCAAATATTATTATTAGATATATATATATATATATAACATTACCATTTATATAATAATAATTTAAGAATCAACATTTATTAAAACCATATATTTCTTCCCAAATCCATAGAATTTATTTTCAAATATTTATATATATATGGACCAACGGTGTCTGTATATATATATCTATCATATGGTTAAGTGATACGGATATTTATCATTTCAATCCGAAATTTTAAATATATACAGGTAGATATCATTTCGACCCGCAATCCCAGATTCAATTCAAATGAAAATCGCTTGGATCTATCATTTCAACCCATAACGATTTTCTCCTATTCTAAAGTCCGTTCGGGTATGTATCATTTCAACCCATAGTGATTTCTATACTAACAGGGAACTTGCAGAGTGATAACAGATATAGAAATAATATAATAGGCATAGATATATCATCAATAACAATATAATATAAACAACAGGATATGGTGTCATATCCCACAGGTGAACAGTTACAGATAATAGCATATATAACAATTTAAATAACTACAGCAACATATTTCAATTGTCGTTTCAATTGAAATCAAATTTAAAAATAAAAAACGTTAAATCGTGAGTGATTACTCACCTTTCGAGGCTAGAGAGACAAAAGGATAACACGGACACAGATACACACGGAACAACGACAAGCTAGGAATTGCTGCGACAAATTCGATATTGAAATGTAAGTCAAGATGGCACGAGATCGATGGAACAAGATATTATATATATATATATATATAAATTTTCCAAAAGTCAATTTAAAACATATATTAAAATAAAAATATATTATTTTTGAAAACCAAACTCATGCATAAAAATATAATAAAATCTAAATAAATATTTTAAAACCGATACATATTAAAATAATATCTTTACGTATACATATTTAACCATTTACACTTCTTAAACCAAATTGACTACATAAAAGACAGTCATAAAATTTTATATAAACTTTTATATACAACAACGTATCATATTTGAAAGTCAATACCCATGTAAACTTATATAATCATCTGTATAAACTAATATATATATATAATTAATATATAAACTGACATACATGTGTATGTATATAAACTAATACAAGCCTTCATATTATAACCTTCATAACTAAAATGTCATAAAATCTATATAAACTAACATATACAACAGATTATGTGTATATAAACTAGTTTATAACTTATGTACATATTATATCAAAATGTCTTTATATATATGAATAACATCAAGGTATCTATATAATAGATTTTAAAAAACTCTATATACACCTTTCAAATATCCATATATACTAACATATTACACTGTAGATTATACGAACTTGTAATCTAACAACATATATTCAAATACATCATATATATTAATACTTACCTACTGTACATAAATATAAGTCAATAAAACATATAATAACTATCATATTATATAACAGATTATAGCTCATATACTATATGTATAAACATATCACCATTTATATAGAATCATCAAAACATAAATATATATACAAACAAATAATATATATATATATATATATATATATATTTACACACACACCTTAATATGTATCAATAGAGAAGCTCGGCTAGAAGAGAACGGTTCTGGGTGGAGGTCGAACTGGTGGAGGAGTGGAGGAACGGTGGCTGTGCCTGAGCAGTGGGAGGTCGGCTACCAGAAAGCAAGGCCGAGGCTCATAAGGAGAGGCCGGGGAAGTTGATGGTCGTAGGCCATTCGGTGCTCGGTTCGAAGAAGGAAGGAGAGTTCGAAGGCTGGGGTTCAATGCTTGGAGGGGGAGGCTGCAAGGTTGAGTGGTAACATGAAAAAGGGATGACGCATTCAGGTGGCTCTCGACGATTGGGCGCTCGGTGGTTGGAAGATGGAATGGGATGACTAGGCTGGTCAATGGAGGAGGGTGCACGGGTGAGAGGCCGAGCATGATACGATGGTGGACGCGTTTCCAAGGGATGCGGCAGCCATGTGCCGTGAAGAGCAGAGTGTATGGGCGCTGTCAGTTGATGGGAGGAGCGGGCGAGTTGTGGAGGTTAAACATGGGGAGAGGCAAAGGCTGTGGGTTCTTGGTTTAGGCGAAGGCTACGGTGGGTCGGAGAAGGGAGAAGCGGGCAGAGGATGAGTTTGGCAAAATGAAAATGGGCAGATTTGGGAAGAGGAACGAAGCATAGATAAAATATATAACATGAGGAAGGAGAGTTACGTTTAAATTGTTATTATTTTCTTATATGAGGCACAGAATTGAACAGATAGAAAAAGTAGAGAAACGTACCAATTAAAGTGAATTGAAATGATGTAACGGCGGACCATTGAATTCTGCAATATTTATTAAAGCAATTAATACTGTGGTCCAGCCCTGAGTTTCAAATTTTGAAACCGAAGAAAGCAATAAAGTCACAAATTATGGTACCGTTACAACGAACATTTTTATGGTTTCCTTCGCGTATCGAACCTCAAAATATAGAAATAAATATACCATATAGATCAGCACGATGAGATGATCAAAATGGTATACAGATATTAGTGGAAGGATCATCTGATCAAAAAGTCGATACAGACACTGGTATACGTTGCTATTCCGTACAGAAAAATCCAAACGGAGCTAGAAACATCCGAATTTCACGCAACGAATTTCGCCGTCAGATTCAGAGTGTTCTAAATAAATTTTCCCATGTTGACATATTTAGGTTTCGGAACACTTTGAAATTCAACTGTTATTAACTGATTTAAATTTGGGATAAAATTACACAATAAAATAACTTCCATATTTTCTGATGAAAATTTACCAATTGCTATGTTTAAATCAGACGTATTCCAAATATTAAATTTATATCCTCCAATTTTATTGTTTAAAATTTCACAAAATTTCAATTAATTATCTTATTAAAACAACCTAAATTTTGGGGTCGTTATAGTGTCAGAAGAAGTTTCAAGTGTTTAGTTTTCTATTTCTTCTTGTTTTCCAAAGTGACTGAGTTTCTCCTATATCTGGCTTGTAAAATAACATAACTGAAAATTTATTTTAAAAGTCCTTGAGTGATGGCTTAACCCAGACTCAATAAAATGGCTATGTTAGCCATATTCAGTTTGCACTATTTCTCAATAAAACACATGTTATTTTGTTTTCTTTTCTAAGGCAACTCAAAACCTTTCTGTTAGATTTTTTACTTAAACATGGATTTTCTTATGTCAATTCTTTGGATATACATTCAAACCACAAATCCTTTCAATCCCAAATTCTCAACTATTTAAACTAACTATTCTTTTTAAAAGTTTTAGAGTTTCATTTCTTAGCAAAGAATTTTGCAAAACAAAGCACATAATTTCAGCTGATACATATAAGTTCAACACTTACAAAACAGTAAATAACAATACATTGGTTTTTCTAAGCAACTTAAACAAAATGTCTAATTTAACTTCAACAAAGTCTTTAAAAATAGCATCCAATTCCTTAAGCAGTTAACTCATCCAAAGCCCGATCAACAAAATTCCTATTTACCTGCATAATCACCATGAACTACCTCATACAAATATGAGACACCCAATGGTGCATAAACACAAAAGGGTCAAACTAATGATTGCTATGAGTAATCTACCTGAAAACATGATTTTATATGACTTTTATTTATATTCAAATACTTCGAATTAATTAAGAAACTCAGTATCATCTTTGTGCATGTTTTTGTGAGGCATGTGCATTCATATCAGTACTAAACAAATCATATATGATCACAGTGATTTAGTTCAGAGAAAACAATCAAATGATTCACCAATAAAACATCATAAACCTACCAATGCAATCATTAATTCAGTCATTATACCCCTTTTCAAATTTACTGGCCATCAGGGACTTCACCCAAGCCTCTCCTGAACCTATTTCTATAGTTCATTATCAAATATAATAGGGTCTTTAGCTACTTTCTCTTTTTTAAACACACACTGCCTGGGACATCTCTCTGTTAACCCAGCACACTCAGGCCCCTGGGTATAAACATACCATGTGTGAGCTTGCAATGTTCCCCTTGCCAAGCTATATTTTGTAGCCCTAAGATCCAAAGTCCTTAGTTAAGTTACTAAGTATTATTTCCTTTTTCATAATTGTGCTAATCCCTTCTGCATCTCACTTTTCAATCAGAGAAAAATAAACAATTCAACCAACATGTATTCATCCAGAGATTGGTAAGTCATGTTCTAAGAAGCAAACATTTAATCATGAAAAAAGATGTGATTTCTTAGCATATTATTTTGCTTATGGGTTTCAATGGATCAAGTTATAAACATATAGTCATAAGTAGTTTACTAGTTATCTTCTCTTACCTCTGGTTCAATCAGATCCATATTAATCTTAAAGATCTGGCTAAACCATAAGTATATATTTTGATTTGGGTAGTTCATAAAACATAGAAGCTCAGCACATGTATAACATTGCACTTCTACATTTTCTTTTGTTTCAGTTAACATGAGACATAAGCAACAACACCATGTTGCAGCCCCATATTTCTTTCCATTTATAGACCATATATCTACTACATGAATCCTGGGATTTTATAAATAACTTTATGAAGAAAACCCATAAAAGAAATCACTCCATCTCAAGATTAATTCACAGTACAGATAAACATTTAAACATGAAATCCATGACTCTTATTTTTGGGTAAATCACTATGAAGGGTTTTACACTTGAACAGATCGTTAACAAATCAAATCATAAAATGAACATAACTTGCAACAATGAATTATTAATTCAAATAGGCTGCCTCAATATTCAGGACTTAATGCCAAAGTTTTCAGTGAGGTTACTCACACTTAATTCCTTTTTTCCCCTAAGCCTTGCTTTTCTTTTGATCCTCTGCCTTCCTCTAACTCTAATGGCCGGTGCTCCTTATTTTCTCTGGCTTATATTTTTTTTCTATTTTTCCTTTTGGTTATGAAGAGCAAAATGTGTATGATCTCGCTACACTAAGCCTCTTTATATAAATCCTAGCTGTTACTAGGGTTTTATGAAATTACCCAATGTCAGTTCTACCCCATACAAAACATAGTCTGCCTCTTATTTGATTCAAGAAAATAAGAGGGTATGTGGTCCTTGTTATTTTTTTCAGAAAATAAACCTTATCCTTTTTTTTCCCGGTCATGTTATATAAATAACTTCTTATTTCCTAAATTAAAGAAATTACTGGAAATGGATAAAGTGTTTGTTTAAGGATTCATGCCATTTCCATGCAACTTCTGTTTTCTTCCAGCAAATGTATATGTATGCCTATTTTGCCTAAGTCTTTCCTTTCTTTCTTTAAATAATTTTAAGTTTATTTCTGCCTAGCTTTTATTTTCTTTGTGCCAGATTTATTTAAAGATAAAATCCTATCTTCATGCATATATATATTTCTAGACTAGTTATTTTAATTTATATATTGATTTCTACCTAGCTTTTATTATGCAGAAAATTGTGTGCATGTATGTGCACTAACTTGTGCATTTGTACATGTTTTAAACCATGTATCTACCAATCAGTTTCCTATTCCCATCTTTTCTAATGCAAATTTTTAAACAAATATAAACTAAATTAAATCATGAAATTGCTCACAAAAATCTGGGTTATCACAAAATATTAGAGGAAGAGTTAGTAAAATCTCAAGAATCTTATGTTAATATAACATCTCAATTCATTGATTTAAGTAGTGAAATGGAAAGACGGAAATATGAGAGTGTTAAATTAGCAAAAGAGAATTATGATTTAAACTCTAATATTAAAACACTTGATATAGAAGTATCACATCTTAAAACAAAACTGGAAAATATTTCTAAAAATGTTTCTAAATTTAACAGTGGAAGAGAGAGTCTCTCTAAAATAATTGAGAATTCTCAAACCTGTTCAAATAAAAAGGGGTTAGGATATAAAAAACCGATATAAAAGCATTCTAAAAATAGTGGTTCATTATATACTAAATTTAAGAAAAAGGAATCTATATCTGCTCAAAAATCTTCTTCAAAAGTTGTTCATCCAAAATCAATTATGATTTGGGTTCCAAAAACTAATAATAATTTGATTAGGAATAACTACATTAAATCTTTCATTATGTCTGTACATAAGAATGAAAATTTTATTTTTAAAGGGAACTCTAAACCCAACTGGGTTTGGCTTCCTAAGATTTATCCCTTAGGACCCTAACAGAGGAAGTGGGTACCACCAGAATTTCAATATTTTTTGCAGGTACCAATTAAGAAAAGAGGAAAATGGATTCTAGACAGTGGTTGCTCAAAACACATGACAGGCGACAATAATATGTTAACAAACATTATCTACTCAGATGGAGGATCTGTCACTTTTGGAGATAATTCCTAAGGTTATATCATCGGCAAAGGCGATGTGAGCAATGACGGTACATCTAATTTAGCTCTTATTACAAATGTTTTATTAGTTAAAAATTTAAAACACAACTTACTAAGTATTAGTCAATTATGTGATAAAGGTTTTAACATAGCATTTTCTGAAAATAAATGCAATATTTTTTATCAAAACAAAAATCTTATTTTCGAAGGAGTTAGAGATCGTAATATTTATATTCTGAATATGAAAATCAATCATAACACAAATATGTGTTTAATAGCCAAAGAAAATGATCCTTGGCTATGGCATGGGAGATTTTGTCAAATTAATTTCAAAACTAATAATAAATTATCCAAAAATGATTTAGTAAAAGGTTTGCCTAAAATGAATTTTAAGATAAATAGCATTTGTGATGCTTGTCAACTAGGAAAATTAACTAAATCTTCATTTAAATCTAAGAAAATCATCTCTACATTACAACCTCTTGAGTTGCTACATCTAGATTTATTTGGACCAACTCAGATTCAATCTATTAATCACAATAGATATGTTTTTGTAATAGTTGATGATTTCTCAAAATATACGTGGACTTTATTTATGAAAAACAAAAGTGATAAATTTGAAAATTTCAAAATCTTTGCTAAGCAAATTCAGAATATTAAAAATCTAAAAATTAAAAACATTAGAAGTGATCATGGAGGTGAATTTGAAAATGAAATGTTTGAGAAATTTTGTAATAAGAAAGGAATATTTTATAACTTTTCATTCCAAGAACTCCTCAACAAAATGGAGTTGTAGAACGTAAAAATAGAACACTTCAAGAATGTGCTAGAACTCTATTGAATGGAACCACTCTTCCAAAACAATTTTGGGCAGAAGCCGTCGCTACTGCTTGTTATGTCCTAAATCGTGTCTCTATTCGACCTTTAACTAAACACACTCTATATGAACTTCTCAATGATAGAAAACCTAATATATCTTACTTTAAAGTTTTTGGTTCGAAATGTTTTGCTTTAAATATGAAAAATCAACTAGGAAAATTTGATCCGAAATCGGATGAAAGTATCTTCATCGGATATTCAGAACGAAGCAAAGCATATAGAATCTATAATAAAAGAACTCAAACTATTGAAGAAACACTTCATGTATCATTTGATGAAAATTTCAAAATTAACACAAATGATGATGAAGATATTATAATTAATTCTAATTCCAATATTAACAACAATATACCTGAAAATACTTCTTCTGAAACTCAAATTGAAACAGAATTAAAATCTCCACCGAGAATTTTAAAAGGTCATCCAATTCAAAATATAATAGGACAAATTGATGAAAAAGTTAAAACACGTAATCAACTAAATCAAATGGGTCATATAGCTTTTCTTTCTAACATAGAACCTAAAAATATTAAAGAAGCCTCAACTGATGATTATTGGATTATTGTTATGCAAGAAGAACTAAACCAATTCGAAAGAAATGACGTTTGGAATTTAGTTCCAAGGCCTAATGATCAATCAGTTATTAGTACTAAATGGGTTTTTAAAAATAAAGGTGATGAAAATGGAAATATCACTAGAAATAAAGCTAGATTACTTGCACAATGTTATAATCAGGAAGAAGGAATTGACTATGAAGAAACGTTTGCTCCTGTCGCAAGATTAGAAGCAATACGAATCTTATTGGCCTATGCTTGCTTTCATGATTTTAAACTATATCAAATGGATGTTAAAAGTGCATTTTTAAATGGATTTATTAAAGAAAACGGTTATGTTGAACAACCTCCCTTGTTCATACACGAACAATTTCCAGATCATGTCTATAAACTTAAAAAAGCTTTATACGGTTTAAAACAAGCACCTCGTGCTTGGTATGATCGTTTAAAAAGTTATTTAATCGACTTTGGTTTTGAAATTGGAAAGGTTGATCAAACTCTTTTTATTAAGAAAACGAAACATGATATATTAATTGTTCAAATTTATGTGGATGACATTATTTTTGGATCAACTAATGATAAATTATGTCAAGAATTTTCTAAAATAATGACAAGTGAATTTGAGATGTCTCACATGGGAGAATTAACATATTTTCTTGGATTACAAATTAAACAAGTAAATAATGGCATTTTTATAAATCAAGAAAAATATTGTAATAATTTAATTAAACATTTTGGTATGGAAAATACTTCTGCCAAACCAACTCCTATGAGTACAACCATACATCTTGAAAAAGATGAAAACGGCAAGAGTGTAGACCAAAAATTATATCGAAGTATGATTGGATCATTATTATATTTAACCGCAAGTAGACCCGATATAATGATGAGTGTTTGTTTGTGTGCACGATTTCAAGCAGATCCTAAAGAATCACACATTAGAGCAGTGAAACGTATTTTACGTTATCTTAATAAAACCAAAGATTTTGGACTATTTTATCCAAAAGAATGTCCTTTTGAATTAGTTTCATATAGTGATGCCGATTTTAGAGGAAGTCGGACGGATATAAAAAGTACAAGTGGGACTTGTCACTTCATTGGACGGTCTCTAGTATCTTGGTTTAGTAAGAAACAAAATTGCATATCACTTTCTACTTGTGAAGCAAAATAAATATCTGCAGCTTTGGCATGTGCTCAAGTAATCTATATGCAACAAACTCTTCAAGATTTTGGTTTTAACTTATCTAAATCAAAAAAAATTTGTGATAATTCTATTGCTATAAACTTATCTAAAAATCCAGTAAATCATTCACGAACAAAACATATTGATATTCGTCATCATTTTCTTCGTGATAATATTGAAAAAGATATAATCAATCTAGAATTCGTATCTTCGGAAAATCAATTGGCAGATATTTTTACCAAACCATTAAATGAAAACACTTTTATAAAATTAAGGCGAAACTCGGAATCATCTCATTAAAAAATTTATAAATTTCACATAAATTCTTTTTTTAAAAATTTGTGATTTTGCTTATACTAGGAATCAAAGTTTTATTAAACACTCGAGTGTACACTGAAAGACATTTGTGGTCAAATACATTTATCTATTTAAGATTAACCATATTGATTTGTTTATTAACTAAAAATATCATGTGGTTTACATTTAAAATATAACTCTTATTCCTCTGGCTTCATTAAACATCCTAAGATTACTCTTGACTTACCTTTTCTAATTACTATCAACCATCCATTCTTACATACATTTTGGTAAAGTATCAACTATATATAGTCTTCCGACTTTTGGTTTTCAAAGAAATCTTACATATTCAAAAGAATCTTATTTCTTTCAAATCTTAAACAATGGAATTCCTTCTTGCTATATTTCTTATCATCATGGCTGGGTCACATTCAGAATACTATTCAAATTCGGAGTATTCTCCACCAACTACATCTTCCTCCGAATTTGACACTCCATCTCCATCAAATGAACCCCGTCATAGTTATGGAAAAGATCATTCTGGACATACACCTAACCGAAAGAAAGCCAAGAAAAGTCTTAACCTATCACCAAGAAATAAGGAGAAGATTGACAATATTCATCACGATCAACAAAATATTATTAATCTACAGAGAGATATGTACTATGAGCAAAGGATTAACTCTAGAAAACTTAGCTTACTAGAGTCCATTGCAATAAAATTCTGTGGAAAAGATATCCCAAGAGATATTGTTGCTGAACCTATTTTATACTCTCAACCAACATCGTTGGGTTGGAATTCTTGGCAACAAAGTCCTCAACAACCTCCTATTTCTCCAAATTCTTGGGAGCGTCAACCTCAGTGGTCGCCAATTAAACCATTTGACGATAACAATCAAATCGAATTATACAATGAAAAGTCTCCGAAATCTCCAAAAACTCCGTAGACTTCAAAATAAAGTGTATATATATATCTATATATATATATGAGATTTATGATTGTTCATTTTGTTTTTATATGTATGTACTTTAAAAATTATATATATATGGTTATTCTTACATATTGAATCATAAAACATAACTTAAAAAGGTTGAAATACAAAAAATCAGCCTAACAGACGTCCGATAGTTTTTAACAGACGTCTGTATACCTATTTTTAATATACACTTCAGACACACAGACGTCTGGAGACAATATTTCAGACGTCTGACTTTAGTACAAAAAGTTTCAAATTCTTTGGTCCTGGATGAGCCGTCTGAAAATTATGTCACGGACGTCTGTACTCGAATATAAGCGTCTGCAACAAAAATTTAGCCGTCTGATTTGAGTTCATAAAGTCTATAATTCTCTGGTTCTTATTGAGCCGTCTAAACATTATGACACAGACGTCTGTCCTCAAAAATAGACGTCTAAAATAAAATGTTCAGATGTCTGAATTTAGTTCAATATGTTATTTATTCTCTGTTTCAAATTGAGACCTCTGAGCCGTCTGAACAAAATACTTCAGACGTCTGTCATCATATTTAGCCATCTATTTTAAATTTGAGATGTCTGACTCTATTGATTTTTTCAACTGTTTTTACTCTCTACAAAACATCGGACGTCTATATTTTTTTAAACGTCTGAAACCCTAATGATTTTAAAAACCTCTAAATCAAAAATAATCGCCCCCTCTTCTAACATGGCTATTCACTTCTTCAATTCTAAAATTCAAATCAAAAACCCTAGCTCTCTCTCAACAATGGCGCCTAAATCCAAATCAAAAGGAAAAAAAGGAGAATCTTCTCAACCATCTTCTCATGTTCTTCCTACTGATGAACAAATCGAAGCATGGCTTTATCACGAACCCAGGAGTATGGCTCGCTACAAATATCTCTCATCTCTGTCTTCTTTTCACGGTATATTCCACGACCTTGATCACTTTCCTACGTATAGAATCAAACTATTTACTGATAGGTCTAACATCACCAGTCTCATTGACTATAAAGACAATCAAGTCAATATTTGTAGGCTTAGTGTTCTATTATTTCTAGCCAATGTCAATAATCCCCAAATTAGGCTACATAGAGAAAAAGGAACGCTATGGACAAGGGTATTTGGAAATATTCTGAAAATAACTCCGGATGACATTGCACGAATTTTGAAATGTACCAACGACGGGATAGAATTAGAAGATTTTAAATTAGAAGGTGATGATCTTAAACAAATAGAATATCATCTTTTCGAACCCGGACAGTCTAAAGATAGGTCGAATCATCTTCATCCATGACCTAGATTGTTACTATGAATGCTAATTAAAACAATTTTTCCCCGGCAAGGAAGCCACGAAATAATTTAGGATCATGAAGATAAAGCGCTTCAAGCAACCTTTGGAGATCAAAAGATTAATTGGGCTCAATATTTTTATGATGAGTTTCGTACTTATCATGATTCTAAAAAGAGATCTCTAATCTATGCTCCTTACATTACCCGGATACTCGCTGATTTGTCTATTCAAAGTCTGGCTATTGAGTTTGAAAAGATTAAAGTGTCCAATACTCGATTTTTTAGCCTTATGGGATTACCGGAATCCTCTCCGGTATATCTAACCTACCCTGATTATAAAGCACAACAGCTAGCTCTCCAAAAACAAAAAGGAAAAACTAAAATGGATACCTCTGGTCCCGATGGAGAAGAACCAAATATTGGAGATGAGGGAGATAATGGAGATGAAGAAGAAGATGAAGATAAGGATGACGAAGCCATAGAGCAAACTTTTATCCAAAGTTCAATTCAAGAAAACTCCGATATTGAACAAATTTCTGGAAATTTAAGAAGCTATACCAAAAGTGAGAAGCTCAAATCCGATATCATCATTTCTAAAAATCAAAAGAAGCTTTCTCATCGAATTGCCCAAGGCTTTTCATCCATAAACTCTAGATTCGATAATCTCGATGCCAAAGTAGAAGAAAATGCAAGAGAGATGAAGAATGTTAAGACTATTCTTCGACGTATGTGGAAGAACTCTTATGGATCTTCTCCTCCTCCCTCTCTAACTTGGGGAGATTGCTAAAGAAGATCATCTTTCTTTGGTTTGATTTGGTCTAAATTCCCTTCTATCTTAAATGTCTGTATGGTTAAAATCTTTCAACACTTCTGTACTATGTTAAAAACAGATACTGTGTACTTTGTTCTTTTTAATCTACTATTATTTTGTTGTGCAAACTTTTGGTCTTATGTACATATGTACATATGATCATTATGCAATATGTTTTTCATGCTATACTTAGATGTGTTCATATGTTTTAACTTTTGTTCTTTTTCAAATGTAATACAAGTTTATATATCTAAATTTCCAAATTTTTGTCACTGTTAAAAAATGATTCAAAAACATTACTGAACATATATGTGTGTCACTGTTCTTTATGTTGTACACCCCCTACATATTTCTTTTTGTTAATGACAAAGGGGGAGAAATATTAATCATTCTGCTATATAAACTAGTCATGTTGACAGGGGGAGCAAAAGGTATGGTTTATACTAACCGCTGAATTATATAGTTGTCATCATCAAAAAGGGGGAGAATGTTGGAACCTGCCTTCTTCGATTTTAATGCGACAACTATATATTTCAAACTATATACTATGATGTCAAATATTCTTGCAGGAGTCTACAAAGAGAAGTAATTAATATATCATCAACAAACAAAGCTCAAGCTCTCAAGTATATTGCTTATTATTTTCGGATTAGATATTATTGTACAATCTCGGATATGATGATAAAAACACACACACACAAATATACTTTTGAAAATCATGTTTCAAAAATGAAAAATATCTTTAACTATTTAAAGATATAAAAGTATTTTCAAAAATTATAAATATCTCAAGTTCAGAATTACTAAAATAAGAAAGATGAACAAATCAGTACAAGTTCAGACGACTGAACTTTTATCTAGCCGTCTGTCATCAATGACAGACATCTGAGGATAAAGTACAGTCGTCTGAACTCTCTGAAGAAATACTTTCTATTTCCCTATGAAACAGACGTCTGCATAATTTAAGACAGACGTCTGTCATCATCGACAGACGTCTTAATTAAGTGACAGACGTCTGAAATCACTGAATTTTGTTCTTCTTGACTTTTTGATATTTTAAACTTATTCAGCCATCTGAATATTTTTCCTCAGACTCTGAACTTGACGAACTGAAGCATCTCTTCATGAAATATCAAATTCTGAAGAGTTGTCTTCTTCACCAAGAGTTACACTCTTTCTAATGGTTGCAACTATTGAATTAAAACTGTTCAATACTATAAATAGAGATGAAAATTCACTATTTGATTCACAAATTCTTTCTATCTATTCTTGCTTTATATTGTTATAATCTCAAGTGATTTTCAAGTCTCTACTTCCTACAATTGGACATTCAAATCATCATATCAAGAAGATTATAGGAAGGGTGTACTATATTGACTATATTCGTGTTACTCAAGAACACACAAGTCAAGAAACAATTTATAAATTGTATCTGAAGTCCTATTCGGTTGCTTAGGCGGAAAAGTCCTGTTCGGTTGCTCAGGCGGTGTAATACCTGTTCCTCCGGGTTAAGTGAGGGTTGTTAGAGAAATTCCAGAAGGAGTCTGGGACTGGACGTAGAACGGGAAGTTCAAACCAGTATAAAAATCCCTGGTGTCATTTTTATTACTGCTATTTACTATTATTTATAATTCCGCACTTGCTAGACTAGTTTAACTATATTATCGATCCATATACACTTTCAGTCAGGGCTACGTAAATACCTCATATAGAATCGTTCGCCAAACCATCCTACTTCATTTTGGAATCTCCGCCACGCACATAGTTGTTAAAGTGGTTTTCGGTATTGGTAGAGAGTACGACAATATCCGATCCCGATCTCTTTAACAACCAAATGCTTATTACACACCGGATGGTTTTTTTACATTTTCAAAACCATTTCATATTGATGTCAAAATATCATATTCAATTCAAACCATATCACTTTCGAAATCATATTCACTTCCAAAACCGTATTCACTTTCCAAAATCATATTCGTTTTCAAAATCATCTACACTTTGAAAATGTCGATAAGAAAGGTTAATCAAATCCTCATTCCAAAATCATCGTAGTTACTCAAATATGTCATTCCACAAAAGGTATCAATTTCAAATCCCAACTTAGGTTGTATCATCATCAAGGATTTAAATATAATCATTCAACTTTTCACAGTCTGAAATTTTAGAAAATGGGTTAGATAGTCATAAATAGTTGTAATAGTTTCTTTTAAATAGTTTAAAATAGTTAAAATACCCTAAAATAGTTTAAATGATTTAAAATAGTTTAAAATAGATTAAAATAGTTTAAATAGTTAAAATAGTTTAATTAGACTTAAATTAGATTAATTTAGGTTCAAGATGATTTAAATAGATTAAATAAATTTAAATTATATTAAATAGATTTAAAATAGATTAAATAAATTTAAAATAGATTAAATAAATTTAAAATAGATTAGATAGATTTAAATTATATTAAATAGATTTATATAGATTAAATACATTTAAAATAGATTAAATAGATTTAAATTATATTAAATCGATTAAAAATAGATTAAATACATTTAATTATTTTGAAATAGGTAAAATAGATTAAATTGGATTAAATAGGTTATAATAGATTAAAATAATTTAAAATAGTTTTAAATTGATTAAAATAGTTTAAATTAGTTTAAATAGATTTTAAAGTTGTATTCAAACATTTCAATAACTCAATTTCGATAAAATTCATTTATATTTGACAATTCAACTTTGAAATTCTAATTTAAATCCTTTGAACAATTCATTAAATCAATTCCAATTTCGACATTAACGCTTGGATTTTCGAACATAATTCAGTTTATAGAAATCACTTTCTATTTCAAAATACCAGTTAACCGAATTCAAGATTTAAAGATCATTTAATTTAACCAATCCGGTGTCCGTATATAATTTTCTACCCTATGGTCAAGTGATACGGATATTTATCTTTTCAATCCGCAATAAAAATTTATGGGTATATATCATCTCAACCCGCAATCCCAAATTAAAATAAAATCCATAAAATCGCTCGAGTCTATCATTTCAACCCATAACGATTTTTCCTAATCTATAGATCGTTCGGGTATGTATCATTTCAACCCATAGGGAACTATCAGTGTTATAACAATATAAAAATATAACATCCAGTCATCCAATATCAACGATCAAACATTCATCACAATCATCATCCAAATCAATCAATAAATAACTGATTATCAATAACAGGTATTAAATTGACAATTAAATTCAATATTAAATTAAATGATGATTAAATGCAATAAAAGTCAAATTTAACTAAAATGACGATTCAATTATACCAAACATCAACCAATCAATTTCAAATCACATCATAAATTCAATTTAACTAGCATGAGATGATTTAGTAATTGTGAGTGGGTTAAAACACTCACTTTTAATTTCAAATCGATTTGCCCAAATTTCAACAGTCTCATAATTCATCCAAACCGGTGCCAAAATGTCCGGAATTTCAATACGATCCCAACGAAACAAACCGTGCCAAAATGCGAGCTCGTATGAAAAAGTTATGTAAATTAGAAGTTATACGATTTATATTATTCAATAAATGAAATAATTTAAAAATAAAACACGTTTACCTCTTCGCGCGTAACCCTACCATCACCTAAAGCATGAACACTCCACAGCCGCCATCATACACGCAATTATTGCCGCCGCCTCGGTGACTTCCACCTCGATCGGAGCATGCCGCCGCCTCGCCCTCTGCAAGCCGCGCCTAGCCATGGTGGCGCGACCACCTACGGTCGCCCTAGGCCATCACGTCGCCGTCACACCTCCCTAGTGTTTTCTGGCGATCCATGATGATCTGAGCATGAGCAAACAACATCCTCGTGACCTGCTCGACAAGCTCTACCACCCCATGCCCCCCGATCGTCACCAGGACGCAGATTTACCGTTAAATAATTGAAAACCTAATATGGACGGTTGACGTTCAACCACGATTTCTGATCAAACGATGCACCAGATTGAAAAACGGATTACTGCAATGGATTATGTTCATCGAGAGCTTCGAAATAGTATATAATATGCTAGGGTTTTGAGGAGTTTGAATTTTGAAATTGGATTTGAAATGGAATTAGGGTTTGGATTTGCAGCCATTAGAAGGAGGAAGAAACTGTTGGTTGAATAGACAGAAACGTACAATAAAATGAGATAAAAGACTGCTAGGGTTAGAACAGAACAATATATACTAACGAAGCCCGATAAGAATGAATAACATATCGACCCGAAAAGCCCGTTTCGCTTTTGAAATGAAAGTGGGTCATCCCATATATCAAAATAGATGTTTTCGATGTTTTTAAACTCAATGGAACAGGTTTCAAGTCCTAATTCCATCGTATAAAGAAGTTAGCTTAAAATCAGCTTATTACAAATTCATTTCAATTGAATTTAATTAAATTGGTTTCTACGCGTTTCGAGTCCGTACGATCAAACGACACGCCCGATCGTTACGAAACTTGAAATCCAAGAATGATTTGCTGTTACGGATCCGATGAAACTGGTTTCATCGAAATCCGAGACAGTGGCCAAAATAGCTATTTTCACATTAATTAAATAAATTATTATTAAATTGGTTAAATCACTATTTCCATTAAAAATTTGGTAATTAAAAAATTTCATCATTTTTGATCACTTAGACATTTACAATAATTTAAAACAAATTTACATGTCGATTCAGTGTTAAATATTATACTAATTACAGTGTTCAATTTCAATTGTAATTAAATCCAATTAATTATAATTTAATTCCAATCAATTGATTTCAATCTTTTCATTCAATCAATCATTACTCTATGGGCATAGTTAACACTGGTTTATATTTTATTACATTAATATTCTCTAATTATCATCCTTTACCATATTAGTTGCAGTATTTCAATTACATTGAATTTTTGTCAATTTAATTAAAATTTTAAATCCCAATAAATTAACTTACCTTGGTTTCAATCTTTTATTTAAATCAATTATTGCCTTATGAATATAATTGAAATTTTTGTACATTTTATTGCATTCAACTTTTACAGTTATCGTCTTGACTCATTTTACGTAACATTTAATTTCATTTAATTATGATGGATCAAATAATTTGGTAACAAATAACAATTGTCACTATTTCTATATTTATTCACATTTGTATGTTTGTATCTACAAACAAATGTTATAATTATTTACACAACAATAATTTTATTCAATTATACTTTATTACTTAATATTTTATTAATTGATCCAACATTTAAATTATCAATTACTCTTAAATCCAATTATCAATTAATACACACATTATTACAATTAATTTACAATCCATTACCAATTATAACTCTTTAATCATTTAAATTAATTGGAATTACATTTAAATCAGTTATCACTTACCTTAAATTAATACTATTAAATTTCATTCCAGTTATAATCTTGTTATTAAATCACAAATTTTTATTTCTTCCAACATTAAATCACAAAACTTTATTAAATTAATCATTTTTAATTATCAAAAATTACGGGTCGTTACAAAAGGTAAGTGAGAAATTATATATTTTTATTGAATTTATATCCTTGTAAGTATATTCTTGTATGCCTAAAGGTAAACTTGCTTGGAGTTGTAGGCTAAATATTTATACATGTTATGAATTATAAATCCTGCCTACATATTCTGTGAGTGATAACTTAATTTTAATATTGCATGTATGTGAATATGGGAAGTATTGGTTAGAAGTTGTCCTTGAAATTTATAACATATGCAGTAATTCCATATTTGTAGATTTAAATGATTTATGCAAAAAATGTAAGTTAGAGTTATCACAATAAGTCATGGGGATTTAAGTTGTATTTTAATTCATTGGATGTAGAGTGTTGCAATATAAATTTCTATAGATTATCAAGTTCAAATTCATAAATAAAAGTGTATCATTTGAAATAATAAGGAATACGCCTAAAATAAAGAGATGTATAAAATATGGATATTTACTCTATTTTGTACCGTCTATCTCAATAACTATGAAAAAGATAATTCCCTGTAATCTCAAGCATAACACAAATTCTCATTTTGGATAAGACATAGAAATTTACAGTGTTAACCTTTCCTTTTAAGAGAGATGTAATTCCAATGCGCTAAAATGCAAAAATCCACAAGAATTAATTAAAGAATTGTAAATGTGATAATAATAACGGTTTAATTGACGAAATAGTATATAGGAAATATAGGCAAATGCAACAAATCACCTCGGAACAGGCCCAAATTTCGACCTAAAAAAGGCTCATCGAAACTTAGAACCATTCTAAGGATGGCTGTTAGTTTAAAAAAGAAATAATAATATAGAGAAATAACTATTCTTTCAGAACTCTTAGTGGATGGAATAAAATATAATAACAAATTGTACGCATTATTTCAAAACCATTTGAAATGTCATAATACAAAACATCATCAAATTGTCAGGTAAAATCTGTTACATCATTTATCCAAAATACATGGGTACAACATAAAAATCATAAAAGATAGTATTAACTACCACAAGCAAAAGCCACTCCACCTTCAGCAATCATCACCATCATCACTCCATCCTTAACTTATGTTGTAATGAGGAGGGAGTCAGAACAACAAATGTTTGGTGAATAAAAATTTTGAGTCTTGCCATTTTAGTACTTGGGCAGTATATTTTAAAATAAGAATATGTCTTGCGTACATAAAACCATTTAATACTTCTTATAAGGAAAGGAAGCAGGTCCATAATCAACCACTTAATACCATCCATTCCCGAAGTAGGTTTCTAAATCCCATAACCCAAATTCCACATCAGAAATATCTAACAATGCAAGAGATAGTACCAAAGCCACTTAATACCTTTTATTGGAAAATAGGCAGACTCTGTCCATTTAAGACCTCAATTGAGGGAGACCCCATCATTTAATACCTATTCACAAGGCAGACCCTCAATGGTAACTATCTGGCTGACATCACATAAATCTCTCAAGCCACTTAATACTTCTATATGAAAAGGCGGACCCTCAATCAGTTACTCAATACCTTATCCCAAAGCGGACCTCTGTCGAGATACCACCTATCGGCCTAATAACTAGCCCCTTGGCCATTTAATACTCCATTTAGGCAAAAGAGACGGGTCCTCAAAGAACCACTTAATTCCTTAAGACCTCAAAGCAGGCCCATCGTATTATGACCCATTCTCATAATAACATCTCACATTAGTTCAACTATTTATAGGAACTGGTAGAGAAAACTGGGCAGATTTACCCTGAATAATTTGGGACTAACCTCGCGTCATCATAAATATTTATCATAGAAGATGTCTCACATCAGCCCCAAAGTCATACTACTGGTAGCCAGATTAGTTAGGCAGACATTTATGTATCTTTTGACTAACCTTGCATCCCTATGACTTAGCCATAACTTAAATACTCTCCATATATATAATACTCATCTCACCGTTTCATAATTGAGGCCTTATAAGGAATCTTCCTTATTATGTCTTAAAATATTAATTACCTTTTTAGGGGGAATTAATGACAATTATTACCTAATTAACTAGGCGGTTATACGCTATAACTATATGTCTATTACGCTAACAGAAATAAATATATATATGCACCTAATAACTTCTAGGCGTGCGGTTCATATGCCCTAAACTAGTGTTAAATGTCAATTCCTTTAACCATAATACTAATACAAGTTGTTTTCCTTTAGATTTATAAGATTTCAATATCCATAATAAGGATTAAATATTCATATCTAAAACTGCAATTAATAGACTTGTAAATAGAAATAGAAACCCAATTTATTACATCAATTCAATGGAATATCCTAAACAATAGGAATTGCAATCCTAACTTCATATTCTATTTAACTCCTCTTTTAGAAAGAAATAAATAAAGGAATTTTGTGTGAAGTAAGTGATGTAACCTTTGAATAGAATTCGTGCTCTACACCCTTATTTTATTATTTAAGACTCACAATTTGAATCAAAGAAGGAGGAGAAGTGGTGTAACGACCCGTATTTTTACGGATCAAAACATCGTAAAACAATTGATGTTTGGTCGCATTTGTGATAAGTCGTCCTGAGTCTAAGTTATAGGTCGTTAACGACCTAGGGTATGTCGTAGGTCGTGTGCGACTTAGGATGCTTCAGCTCCGACTTACTACTAGTAGCATTGCATCTTGACATTAGTAGTTGAAGTGGTAAGTCGGGGACGACCTAAGGAAGTGAACTGGTTAAGTGTTAGGTCGGTTGGGACGACCTATAAGATGTTAGCGACCTAAGGGATTAAGTGAGTTAGCGACCTAAGTGTTGACGACTTATAGAAGTTAGCGAGTTAAGAGAGTTTGCGACCTAGGAGTTTTGTGTTAGGTCGTTTGAGCGACTTAAGGTTAAGTAGCTAGGTCGTAAGCGACCTATAGGGGTGCTGTGTTAGTTAGGTCGTAAGCATCCTTTGTTAGTTAAGTCGTTCAGACGACTTAAGTGTTAGGTCGTAACACTGTTAGGTCGCGTGGGCTGCTAAGTTGTTAGGTCGCAAGGTTTTATAAGTCGTAGGTCGTAACTCAGTAAGTTGTTAGGTCGTAGAGGCAGTCTGCGTTAGGTCGCTGGGTTTTGCCTAAGTGTTAGGTCGTACCTGTTGTTAAGTCGCGTCTAAGTGTTAGGTCGCGATCTGTGTTAGGTCGTAAGTCGTATACAAGTGGTTCTGTTAGATCGTAGACTGTGTGGAAGCGCATGTGTTAAGTCGCGCGTTTGCGCTAGGTCGTAGGTCGTAAGGTTTGGATAGGTTGAGAGTTTTAGGTCGGTGGGGTTTTAGGTCGTAGGTCGTGGACGACCTAATTCCGAGCCAGCGACTTAAGGGGGATTTTAGCTATAAATAGGAGGGCTTTGTTCCATTTTTGGGATCCGGATTTCGAAGCGACGAAGTGCTGCCATTTTGAGAGCTCGACTCCTACACTTCTTCACTTCTTTTCTCCACTCTAATCTAGTGATTCTATCCATCCAAGTTGAAGATCAAATTGAAGATTCAAGAGCTTGGATTGAAGATCTTCATCCTTTGAAGTGAGATTTCTTTGTTTGAAGCAGATTCGTGATAGATCAAGCTTGTTCCTTCGCTATCCAGATCTGAAGCGTGTTGATTTGAGGTTGTTTAGGTGATTTGGTGAGTGGTGATTATCTCTCACACGGATCCAAAGGAGTATATCGGATTGTTGGCTCGATTTGGTGTTAAAATAGTGATTTCCATACATTTTCTTTATCCTAAGTGTAGATCCATATAGATCCATTGTTCATGATGATTTGACAACCATTTTATTACATGTTAACCTATGCAAGTTCATTCATCAAGATTATAGAGACATTGTTCATGTTTTCATGCTTATTAGACTTTCAACTCTTTAATTACGAAATTGCCATTATTGTGATAATTGTCTACTTAGATCATATTTGAATGCTTGATTGCTTGGATTAATGTTTGATTTGGTTGATTGCTATGAATTAGATGATTGATGATTTGATTTAGATCGAGGATGATTCAAAAGCTAAGGGAAAGGCTCTTGAATGGGAAAAGCTGCTTGTGGCATTTGTAGCGGATGATGAAGCTCTTATGCATAGATTTGATGATGATGTTGAGATGAGACTTTGCGAGGATGTGATGAAGCGAAGTATGATATGAGATAGTCTTGGTCTAATCCAGACGGGATCATTCCAAGCAGGTTGAGGATAATGGATTGCTCGAGAGGCGCTTGAGCTAGTATGGAAATAGTCGTCGAGGAGGATGACTAGAAGGCTGAGATCTCATCGTTGTTGAAGGTTGTGGAGGGGCGAAAGATTGTGATACGATGTAAGCATGAAGAAGGCGTCTTCATGAGCTTCATGTATTCGCTAGTTGTTCCACGGGATGGACTGTCATTAGTGCCAATCACGAATGGATTCGAGCATGTCTTTGACGAAGTCGAAGGGTTGCCGCCGCATAGAGAGATTGAGTTTCGTATAGATCTAGTTGAAGGAGCCAGACCTGTTGTGATGCCTCTTAGGCGGATGGCGCCTAGGGAACAACAAGAGTTGAGGGTGCAAATTGATGATCTTTTGCAGAAAGGATTCATTCGGCGTAGTGTGTCCGAGTGGGGTGCACCAATTGTGTTTGCAACCAAGGCAGATGGGTCGTTGAGATTGTGCGTCGATTATCATGAGCTGAATAAGGTGACTAAGAAGAACAAGTATCCATTGCCGAGAATAGATGACTTGTTTGATCAGCTTCACGAAGCTAAGGTGTTTTCTCAGATGGATTTGGCAACGGGATTTCACCAGTTGAGAGTGGCTAAGGATAGTGTGTCGAAGACTGCTTTTCGAACACCATCCGGTTTCTTTGAGTGGCTGGTAATGCCGTTTGGGTTGACTAATGCGCCAGCATATTTTGTGGATCTTATGAATAGGGTGTTCAGAGATCAGTTGAACAAGTTTGTACTTGTGTTCGTGGATGATATTCTGATTTATTCCAGAACTGAAGAAGAGCACAAGACACACTTGCGTATTGTTTTGGAAATCTTACGGAAACATCAGCTGAAGGCTAAGTTTTCGAAGTGTCACTTCTGGAAGAGTGAAGTGAGGTTCTTAGGCCATGTGATTTCTGGAAATGGAATAGCGGTTGATCCCGCGAAGGTGGCAGCAATCCAGGATTGGGTTAGACCTAAGAATGCATCTGATGTGAGAAGTTTTCTTGGATTGGCAGGATATTATCGACGGTTTATTAAAGACTTCTCCAATATAGCTGCACCGTTAACAGGATTGACGAAGAAGAACCAAGTGTTTAGATGGGAAGCTAAGTGTGAGCAAGCTTTCGGAATCTTGAAAGAGCGATTGACGAGTGCTCCTGTTTTTACTATTCCTAGTGGGAATGATGAGATGGTGGTTTACACCGACGCATGTGGTACTGGACTTGGAGCAGTGCTGATGCAGAGGGATAAAGTTGTTGCGTATGCTAGTCGACAACTGAAGCCACATGAAAGGAATTACCCGACTCATGATTTGGAGTTAGCGGCGATTGTTTTTGCTCTGAAGATGTGGAGACATTATCTACTGGGAGTTCGATTTGAGTTGTTTACATATCATAAGTCGTTGAAGTATCTTTTCTCCCAAAAGGATTTGAATCTTCGGCAGCAACGTTGGCTAGAGTTCTTGGCATCATATGATTTTGGTATAGCTTATACTCTGGGAAAAGGTAACACAGTGGCAGATGCGTTAAGTAGAAGACATGCAGGATTGGGAGCCATGTTTTCAGAATGGAAGAATCTCGAGTATTTAGCTGGATTTGACTTCAGGCCTAGATGCGAATTGGAACCTGAGATGTTGGCAAACTTATCGATAAGACCGACTCTTGTGGAAAGGATTGGCGAGAGCCAAAAACAAGACGATAAGCTTGTCAAGATTATCCGTGATTTGGAATCTGGATTGGATCCAGAAAAGGGTAAAGGATTCGAGGTCGATCGAGAGGGTTGGCTTCGGAAGCAAGGACGACTAGTTGTTCCCGATATAGATGAATTGAGGAGTGAAGTTCTGAAGGAAAGTCATCACTCGAAGCTGACAATTCATCCAGGAGGAAATAAGATGTATCGGGATATGAAGAGAACCTATTACTGGGAAGGCATGAAGAAGGATGTTGGAAATTTTGTTTCCAAATGTATGAACTGCCAGTTGGTAAAAGTCGAACAGAAGAAGCCAAGTGGATTGCTTCAGCCATTAGAAGTTCCTACATGGAAGTGGGAGCAAGTATCGATGGATTTTATTGATGGGTTACCTAGAACAAGAACGGGAAATGAAGGGATTTGGGTCATTGTAGATCGTCTGACCAAGAGTGCGAGGTTCATTCCTGTTCGATCGACTAGGACTGCATCAAAGTTGGCTGAGTTGTATGTTAAGTGGATAGTTCGATTTCATGGTATTCCGAAGAGTATAGTGAGCGATCGAGACCCACTGTTCACTAGTGGATTTTGGAAGAGCTTCCAGGAAGTCTTGGGAATCGAGTTGTGTTTGAGTACAGCTTATCACCCTCAAACAGATGGTCAGACCGAGAGAGTCAACCGAGTTTTGGAAGATCTTCTTAGAGCTTGTGTTTTGGATTTCGGAGGATCATGGGAAGATCACCTTCATTTGGTGGAGTTTGCATACAACAACAGTTACCAGTCAAGCATTGGTATGGCACCGTATGAGGCATTGTATGGGAGACCGTGTAACTCACCGACTTGTTGGTTAGAAACTGGAGAAAAGTTGATACTTGGGCCAGAGATGATTCGACAGACTTCGGATTTCATAGAGATCATTCGGCAACGAATGAAGGCAGCCCAAGACCGTCAGAAGAGTTATGCCGATAAGCGTCGTAAAGATTTGGAATTCGACGTAGGTGATATGGTTTTTGTAAAGATTTCTCCACTGAAGAATGTTATTCGATTCAGGAAGAAAGGGAAATTGACTCCGAGATTTTTTGGACCATTCCCGATCATCGAGCGAATTGGAAAACTCGCTTATAGATTGGAGTTACCAGAGAAGATGTCGGGTGTGCACAATGTTTTTCATGTATCATATCTACGGAAGTATGTGCACGACTCGAATATGGTGGTTTCTGCTGATAGTTGTGAAGACCTCGAAGTTGATCCAGTCGATAGAAGACCTCGTAAGCCGCTTCGTGTTGTGGAGACCGACACGAAACAGCTTAGGAGGAAGGTAGTTAAGTTGCTCAAGATACAATGGAGTGATGATGATAACGACTGTACGTGGGAGGTGGAAGAGAGGATGAAGGCAGCTCATCTTGAACTCTTCAAGGTATGGCCCTAAGGTGTCGTGTCATCTCACGATATTGTAACTTGTCCTGGTTTTAGAATTCTGCATGCTAAGCTAGAATTGGATGCATGGTTTGTTGATTGCTATGGATGGTAGGCATGCAGAATAGTCTGTGATTGCTTTGTTTGTTTGGAATTTCGGGGGCGAAATTCCTAAGGGGGAGAGAATGTAACGACCCGTATTTTTACGGATCGAAACATCGAAAAACAATTGACGTTTGGTCGCATTTGTGATAAGTCGTCCTGAGTCTAAGTTATAGGTCGTTAACGACCTAGTGTATGTCGTAGGTCGTGGGCGACTTAGGATGCTTCAGCTCCGACTTACTACTAGTAGCATTGCATCTTGACATTAGTAGTTGAAGTGGTAAGTCGGGGACGACCTAAGGAAGTGAACTGGTTAAGTGTTAGGTCGGTTGGGACGACCTATAAGATGTTAGCGACCTAAGGGATTAAGTGAGTTAGCGACCTAAGTGTTGACGACTTATAGAAGTTAGCGAGTTAAGAGAGTTTGCGACCTAGGAGTTTTGTGTTAGGTCGTTTGAGCGACTTAAGGTTAAGTAGCTAGGTCGTAAGCGACCTATGGGGGTGCTGTGTTAGTTAGGTCGTAAGCAGCCTTTGTTAGTTAAGTCGTTCAGACGACTTAAGTGTTAGGTCGTAACACTGTTAGGTCGCGTGGGTTGCTAAGTTGTTAGGTCGCAAGGTTTTATAAGTCGTAGGTCGTAACTCAGTAAGTTGTTAGGTCGTAGAGGCAGTCTGCGTTAGGTCGCTGGGTTTTGCCTAAGTGTTAGGTCATACCTGTAGTTAAGTCGCGTCTAAGTGTTAGGTCGCGATCTGTGTTAGGTCGTAAGTCCTATACAAGTGGTTCTGTTAGATCGTAGACTGTGTGGAAGCGCATGTGTTAAGTCGCGCGTTTGCGCTAGGTCGTAAGGTTTGGATAGGTTGAGAGTTTTAGGTTGGTGGGGTTTTAGGTCGTAGGTCGTGGACGACCTAATTCCGAGCCAGCGACTTAAGGGGGATTTTAGCTATAAATAGGAGGGCTTTGTTCCATTTTTGGGATCCGGATTTCGAAGCGACGAAGTGCTGCCATTTTGAGAGCTCGACTCCTACACTTCTTCACTTCTTTTCTCCACTCTAATCTAGTGATTCTATCCATCCAAGTTGAAGATCAAATTGAAGATTCAAGAGCTTGGATTGAAGATCTTCATCCTTTGAAGTGAGATTTCTTTGTTTGAAGCAGATTCGTGATAGATCAAGCTTGATCCTTCGTTGTCCAGATCTGAAGCGTGTTGATTTGAGGTTGTTTAGGTGATTTGGTGAGTGGTGATTATCTCTCACACGGATCCAAAGGAGTATATCGGATTGTTGGCTCGATTTGGTGTTAAAATAGTGATTTCCATACATTTTCTTTATCCTAAGTGTAGATCCATATAGATCCATTGTTCATGATGATTTGACAACCATTTTATTACATGTTAACCTATGCAAGTTCATTCATCAAGATTATAGAGACATTGTTCATGTTTTCATGCTTATTAGACATTCAACTCTTTAATTACGAAATTGCCATTATTGTGATAATTGTCTACTTAGATCATATTTGAATGCTTGATTGCTTGGATTAATGTTTGATTTGGTTGATTGCTATGAATTAGATGATTGATGATTTGATTTAGATCGAGGATGATTCAAAAGCTAAGGGAAAGGCTCTTGAATGGGAAAAGCTGCTTGTGGCATTTGTAGCGGATGATGAAGCTCTTATGCATAGATTTGATGATGATGTTGAGATGAGACTTTGCGAGGATGTGATGAAGCGAAGTATGATATGAGATAGTCTTGGTCTAATCCAGACGGGATCATTCCAAGCAGGTTGAGGATAATGGATTGCTCGAGAGGCGCTTGAGCTAGTATGGAAATAGTCGTCGAGGAGGATGACTAGAAGGCTGAGATCTCATCGTTGTTGAAGGTTCTAGCATGCCCAAAGCAAGAGTACGTTGGGTAGATTCGATAGTCCCTGAAGGCTACAGATTGGTAGTCAAGTACTCTGGGCAGATTCGATAGTCCTAGGCACGGGTCACGATGACGTGCGGGAGTTATGTCTAGAACCGGGGTTTCCATTAGCCCTTGACGGACGGCTGAAAGAATGTGCCGGTCATTCAATTAACGGTGATATCGGAGCAATGATAACAGTGATAGCCAGAGTCATGGATGTTTGGTTGTATCGTCATTCGGTCTCAAGAGCAGTGTTTTCTGGGTGCTTATCTGATCTTGGTTTAGTCCTTGGGGGTTTGTACTTGGAAAACATCGCCCTTGACTCAAGTGATAATTTCTTTACTTTACATTGTATGCTCTGCTATGTTTGCTTCTACTTAGTGTGTGTCTGGGGGCAATCACTGTAGGAAGATGTTGGAGTGGGAGGGTTGTATTCCTTTTCCTTTTTCCCTTATGCTCTTTTGGTATGTTGTTAGTTAATTTACTGCTCACTAAGACTGTTGTCTGACTCAAGGCTTTATGTTTTAACTCTTATTGCCTTGGGCTGTTCGTCCATTTTTGGGACGGGCAGACTAGGTAGCAGGTGACAGGTGCTGCTCTTGCTTTCCACGATGCTGATGACGAAGACGAGCTGGAGTGTTGCATATTACTTCTTACTATATGTACTGGATGTTCCGCTGCTTTGTATTCTCTGAGTGATATGTAGTGAGGCTTGTTGTGTTGACTATTCAGATGTTTGTATACAACTATTATGAAGTTTTATTGATGAGATTCTATTCTGTGAAGCTTCACTATATATATATGTTCTATTGTATTTTGTCCATGCGCTGTGAGTAATACGATAGATTCTGTTGTTTTAATTTACCTTGACAATCGTCCATGGCTGCCTGGCACACTTTACAGCGCACTTTCTTTAGGTTCAGTGCAGGGGTTATGGGCGGTCGTCACAAGTGGTATAGACTATGAAATTATCAAAAATTACAGAAACAATATAAATTCCATAAAATTAACATAATAATTGAGAGTCTCCACTAGAATTGACATTTCGAAATAAAAAGGAATTTTGGAGGATTTTATTTATTTTGTTTTGTTTTTTCAATCCCAAAATCCCTACGGCATATTCAAATCCATAGGTATATACTAATCAATTACTGAAGTAATAATACTAAAGTTTCCACTCACAGATTATCTATAGGTTTTCATGTATGGATTTGCAATGCCAAAGCAACTCTTTTCCAGATCTACTTCTTTTGATATATATACATAGCGAAGGATAAGTATATAAGTATATATATAACTTTGTTAGATTCAAAGAGATTGAAGGAGAAGTGAATATATTAAAAGGATAATTAGAAAAGGATTAGAATCCTTGCCCGAATTCCTAATTGAAGTTCCGAATCTAAATGAAGAGAGAAAATGGAAGAGGTTCAAGGAATTCCCCAAATATTTATGAATAAAAAGTGGACAGTCTAAGGTCCTATTTATAAGAGTGGAGACGCACTAGAACCGTAGGTGAAGTTGGGTGAAAAAAAGATAAATCTGAAGCGTTTAAACAAGGAAAAACCCTAGTTGCCACCCTGAATAGGGGTCGACCGCCGGTCAGGTCGACCGCTAGGGGTCGACCGCTTGGGTCGGAGGTGTCGACCTTTCCACTCATTTGGGGTGCGCTGATTTGTTTCTATTACTTGTTTATTTTATTCCCTAATTAACTTTTAACGTTAATCGTTTAACTTAACATTTACTTAACCCCCAAGTAAACCTACAGTTAATTTTTGAAATTCAAACCCTAAGATTATATACTTATTTGAATTTGAATTCAAACTAAATTAATTTAAATCTAAAAACTTCAAAAGCTCATAACTTCTTTGTTTGAGCTCCATTTTCAGCATATTATACATGGAAACAAATCAGAATTTTGCCATGAACATAACAGAAAAACTTTCGAGGTCAAACTCTAACTTTTATAAAATTTCCATTTTCAACCCAATCTTATTGAATTTAATTTACTTAATTTATTTATGGTTGATTTTACGAGGTGTTACATTCTTCCTCCCTTAAAAAGTATTTCATTCTGAAATCTTTCAAGGGTAAACACCGTAATGCGCAATAACATCCATGTTACACTACCAAGTTATCTACACGACCATCTACTCAACCAAAGTGCAATGTTATTTTGCACTGTAGACATACTACAATGACCTCAATCCTAGCGTGAGTGTGTAATTGTGTCATGTAAGTATGTACGCAAATACCCTAAACATGCATAAAATTTCTTCATGAGTGTATAGTGACTGCAAAAAAGTGTGGCAACTATCTCCTAACGTCCAATCTAGAAACCACGATGCAACCAAAATCCTAATTTTGGAGAGAAAATTTAACGTTGAAAAGCTCTAGATGAGTGATCTTCATCTTCTCCTCGGTTTCCTATGTGCTTTTCACCGGGTTGTCTCCCCATTGTATTTAGACCAGCCTAATTATTTTGTTGCGGAGTCTTCTAGTTCCATGCTCCATAATGCATACGGTGGCGCGAGAGATTATTAGCTCCGTCTCTAATTCTCATAACTGATCGGGCTCAACTCTAATACTAGTGTTATGAAAGCTTTTTCTAAGGTGAGAAATGTGGAAAACATTATGGACTCCTGCCAACTATCAGGAAGCTCCACGCGCTAAGCAAGTTTTCCTATCCTTTCCAAAACTCTGAATGGCCTAACAAATCTAGGCATCAATTTTCCAGACTTTCTAAACCTAACCACTTTTCTAATATGGGAGACTTTGACAAATACCATATCTTCAACCTCAAACTCAAGCTCTTTCTTTCTTCTATCTGCGTAAGATTTATGAGGGTCTTGTGCTACCTTCATTCATTGCTTGATCAACTCTACTTTTTCGATGTATCACGGATTAAATCGGGTCCGAGTAATATTTTGTCGGTGGTTTTCCACAAAAAACTTGGCGATTTTCATAGCCTCCCATAAAGTGCTTCAAAAGGGGCCATACCAATCGTCACGTGATAGTTATTATTATACGCGAACTCAACCGAAGGTAGATGTTGCTCCCAATGTCCTAAATAATCCAAAACACGGGCCCTCGATATCTTCCAAAATCCTATTCACCCTCTCCGTTTGACCATCAGTATGTGGGTGATATGCAGTGCTAAGATTCAAATAAGTCCCCAAAGCTGCTTTTAGGCCCCTCCAAGACTCACTAGTGAACAAGGGGCCCTTATCACTAACTATGCTCACTGGAATTCCATGTAATCGAACTACTTCCTTGTTATAGATTTTCACCAGAGAAATGGTAGTTCTATTGTTCCTAATCGGCATAAAATGGGCACTTTCAGTAAGTCTATCCACGGTAACTAAAATAGCTTCATTACCCCTCTGACTTCTAGGCAATCCTTCCACAAAATCCATCGAAATATGCTCCCAATTCCAAGTTAGAATTTCCAATGGTAATAGTAATCCTCCAGGCTTACCTTGCTCGGCTTTTACTCTTTGACATGTCAAGCACTTAGCAAAAAAATACAGCTACACTCTTCTTTATTCCAAGCAAAAAGAAAATCCTCTTTATATCCGTGTACATCATATCTTCTCCGAGGTGAATGGTCATTTTTGAGTGGTGACATTTCATAAGCACCTCTCTCAACAAACTATTAACCATTAGGACCAAAGGTTTCCATCTCTTCTTAAGCATTCCCTCCCATCAGCTGAATACCTACAAGCATGGGGAAAAGCCCTCCCTTCCTCAACTTCTCAAAAATCTCTACTAACTTCTCATTGTTCACTTGCTTAAGCCTCATGTGGTTTATCAAGGTTGGCCTAGTCTCTATAACTGTTAAAAACCCTTGGATGGGTTCTAATGGCGGTTGGAAGTCAAAATTTGAGAGAAACTCCAACCGCCTCCATTTATATATATAACCTAGGGTAGCATGCCTTCGAGTAAGGGCGTCGGTGACTACATTCCCTTTTCTAGGGGTATATTGAATACTAAAGTCGAATGATGCTATATATTCCATCCATCTTCACTGCCTAAGATTTAAATCTTTCTGGGAAAAAAGGTATTCGAGTGATTTAGGTTAGTGAATAACTCAAATATTTCTCCCAAGGGATAATGCCTCCACATCTTCAAGGCAAAGACGATAGCTGCCAACTCCAAGTCGTGAACTAGATATATTTTCTCATGATCCTTTAGATGTCTGCTAGCATAAGCAACTACTTTTCCTTCTTGCACTAGAACTGCTCCTAACCCTGTGCCATAAGCATTTGTGAAAACTGTAAATGGTTTGGTTCCATCGGGAATAGTGACCACAGGTGCACTAGTCAATAACTCCTTAAGCTTCTCAAATGCCTCGGTGCATCTATCATCCCATGAAAAGACTAGGTTCTTCTTAGTCAAATGAGTTAAGGGGGCTACTATTCTTGCAAAGTTCTTGATGAATTTCATATAGTATCCTACCAACCTAAGAAAACTTCTAACCTCTGATGCTATTCTAGGAGTCTTCCATCCTTAAACAACTTCCACTTTAGTGGGGTCTACTACTAGTCCTTACTCAAAAAAATATGCCCAAGGAATCCAACTTCTTTTCTCCAAAAGTGGCATTTAGCAAATTTGGCTTTTAGCTAGTGCTTCCTTAAGATTCCTAGTACCTCTCTTAGGCGGTCCTTATGCTCCTCTTTTCCCTTGGAGAAAACCAAAATATCATCTACAAACACAACAATGAATTTATTAAGTTGCCCCTTAAACACCCCACTCATCAAATCCACAAAGTGTGCGGGGGCACTCGTCAATCCAAAGGCATCACTTCCCACCCATAGAGTCCATCTAGTGTGCGAAATGTAGCATTTGACTTACTTTCTTTTGCAATCCTCGACCGATGGAATACAGTTGCTGCGTCTTGTAGAGAAAAGACTTTAGCTCTTCCAAGCTGACCAAACACGTCGTCTATCATAGGTAAAGGGCACATATTCCTCTTTGTCAACTTATACAATTCCCTATAGTCGACACAAAGTCTCTATGAACCATCTGCCTTAGTGGCGAAAACAACAAGGTCTCTCCACTCTGAATTACTCTGATGGGTAAATCCTTTTTTTAATAGCTTAGGGATTTGCTTATCCAATTCTCTTCTTTCTTTGGAGGTCATGTGTCTTAAAGACAGGGCAATTGGCCTTGCTCTTTTTCTAAATCTATTCGAAACTCGATCTCTCTTTAGGGTGAGAGACCCCAAACTTCCTCAAAGACATCGGGAAATTCACAAACTATGGGTATGGATGAGAGCTCTCCAATAGATAGATTTAGTGAGTATGGATTGCTTAACTCAACTAAATATTAGTGGGTACAAAGAATTTCTAGGTCATGGCCTCTACAACTTATATATATACACGTATGAATACACACATACATACATACATACATTTTTATATATATATATATATACACGTAGCCTCAAGTATGCGTTTATGATGGGTGTGAATTATTAAAGTTAATAAATAACTTAGATCGAATGAGAATGACATAGTTATTAAAATGGGTTGGTATGCGAGGTCGGTAATGATACACAATAGAAGTCTGCCCATCGCAAGGAGCTACCAACAGTTGTGCATACATTATACTGATGTGGGACATATCTAACTGTAGGACCCATGGAGTTATATATATATTCACATATAGGTAAGAGATACCTAAGTAGGAAGGTTCGCCTTGGTCGAAATTTCAAAGGACAAGTATAGTCTGATTCAACCTTGTAGGGGGTATCAAGTAACAAGTGGTTATTACCTTGATTGTGTTAGGCAATCTAAATGGGAGAGTGAGCAAGGCTCGATGTTATATCATTGTGTGATTGGTACCATATTAGGGAGTTTGAGGTGTACATAGGTCAAGAACTTCATCAACCCTGAGTGGTCAATGAAAAGACAAGGGTTATGCTTAAATGGCTACACCTCCACTAGTGTAGATCATGTTTAGATCATGCACTGGCACAGTTTTTTGCTAGATTGTTTATTGGGTGCAAGGCTAGATAATCCTTTATAAAGGTCTTTCAAAATGGATAGAATGTGACTAGCTATTGTAATGTCGTTATTAGGCACTATGAGAGTTCATTGGTATGCACGACGATGAGTACGTGATACTGCTTCGATGATAGATCCTGACGAGGAGCTAAATTATGGATACTAATAGGGATACTATCTTGGTCCAAAAGGGGATTGTCGTACTTATATATGTATACACATATATAAACATATGTAGTTATTGTCTACCTAGGGTAGATGAAGCAAATCATACATGTACGTGGATTCGATACGACTAAGTAAAAATTAGAGAGATAACATGTAATGGAAGGCAATTAGCATAAACTAGTGTTATGTATAAAGTATGTAATTTACCAGTCATTAGAACGTTGTTCTGACCCCCTCCTCATTACAACTCATAGGATAGCTTAGAGGGACATGTACTGGTATAAGGCGGGAACAGTGGAAGAACTGATTTTCTTATGCTTGCTTGGCACTAACAAGGATACTAGATATTGGAAGTGTCACTCTTGGTCTGTAACTATAAGTTTTATTATATTTTGCTATTCGATTATGAGTTTATATCGATGGTGCTCTTATATGGATTTATTTATTTGTAGGATACCAAACCAACGATCCATACTTCGGTGAACTTGGGTTTTCGATTTTGCAAAAATTCAGGCCTACTGGGGTGCGGGTTGTCACATTTGGTATCAGAGCTTAGGTTAGTCAATCTTAAGAATTAGGATATGATGGGTGAACGTATTTGTAAATTTTACTATAATTATACATATTATACGCCGAACTCTACAAATTTTGACTATAGAAGTAGTTGCAATCATATTCTGGAAAGATAGATAATGCGACTATGAGTTGGAACAATAGAAGAAGTTGAAGATGTACACCTACCCTGATTACCCCACAGGAAATAGGTTGTTAGGAAAGACGTTGAGTTAAGAAGAGCATGAGTACATCACATGGAAGTCCCTGAAGCTGGATAATACGTAACTCCCTAGTTAGGCCCCTAATAGCCAAATGGTTGTAGATCCCCACAGGATTGGCAATTGATGATGTACATTAGGTTTAGATAAGGGGAAAGTAAGTGTCTATATGTTGCGGATATCCGAAAGCAAAAATTGAATAAGTTCCCGAAGGTAGGCGTGTAGCAGCCACTCCAGGATGATAGTCGGATTTTAATATTAGGATAAAAGGAGACAAGTCAGTAAGTAAGTAGACAAGAAGAAAGGTCCAAAAGAAGGGACAAATAAAAATCCACTCTGAGTCCGATCCCATATGATAGAATTAATATAAAAGTTGAAATGATTTTAATACAAAGGTTTGAGAAAAATATAGAAATAATATATTTGAAATAATTTTTAAAGGAATTATTTAAAGGTAAAGAACCTATTTCGAAAGTTAAGTACATATTAATTTTTAAAAAAAATATACAAAATAAAATACCTATATTTTGTTTAATAAAAAGCTCTATCAAAATTAAAGAAATTCGAGAAATTAAAATTTTGCAAAATTTGAAATTTTAGTTAATGGGTTTTAATAAATAGTTAATTCCTTTGAAAAAATAGTAGAGCATATATAGCTCGTTTATTTTTCTAAGATGAAAAAAAAATTTAAGTTGTAAAATTCTTTTTAGGGGTGAACAATAGGAAGTGGTACAAGTTTTTAATGGGGTAAATAGTATGGGAAAGAAATTAAAAATCTAAAAAATAAAGAACTAGCCGAACGCACTCGATGGAGACAGTTAATTGGGATGAAAGTTATATAAATAGAAACAATATTATAAATATGTATAAAATAAAGTTAGTAATTAGAAATAACATTAGGAGATCATATTAAAAATAATGCTAGTAATCTAATTAGAAGAAACATAGGAAATTAAAGGCAAAGTGAAGGAAAATGGATATTTTTCGTATTTGAGCGCACTGATTGCATGTATCTTTTAAAAGCCTCTCTTATATACTTTTAAAACCTCCATTAAGCTTGAAAGTGGAAGTCGCATGGGTATTAGAAAAATAATAGGATGGAAGTTTTCCTTGTTTACTCCAGTTTTCAGTAAAAATTATAAAGGATGTTTTAAAATATATTGTAAAGTGCATTTTTGAAGAAAAAATGATTTGGTATAAAAATTGATTTTTTAGAATACAAAACTTAATGAATAGTTGAGCTAAAAATCCCAATTTTAGGAAGTAAAATCCTTGAGTTCAAAAGGGTTTTGAAAGGAAAGGAACTTTCTAAATTAAATTGCTAACATTTTATTTTGGATTGACGAACAAGCTTAATTCAAAAAAATTCCTAAATTATAGTCCAAAAGTTAAGACACGAAGTTATTTTGAATTTAATAAAAAGTTTCCAAGTTTATACTTTTGAAAATAAAAGTTTTGGAATTAAGTACTTTATAATTGTGAAGTTTTAATTTTAGAAGAAGTGGCAAAAAAACAAATCAAATTTTAATATGGAGTAGATATGGATGACTACCTAGGTAAGATGGGATAAAAGAAAAAAGGCTATGAAGAAATAGTGATGATTGCTCATAGAGTAGCAATAAGTAATCCCCATAGAGTGTAAGGAGTATTGGTGAGAACCTAGGAATGTTTTATTAGACATGTGTACATGCTATAAGAAGAACCCGCAAAGTAAGGTGAATGATATCAGGGTACACTTCTGCGAGTTGCAGAGTATGCTCACATGAAAGAACAAGGGTAAAGAAAGTAAATACCAAAAAATTTAGAATACTATCAAGAGAATTGGATTAAAAGAAGATAGTAATAAAGAGTAATGAGACGGCAAACACACATGGAGGACGCTGGTTGGCTCAGGATTATAGAGGGTGGGATGTAAGGTAGGAAAGTTATTTTGCCGAGCTAAATTTTTCTGGTAAGTTTTTTTAAATGTGCGTAGTGTGTATTCCTTAGCCCACTACAATGTGGAAATGCACAGTTTGGCATATAATTGGTGGTAATAGCTAAAAGAAATGAGTGGACCTTATTTACTAAAGCCAAAAAGAAAATTTGAGATATGTGGGTTATAGTAAAATGACAAGTAAGAAAGGTCCATTTAATTTAAATAAGAAGTGATTGGGTCACAACATCATTAATGTTAGTTGATGTTGAAGGGTGGCTTCCAGCAATTTTGCTTTTAGGTTTGTTGAGTTGTAAATATTAATTATTTATGTTGTATAAAATGCGTACGATATTATGAGAAATGTTAGGGAAACAGTATAAATAAGGAAATCTCATAAAGGACACTTAACTAATGCCAAGTAAATAAATAAAAGACTGAAAGTTCATAAAATAAATTAGGAAGTTTATTAAATTAGCTATTAAGAAAAGGTAAAGTTAAGTCCCAAAAAGTAATAAAATTTTGGGAGATAAATTTCAACGAGCGAAGAACAGGGAAATGTTGTTGTGAAACCATAGGACGCTATCCCGGCACCTTAAAAGCTGAAATTTATAAATGAACATGTATGCTAGGATGTGGTAGAAATTGAAAATTTTACCGTGTAGTAGGATATAGTCCACAATGGACATTATAGTATTGACTAAATCCCAACTTCATAGGATGTGGCAGAAATTGTTTTGACAAGAATATGTACTTTTGAAAGTTTTTTTTCAAAATTCACAATTTAGAGAGAAAATACTTTTACAAAAAATTTTGAAAAAAAATGGTGATGAAATCTTAAATTTTTCCAAGTTTAATTTAAAAAGATTTTGTGCAGAAAATGAGAAATTTTTTTGATTTTTGAAATGCCATAAGCTTAGTAAGGGAAGCAATCAATGGTTAGGAAGTAGGGATTTTTACTGTGTAGCCGAAGTGATAGTAAATAAGATATGGTTGGAGATAAGGTAAAAAGTTGTTTTAGCTATGAAATCTCTTTTTCCATATCTTGTCGATAGGAGAACCAAACTTGTTTTCAAATAACTGTATTTTAACATTTTAAAAATTTAAAATTGAATTCCCTAATGTGAAATGTACTTGGAAATGTTAGAAAAGGATTGGGGCAAAAAAGAAGTTCCAAGGTACAATGGTAAAGGATACATAAGAGAAGGAGAAAAATATGAAATTCTCTCTCTAAACCCTTTTTCCGACATAAGAATACAGGTTTAGAAAACTGGATTTTTCGAAAGTTTGAATGTTAGAAATTGCATGCTAGGATTTTGGTTGGTAATTATTGGATGCAAAATTGCTTGAACTATAATTCTATTTGTAGAAGTGTGGGAAAATTTGAACGCGAAAACAAAGATTTTGATTTTCAAAATTTGCATCATATTTTCAAAACTGTTTTAAAACATGCATTCATATAGAAGGCGCGGATTTCGAATTATTCTGCATACATACCATATATTTTGCGGTACACTGTGCACTTGTACACTATTGGTTGCAAAATTGATTGCACACTAACTAGTTAGTTAGTTTAGAATGGTTGCACAGTATGTTACATGATTTAGTCCTTGAGAAATTTTAAGGATGAAATTCTTTTAAGGGAGGAGAATGTAACACCCCGTAATTTTAATAATAATTAATTTAAAAGAAAACTATTTAGTAAATATTAATGCCGAAAATAGAATTTCTATAAACGTCAGAATTTGATGGCGAAACTTGCACCGGTGGGTTTGTGACGATTTTCTAATCAATTTTCATATATAAAGTTTTAGGATCAGAGTATAATAAAAGCTTATTAAAATTTAAATATTTTGGATCGTAAATAATTATATATGTATTTAAGAAAATAAAATAAATTAACATTAAGGTTGCTTAAGATTTAGGTAAATACTAACAAAGAATTAATTATCTCAAACGGGTGGAAAAGGAATTAAATTAACAAATGTTAACGACGTATATATTAATTTAACGAAACAATCAATTATTGGTCGACCCCTAATTTGGGTCGGTCGACCGGTTGGTATGTCGATTGTGAAATTTGACGTGGCCAAACAACCTGGATTTAATATAATTTAATCTAACGGATGACAATGGTTCGAACCACTATAAATTCGGGTCTAACCCCTCACTTTTCTTCTTGCATTTTCTAAAGCGACAACGAAGCTCTGCCATTTTCTTTTCTCCACAAATTCTTAATTCTAAATATAATTATAGTTTATACGTATATACAAGTGGAGAATAGCAGAGGATAATTGAGGTGAAGAAGAATAGGGTCAAATCAAATCGACAAAGCCAAAATATAATTATAAATCCAAATCCGAATTTAAATGAACTCCAAATCTCTTCTCAGATTTATAT
The DNA here is from genome assembly GCA_030737815.1 of Allium fistulosum. Taxonomy (NCBI): domain Eukaryota; kingdom Viridiplantae; phylum Streptophyta; class Magnoliopsida; order Asparagales; family Amaryllidaceae; genus Allium; species Allium fistulosum. Next base: position 882,041,018 of record CM060903.1, read on the forward strand.
TTCTGGTAGATATATTTATGCTTGTGGTAAATGTATTTAAATAGGGAGTCAGGATGGAATAATAGGGATTAGATTGGAAATTTGAAAAACTAAAAAGGTGAGTGAGAAATTATATATTTGTATATAATATTGGATTTATATCGTTGTAAATCTATTCCTATATGCCTAAATGTAAACTTGGAGTTGTATGCTAAAATTTTATACATGTAATGAATTTATAAATCATGCCTACATATTTTGTGATTGATAATTTAATTTTAATATTGCATGTATGTGAATTTGGAAAGTATTGGGCAGTAGTAGTCCTTGAATTTTATAAAATATGTGGTAGTTCCATATTTATAAATTTAAATGATTTATGCAATAAAAATGTAAATTAGAGTTATCATAATGAATCGTGGGGATTTAAAAAGTAGAATGTTGCAATGTAAATTTCTATAGATTATCAAGTTCAAATTCATAAATAAAAGTGTATCGTTTGAAATTACAAGGAATACGACTAAAAAGAGAGATGTATAAAATAAGGATATTTACCGTTTGTGTACTGAATATTTTGATAACTATGAAAAAGGTAATTCCTTGTAATTCCAAATGTAACACAAATTCTCCTTTTGGATAAGACATAATAATTTATAGTGTTAACCTTTCCTTATGAGAGAGATGTAATTCCAATACATTAAAATGTAGAAATCCATAAGGGTTAATTAAAGAATTGTAAATGTGATAATAATAATGGTTTAAGCGAAGAATTAGTACATATGCAATAGAGGCAAGACAAAAATCAACTAATAGCAATAAAAGGGTATGCAAGTAATAATTTAAATAAAAAGGGCATGGAAATTTCACTAATTAAGACAGGGTAGTAAGGGTTAAAAAGGAACAGAAATAGAAATTCGATAAGGCATGAAAAAGTAAATAGAAAAAGATATTTAGATCTTTTAACGAAAGCAGTAAATGACATTAAATTGATATTAATGGAATAAGAAGTAAACATCTGAAAAAATAAAAGAATATTGCTAACAGTTGAACGTTGGAGGTGTAATAATTAAACGGGTATGAATATATATATATATATATATATATATATATATATATATATATATATCTGTGTGTGTCATAGCCTCAAGTATGCATTTATGATGGGTGTGAATTATAAAATTTAGTAAATAACTTAGATCGGATGAGAATGACATAGCGTTAAAATGGTTGGTACGCGAGGTCAGTAGTGTTACACAACAGAAGTCTGCCCACCGCAAGGGGCTACCTGCAGTTGTGTATATATTGTACTAATGTGGGACATATCCAGTTGTAGGACCCATGGAGTTATATACGTTCGCATATATGTGAGGGATACCCAAGTAGAAAGTTCGCCTCTGTCAAAGTGTCAAAGGACAAGTGTAACAACCCGCCTTTTCGACTCTTAGAAATTGGTATTAATAAATCCACGGTATTCGCGTGTCAAATATCGAAGTGCAGGAAAGATAGATTGTTGGGGTGAAAGAAATAGAAGACAGAACAGAATCTCACATTGTGACGAGAAGATATATAATATATATAAGCTTTTTTACAAAAAGAAATCATCTTTATTATACACAACATTAGAGTACACTAACCTATTTTCAGCACTGGACAGTTATAACAGCTTGTCCTTACAATTGCTGATAAATACAAATAGAAATCAAGAACACCAAAATAGAGGGAAAATATAAGATATGTGAATACGTCTTGGAGAATCCAGCTCGTCACCTGAAAGCTCCAAAGTATCCAGCTAAATCTAGAAAATATGCTCGGGTTGACCCGAGCATTATTAGAAAACAATGCCCATGTCAATCTGGTAAAACCAGCATGAGAAACACAATGAATTGGATTCTTAATGTTTAAATAAACCTTTCAAACAAAAGGTAAGACCAAGCTCACATAAACACGAATGGGTTTTTACCTTACGATAACCAAAACATTCAGATCAGAAAATCCAGTGATATTATAATAATGTCTAAAGGGGAAAATAATAATAATCAAATAGTTGTGATGCTCGTGAGTGCACATCACAACAATACTAGGTATATAATCAAAAACTGATAACGCAAGTTCCCTAATTGTATAGATACCATGGAGGTGCCCTCAGTACTTTGAGAACAGTCTTCTTACACAAGGATTAAAGTTATCCTTCCGAAGCAACAATACATCCCTAGTGATGTACAATAGGAAATGCATAGCTGACCACATAAGATCAAATGCATCGCTCCATGCATGCATAACAACTGTAGGTAGCTCTAGAAAGAAGACGACTACACCCTCATGGGTTAGATAAACCCTGGCTATGCATCCTATCTCTGGTTTTAGTCATTAACACTGGTAAGGTTACATCCGGCATTCCATCTTACGCACCGCCATCTGAACAGATCGCGGAATCCCACAAAGATTCTCATACCCCAACGTGTCACGGAACCACACATGGATTCTCACATCTCAACGAAGATCTCGAAGTCACACATGGATTCCTATACCCCAACGGGTCCCGGAATTGCACATGGATTCCAATATCCAAAACATATCTCAAAATCACACATGGATTCCCACACCCCAATGGGTCTCGGAATCACACATGCATTCCAACATCCAAAACAGATCTTGAATCTCCTTCAAGCATAGAACCCGTATATGGTTTTGGAGTGGTTACAGTTTCGAGTCATCTCTAACAAGTACACTCCCTCGCTTACCGGATGTTCGAAAACCAATCGAATTTAGAAATGCTTGATACCGGTTCTTTTCGAAATAATCAGAGACAACACATAAGAGCGGAGATCACCCCTTAACTGCTTATGTGGATGGATCTCCTCATCATTTGTCCTAGAAGAACAAAATGAGTTTATACGTACAGAATAGCACCACTGCTGGTTACCATATAATCCCCGTGTTTCTCCTAGATATTTCTAGAGTAAAAATCCTTTGGTATTAAGTAGGGAAATATTTCCGTACAACCAAAATCAAGAAGGATTGGATATTTAGGCCAAGATTTGTTAGTCGGTTATTTAACTATCAAATAAAAAACAATCAAACATAAGTTACATTTCCCATAGAAAACCACTAAGCCTCTTAAAATTAATCTTTGATTAATTATATCTCTTTCCAAAATATCATATACTTATCTCACTGGTATAAGTATATTCACAAACCATTCCTTTCAAAATTTGGAAAACCATTTTCACATACTTATAAAATAATATAAAAGTATATTCACATAACATTTTAGAAAGATTTCTTATTTCAAAATCATATTAAAATGATCAAACCCAAATGTCATTAAAACTGAGATATTAATAACCCAAGACACTATTCCCCTTTTATAAATCTCTTTTATTTTATGAATATCTCCTTTATAAATCTCCACTTCTCTTTATAAACTTTCTTTCATGCATCTTTACGTTTATTCATAAAGCTCTACTTATAAATCTCCAAAATCATTTATGAAACTCCTTTTATAAATCTCAAATACCATTGAACCAAACTTCTATCCAATTTCCAAAATCTCTTTCCAAATTTTGAAATTCCTTTAATGAATTCTTTTCATTTAATAAAACACTTATATAAGTCTTTCAAGTTAAAATGATTCCTTTTTAAATAAACAGTTTATTATTTTTATACACCTTTTATAAAATAATTTATTATTTGAAACATCTTTAAATAAAAAAGCCATTATCTAAAAACATCTTAAAAAAAATTAATTATCTTTAAACCATTTTTAAATATCATTAAGTAACACTAAAAAAATGTAAAACATACTTAAATAACTTTAAATATTTATTAATACATTAATAAATTAACTTTTAAAACAATATTAACATAATAATGAATTAACTTTTAAACAATATTATTATAATGATAATAAAAATAAATAAATTTTAAAACAATATTATTATAATAATAAACTTCAATTCAATATTATTATCATAATAAATAAATAAACTTTTAAAATATTAATAATATAACAAATAACTTTGAAATAAAATAATCAACTTCAAAATATAAAATAAAATAATTAACTTTAAATAATTATTTAACTTTAATATAATAATTAAACTTAAAATAATAATTAACTTTAAAACAAGTTATTATAAATAACTTTAAATAGTATTAAAGTGTAAAATAACTCTAAACCATATTTAGAATGTAATTTAATAATTTTAAATAATATTAGAATATAAATAAGTTGGCTTAAAACATTGTTAATAAGATGATTAATATACAACACTTTACTAAAATAATAATTATATAAAACATTTATAGTTGTTTAAAATTTGAAGATGATTTATATCCATAACCTTTTTATATTCAAAAAGAGGCTTAGCGATCACAATTGTACTTAAACAAGCTACCATTCATTCAATTAAACTTTCCAAGTTAATTACTAATATTTACATAACCAACATCTATGTAAATAAATCAACAATTACCCGGCATGGGTTAACACCTCACTTAACTAATATTAGTAAAATTGGCATTTTATTTAACAACATATAAATAGATGTCCAAATTTATAAATAGCAGAACGATGATTTATTCTACTAAAAGGGTGCCAAATTAATCTAATTAGCAGAATAATGTTTTATTCCACTAAACAAGTGTCCAAATTACTTTATTCAATTTACTTTATAGTACCGTGTTTGTTTGGCCAAATAGATAACACTCAGGAAGTATAATTAATTAAATTACGTAATTATAAATATTATGCTCGACAATACTAACCCAAAGCAAAAATCCATCGGTTAATCAGATTTCGTATGGGGAAGTTAAACATTTTCAAAGTCAACGCATTTTAATTTACAAATTAAAATAACTTAATTTATAAAAGTTATTCTCACTCGATAAACACATGCAGAAGCCCAGCAAGTCCAAATACCAACCCCTATGGAGCTGCTACTTCCATACATACAACAATATAAATAGCTCAACTTCATACACATGCAACAGTGCTTGCTCCTCCCTCTTCATCTCCATCTTCATGCCAACATCTCCACCTCAATGCCTTGACTCCGTCCTGCCTGCACTTCATGACACCCACACGAACCTGCACACATTCACACGCATGTAATCATGCACAAGCCCTGCACCATCCACTCACGTTTCCATGCACATGCGTCGCCCTAGTTCAAAGTTCTTCATTGCCACCTCGTCCTTTGCAACCGCCTAACACTGCACAATAACCCGAGCTGCCCCTTTCCCACACCTGCTACTCACCTCCTCCATCTTCCCATGCATGAATGCATGTACTTCAGGAACACAGGACCAGCCAACCTCCCTTGTTGCTATTTTATCCACTTCAAGCTTGATAGTCTATCGCCACTCCAACAAATAGTGAACCTTCCCATTCTATTGAGGCACAAAGTCCCAAGATGCATCGTACAACATACCACGAGTGAATGAAGTATAAACAAGAAAAGAGTATTTTATTCATGAAGGAAGAGATGGTAAGATATGGGCATTTGTAAATGGAAAGAAAGTATGTGTTTTCATGATTTGCATGGAAGAAATAAAATATAAGTTATGTATACTTTTGTGTTCCATTTATTCATGCGATGTGTAAACATGAAGGACAATTAATTAACGCTAAGCCTATAAGCCTAATTAGAGCAAGGACATCCGCCAAAGAGACAAGATATGGCAAAGATACATGGAGTGTCTGAATGTGTTGAAAGTTTTATTTTAAAAATTTTGGGGTACTGTAACGACCCGCCATTTTGAACCATTCGCGTCCATTATAAGTGTATAGGTAGACACTCATGCCGGAGTTGAATTGCTCAAAATACCGCGTTGTTAATTTAAATTGGCAAAACTGAACATATACAGTAAATAAATAATCACAGATCACAGACACAGAGTAATAAATGCAGCGGAAATAAAAGAGATAGTAGTTCATGAAGCTACTATATAAAGGTATAAGTTACATCAGAGTTAAACCAGATACAACGAAAGAGTAATATGATACATCAGATACAAATCAGAATACATCACTGGAATCATCGGATACCGAAAGCAGAATAGATGGCTGGATCTTCAAGCAAAGCTCCAACTTCAAAGGTGAGTCTCGAATACTGGTACACTCAGTCTGACCCGAGCGTAAAGCAAAACACAAAACACTCGAGTCAGGATTAACATTCTTATATTAATAAATCCAACTCAAGTGAAATAGCAATTGAAATACAAGTAACTCAAAGGATGTTTGGAATAACCATCCTTTAAGGATCCGTTAAACTATCTACTATGTAGTAATGTACGCTAAGTAGATAATGTCTATTAGTAATATAAGAAGATATCAAAATAGCGTTAAGTCATGGCCCATTCCACCCTTAACACATTTTTATTCCCAAAAGCATATACAAGACCGTAGTTTCCCCAAAACCGGAAGTCACCAGAGGGCAATCCATATACTAAAGGTACAAATCAAAATCGTAGTGGTCGCGCATAAATGGAATACAAGTATGACAAGGCACATGAGGCTATACCCAAGGTAGTGATACTACCGTTCGCCTGATCCGGACTAGTGAGAACGCAACGCCGCAGCGCCCGCAACACCGTGAAACAACACTCCCAAAATCAAGGGTGCACCAATCGACAACAAGTATAAGTAGTTCGAAGAAGTGTGTCCACTTGAGGTATCAATCCTCCATTGGCCCGGCACAGCTCCTGTTTTAGTCATTTCCAATTTGACACAAGTGTCAAGGCTATCCATTATCGTTCTCTTTCTTCAGTCATCACGTACATCATTCCAACCACTTCATTCTGGATCAACACTCCGCGCATAGTTATTAAAGTGGTTTCGGTTCAGATAGAGAGTATATCCATTACCGATCCCGGTCTCTTTAATAACTTTCGTAATTATTACACCGATTGGTCGTTTATATATTTCAAAAACCAAATCAATTTCAATTTCAATTTCAATTCGTAAACCAGCATTTCATTTGTCTTTCTAAACCAATTTCCAATATTTACGTTTCAAAACTTCCAAGTTACCATTTCAAAATCTCATAATTCAATTTCCATCTTCATTTAAAACAATTCAAATATCAATTCAAGTTCGTATATAAGTTTCATTCCGAAAATCATTTAAATTAATTTAATTCAACATTCAAATCAATTTAAATTCATTTGTCGATTTCATTCAATATTCGTTAAGTTACTTTATCATTCGAAACAATTTCTATTAAATTTCCAATTCATTAAATCAATTATTCAATTCAACTTCATTATATCAAAACTTACAATTTTGAATTAAATTAAATTCATCAAATCAAATCCTTTAATTTTCAAGTCTTATATTAATTTCAATAAATCACATTTTATTTCTTGTTAAAGAAATTCAATTTCACTTATTTACTTACTTAAATAATTTTCCAAAACTTAATTAACAACGAAAACTCAATTTCAATTATTTACGAAGTAAATTCACTTATTCAAAAGTTCAATTTTCTTAATTAAAAATCCAATTCAATTTAATCATTAAATAATTCAATCTTATTTAATTATTAAATAATTCAAAACTTAATTATTAAATAATTTCAAAGTTTAATAATTTCGAACTTAATTATGATTTCAAACTTAATTATTAAATCATTTCAAACTTAATTCAATCATTTCTCAAATTAAACAACATTCTTTCACCAATTACATTGTAAATATTTTGTTTCAGATTATTAAATATTACAATTTCCTTTCATCAAAAATTCAAATTTCAACTTCATTTCAAAACCATAATATTTATTCAAATAAAATCTTCATTTTATTTTTAAATCAATTTATTGACCAATCGGGTGTTATTTAATTTTCAATCCTAGGTCAAAGTTCAATTTGGGTATTTATCATTTCAACCCGATTCCAATTCAATTCAAAATCAAAGCATAACAAAGGGAACTTGCAGTGTGATAACTGGGATGGTGTCAAAGTAAATAAACAAGCAATAACAACAATCAATAACAATCCAAAAATAAATTCAAATAATCCCGAAATAACCGTATTAATTCGCATTGTTATTTGTACGAATTAATATAATTATTTCTAGAATCTACACTATCATTTCATGTAGATTAAAGATTATTACACTAATATTAATACGGTTCTTCACTTGTCATTCGATTACGATTTCATCCATCATCAATTTAACAACATACATTCAGTGGTTCAAGATGTAATTAAACAAATCCTACGTGTCAATAAATTTAACAATTAAAGGGGTCATATTATACCAATGTCATTTAATCAAATTTAACATTTAACTATCCTATATCAATTTCAGTTGCATACTATTTATCATTTTAACATTAAAAATTTAACGTCCACTATAAACATCAACAATCAGTCAATTATCAGCCAAACTGTATTATCATCATCGCATAAATAATTAACAGATAATGGTGTCAGATGTCACAGGTGAACTGATATAGGCAATAACATATATAACAGTGTAATTAACTAACAGCAGCATATTTCAATTGTCGTTTCAATTGAAATCAAATTTAATAAATAAAAGAACGTTAATCGTGAGTGAGTGCTCACCTTTCGAGGCTAGAAAATTTTGACGATGAAATGAGCTATGAATCCGAACATGAAATTCTGAAGCAAAGTTATATAGGCACGAACTTGACGGTCAAATAGCTGACACAAGAATCGATGAGAGCAAATCAGAATCAATTTAATATAAATGGCATATATATATAATATTTTAAAATCAATAATTAAAAATTTTAAACTCAATTTTAAAATAACATATATATATCCCTTTTCAAAACCCAAGTTTATTTACAAGCTAATATATATAATTACTGTAAACATATATATTGTTGAAATGATAAAAAAAATACTTTATACTTCTTCATATAACATATACAACCACCGGAACATAAGTATAACTTAATAAATTATAGCTCATGTATGAAATCAAGCTTTACCTACATCAACCTATACGCATATATATATACAATATGTGACGACCCGACTTTCCATTTCCGGAAAATCGCATCGACAGTAAGAAAGAAAGGGGTGAGAAGTAGAAAAGAGAGGAAGAGAAAAGAAACAAACACAAATACTCACAGCGGAAACGAACAAAATATATTATATCACATAAATATTACATAGTATCATATACATCATCTATCAGAGTTACACAGATTACACATCACATACTAGACAGTTATAAACATCTGTCTAGTTATTACATCTCAACATAATACAGATCAATACAAAGATCAACACAGCGGAAACTACTAACTATATCTACAACGCTGAAGCCTCCTGCTCCATTGCTCCTCCACAATTCGTCAAGGCTAACCTGAATCCCTTGGCTACTCGTAAAAATTTGAGTACCCAAGAGTTTATAAAACAGAAATAAACAACTTGGGTCAGACATGGGTCTGGTGTGAGTAACAGGTTAAACTTGTTTAACTTCAAAACCTTTTTGAAAGAAAAGGTATCACGTAAGACTCCCCACCAATAAATATGGGTAAGTTTTTACCTTACGCTAACCAAAACATTTGATAGGAAATTCGATTGTATTATAATAGGTCTAGGGTTTTCAAATAAATATGAAATAGCCGAAATTGTTACATTCATTAAATTCCAGCATACATATGTATACAATCAAGTCCGTTATCACTTATTGGAAGTTGGATTTCCATACAATGGCAGGGCTACCGGGGTACCGCCCGTCACAGTACGTGGCCTAGATCACCGTACCGAGGATCACTCTCAATCCCCTGCAACACAAGGCCGGAACATCCCTTACTGGATAATTCCCGCACAAGATACCTCACGGTTGGGATCAGCAACCGCACACACTAAGCCGAAATAAGAAGGGACTTCTAGACAGAGGTAATCTTGTCCTACTTGGGTGCTACCCACTAACCTTGCTGCACCTCCCCTGTTTTAGCCATTCCCGGTTTGTGAGGCTTGAGGTCACGATTACCTTTAAATAGAACACATCTATCTTAGAATGCTCATCGTCCACCTGACGATGTGCTGAAAGCATTCAATCCATATAAGTTCGTTCCGGGTTCGAACGAAACCGAAGGCATTATCTCGTTACACTCGTTTTGGAATCACCCTCAGAGTTAACGACAATAACCCTTGCACTCTGAATCTTCATCTTCACTTGATATACGACCTATCGTTAATTTGGATCGATGTGGTATTCGGGTCTCCAGACCTGGAAATCCGGTATACGGAAACCCGATCCCGGTCTCATCGAAATCCAAAGACGTATCTTTTAAGGCCAAGTTGTTTTAAAGGTTAAAACAAATTCAATTCATTATCTTTATACACAAAGAAAGATAATTCACAACAGATAATCAACATTATCAGATAATCCATACAATTCAACTAACATCCATATCATACAGCATATATCTCATCAGAGATATCAATCAATGCCGAGTATTCAATACTATCACCCATTCATAAGTAATGATTTATATCATCTTAATTTAAATTGAATTAAATTAATTACTTCATTTTATAAATCCTTCTTACTTAACCATTAATTAATTACAATCAATTAATTAATTATCCTCTAATAATTCATTTCAATTAATCATCTTGATTAATTATCTTTTGATTACATTCAAGTAATTTATCTTTAATTAATTATTTAAATTAATTATCCTTAACCACTTATAGTAATTAACCTTTAATTACTTCATTAATTAATTAACTAAAATTAATTAACTTAATCAACTATAATTAATTACATTAATCCTTAATTAATTACATTGATTAATTACTTCATTTATTAATTATTACTTAATTAACCAATCTTAATTACATCATTAATTATATTAATTAATGATCCCTAATTACATTTTATTATTAATTACTCTAATTAAATTAATTACATTAAGTAATTAATCTTTAATTAAACAACATTTATTAATCACCTTGATTAATCTAAATCAGTAATTAACTACCTTTAATTACTTCCATTAACTAAATTAATTACTTCCTTAATTAATTCCTTAATTAATCCCTTGATTAATTATTCAAAGTAATTAAACTTAAATTACTTTCCTTAATACATAACCAATCAATTAATTACCTCAAGTAATTATCTATTATTTACTTCTTAAATAATCATACCTTAATAATTACATTAAGTAATTATTAAATCAACTCTTGATTATTCTAAATTAATTAAACTTAATTAATTAATTTAACTAAATCAAATTAACTTTAATTAATTACAATAAGTAATTAATTCTTAATTACTTCCAATAAGTAATTACATTTAAACAAATTCTATAATTGATTATCTTTAAATTAATTAATCTAATTAACTATTAAATTAATCTTATTAATTTATTATTTAATAATCCATAGTTAATGACTTCATTAACTACTATTTAATTACTTTTCTTAAGTAATTAACTTATACTAATTATTATTAATTCTAAATTAATAAATCTTAATAACCATTTTATTAATCTCTAATTACTAAATTAATTAAGTATTAATCCATAATTTAATTAATATTTAATTACTTATTAATTAATTCCTAACCATTAATTAATACTCTAATTTATAATCCTTAATTACAAATTAATTATTCTATTTAATTAATCTAAACCTTAATTAATTTAAATTAAATCCTTAAGTACTCAATTAATTAATCCAAATCATTAATTAATTAGATTATTTAAACCATTTTAATTACCCTAAAGTTTTAATGATTTTAACTTTAAGATAAAACATTTTCTTACCCATGGTTAAATTATCATTTTCAAATACATTTAAAATCATCCATTTCCAAATTTACTTTTTAAATTTCATTTTAAATTCTAGATTTAAAATGAATATAAATTTTGTCTTTAACAAAGTTTAGAACCAATTTAAAAACATTTAAATATAACTAACATTTAAACCTATTTTAAAACATTTAAATTTATAAAACTTATTTATTTCAAATCTTTAAGATTCAAAACCAACTTGAATCTATGTAGTTAAACTTTGATTTGAATTCTAGTTTAAAATTTATAATTTAAAACCAGTTTAAAGTTTAGAAACAGACAGTTTTGAAAAAACTGTCGACACAAAAGTACTCGAGTCCAACCTCATCTGCTTCGAGTCCCCACCCTAGTTTCCCCGAGTCTCCCTCGCAAAAACACTCAAAAGTCTCGAGTCCTTCCTGCCACTTGAGTCCAACCTTCCAGCTACACTACTTCGAGTCGCCTCTCCCATTTCTTCGAACATCACCCGGAATAATCACGAGAAGAACTCGAGTCGTACCCCTCTGTATCCAGATTCACCAGACATCAAATAGTGTGCACGTGCACGGCCAAGATCAACGCCTCCGGCCATCACCGCATCGACGAACAAGTCGAATATCACCTCCAGCTTCGATCCCATCCATCAGTTCCCCTCCGATCCCTCTCGAACTCGAACTCGACTAAATCAAAAACTGGAAACACTGGCTCGCGACCAACCACCCACCTGTCATCACCTCGCCTTCGTAAACCCATCCATCAGAACTCCTCCAACTCCGGTCATCGCTTCAACTACCTCAAAGCTTCAATTCCCCAAAGTATCATAAAGCTCGATCCATCCATGAAAACGAACGAAACGAAATCGTAGCCTAACTTAAAACTAGGTTAAAAAATAAAATCGAGAAAATCCAAACTCCACGATAGATTAACTACCCTTCAGCCATTTTTACCACACTCACTGACCCTACTTCTAACTCCATCAAGAACCCCGAACACCCCAGATGCATAGATCATCAGATATTGATCAAAAACCAAATTCCAGCAAAACCCCAAATACACATTCAATACTTCTTTATAAACTTGGATTTTTGTCTTAAAAATCTTTATTTTCAAAATGCATTCCAATTAGAATCCTGAAACAACAAACCAGGATGTTTGAATTTTTAACATTTTTGAAATTTTATCTGTAAATCAAATTTCCCAGTGAAGCTTTGCTTAAATTAACTTTAAATTATTTTTAAAATTTGACTCTTGTTAAAATTCACAACTTTTGTTTAGAAACTAATTTCTAAAATATATCATAGAAATAGGAATTGTTTTATGAATATATTTGGTCTGTAAGCTTGGAGGGTATTTCATTTGTCTGATATAATTCAGACATGCTCAAACAATACTCAACATTTCCTATGTATAATTATGTTCTAAATTTCCAAAATCATCATGCAAGCATTATTTCCAAACTTATATTACAGATCCACTTTAACCATATATCAATGCATCATACTTTAAAGAGGTTCCAGATAGCAGATTCAAACAGAGATTTAAATATTGGAACAGAGGTGCTTCAAGATTTTCAGACAAACACTCAAAAAAAGAAAAATTCACATGCACAGGCAATTCATCTCAGAAGTCATCTGAAAGCAACTTAAAATTACTTAGCATTTAAATTAAAAGTTTACTCACCTAATTAAAAAAAACAGAGCCTTCATTTTTCTGAAAACAGCCTTTGCTTTGATTAAATTTGAAAACTTGAGTTGCTTCCTTATTTTTGATTTAAGCTTGCATGCCTTTGAATTTGCTTTTAATTCCAGATTTGCTTGCTTTCAGGTTGAATCAAAGATTTCAGACAGAAGACTTTTGATTCCAGATTTGAGAATGATGTTTGCAGATTTGTAAATGAGTATGGTTTGTAGGCTTTTGATTTTCAGATTTGAGGAGTTTTGGATTACTGATCTGATTTGTTTTCAGATTTGTTTTTGAGAGAAGATTTTACAGGTTTTAATTTCTTAGTTTTAGAATTTGAGAATAGGAAAGAAATGAAGAGGAGGAAGAATAGGTTTGAACTGAAAAATGAGCAAACAGATTTTCTTCTAAATGAAATACTATTTTTAGTATGAATTTTTAAACAAAAGATTGCCACTTGTTAACTACAAGTGATCCTTAGCTTACAAATGTATTTTGCATGAATACATTATTTTACAAATGTAAAAACAAGAGATTTTATGTTTAAGCCCTTGTCTTAAAAGTAATTATGCTTTTATATATATATGTTTTAAAATCCAAAATATTTTAAATATCTATTCTTTAAAACTTTTTTAAATTCAAATTTTAATCGAAGAAAATCAATCAACTTGTATATATATATACATATATAACTACACATTAATTTGAAAATAACAATTTATCAAATCTTAATAATTTATAAAAGAAATTATCCCTTAATATAAATTACTTATTTTACTTATCTTACCAAATGAATTAATGTTTCTTTTGTAAAATTGTATTTTAAACTATATATATATATATACATTATTCAAATCATATTTAGCAAGCTATATTCAAAAATAAAATAAAACAAACCTTTTAGTTAATTCATTTCTATTTTAAACTTAATGCTAAAAATAAATTTAAACAATTAACATTTATCTTGAGTATTTAAAAACCATATAATTTATTTATTAAATAACTTTGAAAAGCTTTATATTAAATTAAATCATAAATCCCAAATTACCAAAATATGTTAGAATTTGAAAATTATGTTTTATTTGTTAAATTCCATCCAAAGCTTTTCTATTTACAATATATACAATTATATATACATTATAAATAGAAAACAATTTAATTAGCTTTTAAAAGATAAATATTTACCAATTAAATATTTATAAAAGAAGTTTATCAAACCAATTTAAATCTTTATTAACAAAGATTATTAAATCAATTTAATTTTTAAACAGATTATTAAATTGATTATTGCCCAAAATTTCCGGGATATTACATTCCTCCCCCCTTAAAATAATTTCGTCCCCGAAATTTAAACAAAGGTAATTTAATAATCTATTTAAGATTTTAATTTTAATTCACAAGCATATACTATCATCCATATGCTAGCAACCATAGCAACCAAATCATTCAATCAAACAATTCAACTATCTAGACTAAATTCTAGATAAAATTCCTCGAGTTCCCCAAGTATATATATACCGGGATACTCGCTCTACAAACAACCTAAACTACTAAGCTATAGATCTCCTACACATCTAGATCTACAGAACTAATCAGGCTATCAGACTATAGATGA
Source organism: Allium fistulosum (assembly GCA_030737815.1). Classification (NCBI taxonomy): domain Eukaryota; kingdom Viridiplantae; phylum Streptophyta; class Magnoliopsida; order Asparagales; family Amaryllidaceae; genus Allium; species Allium fistulosum. Next base: position 882,056,060 of record CM060903.1, read on the forward strand.
GTCTGACTCAACTACCAAACTTCCAAAACTGCAGATTCTACAACCAGAGATAGATCAAATACGTATTCCCTTAGAGATACGTAAAACTCAATGAATTCCAGTTATCCAAACTGACAATTCAACCAAGTAGACCAATTACTTATCCAAATCAGAACACCAACGAGATCCACACATAACTCTACTTCACAACTATCAGTAGATTCCAAACTTACTTCTCCCATCCAGAGATACACTCCAAACTGCTTTCGCTGCTCAACTCTGATCTACAAGCACAGACTGGACAACTCACTTCTAGAAATAAGGTTCACTGATCCATAAATAAAACTCAGATATTCCAGCAAAACTTGAGCTGCTTCACCAACTCCATCTCTAGGAAACATCCTTCCACTAGACTGAACCACCGGTATCACTCATGGAATCCAGTCGATAAGAAAACTCAACCTCCAGATGCGGACAAACTTCTGACTTCCCTGAAAACATCAGAAAAACTCTGACAACCCAAGAGAACACTCAGACAATCGCAAGTCACTTTTGCGATCGACCCAACCTATTTCCAAAGAAAAACTGTTCCTCTTTACCAATCAGAACAGCTTACACTTATTTATCCAATTTATCGAAGAAATGGATCCATTCTGCTGCTTCTGATCTTCACTTCCAGAAAAACTGCTCAGCTAGAAAACTTCTTGCCATCACAGAACAGTCCGAGTAGCACTGCTGACACTGATGCTCCTATCCAAAGCTCTTCGAGAAACTCGAACTCCAAACCAAAGCAGAAACACCATGCTGAATTCAGCGACAACACCGAAACAGACACACTTCCTTAATCTTGTTCCAAAGAAAACATCTTCAGGAACATCCATCGTCACTGTATCTCATCATACAGCTACTATTACCTGAGGTATCAAGGTACCATCACTCGCTTCTGTTCAATCGACAGATCCAACCTTACTCATCCAAACTTCAAAGATAAACTCCGAACCTTTAAAAGGTTTCCTTCAGAGATCGATGAAATCCTTTACCATAGCAAAGCTTACTCGAGACGGTATTAGGTCTACAGTCTCGACAGATACACTTCCAACCTCAACATTTAAATTCCAACCATTGGTAGTCGTGTTTCACACACCACTACCCCATCTACCTTTATAACCTATATTGGAAAACCCGAACAGGTAACCCAACAAATAGGTAGAAATATATATATATATTTAAAATGGTACTTTTTATATAGAAATTATTTCTGGGTAAAATTATTTCATTTACCTCTTTAAAACAATATTGTGTCAAATTGTTCTATACAAGTGTTTAGAGATCCCTATCAATGTTGTGGCGTCCCACACATTGACCAGAATCCATAAACTACTCAATAAACCAATCAACACAATATAAAACAATTTTATATTCACTAACAAATACGCGCTCATATCTATTAATACTCTCAAAATTCCCACCAGAGCCAAGGTTATCGCCAACCTAAGCTCTGATACCACGTGTGACGACCCGACTTTCCATTTCCGGAAAATCGCATCGACAGTAAGAAAGAAAGGGGTGAGAAGTAGAAAAGAGAGGAAGAGAAAAGAAACAAACACAAATACTCACAGCGGAAACGAACACAATATATTATATCACATAAATATTACATAGTATCATATACATCATCTATCAGAGTTACACAGATTACACATCACATACTAGACAGTTATAAACATCTGTCTAGTTATTACATCTCAACATAATACAGATCAATACAAAGATCAACACAGCGGAAACTACTAACTATATCTACAACGCTGAAGCCTCCTGCTCCATTGCTCCTCCACAATTCGTCAAGGCTAACCTGAATCCCTTGGCTACTCGTAAAAATTTGAGTACCCAAGAGTTTATAAAACAGAAATAAACAACTTGGGTCAGACATGGGTCTGGTGTGAGTAACAGGTTAAACTTGTTTAACTTCAAAACCTTTTTGAAAGAAAAGGTATCACGTAAGACTCCCCACCAATAAATATGGGTAAGTTTTTACCTTACGCTAACCAAAACATTTGATAGGAAATTCGATTGTATTATAATAGGTCTAGGGTTTTCAAATAAATATGAAATAGCCGAAATTGTTACATTCATTAAATTCCAGCATACATATGTATACAATCAAGTCCGTTATCACTTATTGGAAGTTGGATTTCCATACAATGGCAGGGCTACCGGGGTACCGCCCGTCACAGTACGTGGCCTAGATCACCGTACCGAGGATCACTCTCAATCCCTTGCAACACAAGGCCGGAACATCCCTTACTGGATAATTCCCGCACAAGATACCTCACGGTTGGGATCAGCAACCGCACACACTAAGCCGAAATAAGAAGGGACTTCTAGACAGAGGTAATCTTGTCCTACTTGGGTGCTACCCACTAACCTTGCTGCACCTCCCCTGTTTTAGCCATTCCCGGTTTGTGAGGCTTGAGGTCACGATTACCTTTAAATAGAACACATCTATCTTAGAATGCTCATCGTCCACCTGACGATGTGCTGAAAGCATTCAATCCATATAAGTTCGTTCCGGGTTCGAACGAAACCGAAGGCATTATCTCGTTACACTCGTTTTGGAATCACCCTCAGAGTTAACGACAATAACCCTTGCACTCTGAATCTTCATCTTCACTTGATATACGACCTATCGTTAATTTGGATCGATGTGGTATTCGGGTCTCCAGACCTGGAAATCCGGTATACGGAAACCCGATCCCGGTCTCATCGAAATCCAAAGACGTATCTTTTAAGGCCAAGTTGTTTTAAAGGTTAAAACAAATTCAATTCATTATCTTTATACACAAAGAAAGATAATTCACAACAGATAATCAACATTATCAGATAATCCATACAATTCAACTAACATCCATATCATACAGCATATATCTCATCAGAGATATCAATCAATGCCGAGTATTCAATACTATCACCCATTCATAAGTAATGATTTATATCATCTTAATTTAAATTGAATTAAATTAATTACTTCATTTTATAAATCCTTCTTACTTAACCATTAATTAATTACAATCAATTAATTAATTATCCTCTAATAATTCATTTCAATTAATCATCTTGATTAATTATCTTTTGATTACATTCAAGTAATTTATCTTTAATTAATTATTTAAATTAATTATCCTTAACCACTTATAGTAATTAACCTTTAATTACTTCATTAATTAATTAACTAAAATTAATTAACTTAATCAACTATAATTAATTACATTAATCCTTAATTAATTACATTGATTAATTACTTCATTTATTAATTATTACTTAATTAACCAATCTTAATTACATCATTAATTATATTAATTAATGATCCCTAATTACATTTTATTATTAATTACTCTAATTAAATTAATTACATTAAGTAATTAATCTTTAATTAAACAACATTTATTAATCACCTTGATTAATCTAAATCAGTAATTAACTACCTTTAATTACTTCCATTAACTAAATTAATTACTTCCTTAATTAATTCCTTAATTAATCCCTTGATTAATTATTCAAAGTAATTAAACTTAAATTACTTTCCTTAATACATAACCAATCAATTAATTACCTCAAGTAATTATCTATTATTTACTTCTTAAATAATCATACCTTAATAATTACATTAAGTAATTATTAAATCAACTCTTGATTATTCTAAATTAATTAAACTTAATTAATTAATTTAACTAAATCAAATTAACTTTAATTAATTACAATAAGTAATTAATTCTTAATTACTTCCAATAAGTAATTACATTTAAACAAATTCTATAATTGATTATCTTTAAATTAATTAATCTAATTAACTATTAAATTAATCTTATTAATTTATTATTTAATAATCCATAGTTAATGACTTCATTAACTACTATTTAATTACTTTTCTTAAGTAATTAACTTATACTAATTATTATTAATTCTAAATTAATAAATCTTAATAACCATTTTATTAATCTCTAATTACTAAATTAATTAAGTATTAATCCATAATTTAATTAATATTTAATTACTTATTAATTAATTCCTAACCATTAATTAATACTCTAATTTATAATCCTTAATTACAAATTAATTATTCTATTTAATTAATCTAAACCTTAATTAATTTAAATTAAATCCTTAAGTACTCAATTAATTAATCCAAATCATTAATTAATTAGATTATTTAAACCATTTTAATTACCCTAAAGTTTTAATGATTTTAACTTTAAGATAAAACATTTTCTTACCCATGGTTAAATTATCATTTTCAAATACATTTAAAATCATCCATTTCCAAATTTACTTTTTAAATTTCATTTTAAATTCTAGATTTAAAATGAATATAAATTTTGTCTTTAACAAAGTTTAGAACCAATTTAAAAACATTTAAATATAACTAACATTTAAACCTATTTTAAAACATTTAAATTTATAAAACTTATTTATTTCAAATCTTTAAGATTCAAAACCAACTTGAATCTATGTAGTTAAACTTTGATTTGAATTCTAGTTTAAAATTTATAATTTAAAACCAGTTTAAAGTTTAGAAACAGACAGTTTTGAAAAAACTGTCGACACAAAAGTACTCGAGTCCAACCTCATCTGCTTCGAGTCCCCACCCTAGTTTCCCCGAGTCTCCCTCGCAAAAACACTCAAAAGTCTCGAGTCCTTCCTGCCACTTGAGTCCAACCTTCCAGCTACACTACTTCGAGTCGCCTCTCCCATTTCTTCGAACATCACCCGGAATAATCACGAGAAGAACTCGAGTCGTACCCCTCTGTATCCAGATTCACCAGACATCAAATAGTGTGCACGTGCACGGCCAAGATCAACGCCTCCGGCCATCACCGCATCGACGAACAAGTCGAATATCACCTCCAGCTTCGATCCCATCCATCAGTTCCCCTCCGATCCCTCTCGAACTCGAACTCGACTAAATCAAAAACTGGAAACACTGTCTCGCGACCAACCACCCACCTGTCATCACCTCGCCTTCGCAAACCCATCCATCAGAACTCCTCCAACTCCGGTCATCGCTTCAACTACCTCAAAGCTTCAATTCCCCAAAGTATCATAAAGCTCGATCCATCCATGAAAACGAACGAAACGAAATCGTAGCCTAACTTAAAACTAGGTTAAAAAATAAAATCGAGAAAATCCAAACTCCACGATAGATTAACTACCCTTCAGCCATTTTTACCACACTCACTGACCCTACTTCTAACTCCATCAAGAACCCCGAACACCCCAGATGCATAGATCATCAGATATTGATCAAAAACCAAATTCCAGCAAAACCCCAAATACACATTCAATACTTCTTTATAAACTTGGATTTTTGTCTTAAAAATCTTTATTTTCAAAATGCATTCCAATTAGAATCCTGAAACAACAAACCAGGATGTTTGAATTTTTAACATTTTTGAAATTTTATCTGTAAATCAAATTTCCCAGTGAAGCTTTGCTTAAATTAACTTTAAATTATTTTTAAAATTTGACTCTTGTTAAAATTCACAACTTTTGTTTAGAAACTAATTTCTAAAATATATCATAGAAATAGGAATTGTTTTATGAATATATTTGGTCTGTAAGCTTGGAGGGTATTTCATTTGTCTGATATAATTCAGACATGCTCAAACAATACTCAACATTTCCTATGTATAATTATGTTCTAAATTTCCAAAATCATCATGCAAGCATTATTTCCAAACTTATATTACAGATCCACTTTAACCATATATCAATGCATCATACTTTAAAGAGGTTCCAGATAGCAGATTCAAACAGAGATTTAAATATTGGAACAGAGGTGCTTCAAGATTTTCAGACAAACACTCAAAAAAAGAAAAATTCACATGCACAGGCAATTCATCTCAGAAGTCATCTGAAAGCAACTTAAAATTACTTAGCATTTAAATTAAAAGTTTACTCACCTAATTAAAAAAAACAGAGCCTTCATTTTTCTGAAAACAGCCTTTGCTTTGATTAAATTTGAAAACTTGAGTTGCTTCCTTATTTTTGATTTAAGCTTGCATGCCTTTGAATTTGCTTTTAATTCCAGATTTGCTTGCTTTCAGGTTGAATCAAAGATTTCAGACAGAAGACTTTTGATTCCAGATTTGAGAATGATGTTTGCAGATTTGTAAATGAGTATGGCTTGTAGGCTTTTGATTTTCAGATTTGAGGAGTTTTGGATTACTGATCTGATTTGTTTTCAGATTTGTTTTTGAGAGAAGATTTTACAGGTTTTAATTTCTTAGTTTTAGAATTTGAGAATAGGAAAGAAATGAAGAGGAGGAAGAATAGGTTTGAACTGAAAAATGAGCAAACAGATTTTCTTCTAAATGAAATACTATTTTTAGTATGAATTTTTAAACAAAAGATTGCCACTTGTTAACTACAAGTGATCCTTAGCTTACAAATGTATTTTGCATGAATACATTATTTTACAAATGTAAAAACAAGAGATTTTATGTTTAAGCCCTTGTCTTAAAAGTAATTATGCTTTTATATATATATGTTTTAAAATCCAAAATATTTTAAATATCTATTCTTTAAAACTTTTTTAAATTCAAATTTTAATCGAAGAAAATCAATCAACTTGTATATATATATACATATATAACTACACATTAATTTGAAAATAACAATTTATCAAATCTTAATAATTTATAAAAGAAATTATCCCTTAATATAAATTACTTATTTTACTTATCTTACCAAATGAATTAATGTTTCTTTTGTAAAATTGTATTTTAAACTATATATATATATACATTATTCAAATCATATTTAGCAAGCTATATTCAAAAATAAAATAAAACAAACCTTTTAGTTAATTCATTTCTATTTTAAACTTAATGCTAAAAATAAATTTAAACAATTAACATTTATCTTGAGTATTTAAAAACCATATAATTTATTTATTAAATAACTTTGAAAAGCTTTATATTAAATTAAATCATAAATCCCAAATTACCAAAATATGTTAGAATTTGAAAATTATGTTTTATTTGTTAAATTCCATCCAAAGCTTTTCTATTTACAATATATACAATTATATATACATTATAAATAGAAAACAATTTAATTAGCTTTTAAAAGATAAATATTTACCAATTAAATATTTATAAAAGAAGTTTATCAAACCAATTTAAATCTTTATTAACAAAGATTATTAAATCAATTTAATTTTTAAACAGATTATTAAATTGATTATTGCCCAAAATTTCCGGGATATTACACAATATCTTTTTAAATTCATATATTAACAAAATCGAACTGTATACCACTGTAAATATATAATAGTATAACACTTGAAATTAACATATATAAAATGTAATTCATAACAGATAGTTTTAAACTTGTATAAACTTTCTTCTTTTTTTAGTTTTGAAAAGCAAACCCATATAAATCTAACAGTATAACAAACATATTATATCAAGTAGTATAAACTTACGTATGTGAACCGAGATATAATATCTAGTACTGACACATTATGAATTCATATAAACCAACTCCCATAAAGACTGACATATAATACAACTTACGTAACCTACATATAAATATAGACTAACACAAATCTAACTTATAAATAAGACCAAACCCGATATACATACCAATAAATTAAAATTAATCTTTTATTATAAACTCAACATAAACTTGATTTGTTATGATATATATAATTTAAATATTAACATTAAATAATACGTATATAAATAAATCAATATATCCATATGTATATATACAACAGTGTAAAATAACTCTACACTATACTCATAAAATAAACTATACTAACAGGTTTAGTAACTAATATTATATAACTAACAAATATAATTGTATACTGACCGGCTAGCTTGGAATGTACATACACGCACGAAGGGTGGAAAAATGAGTCGAGCAAATGAAGGGCACGGTGGCGAATGGAGGAGCTGCCGCTGTCGTTCTCAGGTTGGCACTGTTCGTGCGGTGAAGTAGTTTGGGGCTATCGCTCTTCTGCCACGTGGTGCTAGGGGAGAGGTGATGCGATGGTGGCGGAAAGTGGAGTTTTGATGGGAACGAGGTTGTTATGCGGGGAAAAGGTGAGGGTTGGTCAAGACAAAGGAAGGGGAAGGGAGCAGTTGTTGGAGGCTGATGTGGGATGGGGTAGTGGGGTCCGATGTGGGCTGCGCTGCTTTCAGAGGAGGAGTTCGGCGGAGCATGGAGAGTGGAAGGCTGGGTATGCTTAGGTGTTTGCGGGTTTGGCGAGGGTTTGGAAATGGTGGCAGAGGCGGCTGAGATGGACGGTGGGAAGCAAGGTCTGGAGATGGAAGATGGAGGTGATGGTCAGTTGGTGAAGTGGGGTGGACGGTGAAAGGAGAGGGAGAGGTACTTGATCTGGGAAGAATAGAAGGCAAACAATCTCAACCCATATATGTGATTCGTGTATTAGATATATATATATTTTCTTAAGTTTTAACATGAAACAGTGAAAAGATGAAATGAACAGTGGAATTTTGTATGGTATTGCTTTTCAGAACAAAGGAAATGAACCAAAGTAAAATGAACGGACCATCATGTAATAAATTAGCATAGGGAATAGTGAAGGTCCAAAACTGAGTTGTTGGGAATATAAATTTTTGGTAGCTATTCATTATCACGGTGGAAACGAATGGGCAAAGAATTTAAAGGAGTTGGAAAACAATCAACAATACCGGTATGGTGAACCGTTTTACATATCCGGTTGTGCAACGGACATCAAAACACAGAACTGAAAATACCACAGAGCTCAGCATGACGAGATGGTCAAAACGGTATACAGATATCTGTAGTATGATTAAATTATAAAAATTCGAAATTTTTTACCAGTGGAAAATGTAAGAAAAGCACTGAAAAATAAGATCGACGGAGCCAAAGATGTCCGAATTTGGAAAAACGACAAACTGACATCTTGCTCAGAAGATGATTTAGAATTTTTCTATGTAAAAATATTTTGGTTTTGAAAACGTTTTATTTTCAACGCTTTTTAACTGATTAAATTGAAGTGAATTTACGCGCGAAATAAACTTTCATATTTTCGGACGAAAATTTACCAGTTGCTATGTTTTACTAGACGTATTCCAAATATTAAATTTTTATTTCAAAATTTTATCGTTTAAAATTTCACAAAATTTCAACTAATTACGTTATTAAACAGTTGAAATTTTACGGGTCGTTACATTCTCCCCCACTCAAAACTTTTCGTCCCCGAAAAGGAACGAGGTAGGAGAATAGAAACAACCAGAAAGAAAACAGATTTGAAATACAAAATAACAATTAATTTAATCCATATAAATTCAAATTTAAATTTATTGATATTCGATAATTGATTAAATCCATTTGATTTCACTAAAATCAATCTCAACTATTTCTAAACTCATTGTCTTATTATCCAATTATCTTAAATTTACAATTTCTAAAACCATAAACTTGAATAGTCTTTTATCATAATCATATTTTCTTCAACAGTTTTAAATTCTTCTTTATTCCAAATTACTGTTAAATTTATTCTACTTAACATATCTAATCACATATATTTAACCCTTATAAATTAATTTAAACCATAAAAGTTTCGATTTAAATTAATTTACATCTATTAATTTCTTTTAAATTCACAGTATTTTCATAAGTTGATCAAATTTCAATTTATTAATTCTTTCAAAAGAATTTTTATTAATTCTTTCAAAACAATTTATTTCATTATTAACTGAGTTTACTTATTATCCTATCTAACTCTATTAACATCTTTATAATCCAAATTTAATGTATAACATTTATTATAAACACCCAAATTTTATTTATAAAATTATTTTACATTATATATTATCCAATTACATATTCAACTTCTGAATGATTTAGGTAAATTGTATTAGAATGCAGTTTGAACAATATACAAAGAAAATTTTCTCAATTCAATTATTCAAGTTTAAATATTTATTCCACATTTTGGTTTTATTTATAATTAAAATCATCCTTTAACAAAATTTTAAGAATTAGATTTTCGATTAACTTTAAACAATTTAGAGTTAATATCATATATTTATATCAATCAAATTAAATTTTAAAATAAGATACATATATATAAATCAAATTATACTGAAGAAATTCAAATCAAAAATATTTTTCAAAACAAAACCGTAGCAAAGCTACAGAATAGTATCTCCACTTCGAAACTCGAAAATGAATGTCGATGATGCGGCCGCCATCACCGAAATTATTTTCCAACGACAAAGGGAAGAGCACTGATTTCAACATTTTAAAATCCTTTGAAAATGATTTCTGTTCGAAAATACTTCCAATAATATATACTTTAAAGTTTTAAAACCAAAGTTCAAAATCACTGGAAACTAAATTCTCAAATTTCTGAATTAAATTCATTTCAAATTCCAAATCAATTTATAAACCATATTTATAAATTCATTTAGAACAATAAATGATAATCAAATATTATCATTTCAAAACAACCAATTTAATTAACTTATTAAATTCCAGAAAATTTTACTTATATTTTTACAATATAATCAAACAAATTTGAAAACAATATTGTGTCAGTTTGCTCTGCTCAAGTGTTTTGGAAATCCTATCGATAGCGTTGATCAGACGAATCGATCGAAAACCCAAATCAACATCAGCAACTCAAACAACACAATATAGAAAACATTTTTAATATAAATTTACAAATACACTTCCTCGCTCGACGATAAAAGAATGAATTCAAAGCAAGGATAGAGATTCAAATTTGATGGACTCAAATCAAAGAGAATTCTGATTCGAAAATAAGTTTGAAACAGAAGATAAGATAATTCAATTACCACAATCGGAAGATGGATGAGTTTATTTAATTCACGGGCAACCTTAACCGGGTCGTCCGTAACTTCAAGAATAAGATCGATGCAGGATTCCGAGGTAAATCAACACTCGATCTCAAGAGATAGAATTCAGGTATAGCAGGAGATAGATAGCATCGTAAACCGAGGATACAGAAATTTCCGGTAAATCAATGCCTATTATAAAGGAGTTTTTGCTCCTTTACGAATCATTCGAAGATTGGCGAGACCGCCGATAGTATAGATATCATTCAAAATGGAGTTATGGGGTGTTCCAGAATTGAAAGAAGACGAATAGTGAGGGACACGAATGAATTTCGGAACCGAGGAGAACGTTCCAAAAATTCAAAGGAATTTGAGTCAAAGGAAGAGATTGAAACTCGAATGAGAGTGATTCTGTAAATACATTTACCCTATATGTTGAGTTTTGCCTAGAGCTACCAAAGCTCTGATACCAACTGTAACGACCTGCCATTTTGAAACATTCGCGTCCATTATAAGTGTATAGGTAGACACTCATGCCGGAGTTGAATTGCTCAAAATACCGCGTTGTTAATTTAAATTGGCAAAACTGAACATATACAGTAAATAAATAATCACAGATCACAGACACAGAGTAATAAATGCAGCGGAAATAAATGAGATAGTAGTTCATGAAGCTACTATATAAAGGTATAAGTTACATCAAAGTTAAACCAGATACAACGGAAGAGTAATATGATACATCAGATACAAATCTGAATACATCACTGGAATCATCGGATACCGAAAGCAGAATAGATGGCTGGATCTTCAAGCAAAGCTCCAACTTCAAAGGTGAGTCTCGAATACTGGTACACTCAGTCTGACCCGAGCGTAAAGCAAAACACAAAACACTCGAGTCAGGATTAACATTCTTATATTAATAAATCCAACTCAAGTGAAATAGCAATTGAAATACAAGTAACTCAAAGGATGTTTGGAATAACCATCCTTTAAGGATCCGTTAAACTATCTACTATGTAGTAATGTACGCTAAGTAGATAATGTCTATTAGTAATATAAGAAGATATCAAAATAGCGTTAAGTCATGGCCCATTCCACCCTTAACACATTTTTATTCCCAAAAGCATATCCAAGACCGTAGTTTCCCCAAAACCGGAAGTCACCAGAGGGCAATCCATATACTAAAGGTACAAATCAAAATCGTAGTGGTCGCGCATAAATGGAATACAAGTATGACAAGGCACATGAGGCTATACCCAAGGTAGTGATACTACCGTTCGCCTGATCCGGACTGGTGAGAACGCAACGCCGCAGCGCCCGCAACACCGTGAAACAACACTCCCAAAATCAAGGGTGCACCAATCGACAACAAGTATAAGTAGTTCGAAGAAGTGTGTCCACTTGAGGTATCAATCCTCCATTGGCCCGGCACAGCTCCTGTTTTAGTCATTTCCAATTTGACACAAGTGTCAAGGCTATCCATTATCGTTCTCTTTCTTCAGTCATCACGTACATCATTCCAACCACTTCATTCTGGATCAACACTCCGCGCATAGTTATTAAAGTGGTTTCGGTTCAGATAGAGAGTATATCCATTACCGATCCCGGTCTCTTTAATAACTTTCGTAATTATTACACCGATTGGTCGTTTATATATTTCAAAAACCAAATCAATTTCAATTTCAATTCGTAAACCAGCATTTCATTTGTCTTTCTAAACCAATTTCCAATATTTACGTTTCAAAACTTCCAAGTTACCATTTCAAAATCTCATAATTCAATTTCCATCTTCATTTAAAACAATTCAAATATCAATTCAAGTTCGTATATAAGTTTCATTCCGAAAATCATTTAAATTAATTTAATTCAACATTCAAATCAATTTAAATTCATTTGTCGATTTCATTCAATATTCGTTAAGTTACTTTATCATTCGAAACAATTTCTATTAAATTTCCAATTCATTAAATCAATTATTCGATTCAACTTCATTATATCAAAACTTACAATTTTGAATTAAATTAAATTCATCAAATCAAATCCTTTAATTTTCAAGTCTTATATTAATTTCAATAAATCACATTTTATTTCTTGTTAAAGAAATTCAATTTCACTTATTTACTTACTTAAATAATTTTCCAAAACTTAATTAACAACGAAAACTCAATTTCAATTATTTACGAAGTAAATTCACTTATTCAAAAGTTCAATTTTCTTAATTAAAAATCCAATTCAATTTAATCATTAAATAATTCAATCTTATTTAATTATTAAATAATTCAAAACTTAATTATTAAATAATTTCAAAGTTTAATAATTTCGAACTTAATTATGATTTCAAACTTAATTATTAAATCATTTCAAACTTAATTCAATCATTTCTCAAATTAAACAACATTCTTTCACCGATTACATTGTAAATATTTTGTTTCAGATTATTAAATATTACAATTTCCTTTCATCAAAAATTCAAATTTCAACTTCATTTCAAAACCATAATATTTATTCAAATAAATTCTTCATTTTATTTTTAAATCAATTTATTGACCAATCGGGTTTTATTTAATTTTCTATCCTAGGTCAAAGTTCAATTTGGGTATTTATCATTTCAACCCGATTCCAATTCAATTCAAAATCAAAGCATAACAAAGGGAACTTGCAGTGTGATAACTGGGATAGTGTCAAAGTAAATAAACAAGCAATAACAACAATCAATAACAATCCAAAAATCAATTCAAATAATCCCGAAATAACCGTATTAATTCGCATTGTTATTTGTACGAATTAATATAATTATTTCTAGAATCTACACTATCATTTCATGTAGATTAAAGATTATTACACTAATATTAATACGGTTCTTCACTTGTCATTCGATTACGATTTCATCCATCATCAATTTAACAACATACATTCAGTGGTTCAAGATGTAATTAAACAAATCCTACGTGTCAATAAATTTAACAGTTAAAGGGGTCATATTATACCAATGTCATTTAATCAAATTTAACATTTAACTATCCTATATCAATTTCAATTGCATACTATTTATCATTTTAACATTAAAAATTTAACGTCCACTATAAACATCAACAATCAGTCAATTATCAGCCAAACTGTATTATCATCATCGCATAAATAATTAACAGATAATGGTGTCAGATGTCACAGGTGAACTGATATAGGCAATAACATATATAAAAGTGTAATTAACTAACAGCAGCATATTTCAATTGTCGTTTCAATTGAAATCAAATTTAATAAATAAAAGAACGTTAATCGTGAGTGAGTGCTCACCTTTCGAGGCTAGAAAATTTTGACGATGAAATGAGCTATGAATCCGAACACGAAATTCCGAAGCAAAGTTATATAGGCACGAACTTGACGGTCAAATAGCTGACACAAGAATCGATGAGAGCAAATCAGAATCAATTTAATATAAATGGCATATATATATATAATATTTTAAAATCAATAATTAAAAATTTTAAACTCAATTTTAAAATAACATATATATATCCCTTTTCAAAACCCAAGTTTATTTACAAGCTAATATATATAATTACTGTAAACATATATATTGTTGAAATGATAAAAAAAAATACTTTATACTTCTTCATATAACATATACAACCACCGGAACATAAGTATAACTTAATAAATTATAGCTCATGTATGAAATCAAGCTTTACCTACATCAACCTATACGCATATATATATACAATATCTTTTGAAATTCATATATTAACAAAATCGAACTGTATACCACTGTAAATATATAATAGTATAACACTTGAAATTAACATATATAAAATGTAATTCATAACAGATAGTTTTAAACTTGTATAAACTTTCTTCTTTTTTTTTTAGTTTTGAAAAGCAAACCCATATAAATCTAATAGTATAACAAACATATTATATCAAGTAGTATAAACTTACGTATGTGAACCGAGATATAATATCTAGTACTGACACATTATGAATTCATATAAACCAACTCCCATAAAGACTGACATATAATACAACTTACGTAACCTACATATAAATATAGACTAACACAAATCTAACTTATAAATAAGACCAAACCCGATATACATACCAATAAATTAAAATTAATCTTTTATTATAAACTCAACATAAACTTGATTTGTTATGATATATATAATTTAAATATTAACATTAAATAATACGTATATAAATAAATCAATATATCCATATGTATATATACAACAGTGTAAAATAACTCTACACTATACTCATATAATAAACTATACTAACAGGTTTAGTAACTAATATTATATAACTAACAAATATAATTGTATACTGACCGGCTAGCTTGGAATGTACATACACGCACGAAGGGTGGAAAAATGAGTCGAGCAAATGAAGGGCACGGTGGCGAATGGAGGAGCTGCCGCTGTCGTTCTCAGGTTGGCACTGTTCGTGCGGTGAAGTAGTTTGGGGCTGTCGCTCTTCTGCCACGTGGTGCTAGGGGAGAGGTGATGCGATGGTGGCGGAAAGTGGAGTTTTGATGGGAACGAGGTTGTTATGCGGGGAAAAGGTGAGGGTTGGTCAAGACAAAGGAAGGGGAAGGGAGCAGTTGTTGGAGGCTGATGTGGGATGGGGTAGTGGGGTTCGATGTGGGCTGCGCTGCTTTCAGAGGAGGAGTTCGGCGGAGCATGGAGAGTGGAAGGCTGGGTATGCTTAGGTGTTTGCGGGTTTGGCGAGGGTTTGGAAATGGTGGCAGAGGCGGCTGAGATGGACGGTGGGAAGCAAGGTCTGGAGATGGAAGATGGAGGTGATGGCCAGTTGGTGAAGTGGGGTGGACGGTGAAAGGAGAGGGAGAGGTACTTGATCTGGGAAGAATAGAAGGCAAACAATCTCAACCCATATATGTGATTCGTGTATTAGATATATATATTTTCTTAAGTTTTAACATGAAACAGTGAAAAGATGAAATGAACAGTGGAATTTTGTATGGTATTGCTTTTCAGAACAAAGGAAATGAACCAAAGTAAAATGAACGGACCATCATGTAATAAATTAGCATAGGGAATAGTGAAGGTCCAAAACTGAGTTGTTGGGAATATAAATTTTTGGTAGCTATTCATTATCACGGTGGAAACGAATGGGCAAAGAATTTAAAGGAGTTGGAAAACAATCAACAATACCGGTATGGTGAACCGTTTTACATATCCGGTTGTGCAACGGACATCAAAACACAGAACTGAAAATACCACAGAGCTCAGCACGACGAGATGGTCAAAACGGTATACAGATATCTGTAGTATGATTAAATTATAAAAATTCGAAATTTTTTACCAGTGGAAAATGCAAGAAAAGCACTGAAAAATTTGATCGACGGAGCCAAAGATGTCCGAATTTGGAAAAACGACAAACTGACATCTTGCTCAGAAGATGATTTAGAATTTTTCTATGTAAAAATATTTTGGTTTTGAAAACGTTTTATTTTCAACGCTTTTTAACTGATTAAATTGAAGTGAATTTACGCGCGAAATAAACTTTCATATTTTCGGATGAAAATTTACCAGTTGCTATGTTTTACTAGACGTATTCCAAATATTAAATTTTTATTTCAAAATTTTATCGTTTAAAATTTCACAAAATTTCAACTAATTACGTTATTAAACAGTTGAAATTTTACGGGTCGTTACAGGTACGATGCTACACAATATCTCGTTCGCGTACAAGCCGCGAACGACAAAAATAAAAACACGATCATGCACAACAATGTGACACACCACAAAATAACAATAAAATACATTGGTTATCTTATTCTATAAAGTTTCCAAAGTACTGACATTTTGCCACAGAATACATCAAACTAAAATTTAATTATTTTGAAATTAAAAATTATGGAAAAATCATATAAATTAAATTAAAAATACATCACCAAAAATCGAACAATTATTTGAAACATAGATTTCATTATATTTTTGAAAATCCCAAATTAAATATTTAAAACTAATTAAATATTCCTAAAATCAAAATGATAAAATTCCGGGTCGTTACACTCTCCCCCCTTAAAAAGAATTTCATCCTCGAAATTTCACCACATGAACACCCAATACTATTCATAAGTCTGTGTGATCTTTATAGATCATTCATATACAAAATCTGATTCGGTCACTACAAGTACATAACTTAACATCCAACTAGTGCGGACTCCGATCAGACTTCTTAATTAGAAACCTCTATAGCCATATACTATGATAGAAAATCTTGGTTCGATATCAAGAACCTTTACCCAGTAATCGTCGTCAAAAATCGAGTGATAGATCCTCATTTAGAACGGTGTGAAACATATCAAATCATGTACTCGAACCTTATGTCAAAACTATATGAAAAGGAGAAATGATCTACATTCAACTTATGCACTTATATTATTAGTTCTCGCTAATACCAATTCAATTTTCACTAAATTATTTCTGAAAACATTTTCCTAAAACAACATAAGTTTTACAAAACTTAAATAATACCTTATTATATCCTAAGGGCGTATAAAACAGTTTGATTCAAATTTTCTATTTTGAACTCAACTTGAGAATTAAATACCCAGTTTTTATTTCAAATCTCTTTTTGAAACAATACTATATATTTCAATCAATAAAAATATATTAATAGACCGAGTAACTCAAAAATGATACTGGGAACTGGTACTACCACTAGTATCATACATCCTCTTAACAAGAAGGGTAATACTTCAGAGAGGTGCTTACCATCTGAACACATCTCTTATCTCTTTTTAGTTATTTTCGAGCCACTCAAACTAGTTAATTTAAAACATTTTTCTTCATTTTCAAATCCATTTTGGAACAACACTATATATATTTCCAAGTAAATAGTTTTAACCAAAATATCTATTTTTAACTTGCTTTGGGCTCGTTCGGATTCGAACTCGTCTTGAGCGTACAATGTCAAAGAGAATAATTTACTAAGTGCACTACAATGTTCGCCTAGGCAAACATTCGATCGTCACTTAGAAGATTATTCAGATCATCACAAAACAAATCATGACTCATTCCTCAAACCAATCCAAAGAAAACACGCTTTTCTTTTAAAATATTCTTTTCAAAAGTATTTATACTTAAGAATACTTTTAAGTAAACCATTTTTACCATTTTCAAAAACATTTATACTCTAAAATTCTTTCAAGTAGAACTATTTATTTCTTTTTTCCATAGATCATTTGAAATAATAATGTACATATTTCCTTTTTTTGTAAATCAAAACATTCTTTTGGGATCAAATCAAAATCTGTTTTATCAAAACAATATATAGCAAATTTCAATGGTAGCATTTCCCTACTTGAAGACTCGAAAATGAACACCGATGATGGTGTAGTCATCATCGAAATTATTTTCCAGCAACAAAAATGAGTTCAGTGCATTCTATTTCCTTAAAATCCCTTAAAAAAATTCTATTCAAAAATACCTTTAAATAATACTATTATATATTTTTCCCAAGACCTCGAAAACAATTTCCAAAAGCACCAGGATTTAAATTCTCCAAAAATCCTTTTACTTATAAAGCAATTTTTATAATTAATTTTTATAAAAATCAGCTCCTTATACAAATCATTTTTCAAGTATTTATCTCAAAAATATTCTAGTTTTCTTTTATAAACCTCTTTTATTAAAACTCAATTTTATAAAATCAACTTTTATATAAAATCATTTCTAGAATATTTATTTTAAAATATTCTAAATTTCTTTTAATATACAACCTTTATTAAAACCAAATTTTAACCCCACATTATCAATGAATACCTTATAGTAAAATTGTGAAACTAAATTCACAAGGTGCTCTTTTCAATGTTCCCAAAATTCTTATCTTCTCAACCCAAATTGTAACGACCACGACTTTCTCTCCATAGAAAGTCGTATCGCTACAGTGGTATCAGAGTATAGGTTGAGCGAATGCCTAAGCTTTTGGTTAAGTGAACATCATAGAACTAGGTTGAGTGAATACCTAGGTTCGGAAGGGTTGTTCATTAGAGATAGGATCTGTAGCCACCTATTTTAGTTTGAGTGTATATATATATATATATACGAGAGCGCGTATTTGTTAGTTATGTAAAATGGTTTTATATTGTGTTAATTGATCGGTTGGGTGGTATATGGATTCTGGTCAATACGAGTAGCTACCGTTATTGATAGGGATCTCTAAACACTTGAACCAGGCCAACGGACACAATATTGTTTTAAAAGGGAAGGTGAAATAATTTTACCCAGATATATTTTCTATATATAAAAAGTATCATTTTAAAAGTATATGGTACTTGTGATGATTGGTTGAGATGATAATAATTTATCATCTAGGATTTAGTGGTCTTAGTTGTCAACCAGTAAACTCTCTAGACAGGGATGACCTTACTCTCAGTGGGTGCTACCCACGAAGCCTTGCTGCACCTCCCCTGTTTTAGCCATTCCCGGTTGATGAGGCTTGAGGTCACGATTTACCTTTAAATCAGAACACATCACTTAGAATGCTCATCGTCCACCTGACGATGTTCTGAAAGCATTCAATCCATACAAGTTCGTTCCGGGTTCGAACGAAACCGAAGGCATTATCTCGTTACACTCGTTTTGGAATCACCCTCAGAGTTAACGACAATAACCCTTGCACTTTGAATCTTCATCTTCACTTGAGATTCACGACCTATCGTTAATTTGGATCGATGTGGTATTCGGGTCTCCAGACCTGGAATTCCGGTATACGGAAACCCGATCCCGGTCTCATCGAAATCCAAAACGTATCTTTTAAGGCCAAGTTGTTTTAAGGTTAAAACAATTCATTTCAGTTATCTATACTACACGGATAGATAATTCACAACAGATAATCTACATTATCACAAACAGATAATCCATATTATCATTTCAATTTAACCAAAGCATCCATATCATAGATCAGCACATCTCTTATCAGAGATAACAACAATGCAAAGCATTCTATATTATTCATCCATCCCTAAGTAATGATTTATATCATTTCTAATTAATTTAAAGTGAATTAAATTAATTACCTCATTTTATAAATCCTTCTTACTTAATCATTAATTAAACCAATTAATTAGTCATATTTAAGTATCATCTTAATTAATCAATCCTGATTAATTATACTTTAATTACCTTAAGTAATTAACTCTTAATTAATTTCACAAATTAATTAACTTAAACCATTCAGTAATTCATCTTTAATTACTTCATCTATTAATTAGTTTAAATAATTAAATCGATTTGATAATCTTTGATAATAAAATTTGAATTGGTTTAATAATCTAATTAAATAAATATTTAATTAATGAATTTTATCTTTTAAAAACTAATAAAATGATTTCTATTTATAATATGTATATATATGTGTGTATATTGTAAGTAGATAAGCTTTGGTTTGAAATACAATTTACATATGATATGTTAATTCATTTAATAATAATAGAAATTTATAATCTCTTTTATAAATTATTTTTAAATTGATAAATGTGTTATTTTCAAACAATATTAATAGTGTATTGTTTTTAAATAAATAGATTTTAATGTAAATAAGATTTGTTTTTTTCAATTTAAATGTGTTGTTTTAAATTGACTTTAAATTGGATTTTAAATATAATTTGAATTTGAATTTAGATTTAATTTTGAATTCAAAAAGAGGTAATATTCAAATAGTTTGGATTTCAAAATATATGTAAACTTTTATTTATAATAATTAGTTTTATTTCTTTATAATTAATATATATAGATATGGCTCGGGTAAGTTGAATAGTTACAAGATTTTAAAACCAATTTATTTAATTTAAAAATTCTTTTAAACTATACTTTAAACATTTAAAGATGTTTAAATATTAAAATAAAAACTTATTTATTTTTACAACTGGGATTTAAGTTTAAATTTCTGTTTTCAAATTTTAAATCAATTTTAAAATTTAAAAACACACAGGCTTTAAAACCTGTAACTATTTCTTTTATTTCGGCTTAGTGGTGCAGTTGGCGACGGCCATCTGTGGGGTGATTTTATTCGGAATTATCCAGTAAGGGATGGTTCCGGCTTTGTGTTGCAGGGGATTGGGAGTGATCCTCGGTACGGTGATCTAGGCCCCGTACTATGATGAGCGATACCCCGGTAGCTCTGCCATTGTATGGAAATCCAAATTCCAATAAGTGATAACGGACTTGATTGTATACTTATGTATGCTGGAATTTAATAATGTAACAATTTCGGCTATTTCATATTTATTTGAAAACATTAGACCCTATCATAATACAATCGAATTTCCTATCAATGTTTTGGTTAGCGTAAGGTAAAAACTTACCCATGTTTATTTGTGGGGAGTCTTACGTGATACTTTTTCTTTCAAAAGGTTTTGAAGTTAAACAAGTTTAACCTGTTACTCACACCAGACCCATGTCTGACCCAAGTTGTTTATTTCTGTTTTATAAACTCTTGGGTACTCAAATTTTTACGAGTAGCCAAGGGATTCAGGTTTAGCTTTGACGAATTGTGGAGGAGCAATGGAGCAGGAGGCTTCGGCGTTCGTAGATATAGTATTCCGCTGTGTTGATATCTGTGTTAGAGTCTTGTATTGTATTTGAGTTGTAATATCTAGACAGATGTTTATAACTGTCTAGTATGTGTTGTATAGTTGTGTAAACTCTGATAAGTGTTTTATACTATGTAATAGTTTCTTTATGTTATTAATATAATTTATTCATTCCGCTGTAAGATCGTTGTTGTTGTTTCTTCTTTCTTCTCTTCTTTTCTATTTTCTACCCCTTTCTTTCTTATTAATGATGCGTCATTCTGTGGAATGAGTGGCGGGTCGTTACACAAATTTCAAAAAGGAAGATTCAAGATAGATCAACAAACAATAGTCAATGCTCAGAACAAGACGAGCATGACTAATCAAATCATAAATGATAAAAATCATTCCTTAACATCCAAACACATCAAAAATAACTATATTAAATTTTTTTTAAAT
The DNA here is from genome assembly GCA_030737815.1 of Allium fistulosum. NCBI lineage: Eukaryota > Viridiplantae > Streptophyta > Magnoliopsida > Asparagales > Amaryllidaceae > Allium > Allium fistulosum. The sequence continues at coordinate 882,077,894 of CM060903.1, forward strand.
TATTCTTTATATATATATATATTCCTAGGTAAAATTATTTCATTTAACCATTTTGAAACAATACCGTGTCGGTTTGGCCTTGTTCAAGTGTTGCGGAATCCCTATCGATAACGTTGGCCAGATGCATCAACCGGAACCCAAAATTTAGATCTAACAGATCAAACAACACAATATAAAACATTTTTATCAAAATAACAAATACACGCTCTTATACATATATACAAACGCACAACTTATGTTAGGGTGTTACTAACCCTATCACTAATGAGTTTACCCCACCAAGGCCTAGGTGTTCGCTCAACCTAAGCTCTGATACTATGTGTAACAACAACGCCTTTTTGACTCTTTGAAATCGACATTAATACATCCACGCTATTCACATGCCGAATATCCAAGTGTCAGAAAGACGGATTGTTAGGGTGAAAGAAATAGAAGACAGAATAGAATCTCACATCGTGATGAGAAGATATATAATATATACAAGATTTTTACAAAAATAATTTATCTTTATTATATGCAACATTAGACTACACTAATCTATTTTCAACACTGGATAGTTATAATAGCCTGTCCTTACAATTGCTGACAAATACAGACAGAAATCAAGAACAACAAAACTGTAGGAAAATATAAGATATGTGAATACATCTTGGAGAATCCAGCTCTTCCCCTGAAAGCTCCAAAATATCCAGCTAAATTTGAAAAATATGCTCGGGCTGACCCGAGCATTATTGGAAAATAACGCCCTGGTCAGTCTTGTAAAACCAGTATGAGAAACACAATCAATTGGATTCTTAATGCTTAAATAAACCTTTCAAAACAAAGGTATTTTGTATGTCCACGCCGCACATAAACACATATTTTACCTTACGATAACCAAAACAATTATATCAGAAAATCCAGTGATATTATAATAATGTCTAAGGGTGAAAACAACAATAATCAAGTAGTTGTGATGCTCGTAAGCGTACATCACAACAATACTAGGGAAAATAATCAAAAACCGATAAGGTGCGATCGCTAATTGTGTAGGATTCCATGGAGGTGCCCTTAGTAGTTAGTACTTCGAGAATGGTCCTCTTACACAAGGATCAAAGTTATCCTTCCGAAGCAACAATATATCCCTAGTGATGTACAATAGGAAATACATAGTTGGTCACGTAAGGCCGAATGCACCGCTCCATGCATGCATAATAACTATAGGTAACTCTAGAAAGGAGACGACTACACCCTCATGGGTTAGCTAAACCCCTGGCTATGCATCCTATCTCTGGTTTTAGTCATTACTATTAGTGAGGCTATGTCCGACATTCCAGCTCACGCACCGCCATCTGAACAGATCTCGGAATCCCACATGGATCCCATACCACAACAGGTCTCGGAATAACACATAGATTCCCACATCTCAACAAAGATCTTGAAATCACACATGGATTCCCATACCCCAACGGGTCTCGGAATCACACATGGATTCCAACATCCAAACAGATCTCGAAATCACACATGGATTCTCACACCCCAACGGTCTCAGAATCACACATGCATCCAACATTTAAAATAGATCTCGAATCTCCTCCAAGCATAGAACCCATGTATGCTTTTGAAGTGTTTATGGTTTTGAGTCATCTCTTACAAGTACACTTCCCCGCTTAACGGATGTTCCAAAACCAATCGATCGATTTTCGGAATGCTCAATACCGGTTCTTTTGGAAATAATCAGACAATACATAAGAGCGGGGATCACCCCCTAACCGTTTATGTGGACGAATATCCTCATCATTTGTCCTCGAAGAACAAAATGAGTCTATAGTACAATATAGCACCATTGACGGTAACTGTACCATATAATCCTCGTGTTTCTCTTAGATATTTCCAAAGTTAAAATCCTTCGGTGTTAAGTAGGGAAATATTTTTATACCACTAAATTTTTAGAAGGGTTACATATTTAGGCCAAGATTTGTTACTCGGTTATTTAACTATCAAATAAACAAACATTCAAACAGAAGTTACATTTCCCACAAAAACCACTAAGCCTTTTAAAATTAATCTTTGATTAATTAAATCTCTTTCCAAAATATTTACCAAAATAGTCATATACTTATCTCATATGTATAAGTATATTCACAAACCATTCCTTTCAAAACATAGAAAACCTTTTTCGCATACTTATAAAATAATATATAAGTATATTCACATAACATTTAAGAAAGATTTCTTATTTCAGAGTCATATTAAAATGATCCAACCCAAATGTCGTTAAAACTGAGATATTAAAAACCCAAGACACTATTCCCTTTTTATAAATCTCTTTTATTTTATGAATATCTCCTTTATAAATCTCCAATTCTCTTTATAAACTTTCTTTCATACATCTTAAAGTTTATTTATAAAACTCTATTTAAAAATCTCCAAAATCATTTATAAAACTCCTTTTATAAATATCAAATACCATTAAACCAAACTTCTATCCAATTTTAAAATTCTCTTTCCAAATTTTGAAATTCCTTTAATGAATTCTTTTCATTTAATAAAACCCTTATATAAGTCTTTCCATTTAAAATGATTCCTTTTTAAATAAACAGTTTATTATTTTTAAACACCTTTTACAAAACAATTTAATATTTAAAACATCTTTAAATAAAACGAATTATTATGTAAAAACATCTTAAATAAATAATTAATTATCTTTGAACCATATTTAAATATCACTAAGTAACTTTAAAAAAATATATAAAAATATACTTAAATAACCTTAAACATTTATTAATATGTTAATAAATTAACTTTTAAAACAATATTAACATAATAATGAATTAACTTTTAAAAAATACTAATATAATAATAATAATAATAAATAAACTTTAAAATAATATTATTATAATAATAAACTTTAAATCAATATTATTATCATAATAAATAAATAAACTTTTGAAATATTAATAATAAAAAATAAGTTTGAAATAAAATAATCAACGTTAAAATATAAAATAAAATAATTAACTTTAAAAAAATTATTTAAGTTTAATATAATAATTCAATTTAAATTAATAATTATCTTTAAAATAATTTATTATAAATAACTTTAAATTATATTAAGGTTATTTAAGTATATTTTTATATATTTTTTTAAAGTACTTAATGAACAATATTATTATAATAATAAACTTTAAATCAATATTATTATCATAATAAATAAATAAAATTTTAAAATATAAATAATAAAACAAATAAGTTTGGAATAAAATAATCAACGTTAAAATATAAAATAAAATAATTAACTTTAAATAATTATTTAAGTTTAATATAATAATTCAATTTAAAATAATAATTTTCTTTAAAACAATTTATTATAAATAACTTTAAATTATATTAAAGTATAAAATAACTCTAAACCATATTTTGAACGTAATTTAATAATTTTAAACAATTTTTGGAATATAAATAAGTTGACTTAAATTATTGTTATTAAAATAATTAATATATAAAACACTTTACTAAAACAATAATTATATAAAACATTTATAACTGTTTAAAATTTGAAGATGATTTAAATCCATAGCCTTTTTAAATTAGAAAAAGGGCTTAGCAATAACGATTGTACTTCAACAAGCTACCATTCATTCAATTTAACTTTCCAAGTTAATTACTGGTATTTACATAATCAACATTCATGTAAATAAATCAACAATTACCCATCATGGGTTAACACCTCACTTAACCAATATTTGTTAAATTGGCATATCAATTAACAACATATAATCAGATGTCCAAATTTATAAATAAGCAGAACAATAATTTATTCTACTAAATGGGTGTCAAATTAAACTAATTAGCAGAACAGTGTTTTATTCCGCTAAACATGTGTCCAAATTACTCGATTCAATTTACTTTATAGTACAGTGTTTATTTGGCCAAATAGCTAACACTCATGAAGTATAATTAAATAAATTATGTAATTATCTAGATCGACGTAATTAAAACTAGTCAGTATTAATATATCATTAGATTACACTACACCATAACCAACAATTATTTATGTCAAAGCGTTGTGCTCGTCAATACTAACCCAATGCAAAAATACGCCAGTTAATCGGATTTCGTATGGGGAAGTTAAACATTTTCCAAGTTAACACATTTTAATTTACAAATCAAAACAACTTAATTTATAAAGTTATTCTCACCCATTAAACACATGCAAAAGCCCAACAAGCCCAAATACCATCCCCTATGCAGTTGGTACTTCAATACATACAACAATTTGAATAGCTCAACTCCATAAATAAGCAAAGTGCTTGCTCCTCCCTCTTCATCTCCTCTTCAAGCCAACATCTCCACCTCTATGCCTTGACTCTGTCCTACCTACACTTCATGACACTCGCACAAACCCACACACACATTCACACACAAGCAATCATGCACACCGTCATGCACCATCCACTCACGTTTCCATGCACACGCATCCCCCTCGTTCATCTTTCTTCATCGCCACCTCGTCCTCTGCAACCGCCCGACACCGCACAACAACCCGAGTTGCCTCTTCCCCATGCCTGCTACTTACCTCCTTCATCTTCCAATGCATGAATGCCTATACTTCAATAACACAACACAAGCCAACCTCCCTTAATTCTATTTCATTCACTTCAAGCTTGACAGCCTATCGCCACTCCAAAAAAATAGTGAACCTTCTCATTCTTTTAAGGCATAATGGCCCAAGATGCATCATATGGCATAGCATGAGGGAATGAAGTATAAACAAGAAATGAGTATTTTGTTCATGAAGGAAGAGATGGTGAAATATGGGCATTTGTAAATGGAAAGAAAGTATATGTTTTCATGATTTGCAGGGAAGAAATAAAATATGAGCTGTGTATACTTTTGTGTTCCATTTATTCATGCGCTATGTAGACAAGAAGGACAATTATTAATGCTAATCCTACAAGCCCAAGAGCAAGGACATCTGCCAAAGAGACAAGATATGGAAATGATATATGGAGTGTCTAAATGTGTTGAAAGTTTTATTTTAAAAGTTTTGGGGTACGACACTACACAATTTCTTGTTCGCGTATGACCCGCAAATGACAAAAATAAAAATACGATCATGCACAGCAATGTGGCATACCACAAAATAACAATAAAATACACATGTTATCTTATTCTGTAAATTTTCCAAAAGTACCGACATTTTGCCACAAAATGCGATAAACTAAAATTTAATTATTTTCCAAATTAAAAATTGTGGGAAAATCATATAAATTAAATCAAATATGTCATCAAATACCATACATTTGTTTGTGTAACGACCACCTTTCTTGCACCGAAAGACGAGCCATTAAGGGTAGAAGAAAAAGAAAGATAAGAAGAAACTAAACAATCACAAAATCTCACCACGAATCAGAACAACATATAATAGATAACCTAGGATATTACATAGTCATTCCATAATAATAATACATCAGAGTCTTTACATTACCACTTTAATTAGAAAGTTATAACTACCCGTCCATACAAAATACGTAGATCATACACAACTGAAATAAATATAATAAGCTACGGTGAAGCCATTTGCTCCAGCTCCTTCAGAATGCTTCCGTAAGAAACCTGAATTACTTGGCTACTCATAAAAATTTGAGTACCCAAGATTTATAGGAAAAGAAAATAAAACTCTGGGTCAAACATGGGTCTGGTGTGAGTAAAACTCAAACAGCTTAAAATTTATTTTTATAAAAAACTTTGAAATTAAAGGTATCTCGTAAGACCACGCCGCACATAAACACGAACGGGTTTTTACCTTACGATAACCAAAACACTTTATACATAAATCTAGTGATATTATCATAATATCTACGGTTTTCAAATAAATAGTTCACATAGCCGAAATTGTTACATTAATTAAATTCCAGCATAATAGGTGTACAACAAAGACCAAAGACACTTATTGGGAAATGGATTCCATACAGTGACTAGGCTACTTGGGTACCGCCCGTCACTGTGCATCTCTAGATAAAATAACACCGAGGACCTCGCTTGTGTCCCCTGCCAACGCAAGGTTGGCCTACCCCTTACTGGGTAGTACCAAATAAGATCACCCCTCGGTTGGGACCAACAACCGTACCGAAGTATACATGAATTGATAGTAGGAACTCTAGATAGAGATAACCTTACCCTAATGGGAGAGACCCACTTAGCCTTACTGCATCTTCCCTTTCTTACTCATTCTCGGTCGATGAGGCCTAAGGCTACGTTTACCTTTATTATAGCATTGCCACTGGACTTCCCAAACATTGCCTTCTAGATGTTGACACAAAGTCAGCATTCATCCACACAAGTCGTTCAGGAGATGAATGAACCGAAGGCACTTTATAGTCTTCATCCTGGACCTTGCCTTTATTATTTCCAATTCGAATGTTTACGTTGGTTCGAAGTGGTTTTCGGATAACAACTAATATTTGATCCTGGTCTCTCCAAACCAACATTCGATAATTTTAAAAGGTCAAGTTTTTTATAGTGGACTATTCTACAATCAGGGTGTAAGGATTTACACATAAACTTACATTCCATATGCTTAGATTATCATGACCCGCTTATCGAAATTAACCCCCTTGTATCCATCACATTTCCGAAGCACGGTATTTGTGATAAGTACAAGTCGACTTGCATCCGATAAAACGTGTCAACGTTTTATTCATCTACTTTAATTTATTTGGCTACTTAATAGCATGGACAAGAGATCCTTTGGTGTTAAAACAATTTACATAAATAAGAAAATTGGTTTAAAATAGATAACCGATGGAGTTTAAAAGAAGCTTTGAAATAAATAAACCTTAATTAAATCATAAGTTTAAAACTTAACTAAAACTTTAACCATTCTTAATTAAATCAAATTAGGTCATAAATAACCCTAATTTTATTTATAATTAAACCTTAATTATACTTTAATTAAATAACACTTACTTAAGAAATTAAACCCTCATTAAGTGGATAACTAACCTTTAATTAATTAGTAACTAATTAAATAATTAACTCTAACTAAATAATTAATTAAAATAAATAACTTGATTAAATAAAAATTAATTTTCTTTTATCTTTGTTAATCCTCATTTAAACATACTTAATTTAAAATAATTAACTTGGTTGAAAATTTCTTAAACTCTAATTACTTAACCTAATTACTTAATTAATAAATCAATTAATTACCCTAATTAATTAATTAAATTTTTAATTAATTAAATTTTTTATTAATTAAATTTTTAATTAATTAAAACTTAAAACTTTTTGACTTACTTAATTCTTTTGAAATGAGTTTTCAAAGATAATCTAAAAGGAAACACTTAAAATTTGAAATTGTGAAATTTCCCAAACTACATCCATAGCGACTATCGCTATAAACGTAGTTCGCTAGAATTGATTTCTAGGTGAAAATCTCACCTACCTCTAGCTATAACATATTTGAAACACAAATGTAAAAGTTCTGAAAACTTAAAAATAGAAGCAAAAACTTGGAAAACATTTTCAAAAATCCAAAGCTAGAAAATAGCTTTCGTTTTCAAATCGGATCTCAAGCCCTTTGCGACTTTTCAAGGTGCAAAATTCACATCATTTACATCACATACACATAGTTTTGTTTTCATAAACATACTACCATAATACCATACCTAATATCACATATCCATATCCATATACATATCCAAACATATCCACATATCAACCAATCACCAAATGCAAGTTATAACATAAACATATCATCATATGCCATCAATATGACATGATAATTCAACATAAAAATCACCATATTTTAACAACATATAGTCCATCAAAATCAAGTTAATTTCTTTTCCAAAAACAAAAGTTTTACTCACCAAAATTTTTTCTAAATCGAAGTGAACTTTTGCCGGAACTTGAAAACACTTTCGAAACTTGCAAAAATAGAACTCTTGGATTCTTGAACACTTGAAATGGGCTTGTTTAAGTGGTGTTTAGGCTCGGCTTAGGCCTTGTTGAGCTCGGCCTTGGGATGTTTGGGCTCGACCCTTATGGTTTTGGGTGGTGGAGTGTTGTATTTTGGAAGAGGAGATGTTGAATGGTTTGTAGAATTGACTTTGTGAATTAAAGAAGGGATTTTAGCAAAAACTAGTTGTTTTTCTCACTTTGAAAATTATGAAGCGGAAGCCATGACTAATATTATTTAAGCTCTTAGAAATTTGAAAGGAAGAAGTGGGTTGCAAAAATTAAAACATGAAGATAAAGTGGTATATATAGGCATACGATTTAATTAAAATAATAATAAGTGTTTTATATTTAAATATACATATGCATGCACATCCATACTTCCTCCCTCCCCTCAAATCCGTCTTATACATCTCTCCTTACTTTCAACTATTCATGCCATGCCATGAGTACTTGGGTTGAAAAATGTGTGTTTTTATATGTGTATATATACACTTTCCTTTATACAATAATTTCTTTTATGCTTATATATTTACATGCTAAAGGTGGAAACATGTACATGCATATGTACATGTACACAACATGTTTAAGATAGTTTGTAATGTGTACATGTGTGTTTAACATAGTGATATGACATTTAAAACAACTTTTAACGAATGAAAAATCGATATTTCGGAAAATAACTTCCGGTCACATTTTTATTTTTCTTTGAACTATATATTTTGGTAAACAAATTTTGAAAACGATTTTATATTCATTAATTGTTATTTAAAATAGTTTTATTTGTGAATAAATACCCATTTATTAGTTATTTAAAATATAATTAAATATTCATTTAAATAGCGATTAAATTCCGGGTCGTTATAATTTGAAACATAGATTTTATTATATTTTCGAAAATCCAAAATCGAATATTTAAAACTAATTAAAATATTCCTAAAATTAAAATGATAAAATTTTGGGTTGTTACAAGTATAGTCAGCTTCAACCTTTTAGGGGGTATTAAGTAACAAGTGGTTATTACACTGATTGCATTAGACAATCTAAATTGGACGGTGAGCAAGGCTCGACGCTATGTCAGTGTGTGATTGGTACCATATTAGAGAGTAGGAGCTATACATAGGTTGAGAACATCATCAGCCTTGAGTGGTTGTTGGAAAGGCAAGGGTTACGCCTAAACGGCTACACCTCCTACTAGTGTAAATCACATTTTGGTCATGCACCCCATAGTTGTTTGCTAGATTGTTTTTTAGGTGTAAGGCTAGATAACCTGTTATGGATGTCTTTCAAAATGGATAGAATACGACTAACTATTGTAACGCCATTATTAGGCACTATGGGAGTCGTTGGTATGCACAACAATGAGGATGTGATACTTCATTGATGATCGATCCTTACGAGGTGCTGAGCTACAGATACTAGTGGGGATAATATCTTGGTCCAAAGGAGTACCGTGGTACTTATATACATGTATAGTATGTAGTTATTATGTAGTTATTGTCTACCTAAGGTAGATGGGGCGAATCATACACGTACGATGATCGGGACAACAAAGTAAAAATAAGGGACATAACATGTAATCGAAGACAATTGGCATAAACTAGTGTTATGTATAAAGGGTGTAATTTACCAGTCACCGGAATGTTGTTCCGACCACCTCCTCATTACAACCCACATGATAGCTTAGACAGACAAGTACTGGTATAAGACGGGAACAGTGGAAGGACAAGTTTTCTTATGCATGCTCGACAAAGACAAGGACACTAGATATTGGAGTGTCACTCTTGATCAGTAACTATATGTATTATTATATTTTGCTATCCCAATTGTGAGTTTATATTGATATTGCTCTGATATGTATTTATTTATTTATAGGATACTAAACCCAGGAATCCGTACTTTGGTGGACTTGGGTTTTTGATTTGGCAAAAATTCAGGCCCACCGGGGTGTGGGTATTCACAATGACAGGGGCTTATATGTAAATTTCCATCACCTCGTCGCTCCTTGACAACTCATGACCATGGTGTCATTCCTTGTTATGAATACCACCAGAGCCACAGTCATGGCCACCGACCACCAAAGGTATACTCATCGCCTCGCCTACTACCTTCTAGCACTGTCACTTTAACTCCAACGCCAATTATCAATAGCTTCCACAACTGAAAAATCCTATCCCTAGCCCAACATTCTAACCACTACAACCACCTAAGGTCCACCGTGCCACCACCAATGGATTTGCTCGTTCGACAAGCATGACCATAACCGCCATGCCATCCAATTCTACACTATGCCTAGGTCAAACCCAATCTGATAACGGTATGATCGATTTTGTTGATCAAATCAAGCATTGCCTCGACGGATAGCTGCCTCATGTCCACTCCACTATTTGAGATCTTTTTTATATGTATTTTGCATGATTTCAAGTTGTGTAACGACCCACTATTTTGGAGCATTCGCATCCGCACATGTCGGACTTGAATAATTCAAAACAATGGATAGTTAATAAAATTTGGCAAAACTCAGCATATACAGTAAATAAAATAATCACAGATCAGAAACACAGAGTAATATAACAACAATGCAGCGGAAACAAAAGAATAGTAGTTCATGAAGCTACTATATATATAATAGAGTTAAACAAGATACAACAGAAGTCTCGAATACAATAGTCAAATACAAGATCAGAATACAGCGCTGGAATCAACTGAATATCTGAAAGCTGGATAGATAGCTGGATCTCCAAGTGAAGCTCCAACTCCAAAGGCAAGTCTCGAATACTGGTACACTCAGTCTGACCTGAGCGTAAAGAAAAACAAAACACTCGAGTCAGGATTAACATTCTTATATCAATAAATCCAACTCAAGTGCAGCTTTTGGGCAGATCCTATATGGTCTCGATCTAACCACCCAAAGATGGCGTTCACGACTTTCAAAGCCATTAATCTAAGACTCCCCACGGCTGACAGACTTGCCAGATGGGGTATGGAAGTCAACCTCAACTGTCAACTATGTAATTCCCACCCTGAATCTCACAAACATCTTTTTTTTGAATGCGAATACTCTACTCGTGTTTTAAGTCAAATTAAGAATAAAAATCAAGTCTTGCATGCAACTTCTTCCCTAGAAGATGAATTAATATACCTGAGTTCCCGCAAGAAAGAAGATTTATTGACCCAACTGCAGCTTATTTGCCTCACAACTACTGTTTATCATCTCTGGAAAGAAAGGAATCGACGAGTCTTCCAGAAAACTGCTAAGAACCATCACCAGATTCAGATTGCAATTGAACAAGATGTTAGGATTCTTGTAAAAAGAATTAAAGGAAAGCTTTTTACCTGTGCGACAGAGCTGGAGAGAAGTATCCTTCAAAACTGGAAAGTGGATCTGCCATGATTATTTGTCTCTGAGCTTTCGAGGTTGCCTACCTTTTAGCTTTCTGAGGGATATATGTTTTACTTTTGCCGGTTAGGCTTCATGTCTTTGTCTTTTTGTATCAAGACTTTGTAAGTTTGTTTCGGTCTTTGAGGCATCAATAAAATTTACCTTTTTTCAAAAAAAAAAAATCCAACTCAAGTGAAATAACAATTGAAATACAAGTAACTCAAGGGATGTTTGGGATAACCATCCTCTAAGGATTCGTTAAACTATCTACTATGTAATAGTGTACGCTAAGTAGATAATGCCTATCAGTAATATAAAGTATAAAAATAGCGTTAAGGCGTTACCATAATCCCCCTTAACACATTTTTATAATGTCATAGTCTATACAGCACCGTAAGCCCCACCGTAAACTAGTGGTTATCAGACGGTACTCCATAGGTATAACACAAAACAAATCATAGTGGTCGCGAATAGGATAAACAGTATGACAAGGTACATGAGGCGATACAAACTAGGACACTAGTAGTTGCCTGATCCGGACTAATGTTGGGCATAGCAGCTACTACCCCAACACTGCGAAACAACACTCCCAAATCAAGGGGTGCACCCAAATCGAATCACATAAGTAACAGATAAGGTATCGAAGAAGTGTGTCCGCTAGAGATGGTGATCCTCAGTGGCCTGGCACGGCTCCTGTTTTAGTCATGTCAGGGGTCATCCAATATCGTTCTCTTTCTTCAGTCAAAGCGTTCACCAAACCATCCACTTCATTCTAGATCAACACTCCACGTATATTAGTTATTAAAGTGGTTTTCGGTATCGACAGAGAGTATGTCCATATCCGATCCCAGTCTCTTTAATAACTACGTATTAATTACACCGATGGTCATTTAGTAAACTTTCAAAATAGTTTATATTTCAAACCAAAATATCATTGCCATTTCAAAACCATATCCATACGATATCAATTTCACTTTAAATAAATCCATTTCCAAAATCATATCACTTTCCAAAGTTATATCACTTTCGAAATCATAAGTCTTTTAAAATCAAAACACTTTGGAAATCAAAACCTTGAATTTCATAACACTTTGAAATCATAGCTTGTAATCATAACATTTTGGAATCCACTTTCCTCTTAAACAGTTTAGATATTAAAATTTGTATATATAGAAAAATAGTTTATACAATAAAATAGTTTATATAAAATAGTTATAAGTTAAAATAGTTTATAATAAAATAATTTATATTGAAAATGATTTATATTAAAATAATTTATATTAAAATTTATAAAGTACAATATAAATAGTTTTAGATATAGTTTAAAATACTTTATATAAAAATAGCTTCCTCAAATTTCACAAAACGATTCACATAAACTCGAATTCCAAAATTAAAATTTAATCAAATCTCAAATCATCAATTTCAACTCGATTCAGCTTCTCAATAAACCATTTCAAATTATCAATTTCAAATACATATTTGAACCATAAAATAAGCCATTTCAATTTCAATATATTTCAAAGCTTTAAATATTCAAATTTCAAAACTAAATTTGATAATTCCATTTATATCTCAATTTAATTTCATTACATTTTGTTTCTGAGATATTTCTTTAATCATTTCAATACATCTAAATACGACTTCAATTTAAAATTTAAAATAAACAAATTATCCCATTTAAATTTATATAAGTTTGAAATATTCATTTAAGTCACTTTTAATCAGATTCAAGTTATAAAACATATCTTCCAATTTTCAAATTTAATAAATTTTGAATCAACCTTATTTAAGTAAAATTCTTAAATAAATATAATTTCAAATCAATTTCAATTTATCTTTCCAACCTAAATCATTATAAACTCTATTTTTGAAAATATAAATTTACATAAATACTTAAACATTATTTTATATTGATTAAATCGACTTTATTAAATCAACTTTAATAAATCTTTCAAATCATTATTTATTAAAACCATATATTTCTTTCAAAACCGTAGAAATCTTTTTTTTGAAATATTTATATATAGACCCACGGTGTCTGTATATAATTTTCTATCCTATGGTCAAGTGATACGGATATTTATCATTTCAATCCGCAATTTAAAATATATTCAGGTATATATCTTTTCAACCCGAAATCCCAAATTCAATTCAATTTGAAAATCGCTTGGGTTTATCATTTCAACCCATAACGATTTTCTCCTATTCTAACGTCCGTTCGGGTATGTATCATTTCAACCCATAGTGATTCTATACTAACAGGGAACTTGCAGAGTGATAACAGATATGATAATAATATAACAACAGTAATAGGCATATATCATCAGTATAAATAACAGATAAGGGTGTCAGATGTCACAGGTGAACAGATACAGATGATGGCATATATATAGCAATATAAATAACTAACAGCAGCATATTTCAATTGTTGTTTCAATTGAAATCAAATTTAATAAATATAAGAACATTAATCGTGAGTGATTGCTCACCTTTTGAGGCTAGCTAGATTTGACAAAGAAATGAGCGACGAATCCAAGAACGAATCCCAAGGCAAAGCTAGATTAGCACGAATTAGAAGAACAAAGTTGATAATGAAGGACCGATGAAACAATTAGAATCAATTTGACATACGTTAAAACGAAATATAAATCGTATCGTTATACATTTTCTCAAAATCAATATAGAATTTTAATATTTAAAATAAGTGTTTTAACGTAAATTATATATAAACTATAGAATCAAATTTGGCATATAGAATATCAATATAAACTATACAAACAAATAAAATATTTTATATTCTTATAACGTATACAAATCTATACATATAAACCCATATATATATAAACCAATAAAACTAACCAGTATATACTCATGCGTATAGGACTTAGTATGAAAGTATATAAACTCACGCAACATACCAAGCTTGTACAAAATATATATATGAGAGCAATACATAGAAACGTACCTATTTTAAAACATGGTATATAAATAAAACTGTTTACAAAACTTAATCACGTTTGGAAGCAATCAAAAATATATATATAATAATACATACAAACTACTTATATAAGATATATAAAAAGTAACTGATATATACAACCCACTTAAATATGTGCAGACCATATATAACGAAATATATAGATGCAAACATAATATTTTAACTAAATAATATAAGCGAACTGTGATATATACTTTTATAGCTTTATATACACCTAAAGTTCACACATCTTAGTTTATTGAATCCTAACAATTCCAATATATCCACGGTTCACAAAACTAACATTAGTATAACATAAACATTTCTACTTATATAACTTAACAGATACATATATATAACTAAACATAAGCTGATGTGTAATAACTAATATATAAACTTTATACTTACAAAACAGAATATATATATACATATATATAAATCGATAACATAATATAATACAATATATAAGGTATACGTGTGTATATATATATATCAAGCAAAAGCAAACCCCAAATTCACTTTACTAGTATAACATTTATCATGCAACAGCTATATATACTTATATATATTTAAAACCAATGCTTAGCAGACATGTTTTACATAATATATACTATGAAATCAATACATATAACCGTTCGAAACTGATATAACCTCTTACTTATATATCTATATAAACACACTAAATATATTTACCTCTACCATTTTGGAAATAAGAGTATACATATAAAATATAAGTTTATAAATATATAAATACTTACTATATAGGCTGCGTTGTTTTTTTTTGGTTGCCGAGCTCGGCTGGGCAACTGATTTGATGTGGTAAAACAATGGAGTTCGGTTAGCTGTCAGGGGAAGGTGGTTCTAGGCCGAGACTGGGCGGAGGAGATCTGACGTGAGGGGAAGATGGTGGCTATGGTGGAGATGCGCTCGGGGTGTTGTCAGGTGGTAGGCCGATGGAGCGAAGAGGCTATGATGCATCGACGAAGGAGGAGCGCGGGGAGGAGCTCAGGGGGTCAGAAGAGTAGAGTATGGCAGAGGAAATGCGAGGCAGCTTAGGTGCTACATGGTGGAGTTTCGGTTTGATGTGGGGTCAGGGGTGACAGCTCACGGTGGCTTCGGTGCGGGCCTCAAGGCGGAGGAGGGTCGGAGGCGTGGGTCTGGTTGGCAATAGGGCGGGCAAATGGTGGCTCGGCCTTGGGTTTGAGGCTCGAGAAGGTTTCAACGAAGAAGGGGAGAGGACGATCTAGTATATTTGTGAACTTTGCCTGTACGAACTTTTCTTTTTTAGACCAGAAAGAAAAGGAGGGGAAAGAAGAGACAGTGCAAGAGGAACGAACAAAAGGGTAATAGTATCTATTTCAACAGCTGGGATACCAAAGGTTATAAAATAAATTTTGGGAATAGGAAAAATTTACTGACCATTGTTTCTCTCGATGAAAATCGAATGGTCACAGAGAATCCTAAAAGCCAGATTGCGGAACCGATACGAAGAATTTGTCTCCGTAGATTTCACCGGTTTTTCGGACTTTGAGATACACAATCGAATATACTATGGAGATCAGCACGACGAGACGATCAAAATGGTATATAGATATCAGTGGTATGATTGAAAAACTTTGAATTTTCTATTAGCGTAAAATGCAGCAAAAACGCAGAAAAATAAGATCGACGGAGCTAAAGAAGTCCGAATTTGGAAAAACGAAAAATGACATCTTAGTCAAAAGATGGATTAGAATTTTTCTATGTAAAAATATTCAGGTTTGGAAAAAATTTATTATCATCAATTTTAACTAATATAAATTGGAATAAAATTACACTAGAAAATAAACTTCTAAATTTTCTGATGAAAATTTACCAGTTGCTATGATTAATTAGACGCATTCCAAATATCAAATTTGTATTTCAAAATTTTATCGTTTAAAATTTCACAAAATTTCAACTAATTACGTTATTAAAACAGTTAAAATTTACGGGTCGTTACACTCTCCCCCACTCAAAACTTTTCGTCCCCGAAAAGGAAGGAGGTAGGAGAATAGAAACAACCAGAAAGAAAATAGATTGGAATACAAGTAAAACAATTAATTTAAAGCATATAAATTTCAATTTAAATTAATTTATATTCAATATTAAAATTTAAATAGAAGATATTTCGTTCATTTGATTTAGTTTCAAATTTATTAATTCCTACAAAACAAAATTTATTTAATTTATCTCATTTATTCATTGTCTTATTATCTAATTATCCTCTATTAAAATTTTTCTAAAATCATCAATTTGTATAATCATTTATTGTACTCATATTTTATTCAACATCTTTTATTCCAAATTATTATTAAGTTTATTCCACTTAATATATCTTATTACATATATTTAAACCATATAAATTAATTTAAACCATATAAATTAATTTAAACCGTATAAATTTCAATTTAAATTAATTTATATTCAATAATTGGTTTAAATTTAAGGTATTTCCATAAGTTGATCTAATTTTAATTTGTTAATTCTTTCAGAACAAAATTTATTATATTCATCTCATTCAATTAACTTATTATTCTATCATCTTTATTAGCATTTTTTTATAATTAAAATCTAAGTGTATACCATTTATTATAAACACTCAAATTTTATTTATAAAATCATTTTATATTGTATATTATCCAATTACATTTAACTTCTGAATAATTTAGGTAAGTTATATTGAAATGCAATTTAGTACTATACAAATAAAATTTTCAAATTCAATTAACGACTCGATATTTTCAAGTTTAAATATTTATCAAAAAATTTTTTTTTGACTTCAGTTTATAATTGAAATCATCTTTAAATCATAAACTTAAAAATTTAAATCTCTGATTTACTTCAAACAATTTTAAGATAAATATATATAGTATATATCAGATCAAAATTAATTTATATATATATATATAATAAATCAGGTCATACCACAGAAATTCAAATCAAATTCAATTTCCAAAACAAAAGTGTAGCAAAGCTACTGAATGGTCTCTTCACTTCGAAACTCGAAAATGAATGTCGATGATGCGGCCGTCATCACCGAAATTATTTTCCAGCGACAAAAGAGAAGAGTACTGATTTAAACATTTTAAAATTCTTTGAAAATCATTTATATTCGAAAATACTTTAAATTATACACATTTAAAACTTTAAAACCAAAGATTGGAATCATCGGAAATTAAATTCTCAAATTCCTGATTTAAACTTATTTAAATTCCAAATCAATTTATAAACCATGTTTATAAATTCATTTAGAACAATAAATGATAATCATATATTATCATTTCAACAACCAATTAATTAACCCTTTTTTTTATTCCAGAAAATTTTACTTATATATTTATAATATAATCATACAAAATTATTTCATTTACCAAATTTGAAAATAATATTGTGTCAGTTTGCTCTGTTCAAGTGTTTTGGAAATCCTATCGATAGCGTTGATCAGAAGAATCGATCGAAAACCCAAATCAACATCAACAACTCAAACAACACAATATATAAACATTTTAATATTAATTTACAAATACACTCCCTCACTCGATGATTCAACAATGGATTTCAAAGCAAAGATGGGATTCAAAGTAGAGGAACTCTAATCAAATAGAATTCAACTAAAAGATAGACTCGATAGGGAGATAAGATGATTGAATTTCAGATTGGAAGATGGATAAATTTATATAAATCGCGAGTAACCTTAACCGGGTCAACCGTGATTCCAAGAATAAATTTGATGTAGAATTCTGTGACAAATCGACATTCAATCGCCAGAGATAGAATTCGGGTATAGCAAAAGATAACAACATCGTGAACCGAGGATACAGAAATCTTCGGTGAATCTATGCTGGTTGTACATTAGTTTCACTTTTTTACAAATTATTCAGATAATGGCGAGGCCGCCGATTTATTATAGAAATCATTTGAAGTAGAGTTATGGGATACTCCTGAATTAAAAAGACACTAATAGGGGAGACACGAATGGACTTTGGAACCGAAGGGAACGTTCCGAAATTCAAAGAAACCGAGTCAAAGAAGAAGGAATTCAAGCTCGAACGAACATGATTCTGTAATTGAATTTACTCTATATGCTGAGTTTTGCCTAAAACCAGAGATCTGATACCAACTGTAACGACCCGCTATTTTGGAGCATTCGCATCCGCACATGTCGGACTTGAATAATTCAAAACAATGGATTGTTAATAAAATTTGGCAAAACTCAACATATACAGTAAATAAAATAAACACAGATCACAAACACAGAGTAATATAACAACAATGCAGCGGAAATAAAAGAATAGTAGTTCATGAAGCTACTATATATATATATATAACAGAGTTAAACAAGATACAACAGAAGTCTCGAATACAATAGTCAAATACAAGATCAGAATACATCGTTGGAATCAACTGAATATTTGAAAGCTGGATATATAGCTGGATCTCCAAGCGAAGCTCCAACTCCAAAGGCGAGTCTTGAATACTGGTACACTCAGTCTGACCCGACCGTAAAGAAAAACAAAACACTCGAGTCAGGATTAACATTCTTATATCAATAAATCCAACTCAAGTGAAATAACAACTGAAATACAAGTAACTCAAGGGATGTTTGGGATAACCATCCTCTAAGGATCCGTTAAACTATCTACTATGTAATAGTGTACGCTAAGTAGATAATGCCTATCAGTAATATAAAGTATCAAAATAGCGTTAAGGCGTTACCATAATCCCCCTTAACACATTTTTATAATGTCATAGTCTATACAGCACCGTAAGCCCCACCGTAAACTAGTGGTTATTAGAGGGTACTCCATAGGTATAACACAAAACAAATCGTAGTGGTCGCGAATAGGATAAACAGTATGACAAGGTACATGAGACGATATCAACTAAGACACTAGTAGTTGCCTGATCCGGATTGATGTTGGGCATAGCAGCTACTACCCCAACACCACGAAACAACACTCCCAAATCAAGGGGTGCACCCAAATCGAATCACATAAGTAATAGATAAGGTATCGAAGAAGTGTGTCCGCTAGAGATGGCGATCCTCAATGGCCCGGCGCGGCTCCTGTTTTAGTCATGTCAGGGGTCATCCAATATCGTTCTCTTTCTTCAGTCAACGCATTCACCAAACCATCCACTTCATTCTGGATCAACACTCCGCGTATATTAGTTATTAAAGTGGTTTTCGGTATCGACAAGGGGTATGTCCATATCCGATCCCGGTCTCTTTAATAACTACGTATTAATTACACCGATGGTCATTTAGTAAACTTTCAAATTAGTTTATATTTCAAACCGAAATATCATTGCCATTTCAAAACCATATCCATATGATATCAATTTCACTTTAAATAAATCCATTTCCAAAATCATATCACTTTCCAAAGTTATATCGCTTTCTAAATCATAAGTCTTTTAAAATCAAAACACTTTGGAAATCAAAACCTTGAATTTCATAACACTTTGAAATCATAGCTTGAAATCATAGCTTGAAATCATAGCTTGAAATCATAACATTTTGGAATCCTAACACTTTCCTCTTAAATAGTTTAGATATTAAAATTTGTATATATAGAAAAATAGTTTATACAATAAAATAGTTTATATAAAATAGTTATAAGTTAAAATAGTTTATAATAAAATAATTTATATTGAAAATGATTTATATTAAAATAATTTATATTAAAATTTATAAAGTACAATATAAATAGTTTTAGATATAGTTTAAAATACTTTATATAAAAATAGCTTCTTCAAATTTCACAAAACGATTCACATAAACTCGAATTCCAAAATTAAAATTTAATCAAATCTCAAATCATCAATTTCACCTCGATTCAGCTTCTCAATAAACCATTTCAATTTATCAATTTCAAATACATATTTGAACCATAAAATAAGCCATTTCAATTTCAATATATTTCAAAGCTTTAAATATTCACATTTCAAAACTAAATTTGATAATTCCATTTATATCTCAATTTAATTTCATTACATTTTGTTTCTGAGATATTTCTTTAATCATTTCAATACATCTAAATACGACTTCAATTTAAAATTTAAAATAAACAAATTATCCCATTTAAATTTATATAAGTTTGAAATATTCATTTAAGTCACTTTTAATCAAATTCAAGTTATAAAACATATCTTCCAATTTTCAAATTTAATAAATTTCGAATCAACCTTATTTAAGTAAAATTCTTAAATAAATATAATTTCAAATCAATTTCAATTTATCTTTCCAACCTAAATCATTATAAACTCTATTTTTGAAAATATAAATTTACATAAATACTTAAACATTATTTTATATTGATTAAATCGACTTTATTAAATCAACTTTAATAAATCTTTCAAATCATTATTTATTAAAACCATATATTTCTTTCAAAACCGTAGAAATCTTTTTTTTGAAATATTTATATATAGACCCACGGTGTCTGTATATAATTTTCTATCCTATGGTCAAGTGATACGGATATTTATCATTTCAATCCGCAATTTAAAATATATTCAGGTATATATCTTTTCAACCCGAAATCCCAAATTCAATTCAATTTGAAAATCGCTTGGGTTTATCATTTCAACCCATAACGATTTTCTCCTATTCTAACGTCCGTTCGGGTATGTATCATTTCAACCCATAGTGATTCTATACTAACAGGGAACTTGCAGAGTGATAACAGATATGATAATAATATAACAACAGTAATAGGCATATATCATCAGTATAAATAACAGATAAGGGTGTCAGATGTCACAGGTGAACAGATACAGATGATGGCATATATATAGCAATATAAATAACTAACAGCGGCATATTTCAATTATCGTTTCAATTGAAATCAAATTTAATAAATATAAGAACATTAATCGTGAGTGATTGCTCACCTTTTGAGGCTAGCTAGATTTGACAAAGAAATGAGCGACGAATCCAAGAACGAATCCCAAGGCAAAGCTAGATTAGCACGAATTAGAAGAACAAAGCTGATAATGAAGGACCGATGAAACTATTAGAATCAATTTGACATACGTTAAAATGAAATATAAATCGTATCGTTATACATTTTCTCAAAATCAATATAGAATTTTAATATTTAAAATAAGTGTTTTAACGTAAATTATATATAAACTATAGAATCAAATTTGGCATATAGAATATCAATATAAACTGTACAAACAAATAAAATATTTTATATTCTTATAACGTATACAAATCTATACATATAAACCCATATATATATATATAAACCAATAAAACTAACCAGTATATACTCATGCGTATAGGACTTAGTATGAAAGTATATAAAATCACGCAACATACCAAGCTTGTACAAAATATATATATGAGAGCAATACATAGAAACGTACCTATTTTAAAACATGGTATATAAATAAAACTGTTTACGAAACTTAATCACGTTTGGAAGCAATCAAAAAAAAATATATATAATAATACATACAAACTACTTATATAAGATATATAAAAAGTAACTAATATATACAACCCACTTAAATATGTGCAGACCATATATAACGAAATATATAGATGCAGACATAATATTTTAACTAAATAATATAAGTGAACTGTGATATATACTTTTATAGCTTTATATACACCTAAAGTTCACACATCTTAGTTTATTAAATCCTAACAATTCCAATATATCCACGGTTCACAAAACTAACATTAGTATAACATAAACATTTCTACTTATATAACTTAACAGATACATATATATAACTAAACATAAGCTGATATGTAATAAATAATATATAAACTTTATACTTACAAAACAGAATATATATATACACATATATATAAATCGATAACATAATATAATACAATATATAAGGTATACGTGTGTGTATATATATATATATATCAAGCAAAAGCAAACCCCAAATTCACTTTACTAGTATAACATTTATCATGCAACAGCTATATATAATTATATATATTTAAAACCAATGCTTAGCAGACATGTTTTACATAATATTGTAACGTCCCGCCTTTTCGCACGCTTTAGACCGACACACATGTCGATTCAAACCATACGAAAGGACGAATTGTTATGGGGTAAATAAGAAAAGACAAGAAAGAAATAAAACAAAATAGAATCTTGCAGCGGAACGATAAAATATAATAATCAAATAACAGTTCATGATGCTGTTTTACAAAACATTTGATTATACTTATACAATACATATCAGAGTTACACATACCAGAGAATGATAATTATGCAGCGAAATACAATGGTGTAGTAGAATATATAACAAATAGTAGTAATAAAATCTTTGTCTTCGTCCTTCAGAAATAGGCCTTCAAATCCTGAAATGCTCAGGCTGACCCGAGCGAATTGAAAAGACAAAACACTCGAGTCAGAACTAAAAGATCTTATGTAAGTTAAATCAATGAAATAAATATGAGTGTAAACGGCGTCAGAGATGTTTACGGGGTTTGACATCTCCTATCCAGTGTCTAACGTGAGTGCAGTAACTTAAGAAATGTTCGGGATTCACATCTCTTAAGGATCCGTTAAACTATCTACTATGTAGTAATATTCGCTATATACAGTAGTGTCTAATCAGTAAAGTATAATCATATAGAAAATAGCGTTAAGGGGATGGAGAACCTTAACGCGGTCGGATCTTAAAATCATAATCGTAGTAAAGCTCGATATGGTAGGTGACAAGGCACAACTAGGCAATGCCAGGGTAGATATACCAATTACGCACACGGACTGATGGATACGCATAGCAGCCACTACCGTTCCACCTCGAACAACATTCCCAAATCGGAGGATGGCCATCTAGTCAAATCACAAGTAAGAGTATAATATCGAAGAAATGTGTCCGAGAAGAGGTGCTACCTCACTGGTCCGAGATCGCTCCTGTTTTAGCCACCTTATGCCAACTCACGGGAGTTGGGTCCACGTAACATACCTTAAGAACGTCGCCACCATCCTACTTCATTCTGGAATCTCCACCGCGTACACGGTTGTCAAAGTGGTTTTCGGTATCGACCGAGAGTATGTCCATATCCGATCCCAGTCTCTTTAACAACCAATCGTTATTATAACACCGTGGTCATTTAATATATATATATATACTTTTAAAAACACACTCATTGCCCTTTCAAAACATATCCTTTACTTCAAAATAGTATATACCTTAAAACCAAATTTTTTTTTTGCCATTTCAAAACATATCCTTTACTTCAAAATAGTATATACTTTAAACCAAAATATTATTACTATTTCAAACCCAAAATTATCAATGTATTATTTCCATTTCAAAACCCAATCCAATGATATATCATTTCCATTTCCAAAACAATTCAATTATCTCATTTAAATAAAACCAAATTTCCAATCACTAATCTTACTTTTATTTATAAAACTCGAAATATTCTTTAAAACCATATTAAACCCAAATAACAAAAGGCAGTCATATTCTAAATCTCAAAATTTCAATCGGTTTCAAATCAATATATTCAAAGATAATTCTTAAATAATTTCTATTTCAAATGAATTTATTTTCAAACCATATTACTTTCAAAGTTATAACAATTTCGAAAACCAATACTTTGAAAACAATAATACCTTAATTTAAATAAAACATTTCAATTTTGATATATTTCAAGTCTTAAAATATTCTAAAATTCTCAACCAAATCTGAAAATTCTATATATACCTTAATTCAATTTTACTATTATTTAGTTTAGAAATATTTATTTAATAAGTTCAATGTCACTTAAATAAAACTCAAACTTGAAATATTCGTAAATCAAATTTAAAACATCATCAAGTTACACATAGCTAAAATTTTAGAATTTAACTATATATAAAATAATATTTTATATAATATCAAAATTTAATATTTAGTAAACCGTATATTTCTTTCCAAACCATAGAAAATCACTTTAAAATATTTTTATATAGACCACGGTGCCTGTATATAATTTTCTATCCTACGGTCAAGTGATACGGATATTTATCATTTCAATCCGGAAAAAAAAAGTTTACGGTTATATATCATTTCAAACCGCAATCCCGAATAAAATAAAATGCATAATAACTTGCAGTTTATACTATATAAAATATAGCATCGATTCATCCAAATATCAATAATCAACCATTCATTACAATCGTCATCCAATTTAAACAAAAACATCAATATAAAGCATATAAAATATAACAGGCATCACCAAATAGTTTATATTCTATAAAAATTAATAACTTTCAACTGGCAGTTTATATGCAACGAATAAATTGATTAACAATTAATTGGCAGTTTAAATGCAATGGATAAATTAATTAACAATTAACTGGCAATTTAAATGCAATAAATAAATAAATTAACAATTGATTACGATGAATGCAATTAACTGAGATAATGATGAAATATATGTCAAACAGCTATAAATAAATTTCTAACCACATCATACATGAATTTAACAAACATAGGAAATCTTAGAAGTTGTGAGTGGGTTAAAACACTCACCATTTGAATTTAAATTGAATTTAAATTCAATTTAAACCCAAAAATTTGACCGTCTCAGAATTCGTCCAAACCAGCGTCATCAGGTCTGGAATTTCAATACGATCCTAACAAAAAAAACGCACGTGAAACGGAGTTCGTATGCACGAGATATTGCGAAAATTGTGATTGAATTTCAATTTAAAAATAAATAAATAAAAAGAACACATACAAGATGCCACGTCATCATCTAAAAGTTGCTCACGTACAGGCACCTTCACGCACGTTTCCTCCTGCTACCGAACTCAACATGAAACCCATTTGACCAGCCTTTGACCGTGAATACCCATCACCTCCGACCTCTAGACGAACGACGACCACCGCCATCGGCTCTAGCTCGACGAGCCGCACGCAAGGGGTAGGGTCCGGTCGCCTAAAAAGCTCGTCGCCGCCATGGGTTTTGCAACCCTAAATCGCCAAATTCCAGCGCCACAGCCCACGATACAACCTCCGACCACCATCAAACGACTCCACGCTTCGCGCTCTACGAAACCCAGAAAGCAATTCGCCTAAAATCGATCCAATCAAAAACGCCCAAATTTGCCCATATGAGTTTCGAAATTTTCAGGTTTGACCGCGATTTGTCGTTGATCTGAGCATCAATTGCAAAAACCGAGACCACTCGTAGATTCGTATCGATGAAAACTATCACATATATTTTTTTTGGATATTTCTAAGGACTTAAATTTTTATTTGATTTTTGAACTGTTATTTGGATCTGAAAGCATCCATTGAGGTAGAGAGAGGATTGAAGAAAAATGAACATACAGACAAATGATAGAAGATGGAGGCTAGGGTTTAAAATCGTGCTTGTATAGTGGTAGAGTAGACAGATCGGATAAATGAACGTGCGGAACAAACTATGGCCCAAAAAGCCCGTTCTGACCCCGAAACGAAATTGGGTCAACCCATATATCAAAACAGGTAATTTAAAATATTCTGAATGCAATGGAAAAGGTTACAGGTTCAAATTGTGTCGTATGAAGAAGTTATGCTAAAATTAATATTTTCAAATTGATTTCAACTGATTTCAATTGCATAAATTTCAAGGCGTTTCGAGTCCGTACGATCAAACGACAAGTCCGATCGCTACGAAACTTGAAACATTATTATAATTCACCGTTATAGATCTGATGAAATTGGTTTCGTCAAAATCCGAGTCAGTGGCCAAAATGGCTATTTTTATATTAATTAAATAAATTTTAAAATAAATTAATTAAATCGAATTTTATATTTCAATTAGAGAATTGACAATTTTAATTACTTACAATTTCACAAACATTTAAAATGATCTAACAATCCTTATTTTCTATTTCATTAAGGATTAAATCAATATAAATATTATATTTCATAAAATTCAAATTATAGATAAATTTCCAAAATTCCCTTTTTATTTAATTAACCTATATTTATCCCCTTTATAAATTTCCAATATAAACGGTTATCATTGGATTTAAAATTATTGTATAAATATTTTCCGTTTCAACTCAATTTAAATTTAACGAAAAATTTACATTTACTTTTATTTAATTGTAATAAATCCAAATTATCAAATCTTAGATCCAATGAAATAAATAAAGCTTAATTCCCAAGTTAACCCATTCGATTTTCAATTAACCTTATTCCCAAGTTACAAATTTTGAATTAATTACTATTTATCATTATTGCTTCACTTATTAAATCAAAATTTTCATTGATTTTTCTTATATTAAATTTATCACCATATTAATTAAGGTTTTAAAACAATTTATAAAATTCTTTTTAATATATACAATTTAGCAATCTCTTAAACATGGTATTACATTTCACGTAAATGTACATTTAATTAAATTTATTACCATCAAATGTGGGCAATTTATTTCTATTAATTAATTCAATATTTACATCCACTTATTTACAATTTCTTCCATTCATATAGTTGCAATTCATTTTTGTTATTATTTCATAAATACTCTTTCCAATTAATTGCAATATGTAATTCAATTTGTAAAGCTTTAGTTACCCTTGATACATCAAATTTCAATAGTTGCTTTCATATAAATAAATAAGATTTTTTTTCTAAATTTAAATAAAAAATCCCATTAATTAATAAATATTAAACGTCGAAATTTACGGGTCGTTACACTCTCCCCCACTCAAAACTTTTCGTCCTTGAAAAGGAAAAAGAAAGGAGAAGGAAGAATTTAATAACAATACATCTTATTCAAAATATTAACTTATAAACAATGATTTACAAGATTTATTTCTTTAAATAAAATATACTCATTTTAAAATCATTATCTTTGGATACTTAAATTATTAAAGTTTGTAAAACATTTCAAATTTTCTAAGTCCAAAATTTACGGAAAATTTTGGCAGAGTCTCCTTTGTACGGAGAGACTCGGGAGAAAATATAATATTAAATATAACAAAATATCACATATAATATCC
Organism: Allium fistulosum; assembly: GCA_030737815.1. Classification (NCBI taxonomy): domain Eukaryota; kingdom Viridiplantae; phylum Streptophyta; class Magnoliopsida; order Asparagales; family Amaryllidaceae; genus Allium; species Allium fistulosum. The sequence goes on from CM060903.1 coordinate 882,105,196, forward strand.
AAAATATTATATCCCAACCCGGGAAAATATATATAAATAGCGTTATAAATCGTAATCCGAAACGTACCTATTTGTCGGGCATTTTACGCTAAAATTTATGGAACTAAAAGCGGCAGCAATTGCTTCCATAACCTGCATTTTACTTATATAATCCAAAGGGTTAACAATTTTATAAAGTGAAATATTTATGTGGTTTCAATCATTAATACCCAATTAATACAACAGCCATCAATTTCAACAACAGCATACACACCAACAAAGCAACCATTCAATCAAACAAACAAATAGTTGTTCGGGTTTAAATTTTGAAATTGTACGGAATAAAACTAACTATCAAGTGCATCATTTACTCACAGTCTTAGATGGATCAAAATAGAAAATTTATTCATCCAACAACTTCAAATTTCCTTACCCAACCAACCATAAATCAAACAATAACAATTCAAACAAACAAATCAAATTAACTTATTATAATCCATTTCATACTTTAGTTGTTTGATTTCCTTTTATAATTTACATTTATTTCTAGTAAACTTTTAATTTCATTTACTCATTAATGTTTGTTTCATTTATTTTTACTTTTTACTTACAATCATTCTTTTTCATTAATTTAGGTCATGTAAGTTTCTCTTATTGCATTACACCTATGCATTTCTCATTTTCATTCATTTATTTAACACTTACATCCCTATTATATTTACTATATCCATCTTTTATACTTATTTTGTTAACAAATAGCTTCAATCTTTTACTTAGGTTTATTATCTTCCATATATACTACTTACCATTTTTCCTCATTATTATTTTATGATCTTATTTATTCACACTTTAATCACTTAAGTTTATAATCATCTATCTGTCATACTTACTTTTAATTATATTTACTGGATAAGATTTCAATTATAACTTAAGATAATAACATTAAATTCTCATTTAATATAGCGAATTCATTGAATACTTCATTACCTACTTTTACTTGTACAAATTTCTATTACATTTCTTATTAAACATTTCAACTTTTTATATTTGGTAAGTTATATAGGTTAAAGAAAATGCAAATGAACTTATACAAGTTTATCTCATCTTTTAATTAAATTTAATGTTCAACAATATTACTCTTTGTCTCATATGTTACAAAGTTCAAATTTCCTTTTATTTCCATTTATAACTTAGTTTTTAGATCTCTTATTTAAATCAGAGGTTTCAATTTATTAATTACTTACCTTTTATTTCACTACAATAATTTAAACAATTAATTAATGGAAATTTAAGAATTAAATTCCGGGTTAAATTTCAAATTATTTTGAAATAATAGATAAATATTTTCTTATAACTTATACCTCTAGTTAAATTTAAAACAATTCAAAATTTATACATTTTTTTCAAAAAATGAATCTGCAGTAAACTACTACAGTGGCCTTCCCACTTCGAAACTCGAAAATGAAAGTTGATGATGCGTGCACTCATCACCGAAATTATTTTCCAGCGACAGAGAGGGGAGTACAAAACTTGTTCTTTCCAAAATTTCTATTTATATTGAAATACTAATATCAGAAAATACCTTTAAAATATTATTATTTTTTCTCCAAATTCGTCTTTAAAACAAACTTCCGAATTATATTAAAATATTTATATCAGAAAATACTTATAAACAATACTATCATATTCCAAAATTTATTCGAAAGAAATTTCAAAACCCCGGAACTTAAGTTCTAAATTTCCCATTTTATCTATTTTATTCTTTAATCTTGTTTCTATTATTATTTACACTTATTACCTAACAACCAATCTATAGCAACCAATATATATGTCATTTGAAAAATTTATTTTATATATAGAAAATATAATAGGCAAAATTATTTCATTCGCCTATATTAAAAACAAATATTATGTCGGTCTGTCCTATTAAGTGTTTAGAAACCCCTATTGATGTCACAGCGTCCCATGCATCAACCAGAATTTATAAATACAAAATGGAACAGATTAACACAATATCAAAACCTTTTTATAGCACTAACAAATACGCTCTCTCATATATGCGCTCAGCGACTCCCATAGGGTATTATTACCCTATTAGAAAAGAGTCAAACCCCACAAAGCTAAGGTTTATCGCTAAACCAAAGCTCTGATACCAGATGTAACGTCCCGCCTTTTCGCACGCTTTAGACCGACACACATGTCGATTCAAACCATACGAAAGGACGGATTGTTATGGGGTAAATAAGAAAAGACAAGAAAGAAATAAAACAAAATAGAATCTTGCAGCGGAACGATAAAATATAATAATCAAATAACAGTTCATGAAGCTGTTTTACAAAACATTTGATTATACTTATACAATACATATCAGAGTTACATATACCAGAGAATGATAATTATGCAGCGGAATACAATGGTGTAGTAGAATATATAACAAATAGTAGTAATAAAATCTTCGTCTTCGTCCTTCAGAAATAGGCCTTCAAATCCTGAAATGCTCAGGCTGACCCGAGCGAATTGAAAAGACAAAACACTCGAGTTAGAACTAAAAGATCTTATGTAAGTTAAATCAATGAAATAAATATGAGTGTAAACGGCGTCAGAGATGTTTACGGGGTTTGACATCTCCTATCCAGTGTCTAACGTGAGTGCAGTAACTTAAGAAATGTTCGGGATTCACATCTCTTAAGGATCCGTTAAACTATCTACTATGTAGTAATATTCGCTATATACAGTAGTGTCTAATCAGTAAAGTATAATCATATAGAAAATAGCGTTAAGGGGATGGAGAACCTTAACGCGGTCGGATCTTAAAATCATAATCGTAGTAAAGCTCGATATGGTAGGTGACGCGGCACAACTAGGCAATGCCAGGGTAGATATACCAATTACGCACACGGACTGATGGATACGCATAGCAGCCACTACCGTTCCACCTCGAACAACATTCCCAAATCGGAGGATGGCCATCTAGTCAAATCACAAGTAAGAGTATAATATCGAAGAAATGTGTCCGAGAAGAGGTGCTACCTTACTGGTCCGAGATCGCTCCTGTTTTAGCCACCTTATGCCAACTCACGGGAGTTGGGTCCACGTAACATACCTTAAGAACGTCGCCACCATCCTACTTCATTCTGGAATCTCCACCGCGTACATGGTTGTCAAAGTGGTTTTCGGTATCGACAGAGAGTATGTCCATATCTGATCCCGGTCTCTTTAACAACCAATCGTTATTATAACACCGTGGTCATTTAATATATATATACTTTTAAAAACACACTCATTGCCCTTTCAAAACATATCCTTTACTTCAAAATAGTATATACCTTAAAACCAAATTTTTTTTTGCCATTTCAAAACATATCCTTTACTTCAAAATAGTATATACTTTAAACCAAAATATTATTACTATTTCAAACCCCAAATTATCAATGTATTATTTCCATTTCAAAACCCAATCCAATGATATATCATTTCCATTTCCAAAACAATTCAATTATCTCATTTAAATAAAACCAAATTTCCAATCACTAATCTTACTTTTATTTATAAAACTCGAAATATTCTTTAAAACCATATTAAACCCAAATCACAAAAGGCAGTCATATTCTAAATCTCAAAATTTCAATCGGTTTCAAATCAATATATTCAAAGATAATTCTTAAATAATTTCTATTTCAAATGAATTTATTTTCAAACCATATTACTTTCAAAGTTATAACAATTTCGAAAACCAATACTTTGAAAACAATAATACCTTAATTTAAATAAAACATTTCAATTTTGATATATTTCAAGTCTTAAAATATTCTAAAATTCTCAACCAAATCTGAAAATTCTATATATACCTTAATTCAATTTTACTATTATTTAGTTTAGAAATATTTATTTAATAAGTTCAATATCACTTAAATAAAACTCAAACTTGAAATATTCGTAAATCAAATTTAAAACATCATCAAGTTACACATAGCTAAAATTTTAGAATTTAACTATATATAAAATAATATTTTATATAATATCAAAATTTAATATTTAGTAAACCGTATATTTCTTTCCAAACCATAGAAAATCACTTTAAAATATTTTTATATAGACCACGGTGCCTGTATATAATTTTCTATCCTACGGTCAAGTGATACGGATATTTATCATTTCAATCCGAAATAAAAAAAAGTTTACGGTTATATATCATTTTAAACCGCAATCCCGAATAAAATAAAATGCATAATAACTTGCAGTTTATACTATATAAAATATAGCATCGATTCATCCAAATATCAATAATCAACCATTCATTACAATCGTCATCCAATTTAAACAAAAACATCAATATAAAGCATATAAAATATAATAGGCATCACCAAATAGTTTATATTCAATAAATATTAATAACTTTCAACTGGCAGTTTATATGCAACGAATAAATTGATTAACAATTAATTGGCAGTTTAAATGCAATGGATAAATTAATTAACAATTAACTGGCAATTTAAATGCAATAAATAAATTAATTAACAATTGATTACGATGAATGCAATTAACTGAGATAATGATGAAATATAGGTCAAACAGCTATAAATAAATTTCTAACCACATCATACATGAATTTAACAAACATAGGAAATCTTAGAAGTTGTGAGTGGGTTAAAACACTCACCTTTTGAATTTAAATTGAATTTAAACCCAAAAATTTGACCGTCTCGGAATTCGTCCAAACCAGCGTCATCAGGTCCGGAATTTCAATACGATCCTAACAAAAAAAACCGCACGTGAAACGGAGTTCGTATGCACGAGATATTGCGAAAATTGTGATTGAATTTCAATTTAAAAATAAATAAATAAAAAGAACACATACAAGCTGCCACGTCATCATCTAAAAGTTGCTCACGTACAGGCACCTTCACGCACGTTTCCTCCTGCTACCGAACTCAACATGAAACCCATTTGACCAGCCTTTGACCGTGAATACCCATCACCTCCGACCTCTAGACGAACGACGACCACCGCCATCGGCTCTAGATCGACGAGCCGCACGCAAGGGGTAGGGTCCGGTCGCCTAAAAAGCTCGTCGCCGCCGTGGGTTTTGCAACCCTAAATCGCCAAATTCCAGCGCCACAGCCCACGATACAACCTCCGACCACCATCAAACGACTCCACGATTCGCGCTCTACGAAACCCAGAAAGCAATTTGCCTAAAATCGATCCAATCAAAAACGCCCAAATTTGCCCATATGAGTTTCAAAATTTTCAGGTTTGACCGCGATTTTTCGTTGATCTGAGCATCAATTGCAAAAACCGAGACCACCCGTAGATTCGTATCGATGAAAACTATCACATATATTTTTTTGGGATTTTTCTAAGGACTTAAATTTTTATTTGATTTTTGAACTGTTATTTGGATCTGAAAGCATCCATTGAGGTAGAGAGAGGATTGAAGAAAAATGAACATACAGACAAATGACAGAAGATGGAGGCTAGGGTTTAAAACCATGCTTATATAGTGGTAGAGTAGACAGATCGGATAAATGAACGTGCGGAACAAACTATGGCCCAAAAAGCCCGTTCTGACCCCGAAACGAAATTGGGTCAACCCATATATCAAAACAGGTAATTTAAAATATTCTGAATGCAATGGAAAAGGTTACAGGTTCAAATTGTGTCGTATGAAGAAGTTATGCTAAAATTAATATTTTCAAATTGATTTCAACTGATTTCAATTGCATAAATTTCAAGGCGTTTCGAGTCCGTACGATCAAACGACAAGTCCGATCGCTACGAAACTTGAAACATTATTATAATTCACCGTTACGGATCTGATGAAATTGGTTTCGTCAAAATCCGAGTCAGTGGCCAAAATGGCTATTTTTATATTAATTAAATAAATTTTAAAATAAATTAATTAAATCGAATTTTATATTTCAATTAGAGAATTGACAATTTTTATTACTTACAATTTCACAAACATTTAAAATGATCTAACAATCCTTATTGTCTATTTCATTAAGGATTAAATCAATATAAATATTATATTTCATAAAATTCAAATTATAGATAAATTTCCAAAATTCCCTTTTTATTTAATTAACCTATATTTATCCCCTTTATAAATTTCCAATATAAACGGTTATCATTGGATTTAAAATTATTGTATAAATATTTTCCGTTTCAACTCAATTTAAATTTAACGAAAAATTTACATTTACTTTTATGTAATTGTAATAAATCCAAATTATCAAATCTTAGATCTAATAAAATAAATAAAGCTTAATTCCCAAGTTAACCCATTCGATTTTCAATTAACCTTATTCCCAAGTTACAAATTTTGAATTAATTACTATTTATCATTATTGCTTCACTTATTAAATCAAAATTTTCATTGATTTTCCTGATATTAAATTTATCACCATATTAATTAAGGTTTTAAACAATTTATAAAATTCTTTTTAATATATACAATTTAGCAATCTCTTAAACATGGTATTACATTTCACGTAAATGTACATTTAATTAAATTTATTACAATCAAATGTGGGCAATTTATTTCTATTAATTAATTCAATATTTACATCCACTTATTTACAATTTCTTCCATTCATATAGTTGCAATTCATTTTTGTTATTATTTCATAAATACTCTTTCCAATTAATTGCAATATGTAATTCAATTTGTAAAGCTTTAGTTACCCTTGATACATCAAATTTCAATAGTTGCTTTCATATAAATAAATAAGATTTTTTTTTCTAAATTTAAATTAAAAATCCCATTAATTAATAAATATTAAACGTCGAAATTTACGGGTCGTTACAAATATATACTATGAAATCAATACATATAACCGTTCGAAACTGATATAACCTCTTGCTTATATATCTATATAAACACACTAAATATATTTACCTCTACCATTGTTTCTCTCGATGAAAATCGAATGGTCACAGAGAATCCCAAAAGCCAGATTGCAGAACCGATACGAAGAATTTGTCTCCATAGATTTCACCGGTTTTTCGGACTTTGAGATACACAATCGAATATACTATGGAGATCAGCACGACGAGACGATCAAAACGGTATATAGATATCTATGGTATGATTGAATTATAAAAATTCGAATTTTCTACTAGCGGAAACTACAGCAAAAACGCAGAAAAATAAGATCGACGGAGCTAAAGAAGTCCGAATTTGGAAAAACGAAAAATGACGTCTTAGTCAGAAGATGAATTAGAATTTTTCTATGTAAAAATATTCAGGTTTGGAAAACATTTTATTATCATCAATTTTAACTGATATAAATTGGAATAAAATTACACTAGAAAATAAACTTCCAAATTATCTGATGAAAATTTTCCAGTTTGGCGCAGCGGATTAATCAAAACGATGTAAAACGGTGAATGTAGCAATCAGTGGATTGGAAGAATACTGGAATGCCCGAATTCGTTGATCCGAAGATACCGAACTCTAGCTATCTCGAACTCGTTGATCGCGCACGATACCGGGTTCAAAGATCTTCAATTCTTCAAGCGTTGATCAAGCGCACTTGATTTCGCGAATCGGCTTCTACAATCGTTGAATCGAGCGCACTCGATTATCCGAAAGAGGAGATAGGAGATTACACTCAACTACCAATTTGAATGAAAGCACAAAGCAATCAAAAAGAGAATTTTATTCAATATTCAACAACCTTACAAATGAGACTCACGGCCTATTTATAGGCGAACAATTTTACAACAGAAATTTCTCCAACTCCTAAGTCGTTTCCGACTCATAGCTATGCTCTACGACTCATCATAAGTCGTATACGACTCATCACATTACAACATGACTTACGACTTATACAAAACGTTACAATACTAATCTTCAACGACTTATCAACATACAACACGACTCAAAAGTAAACGACTCATAATCAGACGACTCATCATAAGTCGTTTACGACTTATCAAATTACAACACACTACGACTTATGATTTACAACAGATGCGACTTAGAAAACAATCGGTTCAAATTAACTCGTCAGGAGAATCTACGGCATGGATTTAAGCGGCATCAGAATATCCAGCTCCAGGCCTCTACGACTTAACCCAGTTTTGATAAGTCGTGGACGACTTATACCAGCCTCGCCCTTGAGTCGTGGATGGCTTATCTCCTCACCTTCCTTGAGTCGTAGACGACTTATCACTTGTGTATTCTTCCCCTTGAGTCGTGAGCGACTCATCTCCCTGTTAAGTCGTAAACTCGTCACATCTTTCCCTTTGGTCTTCCAGATGAGTCGTGGACGACTCATCACCGCCTCCATAAGTCGTAGACGACTTATGCCTTCCCCTTTGGTTTTCCAGATGAGTCGTGGACGACTCATCACCGCCTCCTTAAGTCGTAGACGACTCATGCCTGTCTCTATGAGTCGTGGACGACTCATCACCGCTTCCTTAAGTCGCATACGATTCATGCCTGTCTCTATGAGTCGTGGACGACTCATCACATCGCCCTTAAGTCGTAGTCGACTTATATCTGCCGTGTTAGTTTTATCTCGTGGACGACTCAGGACTTCATCTCTGGGTTTAGCTGCATCACAGTTGCTATGATTAATTAGACGCATTCCAAATATCAAATTTTTATTTCAAAATTTTATCGTTTAAAATTTCACAAAATTTCAACTAATTACGTTATTAAAACAGTTAAAATTTACGGGTCGTTACAAGTTGACTTGCCAATAACCTTATTTATTAATTAGTGGAGATAATATCTACCCATCCAAGAAATTTAGATCCAAAGAGGAAATTAAAGAAATGAAGAAAGATAGAATGGGGTAGTCAAAGTTTTCCACATAGCACTATATTCATAGGAGAAAGTGATGTGTTGGGCTAAAGTGGCCATAAAGGCCAGAAACCCCTTTTCCGGGCCGATGGAAGTATATCATGCTATATATTGAATATAGGTTTTTGATATTTTTAATGCAATAGAGATACCAAAATTCCAAAAAAGACAACTCTGGTTTATTTCATTTAAATTTAAATGGATATTAATAATTAGTTATTAATTAATGTATCAAATTTGCAGGTTGTTACATTCTGTATCCTTAAATGAATTACACTCCTGCAATTTCCTAAAAATAACCGTCAACCTAATCAACAAAGTATCATAATTTATCATATATTTATCAATAAAATATGGGGCAAAATGCCAATCACAAACTGACTACTTCTAAAGTACTATATGACATATGCATAACACAATCAATTATGATACAATCAAATCCATTCAAAACAATGAATGCAATTTTACACACACACTCATACTATTGTAACACATATATTTTCATAACCATGCAATCAAAACTATATAAATTAAAAATATCACTCCATCAATAAAAAGTGAAACAATAGTCCATAATAAAAGTTCATAACAAATTCAGGTTGGTTCAAACAAGTATACACTAGTAAACATATAAACAACAACCAGTATAGGTTAACAAAACGAAAAATACATATTAAAAATGACAAGGTATTATCATCACACTATCATTCCTACAAATAACACATGTGTGCTAACCAATATAGTTACTACACATCCATGATAATGTATGTATCCTCAAAACTCTTGATGGACTTCCTTGTGGTCTCGTCCTTAAAATAATTAGTGTACCATCTCATACTTACACCCTCCAAAATATCATGTGCACCTACTCATGGTTACACCCTTACAATGATATGTATACCCACTCATGGCTTCATCTTCAACAATATGTGCCTACTCATGGCTATATCCTCAAAATAATATGTCATCTATTCATGTTACAGCTACATCAATCCTTGATTCTTGGACCTACTCGAATGGTCTAGAGGTATATACCTACTCAAATGGTTTAGAACCAAGTGCTCTTGGATATACGATGACACAAACAACCAATGTTATTCGGTCAGCAAATGCATAACATTATGGCTATATCAATGCTTGTATCATTTCCACTCAAATGACCAAGACCTAGACCAATGACGTAAGGTCTATGGCGGATCTTGGTGTACAATCCACAGTGAGTGTCACCACTTAAAGCCTTTGGTCATTAATGATCCCTTGGAATGCATAATCACATTAGAATCCCTCTTGTTATAACCTTCAACTTATATCAAAAATATAATTCCACGATCTTCTTGTAGTAATGTCTTCATTTGATGACCGGGATAACTCGCCCAAAATACCAAAGAAGGATCTGCTAGCCCATCATCACTAACAATAAGAGTTCTAATACATCTTCAAACAAAAACATTTATACTGAAATATTTTCATTTTCAAATCAAAGTTTCCATGTTCACTTCAAACAAAAATTTCTCTTATTCGGGATATTATCATCATTTTTTTATTTAGAATCAACTTAAATAATTTTGAGAAAACACCATATTATAAAAAAATCAAATTATATAAATTTCTTCTAAAACTAGAATAAACTCTTGTGCTGAAATTAAATACCTATGGAAGCTTGTAATCGCTCGTATAAAAATTGATTTTGAAACATACATGTGTTAAAACTCCATATTTTGTAAAGATGTAATGAACTTCCTGCATATCGCTTCGATTCCTTAATGGTACCCGCCAAGTATTCGGTCACCAAAACTCTCTAGTCACTATTACTCATCCTCAAGGAATACCATGACATCTCTTAGCCAATCTGAATACTTAACCTTCCTCATCTTAGGAAATTATGTCATCCTTCTATGACTAAACCAAATATGTTCCTTAATATCCCACTAGTCTCTCCAAGTACATCAACTAAAAGTCAACGTTGGATAACCACCTCATTATATAATTATATACATAACAAGCAATATAACGTAGCATAAAAGAGCAACAACCATAACAAGGTAACCAAACAAATAAATAAAACAAGATCAAGCAAACAACAATATTACAATGCAAGCGGAAGGAATCAATTCAAACAAATATGTAATAAACTTTGTCATACTATGATATAAATTATTAAGTAATTAATTTAGAGTATATTAGTAAGAAAATCCTTAAATAAAATGTTATGTGATTGTAGTTGCAAATGGTTGTAATCGCGAGAAACTGATCATAATATAAAATAATATTTTATTTTAAATATTCCTGGTAATGATGTTTCGAGAAAGGATATTGATACATTCGTTGAGACCAGAGTATGTAACGCTCTCCAAATGTTGGACAGTATATTAGTCATGGCTGTTGGGGGTACCAAGAGTTTATTTACTTATAGTTATTGAATAATTATAAAATGATTGAGTTTTCTGTTGGTTGATAACAACAAGATCAAACAGGAAATCTTAATGGGATGGTGTTACATGGTTCTCTCGACTTAAGAATATTATGGAACTTCAATGGGGATACTCCACTTTTATAGTTAAATCATGACATGGTGACCATTGAGTGACTATAGTTGGGATTGAGTAAAAGCATAGGAAATGAAATGCTATTCAACAAAGAATTTGTCTCCTCGATTGTATGAGAGAAATGTGTAAGGTTCTTTCCATTTCTTCTTTAAATATCATAAATAAATAGATGTTAGTACATATTATATATATAAACTATATAAATGTATGTATGTATGTATGTATGTATGTATGTATGTATGTATGTATGTATGTATGTATGGTACTATTAGTATGTGTATACAAACCATATACATACATTATAGTATATTTAAACATATGTATATACTTTGGCATTCATATTTTTGATATGCATATGAATTTATCACATGTATATGTAAGTATAGTGTATATACACACACAATAGGTATAAATCTCACTATTTATATGTATGTGTGTGTAGTTATACACATGCTTATATATTATTACGTCATCATGTTAGTGTATAAATATATTAGACATATTTTAAAAAATCATGAAAACAAATTTAATCAATATGATTAATTGAGTAATATAAAATATTTTTAAATAAAATATGATTTTTATTTTATCATATATAGGTCTAATGCTAGTTAATTGATTTCATAAGCCTATCAAGATCCAAACAGAGATCTCTTTTCAAAATTTACTGATCTCACCCGTAGCCAAAATAGGACGCACCCAACAACACTAACGTAGCTGAAACACCCCATACCCCTTAGTATACCCAAAGGACACACTAAAAGATGTGGTGCATTGTAGGTATAACTAAAGCTAGCAGAGACTAAGATTCACAAGACAACATGATAGATAATAACACAACGGAAGTAATTAAAAACAATAAGTGATTTTAAAAATTAATACTTCATAAATACTTCAGACAAACCACATATGTTCCAAATACCAAATACAATTGTCTTATGAAAATAAAATCTCAGTCTCATCAGAAAAACTAGAGTACAAACACAAACATTCCCTCAATATAGTGCCAGTACAATAAAAGAACCAAAAAAACCAGAAATAAAAAGAAGGAATACATGATAGGGTCTCCAAGCCTCCATGAAGTTGCGGTCTATCTTCCTTACCCTTGATTGCCTATGGGGGGAGAAAAAGAGGAAAATAGAGGAGTGGGTCAGACTAAAAGTCTGGTGAATGATAGTAATTACTAGAATATTTAAGTAAAGTAAAAGTAATAGACCGTATAATAGTTCTAGTATATAAAAGAAAACAAAGGAAATAGGAAGAAAGACAAAGTTGGAAATAAATACAAGTTAACTATTGCTAAATTATTATGGTTGGTTAACTTTGATTGTTTGCACTTATTTTTGATAGCAGCTTAGATTAGGCTGAATCCCTAATACTACCCTTTGATCATCCTGCTACTCAATAGAATCAGCTGTGGACCAAACGCTAAAGCTCCCTACGCAGCAGACATTGGTGCCTATGAAAGGCACACACTAAATGCTTAGAACTCATAACGATTACTAAGCACCCGAATGGAAGTCGCACGCGTAACCTCCACCATGCTCATGTTACCTGTTGTTCCACCTATTGGGTCTTCTTATTACCTCAAGCTCCAGCATAAGCATGCCCCTTGTCTCCCTTCATGATTATATGAGACACCTCGTCTCACTTCAGGCTTGTGTGAGAAACCTCGTCTCACTTCAGGGTTATGTGAGACACCTCATTTCACTTCAAGGTTATGTGAAACACCGTGTCCATAGAAATAATAGAGGAAATGTTGTTGATATGGCCCGTCATCCAAACAATATCTAGTTGTGCCCCTTTTCCCAAATCGCCATGATTTGGGTTTCTACTTATTGACCATTTACTACGGTTATTAACATAAGTGCGCCCCTCGTCTCACTTCAGGATTATGTTAGACACCTCCTACCACTTTAGGGTTATGTGAGACACCTCGTTTCACTTAAGGGTTATGTGAAACACCATGTCCATAGAAATATGGAAATGTTATTTGGTACAGGTCCTACTTTAATTCTTTGCCTATTAACTTAGATAAATTATTTAAATAAGCCTTTACCTTTATTCTTACTATCTGTGCTTATTAATTTATCCTAAGTCTTAAAATAAGCCTCACTCTGTTCTATTTCTTATTATAACCTACGTTATAATCATGCTTATTACTTAACCCAAGGTCTAAGTGTAAAAATAAGCTTCTTTCATCTTATACTCTTTTTAGTTATAGTTCTAAGTTATAACTAGGCCAATTATCTTTAATTGGTCCAATTCTAACATCAATATCATAATTAGGCTCAATTTCAGTCCTAATTCCATTTATTACAGTCTTTACAATTTACATCCTATCTTCCGTTATTTCAGTATTCTTATAATTTTAATCCATATTCGCGTTTAATATATTCTAATCCATACACTAAGAAGAAGGAGAAATAAAAGAAAACTGAAAATAGAAGGAAATCCAAAGCGTAGGAAAAAGATGTAAATAACGCATAAATAATAGTAAATAAATTAAAATACTGTAAGTAAATGGAAAAGCTATAATTAACAGAATAAACTAAAATTAACTGTAAAGAATAGCTAAAAGAAATATACTGAAAATAATTCTAAAAACTGTAAATAAACTACTAAAAAGGTTATCCCAAAAATCATAGTAAAACTACAACTATTGGAAACCCTATTATTTTAAATTACTTAAAAAAATCTAAAATATTTACAATCACTCACCTGTGGTCCTAAGCTTTTCCCTTTTGATCTTCCCGGATCCACTTGAGGGTATTAAAATATTTTTATTAAAAAGATTCTCTTCTTGGAAAATTATTCCTTTTAGGGTCATTCTTGAAAAGGTGAACCCAAGCGGAGAAAATCTAGAATGAAAAAAAGTGTTAGGCCTAGGGTCTTATTTATAGGGGTAGAAGTAGATCTCAGACCGTTGGATTTGGAGATTGAATAGGATGCAACCACGTGATAGGCTGAATAGGAGCCGTCGGAGGAAGCACGTGAAAGGGAGTGCGGATTAAGGATCTTAAGGCTAATTTAACACTAGAGGGGGGTGAATAGTGTTTAATGGATTCTATGACTTATATGGACTAAATTAAAATTATGACATAAACAAATGCAGAACTTAATCACAGAACAATCACAGAATCAAACACGGATGCAGAAAGTAAATATAAAGCAGTAAAAGGAAAGAACACACCGAATTTTATACTGGTTCGGAGTTACCATACATCTAGTCCTGTACCTAGGCAGAACACCTCATACAGATTTTTATTATACCAAAGTCGAGATTACAATCCTCAGTTTCTAAAGGCCTTGAGGTACCCTCCTGTCTCACGAGTCCAGGGCAAACTCTCTTGATTTATGGGCCACAAGATTACCCAATTGATTTCCAGGCACAACCACACCTTATAAAGAGACTCGATAAACTTTTTATTACAAATTGATCCTATAACTCTGAATAGCACTTTGATCTTCGAGAGAGGGCGGAGAATCAAACAAGAATGAGATTCTAATTTGATTCACTTGAGAATTCGGCAGAATTTCGGCACGAACTTAAAAATATGAATATTTTAGAATATGGATTTGTGGAGAAGAAGGAGCAAAGAAAATATGAAAATAGTTAGTTAAAAAATCGTTTGTGAAAGCTATTTATAGAGCACCAACAGTCATAACCGTTCGTGAAGAGATTTAAACGAATAGACACTTCTTTGGAAAATTGAAACTTTTGAATTCAACGGCCACCATGTCGACATGGGGTATCCCATGATGTCGACATCCCTATGTTAAAAATAATGTAAAATTTGTTTTGAAAATGGTATTGAAATGAAAACAAAATGAAATGACCCTGGAGTAAAATAAACTAATTTTACTATGTTTTAAAATACAAAAACAAAGAATATTTTAAGGCTAAAACATCTATTTGAAAAACTTTGAAAAGTAGTTTTGAAAATCGTTTTGAAGTAGTTTTGCAAGCTTCTTCCTGCAGAATATCTCATCACATCAGGACTCGAGAACTTGTACAAAACCAGGATCTTCGTGGGTTTGTAAGCCACTTGTCGTAGGTTTGTAAGCTACTTGTCGTGGTTTGTAAGCCACTAAGAAGGTAGAAATGGGTTCCATCCTAAATTAAATTCAGAATGAAGATTTCTGTTCTATTATGAAGTTTTAACAATAAACTAGACACATATCTTGAAATCTTGATCTTGATACTCTAGAGTCTTCAATCTTGAGTCTTTATACTGATCAGTCTTCAGTAATCAATACCTGCATATATATATATATATATATATATATATATATATATATATATATATCCTGCATATACATATCTATCTAGACAATAGTGTTAGTATATATTTTATAACAAGATAAGTTAAAAAGGTTGTTGTCATCAAAACCAACATCTCAGTTCCTAACAATCTCCCCCTTTTTTATGATGACAACCTGTATTTATAAAATATACTTACTATACCATAACTCATATCATAACTCCCCCTTACTCCATGACTACCACTTACTCCAAGCCATCATAACTCCCCGTTACTCCAAGCCAACTAAAATTTTATAAATTCTCCCCCTTTGTCATCAACAAAAACTTTTAACCAATAAATTCCTTGAACTTGTTATTGTTAGTCCATGAGTTGATGGTTTTGATGACAACAACCTTAGAATAAGATTATAAAATATAAATACTAACATTATAGTTTAGATATATATGTATATGCAAGATTTAACCATGCAGGTACCAAGAACGAAGACTGTACAGTATAGAGATTCAAGATATCAAGATTGAAGACTCATGAGTATCAAGAATATCAAGATTATCAAGAGTTCAAGATTTCAAGATAAGTATTGAGTCTAGAATTATGTTAAAACTTCATAATAGCACTGAAATCTTCACTCCATTTTTCTTTTGGGATGGAACCCATTTCTACCTTTTTAGTGGCTTACAAACCCACGACAAGTAGCTTACAAACCTACGACAAGTGGCTTACAAACCCACGGACATCCTGGTTTTGTACAAGTTCTCGAGTCCTGATGTGATGAGATATTATGCAGGAAGAAGCTTGCAAAACTACTTCAAAATGATTTTCAAAACTACTTCAGAATGATTTTCAAAACTGCTTTTCAAAATGTTTTAGCCTTAAAAATTATCTTTTCAAATGATTTTCAAAAAGATGTTTTAGCCTTAAAATATTCTTTGTTTTTGTTTTTAATAAACTCTTGTTTTAAACTTTGTTTGTTTTAAACTATCTTTTAATTATAATATATTTATACTTAGATTTAAATATAAAGTTATAGTAAAATTATATATATATTATTCTCTATATTTATCTATGTATTTTATCTATAGTCAAGTATATTTATAAAGTTTAAATAGTTTTTTAATATAAGATAAAGGTTATTTTCAGAGAAAATCAAATCTTCAAAAAATGCTTTGGGATGTCGACATGCCCTAGTACCCCATGTCGACATAGTAACAGTTAGATTCAAAAATTTGAATTTCAAAAGAAGTGTCTATTCGCCATAACCTTTCACGAATGGACATGGCTGTTGTTCTTCTATAAATAGGGGTTAGTTTCAACGAATTTAAACATAGATTTTCTTGTTTTTCACTTCTCTTCTTCTTCCACATTTTCTTATTCAAAATTCTATAATCACTCTGCCGAAATCAACATTGAATCTAACTAGATAATCTCTGGTTTGATTCTTTGTCACTATCTCATCAAGATCCTCAGTGCTATTCAGAGTTATAAGCTTTCTTTGTAATCAATAGAGTAAAAGGTGTGATTGTAGCATTGGAAATCAATCAAGTGAGAAAAGGTGTGATTGTAGCCTTGAGAAATCAATTGGGTGAACTTGTTGCCCGAAAATCAAGTATCTCTACCCAGAGGATTGTGATTCTGGAGGGTGTACCTCGTGGCCTTGAAATCGAGGGTCGTAATTGTTGAATTGCTTTTGAAAGGAAATCCGTACTTAGTTGTGCGGGACTGGATGTAGGGTAACTCCGAACCAGTATAAAATCCGGTGTGTTCTTTCCTTTACTGCATTTACTTTATTTTTGTATCTGTGTTTGTTTCTGTGATTATATCTGGGTCTGAATATTACATACATTTGTGTTCAAATTAACATAAACTCAAAAAGATTTAGTAATTTCTTAT
The DNA here is from genome assembly GCA_030737815.1 of Allium fistulosum. Classification (NCBI taxonomy): domain Eukaryota; kingdom Viridiplantae; phylum Streptophyta; class Magnoliopsida; order Asparagales; family Amaryllidaceae; genus Allium; species Allium fistulosum. Next base: position 882,122,694 of record CM060903.1, read on the forward strand.
AAACACTATTCACCCCCCTCTAGTGTTATTCCTAGCCTTAAGATCTGTAATCCGCATTCCTCGCATTTGGTATCAGAGCAAGGTTTTCAAAAGTTTCATAATCTGATTTTTGAAAAAGTTTACTTTTTTAAATGGCTATGTTTAATAAATTTGTTAATGCATGTTTAGAAATATTCAGATCATCATTGTCTCTTGAGTCTGCATATAATCAATATTCAAATACAAGTTGTCTACTAAGATTGTTTGATGTGCAGGAATCATGCTTTATGGGAGTTGAGGAATCAATCTAGAACAAACAAACTGTGCAGATCAAAAAGAACAAATGGATACTCGATAGTGGATGTTCTAGACACATGATTGGGAATCCAGATATGCTGAATGATATAATATACAAAGACGGAGGACTGGTTAACTTTGGAGACAATTCAAAAGGTTATGTGATCGGCATCGGCAAAGTCGGTAACTCTGAAACTCCTATTATTACTAATGTTTTGCTAGTTAAGATTCTGAAACACAATCTGCTAAGTATAAGTCAACTATGCGATAAAGGATATAAAATTAAATTTGAAAAAGATAAGTGTCACATTGAAGATAATAATTCAACCATAATATTTGAGGGAATTAGGAAAAAGAATATTTATATTCTTAGTATGAAAATTTCAAATGATAACTTGTGTCTTTTGGCAAATGCAAGTGACCCTTGGATTTGGCATAAGAGATTTGGGCATTTGAATTTCAAACTCTTATCTAGACTGTCTAAACATGATCTAGTAAGAGGCCTCCCTAAAATGAATTTTAAAGTAGATAGTCTATGTGATGCATGTCAACTAGGAAAACTTAGAAAAAGCTCCTTTAAATTAAAAAAATCTAATTTCTACTTCAAAACCTCTTCAATTACTTCATATTGATCTATTTGGTCCATCTCAAATTATATCAATAAATAATAATAAATATGTTTTTGTAATTGTAGATGATTATTCTAGATTTACACGGACAATATTTTTAAAACATAAAAGTGATACTTTTGAATATTTTAAGAATTTTTCAAAAAGGGTTCAAAATCAACTTTCTCAAAAATTATAACCATCCGTAGTGATCACGGTGGTGAATTTGAAAATGAAAAGTTTGAAGAATTCTACAATAAAAAGGGAATAATTCACAATTTTTCATTTCCAAGAACTCCACAACAAAACGGAGTAGTAGAACGTAAAAATAGGACGATTCAAGAGTGTGCGAGAAATATGCTTTCTGATAGTAATTTACCAAAGTACTTTTGGGCAGAAGTAGTTGCTACCGCCTGTTATATTTTAAATAGAATTTTAATTAGACCTTTAACCAGGCTTTTAAATCTCCCCGAGATGGCCGAGATGAAAAATCCGAGATATCAGCCAAAATCCGAGATTTGGCAGCCTATTTAGTTATAAGTGTTTTAAATATCGCCCGAGATAGCCGAGATATTTTCCTGAGATATTGGCCAAAATCCGAGATTTAAAACACTGCCTTTAACTGATAAGACATCTTATGAACTTATTTACTCAAAGAAACCTAAGGTATCTTATTTTAGAATTTTTGGAAGTAAATGTTTTATTTTAAATACAAAAGATAACTTAGATAAATTTGATCCTAAATCCGACAAAGGTATCTTTATCGGATACTCTAATAGAAGTAAAGCATACAGAGTATTTTATTTAAGAACTAATACCATCGAAGAAACAATGCATGTTTCATTTGATGAAAATTACAAAATTTTGAAGAAATAAATGATGAAGAGGATTTAATCACTTGTAACGACCCGCTATTTTGGACCATTGAAATCGACAATAATCCACACATGTCGGACTTGAATACTTCAAAACAGTGGATTGTTAATTTTAAATTTGGCAAAACTCAGCATATACAGTAAATAAATCAATCACAGAATCACAGACATAGAGTAATACAATAATACGTAGCGGAATAGATAAGATAGTAGTTCATGAAGCTACTATATAAACATCAAAGTTAAAAATAAAATACAATAGAATATCTCAAATACAGTGAAGTCTTCAGTACGAATAGATGACCTCTCTGAACAACTCAACTTGAAAAGCTGAAAGCTGAATCGATAATTGGATCTCCAACGAAGCTCCAAACTCCAAAGGTGAGTCTCAAATGCTGTATCACTCAGTCTGACCCGAGCATAAAGCAAAACACAAAACACTCGAGTCAGGATTAACATTCTTATATCAATAAATCCAACTCAAGTGAAATATCAACTGAAATCAAGTAACTTAAAGGATGTTTGGGATAACCATCCTCTAAGGATCCATGGAACTATCTATAATGTAGAAATATACACTATAACACCGTGGTCATTTCAAATTTATTTATACTTCAAAACCCAAATATCCTTTTCATTCCAAATATATCTATTTTCCAAAATAGTATATATAGATTAAATAATTTATAAAGTAAAGTATTTATAATTTCCTTAAATTTCACAAATCGCTTCAAAATCAACTCGACTTTCCCATTCAAATTTATTCAAAGCTCATTTCATCAATTCAATTCAGTTCTTAGCAGACCATTTAAATTTCAATATATTTCAAAGCTTTAATATTCAACATTTTCAAAGTTAAATTTAACAGTTTCATATAGCTCTTGATTTAACTTTATTATTATTAAATCAGGGAATATTCACTTAATAAATTCAATATCATTTAACTAGCCTTAAATTTCATTTTTACTAAAAAATTCCTTAAATTTATTTAAACAAGAAATATTCATTAAATTATTTAAATCAAACCCAAGTTATACATCATATCTTAAATCTCAATTTCAATAAGTTTCAAATTGGTTTAATTAAATAAATTATCTTCCCAACCTTAACTTATTCAAATTATTACCGAAATCTATTTTGAAACATAAATTTAAATACTTAACCATATTATATGTATTAAATCAATCATAATTAAATTAAATATTATTATTAAATATATATATATATATATATATATATATATATATATCATTACCATTTATATATAATAATTTAAGAATCAACATTTATTAAAACCATATATTTCTTCCCAAATCCATAGAATTTATTTTCAAAATATTTATATATATAGACCAACGGTGTCTGTATATATATCTATCATATGGTTAAGTGATACGGATATTTATCATTTCAATCCGTAATTTAAATATATACTGGTAGATATCATTTCGACTCGTAATCCCAAATTCAATACAAATGAAAATCGCTTGGGTCTATCATTTCAACCCATAACGATTTTCTCCCATTCTAAAGTCCGTTTGGGTATGTATCATTTCAACCCATAGTGAATTCTATACTAACAGGGAACCTGCAGAGTGATAACAGATAAGATAATAATATAACAATTAGTAACAGGCATATATCATTAGTGATAAATAACAGATAATGGTGTCAGATGTCACAGGTGAACAGATACAGAGATGTCATGTATATAGCAATGTAAATAATAGCAGCAGCATATTTCAATTATCATTTCAATTGAAATCAAATTTAATAAATATAAGAATGTTAATCGTGAGTGATTGCTCACCTTTCGAGGCTAGAGAGATAGACAATGAAGTTGAGTTACGAAATCCAGGCACGAATCTCAAAGCAAAGTAAGCTTGAACGCGAATTGGACGAACGAGACTGAGAATCAAGAATTGATGAACTGAATCAGAATAAGTTTGATATATATACGGAAAATATTTGTTATTTTATAAAAATCCATATTTTAATCTAAGACAAAATTAAAATAAAATATATATAGTTAAAATAAAATACATACTTATAAATATAAAAAAAATCAATTCAGTTCAACCATTTAAAATTCATGTATATTCACTTAATAAAACCATACCTAAAACCAACATACTAGTTACCAGATCCTATACAGCTATATCCACAAACATACCCATTACTCAATATATATATATATATACCGACCATATATTACAAATATACCAATGCAGACAGTACCTAATATATGCAGACAAAAGTGTATATGCGAATAACAAGCATGTATAAACAAATATGCAGACTGGACTTATAAACAACTTATATATATGGCCAAATATATATATATACAGGTTTTAGAAAAAAATTGAAAACAACTTCTCAGATTTGCCTCCTCATTAATTATTCAGTATAAATACAAGTGTTTATAAAACCAAACTAGAGAACCCACTTATAATATATATATACATATATAGACAAAAATTTGCAAAACTCATCCCATATACATACAGCAAGCAATAAGTATATATGTAAACAAAATTTTCTTTGTATTATAAAATTATAAAATATATGTCATTTAAACTATATATACATTAACAACAGATTGTATGTATGAAGACTATTATAACCTATACAATGAACTCCAACAGATGGTACAACATATATATATATCTAAACCTTTAAATATAACCAACAACTCATCTGAAATTTATATAACAACATATATATAAATACGTAGACTACAAATCATGCACTGCAGTTTGAATACAAATAAACTATTAAAATATATTTTCGAAACCATGTATTATATTATAAATTATTTTTATATACACTGTACAAAATTATAACACTGAAATCATAATATATATAACTAATATCTCTATCTAGTTTGATAACATGTAGAGAACTAATATATAAATATATATATAGGCCGAAACTTATGTATACCACTAACAGGTTGTAAATAATTCTATTATACAAACTAATTATATATATGTGGTAAATATTATTATATATGTTATCTATATACGAAACCAGAGAAGATGCGTGCAAGGGGAGATGCTCAGCGGAATAAGTCTGGTCTGGCTCGACAAAAGAAAAGATGAGAAGGAAGTAGGTGCGGTGAAGCCGTGGCGTCTGCTGTGCTAGGTCGGAGGGACGACTTCGGCGCGGGGAGGCCGATGGGAGGTGATGCTCGGTGACTCCAATGGCCGAGGCCTTGCTGTGATTCAATGGTGAGGAGAAGAGAGGAAGGAGATGATCTTACTTCGGGTGGGGAGGCCTTATTGCTCGGGCACGAGCAAGATTGACTCGGGAAAGAAAGAAAAATGAAGCACCAGAAGGTAGAAAGAAGAGAAGGGGCGAGCAGATCTGAAAAGAGGAGAACTGTATGTGAAAAAATATATATTTTTTTTGAACGTTTCAGAAGGAAGTAAAAGGAAAAATAACATGCTATAAAGTGACATAGGGGATAATAACAGTCATAGGTCAAATTAGAAATAATTAAAGCAATTAATGGTTTGATTGGACAGAACGTTTCGAATTTTGAAACCGAAGGAGATTGTAGAATTATGGTACCGTGAACAGTTTATTGTTTTCGTCGCATACCGGACCTCAAAATACTGAAATAAATATACCGCTGAGACCAGCACGACGAGACGATCAAAACGGTATGCATATATTGGTGGTACGATCATCCGATCAAAAGTCGATAATCGGTACCGAAAATGCTGCTATTCTGTACGGAAAAATCCTAACGGAGCTAGAAACATCCGAATTTCGCAAAATGAATTTCGCAGTCTGATTCAGAATGTTCTAAATAAATTTTCTCATGTTGACATATTTAGGTTTCGGAAAACTTTTAAATTCAACTGTTATTAACCGATTTAAATTGAAATAAAATTTCACAATAAAATAAACTTCAAAAATTTCTGATGATAATTTACAAGTTGCTATGTTTTAAATAGACGTATTCCAAATAATAAAATTTTATTCCAAAATTCAATTATCTAAAATTTCACAAAAATTCAGTTAAATACGTTATTAAACCATTAAAAAAAATTTGGATCGTTACATTCTCCCCCACTCAAAACTTTTCATCCCCGAAAAGGAAGGAGGTAGGAGAATAGAACAACCAGAAATAAAAGTAGATTGGAAGTCAAGATTAAACAATTAATTTAAAACCATATAAATTTTTACTTGAAATATTCATTTGAAAACTTCATTTGCAATTCAATTATCTTTAATACTTTAAAACTTTTCAAAACCCATTCGTAAAATTTCTTACTTCCTTTATAAATAACATTTATATGTTTAAATAACACCTTTATAAATATATGAAAAAAATTGAAAACAATTATTTACCTCATTACTTATATTTACAAAGAAGCTATTTGAAAATGTTAAATCCATAATTCATAAATTTATTAATTTTTTTTCCTCAAGATACTTTTCAAATATTATTAATAAATCAATAATCATTTACTTTAAATATGTTTTATTTAATTAATAACTTCTAAAATATTTATAACACTAAAATTTTTTCTATTATACCATATAGTATATAAATAAACAATATTTAAAAGGATATAGTCAATAAGGAAAAGAAGGAGGACTTGGAAAAACAGAATATAGGTGAATAAATAAAGCTGAGTAGATAAGGTAGATTCAAAAGAATAGTATCGGGCATGAATAATTAATTCAAACCATAAGGATTTCAATTTCAAATATTAATACAAAATTTCTTTGTTGGAAATACTTTTATAATAAAATATCCTTAATAAAATACTTTTATAACTCGATGTTTCAACAAGTTTATCCTCGTTCCTGCAGACTCTGACAGTGCGTTGATCAGGCGCAAAACTAGAATTCTCCAGGTACTTAGTAGACCTGTTTCAACACCTAGTGAAAATACTGGAAAAACTTTTAAAAACAGATATGGAAAGTACAATCCAAACAAAAAACAAAAAAAACCTTTATCTAACCATGGTTCGCAGATACACAATGGTTACGCCTGGATCCCCCAGGAAACAATCCATATCTGTAAGCTTTCTCAGCCCTGCGAGTTATGCCATGATGACTAATAGAATGCAGGATACACAATGGTTACGCCTGGATCCCCCAGGAAACAATCCATATCTGTAAGCTTTCTCAGCCCTGCGAGTTACGCCATGATGACTAGTAGAATGCAGGATACACAATGGTTACGCCTGGATCCCCCAGGAAACAATCCGTACCCCTAGGCCATCTCAGCCAGGCAGTTTCGCTACTAATGCAACCTACATAGATGCAGGATACACAATGGTTACGCCTGGATCCTCCAGGAAACAATCCGTACCCCTAGGCCATCTCAGCCAGGCAGTTGCGCTATGCAGTCGCGCTCGTAAGACCATGGGTAACGCCAAGGAATTCGATGGACACTCGAGTATCATATCCGGAAAACCAAAAATCAGAGAAATATCGATAGAATGAATCCACAATGTGGCCACAAAGCGGATATCGAGCAGAAGGCACTTTCCATATCTTTACTTCGAAAATATGTATCATATAATACCTTTTCAAATCACTTTCAAATATCATACTTATATAAAGTCCATTATATATAAGATTTAATTTTCAAATCAAATACCTTTCCAAAAACAAAAGTATTTCAAATCACACTTAGATAGACTTCAATTATATAAGATTTCACTTTTCAAATTGAGTACCTTTTCAAATCCATAGTTTTCGAATCAACATCATACTTATACAAACCAATTTTATATAAGTTCGATAACTCCCAAATCAAGTATTTAGTAACACAAGGTTCTCAAATTTCAATTTGTTTCAATATCAATTCAGTTTCAAAATCATATACAATATCACCAAATTATTTCTTCTCAAATTAAATATCTTCAGTTCCAAAGTTTCCAAAATAATAAATTTAGAAAATAAATCCAAATTTCCAAATCAATATAATTTAAGTCAATCAATTCATTTCTAAAATCAATGGTTTTCAAAATCATCTTATACTTACATAAGGTCCATCTTATATAAGAATCAAAATTTTCAAAAATAAATTTCGCTGTATGAAGAGCCATATGGGATTGAATATCTTTGCTTACTAAAAGAAAATTCCAATTTAAATTACAAAGATATCTAACCCAACAACTTTCAATTTTAGCGTCAAAATATATCAATGATATTAGAATATAAGATGTACATACGTCATCATTTCGCAAAATCACATTTGATCGCTCGCTCGATCACACAAGTTCGCTTTCGAACTAGTATTGTCCATTCGACTTCCCTAATGCAGATTTCGAGATGGTTTCTCGACTAGAAGCCATCAGTCTCCTTGCATAGCCATATACTATGATAGAGAATTCTAGAATCGAGCCCAAAATCCATATCAAATATTCGCCATCTAGAATCAAATGAAAAATCCTAACATGAAATGGTGTAATTCACCTCGAACTTGTGAACTCAAACCTGGATCAAATTAATTATGCGAATAAAACAGCATACGTACAACTTATGTATTTATTCCAACTTGTTAAATATATAGTTTCATAAAGATGTTACTAAGTTAAAACATTTAAACTAAATTTTATTCAAAATATTTGGAAGACCAAATTCTTTTCAAAACATTTCAAATCTAAATTTCATAATAGAAAAACTTAAAATAGCCTTATTCATTTACTTAACAAAACAGTTTTAACTAATTTAAATCATATTACTACATACTTTAAACATACATACCAAACTTATATACTTTATACTTTTCAAAATTACTTAGCTTTGAAAAGTTAACCTTGAATTGGAAGTGCTCGAACCTTCAAAATAGTCGAAGAAATCATATTTCAATCCAAGGGTTGGAAATCACCAACAAATCCGTAAATCAATTCCAAAAGATAGGGTTATATCAAATCAGATCCAAAACTCAAGGACTGAACACCGGCTTACTTCAAATCATTTCAAATATATATATACATATATCTTTCGAATATCAAATCTTACTTCGGAATTTGAAATCAAAATGGTTTCACAAAATCACTCGCATAGCAAAGCTACTGAAGTGGCCAATCCCCCACTCTGAAACTCGAAAATCAATGTCGATGATGCGTGCACTCATCACCGAAATTATATTCCAACGACATAAGTGAGTTCTGGACTTCTATTTTCTCAAACTTCTTTTGAAATTTCTTCGAAATCATTCGAAACTCATTAAAATCATTTGAAACATTTCTTATTCGAAAAATACTTTTAAATCATATATTTCAAAATATTAAAACCAATTTCAAAATACCGGAGTTCAATTCTCGAATTTCAAATTTAAAATCCTTCAGTTATAAATCATTTTTAGATAAATCAAATTTCTTATATAATTTCAAAATTTCAAATCCTTTCGAAACATCAATTTCATTTTAAAAGGTATGTAATCCTTATCGAAAACATTTCACTTTTATATATAAAATATAATCAGACTTATCAAAATAATAATTTCGATATATAAAACACTTTCTAAAAATACAAACAAACCCGATTTTCAATGAATTTCAAAACAAAGATAGAGATTCCAATTAGACGGACTCCAATCGAATAGAATTCTGACTTGAAGATAGGCTCGAACGAAGATGAGATAACTAAATTACAAAATACAAGATAGATATATTTTTATAAATCACGGATGACCCTAGGGTCAACCGTGACTTCAAAATAAGATTGGTGCAGAATTCTGAGGCAAATCGACATTCGATTGCCAGAGATAGAATTCGGCATAACAAGAGATAGCAACATCAAACCGAGGGATATATAAATCTCCGGTGAATCAATGCTAATTGTAAAGGAGTTTCACACCTTTACAAATCATTCAAGATTGGCGGGATCGCCTATTCTTATAGAGATCATTCGAAGTGGGGTTATGGGATATTCCAGAATCAAGAAAAATGAATAGGGAGAGAAGATAATGGATTTTGGAACCGCAGGGAACGTTCCAAAGTCCAAAGGAAATCGAATCAAAAGGAAGAGATTCAAACTCGAACGAAAGTTATTCTGTAAATAAATTTACCATATATGCTAAGTTTTGCCTAGAGCCAAAGCTCCGATACCAACTATAATGACCCGCTATTTTGGACCATTCAAATCGACAATAATCCACACATGTTGGACTCGAATACTTCAAAATAGTGGATTGTTAATTTTAAATTTTGCAAAACTCAGTATATACAGTAAATAAATCAATCATAGAATCACAGACACAGAGTAATACAATAATACGCAGCGGAATAGATAAGATAGTAGTTCATGAAGCTACTATATAAACATCAGAGTTAAAAATAAAATACAACATAATATCTCAAATACAGTGAAGTCTTCAGTATGAATAGATGACCTCTCTGAACAACTCAGCTGGAAAAGCTGAAAGCTGAATCGATAATTGGATCTCCAACGAAGCTCCAAACTCCAAAGGTGTGTCTCAAATGCTGTATCACTCAGTTTGACCTGAGCGTAAAGCAAAACACAAAACACTCGAGTCAGAATTAACATTCTTATATCAATAAATTCTACTCAAGTGAAATATCAACTGAAATCAAGTAACTTAAAGGATGTTTGGGATAACCATCCTCTAAGGATCCATGGAACTATCTACAATGTAGAAATATACACTATAACACCGTGGTCATTTCAAATTTATTTATACTTCAAAACCCAAATATCCTTTTCATTCCAAATATATCTATTTTCCAAAATAGTATATATAGATTAAATAATTTATAAAGTAAAGTATTTATAATTTCCTCAAATTTCACAAATCGCTTCAAAATCAACTCGACTTTCCCATTCAAATTTATTCAAAGCTCATTTCATCAATTCAATTCAGTTCTCAGTAGACCATTTAAATTTCAATATATTTCAAAGCTTTAATATTCAACATTTTCGAAGTTAAATTTAACAGTTTCATATAGCTCTTGATTTAACTTTATTATTATTAAATCAGGGAATATTCACTTAATAAATTCAATATCATTTAACTAGCCTTAAATTTCATTTTTACTAAAAATTTCCTTAAATTTATTTAAACGAGAAATATTCATTAAATTATTTAAATCAAACCCAAGTTATACATCATATCTTAAATCTCAATTTCAATAAGTTTCAAATCGGTTTAATTAAATAAAATTATCTTCCCAACCTTAACTTATTCAAATTATTACCGAAATCTATTTTGAAACATAAATTTAAATACTTAACCATATTATATGTATTAAATCAATCTTAATTGTAACGACCCGCTATTTTGGACCATTCAAATCGACAATAAAACCACACATGTCTGACTTGAATAATTCAAAATATCAGATTGTTAATTTAAATTTTGGCAAAACTCAAAATATACAGTAAATAAATCAATCACAGAATCACAGACACAGAGTAATACAATAATACGCAGCGGAATAGATAAAATAGTAGTTCATGAAGCTACTATATAAACATCAGAGTTAGAAATAGAATACAACAGAATATCTCAAATGCGGTGAAGTCTTCAGTACAACAGATGACTTCTCTGAGCAAATCAACTAGAAGAACTGAAAGCTGAGGCGATTGTTGGATCTCCAAAGGAAGCTCCAAACTCCAAATGTGAGTCTCAAATGCTGTATTACTCGGTCTGACCCGAGCGTAAAGCAAAACACAAAACACTCGAGTCAGGATTAACATTCTTATATCAATAAATCCAACTCAAGTGAAATATCAACTGAAATACAACTAACTTAGAGGATGTTTGGGATAACCATCCTCTAAGGATCCGTGGAACTATCTAAAATGTAGAAATATACACTCTAACACCGTGGTCATTTCAAATTTATTTATTCTTCAAAACCAAAATATCATTTTCATTTCAAATACATCTATTTTCCAAAATAGTATATATAGATTAAATAATTTATAAAGTAAAGTATTTAATTTCCTCAAGTCTCACAAATTGATTCAAATCAACTTCAAATTCCAAATTCAAATTTATTCCAAGCTTAATTCATCAATGCAATTCAGTTTTAAATATACTATTTAAATTTCAATATATTTCAAAGCTTTAATATTCAACATTTTCAAAGTTAAATTTAACAGTTTCATATAGCTCTTGATTTAACTTCATTATTATTTAATCAGGGAATATTTACTTAATAGATTCAGTATCATTTACTAGCCTTAAATTACATTTTTACTAAATATTTCCTTAAATTTTATTTAAACAAGAAATATTCATTAAATTACTTATAAATCAAACCCAAGTTATAAATCATATCTTACATCTCAATTTCAATAAGTTTCAAATCGGTTCAATTAAATAAAATTCTTTATTGAATACAATTTCAACTAAATTCAAATTATCTTCCTAACCTTAACTTATTCAATTTTTTACCAAAATCTATTTTGAAATATCGATATAAGTACTTAACCATATTATATGTATTAAATCAATCTTAATTAAATTTAATATTATAATTAAATCTATATATACATCATTTCCATTTATATATAATGATTTAAGAATCAACATTTATTTAACCCATATATTTCTTCCCAAATCCATAGAATTTATTTTCAAAATATTTATATATATGGACCAACGGTGTCTGTATATATATCTATCATATGGTTAAGTGATACGGATATTTATCATTTCAATCCATAATTTAAATATATACGGGTAGATATCATTTCAACCCGTAATCCCAATTTCAATTCAAATGAAAATTGCTTGGGTTTATCATTTCAACCCATAACGATTTTCTCCTATTCTAAAGTCCGTTCGGGTATGTATCGTTTCAACCCATAGTGAATTCTATACTAACAGGGAACTAGCAGAGTGATATCAAATAATATAAAATACAACAACAGACATATGTCATCAATAACAATATAATATAAACAATAGGATATGGTGTCATATCCCACAGGTGAACAGTTACAGATAATAGCATATATAACAATTAAAATAATTAACAGTTCAATTTAGCAGTATATTTCAATTGTCGTTTCAATTGAAATCAAATTTAATAAATATAAGAACGTTAAATCGTGAGTGATTACTCACCTTTCGAGGTTAGAGAGATAGACAATGAAGTTGAGTTATGAAATGCAAGCACGACTTCCAAAGCAAAGTTAGATGGTACAATTTCGACGGAAAAGCTGATAGATAGAAATTGATGAGAACGGATCAAATTAGCTTGATAAAATTGAAACGAAGATTATATGATTAATTTATTACTTTCTTTCAAAATGAACGTTAAATCAAAACACGCATTTTAAAAATGAAATATATATATATATATGCACACCCATGAAAACCATATAACTTTAAAACACTTCCATTTCATATTAATGTTAAATAACAAATATATAATTATTCAAAATGTCACATATATAGTATATTCATTTTATGGTTGTCATTTCCATGTAATAAATATTCATTTTAAACCAATATTAAAATAATATATATGTATAGTTAAAAAAATCAATGTTCTAACATAAAACACATATATTAAAGATCAACACACATATATATAATATCTTTTGAAATGAATACATATGTATATATATAATTATTATAGTTTATTACTTTCCTTTTCAATATATCTAGCAGGAAATCAAACAACTTATGCACATATATGTGCAGATAAACAATATTCTTTATAATACATTGTTAACTTACTCCTTTTTTTTCTCTTTTTTTTTATTAAACCTTTATATATAACAAAATATATGTATAAAATAAAATATTTGTATATATAAAAATCAAAACGTTTCAAACATATATTCAAAAACTGGATCATATAAATAACAATGTATTTAGTTAACGCATAGTATAAAATTCATTTATATAACACTCTTATATATATATATAAATCTTGTATAAGTAAACCTTTATAGCTTCATAACTTATTTACTTTCACATATAACAAGATCTGTACAAAAGAATGCAAATTTTTCTCAAATCCTTTTGAACGTTTATAAGAAAAATTTTAAACAATAAATATACCTTCTTATTTAGGAAAGGAAGTAAGCATGCACTTGTAGGAGAAACGTGAGTGGAGGTTGAGGGTTGTAGGCGGTGGGAAGGGAAGAGGGGCGGAGATAGCTTCAGGTGATGGGTATATACGTCGCGCAAAATTTTTTTCTTCTTTTTTTTTCTTTTTTTTTATCTGGCGTAGGCCATGGAAAATTTTGGGAGGAGGAAAAGTAAGCAATGGTGGGGAGTGGATCTCGAAAATGAAGAAGGAGCAGGCAACAATGAAATATATGAAGAGAGAGGTAGTGGAAAGCTACAGAGAAAAATATAATATAAAAGGTAATAACAAATGAAAATCAACGTTCATGCGTTGATTCAGCAGAGAAGTTAAAGCAAATAAGAAGAGAATGGATTGATTTAAAGGAAAGGCAATGAATGGTTTAGAAATAAATAAAATGTAAAACGTATACGTTTTAATTTCAAAAGGAAAGAAATAAATATGGGGATGGCAACAGTCAAAATGCACATTTAGGATAATAATAGAATATAAAAGTAAGAAACTCAAAAGGATAGGCACAGAGATGTGAAATCAGGGAGACAAGGGAAACAAGTGATCTTTCAAATTTATAACGTTGGCAATAAATATAGAATAAATGAAAATGAAGAGGGGAAGAAATAAACTATTTATGGGCGATGAATTTATAAAAGGAACCATGATGTGTACAATAATTGAAATGAAAACGTACACAAATAAATGAAAACCACTGAAGTTAAAAAGGCAATAATAGTGTAAATGTGAATCGTTGCCACATAAACAAATAAAACGTATACAAATCTTTACCGGTTATATGATGGCAACGGTCACCCTTAATTGAGCTGAATAATAAAAGCCAATGCTTTGAACGTATGCCATAAATTAAGTAACAGACACTGATTTCTAAATTTATTAGTAGCTAGGAATAGCAACGTTTGATCGTGAATTGGAAAGCAATTAATACTGTGGTCCAGCCTGTACGTTTCAAATTTTGAAAACGAAGAAAATAGAAATGGAACAGGTTGCAAAAGGAAAGCCACACATATAAATGGAATAAAACGTTAACAATGAAACGTGCCACATTCAATGGAAAGAAACTGAAATGATAACGTCAAGCACGGGAATTAAGGACAATAAAGTAGAAAGTATGAGAAACGTAAAAGTGAACAAACGAATGAATGCAAGCTACAGATATATATATATATATATATATAAATGATGTAAAATGTTATGTTTCTACCAGAGAGAAGAGAAAATGTTTGAAATGGAATAAATAGGGAAGGAACAATCCCGAAATTAAATAGCAACGGATAGAAAATTAAAGAGCTACAGCATGAATACAGGGAGTAATAAAGGTATGGTATTGATTGGATTGTAACTGATGTAAAACTTGAATGGACAGGGAAGAAATAAAATTTATGGTAACAGTCGATTCCCTTGATTTCATGCAAATTTATTTTCAACAATTCTTAACTGATTTGAATTTAATAGAATTACATAATAAATAAACTTTCATATAATTAATTGAAAATTTACCATTTTCTATATTTAATTATATGTAATCCAAATAAATTTTTTTTCAAAATTTTATTATTAATAATTTCTCAAAAATCCAATTCAATACGTTATAAACCAATTAAAAATTGCTAAACTTTTATGGGTCGTTACACTCTTCCCCACTCAAAACTTTTCGTCCCCGAAAAGGAACAAAGTAGGAGAATTAAAGCAACCGGAAAGAAAATAGATTAAAAGACAAGATAAACAATAAATTTAAAACTATACAAATTTTACTTGAAATATTCATTTAAAAACATCATTTGAAATTTAATTTTCTTTAATACTTTAATACTTTTCAAAACTCCTTTGAAAACAATTATTTACATTATTACTTATATTTACAAAGAAGCTATTGAAAATTTTTAATCCAAAATTTATATAAAAAAAAAACTTTTTTATTTATCTCAAGATACTTCCAACATTATAATAAATTAATAATCATTCACTTTAAATATGTTATAATTAATTAATAACTTCTGAAACACTAAAAAATTTCTATTATACCATGTAGTATATAAATAAACAATATTTTAAAGGATATATTCAAAAGAAGGAAAGAAGATAGATTCGGAAAAGAGAATATAGGTGAATAAATAAAGCAGGGCAGATAAGGTAGATTCAAAAGAATAGTATCGGGCACGAATAATTAATTTAGAACCATAAGAATTTCAATTTCAAATATTAATACAGAATTCCTTTGTTGAAAATACCTTTATAATAAAATACTTTTATAACTCGATGTTTCAACAAGTTTATCCTTGTTCCTGTAGACTCTGGTAGTGCGTTGATCAGGCGCAAAACTAGAATTCTCCAGGTACTTAGTAGACTTGTTTTAACACCTAGTGAAAATACTGGAAAAACTTTTTTTAAAAACAGATATGGAAAGTACAATCCAAACAAAACAAACAAAACCTTTGTCTAACCATGGTTCGCAGATACACAATGGTTACGCCTGGTTCCCCCAGGAAACAATCCATATCCGTAAGCTTTCTCAGCCCTGCGAGTTACGCCATGATGACTAGTAGAATGCAGGATACACAATGGTTACGCCTGGATCCCCCAGGAAACAATCCGTACCCCCAGGCAAGACTCAGCCAAGCATTTGCGCTACTATTCGCGACCTACACAGATTGCAGGATACACAATGGTTACGCCTGGATCCCCCAGGAAACAATCCGTACCCCTAGGCAAGACTCAGCCAGGCAGTTGCGCTATGCAGTCACGAGAGAACGATAAGACCATGGGTAACGCCATGGAATTCAAAGGACACTCGAGTATCATATCTGGAAAACCAAAAATCAGAGAGAATAATATCGATAGAATGAATCCAAGATGTGGCCACAAATCGGATATCAAGCAGAAGGCACTTTCCATATCTTTACTTCGAAAATATGTATCATATAGTACCTTTTCAAATCACTTTCAAATATCGTACTTATATAAAATCCATTATATATAAGATTTAATTTTCAAATCAAATACTTTCCAAAATCAATAGTATATCAAATCATACTTATATAGACTTCAATTATATAAGATTTCACTTTCAAATTGAGTACCTTTTCAAATCTATAGTTTTCAAATCAATTTCATACTCATACAAATCAATTTTATATAAGTTCGATAACTCCCAAATCAAGTGTTTAGTAACATAAGGTTCTCAAATTTAAATTTGTTTCAATATCAGTTCAATTTCAAAATCATATACAATTTCACCAAATTATTTCTTCTCAAATTAAATATCTGTAGTTTCAAAGTTTCCAAAATAATAGATTTTAGAAAATAAATCCAAATTTCCAAATCAATATAATTTAAGTCAACCAGTTCATTTCCAAAATCAAGTGTTTTCAAAATCATCTTATACTTACGTAAGGTCTATCTTATATAAGGATCAAATTTTTCAAAATAAATTTCGCTGTATGAAGAGCCATATGGGATTGAATATCTTTGCTTTTATGGGTTATATATCTTTGTAATTTAAATTGGAATTTTCTTTTAGTAAGCAAAGATATTCTAACTCGACAGCTTTCAATTTCAGCGTCAAAATATATCAATGATATTAGGATATAAGATGTACATACGTCATCATTTCGCAAAATTACATTTGATCGCTCGCTCGATCACACAAGTTCGCTTTCGAACTAGTATTGTCCATTCGACTTCCCTAATGCGGATTTCGATATGGTTTCTCAACTAGAAGCCATCAGTCTCCTTGCATAGCCATATACTACGATAGAGAATTCTAGAATCAAGCCCAAAATCCATATCAAATATTCGCCATCAAGAATCGAATGAAAAATCATAACACGAAATGGTGTAATCCACCTCGAACTTGTGTACTCAAACCTGGATCAAATTAATTATGCGAATAAAACAGCAGACGTACAACTCATATATTTATTCCAACTTGTTAAATATATAGTTTCATAAAGATGTTACCAAGTTAAAACATTTAACTAAACTTTATTCAAAATATTTTAAAGACCAAATTCTTTTCAAAACATTTCAAATATAAATTTCATATTAGAAAATTTTAAAATTGCCTTATTCATTTACTTAACAAAACAATTTCAACTTATTTAAATCATATTACTACATACTTTAGCATTCATACCAAACTTATATACTTTATACTTTTCAAAATTTCTTAGCTTTGAAAAGTTAACCTTGATTTGGAAGTGCTCGAACCTTCAAAATAGTTGAAGAAATCGTTTTCAAATTCAAGAGTTGGAAATCAACAACAAATCAATAAATCAATTTCAAAAGATAGGTTTATATCAAATTCAAAACTCGAGGACTGAACACCGGCTTACTTCAAATCATTTCAAATATATATATAGATATATCTTTCGAATATCAAATCACTCGCGTAGCAATGCTACTAAAGTGGCCTCTCCCCCACTATGAAACTCGAAAATCAATGTCGATGATGCATGCACTCATCACCGAAATTATTTTCCAGCGACATAAGTGAGTTCTGGACTTCTATTTTCTCAAACTTCTTTTGGAATTTCTTCGAAACTCATTAAAATCATTGAAACATTTCTTATTCGGAAAATATTTTTAAATCATACTATTATTATATATTTCAAAATCTTAAAACCAATTTCAAAATACCGGAGTTCAATTCTCGAATTTCAAATTTAAAATCCTTCAGTCATAAATCATTTTTAGATAAATCAAATTTCTTATATAGTTTTTTCAAAATTACAAATCCTTTCGAAACCTCAAATTCTTATTTTAAAGGGTTTATTATCTTTATCAAAAACATTTCACTTTTATATATAGAATATAATCATACTTATCAAAATAATAATTTCGGTTTAGAAAACAATTTCTAAAATATAAACAAACCCGATTTTCAAAGGACGATTCACGAACGGATTTCAAAACAAAGATAGAGATTCAAATTAGAGGGACTCTTGTCAAATAGAATTTTGATTCAAAGATAAGCTCGAACGAGATGAGATAATTAAATTTCAAAATAGAAGATGAATATACTTATATAAATCGCGGATGACCCTAGGGTCAACCGTGACTTCAGGAACAAGATCGATGAAGAAATTCCAAGAAAAACCAACATTCGATCGCAAGAGATAGTGGCATCTAAACCAAAGATATAGAAATCTCCAGTGAATCAATGCCAATTATGAAGGAGTTTCACCCCTTCACAAATCATTCAAAGATTGGTAGGATCCTATTCTTATAGAGATCATTCGAAGTGGAGTTATGGGATACTCCAGAATCAAAAGAATACAAATAGGAAGAGACAAGAATGAATTTTGGAACCGCAAGAAACGTTCCAAAGTTCAAAGGAAATCGAGCCAAACGAAAGAGATTCAAACTCGAACGAAAGTGATTCTGTAAATAAATTTTCTATATATGCTAAGTTTTGCCTAGAGCCAAAGCTCTGATACCAACTGTAACGACCCGCTATTTTGGACCATTCAAATCGACAATAAAACCACACATGTCTGACTTGAATAATTCAAAATATCAGATTGTTAATTTAAATTTTGGCAAAACTCAAAATATACAGTAAATAAATCAATCACAGAATCACAGACACAGAGTAATACAATAATACGCAGCGGAATAGATAAAATAGTAGTTCATGAAGCTACTATATAAACATCAGAGTTAGAAATAGAATACAACAGAATATCTCAAATGCGGTGAAGTCTTCAGTACAACAGATGACTTCTCTGAGCAAATCAACTAGAAGAACTGAAAGCTGAGGCGATTGTTGGATCTCCAAAGGAAGCTCCAAACTCCAAATGTGAGTCTCAAATGCTGTATTACTCGGTCTGACCCGCGTAAAGCAAAACACAAAACACTCGAGTCAGGATTAACATTCTTATATCAATAAATCCAACTCAAGTGAAATATCAACTGAAATACAACTAACTTAGAGGATGTTTGGGATAACCATCCTCTAAGGATCCGTGGAACTATCTAAAATGTAGAAATATACACTCTAACACCGTGGTCATTTCAAATTTATTTATTCTTCAAAACCAAAATATCATTTTCATTTCAAATACATCTATTTTCCAAAATAGTATATATAGATTAAATAATTTATAAAGTAAAGTATTTAATTTCCTCAAGTCTCACAAATTGATTCAAATCAACTTCAAATTCCAAATTCAAATTTATTCCAAGCTTAATTCATCAATGCAATTCAGTTTTAAATATACTATTTAAATTTCAATATATTTCAAAGCTTTAATATTCAACATTTTCAAAGTTAAATTTAACAGTTTCATATAGCTCTTGATTTAACTTCATTATTATTTAATCAGGGAATATTTACTTAATAGATTCAGTATCATTTACTAGCCTTAAATTACATTTTTACTAAATATTTCCTTAAATTTTATTTAAACAAGAAATATTCATTAAATTACTTATAAATCAAACCCAAGTTATAAATCATATCTTACATCTCAATTTCAATAAGTTTCAAATCGGTTCAATTAAATAAAATTCTTTATTGAATACAATTTCAACTAAATTCAAATTATCTTCCTAACCTTAACTTATTCAATTTTTTACCAAAATCTATTTTGAAATATCGATATAAGTACTTAACCATATTATATGTATTAAATCAATCTTAATTAAATTTAATATTATAATTAAATCTATATATACATCATTTCCATTTATATATAATGATTTAAGAATCAACATTTATTTAACCCATATATTTCTTCCCAAATCCATAGAATTTATTTTCAAAATATTTATATATATGGACCAACGGTGTCTGTATATATATCTATCATATGGTTAAGTGATACGGATATTTATCATTTCAATCCATAATTTAAATATATACGGGTAGATATCATTTCAACCCGTAATCCCAATTTCAATTCAAATGAAAATCGCTTGGGTTTATCATTTCAACCCATAACGATTTTCTCCTATTCTAAAGTCCGTTCGGGTATGTATCGTTTCAACCCATAGTGAATTCTATACTAACAGGGAACTAGCAGAGTGATATCAAATAATATAAAATACAACAACAGACATATGTCATCAATAACAATATAATATAAACAATAGGATATGGTGTCATATCCCACAGGTGAACAGTTACAGATAATAGCATATATAACAATTAAAATAATTAACAGTTCAATTTAGCAGTATATTTCAATTGTCGTTTCAATTGAAATCAAATTTAATAAATATAAGAACGTTAAATCGTGAGTGATTACTCACCTTTCGAGGTTAGAGAGATAGACAATGAAGTTGAGTTATGAAATGCAAGCACGACTTCCAAAGCAAAGTTAGATGGTACAATTTCGACGGAAAAGCTGATAGATAGAAATTGATGAGAACGGATCAAATTAGCTTGATAAAATTGAAACGAAGATTATATGATTAATTTATTACTTTCTTTCAAAATGAACGTTAAATCAAAACACGCATTTTAAAAATGAAATATATATATATATATGCACACCCATGAAAACCATATAACTTTAAAACACTTCCATTTCATATTAATGTTAAATAACAAATATATAATTATTCAAAATGTCACATATATAGTATATTCATTTTATGGTTGTCATTTCCATGTAATAAATATTCATTTTAAACCAATATTAAAATAATATATATGTATAGTTAAAAAAATCAATGTTCTAACATAAAACACATATATTAAAGATCAACACACATATATATAATATCTTTTGAAATGAATACATATGTATATATATAATTATTATAGTTTATTACTTTCCTTTTCAATATATCTAGCAGGAAATCAAACAACTTATGCACATATATGTGCAGATAAACAATATTCTTTATAATACATTGTTAACTTACTCCTTTTTTTTCTCTTTTTTTTTTATTAAACCTTTATATATAACAAAATATATGTATAAAATAAAATATTTGTATATATAAAAATCAAAACGTTTCAAACATATATTCAAAAACTGGATCATATAAATAACAATGTATTTAGTTAACGCATAGTATAAAATTCATTTATATAACACTCTTATATATATATATAAATCTTGTATAAGTAAACCTTTATAGCTTCATAACTTATTTACTTTCACATATAACAAGATCTGTACAAAAGAATGCAAATTTTTCTCAAATCCTTTTGAACGTTTATAAGAAAAATTTTAAACAATAAATATACCTTCTTATTTAGGAAAGGAAGTAAGCATGCACTTGTAGGAGAAACGTGAGTGGAGGTTGAGGGTTGTAGGCGGTGGGAAGGGAAGAGGGGCGGAGATAGCTTCAGGCGATGGGTATATACGTCGCGCAAAATTTTTTTCTTCTTTTTTTTTTCTTTTTTTTTATCTGGCGTAGGCCATGGAAAAATTTGGGAGGAGGAAAAGTAAGCAATGGTGGGGAGTGGATCTCGAAAATGAAGAAGGAGCAGGCAACAATGAAATATATGAAGAGAGAGGTAGTGGAAAGCTACAGAGAAAAATATAATATAAAAGGTAATAATAAATGAAAATCAACGTTCATGCGTTGATTCAGCAGAGAAGTTAAAGCAAATAAGAAGAGAATGGATTGATTTAAAGGAAAGGCAATGAATGGTTTAGAAATAAATAAAATGTAAAACGTATACGTTTTAATTTCAAAAGGAAAGAAATAAATATGGGGATGGCAACAGTCAAAATGCACATTTAGGATAATAATAGAATATAAAAGTAAGAAACTCAAAAGGTGTAACGACCCAGAATTTTTGATAATTAAAATTCGAATATTTAATTAATTTTAAATATTAATAAATGGAATTTAGAAGTCGGATAATTTATTATTCGAATATTGGATTTAATTTGGTCAATTAAATCGATAAATCAAATAGTGAAATTCCAGAGATAATTGAAAATCGAGTTTAATATGATTGAAAATGATTTGGAAAATTTTATTTTATCATACTGGAGTTATAGAAAGGTTATAGAACTTTCAGAATCGAATTTGGAGTTAATCTATGAAAATTGAATATTTTAATATTTAATTATCGACTGTAAAAATAGCCAATTTTCGAACAGTCTCAGAATTGAACGAGACCAGTTCCATTGGATCCGTAATAGTTAGTTATTATCGGATTTCAATTTTCGTATCAATCGGAGTTGTCGTTTGACCATGGCAGCTCGAAACGCATCAATATCGTTTTTAATTTTAAATCGTCGAGTTAAAATAGTCATTTTTCGAAAAGTCTCGGATTTCGACGAAACCAGTTTCATCGGATCCGTAATGTAATATTATTGTAAGATTTCAAATTTCGTAATTTTTGGATTTACCATTTGTCCGGTACAAATTAAAACGCCTCGAAATCGATTTAAATCGGTTTAATTTAAATTGATCGTTTTTTGTCATATCTCACACAGACGATCGAATTAGCTTCCGAAACACGTTCCATTGCGTTCGGAACGCGGGGTAAACCTTAGAAACGTCAGCCGGCACGCTCGAATCGGAGTTCGGAAAAATTCGATGAATAGTAAATCGTTAAATTTTCTATAAAAGCCCCTTCATTCTCTTTTTTGCAAGAATAAACAGCCCTAGGGTTTATACGCAGCCGCCACCTTCTTTTCTATGGCTGAAAACCTTCCTCGTTCTTCCTCGAATTCCTCCAAATCCACTCATCAATTCGAGAGGCTGTCAACTAGGAAAACGAAGATGACGATGAGGTCTTTGGTTTCAACGGTGGAGATGGGATTTCGAGCATTGGATTGGCGGCAAAATGGAGGGGAAGGCCGCGTCTTTGGGTGTGTTTTTCTGGTGGTAGGTGAGGCCGAGCTCGAAGCCCTTCAGGCCGAGTAGGGAGTTCGTCAAGGCGGTTCGTATGGCGGTGGAGTGATGGCGTCTGGACGATGGTAGGGGGTTGCGACCTTAGGGTTTGGAGGCGGCTACATGGGTTTGTTCGCGTGAGATAGCCTGGGAGTTTTGAACGTGAGAAAGGAGAAGAAGATGGGTGGTCCAGATCTGGAAGAAGCAAATCCAACGGCCCTGGTTTCTTTGGTATATAAAAAAAAAGAGAGAATTGATTTGTATATATATTTATTCGTTAAAACTTAGAAATACTATAACTTTTTCATACGTGATCAGAAATTGACGAAACGAAAAGCATTGGCTTCATTTTGTCGAGCACTACGCGATGCAACTAATTTGGAAGCGATTGGAGTCAATGAAAATTTCGGGTAAAATTAAACGCGCGTTTAATTTTATTCGAAAATAAACGCTAGAATCAGAATTAAAATCACGGTGAGATCTTCTCACTCAATTGAATGTGGAATTATTTACAGTTATTGATTGATGATTGACTGTTTGAATGTGCTATTAGATATGATAGGATATATCTATATATATAGCAATATATACATATTGGCATATGTATATATTGGATTGATGATTTCCCGCCTCGTATAGCGGATGAGACCCTATTGCGCCGTTAGTAAGCGGATTTATAAAAACCTATATACCGCGATAATTCCGTACTGGAACGGAATTGGTATTGTGCTAACATCTGTGGATGCAGGGAAACAGGTTGGAGGGATCCAACTGGATTCCTCACCGTATTGATTATTTACAGATATTTTGATATATTCTGTTATCATATGATGATATATGATATTTGACTGTTGTGATGGACTGATTGGTGTTGTTGCATCATCGGATTCAGTTTTGAAATGTAAAAATAACGACTTTTAATTTAAAAGGATTTTTAAAGTGATTTGTAGAAATATACGTTTTATTGAAATTTTTGAATTGGTTTATTTTAAATAAATAAGTGTTAAAATTTTAAATGTTAGTAAAATTGTGATTTTTGTGAAATACGACAAAAATGTTATTTTGAAATAAACAATTGATAAGGATTATGAAATAGTTTAAATTGGAATTGTTGAAGTATTTTAAACAATTCATATAAAAAGATTTATAAAAATTGATATTTTTATAAATTTAAAAATATTGGAATTTTGAAATGAGTTTATTAAGTGTTACAGTCAAATAAAAATGGATTCCATAAGTGGATAGAAATTTATAGATTTATAAATTGTGAAGTTATTAAATGAATAGATTTTGTAAAACAAAAAGATTTATAAGCAATTATCTTATAAATCGGATTTTGACATTTAGATGAGAAATGAATAGATGTTGTAAATAAATGAATTATAAGTTCTTAACTTATAATATAGACTTCCGGTATATAATTGAGTTATATAAGTTGAATTGGATAATTTAGAAATCGAAGTTTTATAAATAGAAAATGGGATTTATAAACATTGTTTTATAAATTCAAAATCAATAGAATTTGATAAATTTAACATTGAAGTTATTAAAGGAGATATATTCGTGATTTTGGACAGCGAATTATCTTTTAAGTTAAATGTGTAGAAATTGTTAAAATTGGGATAGTGATTATATTCACGAATTTGGACAGTAAATATATATTATTGAATAAAATCAATATGTTTTGGGAAAAGGAATATTGTTAAATGAAGTTAATTGTTTTAAAAGATGTTTTAAACGTGTTAAATATCGAAATCATAGATTTCAACATTTATTGTTGAAATAGACGTTTTCGAGAAATTTAAGGAAATGGTGGACTATAACACTGTTGTTATAGTAAATGATTTCCGAAAGGAAATGTTTTATGTAGTATTGGGATTCATATATCTATCTAAATTCCGAATCCCTATACTAGTGATTTTGAGTCGTCGTAACGATGTTTTACGTAACATTCGTTTTGACTCAAATAAATGTGTTTAAAGAGAATGATTTCCTTAAAGAATGAATATATACTTAATATTGATTTAAGTATATCGAATATTTTCAAATGTTGAAAATAAATGATTTGTGAAATACTTATTATTAAATAAGTATGGAATTGCTTTTCCAATATGAAATGAACTGTTTTTGAGATTTTATCTTCAAAGATAAAATGAAATGTGGAAATTGAATATTTGAAATCTGTTTTCAAAGGGTTAAGTGTGGAAATTTTATATCTAGTAAAGATATTTTTGAAGATGAAATAATTTGGAAAATTATTTGGAATCTGATGATGTTGCGCATCTTTATTGATAGTTAAATAACCGACTATCAATAATTACCTTTAGATAGGTATTTGTTGTGAATTGGATGAATTTGAATTCCACACTTGTTTTTAAATAATCGCTCACTATTCGGGTTAACCGGGAAAGGACCATGGGGTCGTATAACCCATTCCGAATATGTGATACGTCGTTATGGATCGCATTTGAAGACCGGTGTTGAAGACCGGATATTTTTGAAAACGGAAGGATTACCGTCGAGTTACTCTACATCGACTGATCTTCGATTTAGAGGTTTTATCACCCTTAGTGACGGGAAGTCCTGACGTGATTGAAAATTCTCCGGATATGCAAGGGCTTCGTGAGAAGTGCCTTCGGTTCTGTTCGATCCCGGAACAGACTTATATGGATTGTGTGTCTGACGTTACAATTTGAGATATAAAGCTGATTTCTTTCAAATACATATCTGTTGGTGGCAGAGAATTTATTCTCTTAGCTTAACACCCTTCTCTGAGACGTACGAGCTCAGAGGTTATGTAGTTGAATTTATCAGCGATATATCCCAATTTGGTAACGTGGCATACTGAGTGTTGCTGTGAAATGATCAGTGTTTGATCATTTGTGATATGATCATTTGTTTGATCTTATATCTTTGTGATCATAGGTTGATCATTTTGTTTGACCCGAAGCAGGGCTTTTTGAGAAAGCGTAGCTTTGTGGACGAGACTTCGTCGAGCCTCACACCCCGGAAATGGTCGAAACAGGAAGGATGCAGCAAGGTTCTAGGGAGTAGCGCCCCTTAGTGTATGTCATTCCTTCTGGATAAAGGTGGTATCATGGTATGGAGCCCAGATACTTAACCTCTGTGGTTACTGCATTATTATTATCTATGTGGTTTGTTGCGAATCGGGGATCCTCGGGAAGATCGGTGACGATCGGGGGATGGCATACGCGTGTCAGTAGTTACCTATTTTTGCAGAGGTAACCCGGCCTTGTGTTGGCAGAGATCCGGTTAGGTTCTCGGGTCGTCTATTCCAGGGACGTACCCATCGTGGAAAAGGAAGTTCCTTAGCCTGACCATTTGTTGGAAATCCAAAGAAACAGTACGTGACGTGTACGGTTTTAGTTGTAGAACCTGCCATTTAATATGGTAGCTATAGCAAGCATACTATAATGGTACCTATGCTGGCTAAGATTTATATTCTACTTTCGAAATGTTTTCTACACTATGCACTAATAATAATATCAAAAAGAATTTGATTTTCGCGTAGTAAGCATCTTTGACTATCATAAGAAGAAATCTCCTCCAAGTCTGCGTTTGCATTGTGTGTGTGGCGGGAGGTCTTATGGTAGTTTCATTTTCCAAAAGCATTGCGAATTGACTTTAAAATTCTCTGCTGTTTATTTTTAAAGAATAACTGTTTTACGATCTCACACCAGTCACCATGACTGACTCGGAGTTTATTGTTCCCTTCTAAACTCTGGGTGCCCACAAATTTTCCACACGGGCAGCCTAGAGTTATGTTATCAGGATAGTCTGGATATTCTGGAGCTTGGAGATAAGCTGGATGACGAGACGTAGTATTTGTATCTGATAGTATTTATTCCGCTGTGTATTCTGTATGAGGACAAGTTTATATAACTGTCCATTGTTGTATATTGACTCTGATGATATGATGTGATGTAATGTAATAACAGATATAATTCTTTTGTTTTTTTAATGATATTCATTTATCTATTATATATTGTTCCGCTGCGATATGTGAGATTCTGATATTGTTTTCTGTTTCTGCTCTTGTTCTGTTGTTGTTCTTCTTTCTGTTTCTTCTATCTTCTTCTTCTACCTTTTTCTTCTTTCTTAAAACCATAACTTTCCGGGTTTCCGGCATTCGATGGCTCAGCAGTCGATAAAGTGAGTATCGATGTTGAATTTTCGAAAGTCGAAAAATTTCGGGATGTTACATTTGGTATCAGAGCATATGGTTAAGCGACAACCTTGCTCTGTTGGGTGTTACTCATTAGAGATAGAGTCAGTAGTACTCTAGAATGAGTTGAGTGTAATAATAGATATGAGTGCGTATTTGTTAGTGAATATAAAATTGTTTTATATTGTGATGATTGGTTTGTTGAGTGGTATATGGATTCTGGTCGGTATTGTCCATACAACTCTATCGATAGGGATCTCTAAACACTTGTATAGAACAATTCGGCACAATATTGTTTTAAATAGGGCGAATGAGATAATTTTGCCCAAAACTATTTTTGTATAGAAAAGAAATGTTTTTCCATAAAGTACTATAGTATATGGTTGCATGGTTGTTAGGGAAGTGATAATATTGAAATGTTATCATTATTATATGAAATCGGATAAGAAATTGAAATCATAACTCCAAAGTTAAGAGATAAATCCATATACAAATGAGATTTAAAGAATGTAAATTATAAATGTGATTTGTAATTTAAAACGGAATTCCAGAGAAGTTTTGGAAATGTTTGAAAAAGATTTGAAAATTTTGGAGATTTGGAAGTTTAAATCATTTTGATTTGAAAATGGATTCCAAAGGTTTTGAAAAGTATTTTGGAAAGTTGAAAGCTCTAAACTCTTTTCGGTCGCTGGAAAATAACTTCGATAATGACCGCGGCATCATTGGTGTTCATTTTCGGGTTTCCAAAAGAGAAATTGCTGCCAAATTGTTTAAATGGAAGTGTTTGGAAAATTTGGGTTTGGTTTCGGAAATTCAAAAGATAAATTTGAATTGTTTTCAAATGATTTTGAAAAAGTGGAAACGACTCTGGAATCCTATTTAAAGATACTTACGAAATATTAATAAGTTGATAACTTATGGAATATTGGGAATCTGATTGAAATGAAAGTTCAAATTGAAATGAAAGAATTTGTGAACAAATAAATAAATTTGCAATGGCAAATGCGAGCAAATAAAATTGAATGTTAAAATTCATTTCGAATTCGTAAGCAAATGAATTGAATTGAATAAAGTAAATTGAAAGATGAATTAAAATTCGAATTGGAAATCCAGTTTAATATAAGTGGTTATAAACCAAAATAGTAAATTGTAATAAATTTTGGGAATGAACAAAAGTGAATAAGACTGGAATTGAAACTGAAGATTGAAAAAAGATTTGAATTTGTAAGAGGATTAGAATTAGAAATGAATTAGTAATTGAAACTAATTTGAAATAAGCAGTTGTAAATGAAAGCTAATCGATAAAATTCAATATTCAGGAGATAAACCGAATCCAAATTAGATTGGAATTGTGAAATTGAATTCAAATGAGAATTTGAAAATGCAAAATTGAACGAAAATTGAATATATAACTTCAATAGTGAATTAGAGATGATATAAGCAGTTATATTGAAATTTTTTTGTAATTGAATGTACGAAATGGTTTGAATATATGCAACTAGATATTATGGCTAGTAGAATATACAGGTGTTATAATGGAATTGGGATTTTAAATTTGAAGATGAATTTGAATTGCTCGACAAAAGGTAAGTATTTGAATTATAATATGAGTTTTTGATGATTTCTTCTCTAGCCGCTTGGCTTTTTCTTTTTCTTTTTGAAATCTGAGAGTCCGTAGGGACGTTTTGTAGTCGTACCGTATTAGCCGCGCAAAGGAGACGCTGGCGAAATTTTCTGAAAATTTAAGGCGTTAGAAATTTTTGAGAAAATTTTGAAGTTTAAAAATTTGAATTTAAACTCGAATTTGAATTGAGAAGTTAAACAATGTTGTTGAAACTTATAATTGAAGTTGGAAAACGATTTGAATGATAACGAATCTTTAATAGAAAGATTTGTTTTGATAAATTGATAAAACTATTAGATTGTGAAAAATAGTAGACGAGTTAAGGACCACTTTTCCTAACTTGTAATTTCGAGGACGAAATTCTTTTAAGGGGGGAAGTCTGTAACGACCCAGAATTTTTGATAATTAAAATTCGAATATTTAATTAATTTTAAATATTAATAAATGGAATTTAGAAGTCGGATAATTTATTATTCGAATATTGGATTTAATTTGGTCAATTAAATCGATAAATCAAATAGTGAAATTCCAGAGATAATTGAAAATCGAGTTTAATATGATTGAAAATGATTTGGAAAATTTTATTTTATCATACTGGAGTTATAGAAAGGTTATAGAACTTTCAGAATCGAATTTGGAGTTAATCTATGAAAATTGAATATTTTAATATTTAATTATCGACTGTAAAAATAGCCAATTTTCGAACAGTCTCAGAATTGAACGAGACCAGTTCCATTGGATCCGTAATAGTTAGTTATTATCGGATTTCAATTTTCGTATCAATCGGAGTTGTCGTTTGACCATGGCAGCTCGAAACGCATCGATATCGTTTTTAATTTTAAATCGTCGAGTTAAAATAGTCATTTTTCGAAAAGTCTCGGATTTCGACGAAACTAGTTTCATCGGATCCGTAATGTGATATTATTGTAAGATTTCAAATTTCGTAATTTTTGGATTTACCATTTGTCCGGTACAAATTAAAACGCCTCGAAATCGATTTAAATCGGTTTAATTTAAATTGATCGTTTTTTGTCATATCTCACACAGACGATCGAATTAGCTTCCGAAACACGTTCCATTGCGTTCGGAACGCGGGGTAAACCTTAGAAACGTCAGCCGGCACGCTCGAATCGGAGTTCGGAAAAATTCGATGAATAGTAAATCGTTAAATTTTCTATAAAAGCCCCTTCATTCTCTTTTTTGCAAGAATAAACAGCCCTAGGGTTTATACGCAGCCGCCACCTTCTTTTCTATGGCTGAAAACCTTCCTCGTTCTTCCTCGAATTCCTCCAAATCCACTCATCAATTCGAGAGGCTGTCAACTAGGAAAACGAAGATGACGATGAGGTCTTTGGTTTCAACGGTGGAGATGGGATTTCGAGCATTGGATTGGCGGCAAAATGGAGGGGAAGGCCGCGTCTTTGGGTGCGTTTTTCTGGTGGTAGGTGAGGCCGAGCTCGAAGCCCTTCAGGCCGAGTAGGGAGTTCGTCAAGGCGGTTCGTATGGCGGTGGAGTGATGGCGTCTGGACGATGGTAGGGGGTTGCGACCTTAGGGTTTGGAGGCGGCTACATGGGTTTGTTCGCGTGAGATAGCCTGGGAGTTTTGAACGTGAGAAAGGAGAAGAAGATGGGTGGTCCAGATCTGGAAGAAGCAAATCCAACGGCCCTGGTTTCTTTGGTATATAAAAAAAAAAAAAGAGAATTGATTTGTATATATATTTATTCGTTAAAACTTAGAAATACTATAACTTTTTCATACGTGATCAGAAATTGACGAAACGAAAAGCGTTGGCTTCATTTTGTCGAGCACTACGCGATGCAACTAATTTGGAAGCGATTGGAGTCAATGAAAATTTCGGGTAAAATTAAACGCGCGTTTAATTTTATTCGAAAATAAACGCTGGAATCAGAATTAAAATCACGGTGAGATCTTCTCACTCAATTGAATGTGGAATTATTTACAGTTATTGATTGATGATTGACTGTTTGAATGTGCTATTAGATATGATAGGATATATCTATATATATAGCAATATATACATATTGGCATATGTATATATTGGATTGATGATTTCCCGCCTCGTATAGCGGATGAGACCCTATTGCGCCGTTAGTAAGCGGATTTATAAAAACCTATATACCGCGATAATTCCGTACTGGAGCGGAATTGGTATTGTGCTAACATATGTGGATGCAGGGAAACAGGTTGGAGGGATCCAACTGGATTCCTCACCGTATTGATTATTTACAGATATTTTGATATATTCTGTTATCATATGATGATATATGATATTTGACTGTTGTGATGGACTGATTGGTGTTGTTGCATCATCGGATTCAGTTTTGAAATGTAAAAATAACGAATTTTAATTTAAAAGGATTTTTAAAGTGATTTGTAGAAATATACGTTTTATTGAAATTTTTGAATTGGTTTATTTTAA
Source organism: Allium fistulosum (assembly GCA_030737815.1). Lineage (NCBI taxonomy): Eukaryota > Viridiplantae > Streptophyta > Magnoliopsida > Asparagales > Amaryllidaceae > Allium > Allium fistulosum. The sequence goes on from CM060903.1 coordinate 882,154,567, forward strand.
ATAAATAAGTGTTAAAATTTTAAATGTTAGTAAAATTGTGATTTTTGTGAAATACGACAAAAATGTTATTTTGAAATAAACAATTGATAAGGATTATGAAATAGTTTAAATTGGAATTGTTAAAGTATTTTAAACAATTCATATAAAAAGATTTATAAAAATTGATATTTTTATAAATTTAAAAATATTGGAATTTTGAAATGAGTTTATTAAGTGTTACAGTCAAATAAAAATGGATTCCATAAGTGGATAGAAATTTATAGATTTATAAATTGTGAAGTTATTAAATGAATAGATTTTGTAAAACAAAAAGATTTATAAGCAATTATCTTATAAATCGGATTTTGACATTTAGATGAGAAATGAATAGATGTTGTAAATAAATGAATTATAAGTTCTTAACTTATAATATAGACTTCCGGTATATAATTGAGTTATATAAGTTGAATTGGATAATTTAGAAATCGAAGTTTTATAAATAGAAAATGGGATTTATAAACATTGTTTTATAAATTCAAAATCAATAGAATTTGATAAATTTAACATTGAAGTTATTAAAGGAGATATATTCGTGATTTTGGACAGCGAATTATCTTTTAAGTTAAATGTGTAGAAATTGTTAAAATTGGGATAGTGATTATATTCACGAATTTGGACAGTAAATATATATTATTGAATAAAATCAATATGTTTTGGGAAAAGGAATATTGTTAAATGAAGTTAATTGTTTTAAAAGATGTTTTAAACGTGTTAAATATCGAAATCATAGATTTCAACATTTATTGTTGAAATAGACGTTTTCGAGAAATTTAAGGAAATGGTGGACTATAACACTGTTGTTATAGTAAATGATTTCCGAAAGGAAATGTTTTATGTAGTATTGGGATTCATATATCTATCTAAATTCCGAATCCCTATACTAGTGATTTTGAGTCGTCGTAACGATGTTTTACGTAACATTCGTTTTGACTCAAATAAATGTGTTTAAAGAGAATGATTTCCTTAAAGAATGAATATATACTTAATATTGATTTAAGTATATCGAATATTTTCAAATGTTGAAAATAAATGATTTGTGAAATACTTATTATTAAATAAGTATGGAATTGCTTTTCCAATATGAAATGAACTGTTTTTGAGATTTTATCTTCAAAGATAAAATGAAATGTGGAAATTGAATATTTGAAATCTGTTTTCAAAGGGTTAAGTGTGGAAATTTTATATCTAGTAAAGATATTTTTGAAGATGAAATAATTTGGAAAATTATTTGGAATCTGATGATGTTGCGCATCTTTATTGATAGTTAAATAACCGACTATCAATAATTACCTTTAGATAGGTATTTGTTGTGAATTGGATGAATTTGAATTCCACACTTGTTTTTAAATAATCGCTCACTATTCGGGTTAACCGGGAAAGGACCATGGGGTCGTATAACCCATTCCGAATATGTGATACGTCGTTATGGATCGCATTTGAAGACCGGTGTTGAAGACCGGATATTTTTGAAAACGGAAGGATTACCGTCGAGTTACTCTACATCGACTGATCTTCGATTTAGAGGTTTTATCACCCTTAGTGACGGGAAGTCCTGACGTGATTGAAAATTCTCCGGATATGCAAGGGCTTCGTGAGAAGTGCCTTCGGTTCTGTTCGATCCCGGAACAGACTTATATGGATTGTGTGTCTGACGTTACAATTTGAGATATAAAGCTGATTTCTTTCAAATACATATCTGTTGGTGGCGGAGAATTTATTCTCTTAGCTTAACACCCTTCTCTGAGACGTAGGAGCTCAGAGGTTATGTAGTTGAATTTATCAGCGATATATCCCAATTTGGTAACGTGGCATACTGAGTGTTGCTGTGAAATGATCAGTGTTTGATCATTTGTGATATGATCATTTGTTTGATCTTATATCTTTGTGATCATAGGTTGATCATTTTGTTTGACCCGAAGCAGGGCTTTTTGAGAAAGCGTAGCTTTGTGGACGAGACTTCGTCGAGCCTCACACCCCGGAAATGGTCGAAACAGGAAGGATGCAGCAAGGTTCTAGGGAGTAGCGCCCCTTAGTGTATGTCATTCCTTCTGGATAAAGGTGGTATCATGGTATGGAGCCCAGATACTTAACCTCTGTGGTTACTGCATTATTATTATCTATGTGGTTTGTTGCGAATCGGGGATCCTCGGGAAGATCGGTGACGATCGGGGGATGGCATACGCGTGTCAGTAGTTACCTATTTTTGCAGAGGTAACCCGGCCTTGTGTTGGCAGAGATCCGGTTAGGTTCTCGGGTCGTCTATTCCAGGGACGTACCCATCGTGGAAAAGGAAGTTCCTTAGCCTGACCATTTGTTGGAAATCCAAAGAAACAGTACGTGACGTGTACGGTTTTAGTTGTAGAACCTGCCATTTAATATGGTAGCTATAGCAAGCATACTATAATGGTACCTATGCTGGCTAAGATTTATATTCTACTTTCGAAATGTTTTCTACACTATGCACTAATAATAATATCAAAAAGAATTTGATTTTCGCGTAGTAAGCATCTTTGACTATCATAAGAAGAAATCTCCTCCAAGTCTGCGTTTGCATTGTGTGTGTGGCGGGAGGTCTTATGGTAGTTTCATTTTCCAAAAGCATTGCGAATTGACTTTAAAATTCTCTGCTGTTTATTTTTAAAGAATAACTGTTTTACGATCTCACACCAGTCACCATGACTGACTCGAAGTTTATTGTTCCCTTCTAAACTCTGGGTGCCCACAAATTTTCCACACGGGCAGCCTAGAGTTATGTTATCAGGATAGTCTGGATATTCTGGAGCTTGGAGATAAGCTGGATGACGAGACGTAGTATTTGTATCTGATAGTATTTATTCCGCTGTGTATTCTGTATGAGGACAAGTTTATATAACTGTCCATTGTTGTATATTGACTCTGATGATATGATGTGATGTAATGTAATAACAGATATAATTCTTTTGTTTTTTTAATGATATTCATTTATCTATTATATATTGTTCCGCTGCGATATGTGAGATTCTGATATTGTTTTCTGTTTCTGCTCTTGTTCTGTTGTTGTTCTTCTTTCTGTTTCTTCTATCTTCTTCTTCTACCTTTTTCTTCTTTCTTAAAACCATAACTTTCCGGGTTTCCGGCATTCGATGGCTCAGCAGTCGATAAAGTGAGTATCGATGTTGAATTTTCGAAAGTCGAAAAATTTCGGGATGTTACAAAAGGATAGGCACAGAGATGTGAAATCAGGGAGACAAGGGAAACAAGTGATCTTTCAAATTTATAACGTTGGCAATAAATATAGAATAAATGAAAATGAAGAGGGGAAGAAATAAACTATTTATGGGCGATGAATTTATAAAAGGAACCATGATGTGTACAATAATTGAAATGAAAACGTACACAAATAAATGAAAACCACTGAAGTTAAAAAGGCAATAATAGTGTAAATGTGAATCGTTGCCACATAAACAAATAAAACGTATACAAATCTTTACCGGTTATATGATGGCAACGGTCACCCTTAATTGAGCTGAATAATAAAAGCCAATGCTTTGAACGTATGCCATAAATTAAGTAACAGACACTGATTTCTAAATTTATTAGTAGCTAGGAATAGCAACGTTTGATCGTGAATTGGAAAGCAATTAATACTGTGGTCCAGCCTGTACGTTTCAAATTTTGAAAACGAAGAAAATAGAAATGGAACAGGTTGCAAAAGGAAAGCCACACATATAAATGGAATAAAACGTTAACAATGAAACGTGCCACATTCAATGGAAAGAAACTGAAATGATAACGTCAAGCACGGGAATTAAGGACAATAAAGTAGAAAGTATGAGAAACGTAAAAGTGAACAAACGAATGAATGCAAGCTACAGATATATATATATATATATATAAATGATGTAAAATGTTATGTTTCTACCAGAGAGAAGAGAAAATGTTTGAAATGGAATAAATAGGGAAGGAACAATCCCGAAATGAAATAGCAACGGATAGAAAATTAAAGAGCTACAGCATGAATACAGGGAGTAATAAAGGTATGGTATTGATTGGATTGTAACTGATGTAAAACTTGAATGGACAGGGAAGAAATAAAATTTATGGTAACAGTCGATTCCCTTGATTTCATGCAAATTTATTTTCAACAATTCTTAACTGATTTGAATTTAATAGAATTACATAATAAATAAACTTTCATATAATTAATTGAAAATTTACCATTTTCTATATTTAATTATATGTAATCCAAATAAATTTTTTTTCAAAATTTTATTATTAATAATTTCTCAAAAATCCAATTCAATACGTTATAAACCAATTAAAAATTGCTAAACTTTTATGGGTCGTTACATTAATTAAATTAAATATTATTATTAAATATATATATATATTGTAACGACCCGTATTTTTACGGATCGACATGTTCGTCAAAATCTGGAATTTTAGCATTTTCATGTCATTTCAGATTTTTAGGCAGATTTGTCTAAGTCCTAGGTCGTACGCGACCTAAATGTTGTTGGCGACTTAGAGAGGATCTGCGACCTAAGGGGATAGGTAAGTTAAAGGATAGGTCTGGGTCGAGTTGCCGACTTAAGGGAGTGACCGACCTAAGTGATGAGTCGTGACCGACTTAAGAGGCTTAGACGACCTAAGGAAGAATAGTGGGCGACCTAAGTATTCTGGGGAAGAGTTGGGTCGGCAACGACCTAAGGGAATGTTGTGAGCGACCTAAGAGTTTCGGTGAGCTAAGTGTTAGGTCGGCAGGGTGAGTTAGCGACCTAATGGTTACCGGGTTAGCGACTTAGTATCTTGGAGCGACCTATAGGTTAGCGACCTAAGGAGGGTAGCGTGTTAGCGACTTAAGGGTTGGCGACTTAAGTTGTTAGGTCGTAGGAAATAGTTTAAGTATTAGGTCGCGTGTATTCTAAGTCGTAGGTCGCGCGAGTGTTAGGTCGCTGGGCTTTGGCTTAGTAGTTAGGTCGAAGTCCAGTTGTTTGCGACTTAGGTTAGGTCGCGTGTTGTTTTAGGTCGGTATGTGTTAGGTCGCTGGGTTTCCTAAGTGTTAGGTCGCGTGGATCTAACTGTTAGGTCGTATGTTGTTTTAGGTCGACATGTGTTAGGTCGCGTAGGAGCCTAAGTTGTTAGGTCGCAACCCAACTGAGTCGTAGGTTGTTAAGTCGCTTAGATAGTTTAAGTGTTAGGTCGTAGCCTATGTTTTAAGTCGAAAGCGACCTAGGAGTTAAGTGTTAGGTCGTAACATCGTTAGGTCGTAAGATGGGGAGGCCTGTTAGGTCGCGTGGGTTGCTGAGTTGTTAGGTCGCAAGGTTTATAAGTCGTATAAGTGTTAAGTCGAATGGTGCTAAGTTGTTAAGTCGTCCAGGCGACTTAGGAAGGAGCGCGCGTATATTAGGTCGTGTAGCTCGAATAAGTTAGGTCGCGCGCATGTTAAGTCGTAGGCTTGTCTGTTAGGTCGGAGTTGTTGGCTAAGGGTAGGTCGGAGGCTCTGTTAAGTCGTAGGGGTTTTTAGGTCGTAGGTCGGCATAGTGTTAAGTCGGCAACGACTTAAGGAGATAGCCGAGTTACGACTCAGGCAGTTTTCAGCTATAAATAGGAGGGGTTGTTCTCACTTTTTGGGATCCGGATTTTGAAGCGACGAAGTGCTGCCATTTTGAGAGCTCGACTTCTACACTTCTTCACTTCTTTTCTCCACTCTAATCTAGTGCTTCCATCCATCCAAATCGAAGATCAAGATTGAAGATTCAAGAGCTTAGATTGAAGACCTTCATCTTTTCAAGAGAGATTTCTTCGTTTGAAGTGAGATCTTGTCGGATCTAGCTTAGCTCTTCGCTGTCCAGATCTGAAGTTGATATCTTTTGGATTGTTTAGGTGATTTGGTGAGTGGTGATTATCTCTCACACGGATCCAAAAGAGTATATCGGATTGTTGGCTCGATTTGGTGTTAAAATAGTGATTTCCATGCATTTTCTTCATCCTATGTATAGATCCATGTAGATCCATTGTTCATGATGATGTTGCATCCATTTTATCATATGTTAACCTATGCAAGTTCATTCATCAAGTTTGTAGAGATATAATCCATGTTTTAATGCTTATTGGACTTTCAACTCTTTAATTACGAAAATGCCATTATTGTTATAATTGTCTACTTAGATCATTTTTGAATGCTTGATTGCTTGGATTGATGTTTGATTTGATTGCTTGTTATGAACTAGATGATTGATGACTAGATTTAGATCGAAGGTGGTTCAAAAGCTAAGGGAAAGGCTCTTGAATTGGAAAAGCTGCTCGTGGCATATGTAGCGGGATGATGAAGCTCCTATGCATAGATTTGATGATGTGAAGTTGAGATGAAGCTTTGCGAGGATGTAATGAAGCGAGGCAATCATATGATGAAGACTTGGTCTAATCCAGGCGGGATCATTCCAAGCATGTTGATAACTCGGTGATATGATTCGAGTTGAGGATAATGGATGCTCGAGAGGCGCTTGAGCTAGTATGGCAATAGTCGTCGAGGAGGATGACTAGGAGGTTGAGATCTCATCGTTGTTGAAGGTTCTAGCATGCTCTAAGCAAGAGTACATGGGGACGCCCAAAAGACTAAGTTGATGGTCGAGTACTCTGGGTAGATTCGATAATCCTAGGCACGGGTCACGATGACGTGCGGGAGTTATGTCTAGAACCGGGGTTACCATTAGCCCTTGACGGACGGCTGAAAGAATGTGCCGGTCATTCAATTAACGGTGATATCGCAACAATGATAACAGTGATAGCCGAGTCATGGATGTTTGGTTGTATCGTCATTCGGTCTCAAGAGCGGTATTTCCTGGGTGCTTATCTGACCTTGGTTTTAGACCTTGGGATTTGTACTTGGAAAACATCGCTCTTGACTCGAGTGACAATTGCTTTACTTTAAATTGTATGCTCTGCTATGTTTGCTTCTGCTTAGTGTGTGTCTGGGGGCTATCACTGTAGAATGAGGTTGGAGTGGGAGGGTTGTATTCCTATTCCTTTTCCTTTATGTTCTTTTGGTATGTTGTTAGTTAATTTACTGCTCACTAAGACTGTTGTCTGACTCAAGGCTTTATGTTTTAATTCTTATTGCCTTGGGCTGTTCGTCCATTTTGGGACGGGCAGACTAGGTAGCAGGTGACAGGTGCTGTTCTCTTCTCACGATGCTGATATCGAAGACGAGCTGGAGGATTGCATATTATCTTCTTATTATATGTACTGGATATTCCGCTGTTTTGTATTCTCTGAGAGATATGTAGTGAGGCTGGATGTATTGACTATGTGGATGCTTGTATTCAACTATTATGGAGTTTTATATGATGTCATTTTGTTCTGTAAAGCTTCACTATACATATGTTCTATTGTATTTTGTCCATGCGCTGTGAGTAATACGATAGATTCTTTCATTTTAAATCTTACCTTGACAATCGTCCATGATCGCCTGGCACACTTTACAGCGCACTATCTCTAGATTCGGTGCAGGGGTCATGGGCGGTCGTCACATTTGGTATCAGAGCATTGGTTGATCGATTTTACCCAACGCTCGCTGAAGTAACTACGTATGAGAGACGTAATTGTATTTTGATGGATGATTACTATATATAATATAGTAGCTTAGTAGGTTTGAGTCCTTTATGCAGTTGTTTCTCTAGATGTTCTAATCATTCCTTTTTATAGATATTGAGAATGAGTCAAAAAGGGAAACCAGCTGCTAGGGAAGGCCGTGCTACTGAAGGGGCTGCTGATTATGTTGCTATGTTCGAAACCATGATGACTTCGATTAGGAGAAGGATGTCAGCCCCGGGGCCATCAGTAGATGTTGGGGATCAAGTACAGGCTCCAAGATTGATGGATCACTTGGACGATTCATTTAGGAAGCTTGTGGAGGAAGCTCTCAGACATGAGAATCTGTTTCCTAAGGAAGGATCTGTTGTTGCTGTGACCAGGGAAGAGTCTAAACCCCAGCAGGGTAGAAACAAGAAGAGGAAGCAGCAGCAGCAGAAGGGTAAGGATGGTCAGAAGAAGCCGAAAGGCGAAGTGACTTGCTACAACTGTCAGCAGAAAGGCCATCTCTCCAAGGATTGCAAGAATCCGAAGGCGCCGGCGAAGTGCCACAACTGTGACAAGCCAGGGCATTTCAGGAAGAATTGTCCAGAACCGAGTAGGGACAAGCAGATTGTGCAGGCTTATGCTTTAGGAGCTGTTCCGTCGTCTTCGATAGCTCCTACTGCTGAAGAGAAGGGAAAGAGTGTGGTTGTTCAAGGTATTCTTTTCCTATGTGGTGTTCCAGTTAGAGTTCTGTTTGATACTGGAGCGTCGCATTCGTTTGTGTGTAATGAACTAGTAGGCCGGTTAGGTTTGAAGCCGGATATTGTTGATAGGCCATTGGTTGTGACTAATCCAGTTGGGGGTTCGTCTTGTTTGTGTATGTTATGCCGTGGTCTAGTTGTGTCGAGTCATGGTTGCTCTTTTGTTTGTGATTGTTTTGTTCTGAACTTTGCGGGGTTCGGAATTATTTTGGGTATGGACTGGCTTAGGAAGTATGCGGCTAAGGTTGACTGTGAGAGGCTGGAGGTGACAGTCGAGAATGTGGAAGGGCGAAAGATTGTGATACGATGTAAGCATGAGGAAGGCGTCTTCATGAGCTTCATGTATTCGCTAGTTGTTCCACGGGATGGACTGTCTTTAGTGCCAATCGCAAATGGATTCGAGGATGTCTTTGACGAAGTCAAAGGGTTGCCGCCGCATAGAGAGATCGAGTTTCGTATAGATCTAGTTGAAGGAGCCAGACCTGTTGTGATGCCTCTTAGGCGGATGGCGCCTAGGGAACAGCAAGAGTTGATGGTGCAAGTTGATGATCTTTTGCAGAAAGGATTCATTCGGCGTAGTGTGTCCGAGTGGGGTGCACCAGTTGTGTTTGCAACCAAGGCAGATGGGTCGTTGAGATTGTGCGTCGATTATCGTGAGCTGAATAAGGTGACTAAGGAGAACAAGTATCCATTACCGAGAATAGGTGACTTGTTTGATCAGCTTCACGAAGCTAAGGTGTTTTCTCAGATGGATTTGGCAACGGGATTTCACCAGTTGAGAGTGGCTAAGGATAGGGTGCCGAAGACTGCTTTTAGGACACCATCCGGTTTCTTTGAGTGGCTGGTAATGCCGTTTGGATTGACTAACGCGCCAGCATATTTTGTGGATCTTATGAATAGAGTGTTCAGAGATCAGTTGAACAAGTTCGTACTTGTGTTCGTGGATGATATTCTGATTTATTCCAGAACGGAAGAAGAGCACAGGACGCACTTGCGTATTGTTTTGGAAATCTTGCGGAAACATCAACTGAAGGCTAAGTTTTCAAAGTGTCACTTCTGGAAGAGTGAAGTGAGGTTCTTAGGCCATGTGATTTCTGGAAATGGAATAGCGGTTGATCCCGCTAAGGTGGCAGCAATCCAGGATTGGGTTAGACCTAAGAATGCATCAGAGGTGAGAAGTTTTCTTGGATTAGCAGGATATTATCGACGGTTTATCAAGGACTTCTCCAAGGTAGCTGCACCGTTAACAGGATTAACGAAAAAGAACCAAGTGTTCAGTTGGGATGCTAAGTGTGAGCAAGCTTTCGGAATCCTGAAAGAGCGACTAACGAGTGCTCCTGTTTTGACTATTCCAAGTGGGAATGATGAGGTGGTGGTTTACACCGATGCATGTGGTACTGGACTTGGAGCAGTGCTGATGCAGAAGGATAAAGGATTCGAGGTCGATAGAGAAGGTTGGCTTCGAAAGCAAGGACGACTAGTGGTTCCCGATATAGATGAATTGAAGAGTGAAGTTCTGAAGGAAAGTCATCACTCGAAGTTGACAATTCATCCAGGTGGAAATAAGATGTATCGGGATATGAAGAGAACCTACTACTGGGAAGGCATGAAGAAGGATGTTGGAGATTTCATTTCCAAGTGTATGAACTGTCAGTTGGTAAAAGCCGAACAGAAGAAGCCAAGTGGATTGCTTCAGCCATTAGAAGTTCCTACATGGAAGTGGGAACAAGTGTCGATGGATTTTATTGATGGATTGCCTAGAACCTGAACGGGAAATGAAGGGATTTGGGTCGTTGTGGATCGTCTGACTAAGAGTGCACGATTCATTCCTGTTCGATCGACTAGGACCGCATCAAAGTTGGCTGAGTTGTATGTTAAGTGGATAGTTCGATTCCATGGTATTCCGAAAAGTATAGTGAGCAATCGAGACCCGTTGTTCACTAGTGGATTTTGGAAGAGCTTCCAGGAAGTTTTGGGAACCAAGTTGTGTTTGAGTACAGCTTATCACCCTCAAACAGATGGTCAGACCGAGAGAGTCAACCGAGTTTTGGAAGATCTTCTTAGAGCATGTGTTTTGGACTTCGGAGGATCATGGGAAGATCACCTTCATTTGGTGGAGTTTGCGTACAACAACAGTTACCAGTTAAGCATCGGTATGGCACCGTATGAGGCATTGTATGGAAGACCGTGTAACTCTCCGACATGTTGGTTGGAAACTGGAGAAAAGCTGATGCTTGGGCCAGAGATGATTCGTCAGACTTCAGATTGCATAGAGATCATTCGGCAACGAATGAAGGCAGCCCAAGACCGTCAGAAGAGTTGTGCTGATAAACGTCGAAAGGATTTGGAATTCGACGTAGGAGATATGGTTTTTGTGAAGATTTCTCCACTGAAAAATGTTATTCGATTCGGGAAGAAAGGAAAATTGACTCCGAGATTTGTTGGACCATTCCCGATTATCGAGCGAATTGGAAAGCTCGCCTATAGGTTGGAGTTACCTGAGAAGATGTCGGGTGTGCACAATGTTTTTCATGTATCATATCTACGGAAGTATGTGCACGACTCGAATACAGTGGTTTCTGCTGATAGCTGTGAAGACTTGGAAGTTGATCCAGTCGATAGAAGACCTCGTAAGCCGCTTCGTGTTGTTGAAACCGACACGAAACAGCTTAGGAGGAAGGTGGTTAAGTTGCTCAAGATACAATGGAGTGATGATGATAACGACTGTACGTGGGAGGTGGAAGAGAGGATGAAGGCAGCTCATCCTGAACTCTTCGAGGTATGGCCCTAAGGTGTCGTGTCATCTCGCGATATTGTAACTTGTTCTAAGTCTTAGAATTCTGTACGCTAAGTTAGAATTGGATGCATGGTTTGTTGATTGCTATGGATGGTAGGCGTACAGAATAGTTTTTGATTGCTTGGAATTTCGGGGGCGAAATTCCTAAGGGGGAGAGAATGTAACGACCCGTATTTTTACGGATCGACATGTTCGTCAAAATCTGGAATTTTAGCATTTTCATGTCATTTCAGATTTTTAGGCAGATTTGTCTAAGTCCTAGGTCGTACGCGACCTAAATGTTGTTGGCGACTTAGAGAGGATCTGCGACCTAAGGGGATAGGTAAGTTAAAGGATAGGTCTGGGTCGAGTTGCCGACTTAAGGGAGTGACCGACCTAAGTGATGAGTCGTGACCGACTTAAGAGGCTTAGACGACCTAAGGAAGAATAGTGGGCGACCTAAGTATTCTGGGGAAGAGTTGGGTCGGCAACGACCTAAGGGAATGTTGTGAGCGACCTAAGAGTTTCGGTGAGCTAAGTGTTAGGTCGGCAGGGTGAGTTAGCGACCTAATGGTTACCGGGTTAGCGACTTAGTATCTTGGAGCGACCTATAGGTTAGCGACCTAAGGAGGGTAGCGTGTTAGCGACTTAAGGGTTGGCGACTTAAGTTGTTAGGTCGTAGGAAATAGTTTAAGTATTAGGTCGCGTGTATTCTAAGTCGTAGGTCGCGCGAGTGTTAGGTCGCTGGGCTTTGGCTTAGTAGTTAGGTCGAAGTCCAGTTGTTTGCGACTTAGGTTAGGTCGCGTGTTGTTTTAGGTCGGTATGTGTTAGGTCGCTGGGTTTCCTAAGTGTTAGGTCGCGTGGATCTAACTGTTAGGTCGTATGTTGTTTTAGGTCGACATGTGTTAGGTCGCGTAGGAGCCTAAGTTGTTAGGTCGCAACCCAACTGAGTCGTAGGTTGTTAAGTCGCTTAGATAGTTTAAGTGTTAGGTCGTAGCCTATGTTTTAAGTCGAAAGCGACCTAGGAGTTAAGTGTTAGGTCGTAACATCGTTAGGTCGTAAGATGGGGAGGCCTGTTAGGTCGCGTGGGTTGCTGAGTTGTTAGGTCGCAAGGTTTATAAGTCGTATAAGTGTTAAGTCGAATGGTGCTAAGTTGTTAAGTCGTCCAGGCGACTTAGGAAGGAGCGCGCGTATATTAGGTCGTGTAGCTCGAATAAGTTAGGTCGCGCGCATGTTAAGTCGTAGGCTTGTCTGTTAGGTCGGAGTTGTTGGCTAAGGGTAGGTCGGAGGCTCTGTTAAGTCGTAGGGGTTTTTAGGTCGTAGGTCGGCATAGTGTTAAGTCGGCAACGACTTAAGGAGATAGCCGAGTTACGACTCAGGCAGTTTTCAGCTATAAATAGGAGGGGTTGTTCTCACTTTTTGGGATCCGGATTTTGAAGCGACGAAGTGCTGCCATTTTGAGAGCTCGACTTCTACACTTCTTCACTTCTTTTCTCCACTCTAATCTAGTGCTTCCATCCATCCAAATCGAAGATCAAGATTGAAGATTCAAGAGCTTAGATTGAAGACCTTCATCTTTTCAAGAGAGATTTCTTCGTTTGAAGTGAGATCTTGTCGGATCTAGCTTAGCTCTTCGCTGTCCAGATCTGAAGTTGATATCTTTTGGATTGTTTAGGTGATTTGGTGAGTGGTGATTATCTCTCACACGGATCCAAAAGAGTATATCGGATTGTTGGCTCGATTTGGTGTTAAAATAGTGATTTCCATGCATTTTCTTCATCCTATGTATAGATCCATGTAGATCCATTGTTCATGATGATGTTGCATCCATTTTATCATATGTTAACCTATGCAAGTTCATTCATCAAGTTTGTAGAGATATAATCCATGTTTTAATGCTTATTGGACTTTCAACTCTTTAATTACGAAAATGCCATTATTGTTATAATTGTCTACTTAGATCATTTTTGAATGCTTGATTGCTTGGATTGATGTTTGATTTGATTGCTTGTTATGAACTAGATGATTGATGACTAGATTTAGATCGAAGGTGGTTCAAAAGCTAAGGGAAAGGCTCTTGAATTGGAAAAGCTGCTCGTGGCATATGTAGCGGGATGATGAAGCTCCTATGCATAGATTTGATGATGTGAAGTTGAGATGAAGCTTTGCGAGGATGTAATGAAGCGAGGCAATCATATGATGAAGACTTGGTCTAATCCAGGCGGGATCATTCCAAGCATGTTGATAACTCGGTGATATGATTCGAGTTGAGGATAATGGATGCTCGAGAGGCGCTTGAGCTAGTATGGCAATAGTCGTCGAGGAGGATGACTAGGAGGTTGAGATCTCATCGTTGTTGAAGGTTCTAGCATGCTCTAAGCAAGAGTACATGGGGACGCCCAAAAGACTAAGTTGATGGTCGAGTACTCTGGGTAGATTCGATAATCCTAGGCACGGGTCACGATGACGTGCGGGAGTTATGTCTAGAACCGGGGTTACCATTAGCCCTTGACGGACGGCTGAAAGAATGTGCCGGTCATTCAATTAACGGTGATATCGCAACAATGATAACAGTGATAGCCGAGTCATGGATGTTTGGTTGTATCGTCATTCGGTCTCAAGAGCGGTATTTCCTGGGTGCTTATCTGACCTTGGTTTTAGACCTTGGGATTTGTACTTGGAAAACATCGCTCTTGACTCGAGTGACAATTGCTTTACTTTAAATTGTATGCTCTGCTATGTTTGCTTCTGCTTAGTGTGTGTCTGGGGGCTATCACTGTAGAATGAGGTTGGAGTGGGAGGGTTGTATTCCTATTCCTTTTCCTTTATGTTCTTTTGGTATGTTGTTAGTTAATTTACTGCTCACTAAGACTGTTGTCTGACTCAAGGCTTTATGTTTTAATTCTTATTGCCTTGGGCTGTTCGTCCATTTTGGGACGGGCAGACTAGGTAGCAGGTGACAGGTGCTGTTCTCTTCTCACGATGCTGATATCGAAGACGAGCTGGAGGATTGCATATTATCTTCTTATTATATGTACTGGATATTCCGCTGTTTTGTATTCTCTGAGAGATATGTAGTGAGGCTGGATGTATTGACTATGTGGATGCTTGTATTCAACTATTATGGAGTTTTATATGATGTCATTTTGTTCTGTAAAGCTTCACTATACATATGTTCTATTGTATTTTGTCCATGCGCTGTGAGTAATACGATAGATTCTTTCATTTTAAATCTTACCTTGACAATCGTCCATGATCGCCTGGCACACTTTACAGCGCACTATCTCTAGATTCGGTGCAGGGGTCATGGGCGGTCGTCACATATATCATTACCATTTATATATAATAATTTAAGAATCAACATTTATTAAAACCATATATTTCTTCCCAAATCCATAGAATTTATTTTCAAAATATTTATATATATGGACCAACGTTGTCTGTATATATATCTATCATATGGTTAAGTGATACGGATATTTATCATTTCAATCCGTAATTTAAATATATACTGGTAGATATCATTTCGACCCGTAATCCCAAATTCAATACAAATGTAAATCGCTTGGGTCTATCATTTCAACCCATAACGATATTCTCCCATTATAAAGTCCGTTCGGGTATGTATCATTTCAACCCATAGTGAATTCTATACTAACAGGGAACTTGCAGAGTGATAACAGATAAGATAATAATATAACAATTAGTAACAGGCATATATCATCAGTGATAAATAACAGATAATGGTGTCAGATGTCACAGGTGAACAGATACAGAAATGTCATATATATAGCAATGTAAATAACTAGCAGCAGCATATTTCAATTGTCATTTCAATTGAAATCAAATTTAATAAATATAAGAATGTTAATCGTGAGTGATTGCTCACCTTTCGAGGCTAGAGAGATAGACAATGAAGTTGAGTTACGAAATCCAGGCACGAATCTTAAAGCAAAGTAAGCTTGAACGCGAATTGGATGAACGAGACTGAGAATCAAGAATTGATGAACTGAATCAGAATCAGTTTGATATATATACGGAAAATATTTGTTATTTTATAAAAATCCATATTTTAATCTAAGACAAAATTAAAATAAAATATATATAGTTAAAATAAAATACATACTTATAAATATAAAAAAAATCAATTCAGTTCAACCATTTAAAATTCATGTATATTCACTTAATAAAACCATACCTAAACCCAACATACTAGTTACCAGATCCTATACAGTTATATCCACAAACATACCCATTACTCAAAATATATATATATACCAACCATATATTACAAATATACCAATGCAGACAGTACCTAATATATGCAGACAAAAGTGTATATGCGAATAACAAGCATCTATAAACAAATATGCAGACTGGACTTATAAACAACTTATATATATGGCCAAATATATATATATATATATACACACACAGGTTTTAGAAAAAAATTGAAAACAACTTCTCAGATTTGCCTCCTCATTATTTATTCAGTATAAATACAAGTGTTTATAAAACCAAACCAGAGAACCCACTTATAATATATATATACATATATAGACAAAAATCTGCAAAACTCATCCCATATACATACTGCAAACAATAAGTATATATGTAAACAAAATTTTCTTTGTATTGTAAAATTATAAAATATATGTCATTTAAACTATATATACATTAACAACAGATTGTATGTATGAAGACTATTATAACCTATACAATGAACTCCAACAGATCGTACAACATATATATATCTAAAACTTTAAATATAACCAACAACTCGTCTGAAATTTATATAACAACATATATATAAATATGTAGACTACAAATCATGCACTGCAGTTCGAATACAAATAAACTATTAAAATATATTTTCGAAAACATGTATTATATTATAAATTATTTATATATACACTGTACAAAATTATAACACTGAAATCATAATATATATAACTAATATCTCTATCTAGTTTGATAACATGTAGAGAACTAATATATAAATATATATACAGGCCGAAACTTATGTATACCACTAACAGGTTGTAAATAATTCTATTATACAAACTAATTATATATATGTGGTAAATATTATTATATATGTTACCTATATACGAAACCAGAGAAGATGCGTGCAAGGGGAGATGCTCAGCGGAATAAGTCTGGTCTGGCTCGACAAAAGAAAAGGTGAGAAGGAAGTAGGTGCGGAGAAGCCGTGGGGTCTGCTGTGCTAGGTCAGAGGGACGACTTCGGCGCGGGGAGGCCGATGGGAGGTGATGCTCGGTGACTCCAGTGGTCGAGGCCTTGCTGTGATTCAATGGTGTGGAGAAGAGAGGAAGGAGATGAGCTTACTTCGGGTGGGGAGGCCTTATTGCTCGGGCACGAGCAAGATTGACTCGGGAAAGAAAGAAAAATGAAGCACCAGAAGGTAGAAAGAAAAGAAGGGGCGAGCAGATCTAAAAAGAGGAGAACTGTATGTGAAAAAATATATATAGATTTTTTTTGAACGTTTTAGAAGGAAGTAAAAGGACAGATAACGTGCTATAAAGTGACATAGGGGATAATAATAGTCATAGGTCAAATTAGAAATAATTAAAGCAATTAATGGTTTGATTGGACAGAACGTTTTGAATTTGAAACCGAAGGAGATTGTAGAATTATGGTACCGTTACCATGAACAGTTTATTGTTTCCATCGCGTACCGGACCTCAAATTACTGAAATAAATATACCGCTGAGATCAGCATGACGAGACGATCAAAACGGCATACAGATATTGGTGGTACGATCATCCGATCAAAAGTCGATAATCGGTACCGAAAATACTGCTATTCCATACGGAAAAATCCAAACGGAGCTACAAACATCTGAATTTCGGGAAACGAATTTCGCAGTCTGATTCAGAATGTTCTAAATAACTTTTCTCATGTTGACATATTTAGGTTTCGAAAAACTTTTAAATTCAACTGTTATTAACCGATTTAAATTGAAATAAAATTCACAATAAAATAAACTTCAAAAATTTCTGATGATAATTTACAAGTTGCTATGTTTTAAATAGACGTATTCCAAATAATAAATTTTTATTCCAAAATTCAATTATTTAAAATTTCACAAAAATTCAGTTAAATACGTTATTAAACCATTAAAAAAAATTGGGTCGTTACATCACTCAAAACCAAGAGTCAACTGAAACTAATAATGAATTAAATCATCCTAATAAAAGGATTAAACTTTTAAAAGATCACCCTATAGAAAATATACTTGGTGATATGCAATCTGTTGTTAAAACTAGAAACCAACTAAGTCAAATGAGTAATGTAGCTTTTATATCAACTATTGAACCCAAAAATCCAGAAGAAGCATCAACTGATGATTCATGGATTTTGGCTATGCAAGAAGAATTAAATCAATTTACTAGAAATGATGTTTGGGAACTTGTTCCTAGACCTGAAAATAAAACAATAATTGGAACTAAATGGGTTTATAAAAATAAAATGAA
This sequence comes from Allium fistulosum, assembly GCA_030737815.1. Classification (NCBI taxonomy): domain Eukaryota; kingdom Viridiplantae; phylum Streptophyta; class Magnoliopsida; order Asparagales; family Amaryllidaceae; genus Allium; species Allium fistulosum. The sequence continues at coordinate 882,172,198 of CM060903.1, forward strand.
TGAACAAGGAGAGGTTGTTAGAAATAAAGCCCGGTTAGTCGCTCAAGGTTATTGTCAAGAAGAAGGAATAGATTTTGATGAAACCTTTGCTCCCGTAGCAAGATTAGAAGCCATTAGGATTATACTTGCTTTCGCAAATCATAATAATTTCAAATTATTTCAAATGGATGTTAAAAGTGCATTTTTAAATGGTTTTGTAGAAGAAGAAGTATTTGTTGAACAACCACCACTTTTTGAAAATGATAAATTTCCAAATCATGTTTACTAAGAAAGCTCTATATGGTCTAAAGCAAGCTCCTAGAGCCTGGTATGAAGACTAAGATCTTACTTGTTACAATCAAATTTTGAAATAGGTAAAGCAGATAATACTCTTTTTATTAAAAGAAATAAAAATGATATTCAACTAGTACAAGTCTACGTAGATGATGTCATTTTTGGATCAACTAATTTTGAAATGAATAAAGAATTTTCTAAAATAATGACAGAAGAGTTTGAGATGAGTCATATGGGTGAATTAAACTTCTTCTTAGGATTACAAATAAAACAATTAGATAATGGTATCTTTATTAGTCAAGAAAAATATGCTAAAGACCTAGTTAGTAAATTTGGTTTGACTACTGGGAGTGGAAAACCCACTCACATGGCAACCAATGAGTACCTTAGTAAAGAAGATCTCTCGAAAGATGTAGATCAAAAATTATATAGAGGAATGATTGGATCACTACTCTATATCATTGCGAGTAGACCTGATATCATGCATAGTGTCTGTCTCTGTGCAAGGTATCAATCCCAACCTAAAGAGACCCACTTAAAAGCTGTAAAACGTATCATAAGATATATTAAACACACCTTTGATTATGGCTTATTTTATCCTAAAAATGATTTGTTTGACTTAATATCTACTGTGATGCTGATTATGCTGGTTGTAAATCAGACCGAAAAAGTACAAGTGGAACTTTTCACTTTTTAGGGCATTCTCTGATTTTCTGGTTTAGTAAAAAGCAAAACACAGTTTCTCTATCAACAACTGAAGCAGAGTATATTTCTGCTGCTTTGGCTTGTTCTCAAGTAATATATATGCAACAAACTTTAAAAGGTTTTGGTTTAAATATCTCAAAATCACCAATTTATTGTGATAATACTAATGCAATAAATTTATCCAAAAATACTACTCAACATGCTCGAACTAAACATATTGATATCAGACACCATTTTCTCAGAGATAATATAAGTAGAGAAGTAATTAGTCTCGACTATATCAATTCTGAAAATCAAATTGTTGATGTCTTAACAAAACCCTTAAATGAATCTACATTTACTAAATTAAGAAGAGAATTAGGTATTTGTTCACTAACTGAAATATAAAATATAAATAACAAAGTATAATTAAAAATTAAATCAAAATAAATCAAATAGTAAAAATATTGAGAACCATGTTGACATCCCCCCTATACCCATGTCGACATATAACGTTTTTTAAATTTTAAAATTTTTCCCACCAAAATTCAAATATTTGGTTATATATTCTTCTTATTTTCGAAATTTTCTTCATTCTCTCTGTTCTCTTTCTGTTCTATCTTCTGAAATCAATTTATCAATGGCCTCCTCTTCCAAATCAAACATAAAATCAACCTTTTCATTCCCTTCTCCTACCTCTGGTCCGTTCCAACGTACTACGCTCACCTGAGTGACAAAAATGGAGGATTCTCTGAAGGATGCAATTCAGATAATGACTGAAATTCAAATAGTGCAACTCCGAATGGCAAAAGAACAGGAAAGGCAAGGGAAAATCCTTAGAAATTTGCAAAAAATTCTAATGGACAATCATGCTAATCCAATCTTGATTGACGAGGACTCTTCAATAGATTATGAACAAGAGGAAAGTGAAGAAGAAGAAGAAGAACCAATGAAAGAAGAGCATGCGGAAGACAATGACAAAGCCATTTGCGTTGGCGAAGTATGTTTTGACAAGGACGGAAACTTGGTTGAACAACGTGGAAATTTCTGTTTTCATTATCCAAATTGTTCGATCCATAGATCTCCAATTGTCAAAGATACTCAGTAGTTTCTTCTTTTTTGTTTTTCATCGTTATGTGTATATTTGTCACGTTGTATGAAAATGTAAATATAAACATATATATATATAAATAAATATTGTGTGTTCTTATATATGATTCCTATATATGTTATATATAAGTATTATATAGGTACTTGGTTAGGAATGTTAGTAGTTTAGGACTAAGTTTTAGGTTTACAAGTAAGTATTGATTATGTATGATAACACTATCATTATAATCATATAGGATATTAGACTAAGAGTTATATAGTTTGGAGTTAGTTTGTTTTTGTTGATGACAAAGGGGGAGAAATATAAAATAGAAGAGTTAGGCATAGATTAGGGGGGAGTTATCAGTTCTAGGGGGAGTTATTAGGATAGAAGTAATATTTTATAAACAAAGGTTGTCATCATCAAAAAGAGGGAGATTGTTAGTCCATGAGTTGATGGTTTTGATGACAACAACCTTAGAATAAGATTATAGAATATAAATTCTAACATTATAGTTTAGATATATATGTATATGCAGGATTTAACCATGTAGGTACCAAGAATGAAGACTGTATAGTATAGAGATTCAAGATATCAAGATTGAAGACTCATGAGTATCAAGAATATCAAGATTATCAAGAGTTCAAGATTTCAAAATAAGTATTGAGTCTAGAATTATGTTAAAACTTCATAATAGCACTGAAATCTTCACTCCATTTTTCTTTTGGGATGGAACCCATTTCTACCTTTTTAGTGGCTTACAAACCCACGACAAGTAGCTAACAAACCTACGACAAGTGGCTTACAAACCCACGAACATCCTGGTTTTGTACAAGTTCTCGAGTCCTGATGTGATGAGATATTCTGTAGGAAGAATCTTGCAAAACTACTTCAAAATGATTTTCAAAACTACTTCAGAATGATTTTCAAAACTGCTTTTCAAAATGTTTTAGCCTTAAAAATTATCTTTTCAAATGATTTTCAAAAGGATGTTTTAGCCTTAAAATATTCTTTGTTTTTGTTTTTAATAAACTCTTGTTTTAAACTTCGTTTGTTTTAAACTATCTTTTAATTATAATATATTTATACTTAGATTTAAATATAAAGTAATAGTAAAATTTTATATATATTATTCTCTATATTTATCTATGTATTTTATCTATAGTCAAGTATATTTATAAAGTTTAAATAGTTTTTTAATATAAGATAAAGGTTATTTTCAAAGAAAATCAAATCTTCAAAAAATGCTTTGGGATGTCGACATGCCCTAGTACCCCATGTCGACATAGTGACAGTTAGATTCAAAATTTTGAATTTCAAAAGAAGTGTCTATTCGCCATAACCTTTCACGAATGGACATGGCTGTTGTTCTTCTATAAATAGGGGTTAGTTTCAACGAATTTAAACATAGATTTTCTAGTTTTTCACTTCTCTTCTTCTTCCACATTTTCTTATTCAAAATTCTATCATCACTCTGCCGAAATCAACATTGAATCTAACTAGATAATCTCTGGTTTGATTCTCTGTCACTATCTCATCAAGATCCTCAGTGCTATTCAGAGTTATAGGCTTTCTTTGTAATCAATAGAGTAAAAGGTGTGATTGTAGCCTTGGAAATCAATCAAGTGAGAAAAGGTGTGATTGTAGCCTTGAGAAATCAATTGGGTGAACTTGTTGCCCGGAAATCAAGTATCTCTACCCAGAGGATTGTGATTCTGGAGGGTGTACCTCATGGACTTGAAATCGAGGGTTGTAATTGTTGAATTGCTTTTGAAAGGAAATCCGTATTTAGTTATGCGGGACTGGATGTAGGGTAACTCCGAACCAGTATAAAATCCGGTGTGTTCTTTCCTTTACTGCATTTACTTTATTTCTGTATCTGTGTTTGTTTCTGTGATTATATCCGTGTCTGAATATTACATACATTTGTGTTCAAATTAACATAAACTCAAAAAGATTTAGTAATTTCTTATAAACACTATTCACCCCCCTCTATGGTTATTCCTAGCCTTTAAGATCCATAATCCGCATTCCTCACAGTTATAAGATAATAAAATCGAGTAATCCATATATAAGTGTAATAGGTGCTAAGTGTGATCATAAGTATGAAATGTGAACATAAATGTGAAATGTGATCATAATCCAGAAGTAAACCAATAATCATCCAATCATATATAATCATATATTTACAGTAATTATTCAAACATATATACAAACCATACCAAATAAGTTAAGTCAATCAAGTTTCAAACACACCAATCAAATCAAACAAATATCATACATAATAACTAGACATTTCGTGGTACTTCTACCCATCCATCTTCTCCAAAGATAGGGTCTGCTTTAATGGCATCCCATTCTTCTTTATCTTTGTCGAGAGTGACTGGTGGAATTCCTTCGAGATCGTCCTTGTTAAGGGCTAAGATCATCCAACGAAGGGCGTCGAAATGTTTCTCTTGCTCCTTGATCATCTGTATTTGACTTAATTCTAAGTGGCGTTGATTATGAAGTATGAATGTAAGAATATTCTTGAAGGAAGTGAGAGTTCCACAAGATTATCACTTAGATTCTTAATCGGAGAAGCCATAATTCAAGAAATAGAAAGAAATATGAAAGAGAGTGATTAGAGATGAAGTTTGACAATTTATTCTGGAAGAAACAGATATAAATAGGGATAGAAAGTCGTTTGAAATGAATAAACATAAGTTAGTTACGTGAATTTAAAATTTAAAAGTGTAACTAGTTTCTGCCCGTTGGATGTCGACATGGGGGGATGGTGTATGTCGACATGCCTTTGCCTAAAGTGACATTTGCTTTGTTTTGAATATTATTAACAAATCTATTAAACTAAAATTTGTATAATATAAAAACAAGCAATTACAGAGACAGGTGAACATGAATAATAGGAAATGAATGATTTCATTAATAATTCTAGTTAACATTACATAATATAATATTAACTAAAAGAAAGAAAATATAAAGATAGAACTTAAGATAACATGAACTAAAACTAGTTAGATGAAGATGAAGAAGATGATAGTCCAAGCTTTCTACTAACTTTCCCGAAGAACTTGTTGATTTTAGTGGAAATCTTATCCATTTTCTTACTTATTGATCTTTTAAGTGTCCTTTGATTTTCCACTATAATTCTTTGATTATTGAGAATGGTCTTATTGGATGGATTAGCGGGATTAGTAGGATATTCAATACTTTCTAAGGAAGTTTCTTGATCTTCTTCTTCCTCTTCAATTTCCATTCCTTCCTCTTCCTCTTCTTCTTCTTCCTCCATTTCTTCCATCTCTTCGTGAGCAAGCCTTTCTTCCTTTTTCGTAAGTGTTTCATATGGTTGAAACACTAATGGAATTTGCATAAGGGAAATGTTTCCATGGTTGAACATTTTTCTAGTTATAAATTCTTCCCTTTTGAAATCAACTCCAAAGTAATTAAAAATCCGAGTGAGATAAATTCCATGATATAATGTGTTTTCACCCATAGTTAAATTCTTGAGTCTTAGCTCATCCAAAATAACTTGAGCACAATTGATATCATAATTTCCAAAAATTGCAAAAAGAGCTTTGCAAACTTTCAAAGTTGGGTTGTTGTAGTTTCCCGATCTTGGTATAAGGGTGTGTTGAATAAGAAGGTTAATAATTCTTGCTTTTGGACGAAAATAACAATTTTTGAATTCAAAATTGTCATCCCCTTCAAAGATGTGGTGAAATGTCTCTCGATCATTTCATTTATTTGAAATTCCGAGAGATTCATTCCGGTATACTTGCATCCCAAAATATTTCGTAAAATTTCACAATCCAAAACTATTTGTGTTCCTTTAACACTACTCCAAATTTGTCCATCTTGCCCATCATAAAAACCACGATTTAAATTCGCATAAAACATCTTAACAGGGTTTGGATAGCATACAAATCATTTTGTTTGTTATTTACTACACTAAGAATAGAACATTGTTGAAAAAGATTTTCAATTTCATAAGAAGGAAAATCTTCCAAAATAGCAAATTTCCCCGTATATATTTTACCAAAGTTTACATAGTTGATGTAAGCTTTGATAGCTTCCGGGTCATTAAAGAGAAAGTTTTTGATAGATTTTGGAAGTCTAATGGTGTTAGGAGTGCTTGAATAGGCCATTGAAGAAGTTTGAGAGGAGTTGAAGATAATGAAGATAAGTTTGAAATTTGAAATGAAAGTAAAAAGTGATGATAAAGAAAGTGAGATAAATAAAGATTCTATAGACATGTTCTCTGGTCAAGAGGCATCAAATCCACTTGTCCGCATAAGATTTCAGCCTGTCTTGAGCTATCTTCATCCTTCGCCGAATCAAATCCACTTTCTCCGATGTCTCCCTCACCATGTCAGGCCCAAGCAGCAATTTCTTCGTAGACTCCACCCAACATGAAAGTGATTTACAAGGTCTCCCATATAAAGCCTCAAATGGTGCCATTCCTATGCTTGCTTGGTAACTGTTATTATACGCAAACTCAACCAATGGAAGATGCTCTTCCCAAGTTCCTCCAAAGTCCAAAATGCACATCCACAGCAAATCCTCAAACACTATATTCACTCTCTCCGTTTGGCCATCTGTCTATGGGTGATAGGCCGTACTCAACCTAAGCTGCGTCTCAGCGCCTCCTACAAGCTTCTCCAAAACTCACTAGTGAAAATGGGGTATCTATCACTTACTATGCTAGAGGGAACTCCATGTAGTTGGACTATCTCTCGAACATATGGGGATGCCAAATAAGATGCCGTCCTCTTGCTCTTAACAGGAATGAAGTGGGCACTTCTGGACAAATGGTCTACCATTACCCAAATGCTAGTATTCCCCTTTCTAGAATGGGGTAAACCATCTATGAAATCCATCGAAATGTTGTCCCACTTCCACTCAGGCACATCTAAAGGCTGAAGCAATCCACTGGGTTTTTGCTGCTCTGCCTTAACCCTTTGGCAAATAAGACACTTAGCTACAAACTCTGCCATATCCTTCTTCTTGCCATTCCAGTAAAACACCCTCTTTATGTCCCTATGCATTTTTTCACCACTCGGATGAATAGTCATACGGGAATGGTGTGCTTCCTCTAAAACTGCTCTCAACAAGTCACTAGTGCGGGGAACACAAGGCCTTCCATCTCTCCTAAGTTACCCTCTATTATCTATGGAATAACGTTGGAGATGTCTAGAGACCTCTCCTCTGCTAATCCTATCCATAATGTCCATGAGTTCCAAATCCTCTCGCTGCCTTGAGCAAATCTGATCCATAAGGGTAGGCCTCACTTCAAGCGTAGCTAACAATCCAGGGGTAATGTCCGTAGAGAGCTTAAAACCAAAAGTAGAAATAAACTCCAAGCTCCTCCATTCTACGAACAAAGGACTAAGGGTTCCTACTTAGTGCATCCGCAACCACATTACCCTTGCCAGGGGTATAAGCTATCTCAAAATCGTACGACGCCAAAAACTCCATCCACCACTGTTGCCTCAAGTTCAAATCCTTCTGCGAGAATATGTACTTCAATGACTTGTGGTCGGTGAAAAGCTCAAACCTCTCTCCAAGCAAATAGTGCCTCCAAGACTTGAGTGCAAAAACTATGGCATGTAACTCCAAATCGTGGGTAGGGTAGTTCTTCTCATGCTTCCTCAACTGCCTACTACCATAACATACTACCCTTCCTTCTTGCATCAACACCTCTCCTAAACCTATCCCACATGCATCAGTGTATATAGTAAAAGGCTTAGCTCCATCGGGTAAAACTAACACTGGTGCACTAGTAAGGGCTCTCTTAAGCTTCATGAAGGAATCCTCACAATACACATCCCACACGAATGCTTTATTCTTCTTAGTAAGGCGCATGAGTGGTGTCGAAATCTTAGAAAAGTCTCTAATGAACTTCCTATAGTAGCCCGCCAATCCTAAGAAGCTCCTAACTCGGTGACGTTATTGGGGGCGTTCCAATCTTGCACTGCAATCACCTTAGCGGGGTCAATAGCCAAACCTTCCTTCGAGACCACGTGCCCTAAGAAAATTACCTCCTCTCTCCAAAAGTGACACTTCAAAAACTTAGCTCTCAAATGATGACTACGAAGTGTGCAAAGAACCTCCTCCAAATGAACATCATGTTCCTCCATATTCTTGGAAAATACCAAGATGTCATCCACGAATACCACCACAAACTTATTTAGGATCTCTCTAAAGACGCTGCTCATAAAGTCCACAAAGTAGGCTGGGGCATTGGTTAGCCCAAAAGGCATAACCAACCACTCATAAAATTCGCCTGGAGTCCTAAACGCAGTCTTATCTATGCTGTCATCGGCGACCCTAAGCTGATGGAATCTTATGGCTAAATCAAGCTGGGAGAACACTGAAGAGCCAACTAACTGGTCAAAAAGATCATCAATCCAAGGGAGGGGATATCGGTTAATCTTTGTGAGCTTATTTAATTCCCTATAATCAACGCAAAGTCGAAGAGAACCATCTGCCTTAGTAGCGTAGACGAGTGGTGCTCCCCACTCAGATATGCTCCTCCTTATGAAACCCTTCTCCAAAAGCTCACGGATCTGCTTGCTCAATTTCTTCCTCTCCCTAGGTGCCATGTGCCTCATAGGTAATGCTATTGGCTTAGCATTCTCATTTAAATAAATCATGAAGTCAATCTCTCTCTTAGGGGGTAGTCCCCTAACCTCCTCAAAGACGTCTGGAAAATCTCTAACGATAGGAACCGAGCCTAGCTCTGCTGAAGATGAATCGAGGGAATATACGAAACTCAACATGACTGACCCTTGCGGGTCGCAAGAAACCTCGAGAGTCCTACGGCTGCATGTCTCTAGTCTAACGACTCTCCTCTTGTAGTCTAATATTGCTCCATATGTGGATAGCCAATCCATCCCCAAAATCATCTTATACCCCTAAAATCCCAAAACATAGGCGTCGCAGTCGAATTCTACGCCTAGGATAAAAAATTTCATACCCCTACAAACCATAGATAAGTGTGTCGATCCGCCTATGGGGTTTGAAACAACAATGGGGTCTACTACTAAATAAATGTCTAAGTGCAAACAATCCACAAGAGAACTAGAGATAAAAGAGTGTGATGCTCTAGAATCGAATAGAGTTCGAATGGGAAAATCAAAAATAGAAATCAAACCTTCAACTGTGACTTTCCTACCTCTATCTGAAATGCTGCCTGAAGGTGCTGCGTCTAACGCCTGAATCTGCGTGATCGGTGTACTAGCTCCTTGTCCCGTCTTCTGGGACAATTCCTACTCAAGTGACCGGGTTGTCCGCAATTAAAGCACTTTCCCTTCATCTTCTCCCTCTTGCAATCCCCGACGGTATGTCCCATAATTCCACAGCTACCACACTTCAATCCTTTTTTAATCTGCTTCTGAGGGCCATCGCCTTTCTTCTTCTCTTTATTGTTCCTCCACCATTTCTTCTTCGGACCTTCCGACTTAACAACTTCCTTTGACTCTCCTTCCTTGATTGCATCAGACATAAGCGCCATCTCCTCCATAGACTCATAAGTAGCTCCTATTGGCACGTGAGTCAACAACAATCTCTGAAGGGGTTGATTCAATCCCTTCGCAACTTCATAGCTTTCTTGTGCGGTGTATTCACCAACTCCACTTTGAACCACGACAATTCATTGAACTGATTGATGTACTCCTTCACTGAAAAACTTCCTTGCTTCAAATTAATAAACCGCTCTAACTGAACACTCTCCTCTGCTTGAGACAAAAACTTCCTATCAAACCGCTCCCAGAATCCATTCCAAGTCACCTCCCTTCCTTCTAACTCAATGACCTCCCACCAATATGAAGCCTCCTCTTCCAGTTGCCAAGAGGCTAGCTGAACTCGCTGCTGATCATCCAATTCTAATAGTCTGAATATCCTCTCTTTGTCTCTAAGCCAAGCTCTCGCCTCCACAAAAGTCTCCTTACCCGAAAAAGTCTTTCCACCCGCTGGATTGGACGCTTGCCCTCGCACCTCTGGAGTCATGGCTTGTAGATAACTACGAAACCAAGCAGGGAATGGAATGCCCTCGGGAAGGTTCGGGGCATCCGCCATTCTAAGAAAAGAAAATGATAGTTTAAGGAAGAGTCAAAGGGAGATTGAACTGGACTTTTGAGGGGATTTTTATAAAAACTCTTTTATACTTAAAAACTACTTTTAAGACTTCTTTTCTGAAAAATACTTTAAAGCAAGTTATATTTGAAAATAACTTTATTTTTTTTAAAATAAATTTTTAGGAATCCTGTAACCTTGCTCTGATACCAAATGAAACACCCCACACCCCTTAGTATACCCAAAAGGACACACTAAAAGATGTGGTGCGTTGTAGGTATAACTAAAGCTAGTAGAGACTAAGATTCACAAGACAAAATGATAGATAATAGCACAGCGGAAGTAATTAAAAACAATAAGTGATTTTAAAAATTAATACTTCATAAATACTTCAGACAAACCACATATGTTCCAAATACCAAATACAATTGTCTTATGAAAATAAAATCTTAGTCTCATCAGAAAAACTAGAGTACAAACACAAACATTCCCTCAATATAGTGCCAGTACAATAAAAGAACAAAAAAAAACTAGAAATTAGGGTCTCCAAGCCTCCAAGAAGTTGCGGTCTATCTTCCTTGCCATTGATTGCCTATGGGGGGAGAAAAGAGGGGAAATAAAGGAGTGGGTCAGACTAAAAGTCTGATGAATGATAGTAATTACTAGAATCTTTAAGTAAAGTAAAAGTAATAGACCTTACAACAGTTCTAGTATATAAAAGAAAACAAAGGAAATATGAAGAAAGACAAAGCTGGAAATAAATACAAGTTAACTATTGCTAAATTATTATGGTTGGTTAACTTTGATTGTTTGCACTTGTTTTTGATAGCAGCTTAGATTAGGCTGAATCCCTAATACTACCCTTTGATCGGCCTGCTATTCCATAGAATCTACTGTGGACCGGACGCTAAAGCTCCCTACACAGCAGACATTGGTGCCTACGAAAGGCACACACTAAGCGCTTAGACTCATAACGATTACTGAGCACCTGAATGGAAGTCGCACGCGTAACCGCCACCATGCTCATTTTACCTGTTATTCCACCTATTGGGTCTTCTTATTACCTCAAGCTCCAGCATAAGCATGCCCCTTGTCTCACTTCAGGAATATGTGAGACACCTCGTCTCACTTCAGGTTATGCGAGACACCTCGTCTCACTTCATGGTTATGTGAGACACCTCGTCTCACTTTAGGGTTATGTGAAACACCGTGTACATAGAAATAATAAGGGAAATGTTGTTGGTATGGCCCGTCATCCAAATAATACCTAGTTGCGCCCCTTTGCACAAATTCCCATGATTTGGGTTTCTACTTATTGACCATTTACTACCGTTATTAACAAAAGTGTGCCCCTCGTCCCACTTCAGGATTATGTGAGACACCTCGTCTCACTTTAGGGTTATGTGAGACACCTCGTTTCACTTTAGGGTTATGTGAAACTCCGTGTCCATAGAAATAGGGTATGTTATTTGGTACAGGTCCTACTTTAATTCTTTGCCTATTAACTTAGATAAATTATTTAAATAAGCCTTTACCTTTGTTCTTACTATCTGTGCTTATTAATTTATCCTAAGTCTTAAAATAAGCCTTACTCTATTCTATTTCTTATTATAACCTACGTTATAATCATGCTTATAACTTAACCAAAGGTCTTAGTGTAAAAATAAGCTTCTTTCATCTTAAACTCTTTTTCGTTAAAGTTCTAAGTTATAACTAGTCCAATTATCTTTAATTAGTCCAATTCTAACATCAATATCATAATTAGGCTCAATTTCAGTCTTAATTCCATTTTTATTACAGTCTTTACAATTTACATCATATCTTCCATTATTTCAGTATTCTTATAATTTTAATCCATATTCGCGTTTAATATGTTCTAATCCATACGCGAAGAAGAAGGAGAAATAAAAGAAAACTGAAAATAGAAGAAAATCCAAAGCATAGGAAAAAGATGTAAATAACGCATAAATAACAGTAAATAAATTAAAATACTGTAAATAAATGGAAAGGCTATAATTAACAGAAATAAACTAAAATTAACTGAAAAGAATAGCTAAAAGAAATAGACTAAAAATAATTCTAAAAATTGTAAATAAACTACTAAAAAGGTTATCCCAAAAATTGTAGTAAAACTACAACTATTGGAAACCCTATTATTTTAAATTACTTAAAGAAATCTAAAATAATTACAATCACTCACCTGTGGTCTTAAGCTCTTCCCTTTTGGTCTTCCCGGATCCACTTGAGGGTATTAAAATATTTTTATTAAAAAGATTCTCTCCTTGGAAAATTATTCCCTTTAGGGTCCTTCTTGAAAAGGTGAACCGAAGCGGAGAAAATCTAGAATGAGAAAAAGTGTTAGGTCTAGGGTATTATTTATAGAGGTAGAAGTGGATCTCAGACCGTTGGATTTGGAGATTGAATAAGTGCAACCACGTCATAGGTTGAATAGGAGTCGTCGGATGGAAGCACGAAGGGACCAGATCAGGCTAAAGAATGAAAAATACCTGTTCGAAAACCTCTGGAAGGAAGAAAATTTCCTTCGTTCCATACCCGTAGGCGGGTCGACCGGGCGGTCGACCTAGGGCGCCGTTGGGTCGACCTTTCGGTCGACCTAGCCCATCTTATTTTATTTTATTATTATTTTTTTCTTTTCTTCTTTATTTTTGTTTAATTCATAACTTGCTCATATTAGTTTGGATTCTGACGTTCTATATATGGAAATTGACCAGAAAATTACCACGGACACAATGGTGCAACTCCCGTGGCTCAATTCTGATAATTTCACAAAGTTATTTTATTATTTCATTAATTAACGAATTAATTATTATGGGTTAAATTTCGGGTTGTTACAGTAGCTAACCACTAAACAAACATAAGAACAATGCAATTAATTGAACCAAAGTAGGCAAATATGACTAAAGTAAAATGGTTTTATCTCATTCATCAAAAATGGGAAACCACAACATTATAACCCAACCCTCTCTGGAAAGGAATAATTAAGCATCCTTATAGTTCATTAGGGAAAGTCACACATAATAGACAAAATGGTTACATCATTATAATGGATGTTGGGCAAACTCAAAAATCATATTATTCAATCATCTCACACCCTATGCCACTATGTCTAGTCTCATATTTCTCCAAATGTTCTCTAATAAAGATTTTCCAAAAATGAAATATCTTTCTAGTAAAATACTTCTTAATGAAAACCTTTAAAGTTTATTTTTCAAATAAAATAATTACTTTTCCAACTATCAATTTAGGCAACAAATTATTCTCATTTTAATAAAATATTTTTCAATGTATTTATAAACTAGATATTTAATAACCCGTCTCTTCTCAATAAAACATTTTTCCTAATTGACTATTTTCCAACCAAAGCATTTTACCCAAAAATGTTTTCCTTATAAAATAACGTTTATCAAAAAGTATCCTCAAATAAAAAATACTTGAATACAAAATTAACTTCCAAACAAAAAGTATTCCAAACTCAAAGATATTCTTTGAATAAAATATTTTGCTCAAATGAAAATGTTTCTCACACATTCTACTCAATAAGGCATTTCTCAGATCATAATATGTCGAAACATAATATTTTCAAATATTTCTTCAATAAAATATTTTCTCAAAATATTCTTCCAAATAAAATCAAGTATTTTTCCATCAAAATAGTATTCCCGCAAAATATCTTTTGAATAAATACCCCATGAGTTGTATAGTATTTATTTTAAAGTCTTCTTCCAACAAAGCATTTTCAAATAATGTTTTCAAACTAAAACCAATTTTAATCAAAAAAATTATACTAAAATATTTTTCTTTCAAATATTTTAAACTAAATATGCTTTCAAAAATTCTTTTAAATAAAATATTTTTACACTAATTATTTTTCCTTACATAAATATTGTCATTAAAGAAAAATCTTATTTCTCAAATTAAATGCTTTATCTTTACCCACTAAAATTTAAAAAAAATGAGTTTTAATCCAAGACATTCGTTTCCCTTTTTAGTAAAATATCTTTAAAACCAAAAATATATGTTTAGTATAACTCTTTAGGTAAACAAGTTTCAGTTAAAACTTTGTAAAATCAAAAAAAATCCCATTTATTAAGGTTAGTTTTTAATTACATAATTTTATCATCATGTGTGTGTTACCTGGGTCATAATAAGCGCTCGATCCCCCTATAAGCACGCATCTCACTTCCCTACTGTATTGATTTTTTATATGAAGTTCGTCATAAATAAACATCATGTTAGGGTGGGGTGATGGTGGTTAGACATATATCCCATATACATAAAGCATCTGATCAGCAATAAGAACACTCTCTCGTCCTGTATTTAACCAATCCTTAGGTGGAAATTAACCTACTATAAATGGTTTAAACCTACCCAAGGCTCAAGTAATCGCTATACATAAGCTCTCATATAGATGTGATGCTCCATAATTCTTAACATCTAAATGTATTGAAAAATACCGTAAAAATACGCTTGCACAGTTATCTCAAATATAAAAAACTATGGGTCGCTGGTTATATAAATTCAAAATACAAAAAAAATATCGACGAAAAGGTAAAAAAATTCACAGCGTGATTTAAACAACACAATATATACTACTTTTAATAGAAGAATACAATTACAATCAATACAACATGTAAACATCAATAGCTCATTTATTTCTGCCAACAATCAAACCTCTTTTGCTTTAACCTGAAAACATTAAAAATACATGGATATATATAATAAAATAGAACACAAGATCAACCATGTTTGAACTACGCCAAACCCTATACACCCCGGCCTTAAGGGATCCATTAGCTATTGCTTAGGAAAAGGACCATATATGCACCCTTTCGGGCTCAAGCTCACATAATTATGTTTTCTACTCTTCTCTTGCATCAAATACTTATTAACACATAACATTACAAAACGACAATAACAAAGCAACCAATACAAGCTGAAAACAACATATTCTATTATGCCACTATAATCAATTATCATAAATATGAGATAACAATAATAATAGCAACACATACCAATTAGACATCACAAAAACCTAATAATACTCAAAGTTAACCCCAAACATCAAATAAACCAATAACAACAAATACCATCAAATTTGTGTTATTCACCCATCATTAGTAATGCAATATCAGTAGAACAAATGCAAGTATAAATGCACTAAATGTGTACTAGTCACTCTATATTAGTAACACAACATCATACTCAGCAAATATGTATTAACTACTCTATGTTAATAATACGCACATCGATTTCATCAACGTGACAACACCATAATCAACTTGTAACGACCCGTAATTTTCGATAATTAAAAATAGTTAATTTAATAAGATTTTGTAAATTAATGTTGGTAGAAATTAAAATTTGTAGGTTAATTAAAGAGAATAATAACTAGAATGAAATTTAATAATGTTAATTTAAGGCAATCGATAATTATCTTAACGCAATTTCAATAAATTGAAATAATTGTAAATATAAAATTGGTTATAGATTGTAAATAAGGGAATAATTTAAATGTTATATTAATTGGTGAGAAAATATGTAATTAATTGTAATTGGATGAAATCAGTGTTGTGTAAGTATTTATAACATTTGTTGGTAAATAATAAATCCATAAATGTGATTAAATTAAGTAAAAGGTGACCATTGTGATATGTTACCTATTTAATTAATCTGATGAATTAAATTGGAAATCCTTTGCGATTAAATATAATTAAAATATTACGTTAATGTAAATCAAGATGATAATTGTAGAGTATTAGTGTAGTAAGATATAAACCAATGTTAACTATGCCTATAGAGTAATGATTGATTTAATAAAATGATTGAAATCAAATTTAAATCAATTTATTGGAATTAAATTATAATTAATTGGATTTTAATTGCAGTTGAAACTGAACACTGTAATTAGTATAATATTTAACACTGAATTGATATGTAAATTTGTTTTAAATTATTATAAATGTCTAAGTAATCAAAAATGATAAAAATTTGTTAATTATAAAATTTGAATTGGAAAGTGATTTAATTAATTTAATAATAATTTATTTAATTAACGTGAAAATAGTCATTTTGGCCACTATCTCGGATTTTGACGAAACTAGTTTCATTGGATCCGAAATGGTGAATTATTATATGATTTCAAGTTTCGTAGCGATCGGACTTGTCGTTTGATCGTACGGGCTTGGAACGTTCAGAAATCAATTTATTATAATCAATTTGAAATAAGCTGATTTTAAAAGCTAACTTCTTCATACAGTGGAATTAGGACTTGAAGCCTGTTCCATTAAGTTTAAAAATATCGAAAACATCTATTTCGATATTGGATGACCCACTTTTGTTTTCGGAAGCTGAACGGGCTTCTCGGGTCGTTATTGTCGTTCATACTGATTCGATATGTGTTCATTTTCTTATCGGACCTTGTCCATATAAATAGTCTTGTTTTCCAAACCCTAGCTGTCATTTACTTATTTCACTACGTACAATTCTATCTGGCTATCTCCTTTTTCCAATGGCAGAACAAATTCCAAATACAATCCTAAATCCAATTTCAAATTCAAATTGAAAATCAAACTTCTCAAAACCCTATCATATTATATACCGATTCGAAGCTCTCGAGGAGCGCAGGCTAGATCCGTAGTTTGTTTATCGATTTGGGTCTTTGTGTGTCCAAAATTCGAGGGATTATTCTCGGCCGTTCGTCGCGCTTTGATCAACTTCAACGGATCGTCGATTAGATGGTATGGATGAGTGGAGATTGTCGCGCGGAGTTCATCCATGTGTGTAGTTTGTCGTATCAATGGTTGGATCGACGAAAAAAATTGGATTAGGGTTCAAAAACAAGGGGCGGCCGGTGGCGTTTTGGGCGATCACACCTAGAGGGATGGGGTAGCCAGAGGACGTGCGTGCTCGTGGTGGGTGCAGACCTAGGTGGAACGGCATGCGGCGGCGGCGGCAACTTAATGAACGACGATGGCTAAAGCTGGGTCGCGATCGTGATAAGCTTCATACGCTAGGGTTAGCTCACGTTCGTAAACGAAGAGAGGTACGTGTATTCTTTTTTATTATTTAATTTTAATTTTAATTTAATTTTGATCGTTCTAACATCGATAACTTCTTCATACGAGCTCGGATTCACGCACGGTTTTCTCTGTTGGGATCGTATCGAAATTTCGGATATTTTGGAACTGGTCTGGCTGCATTCTAAGACGGTTAAATTTTTGGGCTAATTTTGGATTTTAAATCGACGACAAATCGAATGTGAGTGTTTTAACCCACTCACAACTACTAGATTGTCTTATGTTAGTTAAATTAAATTTATGATGAGATTAGAAATTGATTGGTTGATGGTTGGTATATTTAAATAGTCATTCTAGTTAAATATGATTTTTTTTGCATTTAATTGTCATTTAATTTAATATTGAATTTAATTGTCAATTGAACCTGTTGATGATAATCAGTTAATTGATGTTATTTATTGATTGATTGAATGGTGATTGTGGTGGATGTTGATTGTCGATATTGGATGACTGGATGGTATATTTTATAATTTTATAATATTGCAAGTTCCCTTGGGTTGAAATGATACATACCCGAATGATCTGATAGATTAGGGAGAAATCATTATGAGTTGAAATGATAAACTCAAGCGATTTCATGGATTTGTAATTAAATTCGGGATTGCGGGTTCAAATGATATACATCTGTAAATATAAAATATTTGCGGATTGAAATGATAAATATCCGTATCACTTGACCATAGGGTAGAAAATTATATACGGACACCAGATCGGTTAAATTAAATAATTTAAATCCTTAAACTTTGAATTTAGTTAGATGATATTTTGAAGAAATTTGATTTATATAAACTGAATTATTTTGAAAATTCGAGTTTTAAATGTTGAAATTAGAATTGTTTTAAGTTGAAATTTTAAAGTAAGATTTGAAGTGTAAATAAAATTTATCGAAATTGGGTTATTGAAATATTTGAATATTTAAACTTCGAAATCTGCTAAATTTGAAATAGTTTAAGTTTATAGTTGGAGCATGGATCTGGAATCGATATTGATTAAATGGTTTTAAAGACGTGGTGAAATGAAAGAAATAATATAATTTGATATTAATTTCAAAGTTATTATTTTAATATAAACTATTTTAAATATATTATTTTAAAATCCTGATTACTAAAATTTTCAAACTATTAAACTAATTTAATCTATTTTAAACTATTTAATCTATTTTAATAAATTTAAAACTATTTTAACTTATTTTAATCTATTTAATCTATTTTAAATCCACTTAAATCATTTTAAATCTACTTAAATCATTTTAAATCTATTTAATCTATTTTAAATCTACTTAAATCATTTTAAATCTATTTAATCTATTTTAAATCTACTTAAATCATTTTAAATCTATTTAATCTATTTTAAATCTATTTAAATCATTTTAAATCTATTAAATCTATTTTAAATCTATATAAACTATTTAAAATCTATTTAAACTATCTTAAATCCACCTAAACTATTTTAATCTATTTTAAAACTATTTTAGGGTATTTTAACTATTTGAAATTTATTTTAAACTATGCTAAACTATTTATAACTATCTAAACTATTTTTTAAATTTCAGAATGTGTAAAGAGGAAGTGTTTATATTTAAATCCTTGATTTAAAAGCAAATATGATTAAATGATGTTATAACCTAAGTTAAGATTTGAAATGATATTTTCTAGTGAAATGACACCTTTTGAGTAAATATGATGATTTGAAAATATGATTTCAAAGGTGATATGATTTCGAAAATTAATATGATTTCGAAAGTAAATATGATTCCGAAAGTGATACGGGTTTGAGAATATGATATTTTGATATCAATTATGAAAAGGTTTTGAAAATGTAATAGAACCATCCGGTGTGAAATAAGCGTTTGGTTGTTAAAGAGACCGGAATCGGATATTGTCATACTTTCTGCCAATACCAAAAACCACTTTAACAACTATGTACGTGGTGGAGATTCCATAACGAAGTAGGATGGTTTGGCGAAGATTCTATATGAGGTATTAACGCAGCCCTGACTCCCGCGAGTCAGCTTGATGTGGCTAAAACAGGAGCTACGTCGGACCAAGTGAGGTCATTCCTCCTATCGGGCACATTTCTTCGATTCCATTCTATTACTTTGTGATTTGATTGGGTGCACCTTTGATTTGGGAGTGTGTCTCAAGGAGGGCAGTAGTAGCTGCGATGCGTTACCACTAGTCCGGATCCGCAAAAAGGTAGTCTCCTACTCTAGGCATTGCCTCGTGTGCCTTGTCACATGCCTTATCATGCCTTCTACGAGTTTGGTTTGTGTCGTACCTATGGAGTTCTCCCTGATAGCCCACCAGTTTACGGTGGAGTTTACAATATTGTATAGACTACGTCATTATACAAAATGTGTTAAGGGGGATATGGGTAACGCCTTAACGCTATTTTAATACTTTACTTTACTGTAGACACTATTATAATAGCGAATTGTACTATGTTTATAGATAGTTTAACGGATCCTTAGGAGATGTAATCCCGAACATCTCTTAAGTTATTGCACTCACGTTAGACACTGGATAAGAGATGTCAAAACCCGTAAACATCCCCGACACTGTTACACTCATATTTATTTACTATTGATTTAACTTACATAAGATCTTTTAGTTCTGACTCGAGTGTTTTGTCTTTCAATTCGCTCGGGTCAGTCTGAGCTTTTCAGTGTATCGAAGTCTGCTTTTCTGGAGGACAAAGACAAAGATTTAGTACTACTACTACTACTATTATTTATTATCGCATTTCCACTGTATCATGTTATTCCGCTGCATTTTATTTATTTTTGCTGTATGTACTCTGATCTGTATTGTAAAAGTGTAATCAAATGTTATTTGTAACAACTTCATGAACAGTTATTTAATTATTATATTTTGTCATTCCGCTGTGAGATTCTGTGTTTGTTTTATTTCTTTCTCTTCTTTTTCTTATTTACCCCATAATAATCCTCCTTTTTGAATGGTTTGAGTTTGACATGTGAGGTTTATTGTCGATTCAAACTATCCAAAAGGGTGGGTCGTTACACAATTATAAAACATCTGTTCAGTAATAATTGTAAAATAACATAACTCTTCCTAATGCAATTCCATCTCCACACAACAAACATATACGATACTTTTGTAGAATAATTAATCATAAATGTCACAACAACAAAAGATAATGTATTTACACCTATTATTTCCTCTTAAGTACAAAACCATCTTATTATTGTTTATTATAAAATTATGCTTACCTTTATTAATTATCTCAAAAAATTATATTTCCTCAAAACGATAATATACTTCAAAAATCCTTTGTTTTCAAAATATCACTTCAAATATCTCAACACGTCGTTATTCAATCGAAAATAGTAAGTTATGGCAAATTACTTTCAAAAATAATAATATTTACTCAAATCTCCTGATTATCTTTCACAACCTTTTTATTACCAAATAGTAATAATTTAACTCAAAAATAATTCTGACAAATACATCTTTATTATTATTACTATTCTCAAAATATCCCTTATTCCTGTTACTCAAATAATAATAATAATTTTCAATATATTTCATAAAAATAGCCGTATTATTATTTTACCCAAAAATAATACAATCCTCTCGAAAATCATATTATTATTTATTAAATTCCATTGTCTCTTTAAATAATTATAAATTCTCCAAATTTACTTTAAAATAGATTTTATTTATTTATTTATGAATTTCACTTAAATTCATAAATAATACATCCCTTTTATACTTTGAAGTCCATAAGCCTATTCATTTTGGTCATGTAAAACCACCTCTAGGCTTTTGGCCTCCCTATTTATCATAAACTTATTAAAAATTTCATATTAATTCCAGTATACGTTGTTCAACCATAATTATTTATAAATATCATTCAGAATTTGTAGATAACCTTATTTTCCCAACATTACAAAGTTGTACCTATTTTCTATTAATTATTTATTTTTCCTAAATCTATAATTAATTTCTCTAAAACGTCATCACCCAACAATATAACAATTAAAGAGATAAACAACCAAACTTCAAAACATCACAACGATCAAACAATCATAAAGGGCATAATGTTACACATATCAACATATTTTTTTTATCGATGAACATTTACATTATATTTATGAAATATAAATAATTATAACCATTGAATCCTACCAACACGCTTTCCCAAATAGCTTAAAAATCCAGCAAACCATGTGGAAAATTGTTCGCAGTTTAACAAGGGTTTAAATGTAAATTTCCATCACCTCATCACTCCTTATTAAAACACGACCGCGCTGCCATTCCTTATAACGCATACCACTAGAGCCGAGTTCATGGCCGTCGACCATTATAGCTAGACTCGTCGCATGGCCCTCTACCTTCAAGTATTCTTGACTATGACGTCCATCATCAAAGGTCGCCACCCCTGAAAATTCCTAGCGCTAGCTTGACATTTCGGCCACCACAACCACCCAGGCTCTGTCATGGCATCACCAATGGATTAGTCATTCAAAGATGAGCACAGCCATACCTACTACGCCACTCTGTTCTGCCATCCCCACTTTGGTCAAACCTAACTTGTTAATAGTTTGATATAGTTTATTACCATATCTAGAACTTCCTCGACAAACGGTCGACTCCCATCTACCCCACTTATTGAGATCTTCATTTTGATATGTATTTTACATAGTTTCGAGTTAATTTGCAATTCACCTTATATGTAATTAGAAGAGATAATCTCCATGAGTACATGAGATTTAGATCTGAAGAGGAGATTAGAAAGTGAAGAATAACAGTGTAGAGACAACCTAGAGTTTCCATATAGCAATCTATTTATAGAAGAAAAGAGATGTGTTGAGCCGAAGAAGTGATAAAGGCCCAAAACTCTCATTTTTGAATGTTAATGGAAATATATCATTATATATATTTATGTATGTATGTATATATATGTATATATGTATATATGTATGTATATGTATATATATATCGAAATAGTTTTTAGTACTTTTTATCGTAGTGGAGATACCAAAATTTGCAAAAAAGACAACTCCGCTCAAAATTGTCTTTTATCAACAATAAAGTTTAAACAGGTATTATGTTAAATTTGTGCGTCTCTTTTGTATAAATTTTATCACTAATGCATTATAATTTCCTAAAAGACTTCCATGACATGTTGGTACTATCATGGAAGTCTTTTTTGTTATTATTAATTTGTATTAATTTCCAAAAAGACTTTCATTTGTATTAATTTTATTA
Organism: Allium fistulosum; assembly: GCA_030737815.1. NCBI lineage: Eukaryota > Viridiplantae > Streptophyta > Magnoliopsida > Asparagales > Amaryllidaceae > Allium > Allium fistulosum. The sequence continues at coordinate 882,194,646 of CM060903.1, forward strand.
TTAATTTATAACATTTAAAAATTAATTTTAAATTGACCAAACTCAGAAATCAACTAACATGGTTGTGTTGTATCTTTAGTGTGAACTCAACCCTCAATCAATATTTAAATAATTCAAGCAGTGAAGCTTGTACGGACTTTGCTGAAGTATAGTATTAAACAAAAATTTAGTCGCTTATAGATCATTTAGCCGAAATTCAATTTCTAATCTTTATTAAGCTATACCTATGTAAATTTTTTCATTTAATAATCACTGCACCACCAAGATATCTGAAGTTTTACATAGATAACTTTAAAGTCTTTCATTCAATCGAAAACATTTATTGGTTGATTGATTTACTATAACTAAAAATTTTGACTTTAAGTTGATAACTAATAACGGTGGTATCACCTTATATGATGAAAGAGACGAATACCCTCATGATACATCAATAAATCTATGAATTTCTGGTTCATCAATTGATTAGCGATGCCAGGGCGACAAACAATGTTTTGACCAAAAAATGGTCATCGCTAATAAATTAGTGACGTTGGAACTAGGCCGTCCCACATCGAAAGAAATAAGCGAATTTCAATTTTTTTTTACCATTTTGGATCTTTAGTGGGCCTATGAAATCTAATTCATTTAAAACATTTTTAAATTTCTATTAAATAAAATCACTGTTTTATTTAAATTTATTATATAGTTTTATTTTAACATTATGCTATTATTATTTTATAAATATATATGTGCCACACACACAAATATATATATATATATATATATATATCTGTGTGTGTAGCGTATCAATCCATGTAAGGTTTGTCATGCCCGTATATAAGTGCTGAGATTTACACCGCAATTGACATGTTAGCCCCTCTAGTATTATATGCGTTGTCTAAATGAATATATCTATATGCATCAAATAGCACGCTCGCGCACACACAGATATATATACATATATATAGACACGTACACATACAAAAATTATGCATATTTAAAATTCAATTATATATGTATATATATATATGGAAATAATACTTATGCATATGTAAAATTTAATCATATATGTATATATATGTGGAAATAATAATTATGCATATGTAAAATTTAATCATATATGTATATATACGAGGAAATAAAAATTATAATAACTTATACAAAATATTTAAAATATATCCATACAAATATTTATTTATACTAAATTACAAAATCATTTAATAATTAATATAAAATAATTTAAAAATATTTTTTTTGATACAATAGAAATTATAATAGAGAAATTAAATTTGTTTAATTACAATTATTTATAAATATACAAATACTTGTTTATATATATAAATATATATAATACATATAAATATATATATATATAATAAATTTTATAAAATTAGTGCAAGCATACGGAAGCTCACGGCATCAAAAAATTAATTTTTTTATTTATAAATAATTTTAAATAAACAATTATAAAATAAAGATAAAAACTAATGTAAATGTATATAAATATATAAGTAATAAATTTTATAAAATCGGTGCATGCATATTGGAAGGTCACAACATCGGGAAAAAATTAATTTTTTATAATTTAAAATTAATTTTTAATAAAAAATTATAAAATAAATTTATAAACTGATTTAAATAATTATTAAAATTATTAAAAAATCATTATCGAAACCTGAAAATTATGTAATGTTATTATACAAAATTTGATATTAATTTCCTATTATATGTATATATAATTTATTTATATAATCAATTTCTAGTTAAATAAATTTATATATTAAAATAAAATGTTCCATGCTGCAGAATTATTATAATCTAAAAAAATCTTTTTATAAACTTTAAAATGCTTATTATATGATTTTAATCTTTAGGATATATATTAATTAATTAATTAAATTATACATAATATTATTTAATTAACTTTTTTACTTATTTGGCCGTGAGCTTTAATACCAGAAAGCATACAAATATTTTTTTAATATAATCATATATATATGCACCAATATATATTCAACTATCCAATATGTGATAGAGCATCAATACCAGATTCATCACCTTTCGATCTAAACATCATTTAATACTAAATTATATTTTTTAATCAAAGACATACCTTCACCAAGGTCAATTGAATACACGTTGAAATGAAGATACGAGCTCCTCTGAACCTTATTCCAATCCTGAAGGTGCTAGTTTCGAATTTTTGACCAACGGCTATCGAATAGCTTTTAATATATATGATTTGAGCTTGAAAAATTAGAGGAGTGGAGGGGGTCGTTTTTGGCTAACAAGGAGAAGGGTGAAGGTTGCAAAAGTTTTTTTTAAAATGAGGGTTATGATCTATTTATAAAAGAGTACAGAGAGATAAAGTAGGATCAATATCCCTTTTTCTCTCACTCATTCTTTACCTTTTAAAATATCAAAGCCCACCACTATTGGAGTCTTATGGTCGACCTTTCCTAGTCTCATCATGGATAAAATCTCTATGCCTTATATGGGCTTCAAACCCACTTCAAGCCCAACAATATTTATTGCATTTAAATCCAATTTAAACGCATATTGATATCATATATCGATTAATATATTTATAAATTAATGAATATATTTATTAATATTGTTCAACACATCAAATAAATTTATTATATAATTTAATATTTAATGCATTTTAATTAATTTAATTAATTTATAACAGTTACACATTAATTAAATCATATGGTCAAAAGAGTATACATCGTTTCAATTGTGTGATATTTAGGTGTAAATTTGGTTAGTGATTAATATCGAATAATTCAAATATTAACATTCACACGTCACTTGGCAGGTGGTGTGATATTTTGGTCAAATTTATCACTTACTTGGTTTTGATGAAATCCAATTTTACTTTGCTAAGTTTTACCTGGTTATGACATTAATTTACATGAATTCTCATTGTCAAAAGTATATCACTTTAGACTTATGGAATTTGGTAATGATCAAAATTCCAATATCATTTATATTCAACTCTATAGTCCAAACACAAAGTACTTGGTTTAATAGTAACAATTATATTAACTGAAATGCTCTAGATAGAGACTTTGAGTTGACTTCAGTTAACTGTGATACTAACCTCATATAACTGAGGAGATGAATCCTCTCTTGAATAGTGTTTCACTTCCAATGCTTCCACTCGACCGAACTATAGTCGTTCGATGGACCACGTGCCACGATTTAACTATAATCAAAGTGAAGCTTCCACATTGAAGATCAATAGTATTCTCAAGTCAAGAGAACTGTGTAATTTACCATATCGATATTTTCTGTTTCACCTTAGTTATATTAATCAACAGAATGCTATCGAGTAAGCCATTCCATAATCATCCAATAACTATCAGAGGCAACCCTTTGGTGCCCTCAGCAATTATAGGTAATAAAGTACCCAATATTTAGAGAGCATTACATACTCTAGTCTCAATGGATACATCGATATCCAGTCTCAATGCATCTTGACTAGGAACGTTTAAAATGGTGTATTTATTCTCACTATGATAAATTACTCATGGTTACAACACTTTGTAACTATTATCTCAAAACATACCATTTATGGATTTTCTATTAGATATACTTTTAATTAAAATAATTAATTGATATAACATATTATACCAAGTATATAATATATTGAAAACACCATTTATTTCAAACAAGATTGGTTATCGAGTAAGATATATGTAACAAATTACATAGTTACCCCTAGGGCACACCCCTAACTCAATCAAGTGATGCCTTTGCTACATCTAGTTTGTGATGTCTTAGTGAATCCTGAAACTTTAACAATTCCTCGCTAACAACACTGTTTTGATGGAACATTGGCGTCGTTAAGGAATCATAAGGCATTATAAAAATGGCATCACAAAGGCGTCCTTATTGCCTAATGTACTTTATGACACCTTTGTGATGCTAACCTTTTGATGCAAAAGCATTAGTAATTAGTGGCACTTTAGTGGGGCCTTTATGATGACCATTATTTTAGTGACATTGCAAAATCACCACATCACTATGTCATCGCTAACCGACATCAGAAATCAACATATTCTGTTGCAATGTGAGTAGTGTTTTATTTCAAGTTGTTTAACATGTACCTAACTATGTTCTTAACATGGTCGTGATGCAATGTGATTAACCATAATTAAAGTATTGTCTAGCGACTTAAGATCACCCTTAAGAACAAAGGCTACCACACGGTATTATAGTGAGATCTTCTATTTTGCTTTAGTCGTATTAGCCTATAAAGGAGTCTCGTTGAGTCGTTCTTCGATTGTTCTGAACAATCACTAGTATGTAACCTCTTGGTGCCCCACCCGTAATGAGTAATTCACCATCTATCGTATAGAGAGCGTTATATACACTGGTCTCAACATATGTATATATGTCCTTTTCTCGATACCTCTTGACTATGAACATTAAGGAATAAACATTTAAATATCGATTCAATACTGATGGTTACGAATACATTTGCAATAGACTAAAATAAATTTCCTAAAGAAATTCTTCTTATATCTATATATATATTTATTAAATGTGTATATATACAATACATTACATTATATCCAATACAACGACACACAAACACACTCAATCAAAAACTAAACTAGAAGCATACTTCATTTCAAACAAGGTTTTCTATAAGAGTTAAGTTATATAATCAAATTTCATAATTTCACCTGGCCCTTAACTCTATCACTCAATACAATAAAGTGATCATATAATCTCTTAGATTAATACTAAATTAATTGTTATACATTTTGTATACTAATAGGTGCTTAATATTTTTATGAATTAATATAGCAAATAAGATTGAGATTCAAAGTTCACAAACATGATGTGAAAAATTCAACAATAATCAGTTATATTATTTGTTAAGAGACTCCTTATTGATCCAATTATCCATTCGTTTTTTTTCCATTAGAACTCCCTGACGGTTGTTTTCTTAAAAACATTGTGAAATTCAATATGATTAGGTTGTAATTTAATTTTCACTTATCTCCAACTTTAGATATCAATTTGGAAATATGATTCCCTACAAACAAATATTTATATTTACAGTAAGAAAAAAGCATACAATTTGTTAAACGTTTTTTAATATAAATTTTGTTAAGCCATAATTTGTTTGCCTGAATGATTTCAGGTTTTTACCATATAAGAAACCTATAAATATGAAAAGAAATTATAGTTTCTTTTTAAAAAAATTAACATTTAAATTTTCGATTAGTTTAATGTTAAAACCTTTTTTCCATCGAATTTCCTCAATGAGATGAAAGTCAATTATACAATTTATCAAAATTTTCTATAACAAATCGAATAATTCTAGCTAATTAATAAAAGCTATTTCCAAAATTTAAAAGGCTAAAATGCAAATCCATTGAAATAAAAAGGAATCCAAATCTCATTCAAAAATAAACAAATTTCAATAAAATAGTGATCTAGGGTTAGAAATTATTTCTTACAAAAGAAGAAGAGTTAGACGGCGATTAAAGATGAATGATGATTCTACTAAACTACAAGAGGAAGGGTTGATTTCTGATGTAGATTAGCGAAGTTATAGTAACTTGGCGCTAGCTCGGCATTGCTAAATTTAGTTATGTCAACAAAGAGTCACTAATGCGTCACAATGACATCTCTAATTAGCTATGCCTTAGTGATGCCATGAATATTGCAACGTTTTCAAACTGCCATCGCAAATGCGTTGGAATTCACTTCCGCCGATGCGACACAAAGGAAATTTAGTGATGCCGTAGTCAAAAAGCAATCCAACCAACCTCGTTAAAGTAAAACCCAACTGTCCATTAAGTCTTGAACCAACGATTCAGATGACAGATCTATGTAGGCTATTTTAGTTATACCAAAATCCAGCCTCTGCATATAAATTCCCACAATCCCAAGTTTAACCTCATAGATTACATCTCTTATTCCGTACTCTTCTCGAAACCTAATTTCTAAATGGGCATTGTTAAAGAGGCTCTAATTTTGAATAAAAAGAGTTATATTTCAATTTTCATAAAATTGCTATAGGTATATCAAAAAATGTTGCACCTCCTTAATAAAATAAAAGTCTTTAACTGGCCTCATTATTTCGGTGATCCTCCATCATTTTTTGGCTTTTTTTGATTAGACTAGGTCGAAAATAGTTTTCGATGAACCGCCAACTCTTTTTTATTTTAGATGGGGTTTTGTCGAATTTTGCTTTGCATGTTTGTAAAATAGTTGGTCGTTTTACTTGGATCATTTATCATGACTCCCATAATAATTTTTTTTAGGCGGACTCCCTCCAAAATTGTCTTCCTTATTTAAAAATGGAGTCCTTTAACTATGTATTTCTAGAATCTGCAAATTAAACATCACAATGGCAGGAAGTAGAAAGGCGATTGGTTTTGCATCGATGAAGAAGGCCACTTCTAGAACAGCAAGGCCAACCTTCAACTCCTAGTCGGCATGATCACATGATTTTTGATGGTTAGAAAGTACGATGAGAGAGTCAGTGTTGGTACAACTGTCTATCTCGCAACTATTCTCGAGTATCTTACAGCCAACTGATATTTTGAAGGCTGAGAGTGTCAGTGTTTTATCTCGCTTACTTTCGTAACATTGATGTTTGAATTATCAGTTTTATGAGGTGGTTTTCTTTTTATATAAAAATAGTATTTGATGTAATTTAAGTAGCAGCAGTATGCCCATACTTTTCCTTCGTCCTAATGCAAAAGGCTTGCAATATTTTCAGTTATCTTGAAATTTCTTCTTCGGATACAAAAGTATGCTTTGGGGTAAGAGATGTTTGAGCCCATTTTTATTTTCCCTTTTTATGGAAATTACGTGAGCTAATGATTCTATCACAATAGGCTGTAATTTTTTACTTGATCCATTTTTTAACGTTTTGCATTGTATATCTGATACTTAGAACTTGGTGGCTGCAAAAGTTGTGCAATATTCAAAAATGTACTCCAACATTTCCATAAGAGCTTAGCAATTATTTATCAAAGTACCCTAATTATATTAATCATAGTTGTGCAATACTATGATGGGCTTATGCTCAAAAAATTGGCGTCGTTATAGTCTGTGATGACATTGTGATGCTAGTTTTTTGATACATAATTTGCGTAGCAATGGCATCGCAAAATTTTAACGACACCAACTTTGTGATGTCTTAGTGCACCAAACTATTTAGTGACACTCGTTTTACTTCGAAGCTTCTGGCATAGTTAAATATTTTAATTATGCCAAAAATGCATTAGAAAACCATATATTTGTAGTAGTGTTTCCTAGAAATTCTTTTTTAACCGTGTGTTCTATTGCTTTCATTTTTATACATATTTTTTTCCTCTATTGCACTGGTGTTTTTACAAAGGGGAGTGAATAGATAATATTAAACAGTTGGCTTGAAGTTTTAATTCTTTTCTGGCCATACTAACGCATAAATATAGAGGGCAAAAGAAAATTGATACCCCTCCAAAATTTAATGCCAGGGATGCAGACTCCGCTTGCACTAGGTTAGAACCATTTGGTACGTTGACTCTGCTTGCAATGGGATAGAACCATCTCTAAATGCTAGTTAATAAAAATATACTAGTAATTTTCTTGCTTACATATGTAAGAATATAATGAATTATGAAATGTGGAGAATTCATTAAGAATGTTAATCTGAATACAGAAGTAAAAATAAAAAATGTATTGAGAGAATCAGGAATAAATATACAAATTAAGACTAGGTTGGGTCTAGACCTTTTAAATATATGTAATTTATGGTTTCAATGAACAATAAGGGTATATACATCCACTTTTCTCTTTCTCATCTATTTTTCGCACATAGTTGTAAAATACCTCTTTTACCCATATACATCCACATCTCGATTTCTTAATTTTTATTAACAAAAAAGTATTCATTAATTATTCTTTTTAAATATATAACCGTAAATAGCATCTATGAATTCAAATCTCATCTACTCCTACAACGATCCGGAATTTTAAACACTTCGTATTTAAATATCTAAATTATTTAAATATTTGAAGCTTGGATTTAATATGATTAAATTGATTTAATAACCTTATTAACCCGCTTTTAAAATATTACTAATGATAAGAAATTGATTTTTGAAAATTGTTTACAAAATTAAATAGTTCATAGCAATATCGATAATGTCACCGAAAATTGTTTTATCGATAAATGTTTTTGCTAAATGTAAATTGTTTGAACTCTTTGGAACTTGTATAGTAATATATGAACACATAAATAACAAGTTAAAATCACTTAAGTTGATTACAAATTAAGTAAAATAAAAAAATTAATTAAAGGAACATTGACCCTTGAATTAAGGCATTAAAAGTGGAGAGAATAAAGGCTTGTCTTAAGGAGGCATGAGCTTGCACTGAAAGGAGGGAGGAGGGCATCTTTGGCTGTTCAAAATGGGGACGAAAGAGGTCATTTTCACTTGTTTACATCCACACTTCATTTCTCATTTGTTCATTAGTTCATTTGCTAAAGTTTTGGCAAAAGGAAAATAAATTCTTACACTTCTTTCTTCCCTTTAATCCTTCAAAACTTCTTTAAATCTTCTTATATCTCCTCTAAGCTCTAGTATAGTTCTTATATCGTTACTACAACACCTTGTAGTAACATGAAGCTCAAAGGAGCACAACACCCTATGTAACAACCCGCATATTTTTACGATGGTATATTTAAATGTTTTATTTAAATATAGCATCGTTAATCGGATAAAGGTCCAAAATGTTACTTTTAGTAAATAGTCGAATTGGAACTCGAGACCACTTCCATTGAGTCCGAAATGGCGTTTACAACTTTTTTGAGTATAAACATCGATATGTTTGGAGTTGAGTAGAATTTTTCTATTTTTCTATATTGGGCTTTGAGTTTGGGTTTCAGCCCATTAACCCATCTTAATACCCTAACTCAACTCCTCTTCATTCATTTCATTCCTCATTTCCTAACATTCAAGCTCTAGAGAAAAATGGGGGAAATGATTGGAAATTAGAATTCCAAAACCCTAGTTTGTTTACGAAATACAAATTCAAGTCCAAAATCAAGGAGAAGCTTAGGTAAGCATCCTCTTCATCTTCTCCATCTCTATCTCTCTTCAATTTCAGAAATTCCTAAACCCTAACTTAGGAAATATTTGCTTATTAGCTTAGATTGGAGCTTCTTGAGTTGAGGTTGAAGAGGAATTGGCCTTTCCTTTGTGTTAGAGCTTCTCGTTCGTTGTTTTTGGGTTTAAATGTGAGTTCTTTAACTCACATCTACGTCTATAACTTTCTTTGTTGTTAGGTATGAATTCCTAACATTTGTGCATGATCATTTGCTTTTGATTTGAATTGATTTGGTGAATTTTTCAAATTTTGGTGTTTTGGTCCAATTTTATGAAAATCCTACTATGGATGTTTGGACATGATATTTGGGGTGTTTCGAAGAGCCTATAAGGCTGGGTTGTCGCTTGGCATAAATCCCCAGTCGTCGTTGCTCGTCTGATTGCTCACGAAACGTTTTGGCCATCTTGGCCTAGGCAAATTATTGCCCAGACCAGGTGACCAGACATCTGGTGACCAAGTCCAGACGTCTGGTTTGGACCTGGAGAGAAAAATATAAGCACGTAGAATATAAAAAAAAGGCAGAGACTAATTCCAGACGTCTGAAATTTAAGATCAGACGTCTGGATGGTTCTCAGACGTCTGACTTGAAGTTTCAAACGTCTGGGGGTTCTCTAGATTATTTCTAGAGAACAAATCCAGACGTCTGGATGGGTCTCAGACGTTTGACTTGAAGTTTTAGACGTCTGGGGGTTCTCTAGATTATTTCCAGAGAATAAATCCAGACGTCTGGATTCTAAACCAGACGTCTAGTTAGTTTTCAGATGCCTGGATTGAACCTCCAGACGTCTGGAATTGTGCATTTTTCCTATTTGCTTATGTTTTTGAGTGGATATCCTATTTTAATCGATTTTTTTTTATCCGGATAGTTGTTATCACTTATTATCGACTTTGATAACTTCTTTCTTTGGATTTTTGGGAATATCCATTTGATGGATTTGATATCGATTTCTATGGTTTTGATTCACGTCTTCGAATGTGAATCTCTGGCGTTTGATTGTTTTTACAATCATTTTTGTGATTTGTCACTTTAAAATACAAAGGTTTCTATACTAGTAGTAAATACTCAAACTCTTTCATCAAAACGATTTCAACGCTATTTTTAAATACAAAGCTCGCTTTTAAAAACTGTTTTCCAATCTATTAGTATATACAAACCTTTACCTCATTCGTATGAGAAATCTAATTAAACGGCTTAGTAAAACAAGTGGTATGAAATGCTTGCGTTTACTTCGTCGGTTAATTCTTGGACTTGTTCGATTGAAATATTGTGACAATTTTCGAGTGGAAATCTATAATCCGTTCATAAATATTTAAGTTAAGCCAGTGGTTATAGGACATGAAGCTAAACTCATCTATTTACTAGCTTAGTGTAATTGACACTTCTTATTGATCAATGATGATCATTTTATGGTTTAGACTAGCGATGTGCGATGTCTCTTTGTCCGCATGGGGGACTGTACCCGGTTCTATTGAGCTTCGTCTCATTTTTTATAGGCTAACAACCTACGGGCTTTATGGAGTTCGGTTCATCGAGCGTACCGTTATTGCACTACGTCGTTGTTTCGAATTATTTGAGTTTCGGGTTCATCAGGCGTACCGTTATTGCACTACGTCGTTGTTCCGAAATATTTGAGTTTTAGGTTCATCGGGCATACCGTTATTGCACTACGTCGTTGTTCCAACTCATTTGAGTTTTAGGTTCCTCGGGCATACCGTTATTGCACTACGCCGTTGCATGGGCTTTATGGTTAGCGACCATGGGATAGCATTCCGTTTGTGACATACGTGTTGGGGAGTTTTCGTGCTCCCGTTTGTGATAGGCCTTCCTCCTTTGTGATTTCTGGATTTCTAGTTGATGATTTCTAGAATTTGTGTTTCACCGATTTTTGCGATTGACATTGATATGTTTTGTCAATATTTGTGTTTTGGTAAATAATTTAAAGAATGTGATTCTTTTTGGATGTTTGAGATGATTTGAGATTCTGTATGATTTTTGTTGTTATCTGATGTCTACCTGTCATAGTATGGCATTATTGTTATCATACGTTTTAGTTATATCTCTTATCCTATCTCATTTTATCTGATATTTATAGCTAGACTGATCCGTTTATTATTTTCTTCTTAAATAATACTCAGGTCAGACCGAGGTATTTCAGGTGCTTCTGCTTGACTTCTTATCAAGGTCCGTCATCTGACTTTTGGCTAACTACTTTAGCTTAGTAGTTTTTGTTGTTATACATTCAAGATAGAGAATCCTTGATGTATACTTATTCTTTTGTCTAGCACTTGTATCTATTCTTTTGTGATGTAGTGGATCTTGTATGACCACTATTTTGATGTACACTTTTATGTGTTATATTCATATCTGTTTCCGCCTTTGTGATATGAATATCTGTGACTGATTTGTGTTATGTTTATTTCTATATTTATTTCCGAAGTCCACATAGCCACGATGTCGTAGCTTTGAATTTGTTATTGATATGTCGGATTTCCTCTTGAAATGAAATGTAAGTTATATTATCTGACATATCGGTACTCGCACAAGGCAATTACATAGATGGTCGCTGCTCAACAACCTTATTCTTCGTGCTAGTCGACGGCATTACCCCGTAGTGTCCTTGGCTAGTGTGAGTATAGAGGTAGGGCGTCACACCCTACCTACACTTGGGCCGTGAGCATTAGAGGCCTTTTCTAGGCATGGCCATGAGCTTTAGGTTATATGGTAGGAAGAACGGGAGCTTGTGATGTTGAGGTTGGAAGTTGGATGCATGAGCTTATGTTCGGTTTAATAATAGGCGAGTTATCTGACCATCTTGCATGTGACGACCCGCACTCGGCACTCTTTGAATCCGACACCAAACCACGCGTGTCCTAACCAGAGCACACTGATTGCAGATAATCATGAGAAAGAAAAGAGAGGGTGAGAAGAAAATGAGAAGAAAGAAGAAGAGAAGAGAAGAAAAGGAGAGAAGCAGAACCAAAACAATACAGAATCTCACATTGCAGCGGAATAACATATAATATAGATTATATAATCTTTACAAAGAGAAACTGTAATATACATGAATCAATATCAGAGTACACAATAAGTAATCATCATCTTGGACAGTTATAATAACCTGTCCTCACAAATGCTGATAATTTACAACCACAACAATGCAAAACAGTAGAAAAATAAATAGATATGTGTATATGACATAAAGATCTCTAGCTCGCCTGCTGAAGCTCCCAAAGCACCAGATCTGAACCTATAAATATACTCGGTCTGACCCAAGCATTGAAAAGGAAGAACACTCGGATCAGTCTGGTAAACCAGCGTGAGAAAAACACTCCTTAACTAAATTTTAAAGTTATCAAAAAATTTCCATTATCAAAACAAAAGGTATCTCGTAAGACCACGTCGCAAATAAATACCGAAAAGGTTTTTACCTTACGATAACCAAAACATTTCATATCAAATTCTCTTATATTATAATAATGTCTATTGCACACATAATAAATTAAATAGCTGAAATTGTTACATTATTAAATTTCAGCGTAATAGGTTTACAAACAAAATGGCAGACACGTATTGGATTTTGGATTTCCATACAAATGACTAGGTGAAGGGACTACCTTTCTGAAACTAGGTACACCTCTAGAGGGATGAACCTAGGGTCCAGATACTGGATGCCTAAACCAACACAAGGCCGGCATACCCATCCCTGGATAGTACCGAATATGTCATCACTCCGGTCGTTACCGACCTAAAATCCGTGGCCATAAGCATACATCAACAATAATCAGATACACGATGTCATAACGTGTAAAGATATATCTAGAAGAGTGATGACATCTCCCAATGGGAGCGACCCATTTTAGCCTTACTGCTTCTATCCCTGTATCAGTCATTTCCGAGGAGTGAGGCCAAAAGAGGTATCGATTACCTTTCACATATCACATATCACATCATCTTTGAATGCCACATTCCCATTCCCATTGACTACTAATCTCCTTCCCCAAAAATACAACCCTTGAGCTCGTACATTTCAAGGAAGGGTGTTAAACTAAGAGAAGTTGCCTTCTCTGCCACCAAACAGATGTACGTTTGTAAAAACCAATGTATGTAATCATAGAAATGCAACGTCAAACACTCGTCCACACAAGTTGTCCAGGAACAGGACAAACCGAAGGTACTTTCCTACCACATCCTGTCAGGAAATCCCTAGGATTAGTAGCGAATAGTCCTTGCATTGGATATTTCATAACGAAAGAGACTACTGCTACTATATGTATACTGGGATTTTAACCCCAAATGATCAACAAGCAGTCCTTCACTATGAAAATCCTAAATATTAATATCATCGACCAACCTACACAATATTCGTATAAATGTTGGTCCGAAGTGGTTTTCAGATAAATCTGATCCCGGTCTCTTCGCACCAACAACGCAAAAGCGTTTCTCAACCTCACACAGAAACTAAGTCTCATACACTTATCACGTCTCCAACTTTCAACTTACTATCCTTCAGCCAAGAAGGAAGCACGATAGATTGGAGTAATCACTCCTCACTTTATGAATCAACATTCTCAACACAAACGATAATCAAGCCTACACAGTCAGTTACGTACTAAGTGTACGACTAATTAGTTTCCCCATAAAGTTGAGGAACTAAAATGGCCAATTTTGATAGTCGGTTATTTAACTATCAAAGTAACAAACAAAATCTAGCACATAAGTAGTCACTGGGCCTGATTTTTATTAATCGTTTATAAATCAAAACACGGCCCAATTATTCACTTCAAAATATCTTTGAAAAGATAATATTCAAAACCATTTTACTTGTTGGATATTTGGAAAACATTTTCATATACTTATTTTAATAATAAGTAAATTCACAAATCATTTTATTTTCAAACCATTTAAACTCCCTTTTATAATATCACTTTCCAAAACATTCATTTAATTTAAAAGATTATTCACTATCCAAAATCGTGAATATAATTCCTTTACCAAATCCATTACTTCTACATATTTAATTTAAAGGATTATTTACTATCCAAAATCGTGAATATAATTCCTTTAATAAATTTTCATATTTAACTTATCAAATTAAATTGATTTCACATTTATAAAACAGTGTTTATAATTCACATTTCTATTTTATAAAAACTTCCATTTATACAATTCCATTATAGACCAATTTCCAATTTATCTCATTTATATATAACAAAGTCCCATTATAAGTTTATTATTTTTAACTCTCTTTATTTACAAATTCATTCTTTTGTAATCTCATTATTTATAAAGTCCGTTATAAATTCATTTCTAAATTTCAATTACAAATCCATATACAAATTTGATTACAATCCCATTTCTAATATTTATAAAACACCGCTTATAATTCCACTACTTTTATTTATAAAATATTAATTTTATAACTCTTATATATATAAACCATTTATAATAAATTCAAAATTCTCAATTAACTTATTTCACAAAAAAGCTAACTTCATATTTAAAAAATCATATTTAAGCATATTTCACAAAGCCATAATTTTTATAACATAAAAATTATAACTTTTTATTTATTTAAAATAAATCCATTTCTTTAATAATTAAAAAATTATTAAAAACATATATATTTTCGAAATCACTTTGAAATCCCTTTTTAAATTGAAATCATCATTTTTAATATTTTAAATTCCAAAACATAGCCCAATGCTGCAAAAGTACTAGATAAGGTATTCACATCAATCATATCTATCATGGCGTCCAAATATCATATATCACATGATAACAGCATATATAACAATATTTGTAAATAAAATCAACAAAGGTGAGGAATCCAGTTGGATCCCTCCAACCTGTAACCTGCAAAAAGTATACATATTTGAAAATATATATAATGTCCGCTTCGAGGCAGACGTGCGTACAAAAGGTCATCCGCTCATACACGGGAACGTATAGGGTTTCATCCGCTAAAATATGTGGGAATATATCCAAACCAACCAATATATATATATAATATATCATATATCACCCAAACAATCATCAATCATTATAAATAAATTTATTCTCACTTATATAAAAATATAAGCGAGTCAAAAAGAGTGAGTTTTACTCACTTTGGTTGCAGTCGTCGCGATAGCGATTTATTTTGATTAAAACTAAACAAGCGTTTAATTATAACCAAAATTTTCACTAGCTCCAAATTAATCCAATCCAGCTCTAAAATATTGTGCTCGTCAATACGAACCCAATGCAACTTGTTTCGTCCAATTCCGACCTCGTATAAATAAGTTATGCAATTTATAAGTTTACACGAATTTAAATATATAATTTACAACTTTTTTTAAAAAACCTTCTTTAGATCATGGCCTTTCATTTTCTCTTGATCAGATCTCAGCCGCGTTTTTGTTTCTTCCCTCTTTCATCATTCAAGCATTCGTTCTAGGTCGAGCTGAGAACCCATAGCCGCCGTTTAACCCTCGATTTATGCTCCTCCTCCGATCAACTATGAAACAATCGAGGACCATTGTTTCGAAGCCCAATGCGAGCACTAGCAACACCAGAAGTCCGATAGATCTCGGCCTCTCCATTTCCTCGATTTTCGAACTGAAACATGCGACCTTTGAGTGAAAATTATCGCCAATCCATAGCTCTAAATTCGATCGTAGCCGTTGAAATTATAGAGCTCGACAAGCTTGACATTTTTGCAGTTGGAAGTTTTCCCTAATTGTCCGTGGATGTGGAGATAATGGAAGGAGAAGGATTGAAGATTTCAGCCATTGATTTTGATGAGAGTGGCGGCTGGCATTTTAACCCTAGGGTTTGTGAAAAAAGGAAAAAATGAGGTCCTTTTATAGAAAATTTCATGACACTATTCATCCGAAAATTTTCCAAACTCCAATCGAGACGTGCCACCAGGCGTTTATAATGTTTTACCCCCATTCCGAATTCAATGGAATATATATCGGAGGCCAATTCCATCATATTTGGAAGATAGGTTTCCGAACCAAATTATTTTAAATTAAATTCACTTAAATAAATTTCTACGCGTTTCAGCTTCGCACGATCAAACCGTAAATCCAATTGACGCAAAATTTGAAATCCTATAATAATACACTATTACGGATCCAATGAAACTGGTTTCGTCGAAATCTGAGATAGTGTGAAAAATGTCTATTTTTACACGTTAATTAAATATTAAAATTTCCAATTTCTAGAAATTAACTTTTAATTCAATTTTAAAAGTTTACTATCTCTATTCTAATTCAAATATGATTTAAAACAACTTTAGAAATCAGTTTTATTCATATTAGATTCCAAATTCAATTATTTAACTAATTTAACTTATAATATTCATTTTTCAATATTTAAATTCAATTAAATATTCTAAATTCGGGTGACTGAAAAACTGTATCGTTACATTCTTCCCCCCTTAAAAGAATTTCGTCCCTGAAATGACTAAGTAAGAAAGATACCCACATCCCATTTACTTTTCATAACCAATTAGTTGAAATTGATTATCAAAGTCTTTTAAGTTTTTAACTTTCACAAAATCAATTAGTTAAAACTTTTTATAAAAACTTTTCCTAAGTATTCAAATTCATCTATAGTTATTAGCTAATACCATTTCAAAAATCAACTAACATCATTTCAAAAATCAACAAACCTTATTTCAAATTATAATTCAAAATTAATTTTTTTGTTACCAAAAATTTTCCAAAATTTCCATAAATTTTATAACACCTTAAATTTTTAGAAAAATTCGCCAAAGCCTCCTTTGCATGGTTCGATCCGAAAAAATCACAATATATATAATATCACAAATATACATCTCATCTTTGAGGATGAGGCATCTCGTAAGGAAAAAAGTGTAAAAGTACAATATGTAATCCGAAATATGTACCTTATATATTATTAGCGAGCATATACGGCTAATATAGCACGAAAGCGAGCTCCAAATGCGAAGCAACGCCATCTGCACCTACTAAAACACTCAACAAACAATAAGTACATGTATATATGGAAAGTAATATCAATATACAACTTATACAACACATACTATACAACAATTATGTGCAAGGGAAACACATGCAAACAAAGAAACCATCAATAACTAACATCCATCCAATATAACCAAATCAATTATACATTCAATTCTTATTACACTACTTGAATTGGTTTTCAATTTATTCATATTCAATTATATTCGATTGATTTACACATTCAATTAGCTTACATTCACTTATTTACATTCAAGTTAGTTTACTTCCCATTCATGTTTAACAACATCTCATTATTAACTTAGTTTATCTTCATTGAAATACTAATATCATTTACAAACCATTTCATAATTTTATAAACATCTTATTCCACGCTTCTTATGTTTATTTTACTTTGAAACTTAAGTTAATTTCCAATTTTATCAAACAACATTTCAACTTATTGGAAATCCATTTATATACTTAGGTTGAATTCCATTTATTAACTCAAGTTCATATTCATTTCAATTATTTCACTTCATCGATTTACTTATTTAATTCATTTTGACATCAAATTAAGCTTTCATTTCTTAACACTCTTATTCAATCAAATAGAAATTTATTTTACTTATTATCTCTCAAATTATAAGTTACAAAACTTATTTACTTAAGATTCATGAATATTTACTTAAGTCTACTTCCATTCACACTTTATAATTTCAAATCATAGTTATATAATCACTTAACACGCAAGTTTATATTTAATTTTATTTGATTCATTTCAAATATCTATCTTATTCAACTTAGCTTAGCTAAACTTCAATTCATATAATTCATTTTACTACCTTAATTTATTTAACTTTTACTTAAGTTAAAATTTTAATTTCATAGTTTAATTTGAAATTTATTTTCTTATACATACCATTTTCAAATCATATATTTTATTATGCTAACTCAATTCAATTTAACCTTACTTACGTTAAATTTAATTTCATATCTCAATTTTCAATTTTCTTTACTTATATATATATACCATTTTCAATTATAAGTTCAAAAACTTATTTTCCATATATTAGTCAAATCATACTTGGATTTTAAATTCAACTTTGTTTTATTGCAAAAAAACTTAAATTTTCAATTTACTGATGGTAGCAAATCCATCACTTAGAAACTCGAAAATGATATTGATGATGCTACAGTCATCACCCTTATTATTTTCCAGCAATGGTAGTGAATTCGGTGCTTTTTATTTCTTTTTAAATCCATTTATTTATAAATCACATTTATAAATTTTATACTATATAATTTCACTTATTCACTTTACTTATATAAGATTATTCCAATTTGTTTACCTTTGTTTCGATTCATAATAATAACAACTTTTATTATTTAAACAAAACAAATAACAAATGATAATAATCAAATATTAGCATTCGCTAACAACCAAACAACTTATATACTACTATATAAAAAATAATTGAGGTAAAATTATTTCATTTACCCAATTTCGAAAACAATATTGTGTCCAATCTCCATGTTCAAGTGTTTAGAGATCCCTATCGATAACGTTAGCTAGACGCAATGATCAGAATCCATAAGCCACTCAATAGCTCAATCAACACAATATAAAACATTTTTATATCACTAACAAACACGCGCTTATATATATAATACACTAAAACTCAATCTAGGGCACTACTGACCCTATCTATACTTAGTACACATCAAAGCCTAGGAATATACTAAACCTAAACTCTGATACCACGCTGTGACGACCCGCACTCGGCACCCTCTAAATCCGACACCAAACAACGCGTGTCCGAACCAGAACGCATTAATTGCAGATGATCATGAGAAAGATAAGAGAGGGTGAGAAGAAAGAAGAAGAAGAGAAGAGAAGAAAAAGAGAGAAGCAAAAACAAAACAATACAGAATCTGACATCGCAGTGGAATAACATATAATATAGATTAAATAATCTTTACAAAGAGAAACTGTAATATACATGAATCAATATCAAAGTACACAATAAGTATTCATCAGCTGGACAGTTATAATAACCCATCCTCACAAATGCTGATAATTTACAACCACAACGATGAAAAACAATGGAAAAATAAATAGATATTTGTATACGACATGAAGATCTCCAACTCGCCCGCTGAAGCTCCAAAAGCACCAAATCAGAACCTGTAAATATACTCGGTCTGACCCGAGCATTGAAAAGGAAGAACGCCCGGATCAATCTGGTAAACCAGCGTGAGAAAAACATACCTCAGCCGAATTTTAAAGTTATCAAAACTTTTCCTTTATCAAAACAAAAGGTATCTCGTAAGCCCACGTCACAAATAAACACCGACAAGGTTTTTACCTTACGATAACCAAAACTTTTCACATCAAATCCTCTTATATTATAATAGTGTCTATTGCACACATAATAAATTAAATAGCTGAAATTGTTACATTATTAAATTCCAGCGTAATAGGTTTACAAACAAAATGGCAGGCACGTATTGGATTTTGGATTTCCATACAGATGACTAGGTGAAGGGACTACCTTTCCGAAACTTGGTACACCTCTAGAGGGATGTACTTAGGGTCCAGATACTGGGCGCCTAAACCAACACAAGACCGGCCTACCCATCCCTGGATAGTATCGAATATGTCATCACTATGGTCGTTACCGACCTAAAATCCATGGCCACAAGCATACATCAACAATAATCAGATACACGACGTCATAGCGTGTAAAGATATGTCTAGAAGATGACATCTCCTAATGGGAGCGACCCATTTTAGCCTTGATGCTTCTATCCCTATTTCTATCATTTTCTGGGGAGTGAGGCCAAAAGAGGTATCGATTACCTTTCACATATCACATATCACATCATCTTTGAATGCCACATTGCCATTCCCATTGACTACTAATTGCCTTCCACAAAAATACAACCCTTGAGCTCGTACGTCTCAAGAAAGGGTGTTAAGCTAAGAGAAGTTGCCTTCTCCGCCACCAAACAGATGTACGTTTGTAAAAACCAATGTATGTAATCATAGAAATGCAATGTCAGACACTCATCCATACAAGTTGTCCAGGAATAGGACAAACCAAAGGTACTTTCCTACCACATCCTGTCGGGAAATCCCTAGGATTATTAGCGAATAGTCCTTGCATTGGATATTTCATAACGAAGAGACTACTGCTACTATATGTATATTGGGATTTTAACCCCAAATGATCAACAAGCAGTCCTTCTCTATGAAAATCCTAAATATCAATATCATCGACAAATCTGCACAATAGTCGTATAAATGTTGGTCCGAAGTGGTTTTCAGATAAATCTGATCCCGGTCTGTTCGCACCAACAATGCAAAAGCGTTTCTCAACCTCACACAGAAACTAAATCTCATAGACTTATCACGTCTCCAACTTTCAACTTGCTATCCTTCGGCCAAGAAGGAAGCTCAATAGATTGGAGTAATCACTCCGCACTATACGAATCAACATTTTCAACACAAACGATAATCAAGCCTACACAGTCAATTACGTAATAAGTGTACGACTAATTAGTTTCCCCATTAAGTTGAGGAACTAAAATGGCCAATTTTGATAGTCGGATATTTAACTATCAAAGCAACAAACAAAATCTAGCACATAAGTAGTCATTGGGCCTGATTTTTATTAATCGTTTATAAATCAAAACACTTCCCAATTATTCACTTCAAAATATCTTTAAAAGGATAATATTCAAAACCATTTCACTTATTGGATATTTGGAAAACATTTTCATATACTTATTTTAATAATAAGTAAATTCACAAATCATTTTATTTTCAAACCAATTAAACTCCCTTTTATAATATCACTTTCAAAAACATTCATTTAATTTAAAAGATTGTCCATTGTTCAAAATCGTGAATATAATTCCTTTACCAAATCCATTAATTCTACACATTAATTTAAAGGATTATTCATTGTCCAAAATCGTGAATATAATTCCTTTAATAAACTTTCATATTTAACTTATCAAATTAAATTGATTTCACATTTATAAAACAGTGTTTATAATTCACATCTCTATTTTATAAGAACTTCTATTTATACAATTCCATTGTAGACCAATTTCCCATTTATCTCATTTATATATTTCAAAGTCCCATTATAAGTTTATTACTTATAAATCTCTTTATTTACAAATTCATCCTTTTGTAATCTCATTATTTATAAAGTCCATTATAATTTCATTTCTAAATTTCAATTACAAATCCATATACAAATTTGATTACAATCCCATTTCTAATATTTATAAAACACCGCTTATAATTCCACTACTTTTATTTATAAAATATCAATTTTATAACTCTTATATATATATAAACCATTTATAATAAATTCAAAATTCTCAATTAACTTATTTCACAAAAAAGCTAACTTCATATTTCAAAAATCATATTTAAGTATATTTCACAACGCCATAATTTTTATAACATAAAAATTATAATTTTTTATTTATTTAAAATAAATCCATTTCTTTAATAATTCAAAAATTATTAAAAACATATACATTTTCAAAACCACTTTGAAATCCCTTTTTAAATTGAAATCATCGTTTTTAATATTTTAAATTCCAAAACATAACCCAATGCTGCAAAAGTACTAGATAAGGGATTCACACCAATCATATCAATCATGGCGTCCAAACATCATATATCATATGATAATAATATCTGTAAATAAAATCAACAACAGTGAGGAATCCAGTTAGATCCCTCCAACCTGTAACCTGCAAAAAATATACATATTAGAAAATATGTACAATGTCCACTTCGAGGCAAACGCGCATACAAAGGGTCATCCACTCATACATGGGAACGTATAAGGTCTCATCTGCTAAAATATAGGGATCGGTAAGTGTTTTACTTATCGAAAACCATTTCAAGATTGAGATACGTGTTCTATTTCTTGGAAGTGAATCTGTTTGAGATGCTGGAATCCACTTGGGGATTCGTGATCTGTTCGAGTGATGATGTCTCATGTGTTGAGATGCCGAATGTAGCCTCGACATCAAAAAAATGACTAAAGACAGAGTACGCTGCACAATCTCGGATTTAGCTAACCCAAAGGGGTATATCACTCCATTATCTAGAGTATGCTTACAGATTTTGCTAGTAGGAGTTATTGATACTTGGTTCATATTGTTCACAAAAGTGTTCGGATGTTGGGCCAGTTTTGTTTTCCTTATGGTATAATTTATCTAGATATATACGGCGCTCAGAAGGTATCTTCTGATCCTTATGATAGGAGATCGGTCTTGGTTTACTAAGGAAGTCTTCGTGGGAAATCCATTATGTGAACGCATCTTAGCGATTTTGATTGTATTCTAAAATATTTTGGTGGGACCAATGTCTGTACCAACATCTATCTTCTTATTTATATTCTTCACCATATGCATTATCTATTATATCACCTTATGTACTTACTAGATGATGGTTCTTTTGAGGGGATAATCATTCTGTCATTGCATGCGACCTCAAAATTACTGTTATAAGTTGGCTACATATTTCTTGAGTTTCTCGCACCAAATTTATGTCTAACCTAGGGTTTTATCTTTCTCTTATTTCCATGGGTGCTCTTTTTAGTAGCCCGAGAAAGATAGGTTTTCGTTGATGTTCATTGAGCTCTTGGAGAGGAGCTGGATGTTTACCCCCCCCCCCCCGTAGTATTCTTATTTCTGCTACAATAGTTTATGCATATATATATATATATAACAACAATTGTAAGGACAGACTGTTATAACTGTCCAAGCTGATAATGGTACTTTGATTATGTAACGACCCAGAATTTTAGTCATTTGAATTTAGAATATTTAATTTATTTTAAATATTGAAAAGTTATTTTTATAAGTTAAATAACTTGAATTTCAAATATAGCGATTTATTGGGTAATTAAATTGTTAAATTTAATATTTGAAATTGTTTAAATAATTAAATCTTGAATTTAAAATGAATGAAAATGGTTTCTAAAGTTGATTTAAATTCTATTTAGATTAGAATGGAGTTAATAAACTTTTAAATTTGAATTAACAGTGAATAAACTGAAATTGGAAATTACTTGTTTTAATTAACGTGTAAAAATAGTCTTTTTGGGCACTGTCTCGGATTTCAACGATACTAGTTCCATTGGATATGTAATAGTGAGTTATTGTATACCGACGATTTCCATGGCAATTGGATGTATCGTTTGGTCGTGCGAGTTCGAAACGCGTAGAAATTAATTAAAGGAATTTTAATTAAAATAATCTGGTTTTGAAAAGCTATCTTCTGAATATGATGGAATTGACTCCCAATACATATTCCATTGTGTTCGGAATAGGAGTATAACATATAGAACGCCAGGTGGCAGCTTCGTTTGGAGTTCGAAATTTTAACGTGTAAATAGTGCCGAGTTTATATTATATAAATAGCCCCCAACCTTCTTCCATTTGCAAACCAAACCCTAAACCAAATTTTCAGCCGCCATTAAATAAAACAATCCAATGTCCGACGTTGATCGGAGCCTGTGAGGGTCGAATTAGCCTTCAACTTCAACTAGAGAAATGTAAAGCATGACCATATGAAGCTATCCTATGGTTGGATCGACGAATCATCGACCGAGGCGATCAAAAATCGCACTTGTTCGCAAGTAGCAAATTGGTTCGGCGAGGAGACTTAATCGCGTGTATGCGCGTAGACGATGCGTGTGCAATTGGCTGGCACCGCGGTAGGGGGGAGGCGCGCGTGGGCGGCGATCAGGCGGCGGTGGCTGGGCGAGGTTCTAGCGAGCGGCGTCGAAGTTTTTTTTAAAAAAAATCGAGAGCGCGACCTGGAAGCATGAGAGGGAAGGAAGAAAGTTAGGTTAAAAGTTTAAATTATTTAATTTGTGTTAATTTTAATTTGTTGACCCAAAAAATGGACCAACACCCTGGTTTGGATTCGAAAGCACCAGCTTTGTCCTGACAGAGCAATATCACAGATCACAGATATAAAGAAAGAACAGTAACAGAAAGTAGACAGAGAATTTTTAAAGTGATCCGGCTGTTAATGAATCCTACATCCACTTTATTGTTTTATTATAAACTGATTGTTGTTACAAGAAATGTTTGATTACAAGGCTTTGATTATTTTCTAGCTAGATTGAATCTCCACAGTTGGAATCCACCGGAGAATCACAGTGTATTCCTTTGGAAATTGTTGTGAGGGAGGTAGAAAATGATGAATAATTCCAACAGAGCCTCAACAACCAGTCTGGAGAAGATCCTATTTATGTTGCAGGTATAATGGTATTTATATGGATCGAAGAGCTTTTGGGCCAGGCTACGTCTTCATCAGCTTGCAGGTAGGTAGGAAACGACCCAGGGAGAGTTTGGCTCGCAAAACGAGGAAGAACTATAGGTCACCGGTGACCCATGGCCTATGGGTCGCTAGCGATCCATAGACTTGGCTCATTTGCGAGCCAATGTCTTGGCCTCTTTCATAGTATTCTTTGGCTATTTTGTTTAAAGGTTTATGGAGAGGTATGGGTCGCTAATGATCCAAGCACTTAGGATTTTTTTGGAGTTTGGAATTGGAGATGTATCCATAGTCTTTTATCGTAGTTGTTTCGTTTCGATGGCAATTCACTAGCTGTTTGACTAGCTTTTGCGCTCAACTGTTGATTGGATTAAAAGAATGCTGATCTCTCGGCCTCATTGGTCCCAGTCGTTGCCTTAGTCATATATCTTGGCCCTTGTTAATCCCTTGTCTTAGCTTTTCTGGTTAAGTTCTGAACCATCCTGTTTACACGAGGTTGTCCTGTTTTCTTATCGGTTTCTGCTGGGTTAAAAACCCATATAACATTTACCCCCAGAGTATGTCTTTGTTGTAAACAAGCCGTCCTCTGGAAGTTATCGCTCTCAATATCCATCTGTTGATTTCCAAGTGATTGCATTAGAGCTTACGAATACGCTAACCCAATGGTGTTGGTTGTCTTTCTTTGGTTCTGACTGCTTCTTCTTACTACAACATATCACATTTATGCCCGTAGTTTCTCGGCATGCCTTGGAATGATGAACTGTTTTAAGAGATCGAGTTTGAGAAGAATAGGTGAAGTTTCCTTTCCTCTTCCTCTCTTTTGTGCTTTTATATATATATATATATATGTGTGTGTGTGTGTGTGTGTGTATTGGTGGGTCACTAGCGATCCATGGGGGATGGGTCGCTAGCGACCTAACTGCATAGGAAAATTTTAACGTTGTAAAGTTAGGTCGGGTCGTTGGCGACCCATGATGGGTCAGGTCGCTGGCGACCTGATTACTTAGCAAAAATTTTGCTTTTTTGCTTGCCTGCTTATAGTCGAACCGACCCATCATTTCTTTATTCGACCCGAACAAATCTTGCCTCTTCATGCGACCAAACCTCCGACGATTTGATTCCATACGACCCAAACATTTTGCTCGACCTGATTCATCACATCACTCAAATCTATCCATTGTTGATTCCTTCAAGGGCACACCCATTTCGTTAAACCCTGGTCATCTAATCATCTCGTTTGAATCCAAACCCTAGCCCATTGTTGAACTGTAGCTGACCTATCATCAGCTCACCAACGATCCATTCCATAGCTCGCTGAGATTGTTTTTTGATTCTTCATGTGCCTTTGAATCCATTTCCATGTGGGTTTGCTTAGCTGATTCACCAATTACTGCCTTCGTGTAATGACTTGATAACTAGTGTCCATTTGCAACATTGATTATGAGAAGTTCGAGTTAATTACAGTTTGATGGGTCGAGATAGCCAATCGAGTCTTGAGTTTCTTCCTGAAACGACATTCGGGCTGTGATCCATTACTTGGCGTGTTTTGCTACCTTCATCCGTTAGAACAGAATCGACTTGTGCCCAGTTTCATAGACATTACCGCATGACACATCACCGGTCTATCCCGAATCTTCCAGAGAATTTGGGCTCATACTGCTTATTTATTTAGCACTCGGTGTTCCTGTAGTGAGAAGGACTTTCCATGTCGCTTCAGACAACGAATCCGTTATCGATCATTGATCGATAACGGGTAAGTGTACAAGGAGTAGAAAACTAAGTAACACGGGAAGTTCTTTTCTTCTTCCACTATGAGCGAACTATCTACATGGGATAGGGTGTTTGTAGTGTTTCGAGCACCAAGTGTATCCCATATAGATAACACACCGCACTTGCCCCAGTTCGCACTTGAAATTCGATGTGTTGATTACAAGTTAATGTTTCTTCGGAGTTCAGGTGTGGTAGGGGAAACACTACACCAGAAAAGCCATTTTGCCACGGCTCTGAGCCGTGGCTAACTAATTTTGCCACGGTCGCAAAACTGGAAGTGGCAAAGATTTTGCCACAATCCTAGACCATGGCAAATTAAAATATAGCTACGGCTCCGAGCCGTGGCGAAATTAAAGTTAGCCACGGCTATGAACCGTGCCTAAATAAAATTTAACCACGGCTATTAGCCGTAGCTAATTTTTATTTCGCCAAGGCTATGAACCGTGGCTAATTTACATTTAGCCATGGCTCAAAACCATGCCTAAATGCAGTTTCTTGATGCACAGACATTATGTATGCAGTTTCAAACGACATATGTAGTATATGGAATAAATAACATGGATACAAAACAAGTAATAGATGACAAACCCAACATTCTACATCATGCACACAATTTATAATACAACTACTATAAGTGCTTGATTACAAACTTACAACTTTCAGTTCATAATACAACTTCATTTCATAGTGAAACCATCAGTTCATAGTAAAATAAGTAAACAACATCTACTATACATTGTAAACTCTAAACAACAAGAAAGAGAGAAATGATTCTTGAATTCGCCAAGCATACAACAGTTCGTACTTCATCATTGTAGAACGATTGCAGTTTACACTGATCAACCACCTGCATATGCGCAAAAGAATGATCAGTGGTCTAATTGGATTACAAGAAACTATGAATAACAATTATGAAAAACAATGATCAGATATGCAATTAAGATCAGGTAAAGTATGATTTGGCCTGATCTTTCGAGTTCATGCACGATGCATATTTGAAATACAACTAAAATAAGAAATCACAATTAAATTTGAAATACCACTAACAATAACAAAAAAGAGCTTATACCAAAGGTAAGCTATTAAGCTGCTAAAAATTCCTGATACATAACCAGCCTCAAAATTACAAATTTCGCAGTATGTTTAAACTACAGACAACTAGTTTCACTTATGAAATGATGAAGTTAAAATTACAGACCTAGCGGTGCACGAAAATAGAGAGGTGGACAGTATCTTTCGTAGAGTACATAAATATAACAAAGTTACTGATGCAAGAACTTTTCCTCCAAAAATGAATTAATTGCAGTAAAGCTTACATAACATTGATTTGCAACTCTTTGCTTTGGTTTCTATATGGATTTCTAGCCAAGTATGCTGCAGTTTACATGTATGATTTTGGTGTTTTATTTATTGAAGGCCTTTATGGCTAATTATGCTGTGAATGTGCAATATAGGTGCATAATAGCCGACCTCTTTCAGTAAAGAGCTTGAAGAGTTTGGCTGATCGTATTATTAGTGATCAGCATTTTGATACTAGATATTTTGCTGAAGCTATGAGTTTTATGATACTCATTAAGTTTATTTGGTAGCTCTTATGCTTGCTAATTCTTGCATAGTATATGTGCAGAATAAGATTTTAGGTGACTCATGAAACACCCCCACACCCCTTAGTATACCCATAAGGACACACTAAAAGATGTGGTGCGTTGTAGGTATAGCTAAAACTTACAGAGACTAAGATTCACAAGACAAAATAGATAAAAACAGCAGACACAGTTAAAACAATAATTTACCAAAAATCAAACTTCATAAGATAGAGTTATAAAACTAAATACACAAGATGTCTCAAAATGTCAATACATGTCTTATGAAAATCATAACCTAAGTCTCATAAAAATCGAACTACAAAACTATCCCTCAAAAAGTACCAGTACATCAAATAAGCTAAAAACTGAAAATGAAGAAAAGGAATACATGAGAAAATCGCCACCACTAAAGTCTCCAAGTGTCTGAAATCTACCGTCCTTGCCCTTGCTGGCCTATGGGGGAAAAAGGGGAAAATAGAGGAGTGGGTCAGATTAAAAGTCTGGTAAATGATAGTAATTACTAGTATTCTTAAGCAACGTAAAGATAATGGACTTTGCAACAGTTCTAGTATAAAAGGAAATAAAAATAGGAGGAAAGGTAAAGCTGGAAATAAATATGATTTAACTATTAGATTAATTCGATTGGATAACTCGATTGTTTGCACTTGTCTTAGATAACTGCTTTGATTATACTGAATTCTTAATCCTACTTTAATTAGGCTGAACTCTTAATTCTACCCTTTGATCGGCCTTCTACTAATGTGTCTACTATGAGCTAGACACTAGTGCCTATGAAAGGCACCTACTAAGCGCTTGGAACTCAATAGCAAATTATATCCCCTGTACCGAGGCCGCACGATCGACCACCGTTGGGTTCACACTATTTGTTGCTCCCACTTTTGACCTTTTATTTACCCTAGACAGCATAAGTGTTTGCGCCAAAATTGGTCACAAATACCCAATTGCCAATGAAAGCACCAGTTCATAATCACACATAACAAGTATGTAAAGAATTAAAAATGAAGAACACTCAGAAAATTTAGATGAAAGCAGTAAAGAACACAGGGTTTATAGTGGTTCGGCAATCCGGCCTACGTCCACTTTAAAGTTGATAATTTTATTAAAGTTTGCTTGCTGATTACAACGAGTTACAACTGATTATAACAGCAAAATCCGAGTACAATGATGAATCCGGCAGAGTCTGGACATACAAGAGCCAAAAGTCCCTTTTCTGTAGGTTTTAGGATGCTATTTACAGGCGTAGGCAGCAAATATCTCGCTTAGATCTTGGGAGACCTCTTCTGGCACGTGGGCGGACCCACGCGATCGATTCCATGTGGTTTGCACTCGATCCGTGATCGATACGAACAAATTTCGTATCGATCAAGATTTGGCCCAATCGAGTCGTAATCGAGCATGAACATTCTTTAGGTTGTACGTAAGCTCCAGTGAAAACTCCGTAGCATTTGGACTTGTAGATTGTGAGATATGATCGATGCAAGTTTGTGTTTTTCGAAGGCTGTCTCCTTCGTATCGATCGTTGTTGCACTGTTCGTACTCGATCGCTGTTGCACTGTTCGTACTCCATCGATGTTGCACCGTTCGCCGTTCGTACTCCATCGTTAATGCACCATTCGTACTCCATCGATGTTGCACCGTTCGTACTCCATCGATGTTGCACCGGTCGTACTCCATCGATGTTGCACCGTTCGTACTCCATCGTTGTTGCACCGTTCGTACTCCATCGATGTTGCACCGTTCGTACTCCATCGATGTTGCACCGTTCGTATCGATCGCTGTTGCACCATTCGTATCAATCGCTGTTGCACCGTTCGTATCCATCGCTGTTGCACCGTTCGTATCCATCGCTGTTGCACCGTTCGTATCCATCGCTGTTGCACCGTTCGTATCCATCGCTGTTGCACCGTTCGTATCCATCGCTGTTGCACCGTTCGTATCCATTGCTGTTACACCGTTCGTACTCCAACGATGTTGTACCGTTCGTACTCCATCGATGTTGCACCGTTCGTACTCCATCGATGTTGCACCGTTCGTACTCCATCGATGTTGCACCGTTCGTACTCGATCGCTGTTGCACCGTTCGTACTCGATCGCTATTGCACTGTTCATATCGATCGTTGTTGCACTGTTCGTACTCGATCGTTGTTGCACAGTTCGTATCGATCGATGTTGCACCGTTCGTACTCCATCGATGTTGCATCGTTCGTACTCCATCGATGTTGCACTGTTCGTATCG
This sequence comes from Allium fistulosum, assembly GCA_030737815.1. Classification (NCBI taxonomy): domain Eukaryota; kingdom Viridiplantae; phylum Streptophyta; class Magnoliopsida; order Asparagales; family Amaryllidaceae; genus Allium; species Allium fistulosum. Next base: position 882,224,662 of record CM060903.1, read on the forward strand.
ATCGCACTGTTCGTACTCGATCGATGTTGCACTGTTCGTACTCCATCGATGTTTCACTTGATGGATACGAATAACATAAGAATGATGGATACGAACAGCAGAGGATTGATGGATACGAACAGTTGAGGCCTGATGGATACGAACAGTAGAGGATTGATGGATACGAACAGTTGATTCCGAAGTTTGCATCGATCATATCTTGAGCATACAAACTCGGATTGACTTGAAATTTGAAACGTTGACTTTTATAGCTTTGCTTGTCATGTCTTGTCAATTGCAGCTCAATCTGGACTTGGACAAAATTTACCGATATCCATAGTGAAACAGTGTGTAACCAATCTTTGGGACGAACGTTCTTGATTTCCTGTCAACTTTTTGGTGTCACGGCCTTGCCAAAAGACGGGATAACACTTGCCCCCCAAAACATGCCTTGTGATAGGAAGGTGTGTTTTGTAGTTCGATAAGCTGGATGTTCGTATCCTATTAATGACCTGCAAAGAAATTGATAATCTTATCTGACTGTGAATAGTGATCGTTCGCGATCGTATGCCGTTCGCGGTCGGGTGCCGTTCGAGGCGAATTGTGACCATTCACGATCGGGTGCCATTAGAGGCGAATTGTGATCGTTCGCGGTCGGATGTCGTTCGCGGCGTGTTGTGACCGTTCGCGGCGTGTTGTGACCTTTCACGGTCGGGTGCCGTTCGCGGTGAGTTATGACCGTTCGCAGTCGGGTGCCTTCATGGCGTGTTATGACCGTTCGCGGTCGGGTGCCGTTCGCGGCGAATTATGTGTGCCCAGCGGGGACTTGGTATCATTAACATCAGATTTCACGTTCGAGTGAGTTTCTAAGTTGCTTGTTATGGCGGTTTATCGCCATCTCAGAGCATGCCTGAGGATCATTCGCGATCCCATACATGTGTAAGTAGCTTAGCCGTTATGGAATCACAAATAGCGAATTTTCATTCAAAATAAGTATTTCAATAGAAATGTTCAACAAAATCAAGTTCAAACGTGCGAAATAGAAAACAAAAGTAAAATAGAGACGTCAAAGTGCAAACACCTACACTGACACGATTGGCAGTCGTGTCAGAGCATGCCTAAGGATCGTTCGCGATCCTGTACATTTGTAAATGACTTAATCGTGTTGTTGTGGAGTTTGCTACTTATTCATCATTATTTTAATCAGTTGATGACAAGCTGATGCCTCGATCCTGAGCCATTCCCAGTAGGTGCAGGTGGTGGTTGTTCTTGCTCCACCGTTGTGGCTCGCCTCCTTACATATTGCGATAGCAGGCCATTCCGGATATGTCCCTCTATTTCATCCCTCAAGTGCCTGCAATCATTGGTACTATGGCTGCTTAGGTCATGGAATAAGCAGTACTTGTCTGATTTCCTCTCATTGCTGGTCGGGTCCCTTCTCTTTGGCTTCCGATAAGGAATCTACCCCCCGGCATCCTGGTAGATCCGTTCCAAGGTTTCGCTCAGATCTGAATAGGAAGTAAATCTCGGTTCTTTTCGTGATCGCTTTGGTCCATTATCGATATCCTCGGTTTTTCGTTTTCCTTTATCCTTTCCTGAATCTCTTTCGGGAGGATTTTCGCCTTTGACTGCATAAACTTATGTTCCCTCTCCTTCCTCTCTTTCAATATTTGCGTCCTCTAATCGCAGGAACCCTTCGGCCTCATGATAAAATTCTCCTAGATCCATAGGCGAATCCGTTGTCAGTGAATTTTTAAATTATGTTCCATTAGCTATGCCAGATACGGCTGCCATCAAAACGATGGATGGATCTGGTCGATCCATCGATGCTGCTGCTACATTGAATCGCGTCAGAAAATTCCTCAAAGATTCCCCTGTTCTTTCCTTTAGTGCTGCCAAACTCATCACATTCTTGGGTCTCGAAATGTGAACTCTGAACTGCCTCATAAACTTCTCAGTCAAATCAGTCTGTTAACGGTAAAAAGTGAGCGCTAACACCCGGTGTGTAATAGAATTGTGAAAGCACCACCCGTTGGTACGGGAACAGAATATAAGCTGAAAATAGCAGAAAAGCGGTAAATGAACAACAGATTTATAGTGGTTCGGCCCGTAATTGAGCCTACATCCACTTTATAGTCTTATATTGCTGATTCGGTTACAATTTGATATTATATCTTTCTAAAAACGATACAACTTGATCATGAAAGCACTCTTGACTACTAGCTCGATCTTTGATGATGAAACTCGACGAATCCGTGTTGGATGTTAGGAGCTCTTCTCGAAGATTGTTGTAGTGTCTCGAATGCTTGAAGATCTTTGATTGCTGAATGAGAGGAGACTTCGACAGCGTAACGGCGTTTGGAGAAATGAATGGCCAAAAGTCCCCCCCCATGTTGGAGGTGATGGGGTATTTATAGGAGCAGATCTGAGTTCTGGGCAGAAAATATGCTAAGTCCTAGGTCGCGTACGACCTAAGCTAGGTCGTAGGTCGCGAGCGACTTAGGAGATGCAGTGATGAAGTTGTCGTTGCCTCCAGGTGGTAAGTCGCAGGCGACTTATAGCAAGCCATGAGTCGTAGATGACTTAAGTCCTTAACCCGTATACGACTTACTCCTAAGACACGTATCCCTTATGTCGTAGGTTTTTAGGTCGCAACATTGCTAGGTCGCGAAACCTTTCTTGAGTCCTTAGGTCGCAAACTTCTCCCAAGTCCTTAGGCCGCAAGGTCTTCTGATAGTTAGGTCGCTGGGCAAGTTAAGTCGCTGAGTCCTAGGTCGTAGACATTTTAGGTCGCAGACTCCTTAACTCGCAGGCACTTTAACTCGTACATTGTTAGGTCGCGATGTCCTTAGGTCGTGAGGTCCTCTTGAGTCGTAAGTCTGATAAGTCGTAAGCCTGATGAGTCGTACAGACCTGATGAGTCGTAAGCCTGATGAGTCATACAGACCTGATGAGTCGTAAGCCTGATGAGTCATACAGACCTGATGAGTCGTAAGCCTGATGAGTCATAAGCCTGATGAGTCGTAGAGCCTTTAACTTGCTGAGTAGTTAAGTCGGAAACCTCTTAACTCTTTAAGTCGTAGACTGTTAAGTCGTAACCCACTGTAGGTTTGAGTCTACTAACTCGTGAAGCTTTTAGGTCGCGAAGTAGGCTTGTCTTCAACGGTTAAGTCGTTAAGACTACTTAGGTCGTAAGTCGTTAACTCGTTAAATCATAGCTTCCTGTAGGTTGCTTCAGCAGTTAGGTCGTAAGTCGTCGAGTCCCCTTAGGTTTTAGGCTTTTTAACTCGTAAGTCGTTGCTAAAAGGGAGTTAACATTTGCCCCTCGAAGCATACGTCTTAAGTCGTAAGTCGTGTGCTTCGATTTTCCTTAGCTCGCTTCTTGATGAGTGCGCTAGATCGTGACCGACTTAAGATGAGTCGTAGGTCGCGAACGACTTAGTATAAGTCGTAAGTCAGATATGTCGATTCACCTTTCACTGTCCCAGGGCATAAATAGCTTAGGTCGTTCTCTCTTCTCCTTCACCTGTTTCATTTGTGCTTTAAGTCGTATCTGCCATTAACAAGATCTCAAGCTTCCAAAGGCGAGTTTGACTCGATTTACCTCCAACCACTTCCAGTTACATCGCGTAAGCGTCTTCTCCCTTTTCCCAATCGCTGACCATTGCTATCGACCTTTCTCCATGAATTCTTCCCTCGGTCCTTGCGAATACTGCTGTGTAGGATATTCATGGAATTAAGGTGGCTTGATATGGATTGTAATGATTTGTGATCTGTGGTGGTTTTAGAAATAGGGTTGACGAAGAAGCTAACCGGTGAATGGGTTAACGGGTTGGATAGTTAAGGGTTAGGAGTTGGACGGATATATGGTTAACGAGTTAGGGATCAAACGAGTCAGGAGTCAGATGGACTAAATTCTGGATCGACTTATCACTTACAGCAACCAAGCTTTGAGTCGTAGCCGAGTTACGACTTACGACTTAGAGAATTGAAGTCCCCTTTTAATCCCCACGACTTATGACTTAGAGAATAGTTAACCCTGGCTCGTAGGAACCATTTGAGTCGTTCGCGACTTAGCACTTGTTCACTTTGCTTGAATGTGTGGTACGATTGGAGAGTTACGACTCAACTTGATTCATGGCATATCTTTTAGACCGTGAACGAGTTAGGACTTAGGAAAATCTGCCCCACGCTAAGTTGTGATCGAGTTAGAACTTGAGTAAATTTCCCACTGCCTTGAATGCTAAGACTTGAGTTGTTTGAACTTTGGACTCTTGAATTTTGTTGCACTCTTTTATATATTGTCAATAATTCTAACTGCCTGTTATAACATTTACAAAAAACTGGGACGAATATACTGCCACCGACTGCCCATATCGGATGACAGATTAGTTGATAAAGATTAAAATTAAATGAACTGTATGAGTGAAATGCTACACAATAACCAACTCAAATGAAGTATTAAAGCAGAATCGTAATGGTTAACTAAAACTGATTTGTCTGCATTGATACTGCACTTAAGCATTAACAAGTTTTGAAATCTCGTAATCGACTGATTGTCAGTTAGTTTAATTCCAGTTATACTTGCTTTTTCTTATTTTCATTAGTTTTGCACAACACTTTACACTTTTAGGAAACGTGCACCTTCACTTTTGAACATTCGGCTGATTGTGTAGAATGGCATCCCATCAAGAAGATTTGGAATCAGTTGGAGAAGCTTTTCCAATTGCTACCCCGCTGAACGATCCCCTGGAAAGGATTCCTACCACTCTGAGTCATAAAGTCTTCCGTCAACTATGCACCCAGTTTGGCATCGTTGAATCTGATGCTTTGCTCCCTGGAATAAATGACACTGCTGATAGGCCGCCCCACGGCTTCATCGCAGTGAACCGCCAAATGTGCTTGAGTGGAGCGATTCCCCCATTTAATGACTGTCTCCGAGAACTTCTCCTTCGATTATCTATCTCCCCTTTTCAACTTCATCCTAATGGCTACGCCATCCTGTTGGGACTGTGTGTGCTTTTTAGGAGAATGCTGGACCGTTTCCCCAGTTTTGGAGAAATTTGCTTTCTACATTTCTTGCTCCGGGGAGTGAGTCTTCTTCCAAGAAGAAGGGGAAACGTGTGGTTTCGAAGAAAGGAAAGAAGAGTTCTTCTGCTGCTGGGGATGAGGCAGAGATTGATCCGGCTGAGTCTCTTTCTCCTTCTTCTCCGATACGGCCTACAAAGCTAATTACCAGGCCGGGTAAAAACTCCAAGGGTGGGAAGAAGGGGAAATGAGTTTGATTTTGCATTTTCTGCTTTTTGTATTGACCGGGGATTGTGCGGATACCGGTCTCCGCTTCTTTTTGTAGCCTGTACAATGTAAAAAATTTCTCATAGTGTTGAAATAAATAGATATTTTTCTTGTACAAATCCTTGTGTATGTAGGAGTACATCTGTTTTTCATTTGAGGTGTAGAGTAAACGATTCTTTCTATTTGTACAAACTTTTTTGTCTGTGTTTCAAGAACGCATTTACTCCACATCTTTATTACGTGATATTGCAATGAACTTGTGGTATGTTGCTTGTATATTACTTTTATTACTGTAACTGAATTGTATAATGCTGCCCCTATACCACAAGTATATTGTAATATTTCTTACTTTCACAAGACCGATACTCTTATTTTAGAGAATAACTTTCCACTTTTTCAGGGAAGAATTATTATGCTTTTTAATAGAGTATATCTTGTCTTTGGATAAATTTTTATTTTCTTTTTTCTTCCTGAAGAACACTTCGACTTCTGGGAATGATCACTTTTATTTGTTTGAAAGTGAATTTTCCTGCACAGTGAAATGAGCTTCTGAAGAAGGTTTTGATTTTTGTGCCCCAGTAAAGGGTTTATTTTTGGTACTTCAAGCAAGGTGAAGTACGCCTCTGAAGAGGTCTTTTGGTCTCCGAAGAGAAGCGATTTTGGTCTCCGAAGAGAAGCAATTTTGGTCCCCGAAGAGAAGCAGTTTTGGCATTTCATCTCTGGTGAAGTGGATCTCCGAAGAGAAGCATTTTGCACTTCTACACGGGTGAAATGTGCCTCCGAAAAGGGCTTTTTAGTATTTCATCACTGGTGAAGTGGGTCTCCGAAGAGAAGCATTTTGCACTTCTACACGGGTGAAATGTGCCTCCGAAAAGGGATTTTGCCTCCGAAGAGGGCTTGTGCCTCCGAAGAGGGCTTGTGCCTCCGAAGAGGGCTTGTGCCTCCGAAGAGGGCTTGTGATTTCCTGGAAGTTACTTTCTCATGGTCGGAGGGGTTCATGGGACAGGCGTAAGTTGTTTGATTGGATGTTTGTTTGTACAAACGATCGCAATCAATTAACAAGGTGCCCCTTTGGTAGTCCCACCGATCTTTTTGATTGAGGAAAGCTCTCCATTTATTGGCGTGCCTCGTTAGAGGGCTTTGTTGACCCTTGGGAAGGAGCATCAGTTGGTTGGTGTGCCAGGAAGGTTGCGTCTTAGGGGCAAGTAGATCCATGGGATGGACACAAGCTGCCTGATCGGATGCATCACAATCAGTTAGCGAGGGTCTTATTCCTTCTGCTTGGGAAGGTATCCCTTTAGTGGATCTACCTGCTTTCCTGTTGAGAGGCATACCTCCCTTTGGCTGCTTCCATGTTTGCCCGCTCATGTTGTATCATCATCCGCCAATCTGCGATCCTTTATCATCGCTTCCAAGCGCGTGTTCCTTTCTTTTGCAAGTAAGTTGCTTTATCTGAAGAAGTAAACTTCACTGTTGAATGACTCCACAGAGTAAACGCAAGTTATTTGGTTGGATGCCTTTTTATATCAACGATCGCAACCAGTTAACGAGGGCTTGACATAGTGGAGCCGTCAACTTTTTATGTGAAGTTCCTCTTGTATGGGATTTGAGTTTGAAATTTTTGTTGCTTGAAATTTGCTTTAATAAATGATTTGTAAGGCTCGCTTAGCTTTGCGATGGGTGAGCTTTGCTTTAATGACCTGCAGTATTAGATCGATATTTTAGCAATACATTTAGAGTATTTACACATCGAAATATAACAGGCATTTTATAATAGAAAACACAATGCATAGTTTTTCATTATTGAGTCACGCTGATTTCTCAACGGTTTACAATGCAGAAGTTACACATCCATCATTATCTTTACAAATTCAAGCAATGCAGTTAAGTAAAAATGAATGCTAGTTATTGTTGTTTCAGAATCTCCAAGCTGGATTTCCATTTGTGCTTGATTCATAGCTTTTGGATTTTTATGTCAGAGGAAGTGAGAGATGCCCCAGTCGCAGTTTTGTGGGTAATTAGTAGTCATCCCAACTTCTGCTTGCTGGGTATGGTCCCCCTGTGATAGTATTAATGACAAGCTTTTCTGAATCTTGCACTGCAGTGTTGTTGTGAGAATCGGATTGATGGGTAGGGTGTTGTTGATCCCGAGTGGATGAGGTTGGATCGACCCCGTTCCTTTTAACGTATTGATGGAGTTTACCCTGCTCTAGCAATTCTTCAATCACCTTCTTTAATTGGCGACATTGGTCAGTGTCATGGCCAGGTTGATTGTGAAATTGGCAGAATTTTCCATTACGCTTTGCCCCTCTCGTCATCTCAGGTGGCTTAGGATACCTGACAACGTCCTTTGTTGCAAAAAAGATATTTCTTGGTGTATCAGTTAAAGGAGTAAAGTCCGAAGGATTAAAGCGGCGAGGTTTCTTTTCATTTCCCTGGCTTTTTCCTCCTTCATTCTCCCTTTTCTGACTTTCAGATTCTCTTTTCTTAGGTGGGACATTGTCATTATCAGTCTAGGCAATAACCACTTTCGATGTTGCAGAAAGGCTTTCAAGGCGAATGAACTCATCGGCCTTTTTATAAAATTTATCAAGTGAATTCGGTTCCTTCATCTTTAGCCATATCCCAAATTTACTCGATTTATCAATGGCTCGCATCAAATAAGTCAGGATCATGCGTGGTTCCGCATTTTCTACTTCGGCTAAAGCTATATTGAAACGGCTCAAGAAAGATTTGATCGATTCTCCGGGCGCTTGTTCCAGGTTAGACAGTGACATCCTTAGCTTTTGAAGCATACAATCTGAACTGTTCTTTAAATTTTTGTGTCAAGTCGGAGAACTTATCTACAGACCGAACTGGAAGCTTTGTGAACCAAAGTAAAGCCACACCCTCCAGATATACTGGGAAGTATCGACACTTGATCTCGTCTGATGCTCTTGCACCGGTCATATGCCAATCGTATTTGTATAGGAAATGATTAGGGTCAGTGGTTCCCCTATAAGCTTGGATAGTAGGAGATGCAAATTTCCTTGGAAATTCCGCTCTCAGGATCTTTTCAGTAAATGGAGTTCTGCTTGGCGCGAATCCCCAGTCAGCCTCATCCTCTTCCCTTTGCATGCTCTCTTTCATGATGCGGCCAACCATTTCAGACAGGTACTCTTTATTGTTCAAAGACACCTCCGGGCAAGTACCAGTTCTTCCCTCGGAAGTCTGCCCGGGCATATGTTCATGATAAGTTGGTTGCGGCATAGAACCATCAGCTTGGAAAGGTGGCATTTCAGGAAGGGTGGTTTGATGGTTTTCTGGTCGACGATTTGCCCCGAGTAGGGCAGTTATTCTATCCATCATCAAAGCATTTTGAGTTTCAATTTGTTGGTATAATCCAGAAACTGCGTCATCCAATTCAGCCCTGGTGACTCCAACGGTTGGAGTTGCTTGGTCTGTTGTTGGGGAAGCGGGAGTTCCTTCGTGAGCATTTCCGGATCTGATAGGTCTACCTCTTCTTCCAGGAGCCATTATTTTGGATCTGGTTTTTAAGAGAGGTTCTTTTTAAGAGTCTTTGCGAAGCAACGGTGGATGATCGCCTGAGTTGGGCTCTCAGTGAAAGCACCAAAATGTTAACGGTAAAAAGTGAGCGCTAACACCCGGTGTGTAATAGAATTGTGAAAGCACCACCCGTTGGTACGGGAACAGAATATAAGCTGAAAATAGCAGAAAAGCGATAAATGAACAACAGATTTATAGTGGTTCGGCCCGTAATTGAGCCTACATCCACTTTATAGTCTTTTATTGCTGATTCGGTTACAATTTGATATTATATCTTTCTAAAAACGATACAACTTGATCATGAAAGCACTCTTGACTACTAGCTCGATCTTTGATGATGAAACTCGACGAATCCGTGTTGGATGTTAGGAGCTCTTCTCGAAGATTGTTGTAGTGTCTTGAATGCTTGAAGATCTTTGATTGCTGAATGAGAGGAGACTTCGACAGCGTAACGGCGTTTGGAGAAATGAATGGCCAAAAGTCCCCCCCATGTTGGAGGTGATGGGGTATTTATAGGAGCAGATCTGAGTTCTGGGCAGAAAATATGCTAAGTCCTAGGTCGCGTACGACCTAAGCTAGGTCGTAGGTCGCGAGCGACTTAGGAGATGCAGTGATGAAGTTGTCGTTGCCTCCAGGTGGTAAGTCGCAGGCGACTTATAGCAAGCCATGAGTCGTAGATGACTTAAGTCCTTAACCCGTATACGACTTACTCCTAAGACACGTATCCCTTATGTCGTAGGTTTTTAGGTCGCAACATTGCTAGGTCGCGAAACCTTTCTTGAGTCCTTAGGTCGCAAACTTCTCCCAAGTCCTTAGGTCGCAAGGTCTTCTGATAGTTAGGTCGCTGGGCAAGTTAAGTCGCTGAGTCCTAGGTCGTAGACATTTTAGGTCGCAGACTCCTTAACTCGCAGGCACTTTAACTCGTACATTGTTAGGTCGCGATGTCCTTAGGTCGTGAGGTCCTCTTGAGTCGTAAGTCTGATAAGTCGTAAGCCTGATGAGTCGTACAGACCTGATGAGTCGTAAGCCTGATGAGTCATACAGACCTGATGAGTCGTAAGCCTGATGAGTCATACAGACCTGATGAGTCGTAAGCCTGATGAGTCATAAGCCTGATGAGTCGTAGAGCCTTTAACTTGCTGAGTAGTTAAGTCGGAAACCTCTTAACTCTTTAAGTCGTAGACTGTTAAGTCGTAACCCACTGTAGGTTTGAGTCTACTAACTCGTGAAGCTTTTAGGTCGCGGAGTAGGCTTGTCTTCAACGGTTAAGTCGTTAAGACTACTTAGGTCGTAAGTCGTTAACTCGTTAAATCATAGCTTCCTGTAGGTTGCTTCAGCAGTTAGGTCGTAAGTCGTCGAGTCCCCTTAGGTTTTAGGCTTTTTAACTCGTAAGTCGCTGCTAAAAGGGAGTTAACACAGTCCATGTTCCAATGGAGCCGCTTCCCAGCTGTCTAAACCATAATGCTGCAATGTCCGTCAAATACAATGGGAAACACCGAGCCATGACCTCCTCTGATGCCTCCAGTACCTCTATATGCCTCATATACAGTGCCAGATGAACTATAGGATCCGTCCTCCCATCGTACGTCTCCAGTGTTGGTAGCTTGAATTCTGGTGGATTCCTGGCCTGTCTAATTGCGGGAGTGAAGGGGCTCATGTTCACGTCTTCCAAATCTCTATTAACCAGTCCGCCTTTCATGGCTCATCTGACCATTTCCACCAATCTGTCACTGTCGCCAAGCTGCGGCCCTTGTCCATTGCCTCAGATCTGCCCCCCGAGTTCACGAGGGATTCCTGGAGTCTGCTCTCCTGGCCAAGCATACATCTCTCTATCAACGTCGTGTTTCACAACTCCACCTGGTGTCCTGCGTGCGGTTGGATCGACATGCTCCAGGTGAGTGCCCCCTAGCTCTGGTGCTGCTCCTGATGGTCCTGCTCTATTCTGAATTTTGGTTGCTCCATGCTCCCGATCCCTATCTATAGCATCTCCTACAGTTGCATTCCCTTGGTTTTGCACTCCAACTTGACCAACTTGTCGAAGTAGATTCTGCATCATCTCTTCTTGCCTTTTCAGCATTCCCTCCTGCATGGCTCCCATCATCATCTCCATCTCGTCTCGGGTGATGAAGACCGAGGCCTGATTCGCTCCTAAGGAAGCTTTCTGACTCCCTTCATGCTGACTCCTTTTAGTTCTTTGTCTTCTTGTTGATTTCTTTGCCATAGTTCCTCCTAAATCTGATTCTCTAGCTCTCCAAATCTGAACTCCAAACTTTAGAATCCCATAATACTTTGCCTTTCTTAGTGAAAGCACCAAAATGTTTGCGCCAAAATTGGTCACAAACACCCAATTGCCAATGAAAGCACCAGTTCACAATCACAGATAACAAGTATGTAGAGAATTAAAAATGAAGAACACTCAGAAAATTTAGATGAAAGTAGTAAAGAACACAACGTTTATAGTGGTTCGGCAATCCAGCCTACGTCCACTTTGAAGTTGATAATTTTATTGAAGTTTGCTTGCTGATTACAACGAGTTACAACTGATTACAACAGCAAAATCCGAGTACAATAATGAATCTGGCAGAGTCTGGACGTAGAAGAGCCAAAGGTCCCTTTTCTGTAGGTCTAAGGATGCTATTTATAGGCGTAGGCTGCAAATGTCTCGCTTAGATCTTGGGAGACCTCTTTTGGCACGTGGGCGGACCCACGCGATCGATCCCATGTGGTTTGCACTCGATCCGTGATCGATACGAACGAATTTCGTATCGATCAAGATTTTGCCCAATCGAGTCGAAATCGAGCAGGAACATTCTTTAGGTTGTACGTAAGCTCCAGTGAAAATTCCGTAGCATTTGGACTTGTAGATTGTGAGATATGATTGATGCAAGTTTGGGTTTTTCGAAGGCTGACTCCTTCGTATCGATCGCTGTTGCACTGTTCGTACTCGATCGTTGTTGCACTGTTCGTACTCGATCGATGTTGCACCGTTCATACTCCATCAATGTTGCACCGTTCGTACCCCATCGTCGTTGCACCGTTCGTACTCCATAGTCGTTGCACCGTTCGTACTCCATCGTCGTTGCACCGTTCGTACTCTATCGTCGTTGCACCGTTCGTACTCCATCGATGTTGCACTGTTCGTATCGATCGTTGTTGCATCAATGTTGCAATGTTCGTACTCGATCGATGTTGCACTTGATGGATACGAACAACAGAAGAATGATGGATACGAACAGTAGAGGATTGATGGATACGAACAGTTGATTCCCAAGTTTGCATCGATCATATCTTGAGCATATGAACTCGGATTCACTTGAAATTTGAAACGTCGGCTTTTATAGCTTTGCTTGTCATGTCTTGTCAATTGCAGCTCAATCTGGACTTGGACAAAATTTACCGATATCCATAGTGAAACTATGACGACCCGTCATTTTTGGATATTTGAAATTGGAAATTTTAATTTATTTTAAATATTTGAAAGATAGTTTAACTTGAATTTCAAATATCATGATTTATTTGGCAATTAAATTATTAATTTTAATTATTGGAAATTGGGTAAAATGTTGAATCTAGAATTTTAAGCTTGTTAAAAATATTTTTAAGACTTAGAAAATTCATATTGATAATACTGAAGGTAATAGAACTTTTAAAATTGAATTTGAAAGTGATCTGTTCAGTTTTGAATTTATATCGTTTAAATCGATATTTAAAAATAGCCTTCCGAGGCACAGTCTCGGAATTCGACGAAACCAGTTCCATTGGATCCGTAATAGCATTATATTATCAGATTTCAAATTTCGTAGTGTTTGGAGTGATCGTGTGATCATACGGTAAGTAAACGCGCTGAAATTAAATCGAAAATTCAGTATAATAATAAGGTCCAAAAAGCTATTTTCTCCATATGATCGAATTAGGCCTCGAACCCTTTTCCATTACATTCGGAATGGGGGTATAACCTTATAAACGCCTAGCGGCACGCCTCGATTGGAGATCGAGATTGTGAGTTGCGAAAATCAGGACGGTTTAAATTTGAATTTAAATTTAAATAAATAATGTTATTATCGCATTTGGAATCTATAGCAAGCTTTGACACGTATAGGAATTCATTGCACGTGTTTGTTAATTTAACACCCGTTGCCTTTCTTTTGAAAAAAATATAAAATATATAATAAAAATATACGAACGAAGAAACAAAAATTTATCGGCTTTATTTCAAATCTAAAAATGGCCGACACTTCAAAATCTCGTCTTCCCTCTGTTCGATTCGAAGTCAAACGAGCTAAAAAAATGGCGGCCCTCCTTCTTTTGTTCAAATCTAATCGAGGCTGCTCGATTTCGAGAGGGACAAGCGCGACGATGATAGTTCTCGCGTGCAAAGTTACGGCGAGGCAAAGCCTGCTCGTGCGTAGGAAGAAGGGGGATCACGAGCTAAAGTGGGAAGTGCGGATGGATGCGGCAACAGCAGGCGGCGCGTGGTCTCTGGGGGATATCGATCGAGGGAGGAAGCACGATGGAGGGTGCTGCGATGTTTATCTCGAGCTCGACATTAGGGCTTTGGAGATTGGGAGGCTCAACGTTCATGCGCGCGATGGTCGAGGGGTTCTAGGGTTTTGGCAGTGTTCGCAGGAGGATGCCGATGTCGTGGATGAACTTGAGTTCGACAAGGTGGGATGGTCTGGGTGAGGTTCGTTCTTCCCTTGTTCCGATTTAATAAAATTTTATTTGTTGATGAAAGAAATATCTATACAGTGAAAAATATATATATACATACTTTTTATAACAGTTTGTTTAAAATTTAAAGCAGTAAGATATAAAATGATCTTGTTTTTATTTAGTAAATGTATATATATCCAAATGCATGCGCTAGTTTAGAACATCTCCAACAGTTCGGAGTGCGGAAATTGGATTTTCCGCACTCCGAAATGTTGGAGGCCTCAATTCTGCAACAAAAATTAGGCCAGGCGCCTGATGCCCAGGCGCATGTTCAACAGGCGCCTGGTGATCGCGCCTATATCAGGCGCTTTCCCCTTCTCCCCCTCATTTCTACCTCTTCTATCCTCTTCTCAGTTAATTTTTTATATCTACTTTGCGTTCAAATGCCACCCCGTCCGGTCAAAACCGGTAGACGCACCGTTCGATATGCGACCGATGCCAATATCTGACCTGCTCATGTCCCTCCTGATGCTACCGTGACTCCAGACGATCTTCGATCCTTACACGACTTGCCCCCTACTGTTTCGCATTGACTTACTGCAGCTATAGCGATGCCACAAGTATACGTTTATTTCTTTATTGCTTGATGAACAACCGTAACTGTATATGTATGATAATTGTTTGTTTATTTTAACACTAAAGAATCATATTTTTAGGTTCATCACGTAGCGATGCGAGGTAGTTGGTATAGGTGTATGTCTGAGTATTTTGATCAGTTACCGCAGCCAATTTTGGATAGGCTACATGCGTCACCTTTTGGTGAATTTCAAGATTTACCTAGATTTGCACATGTAGATCGTTGCCTGGTAGAGGCCCTCACCGAGAGATGGTGGCCTACCACTCACACATTTTATTTCCCTGATTTTGAGCTAGGACTGACTCCTCTAGATTTTTATATGCTCACCGGCATAGAGGTTGGTCGACCGGACCGTCTCCCTGTTCCATTTGATAGTTCCTTTGAGGAGTTCGAGTCATATTCAGCTTATTTACCAACTTTGGCCGATGAGGAGGTTAGAGGAGGAGCTGTTACTCTCCCTTGTTTGCAGCGTTATATAGTAGAGTACATGGCCGTTGAGGATATGCACACTCCGGTTATCCGTGCCTTCATATTATACATTTTTGGGTCTACATTTTTAATAACAATAAGGGTACTATTAGGCTTGGTTTTCTGGCTGGGTTAGTAGATGTGGATGGACTACATATATATGATTACGGTACCGCTATTATTGGTTATTTGTACGTAGCATTAGATACTTATGCGCTTCAGCAGTCTAGACAGATGTATGGATTTTGGTACATTATTCCATTTTGGTACTATGAGTATATTGCCAATATGCACCCCCGACTTATTGTAGAGGCGAATGCCACACCTTATATTTACTTTCCTAGATTGAGTCGTTGGGGTCCTCCTATGCATTTGTCCCGTGTTGCACAAGGGGTGCACAATGAGCTGATGGAGGCTAGACAACAGATGGATGAGGCGGTGTGGTAACATTATCGTTCGTCCATGGGATCAGTACTTACAGTTCCTAGAGCCCGGTCCTAATCATCCACTCACTTTTCAGTTTTCCATTTTGCGACGCAGGATTTGCTTTCAGGTTCCTACATGTCCATTCATATGGTATTTAGGGGATCAGTGTTGGCTACAGTTGTATGGTATAGTTCGCATTCCATCAGATCCGCTACCATGGGATGATATGTATGGTGATATCAGGGTTGGACCAGCTTATATTCTTGCGATGAGGGGTGCGGGATGGGTGGATGGTGAGCCTTTCATAGTTCTGTGAGACTTTGATTCATATTGGGCTCGAGTAACCCTATGTGCTTACGCGTTTCCTGATTATATTCGGGGTTTGAACTCCGATCATATTGGTTCGCGTACCTCTTCTGGTAGAGTTCCACTACCGCCTGCCGCCTTTGAGCCTACATCATCTCAGTACACGCAGCCTCCTACTTTCGACCCCCCCTCCTCATTCGTTTAGAGCGTATGATGTACATGGTCAGGTGGTGGAGTATCCCTTGTAGTATCCTACAGATGACGCTATTACGGGTATACCATCCGCCGGATTGTATCAGCCTCATCAGGTTTGTATGAGTTTTAAATTTTCTTTAAATTACTTGTCATTATATTCTCCACCTATGTATAATTTTTCTGGTGCGCATATCAGTATTCTCAGTACATGGATTATAATAGACGGATGATTGCTGCATTTGAGCATATGACGGTCGATTATACACAGATGATGTATCAGAGTTACCAGACTGCGGTCCAGCAGCAGCAGACTCAGTATGATACGCAGATACAGGGATTACAGACCCAGATTCAGCAGCTTCAGGAGCAGCTCCATGCCAGACCTGAGCCTCACGACTTTGACGACGTCAACGATGACATTGACGACGATAGTGGAGACGATGAGGAGATTGATAGCGGTTCCGATCACATAGACTGATGTGCTGCATTTAGATGTTTTTCTGATTGTAGCAATTAGTAATTTTGCCCCAAAAAGACTCACCACTTTGATCGGTCCCTTGAATAGGATCGACCGAGAGTGCACAGTAAATGTAGCAAAGATCGTAGTCTTCCGCAGCGCTCCAACTTGCATTAGTTACTTCTCCCCCAATCGGAATCGTAACGTCTTGTAAGTCGTTGTCTTCAAAACTGGACCTTGCAGCATCGACGTCGAAATCGGAGTACATTTTCAGTTGAGATTAGTGGCAGTAAAAAATTGTAATGGAGGAAGGATATTGGTTGTGAATGGAATAAGAGGGGAGAGTTATATTTGAACGGAAAAAATGGTCGTTGGAAGCCGACCGTTGGGGTTAAGTGGGCGCCTTAAACAGGCGCCTGGATGCCATAGGCGCGTGGATGCCAAGCGCCTGTTGAACAGGCGCCTGAAAATGAGGCGCCTGTTCAACAGGCGCCTGGATACCAGGCGCCTGTTTAACAGGCGCATCACCCAATCACATATCCCCGAGCCAAAGCCCCACCTTTCTGCACCATCGGGGATTCTCGTGCTATGTTGGACTGCTTTCTGGGTGCGGATTCGAGAATTTTAAATCTGTTGGAGTTGCTCTTAAAACAGAAAAAAAAATGGGAGTTTGAAATGTTTGAAAGATTATATAAAATTTTATTTTTGAATCTATATAAATTAATTTTTATAAGTGACGATTTCAAAGAAAAAGAAAAGAAAATATTTTGTTAAAAGAAGGAATTAGTTTAACTTAAATTTATCAAATGGAAATTTAATTGTTCGATTAGTTCAAATATTAATAAAACCTTATAATGTTTGTTACCAGGTTAAAAAAATCGTGAAAACAAGCTGGTTTGAATGGATTGCAAAATAAAAAGCAAAGGTGAGAATTTCTCACTCAATTGGATTATCCGGTTTAATTTAAATAGTTAAATTTAAATTATAGGTTGTTTGCTTGGATTGATAATTATTATCAGTTGGATTGATATGTTATATATAGTAGTGTGTGTGTGTCTATATATATATATATATATATATATATATTGGAGTGATTGATTTCTCGCATTATATAGCAGATGAGACCCTATGCGCCGCATAATAGCGGATGATATGATATGAACCCATATACCGCGATATTCCACCTCGAAGTGGAATTGGTATTTTATATTGTGCTAACATCTGTGGATGCAAGGAAACAGGTTGGAGAGATCCAACTGGATTCCTCAAATGTTTGAATTTATTTCATATGCTGTGATATGATTTATTGATAATCTGTGATTGATTATATTGGTAATTGAAATTAGTGGAGTCTATGGTTTAGCCGAATATATTCTGGTATTTTAAAATACCAGAAATATAAAAATTGGATTGTTGGAAGTAAAATAATTTTTAGAAAATTGTATAAATTAAAAGAAGGAATTTGGAAAAGGATAAAAGTTGATTTTTGAAATCCTATTGAATAAATTCAAGTATGGAGAAAAGATTTTTATAAATGAAAATAAAGGGATTTTGAGAACTTAAGTAGTATTGTTTAAAAGTTGAAGAATTTATTTAAAATTCGGATTTTAAATGGTTTGGGAGAAATAAAGAATTTATTTTAAAAATGGAATCAGTTTTGGGAAATCGATTTGAAAACTAATAAAATGTTTGAAACTATGTTTAAAAGGAAGATGAGACTATGGAATTTATAAACTGGTTTATAAAGAGAAATAATATATATATCAATGGATATTTGGAAATATAAATTCACGGTGGGAATTTATAATGGAATGGGTAATTTTTTTTAAAATAAATAGTGTTTTATTTTTAAAGATGTGAGAGAAAAACGTATTTCCCCGAAAAACCAAGTACGTTTTCAAAGCAGATTTGTAAGTATGAGTTTGAAGTTTCAAAGTTGTTTTAAAGGAATGTTTTTGAGAAAATTATTTATTTAAGTTGTATAGAATTTTAAAGTTAAATATTTATTAAATTAGTTATAGTACTAATTTATATCTTGCGAAGATATTATGTGTGTGCGATTGCATTGTGTGTGTGCCGGGAGGCCTTATGGTAGTTTCATTTTCCAAAAGCATGAACGGATTTCTTTTTCCTTTCTTTTGTACAAATAACTGTTTTAAGTTCTCACACTAGTCCCATGACTGACTCTGTGACGACCGCCCATGACCCCTGCACTAAACATAGAAATAGTGCGCTGAAAAGTGTGCCAGGCAGCCATGGATGATCGTCAGAGGTAATTAAAAACAGCAGAATCTATCGTATTACTCACAGCGCATGGATAAAATACAATAGAGAAAAAAAATATACATAGTGAAGCTACACAGAACAGAATCGCATCAAATAAGCCTCATAGTAGTTTGATACAAAAATCTGAATAGTCAATACATCCAGCCTCACTACATATCACTCAGAGAATATACAAGCAGCGGAACATCTAGTACACATAATAAGAAAATAATATGCAAGCCTCCAGCTCGTCTTCATCATCAGCATCGTTGGAAACTAAGAACAGCACCTGTCACCTGCTACCTAGTCTGCCCATCCCAAAATGGATGAACAACCCAAGGTAATAAGAGTCGAACATAAAACCTTGAGTCATACAACAGTCTTAGTGAGCGGTAAATTAACTAACAACATACCAAAAGAGCATAAAGGTAAAAGGAATAGGAACCCAACCCTCCCACTCCACCTCTTTCTACAGTGATAGCCTCCAGACATACTAAGCAGAAGTAAACATAGTAAAGCAAACATTTAAAGTAAAGCAATTATCACTCGAGTCAAGGTCGATGTTTTCCAAGTACAAACCCCCAAGGCCTAAACCAAGATCAGATAAGCACCCAGAAAATATTGCTCTTGAGACCGAATGACGATACAACCAAACATCCATGACTCTGGCTATCACTGTTATCATTGCTTCGATACCACCGTTAATTGAATGACCGGCACATTCTTTCAGCCGTCCGTCAAGGGCTAATGGTAACCCCGGTTCTAGACAGAACTCCGCACGTCGTCGCAGCCCGTGCCTAGGACTATCGAATCTGCCCAGAGTACTCGGCTACCAACTGTAGCCTTTTGGGACTATCGAATCTGCCCAGCATACTCTTGCTTTGAGTCTGCTAGAACCTTCAACAATGATGAAATCTCAGCCTTCTAGTCATCCTCCTCGATGACTATTCTCATACTAGCTCAAACCCCTCTCGAGCCAACCATTATCAACGAGCTCGAACCATCCCTCGAGTTATCAACATGCTTGGAATGATCCCGTCTGGATTATACCAAGGCTACATCACATCATAGCAAAGCCTCATCTTATCATCATCATCAAATCTATCCATATGAGCTTCATCATCCACCACATATGCCACGAGCAGCTTTTTCCAATTCAAGAGCCTTTCCCTTAGCTTTTGAATCATCTTCGACCATCTTGTCTAAATCCAACAACTAATCAACTAATTTATAACAATCAATCAAATCAATCATTAATCCAAGTAATCAATCATGCAAACAAGATCTAAAAGCAATTATAACTTAAAATGGGAATTTTGTAAATAAAGAGTCCAAATCTAACAAGCATGAAACATGAGTATTATCTCTACAACTTGATGAATGAACTTGCATAGAATAACATGTAGTAAAATAGATGTCAAATCATCATGAACAATGGATCTATACTTAAGTTTACGAAAATGCATGAAATCACTATTTTTAACACATAATCAAGCCACCAATCCAATATACTCCTTTGGGTCCGTGTGAGAGATAACCACCACTCACCAAATCACATAAACACTTCAAAAGCAACACACTTCAGATCTGGACAGCGAAGGATCTAACTTGATCTATCAAAATTCCGCTTCAAACGATGAAATCTTTCTTCGAAGAATGTAGATGTTCAACTTTAGCTCTTGGATCTTCGATCTTGTGTGGAAGGAAGTACTAAATTTAAGAAGAGATAAGAAGTGAAGAAGTGTAGTTCTCGAGCTCTCAAAATGACAGCACTTCGTCACTTCAAAAATCCGGATCCCAAAAAGTGAGGCAAGGACGTGTATTTATAGGCTGGAAATCCTTAGGTCGTCCGCCCCCTTAAGTCGTCCACGACCTAACTATCCCCGACCTACGACTTAACGACCCAAGCCTATGCGCATCCACGACCTAACGAGTTAGCAAATACTACGACTTAACTTCATAAGCCCTCACGCGACCTACGACCTAACACTCATAAGCGGCTTAGCGACTTAACGCTACACGACCTAACGATCTAACGCATAGCCGACCTAACGATCTAACAGGAGTACCGACCTAACACACACCTTCACGCGACCTAACAACTTAGCCTTTACGCGACCTAAATAGGTCGTCCCACGACCTAACTACACCCAGCATACTAACATAGGTCGTCTACGACCTAACTAAACACGGCATAGCGACCCAACGACCTAACACTTTACACAGGGTCTCAACGACCCATCCTTAACTCGTCCACGACCTAACTTCCTTAGGTCGTTAACTCACTCAACCCCTAGGTCGCTAAACCCCTTAAGTCGCTTCATTCCGTAGGTCGTTAACCTTCTTAGGTCGGTCAATTCCTTAAGTCGCCAACTGCTACCACTAACTTCCTTAGGTCGCTCGACCGACCAAAACTATAACACGACATAACCCCTTAGGTCGTCTAAACCCTTAAGTCGTCTACCCCTTAAGTCGTCTACTCCTTAGGTCGTCAACTTCTTTAGGTCGCTCACCTAAGCCACTAAGTCGCTCCATAACCCAACCTGCTACACGACCTAACTCTGGACGACTTAAACTCTGGTCGACTTAACAACACTAACGACCTAATGACAACAGTTCTACAATCTTTCGATTCGTAAAAATACCGGTCGTTACAGACTCGGAGTTTATTGTTCCCTTTTCAAAATTCTGGGTGCCCATAATTTTCCTCACGGGCAGCCTAGAGTCAGGTTATCAGCAGAATTCTGGATGGATTGTTGTGGAGCTCAGGAGACGAGTTGGATGGCGAGACGTACTTCCGTATTTGATTATTATTCCGCTGTGTATTCAATTATGAGGACAAGTTTATATAACTGTCCAGTTGTGTGCTATGAAACTGTTGTACTCTGAAGATGTAATGTATAAACAGATATAGTTCTTTTGTTTTAAAGATTAGTCATTTATCTACTATATATTGTTCCGTTGCGATTGTGAGATTCTGATATTGTTTCTATTTCTTCTTCTACCTCTTTCTTCTTCTTTAACCTTAACGATTTGGTTTTCCGGCATTCGATTGTTAGGCATTTAATACAGTGGACGTATTGATGTCGATTTTTGGGCGTCGAAAAATTGGGTCGTTACAGAAACAGTGTATAACCAATCTTTGGGACGAACTGTTCTTGATTTCCAGTCAACTTTTTGGTGTCACGGCCTTTCCAAAAGATGGGATAACAATAAGCGTGCCCTCATCTCACTTCAGGCTATAGTGAGACACCTGTGTCCATAGAAAATAGGGAATGTTGTTGGTACTGGTCCCTGTCAAACAAAATCTGGTTGCGCCCCTTGTCCAAATTCCCATGATTTGGACTTTTAATTATTGACCTTTTATCTACCCTAAATAGCATAAGCGTGCCCTCATCTTACTTCAGGCTATTGTGAGACACCTATGTCCATAGAAAATAGGAAATGCTGTTGGTACAGGTCCTACTTTTGCTTATTAACTTAGTATAAATTGTTTAAATAAGCCTCTATTGTTATCATTGTTATCTTTGCTTATTAATTTATTCTAAGTCTCAAAATAAGCCTTTTTCTATTCTGTTTCTAATTACAACCTATATTATAATATTGCTTATTAACTTAACCCATGGTCTAAGTATAAAAATAAGTCACTTTCTCTTTTTACTCTTCTTAATCATAATTATACATCATAATTAGGCTTAAATTCAGTCCAAGTCCAATTTATTACAGTCTTCACAGTTACATCTTATTATCTGTAATTTCAGTGTTCTTATTATTTAGTCCATATTTGCGTTTTAATCTATTCTATTCCATTCGCGTAAAAAGGAAAAATAGAAAGAAACTGACAATTACAGAAGAAAATCCCAAACGTAGAAAAGATGTAAATAAAACGTAAGTAACAGTAAATTATAAATACTGTAAATAAATGGAAAAGCTATAATTAACTACAAATAACTAAAAAGAATAGCTAAAAGGAAATAGACTGAAAAATAAATCTAAAACTGAAAATAAACTGGTAAAAAGGTTATTCCAAAATCGTAGAAAAACTAGAACTATCAGAAACCCTATTATTTTAAATTACTTAAAAATCTTATAACTACTAATCACTCACCTGTGGTCCTTAGCACTTCCCTTGGTCTTCCCGGATCCACATGAGGGTATTAAATACTTTAATTTAAAATGATCATCTCCTTGGAAAATTATTCCTTTTACGGTCCTGCCTGAGAAGGTGAACCCAAATGGAGAAAATCAAGAATGAGAAAAATGGCTAGGGCTAGGGTCTTATTTATAGTGGCACTTGTGGATCTCAGACCGTTGGATTTGGAGATTGAATTTTGTGCAACCACGTCATAGGCTGGATAGGAGCCGTCGGATGGAAGCACGAACGCACCGGATAAGAAGAAATAACCCAAAATGACGTGTTCGAAGCTTACAGGAACGAAGAATTAAATTCTTCGTTCATTCAACAAGGCGGGTCGACCTAGGTGTCGACTGCCCCCCTTGCTTGGTCGACATGTCGGTCGACCTAGGCAGTGGGTAAGTCGACCTAGGTGTCGATCTAGCCCTATATATATATATTCTTCTTTTCTAATTTCTTGTTTAATTCGTATCTTCTTCGTTCTAGCTCGGATTTTGACGTTCTATATATGGAAATTGACCAAAAAATTACCAAGGACATAATAGTGCAACTCCCGTGGCTCAATTCTGATAATTTCACAAAGTTATTTTATCATTTAATTAATTCGTTAATTAATTATTATAGCTTAATTTTCGAGTTGTTACATTCTCCCCTCCTTAAGGGATTTCGCCCCAAAATCTCTAAGGATAGAAGAATGAAATAAATGTTTTCATCCAAGTTCTACAACCAACTACTCAACCATCATCCATTACACCCATTGTCCTTAAGACTTTCTAATGCGATTTATGATACTTATGCAATTAGTGTAGTGTCAATGTCCCTAACTAATGCAAAAGATTGGGCGGTCCACTGATTCAGTCGACCCCCTTTTTTGCAATCATGTCCATGCCATGTATCCAAATGAATGCAAATTCCCTAATAAAAGCTGATAGTTCTATATGCATGAGACAATCATCATCCAAATGCAACAATCATGTGATAATCATCCATTTATAGCAACCATTGAAAATAAAATAAAACTGCAAATGCGCACACATCCATATGCATATGTTATAGTGTCCTAGTTAGGCCGATCCCTAAGAGATAATAGTGCCTAATGTAAGTATATGCGTCCATTAGCATCCACTAGCAAACACTTGCAACCACTAGCATCCATCATATATAACATGTTCTAATAACATGTTTACATTAAATCCTACCATCCATAGGTTAAATCCTAAGTGCTACCCTCCCAAAAGATAATAAAGGAAAGAATCTATTCAAAACTAAAGATGGAAATAGGAAATTCTAAAACTTACTATCGAAAAGATGAGGATAGGAAGTACGAATCTTCTTTCCAGCCTCCCATGTAGCGTTTGCCACGTCATCTCCCCACTGCACCTTTACTAACGGAACTTCTTTATTCCTAAGTCTCTTGGTGTCTCGTCCAATGATCTTCGTAGGAATATGACGAACCGATGCTTCCTTTTCTACTTCCACTTCCTCCAACTGACTAGGCTCCACAACTTCCGCCAAGTCATGTAAGCAATTTCTCAAGTGTGAAACATGGAAAACGTCATGCACTCCTATGAGCCTCTCTGGGAGCTTCACTCGATACGCCCTCTTCTTTACTCTCTCTACGATAGGGAATGGTCCTACAAATCTGGGGGCTAACTTCCCACTCGATCCAAACCTTACCACCTTCCTTAGAGGGGATACCTTAATAAAAACTAAGTCTCCAACCTCAAACTAAATGTCTCTCCTCCGCTTGTCCGCATAAGATTTTTGCCTATCTTGGGCTATCTTTATCCTCCTTCGAATCAAATCCACCTTCTCTGAGGTTTCCCTAACCATGTCAGGACCAAGTAGCAACTTCTCCGTAGACTCTACCCAATATGAAGGTGATTTGAAAGGTCTCCCATATAGAGCTTCAAATGGTGCCATCCTAATGCTAGCTTGGAAACTGTTATTATATGCGAACTCCACCAAAGGAAGATGCTCCACCCAAGTTCCTCCAAAGTCTAGAATGCACATCATTAACAAATCCACAAGCACCCAATTAACTCTCTCTGTTTCTCCATCCGTCTGAGGGTGATAGGCCGTACTCAATCTAAGCTGCATCCCTAAAGCCTCTTGCAAGCTTCTCCAAAACTCGCTAGTAAAAATAAGGTCTCTATCACTCACTATGCTAGAGGGAACTCTATGAAGTCGGACTACCTCGTGAACATATAAGGATGCCAAATAAGATGTCGTCATCTTACTCTTAAACGGAATGAAGTGGGCGCTCTTCGTCATACGATCTACAATCACCCAAATGCTAGTATTCCCCTTCCTAGATCGGGGTAAACCATCTATGATGTCCATTGAAACACTGTCCCACTTCCATTCGGGTATATCCAATGGCTGAAGTAGTCCACCGGGCTTCTACTGCTCTGCCTTAACCCTTTGGCACATAAGACACTTAGTTACAAACTCCGCTACATCCTTCTTCATGCCACTCCAAAAAAACATCCTCTTCATGTCCCTATACATCTTATCACCACCCAGATGAATAGTCATACGAGAATGGTGTGCTTCCTCTAGAACCGCCCTCAACAAATCACTAATGCGAGGAACACAAAGCCTTCCATCTCTCCCAAGCCACCCTTTACCATCAATGGAATAACGTTGGAGATGTCTAGAGACCTCTCCTCTGCTAATCCTATCTATAATATCCATAAGCTCTGAATCCTCTCGCTGCCTCGAGCCAATCTGATCTATAAGGGTAGGCCTCACCTCAAGCGCTGTCAATAATCCAGGGGTAATGTCCGTAGAGGGTTTAAAATCAAAAGTGAAATAAACTCTAGGCTCCACCACTCTACAAACAAAGTAATAGGGTTGCTTTCTTTCTACTCAACGCATCTGCAACCACATTTCCCTTGCCAGAGGTATAAGCTATCTCAAAGTCGTACGATGCCAAAAACTCCATCCATCACTGTTGCCTCAAGTTCAAATCCTTCTGTGAGAATAGGTACTTCAATGACTTATGGTCGGTGAAAAGCTCGAACCTCTCTCCAAGCAAGTAATGCCTCCAAGACTTGAGCGCAAAAACTATAGCAGCCAACTCCAAATCATGGGTAAGGTAGTTTTTCTCATGCGTCCTCAACTGCCTACTTCCATAATATACTACCCTCCATTCTTGCATCAACACCGCTCCTAGACCCATCCCACATGCATCAGTGTATACTGTAAAAGGCTTAGCTCCATCGGGTAAAACTAACATCAGTGCACTAGTAAGAGCTCTCTTAAGCTTCGTGAAGGAATCCTCACAATCCACATCCCACACGAATGTTTTGTTCTTCTTAGTGAGGCGAGTAAGTGGTGCTGAAATCTTGGCAAAATCTCTGATGAACTTCCTATGATAGCCAGCCAATCCTAGGAAGCTTCTAACTTCGGTAACGTTCTTGGGGGTCTTCCAATCTTGCACTGCCATCACCTTAGCGGGGTCAACAGCCAAACCCTCTCTCGAGAATACATGCCCCAAGAAACGTACCTCCTCTCGCCAAAAGTGACACTTCGAAAACTTTGCCCTCGATTGATGATTATGAAGTGTGCGAAGAACCTCCTCTAAATGAACAGCACGCTCCTCCATACTCTTGGAAAACACAAAAATGCCATCCACGAATACCATCACGAACTTATTTAGGACATCTCTAAAAACACGGCTCATCAAATCTACAAAATAGGCTGGAGCATTGGTTAGCCCAAAAGGCATGACTAACTACTCAAAGAATCCGTGGGGTGTCCTAAATGCGGTCTTATCAATGATATCATCAGCGACCCTAAGCTGATGAAATCTAGTGGCTAAATCAAGCTGAGAGAATACCGAAGAGCCAACCAACTGGTCAAAAAATCATCTATCCTAGAAAGTGGATAACGGTTCTTCTTTGTGAGCTTATTTAATTCTCTATAGTCTATGCAAAGTCGAAGGGAACCATTCGCCTTAACAGCAAAGATGACTGGCGCTCCCCACTCTGATATGCTCCTTCTTGTGAAACCTTTCTCCAAAAGCTCACAAACTTGCTTGCTCAATTCCTTCCTCTCCCTAGGTGCCATGCGCCTCACGGGTAATGCTACTGGCTTAGCATTATCAGTCAAAAAAATCTTGAAGTCAATCTCTCTTAGAGGATAGTCCCCTAACCTCCTCAAAGACGTCCGGAAAATCTCTAACGACAGGAACTGAATCTATCTCTTCTAATGATGAATCGAGGGAATAAAGGAAGCTCAACATAACTGACCCTTGCAGGTCGCAAGAAACCTCGAGAGTCCTACCGCTGCATGTCTCTAGTCTAACGACTCTCCTTCGCAGTCTAATATAACTCCATATGTGGGTAGCCAATCCATCCCCAAAATCATCCCATACCCTGAGAATCCCAATACATGGGCGTCACAATCAAATTCTATGCCTAGGATAAATAATTTCAAACCCCTACAAACCACAGACAAGTGCGGCGATCCTCCTATGAGGTTTGAAACAACAATGGGGTCTAATACTAAAGAGATCTCTAACTGCAAACAATCTACCAAAGAACTAGAGATCAAAGAGTGTGACGCTCCAGAATCGAAAAGAGTCCGAATGGGAAAATCAGAAATAGAAATCAAACCTTCCACGATGACTTTCCTACCTCTCTCTAGAATGCTGCTGGACGGTGCTGCGTCTAATGCCTGAATCGGCGCTGCCGGTGCACTCACTCCCTGCCCCGTCTTCTGGGGACAATTCCTACTCATGTGACCGGGTTGCCCACAATATAGCACTTTCCCTTCATCTTCTCCTTGCTGCAGTCCTTGGAGATATGTCCAACAATCCCACAACTATGGCACTTCACACCTTTCTTGATTTGCTTCTGAAGGCCTTCTCCTTTCTTCTTCTCTTTATTGTTCTTCCACCATTTCTTCTTAGGACCTTCTGACTTAACAACTTCTTTAGACTCCCCCTCCTTAGCTGCATCAGACATAAGTGCCATCTCCATCAGTGACTCGTAGGTAGCTCCCATCGGTACATGAGTCAACAACAACCCTTGAAGGGGCTGATTTAATCCCTTCGCGAACTTCATAGCCTTCTTGTGCGGTGTATTCACCAACTCCATTCCAAACCGCGACAACTCATTAAATTGGTTGATATACTCCTTCACAGACAAACTTCCTTGCTTCAAGCTAATAAACCGCTCCAATTGGACACTTTCTTCTGCTTGAGATGAAAACTTCCTATCAAATCGCTCCCGGAACCCATTCCAATTAACGTCTCTTCCTTCCAACTCAATAACCTCCTACTAATAAGAAGCCTCTTCTTTCAGCTGCTAAGATGCTAGCTGAACCCGCTGCTGATCCTCCAATCCCAATAGCCCGAATATCCTTTCTGTGTTCCTTAACCAAGCTCGCACCTCCACAAATGTCTCCATACCAGAAAAAGTCTTTCCTCCCAAATTCGCAAAATCCTTACAAAGCTTATAGAAATTGACTACTCCAGGTGGGTTGATGGGATTCCCACCCACTGGTGCTGGATTAGGCGCTTGCCCATGCACCTCTAGAGTCGTGGATTGTAGATACCTATGAAACCATCTTGGGACTGGAATACCCTTGGGAAGATTAAGGGCATCCGCTATTCTACGCAAAGAAAAGAGAATTTAGGAAAGAGTCGAAGGGAGATTGAACTTGACTTTTGAGGGGATTTTTATAAAAACTCTTTTATACTTGAAAACTATTAGAACAAGTTATTTTGAAAAATACTTTACTTTTAAAACAAATTTTAGGAATCATGTAACCTTAGGCTTTGATACCAAATGAAACACCCCCACACCTCTTAGTACACCTAGAAGGACACACTACAATATGTGGTGCGTTGTAGGTATAGCTAAAACTTACAGAGACTAAGATTCATAAGACAAAATAGATAAAAACAGTGGAAACAATTAAAATAGTAATTTACCAAAAATCGAACTTTATAAAATAGAGTTATAAAACCAAATACATAAGATGTCTCAAAATGCCAATACATGTCTTATGAAAATCAAAACTTCAGTCTCATAAAAATCATAGTACAAAACTGTCCCTCAAAAAGTACCGGTACATCAAATAAGCTCAAAACTGAAAATGAAGAAAAGGAATACATGAGAAAATCTTTGCCACTGAAGTCTCCAAGTGTGCGTAATCTACCGTCCTTGCCCTTGCTGGCTTATGGGGGAAAAGGGGGAAATAGAGGAGTGGGTCAGACTAAAAGTCTGGTGAATTATAGTAATTACTAGTATTCTTAAGCAAAGTAAAGGTAATAGACTTTGCAACAGTTCTAATATAAAAGAAATAAAGAAATAGGAGGAAAGGTAAAGCTAGAAATAAATACGATTTAACTATTAGATTAATTCGATTGGATAAGTTTGATTGTTTGCACTTGTCTTAGATAACTTCTTTGATTAGGCTGAATTCCCAATCCTACTTTAATTAGGTTGAGGTCCTAATTCTACCCTTTGATCGTCCTTCTACTAATGTGTCTATTATGAGCTACACACCAGTGCCTACGAAAGGCACCTACTAAGCTCTTGGAACTCAATAGCGAATTATATCCCCTGTACCGAGGCCGCACGCTCGACCACCGTTGGGTTCACACTATCTGTTGCTCCATCTTTTGACCTTTTATTTACCCTAGACAGCATAAGCGTGCCCTCATCTCACTTTAGGCTATAGTAAGACACCTGTGCCCATAGAAAATAGGGAATGTTGTTGGTACTGGTTCCTGTCAAACAAAATCTAGTTGCACCCCTTGTCCAAATCCCCATGATTTGGACTTTTAATTATTGACCTTTTATCTACCCTAAACAACATAAGCGTGCCCTCATCTCACTTCAGGCTATTGTGAGACACCTGTGTTCATAGAAAATAGGGAATGTTGTTGGTACATGTCCTACTTTTTCTTATTAACTTAGTATAAATTGTTTAAATAAGCCTTTACTGTTATCCTTGCTATCTTTGCTTATTAATTTATTCTAAGTCTCAAAATAAGCCTTTTTCTGTTTTGTTTCTAATTATAACTTATGTTATAATATTGCTTATTAACTTAACCTAAGGTCTAAGTATAAAAATGAGCCACTTTCTCTTTTTACTTTTCTCAATCATAATTATACATCATAATTAGGCTTAAATTCAGTCCAAGTCCAATTTATTACAGTCTTCACATTTTACATCTTATTTTCTATAATTTCAGTGTTCTTATTATTTAGTCCATATTCGCATTTTAATCTATTCTATTCCATTCGTGTAAAAAGGAAACATAGAAAGAAACTGACAATTACAGAAGAAATCCCAAACGTAGAAAAGATGTAAATAAAACGTAAGTAACAGTAAATTATAAATACTGTAAATAACTGTAAATAAATGAAAAAACTATAATTAACAGTAATTAACTACAAATAACTAAAAAGAATAGCTAAAAGGAAATAGACTGAAAAATAAATCTAAAACTGAAAATAAACTGGTAAAAAGGTTATTCCAAAATCGTAGAAAAACTACAACTATTGGAAACCCTATTATTTTAAATTTCTTAAAAATCTAAAATAATTACTAATCACTCACCTGTGGTCCTCAACTCTTCCCTTGGTCTTCCTAGATCCACTTGAGGGTATTAAATATTTTAATTTAAAATGATCTTCTCCTTGGAAAATTATTCCTTTTAGGGTCCTGCCTGAGAAGGTGAACCCAAATGGAGAAAATCTAGAATGAGAAAAATGGCTAGGCCTAGGGTCTTATTTATAGTGGTGCTTATGGATCTTAGACTGTTGGATTTAGAGATTGAATTTGGTGCAACCACGTCATAGGCTGGATAGGAGTCGTCGGATGTAAGCACGGACGCACCAGATGAGAGGAAATAACCCAAAATGATGTGATCGAAGCTTACAGGAACGAAGAATTAAATTATTCATTCATTCAACAAGGCGGGTCGACTTAGGTGTCGACTGCCCCTCCACCTAGGTCGACATGCCAGTTGACCTAGGCAGTGGGTAGGTCGACCTAGGTGTCGACCTAGCCCTATATTTTTTTTTCTTCTTCTATTCTAATTTCTTGTTTAATTCGTATCTTCTTCGTTCTAGCTCGGATTCTGACGTTCTATAAATGAAAATTGACCAGAAAATTACCACGGACACAATGGTGCAACTCTCGTGGCTCAATTCTGATAATTTCACAAAGTTATTTTATAATTTAATTAATTCGTTAATTAATTATTATAGCTTAATTTTCGGGTTGTTACAACTCATATATAGAGTAGATAATTGCAAAAATTATTTGATTACGAGTTAGTGCAGATATTTTCTAAATAATTAACTCCCTTTATTCAATTGGTTGATTGTTTGGTGACAAGAATACTGTTGCTTTGAAACATAACATTGATCTAGACTTTTGGGAGGCGATTTCTTCTTGATAGCTCACAGAGACTGCCATATTGTACCATTCTTTTAATATCCTCAACTTACTGTTAAGTGTAGAAAATAAGTTATGTATTTAATATAAAGATAACAAGCTATATAATTCCTGGTTTTGCTCTGCTATACAGCTTGCGACTTGACTCCCTTTTGAAGGAGGATACTTTTAACGATGTATTTACTTTTTGAATGTACTAAAACTTGTTTGAGCTTCATTAAAAATTTGGAAACCTATGAGGCAAGACGATTCCTTGCTTGAAATATGCGACTCAAAGTGAATTTTAAAGTGAATGTTGGTATATATATAAAGGAACATTTTAGTACTAATGTTTTCAGATAATAATGTGACAGCCATACCGTGCATGTAATCACATAATCAATAGAAGTATTTACTATTCAAATTACATGATTTCAGATAATGTGTAAAAGCGGTTTTTGTGGTAATCTGTATTTTTGCTTGCACAAAACAGTCATTAAATTTTTAATATAGAAGAAATTGGTTATATTGACAGGAATCGGTCAGATATTCCACTTGCCAATTCTTAATAATTTCAATACACCATTTGACAATTATTTGCAACTTTAGGTCCATGTTACAACTTATAAAATTCTCTTCAAAAATTTTTATATATGTAATTTTTATATAACATAGTTCACTTAGTTTAATTTTATATAAATTAGTTAATTTTTATAAATTTATTTAAGTTTTATAAAACGTGTATATTTTTTTATAAAACTTGGTTAAGTTAGTTAATCTTTTAATAACTTAGTTAAATTTTAACAAAATTAAAAAAATTATAAACTTTAGTCAACTTAGTTAAATCTATATACAACTTAATTATCTTTAATAAACTTAGTTATTTCATATAAAACTAGTTAACTTAGATAGAAACTTGTAAAACATGACTATTTTTTATAATATGTTTAATTTTTATAAATGTGTTTAATTTCAATAAAACTTGCTTAATGTAATTATTTGTATAAAAGTGACTAATGTATTTAGATCATGTCGCAAATATGCAATTTACTTGCATTTAAACATGCAAATATTTTCAATGGCAACCATTACGAATTTGAACTTGATAGTCTAATTTCATTTGTTAATACCTCTATATCATTTCATTTCAGTAGAAGGGCCTAAAATTAGATAGCCAACAAATCAAATTTGAGAATTATGGGTTCATTCATTGACAAAAAGGGAAGGGATACATAAATTATCCAGAGCATGACATAAGATGTGAAATTTAATGCATTAGTTGCCGTGCAACAAAATAATATTCAAAATGCCAACATATGACATTTGATACAAAACTATAAACAAAAAACTTATAACGGGTTATTAACCACATTCAATGTCGAATCATTTTAGAGCAGTAGCTAATCCTATCATGGATCAATATTGGGTACACGATTACAAACAAGTGAGCACTATGGGATTACGTGAGGTTCATCATCTAATAGTAATCCAATACAATGTATATGGTGAACTGTTACATTATATATGGTGAACTGTTACAAATGACATGGTTGATGATTTTACTTCTATATGCATACCATGAGTTCATCATAGTAAAACATATATTGAGTTTAGTTTATACTCTACAGCTTTTATTTTGCAGATAAGTAGATATACTCTTTGAAAACTCATATAAAGTTTAACTGAGTTCAGTATTTAAGAGGTGGTTTTTTCAAATCTTTCATATGAACACATTGAGTTTACATAAACAAGTTTAAAGTAATTTTGTAACGACCCGTAAATTTCAACTGTTTTAATAACGTAATTAGTTGAAATTTTGTGAAATTTTAAACGATAAAATTTTGAAATATAAATTTGATATTTGAAATACGTTTAGTTAAACATAGCAACCGATAAATTTTCGTCCGAAAATATGAAAGTTTATTTCGCGCGTAAATTCACTTCAATTTAATCAGTTAAAAGGCGATGAAAATAAAATGTTTTCGAAACCTAAATATTTTTACATAGAAAAATTCTAAACCATCTTCTGAGCAAGATTTCAGTTTGTCGTTTTTCCAAATTCGGACATCTTTGGCTCCGTCGATCTTATTTTTCAGCGTTTTTCTTGCATTTTCAGCCATAGAAAAATTCAAAATTTTATAATTCAATCGTATCGTTGATATCTGTGTACCAGTCTGTTCATCTCGTCGTACCAATCTCTGCAGTACATTTAATCTTATATTTCAGCCGTCGGTACGTGGTGAAATCTGCGTAGCGAATAGCTGTACCGGTAACTGTTATCCCAACTTTTGGCAAAGCCGAGATACCTAAAGATTAACTGAAAATCAATGATTATTAGTCATGAACATCGATTGTGCATCGCGGGTTCACCATGGATATCGATGAATTTTGTCCGAGTCCGGATCGGGCTACAATTGGCAAGACACGTCAAGCAGAGCCGTGAAAGTCAACGTTCCAAATATCAAGTCAATCCGAGGTCGCACGCTCAAGATATCATCGGAGCAAGTGGAGAACATAACCTCGAGTTCGCACCCATATGAGTCGAATCCATCATGTTCGACTCCATCTACTTCGTATCCATCCAAAGCCTCCCTTAGTTCGAATCCATCAGAGTATTCCCGCCTTCGAATCCACAAGATAGCCTCACGTTCGAAACCATAAACCCAACTTTGGTTCGAATCCATCAAGTAAAAGGTTGTTCGAATCCGGGAGCTATGCATAGCTTCGAATCGATCAACATCACTCGAAACCATCGATTCGAGGACTTGCACACGAGATCGATTCGAACTACTTGTCCCTCGATCGATACGAAGGAACGTACATTTGATCGAATCGAAGGAATATACCCTTAGATCCTTCTCTTCGAATCCACCACGTCCACATAGCTAAAACCCCAGCCACAACTCAGTAAAGCTAGGAGAAAAAGGAGGATCGACTCGAAGAAAGCGCTCCACGTCATCCCAGAAGCGCGCACTGGATCGATTCGAACCAATCGATTCGAACTAGATCGATTCGAACCAGGCTAGTCAACCAGAAATGCAACCTTGAATCGATCATAACTTGAGATCTACACATCCAAATGCTATGAAATTTTCACAGAAGCTTGAGCACATGTTGAAGAATGTTCATGCCAAATTTCAGCTTGATTGGACAATTTCTTGATCGATTCGAACCTAGGGTCGAATCGATCCCGGTGTGGGCCAGGATTTCCATAAAGCGGGCATATGGGCCCCCTGACGTACCAGAACTGGTCTCCCCTCATTTTAGGCGAAATATCAGCCTCCTACACCTATAAATAGAGCCCCTGGTCATTCAGAAAAGGGGGCGGATAAAATTGGAGAGCTAAAGAGCGCCCAGATTCTGCCAGAGTTACTCCAGATCACTATTGCTGCCTTAGATTCAGACTTAGTTCAGCAAATCAGTTGTAATATAACATACGAAATTGTAATCTCCAAGCATCGAGTAATAAAATCATAAAAACCTTGAAGTGGACGTAGGCCGGAGATAGCCGAACCACTATAAATTGTGCGTCACTGTTCATTATTTCTTAATTGTTGCTTGTTACTTGCATAGATCTGTGATTTGTGTGTGGGTACTGTTGATTCGTATTCATACGCTGGTGCTTTCACTACGCTTGGGGTTTGTGACCATTTTTGGTGCAAACACTTTGGTGCTTTCACTGAGAACTGAACTCGCACCCGCTACACCAGATTCAAAGTTTAGATTTAAGATTTTAAGGATTTAGATTTGACTCTACAATGACTCGACAAACTAGACAAAGAACTGAGAGGAGCCAACAGGCAGGAAGTCAAGAGGCATCCTCTGGCGCTGGAGAAGGACAAGCTTCGATCTACATTACTAGAGATGAGATGGAGGCTATGAACAACCTAATGCAGGAAAGAATGATGAAAAGCCAACAAGAGATGCTGCAGAATTTCTTCGAACAGATGAGAGCTGCAGGGACACAGAACCTTGGACCAGCTACAACGGCTGTGAATGTGGAACAAGGAGCTAGGGCTATGGAACCCAACGGAGGACAGAATGCAGAACCAGAAGGCAATCAACAAGGGCTTGGGGGCAGGCCCGCAGGATCCAACGCAGAAGTACCTTTGGAAGGAGCTCAACCGGCTAGGGCCAACACTAATGCTAACGAGCCGCCCGAAGAGTACGTACCAGAATTCCCTACAAGACTCGGAGGGCAAGACAGAGACATGACAAGGGGGCAACCCCTAGATGGAGATGAAAGAATGATCGGCCTAGTGAGACGACTCATGAGAGGAGGGTTTTCAGGAGGAGGATTGGAAGAAGTTAGTCGGAGTCCGTTCGCTCCGAATATCAGGAATGCAAGGAACCCTCCAAAGTTCAAACTACCAACGCTGAATCCTTATGATGGAAAGTCAGACCCGACCATGCATATCACCAGATATATCAGACACATGGAAGTGCTGGGAGCATCCGAGGAAGTGATGGCACGATGTTTCCCCTTATTCTTATCAGATTTGGCTGCGCTTTGGTTTAGGCAGCTAGAAACCGGATCAATCAGGACATGGGGCGAGCTTGTGGATTGTTTCATGAAGCAGTTTAGGGTTCACATAACGCGACCCAAGAGCGTGATGACTTTGGCATCAATAAAACAAAGGACCGGAGAGTCCATAAAAGATTTTTTGTTACGATTTAATGCGACGGTGACTTCTGTAGATCGCCCGGACCCATCGATGATTTTAATGGCGGCAGTTGCAGGAGTTGGAGAAGGCACCGAATTCAAAGACTCTTTGACTAAAGATCCACCGCAAGATCTTGGAGAGTTTTTCCATGAAGCTGAAAAATTCATTCGATTAGAGGAATCACGAGCCGAGAGGCAGGAAATAAATGTTGCACAAGGCGAAGGAACCGCCAGGGAACAGTCCAGGGCAGACAAAGGAAAGAGAAAGCAGGATGACGCACCTGATGGTCCTGACAAACGGAAGAAATTCCGAGAGCCTAGATTCAGGCAGTACACAGACTTGGTGGCAGGACTTGAACGAATTTACACCAAAACTCGGGGGCAACTCCCCTATCGAAAACCACCCAGGAGAGATCCCACGGAGCGGGAACGTAGGACCGGAAAATACTGCCTATTCCATGAGCTGGATGGGCACACTACCGATGAATGCCGCCACCTGAAGGATGAGGTGGAAGAACATGCCAGGAGTGGTAGATTGCCGCAGTATGTCAGAGAACGTACGACGGCGGTTAGACCCGAACAACTACCGCCTCAACCAAACAGGAATGATCCTGGATCGGGATCACGACTCGTCATTAACTGATTATGATGGCAAGGGCCAAGTTCAAGATTTGGACTCTGGTCGATTAGTTTTCTTAGATTTGATTTCCAAAATAAAACGGCTATCCCACTTACTCATGTACGGGAACCAGAGAGATCCCTAGGCATGCTCTGAGATGGAAATAGACCGCTCCGCCCGGAGAGGCATTATCTTGTTTTTCCTGGTGTTTGAGATTGAACATCTAGGATTTGAATTTAATAAAGAAACACTTATTAAAATAAACCTTTGACCGGAGAGTTAAAGGATAAACATTAAATATCAATATAAACATGATCGCTTTATGATCCTACCCGGAGAGGCAGGGTCCGGAGTGCAAGAAGTGAGTTGCTTCGCCGGAGAGCGACAGGATCAACTCACTTAAGCATCGTTTCCTATTCACCGGAGAGTGATTGGATCAGGATTCGATAAGAGCCCGGAGAGGCTATGATCGGCCCACGATTTAGGCCATGACATCGCTTAATGTTCAGATACACTGAACCGGAATGCAGGAGGTGAGTCGCTTCGCCGGAGAGCGACAGGATTGACTCACTTAACGTTGTTTCCCCTTCACCGGAGAGTGACAGGATGGGATCCAGCATGAGCCCGGAGAGGCTGTGATCGACCGACGATTCAGGTCATGACATCGCTTAATGTTCAGATACACTGAAACGGAGTGCAGGAGGTGAGTCGCTTCGCCGGAGAGCGACAGGATTGACTCACTTAACGTTGTTTCCCCTTCACCGGAGAGTGACAGGATAGGATCCAGCATGAGCCCGGAGAGGCTATAATCGGTCGAGAACGACCAAGACATCGTTATACGCCCTAGTTGGGGCCAGAGTGCAAGGGATAGAAAGCAACGCCGGAGTGCAATAGGATCTTTCTATTCAATCGCTAAATCTATAATGGGTTTGACAATGGTCCGGAGTGACCATCAATAGTACGGAGAGACCGTGGAATTTCATTCTTAACTTCCACTTGAAGAAATTGATAACAATTCGGCTTCGAACAGCCATGAACTTGATTGAAAATGCTATAAGCTACGAGTAAAACACGAACTCACTGCATTTAACTTGAGACTGATCAAAACACACCTTTTAACAAAAGGCGTATTTTGGGGGGCAAAATGTTATCCCAACTTTTGGCAAAGCCGAGATACCTAAAGATTAACTGAAAATCAATGATTATTAGTCATGAACATCGATTGTGCATCGCGGGTTCACCATGGATATCGATGAATTTTGTCCGAGTCCGGATCGGGCTACAATTGGCAAGACACGTCAAGCAGAGCCGTGAAAGTCAACGTTCCAAATATCAAGTCAATCCGAGGTCGCACGCTCAAGATATCATCGGAGCAAGTGGAGAACATAACCTCGAGTTCGCACCCATATGAGTCGAATCCATCATGTTCGACTCCATCTACTTCGTATCCATCCAAAGCCTCCCTTAGTTCGAATCCATCAGAGTATTCCCGCCTTCGAATCCACAAGATAGCCTCACGTTCGAAACCATAAACCCAACTTTGGTTCGAATCCATCAAGTAAAAGGTTGTTCGAATCCGGGAGCTATGCATAGCTTCGAATCGATCAATATCACTCGAAACCATCGATTCGAGGACTTGCACACGAGATCGATTCGAACTACTTGTCCCTCGATCGATACGAAGGAACGTACATTTGATCGAATCGAAGGAATATACCCTTAGATCCTTCTCTTCGAATCCACCACGTCCACATAGCTAAAACCCCGGCCACGACTCAGTAAAGCTAGGAGAAAAAGGAGGATCGACTCGAAGAAAGCGCTCCACGTCATCCCAGAAGCGCGCGCTGGATCGATTCGAACGAATCGATTCGAACTAGATCGATTCGAACCAGGCTAGTCAACCAGAAATGCAACCTTGAATCGATCATAACTTGAGATCTACACATCCAAATGCTATGAAATTTTCACAGAAGCTTGAGCACATGTTGAAGAATGTTCATGCCAAATTTCAGCTTGATTGGACAATTTCTTGATCGATTCGAACCTAGGGTCGAATCGATCCCGGTGTGGGCCAGGATTTCCATAAAGCGGGCATATGGGCCCCCTGACGTACCAGAACTGGTCTCCCCTCATTTTAGGCGAAATATCAGCCTCCTACACCTATAAATAGAGCCCCTGGTCATTCAGAAAAGGGGGCGGATAAAATTGGAGAGCTAAAGAGCGCCCAGATTCTGCCAGAGTTACTCCAGATCACTATTGCTGCCTTAGATTCAGACTTAGTTCAGCAAATCAGTTGTAATATAACATACGAAATTGTAATCTCCAAGCATCGAGTAATAAAATCGTAAAAACCTTGAAGTGGACGTAGGCTGGAGATAGCCGAACCACTATAAATTGTGCGTCACTGTTCATTATTTCTTAATTGTTGCTTGTTACTTGCATAGATCTGTGATTTGTGTGTGGGTACTGTTGATTCGTATTCATACGCTGGTGCTTTCACTACGCTTGGGGTTTGTGACCATTTTTGGTGCAAACAGTAACCAATTTGAGTCTCTATAATATTATGTGCGTATTCATCCATCAAACGTTTGGAAATGAATGGCCACTTGTTTTATATTCCCAGAAATTTATTATCTGACCTTTAATATTCTTACTTTTTCCATTTTATTTATTTTGTGTCGTTTCCAAACTGTTGATCTATTTTCAAAATCATAAAGTAAAATAAAGTTGGTTTCTCTCTGAAACTTGCCTTCACCAAGCAAACCCAATTCCCCTTCAAATCTCAAACCCTCTCATCCGAAACTCCACCAACCTGAGTCGACACCCACTGCCGCCTGAATCTTGCATCGTTCCACCCACACTTCGGCCAGCAACAACCCAGTCCGCCTCATCGACAAATCGCCACCCTGACAAACTGTAACCACCGACCAACCTTCCGCTCCCCGACCCGAAACCCGCCTCGCCACAACTCCAGTCATCTCCACTTCCACCAACCACCGTCCACTCCACCTCCACGCACCACATGGCCTCTCCGCCCGCTACCTGACTCCGGCCTCTCTCTCCTCCTCCGTGCCGAGCACACACCTTCGTTCTCTTCCTCAGCCTTGTCCCATGGCCGAAGCCCGAACCCACCATGCCTGACTGCCCTCACCTCGGCTAACACCTCATGGCCGCTTCCCTTCCCTCTTCGGTTTTCCGATGCCGAGCATCTCTTGTGCAGCAGCAGCACGCCAAGACCAACCCTCCGCCTAAGAAACCAGCGAGCCACCCTCTGACCCATTCCTCTTCGGCAACCACCCAGGCTCACACTTACTTTTGTAAGTTCTGGTTTCATAATCTCATACTTTCCTTTGTTTGAAATTTTTTTTAGTGTTAGTAATGAAGTAGGGAGTAGATTGCTTGGGCAAAGAATGTATACACAATGCATATTAAAGGTCTGCATACGATTATAGTTATATGTACTTTTAAGTATATAATTGAGTTTATACATATTTTGATTTTAAAGAAGATGAGTTTTAAGTTATGTATATATAGGTTATATATATCCATTTATATATAGTTTGCCCAAGTTCGAATATATATAAAGTTATTTGTTTATATATATTAAGCTTTTGTATGTTTAAAAAAAAATTATGCAGAAATTTTGTACTTATTAAGTTTCTAATTTTAGTATTCTGATACCCTGTTAATTTAAGTGAATAGTATTACTTGGCCCAGTACGTATTTTGTGCTTTACAGTTTAGAAATCAATAGTCTTTGAGTAGAATAATTAACTGGAACAACAATATAGGTGAGTGAGAAGAGAACGAAAACCACATATATATCTAAGCATTCGAGTTTATGCATTGGTCGGTAAGTATATGTTATTTATAACAGATTTGAAAGTAATTAAACATGTCTAAGCGGTATATGTCATAATGATTATAGTGTTATTAAAAGATAAGTATTACGTGCGAAGGTTTTAATTGTATATAGTATCTATATATAATATAAGGTTTATAAGTTATAAAAGCTTATGCAGTGTATATTTTATAAGATATATAAAGTTTAAAGGTTTATATATATGGTAGTTTATATGTTGAAATGAACATACATTATATATATAAGTATTTTATATTTTTAATAATTATTATTTCAACACACATATTGCATATATGTTTGATTTTTTTTTTGTATACGGGTTTAGCTTAAAAACAATGATTTTGAAATGTACGTATATTAAATTTGGAATATGTTTTATATATGTCAACAGTTATATATCATTATATAAAAATTGTAAGTTCACTTATATCATTCATCTTCATCGATCTAGTTCTAATTTGAATTCAATTTTTCCATTACCAGCTTTGTTCGTCGTGCCTGTTTTCTTCATCGAATCGTGTCTATCTAGCGTTGCTTTGGAAGTCATAACTCATTTCACTGTCTATCCTCGTTAGCCTCGGAAGGTGAGCACTCACTCACGATTAACGTTCTTTTATTTATTAAATTTGATTTCAATTGAAACGACAATTGGAATATGCTGCTGCTAGTTAAATACACTATTATATATGCTATTACCTATATCAGTTCACCTGTGACATCTGACACCAGTATCTGTTAATTATTTATGCGATGATAATACAGTTTGGCTGATAATTTATTGATTGTTGATGTTTATATTGGACGTTAAATTGTTAATGTTAAATGATAAATAGTATGAAATTGAACTTGATATAGGATAATTAAATGTTAAATTTGATTAACTGACATTTGTATAATATGACCCCTTTTAACTGTTCAATTTATTGACACGTAGGATTTGTTTAATTACACTTTGAACCACTGAATGTATGTTGATAAATTGATGATGTATGAAATTGTAAATAGATGACAAGTGAAAAACCATAATGTAATAATCTTTAATCTACATGAAATGATAGTGTAGATTCTAGAAATAATTATATTAATTCGTACAAATAACAATGCGAATTAATACGATTATTTCGGGATTATTTGAATTGATTATTGGATTGATATTGGTTGTTGTTATTGCTTGTTTACTTTGACACCATCCCAGTTATCACACTGCAAGTTCCCTTTGTTATGTTTTGATTTTGAATTGAATTGGAATCGGGTTGAAATGATAAATACCCAAATTGAACTTTGACCTAGGATAGAAAATTAAATTAAACCCGATTGGTCAATAATTTGATTTTAAAAAAATAAAATGAAGATTTTATTTGAATAAATAATATGGTTTTGAAATGAAGTTGAAATTTGAATTTTTAATGAAAGGAAAATGTTAATATTTAAAAATCTGAAATAAAATATTAAAAATGAAATTGATGAAAGAACGATGTATAATTTGAGAAATGATTGAATTAACTTTGAAATGATTTAATAATCAAGTTTGAAATTATAATTAAGCTTGAAATTATTAAATTTTGAAATAATTTAATAATTAAGTTTTGAATTATTTAATAATTAAATAAGATTGAATTATTTAATGATTAAATTGAATTGGATTTCTTTAAATAAGAAAAATTGAACTTTTGAATAAGTGAATTTTACTTCGTAAATAATTGAAATTGAGTTTCTTTATTAATTAAGTTTTGGAAATTATTTAAGTAAGTAAATAAGTGAAATTGAATTTCTTTAACAAGAAATAAAATGTGATTTATTGAAATTAATGTAAGACTTGAAATTTAAAGAATTTGATTTGATGAATTTAATTTAATTCAATTTGAAAGTTTTGATATAATGAAGTTGAATTTTAATAATGGATTTAATGAATTGGAAATCAAATAGAAATTGTTTTGAACGATATATTTATTTAATATTGAATGAAATTGATAAATGAATTTAAATTGATTTAAATGTTAAATTAAATTTATTTAAATGATTTGGAAGGAAACTTATTTGCGGACTTGAATCAATATTGAGTTGTTTTAAATAGAAATTGAAATTGAATTATAAGATTTTGAAATGGTAATTTGGAAGTTTTGAAACGTAAATTATTGGAAATTGGTTTTGAAAGACAAATGAAATGTTGATTTACGAATTCTATTTGAAATTGAAATTGCTTTGGTTTTGAAATAAACAAACGACCAATCGGTGTAATAATTACGAAAGTTATTAAAGAGATCGGAATTCGGTTATG
The DNA here is from genome assembly GCA_030737815.1 of Allium fistulosum. Lineage (NCBI taxonomy): Eukaryota > Viridiplantae > Streptophyta > Magnoliopsida > Asparagales > Amaryllidaceae > Allium > Allium fistulosum. Next base: position 882,266,848 of record CM060903.1, read on the forward strand.
GATATACTCTCTATCTAAACCGAAAACCACTTTAATAACTATACGCGGAGTGATGATCCAGAATGAAGTGGTTGGAATGATGTACGTGATGATTGAAGAAAGAGAACGATAATGGATAGCCTTGACACTTGTGTCAAATTGGAAATGACTAAAACAGGAGCTGTGCCGGGCCAATGGAGGATTAGCTACCTCAAGTGGACACACTTCTTCGAACTACTTATACTTGTTGTCGATTGGTGCACCCTTGATTTTGGGAGTGTTGTTTCACGGTGTTGCGGGCGCTGCGGCGTTGCGTTCTCACCAGTCCGGATCAGGCGAACGGTAGTATCACTACCTTGGGTATTGCCTCATGTGCCTTGTCATACTTGTATTCCATTTATACGCGACCACTACGATTTTGATTTGTACCTTTAGTATATGGATTGCCCTCTGGTGACTTCCGGTTTTGGGGAAACTACGGTCTTGTATATGCTTTTGGGAATAAAAATGTGTTAAGGGTGGAATGGGCCATGACTTAACGCTATTTTGATATCTTATTATTACTGATAGACATTATCTACCTAGCGTACATTACTACCTAGTAGATAGTTTAACGGATCCTTAAAGGATGGTTATTCCAAACATCCTTTGAGTTACTTGTATTTCAATTGCTATTTCACTTGAGTTGGATTTATTAATATAAGAATGTTAATCCTGGCTCGAGTGTTTGTGTTTTGCTTTACGCTCGGGTCAGACTGAGTGGTTCAGCTTTTGAGACTCACCTTTGGAGTTGGAGCTTTGCTTGAAGATCCAGCCATCTATTCTGTTTCAGTATTCGATGATTCCCGTGATGTATTCTGATTTGTATCTGATGTATCACATTACTCTTCCGTTGTATCTGGTTTAACTCTGATGTATCGTATTACTCTTCTGTTGTAAACTCTGATGTATTTTATATATTCATATAGTAGCTTCATGAACTACTATCTCTTTTATTTCCGCTGCACTTATTACTCTGTGTCTGTGATCTGTGATTATTTATTTACTGTATATGTTCAGTTTTGCCAAATTTAAATTAACAACGCGGTATTTTGAGCAATTCAATTCCGGCATGAGTGTCTACCTATACACTTATAATGGATGCGAATGGTCCAAAATATCGGGTCGTTACAGTTGGTATCAGAGCTTTGGTAGCTCTAGGCAAAAGTTAACATATAGGGTAAATGTATTTACAGAATCACTCTCATTCGAGTTTCAATCTCTTCTCTTTGACTCAATTCCTTCGAATTTTGGAACGTTCCCCTCGGTTCCAAAATTCATTCGTGTCCTTCACTATTCGTCTTCTTTCAAATTCTGGAGCACCCCATAACTCCATTTTGAACGATATCTATAATAGATCGGCGGTCTCGCCAATCTTCGAATGATTCGTAAAGGAGCAAAACTCCTTTATAATAGGCATCGATTTACCCGGAGATTTCTGTATCCTCGATTTACGATGCTATCTATCTCCTGCCATACCTGAATTTTATTTCTCGAGATCGGATGTTGATTTACCTCGGAATTCAGCATCGATCTTATTATTGAAGTCACGGTCGATCCGGTTAAGGTTGCCCGTAAATTAAATAAGCTTATCCGTCTCCCGATTCGGTTAATATAATTATTTTACCTTCTGTTTCAAACTTATTTTCGAATCAAAATTCTCTTTGATTTGAGCCCATCAAACTTGAAACCCTATCCTTATTTTGAAAATTCATTCCCGTATCGTCGAGCAAAGAAATGTATTTGTAAACTAATATATAAATGTTTTAATATATGCTGTGTTGTTTGAGTTGCTGATGTTGATTTGGGTTTTCGACCGATTCGTCTGATCAACGCTATCGATAGGATTTCCAAAACACTTGAGCAGAGCAAACTGACACAATATTGTTTTCAAATTTGTTTGATTATATTGTAAAAAAAATATAAGTAAAATTTTCTGGAATTTAATAAGTTAATTAAATTGGTTGTTTGAAATGATAATATTTGATTTTCATTTATTGTTCTAAATGAATTTTTAAATATGGTTTATAAATTGATTTAGAATTTAAAATGAATTTAATTCAGAAATTTGAGAATTTAGTTTCCGGTGATTTCGAACTTTGGTTTTAAAATTTTAAAGTATATATTATTGGAAGTATTTTCGAATATAAATGATTTTCAAAGAATTTTAAAATGTTGAAATCAGTGCTCTTCTCTTTGTCGCTGGAAAATAATTTCGGTGATGGCGGCCGCATCATCGACATTCATTTTCGAGTTTCGAAGTGGAGATACTATTCTGTAGCTTTGCTATGGTTTTGTTTTGAAAAATATTTTGATTTGAATTTCTTCAGTATATTTTGATTTATATATATATAGGTATCTTATTTTAAAATTTAATTTGATTGATATAAATATATGATATATATCTCTAAATTGTTTAATAGAGTTAATCGGAAATCTAATTCTTAAATTTTGTTAATGGATGATTTTAATTTTTAATAAGACAAAAAAATTTGGAATAAATATTTAAACTTGAATAATTGAATTTGGAAAATTTTATTTGTATATTGTTCAACTGCATTCTAATACAACTTACCTAAATCATTCAGAAGTTGAATATGTAATTGGATAATATATAATATAAATTGAATTTATAAATAAAATTTGAGTGTTTATGATAAATGTTATACACTAAATTTTGATTATAAAGATGTTAATAGAGTTAGATAGGATAATTAGTAAACTCAGTTAATAATGAAATAAATTTGTTTTGAAAGAATTAATAAATTGAATTTGATCAACTTATGAAAACACTGTAATTTAAAAAGCAATTAGTAAATATAAATTAACTTAAATCGAAACCTTTATGTTTTAAATTAATTTATATGGGTTAAATATATGTGATTAGATATATTAAGTAGAATAAATTTAACAATAATTTGGAATAAAGAAGAATTTAAATTGTTGAAGAAATATGATTATAATAAAAGACTATTCAAATTTATGGTTTTAGAAATTGTAAATTGAGGATAATTGGATAATAAGATAATGAATTTAGAAATAGTTGAGATTGATTTTAGTGAAATCAAATGGATTAAATCAATCATGGAATATCAATTAATTTAAATTTGAATTTATATGGTTTAAATTAATTGTTATTTTGTATTTCAAATCTGTTTTTCTTTCTGGTTGTTTCTATTCTCCTACCTCGTTCCTTTTCGGGGACGAAAAGTTTTGAGTGGGGGAGAGTGTAACGACCCGTAAATTTCAACTGTTTTAATAACGTAATTAGTTGAAATTTTGTGAAATTTTAAACGATAAAATTTTGAAATATAAATTTGATATTTGAAATACGTTTAGTTAAACATAGCAACCGATAAATTTTCGTCCGAAAATATGAAAGTTTATTTCGCGCGTAAATTCACTTCAATTTAATCAGTTAAAAAGCGATGAAAATAAAATGTTTTCGAAACCTAAATATTTTTACATAGAAAAATTCTAAACCATCTTCTGAGCAAGATTTCAGTTTGTCGTTTTTCCAAATTCGGACATCTTTGGCTCCGTCGATCTTATTTTTCAGCGTTTTTCTTGCATTTTCAACCGTAGAAAAATTCAAAATTTTATAATTCAATCGTATCGTTGATATCTGTGTACCAGTCTGTTCATCTCGTCGTACCAATCTCTGCAGTACATTTAATCTTATATTTCAGCCGTCGGTACGTGGTGAAATCTGCGTAGCGAATAGCTGTACCGGTAACCAATTTGAGTCTCTATAATATTATGTGCGTATTCATCCATCAAACGTTTGGAAATGAATGGCCACTTGTTTTATATTCCCAGAAATTTATTATCTGACCTTTACTATTCTTACTTTTTCCATTTTATTTATTTTGTGTCGTTTCCAAACTGTTGATCTATTTTCAAAATCATAAAGTAAAATAAAGTTGGTTTCTCTCTGAAACTTGCCTTCACCAAGCAAACCCAATTCCCCTTCAAATCTCAAACCCTCTCATCCGAAACTCCACCAACCTGAGTCGACACCCACTGCCGCCTGAATCTTGCATCGTTCCACCCACACTTCGGCCAGCAACAACCCAGTCCGCCTCATCGACAAATCGCCACCCTGACAAACTGTAACCACCGACCAACCTTCCGCTCCCCGACCCGAAACCCGCCTTGCCACAACTCCAGTCATCTCCACTTCCACCAACCACCGTCCACTCCACCTCCACGCACCACACGGCCTCTCCGCCCGCTACCTGACTCCGGCCTCTCTCTCCTCCTCCGTGCCGAGCACACACCTTCGTTCTCTTCCTCAGCCTTGTCCCATGGCCAAAGCCCGAACCCACCATGCCTGACTGCCCTCACCTCGGCTAACACCTCATGGCCGCTTCCCTTCCCTCTCCGGTTTTCCGATGCCGAGCATCTCTTGTGCAGCAGCAGCACGCCAAGACCAACCCTCCGCCTAAGAAACCAGCGAGCCACCCTCTGACCCATTCCTCTTCGGCAACCACCCAGGCTCACACTTACTTTTGTAAGTTCTGGTTTCATAATCTCATACTTTCCTTTGTTTGAAATTTTTTTTAGTGTTAGTAATGAAGTAGGGAGTAGATTGCTTGGGCAAAGAATGTATACACAATGCATATTAAAGGTCTACATACGATTATAGTTATATGTACTTTTAAGTATATAATTGAGTTTATACATATTTTGATTTTAAAGAAGATGAGTTTTAAGTTATGTATATATAGGTTATATATATCCATTTATATATAGTTTGCCCAAGTTCGAATATATATAAAGTTATTTGTTTATATATATTAAGCTTTTGTATGTTTAAAAAAAAAATTATGCGGAAATTTTGTACTTATTAAGTTTCTAATTTTAGTATTCTGATACCCTGTTAATTTAAGTGAATAGTATTACTTGGCCCAGTACGTATTTTGTGCTTTACAGTTTAGAAATCAATAGTCTTTGAGTAGAATAATTAACTGGAACAACAATATAGGTGAGTGAGAAGAGAACGAAAACCACATATATATCTAAGCATTCGAGTTTATGCATTGGTCGGTAAGTATATGTTATTTATAACAGATTTGAAAGTAATTAAACATGTCTAAGCGGTATATGTCATAATGATTATAGTGTTATTAAAAGATAAGTATTACGTGCGAAGGTTTTAATTGTATATAGTATCTATATATAATATAAGGTTTATAAGTTATAAAAGCTTATGCAGTGTATATTTTATAAGATATATAAAGTTTAAAGGTTTATATATATGGTAGTTTATATGTTGAAATGAACATACATTATATATATAAGTATTTTATATTTTTAATAATTATTATTTCAACACACATATTGCATATATGTTTGATTTTTTTTTTTATACGGGTTTAGCTTAAAAACAATGATTTTGAAATGTACGTATATTAAATTTGGAATATGTTTTATATATGTCAACAGTTATATATCATTATATAAAAATTGTAAGTTCACTTATATCATTCATCTTCATCGATCTAGTTCTAATTTGAATTCAATTTTTCCATTACCAGCTTTGTTCGTCGTGCCTGTTTTCTTCATCGAATCGTGTCTATCTAGCGTTGCTTTGGAAGTCATAACTCATTTCACTGTCTATCCTCGTTAGCCTCGGAAGGTGAGCACTCACTCACGATTAACGTTCTTTTATTTATTAAATTTGATTTCAATTGAAACGACAATTGGAATATGTTGCTGCTAGTTAAATACACTGTTATATATGCTATTACCTATATCAGTTCACCTGTGACATCTGACACCAGTATCTGTTTATTATTTATGCGATGATAATACAGTTTGGCTGATAATTTATTGATTGTTGATGTTTATATTGGACGTTAAATTGTTAATGTTAAAATGATAAATAGTATGAAATTGAACTTGATATAGGATAATTAAATGTTAAATTTGATTAACTGACATTTGTATAATATGACCCCTTTTAACTGTTCAATTTATTGACACGTAGGATTTTTTTAATTACACTTTGAACCACTGAATGTATGTTGATAAATTGATGATGTATGAAATTGTAAATAGATGACAAGTGAAAAACCGTAATGTAATAATCTTTAATCTACATGAAATGATAGTGTAGATTCTAGAAATAATTATATTAATTCGTACAAATAACAATGCGAATTAATACGATTATTTCGGGATTATTTGAATTGATTATTGGATTGATATTGGTTGTTGTTATTGCTTGTTTACTTTGACACCATCCCAGTTATCACACTGCAAGTTCCCTTTGTTATGTTTTGATTTTGAATTGAATTGGAATCGGGTTGAAATGATAAATACCCAAATTGAACTTTGACCTAGGATAGAAAATTAAATTAAACCCGATTGGTCAATAATTTGATTTTAAAAAAATAAAATGAAGATTTTATTTGAATAAATAATATGGTTTTGAAATGAAGTTGAAATTTGAATTTTTAATGAAAGGAAAATGTTAATATTTAAAAATCTGAAATAAAATATTAAAAATGAAATTGATGAAAGAACGATGTATAATTTGAGAAATGATTGAATTAACTTTGAAATGATTTAATAATCAAGTTTGAAATTATAATTAAGCTTGAAATTATTAAATTTTGAAATAATTTAATAATTAAGTTTTGAATTATTTAATAATTAAATAAGATTGAATTATTTAATGATTAAATTGAATTGGATTTCTTTAAATAAGAAAAATTGAACTTTTGAATAAGTGAATTTTACTTCGTAAATAATTGAAATTGAGTTTCTTTATTAATTAAGTTTTGGAAATTATTTAAGTAAGTAAATAAGTGAAATTGAATTTCTTTAACAAGAAATAAAATGTGATTTATTGAAATTAATGTAAGACTTGAAATTTAAAGAATTTGATTTGATGAATTTAATTTAATTCAATTTGAAAGTTTTGATATAATGAAGTTGAATTTTAATAATGGATTTAATGAATTGGAAATCAAATAGAAATTGTTTTGAACGATATATTTATTTAATATTGAATGAAATTGATAAATGAATTTAAATTGATTTAAATGTTAAATTAAATTTATTTAAATGATTTGGAAGGAAACTTATTTGCGGACTTGAATCAATATTGAGTTGTTTTAAATAGAAATTGAAATTGAATTATAAGATTTTGAAATGGTAATTTGGAAGTTTTGAAACGTAAATTATTGGAAATTGGTTTTGAAAGACAAATGAAATGTTGATTTACGAATTCTATTTGAAATTGAAATTGCTTTGGTTTTGAAATAAACAAACGACCAATCGGTGTAATAATTACGAAAGTTATTAAAGAGACCGGAATTCGGTTATGGATATACTCTCTATCTAAACCGAAAACCACTTTAATAACTATACGCGGAGTGATGATCCAGAATGAAGTGGTTGGAATGATGTACGTGATGATTGAAGAAAGAGAACGATAATGGATAGCCTTGACACTTGTGTCAAATTGGAAATGACTAAAACAGGAGCTGTGCCGGGCCAATGGAGGATTAGCTACCTCAAGTGGACACACTTCTTCGAACTACTTATACTTGTTGTCGATTGGTGCACCCTTGATTTTGGGAGTGTTGTTTCACGGTGTTGCGGGCGCTGCGGCGTTGCGTTCTCACCAGTCCGGATCAGGCGAACGGTAGTATCACTACCTTGGGTATTGCCTCATGTGCCTTGTCATACTTGTATTCCATTTATACGCGACCACTACGATTTTGATTTGTACCTTTAGTATATGGATTGCCCTCTGGTGACTTCCGGTTTTGGGGAAACTACGGTCTTGTATATGCTTTTGGGAATAAAAATGTGTTAAGGGTGGAATGGGCCATGACTTAACGCTATTTTGATATCTTATTATTACTGATAGACATTATCTACCTAGCGTACATTACTACCTAGTAGATAGTTTAACGGATCCTTAAAGGATGGTTATTCCAAACATCCTTTGAGTTACTTGTATTTCAATTGCTATTTCACTTGAGTTGGATTTATTAATATAAGAATGTTAATCCTGGCTCGAGTGTTTGTGTTTTGCTTTACGCTCGGGTCAGACTGAGTGGTTCAGCTTTTGAGACTCACCTTTGGAGTTGGAGCTTTGCTTGAAGATCCAGCCATCTATTCTGTTTCAGTATTCGATGATTCCCGTGATGTATTCTGATTTGTATCTGATGTATCACATTACTCTTCCGTTGTATCTGGTTTAACTCTGATGTATCGTATTACTCTTCTGTTGTAAACTCTGATGTATTTTATATATTCATATAGTAGCTTCATGAACTACTATCTCTTTTATTTCCGCTGCACTTATTACTCTGTGTCTGTGATCTGTGATTATTTATTTACTGTATATGTTCAGTTTTGCCAAATTTAAATTAACAACGCGGTATTTTGAGCAATTCAATTCCGGCATGAGTGTCTACCTATACACTTATAATGGATGCGAATGGTCCAAAATATCGGGTCGTTACAAATTTTAAAATTAACAAAGTATAATAATACATACATACCTGCTTATGGGTCTACAGATATCGAATATTACTCTTCGAATGGCACACATAACCACCGATTCCAACTTCACCAAAGGTCATAGCAAGAGGATGATTATGTTTGCATGTTTTCTCTTCTGGTAGCAGTATATTGTCCACAACTAACTTCTCATGTGTTGAGGTAAAGGTTTTCCAAGTATAATGGATGCTGTCGAATCTCTACAGACAGTGGTTGTTGCAATGACCTCTAGGTCAATGTTCATGATTTCACATTTTTTATTGGCAAAACCGGATTGTAACAACCCATATTTTTTAAACAAATATTTTAATTAAATTTATTTGAAAACTTTGATTTTAAATCATTTTTAAATTGAAATATTGGAATTTTCCAATGTAATTTTGGATTTTTGTTGTAAGTTATTTTCAAAATATAATAGAATAATGTTTTTCTGAAAATTTAATATTTTGGTCAACTTTGGTCAAACTTTGACTTTCAGTTGAAATTTCTAATTTTGAATTTTAAATTTCTAATCTTTTTCATTGAACCTGAATATGATTCTGATATTCGTTCTGCTTTTCGTTTCGTTAAATTCTGTTTTATACTTTTTAAAATTGATAAAATTCAGCGTTTTACACGCAATTATTTTCAGTATCTCATTGTTATTTTCTATTTTATACTTTCTATTTCATTTCTATTCTCTATATTTTATTTTTGTTTTTCCATTATCTACTTTCTATTTTCTTTTATTTGATTTTGGGCTTGGAAATTCCAAAGGACTTGAGTTATTGGTTTTAATTGGTGCCTTTTCATTTTTAACCTTTTCATTTGCTCCCTAGCCATTCATAACCCCTCCACTTAACCCTAGCCGCCACTTCATTTTGTAAATCAAGTACAAAAAAGTTTCTCATCCCATCTCATTTCCCATTTGCTTCCTGAAGAAAAAAAATACAGTAAGTTCTCCATGGCTTCTCCTTCTTTTTCATTTTCCTCTTTTCTCTTTTGTTGCTTCCCCTTACATGCTCGGCCATCCTCGTAGTTGACCACACCTCCCCTTCACCACCACCTTAGACCGGCCACAACCATCACCATCTCCTTTCCATATCCCAAGCCATGACCAATAGATCCAAACCCTTCACAAAACAATGATTTAACACCCTAGCCGAGCCCATATGCATCCCTTCCTCCTTTGTTTGCCTCGGCCACACCTATTTCCACCACCTACTCCTCCTCCTTACCTTGCTCTAGGCCGTGCCCCTCTGACCTGACCTGATCCAGACCATAGATGTAACAACCCGCATATTTTACGAATTTATATTTAAATATTTTATTTAAATATAACGTCGTTAATCAGATTTAAGTCTGAAAAGCTACTTTTTGCAAACGGTCGAATTAGGACTCGGGACTACTTCCATTGAGTCCAAAATGGCGTTTGCGACTTTTTTGAGTATAAGCTTCGTTATGTTTGGAATGAGTTGAATTTTGCTATTTTCGGTTGGGCTTTTTGGGTTTGGGTTTGACCCAACTCATCATATATCCTAATTCAGTCCCTCTCCTCTCCATTCATTCTCAATTTCATTTCTTTTTCTCTAGCACAACTGAAAATGGGGAGAGGAATGGGAAATTAAAACTCCAAGCCCTAGTTTTCATTTGCAAACTCCAAATTCTTGCTCCAAATTCAAGGAAAACCTAAGGTAAGCTCCATCTTCATCTTCTCCATCTCTTCTCCTCTTCAATTTCAGAAAATTCCTAAACCCTAATTTAGGAAATACTTGTTTTAATCTTAGATTGAAGCTTGTAGAGTAGAAGTGAAGAGTGATTGATCTTTTCCTTATGTTGAGCTCCTTATCTTTGATTTTGAGTTAAAAGGTGAGTTTTGAACTCACATCTACTTCTCTTGATATCATTGATGTTAGGTATGAATTCCTAACACTTATTCATGTTCATTTGCTTTTGGTTTGAATTGATTTGGTGAACATTTCAATTTTTGGTGTTTTGAAGTCAAAACTCTAAAAATCATAGCTTTCATGTTTGAACATGCTTTTGGTGTTGCATTGAAGAGCCAATAGGGCTAAGTTGTCGATTGGCATAAACCCCTAGCGCCCATTGCTCATCCGATCGAAAATTGGAAGAATTGCTCTTCATTTGATAGGCTGAAAAACAGCCCCAGTGCAAGTCAGTCGACTGACCCTCTACAGTCAGTCGACTGGCTGTAGCCAATAAACGTCCCTGGGACTGTCTGCAAAAACAGAAAGTTTTTGTTTCCTGTAGTCAGTCGACTGCCCTCTGCAGTCAGTCGACTGACTGTAGGAAATGAAATTTTCTGGTCTCTAGATCAGTCAACTGGCCCCCTGTCACGTACCGAAATTTTCGACTTTCGAAAATTCGACATCGATACTCACTTTATCGACTGCCGAGCAATCGAGTGCCGGAAACTCCAATAGTGAGGGTTTTAGAAAGAAAGAAAAAGTAGAAGAAGAAGAAAAAGAAGAAAGAGAAGAAGAAAATAGAGAAGAACAACAACAGAACAAGAGCAGAAACAGAAAACAATATCAGAATCTCACATATCGCAGCGAAACAATATATAATAAATAAACACTAGTCTTTTTAAACAAAGAGCTATATCAGTTTATACATACATCAATCATCAGAGTCATATACAACAATGGACAGTTATATAACTTGTCCTCATACAGAATACACAGCGGAATAAATACTATCAGATACAAATACTACGTCTCGTCCTCCAACTTATCTCCAAAGCTCCAGAATATCCAGAATATCCTGATAATCTAACTCTAGACTGCCCGTGTGGAAATTGGTGGGCACCCAGAGTTTAGAAGGGAAACAATAAACTCCGAGTCAGTCATGGTGACTGGTGTGAGATCGTAAAACAGTTATTCTTTATAATAAATAGCAGAGAATTTTAAAGTCAATTCGAAATGCTTTTGGAAAATGAAACTACCATAAGACCTCCCACCACACACACAATGCAAACGCAGACTTGGAGGAGATTTCTTCTTATGATGGTCAAAGATGCTTACTACGCAAAAAATCAAATTCTTTTTGATATTATTATTAGTGCATAGTGGAAAACATTTCGAAAGTAGAATATAAATCTTAGCCAGCATAGGTACCATTATATTATGCCTGCTATAGCTGCCTCCTGAGGAGACAGGTTATACAATTGAAATCGTAAAGGCTCGTATTGTTTCTTTGGATTTCCAACAAATGGTCAGGCTAAGGAACTTCCTATCCACGATGGGTACGTCCCTGGAATAGACGACCCGAGAACCTAACCGGATCTCTGCCAACACAAGGCCGGGTTACCTCTGCAAAAATAGGTAACTACTGACACGCGTATGCCATCCCCCGATCGTCACCGATCTTCCCGAGGATCCCCGATTCGCAACAACCACAAAGAAATAAATTTTGCAGCAACCACAGAGGTTAAGTATCTGGGCTCCATACCATGATACCACCTTTATCCAGAAGGAATGACATACACTAAGGGGCGCTACTCCCTAGAACCTTGCCGCATCCTTCCTGTTTCGACCATTTCCGGGGTGTGAGGCTCGATGAAGTCTCGTCCACAAAGCTACGCTTTCTACAAAGCCCTGCTTTGGGTTAAACAAAAATGATCAACCTATGATCACAAAGATATAAGATCAAACAAATGATCATATCGTAAATGATCAAACACTGATCATTTCACAGCAACACTCAGTATGCCACGTTACCAAATTGGGATATATCGCTGATAAATTTCAACTACATAACCTCTGAGCTCGTACGTCTCAGAGAAGGGTGTTAAGCTAAGAGAATAAATTCTCCGCCACCAACAGAAATGTATTTGAAAGAAATCAGCTTTATATCTCAAATTGTAACGTCAGACACACAATCCATACAAGTCTGTTCCGGGATCGAACAGAACCGAAGGCACTTCTCACGAAGCCCTTGCATTTCCGTATAAATTTCTAATCACGTCCGGACTTCCCGTCACTAAGGGTGATAAAACCTCTAAATCGAAGATCAGTCGATGTAGAGTAACTCGACGGTAATCCTTCCGTTTTCAAAAATATCCGGTCTTCAACACCGGTCTTCGAATGCAATTCATAACGACGTATCACATATTCGGAATGGGTTATACGACCCCATGGTCCTTTCCCGGCTAACCCGAATAGTGAGCGCTTATTCAAAAATAAGTGTGGCATTCAAATTCATCCAATTCACAACAAATACCTATCTAAAGGTAATTATTGATAGTCGGTTATTTAACTATCAATAAAGATGCGCAACATCATCAGATTCCAAATAATTTTCCAAATTATTTCATCTTCCAAAAATATCTTTACTAGATATATAATTTCCACACTTTAAAAATAAATCAACGTTTATTTTTCTAAACAGTTCCCCTTTCCTTTTATAAATTCCATAGTGAATTTATATTTTCAAAATATCTACAGATATTCGATTTTCAATCGTTTTCAAATATTCACTTTCGATTTATCTTTAAGAAGATAAATTCTCAAAAACACTTCATTTCATTTTGGAAAAGCATTTCCATACTTATTTAATAATAAGTAATTCCCAAATCATTTATTTTCAACATTTGAAAATATTCGATATACTTAAATCAATATTAAGTATATATTCATTCATTAAGGAAATCATACATTTTAACATCTATTTGAGTCAAAACGAATATTGCGTAAAACATCGTTACGACGACTCAAAATCACTAGTATAGGGATTCGAAATTTAGATAGATATATAAATCCCAATACTACATTAAAAACATTTCCTTTCGGAAATCATTTACTATAACAACAGTGTTATAGTCCACCATTTCCTTATTTCTCGAAAACGTCTATTTCAACAATAAATGTTGAAATCTATGATTTCGATAGTTCACACGTTTTAAAACATCTTTTAAAACAATTAACTTCCTTTATAATATCGCTTTCCCAAACATAACCATTTTTTTCAATAATATATTCACTGTCCAAAATCGTGAATATACTTCAATAACCAAATTTCGATCTTTTCTACACATTTATTTCAAGAATTACCCACTGTCCAAAATCGTGGATAAAATCCCCTTTAACTTTTTAATTTATCAAATCCAATTGATTTCGAATTTATAAAACAACGTTTATAAATTCTATTTCTATTTTCTAACGACTTCAATTTCATAAATCTTCTTTATTAATAATTCGATCAATATCCCATTTAAAGGCAACAATCCAAGTTACAAGTAAATTTCTTATCAGTCTTTATTCTACAACTTCATTCATTTTATAACTTCATTCATTTTATAACTTCATACTTTATAAATCTATAAACTTCAATCTTTATAAATCTATAAACTTCAAATCTTCACAATCTATAATTCTATAAATCTCATGTCTTCACAATTTATAATTCTATAAATTTCTAACACTTATACAAACTCGTTTTAAAATTCCAATACTTTTAATTGATAAATATCAATTCTGTACATCTTTTATATACATCATTTTTAAATAATTCAAAAGAAATCCAACTTAAACTATTTTATTTATCACTTGATTATTTATTTCAAAATCACTTTTCAGGTATATTTCACAATTTAAAATTTTCATAACTTTAAATTTATAACATTTATTTATTTAAGATAAATAAATTCCAAAATTTAATAAATCGTATACTTTCCAAAAATCACTTCAAAATCCCTTTTAAAGTAAAAATCGTTTATTTTTAAACTTTAAAATTGAACCCGATGATGCAACGCACCAATTAGTCCACCACAACAACAACATCATATATCAACATATGATAACAGAATATACATCAATATCTGTAAATAAATAACTACTGGTGAGGAATCCAGTTGGATCCCTCCAACCTGTTTCCCTGCATCCACAGATGTTAGCACAATACCAATTCCGCTCCAGTACGGAATTATCGCGGTATATGGGTTTTATAAAAATCCGCTTACTAACGGCGCAATAGGGTCTCATCCGCTATACGAGGCGGGAAATCAATCAATCCAATATATACATATGCCAATATGTATATACTGCTATATATATAGATATATCCTATCATATCTAATAGCACATTCAAACAAATCAATCAATAACTGCAATTCAATTATAAATCTGAGTGAGAAGATCTCACCTTTAATTTGCAATCCATTTCCATCTCAGTTTGTTTTCTTCCATTTTTAACCTTGTATAAACAATTTTATACAATTCGTTAAATTTCGAACAATTCGAATTACCAATTATCGTTTAATAGATTTAATTAACTAATTATTGTTTTTAGAACAATTTTTCTTTTATAAATTTCTTTTAAATAAATTTGCTTAACTAGAAATTAAATTTACAACTAATTTCTCCTTTAATACTTTAACTAAAATTTTACTTTTCCAAAACTAAATTTAATATATCAACCTTTGGTAAAAATAATTAATAAGTGTTATTAAATAAAACTTCCTTTATAATGTATATATTTTCTATTTACTATATAAATTCATATACCTATATATATACTTACTGGAACTCAACGGTATTATTTTTTTTTTTTTCATACACTATTTCTGGAAGTAGCAATTTTTTTTCCAAAAAAAAAATTGTTTTTATCAATTTTAAATAAAAAGAAGAAACTACCTCACGGGAACGAACCCAGTCGACCACCACTACCTTCACCTTGCCGCCGAGCAACTGCTGCTTCGAACATGACTTCGATTGCCTTCTCGAATCACACCAGCTCACCCCACGGCCTCGCGATACCCCCAACTTCCTGCCGCCGCTCGACGAACTCGCGCCCCAGCTGTCACGATCTTCGCGAGCCACTTGCTAGCGCCGCACCTTCAGGCGAACCCCCTCGCCATCGAAACCATCTCGGCTGAACTTCCCCTTCGCTTCGTTACGCTGCCTCCACGCGAGACCATAGTCACGTCGTCGCCGCCACTCGAGCCTACCGCGACCAATCGCCCCAGCCTTCCACGCCCACTGTCGCGCCTCCGAGATGAACTCGAGAACCCACGCGATTGCGTCTTCGGTCGCGAGGGTACGCGCGCTGCTCGATTAGAGTTTCCAGCCTCCGCCTTTGCCTTCTGTGAAATTCAAGGAAGATGGGGATTCTGATTTAGAAGTGGTCGCCATTGTTATAGATAATTGAATGAAGACGAAAATGTTTCGTTTGATTTTTAAAAGAGAGGAGATGATTTTAAAAGAATGGAGGAAGACAGAAGACATGGGATGCACGATTTTCTCCCCGTGATTCCCTGCGTGGTTGAAGGAACAAACGTGTGATGTTTACAAATTTAAAATTTAAATTTAAATTGAATTCCATTTAAATTCTAACGCGTCTAACTATCGTATGGTCACACAACAACCCCGAAAATTACGAAAATTGAAATCCGGCAATAATACAATATTACGGACCCAATGGAACTGGTTTCGTCAAATTCCGAGACTGCGCCTCGGACGGCTATTTTTAAATATCAATTCAAACAATAAATTTTCAAACTGAACAATTCATTTTCAATTTCGATTCCGAAGCTTCTATTGTCTTCAGTATTATCAATACGAATTTTAAAAGCTTCCGAAATATTTTTCTTCAACTTTAAATTGAAGATTTAAATTTTTAGTCAGCATTCAATAGATTAAATTTTAAAGTTTAATCGCAAATTTCAAAATTAGATCGGGGATTCAAATTAAATCATCGTTCAAATATTTAAAATTAATTAAATATTCTCAATTTAATTTGTTCAAAATTCTGGGTCGTTACAAACTTCCCTCCTTAAAAGAATTTCGTCCTCGAAATTACAAGTTAGAAAGAAAAAGTCCTTAACTCGTCTACTATTTTTAACATTCAATAGTTTTATCAATTTTTCAAAACAAATCTTCTACTAAAGATTCGTTATCATTTCTACTAACTTTCCAACTCCAATTAACATTTCAAACAATATTGTTTTTCTTCAAAATTCAAATTCAAATTCAAATTCAAATTTAAACTTTCAAAATTTTCTCAAAAATTTTCTAACACTCGAAATTTTCGAAAAATTTCGCCAGCGTCTCCTTTGCGCGGCTAATACGGTACGACTACAAAACGTCCCTACGGACTCTCAGATTTCAAAAAGAAAAAGAAAAAGCCAAACGGCTAGAGAAATAAGTCATCAAATCTCATATTCAAATTGAAACACTTACCTTTTGTCAAGCAATTTAAATTCTCTTCAAAATTAAAATCCCAATTCCTTTACACCTGTATATCCTACTAGCCATAATATCTAGTTACATATTCAAACCATTTTGCAATTCTGATTACAAAATTTTCAATATAAACTGCTTATATCATCTTTAAGTTCATTATTGAAGTTATATATCCAATATGATTCAATTTTACATTTCAATTTCATTTGAATCTAATTCATAACTTCAATTCTATTTGAATTCAATTTACTTCTGAATATTAAATTCCATCAACTATCTTTATTCACAACTGCATTATTCTAAATTAGTTTCAGTTACTAACCCATTACAAATTCCAATTTATTTTATTCAAATTTGTTTTTAACATTCAGTTTCAATTCCAGTTTTATTCACTTCATTCAATTAGCTTCAATGAATTCACACTTACATTCATTCTCCCATATCAATTTACTTTCATTAGATTGATTAACATCCAATACATTTATTTATTCAATTGCTAATCCATTTAACATTTCAAGTTGAATTTCACTTATATAACTCAAGTTCATATTCATTTCAGTAATAAATTTTGATACCCAAAATCTAATTCATTCGTCATTTCTTAAGTTATATTCCCATTAAACATCATTTATTTCACTTACATTTTCTCATTTTATAAGTTATACAACTTATATTCAACCTTTCAAAACCATTTTTGAAAACAATTCAAATTATCCTTTGAATTTTCCAAAACAAAACCCAAATTTTTCCAAACACTTTCCATTTAAAACAGTTTGGCAGCAATTCCTCTTTCGGAAACCCGAAAATGAATTCTAATGATGTGGCCACCATCATCAGGATTATTTTCCAGCGACCTAAAAGAGTTTAGAGCTTTCATCTCTCCAAAATACTTTCCAAAACCTTCGAAATCCATTTTCAAATCAAAAATGATTTAAACTTCCAAATCTCCAAAATTTTCAAATCCCTTTCAAAACATTTCCAAATATTCTCTGGAATTCTGTTTCAAATTATAAATCACATTTACAATTTACATTCTTAAATTTCATTTGTATGTGAATTCATTTCTTAACTTTGGAGTTATGATTTCAATTTCTTATTCAATTTCAATAGTAATGATAACATTTCAATATCATCACTTTCCTAACAACCAAGCATCCATATACTATTATATTTCATAGAAAATTATTTCTTTTTCTATACAAAAATAGTTTTGGGTAAAATTATTTCATTTACCCTATTCAAAACAATACTGTGTCGAATTGTTCTATTCAAGTGTTTAGAGATCCCTATCAATGATCGCTAATTACTCGTATTGACCAGAATCCATATACCACTCAATAAATCAATCATCACAATATAAAACAATTTTATATTCAATAACAAATACGCGCTCATATCTATTATTACACTCAACTCATTCTAGAGTACTGCTGACTCTATCTCTAATGAGTAACACCCAACAGAGCAGGGTTGTCGCTTAACCATATGCTCTGATACCACTCTGTCACGTACCGAAATTTTCGACTTTCGAAAATTCGACATCGATACTCACTTTATCGACTGCCGAGCAATCGAGTGCCGGAAACTCCAATAGTGAGGGTTTTAGAAAGAAAGAAAAAGTAGAAGAAGAAGAAAGAGAAGAAAGAGAAGAAGAAAATAGAGAAGAACAACAACAGAACAAGAGCAGAAACAGAAAACAATATCAGAATCTCACATATCGCAGCGGAACAATATATAATAAATAAACACTAGTCTTTTTAAACAAAGAGCTATATCAGTTTATACATACATTAATCATCAGAGTCATATACAACAATGGACAGTTATATAACTTGTCCTCATACAGAATACACAGCGGAATAAATACTATCAGATACAAATACTACGTCTCGTCCTCCAGCTTATCTCCAAAGCTCCAGAATATCCAGAATATCCTGATAATCTAACTCTAGACTGCCCGTGTGGAAATTGGTGGGCACCCAGAGTTTAGAAGGGAAACAATAAACTCCGAGTCAGTCATGGTGACTGGTGTGAGATCGTAAAACAGTTATTCTTTATAATAAATAGCAGAGAATTTTAAAGTCAATTCGAAATGCTTTTGGAAAATGAAACTACCATAAGACCTCCCACCACACACACAATGCAAACGCAGACTTGGAGGAGATTTCTTCTTATGATAGTCAAAGATGCTTACTACGCAAAAAATCAAATTCTTTTTGATATTATTATTAGTGCATAGTGGAAAACATTTCGAAAGTAGAATATAAATCTTAGCCAGCATAGGTACCATTATATTATGCCTGCTATAGCTGCCTCCTGAGGAGACAGGTTATACAATTGAAATCGTAAAGGCTTGTATTGTTTCTTTGGATTTCCAACAAATGGTCAGGCTAAGGAACTTCCTATCCACGATGGGTACGTCCCTGGAATAGACGACCCGAGAACCTAACCGGATCTCTGCCAACACAAGGCCGGGTTACCTCTGCAAAAATAGGTAACTACTGACACGCGTATGTCATCCCCCGATCGTCACCGATCTTCCCGAGGATCCCCGATTCGCAACAACCACAAAGAAATAAATTTTGCAGCAACCACAGAGGTTAAGTATCTGGGCTCCATACCATGATACCACCTTTATCCAGAAGGAATGACATACACTAAGGGGCGCTACTCCCTAGAACCTTGCCGCATCCTTCCTGTTTCGACCATTTCCGGGGTGTGAGGCTCGATGAAGTCTCGTCCACAAAGCTACGCTTTCTACAAATCCCTGCTTTGGGTCAAACAAAAATGATCAACCTATGATCACAAAGATATAAGATCAAACAAATGATCATATCGTAAATGATCAAACATTGATCATTTCACAGCAACACTCAGTATGCCACGTTACCAAATTGGGATATATCGCTGATAAATTTCAACTACATAACCTCTGAGCTCGTACGTCTCAGAGAAGGGTGTTAAGCTAAGAGAATAAATTCTCCGCCACCAACAGAAATGTATTTGTAAGAAATCAGCTTTATATCTCAAATTGTAACGTCAGACACACAATCCATACAAGTCTGTTCCGGGATCGAACAAAACCGAAGGCACTTCTCACGAAGCCCTTGCATTTCCGGATAAATTTCTAATCACGTCCGGACTTCCCGTCACTAAGGGTGATAAAACCTCTAAATCGAAGATCAGTCGATGTAGAGTAACTCGACGGTAATCCTTCCGTTTTCAAAAATATCCGGTCTTCAACACCGGTCTTCGAATGCAATTCATAACGACGTATCACATATTCGGAATGGGTTATACGACCCCATGGTCCTTTCCCGGCTAACCCGAATAGTGAGCGCTTATTCAAAAATAAGTGTGGCATTCAAATTCATCCAATTCACAACAAATACCTATCTAAAGGTAATTATTGATAGTCGGTTATTTAACTATCAATAAAGATGCGCAACATCATCAGATTCCAAATAATTTTCCAAATTATTTCATCTTCCAAAAATATCTTTACTAGATATATAATTTCCACACTTTAAAAATAAATCAACGTTTATTTTTCTAAACAGTTCCCCTTTCCTTTTATAAATTCCATAGTGAATTTATATTTTCAAAATATCTACAGATATTCGATTTTCAATCGTTTTCAAATATTCACCTTCGATTTATCTTTAAGAAGATAAATTCTCAAAAGCACTTCATTTCATTTTGGAAAAGCATTTCCATACTTATTTAATAATAAGTAATTCCCAAATCATTTATTTTCAACATTTGAAAATATTCGATATACTTAAATCAATATTAAGTATATATTCATTCATTAAGGAAATCATACATTTTAACATCTATTTGAGTCAAAACGAATGTTGCGTAAAACATCGTTACGACGACTCAAAATCACTAGTATAGGGATTCGAAATTTAGATAGATATATAAATCCCAATACTACATTAAAAACATTTCCTTTCGGAAATCATTTACTATAACAACAGTGTTATAGTCCACCATTTCCTTATTTCTCGAAAACGTCTATTTCAACAATAAATGTTGAAATCTATGATTTCGATAGTTCACACGTTTTAAAACATCTTTTAAAACAATTAACTTCCTTTATAATATCGCTTTCCCAAACATAACCATTTTTTTCAATAATATATTCACTGTCCAAAATCGTGAATATACTTCAATAACCAAATTTCGATCTTTTCTACACATTTATTTCAAGAATTACCCACTGTCCAAAATCGTGGATAAAATCCCCTTTAACTTTTTAATTTATCAAATCCAATTGATTTCGAATTTATAAAACAACGTTTATAAATTCTATTTCTATTTTCTAACGACTTCAATTTCATAAATCTTCTTTATTAATAATTCGATCAATATCCCATTTAAAGGCAACAATCCAAGTTACAAGTAAATTTCTTATCAGTCTTTATTCTACAACTTCATTCATTTTATAACTTCATTCATTTTATAACTTCATACTTTATAAATCTATAAACTTCAATCTTTATAAATCTATAAACTTCAAATCTTCACAATCTATAATTCTATAAATCTCATGTCTTCACAATTTATAATTCTATAAATTTCTAACACTTATACAAACTCGTTTTAAAATTCCAATACTTTTAATTGATAAATATCAATTCGGTACATCTTTTATATACATCATTTTTAAATAATTCAAAAGAAATCCAACTTAAACTATTTTATTTATCACTTGATTATTTATTTCAAAATCACTTTTCAGGTATATTTCACAATTTAAAATTTTCATAACTTTAAATTTATAACATTTATTTATTTAAGATAAATAAATTCCAAAATTTAATAAATCGTATACTTTCCAAAAATCACTTCAAAATCCCTTTTAAAGTAAAAATCGTTTATTTTTAAACTTTAAAATTGAACCCGATGATGCAACGCACCAATTAGTCCACCACAACAACAACATCATATATCAACATATGATAACAGAATATACATCAATATCTGTAAATAAATAACTACTGGTGAGGAATCCAGTTGGATCCCTCCAACCTGTTTCCCTGCATCCACAGATGTTAGCACAATACCAATTCCGCTCCAGTACGGAATTATCGCGGTATATGGGTTTTATAAAAATCCGCTTACTAACGGCGCAATAGGGTCTCATCCGCTATACGAGGCGGGAAATCAATCAATCCAATATATACATATGCCAATATGTATATACTGCTATATATATAGATATATCCTATCATATCTAATAGCACATTCAAACAAATCAATCAATAACTGCAATTCAATTATAAATCTGAGTGAGAAGATCTCACCTTTAATTTGCAATCCATTTCCATCTCAGTTTGTTTTCTTCCATTTTTAACCTTGTATAAACAATTTTATACAATTCGTTAAATTTCGAACAATTCGAATTACCAATTATCGTTTAATAGATTTAATTAACTAATTATTGTTTTTAGAACAATTTTTCTTTTATAAATTTCTTTTAAATAAATTTGCTTAACTAGAAATTAAATTTACAACTAATTTCTCCTTTAATACTTTAACTAAAATTTTACTTTTCCAAAACTAAATTTAATATATCAACCTTTGGTAAAAATAATTAATAAGTGTTATTAAATAAAACTTCCTTTATAATGTATATATTTTCTATTTACTATATAAATTCATATACCTATATATATACTTACTGGAACTCAACGGTATTATTTTTTTTTTTCATACACTATTTCTGGAAGTAGCAATTTTTTTTCCAAAAAAAAAATTGTTTTTATCAATTTTAAATAAAAAGAAGAAACTACCTCACGGGAACGAACCCAGTCGACCACCACTACCTTCACCTTGCCGCCGAGCAACTGCTGCTTCGAACATGACTTCGATTGCCTTCTCGAATCACACCAGCTCACCCCACGGCCTCGCGATACCCCCAACTTCCTACCGCCGCTCGACGAACTCGCGCCCCAGCTGTCACGATCTTCGCGAGCCACTTGCTAGCGCCGCACCTTCAGGCGAACCCCCTCGCCATCGAAACCATCTCGGCTGAACTTCCCCTTCGCTTCATTACGCTGCCTCCACGCGAGACCATAGTCACGTCGTCGCCGCCACTCGAGCCTACCGCGACCAATCGCCCCAGCCTGCCACGCCCACTGTCGCGCCTCCGAGATGAACTCGAGAACCCACGCGATTGCGTCTTCGGTCGCGAGGGTACGCGCGCTGTTCGATTAGAGTTTCCAGCCTCCGCCTTTGCCTTCTGTGAAATTCGAGGAAGATGGGGATTCTGATTTAGAAGTGGTCGCCATTGTTATAGATAATTGAACGAAGACGAAAATGTTTCGTTTGATTTTTAAAAGGGAGGAGATGATTTTAAAAGAATGGAGGAAGACAGAAGACAAGGGATGCACGATTTTCTCCCCGTGATTCCCTACGTGGTTGAAGGAACGAACGTGTGATGTTTACAAATTTAAAATTTAAATTTAAATTGAATTCCATTTAAATTCTAACGCGTCTAACTATCGTATGGTCACACAACAACCCCGAAAATTACGAAAATTGAAATCCGGCAATAATACAATATTACGGACCCAATGGAACTGGTTTCGTCAAATTCCGAGACTGCGCATCGGACGGCTATTTTTAAATATCAATTCAAACAATAAATTTTCAAACTGAACAATTCATTTTCAATTTCGATTCCGAAGCTTCTATTGTCTTCAGTATTATCAATACGAATTTTAAAAGCTTCCGAAATATTTTTCTTCAACTTTAAATTGAAGATTTAAATTTTTAGTCAGCATTCAATAGATTAAATTTTAAAGTTTAATCGCAAATTTCAAAATTAGATCGGGGATTCAAATTAAATCATCGTTCAAATATTTAAAATTAATTAAATATTCTCAATTTAATTTGTTCAAAATTCTGGGTCGTTACACCCCCTGTAGTCAGTCGACTGACCTGCTTGTTTTGCTTATTTTTCTTGGGTTTCTAATTTTAACCGATTCGGGTTGTTCCAATTAGTTGTTATTACATATTTGACTTTGTTAATTCTTTTTTTGATTTCGTGCACGGGTTTTTATAAAATGATCTTTGTAAAGTGTATTAAAAACTCGGTTCTCTAATTTATAATTTCTATTTAAAACACACACACAATTTTGCACTTCGAGCGAAGAGGGAGGAGAATCAAATGATTAAATAAAACGTGTGCTATGAACACGTGCGTTTATCTTTTCAGTTAAATCCTAATCTATTCGTTTGACCGTTTTGACCTCTGGGTCTGGTTTACCGATGAGATGAGGTGAACTTTGTACTGCTTTGAGTGTGTAATTGACTAACGGTTAGTAAACCGTTTAGTGCGAACGTGTGGTATGGGACTCACGTTAACAATTTTTGGGTTCCTTTCTGAGAGTTGTGACACATTCCGCCGGACAGTGGTGTCCAGTACCGCCACTACGGTTTGTTGCCTTTGGGCATTGCCTTTTGGCGTTGCCTTTTGGCGTTGCCTTCGGGCATTGCCTTCGGGCGTATGGATCCTTGTACTGAGCTCAAGCACCTTTTGTTTCTTTGACAACTATATTTCCCTAGTGTATCGCCTTTCGGGGTAGGTTCTTTGAACCACACGATATATAGAGATTACCTTGTGGAAACTTGTGTACCTTTGTTGGTATTTGTTAATTGCCCTTTGGCTTGGTTTGGGATATGTATGTCCTTTGTTTATTTGAGTTGCCTATAATATGAGGCTTGTTATGATTCATCTTATGTTAGATGATTTGGCTATCTCCTTTGGAGATTATTATGGTACTTTATGATTTTGTATGTTCATTATCATTACTATATCTAACTGATTTGTTTAGCTAGACTGACCCGTGTATTTTATACTCGGGTCAGACCGAGATGTTTCAAGTTAGGTACTTTGGACTTAGCCTATTTTGCTTCCGCATGGACTATTCCGCTTGCTCCTTTTTGTTATAGCTTTTTGTGTAGTCCTTTTTGTCTGTAACTCTGATATGTACTCTATTGACTCATCTGTATATTGTGGTTTGCTTTACCACTTGACATGTATCATTTTGTATACTCTGTAGTGTATCTGTATATGTGTAAATGTAAGTGATGATCTACTGTTCTATGATGTGTATTACATTTGAGTTGTTATATTTTATTTTGATAGATCCTTCAGCCACCTATGGCTTTGTATTAAGTATTTGTTATAGATGTCGAACCACTTTTGATAAGAAGTGGGAATGGTCGGCGTATTCAATAGATAATTAAGACAAGGTCATAGATGGCCGCTCCTATCCAGCTCTATTCTCCGCATTAGCAGACGGTGTTACCTTGTAATACTCTTTGCTAATGTGGGCCTCGGAGTGGGGCGTCACAATAGACCATAGTGGCCGAGCCACTTTGCATAGGGTCGAGCCCAAAACCCTTCTTGACCCTTGCCTTTGCCTCCTCTTGACCTTTGTTTGCCATCCCCTTCCTATTTCCATCCCCTAGCCGTGCCTATGTGACCTTGGCCGACATAGCACTTCAGATCTAACCATGGCCAAGCATGACTTGATGATGGTCAATCCATTTTGTGTTGTGGCCGAGCCACTTGTCTTGGTTAAACCATATTTGTATCATTTTTGGTTTAGATTTGTTCATGGTTTTGATTTAAAGTATTTGTGTTGAATTATAAACTTATACATGTTCATATTTGTTTGTTTACAAGACTAAATCTTGGCTCTCACTCCACTTAAATAAATTCGTGCTTTATCGTGCTTTTCGGAGTTTATCTTGTGTTTGATTGTTATCTCCAGCTTTAAAAAGGTGAGTTTATCACTCTCGACATTCGTACTTATATAATTGTGAAACAATGACATGTGAATTGTAGAAATTAATATGCTATGTCCATATATGCATGTGATATGATTATATGATGTTATATACTGCTTATATATTTGTTACATCACCTATTATGATATGTTATGCTATACTATTTATTTTATTTTCTGTATCTCACACTGCAAGTTCCCTTTTCACTATGGGTTGAAATGATACATAGCCGAACGGACATTAGAATAAGGAAAAATGTTGACTATGGGTGAACATTTCAATTTTTTGTGTTTTGAAGTCAAAACTCTAAAAATCATAGCTTTGATGTTTGAACATGCCCTTTGGCTTGGTTTGGGATATGTATGTCCTTTGTTTATTTGAGTTGCCTATAATATGAGGCTTGTTATGATTCATCTTATGTTAAATGATTTGGCTATCACCTTTGGAGATTATTATGGTACTTTATGATTTTGTATGTTCATTATCATTAGTATATCTAACTGATTTGTTTAGCTAGACTGACCCGTGTATTTTATACTCGGGTCAGACCGAGATGTTTCAGGTTAGGTACTTTGGATTTAGCCTATTTTGCTTCTGCATGGACTATTCCGCTAGCTCCTTTTTGTTATAGCTTTTTGTGTAGTCCTTTTTGTCTGTAACTCTGATATGTACTCTATTGACTCGTCTGTATATTGTGGTTTGCTTTACCACTTGACATGTATCATTTTTATACTTTGTAGTGTATCTGTATATGTGTAAATGTAAGTGATGATCTATTGTTCTATGATGTGTATTACATTTGAGTTGTTATATTTTATTCTGATAGATCCTTCAGCCACCTATGGCTTTGTATTAAGTATTTATTGGAGATGTCGAACCACTTTAGGTAAGAAGTGGCAATGGTCGGCGTATTCAATAGATAATTAAGACAAGGTCATAGATGGTCGCTCCTATCCAGCTATATTCTCTGCATTAGCAGACGGTGTTACCTTGTAATACTCTTTGCTAATGTGGGTCTCGGAGTGGGGCATCACAGCTTGGTATCAGAGCTGTGTTCAGAACAAATATGATAAACATAGAACAGAGACACATATTACGGTACATCAAAGGGTAGTACGAATGTTACAATCTTTGAATCATCGTGCCTTTATTCTTTCCGTGCCTTTGGGGTAGATAGAATTTTTGGGAATACGTCTAGGAATGCATTATTCCGTAGTATTCCATATTTGAATTAATGATATCTACCTTGTGAATAATCTTTTTCTTATCTTATCTTTCAGCTAATGGCCGGAAGAGGCAGAGGACGACGCTCGGATGCTGAGCAATCCAGTGGCTCGCATCCGGACGGTGTTTATATGTCGGCCGATTAGTTTTTGGAGTTATTTAGGAGCACTCAGCCTCCAGCTCCTATTCGTGCATCTCCTCCGCGCAAGTATGCCTTTGCACACCTGTGCAGTGATTTTTCTCATCTTGGTGGAAAGCCATTTAAAGGCTCTAAGTCAGTTCTTAAGGTCCAAGCTTGGATTCGCACATGTGAGCGTATCTTCTCTCGCATGAATCTTTCTGACCATGATCGAGTTCTTGTAACTTCTAGCTTATTGCAAGAGTGTGCCCTTGATTGGTACGAGCTTCTTATATCTGAACTTAATGAGTCTGTTCTTTCTTGGACTCATTTCCTAGAGCGATTCGAACTTAAATTCGTTCCTGAATCTGAGAAAGTTTTATTAGCCCGTCGCTGCCTTGAGTTGAAGCAAGGGAAGTCTTCCGTTTCTGATTATGTTGCATCTTTTTAGGCCTTATCTAAGTATGGTCTTGAATTTATTAGCACTTCTTATAAGAAGAATATGAAGTTCGTCTCTGGTCTTAAGAAATATCTTAAGAAATCTTTAATGCTCCAGCTTAATCTTTCTTTTGAGGAGTTGGTTGATTCGGCACTTCATCTTGAAGCCATCGAGAAGGAGTGTGATAGTGGTGATGATGTTGAGGTTCGCAAGAACCCCAATAAGAAGAAGTTTCCATTTCATAAGCAGGGATTTCTTCCTTCTAAGAAGAAGAAGCCTATTGAATTTGGTTCTAACTCTCAATCTGCTGGAACACCTTCCATTCGGAAGTGTTTCAATTGTGGTTCTCCTGATCATATGATTCGAGCTTGTCCTAAGCCTCTCTTCTGTCATTATTGCAAGAAGGAAGGTCACCGTGTTTCCACTTGCCCTACTGCTCCTGCTAGTGCTAAGTCTGGCAAGCTTTATGTTGCTAAAGCTTCTGGAGGTCCTTCTCAGCCCGGAGGTATATCTCCATCTATTTTGGAAGGTTCTATTTTATTTCATGACCGTAGTATTCGAGTTCTTTTTGATATGGGAGCTTCACATTCTTTCGTACAGAAAAATCTCGTCGATGATTTGTCTTTGGATGTTTCTTGTATGATTACTTCGTTGAGGATTGCGAATCCTATTGGGGGATCCGCAACCCTTAGCATGCTTTGTGATGATGTTGAGATTGTTTTATGTGGCTTTTCTTTCCGTGCGAATCTGCACGTTATTTCTTATTTGGATTTTGATATGATTTTAGGTATGGACTGGCTAGTGAGATACGATGTCAGGATTATTTGTTCTGAAAGAATTTTATATCTTCGACACCCAGATTCGTCTACTCAGCTATCACTTGTTCTTCGGGATGTGGATAATTCCGATATAGCTTTATATTCTCTTGACTCACGAGATGATGATGATATATCTCGTATTCCTATTGTTTGTGACTTCTCTGATGTTTTTGAGCCAGTTTCGGGTTTGCCACCCAAGCGGGTGATCGAGTTCCGCATTGATCTCATTCCAGGCGCGGAGCCAGTTGGCCATCCTCCCACGAGGATTTCTACAAAAGAAAATAAGGAACTCAAGAAGCAGCTTTTAGAGCTTGAGTCTAAGCAGTTGATTCAGTCCAGTTTTTCACCGTGGGGTACTGCGGTCGTCTTCGTGAAGAAGTCCAATGGAACTCTTAGGCTTTGCATCGACTATCGCAAGCTTAACGAGTTGACCATCAAGAATAGGTATCCTTTGCCGAGGATCGATGATATGTTCGATCTATTGAGTGGCGCTAAGGTCTTCTCTCAGCTCGACCTTGCCACTGGTTTTCATCAGCTCCGAGTCGCGGAAGATAGCATACCCCTTACAGCTTTCCGCACTCGATATGGTTCTTTCGAGTGGCTCGTTATGCCGTTCGGTTTGACGAACGCTCCTGCTTTCTTTGTTGATCTTATGAATCGAGTATTCCAGGAATATCTCGATAAGTTCGTCCTTGTGTTCATTGACGACATTCTTGTTTATTCTAAGTCTGAAGCCGAGCATGCTAATCACTTGAGAATTGTCTTGAGTACTCTTCGTCACCATCAGCTGAACGCCAAATTCTCCAAGTGCCATTTTTGGGAGAATAAGGTTAAGTTCTTAGGCCATGTTGTATCTTCCGACGGCATTTCGGTCGACCCTTCAAAGATCGAAGCTATTCAGAATTGGAAGAGGCCTGAGAATGTTCATGAGATTCATAGTTTCCTTGGATTGGCGGGTTATTACCGTCGGTTCATTAAGGATTTTTCCCGTGTTGTGCTTCCTCTCACCAGCCTTACTCGGAAAGGCATTCATTACATTTGGTCCGATAAGTGTGAAGCTTCCTTTCAGACATTAAAGGAACTTCTCACTAATGCTCCTATTCTTGTTGTTCCCGAGGGGAATCATGAACTAGTTTTCTACACCGATGCTTGTGGTAGTGGTCTCGGTGTTGTGCTTATGCAGAAGAATCGGGTAGTTGCTTATGCTTCTAGGCAAATGCGTCCGAATGAAGTTCGCTATGCCACTCATGATCTTGAGTTAGCCGCCATTGTCTTCGCCTTGAAGATTTGGCGACACTATTTATTAGGCGAGCGCTTCATTCTCTATATCGATCATAAATCCTTGAATTATTTGTTCACTCAGAAGGAACTCAATATGAGGCAACAGCGTTGGCTCGAGTTTCTTACCTCCTATGACTTTGATATCAAATATACCCCTGGTAAGGGTAATCGTGTTGATGATGCGCTTAGTCGCAGACATTCGGCTGTCGTTTCTATGATGCTTGCCGAATGGGATATTCTTGAGACTCTATCTTTTTGTGATATTCGTGATCGAGCTCCATCTTTTGATTCTCTGATAGTATTATTCAGTTTGGAAGCTCGACCCTCTCTATTGGATCGTATTACCGAAGCTCAGCGGCGTGATCCTGATCTTGTGCATCTTATTCGGCTTTGTGAGACTGAACCCCGTGATGAGGCGTTGCGGGATTTCAGCATTGATTTTCATAGGTGTCTTCGCAAGAAGAACCATCTTGTTGTGCCTTCTGATTCGGCACTTAGGCATGACATTCTTGATGACTGTCATCGTTCTAAGTATACTATTCATCCTGGCAGTAGTAAGATGTATGCCGACATGCATCGCCTTTATAATTAGGAAGGTATGAAGTGCGATGTGGCGAGTTATGTGAGTAATTGCATGACTTGTCAACGTATTAAAGCCAAACATCAGCTCCCTTCTGGTCTCCTTCAGCCTCTAGAGATTCCATTGTGGAAATGGGATCAGATTTCGATGGATTTCATTGATGGCCTACCTCGTACAAGATCAGGCCATACTAGCATTTGGGTTATTGTTGATCGCCTCACCAAATTAGCTCACTTTGTTCCTACTAAATCTAATAGGACTGCTTCTCTTTTGGCTAAGTTATTTATCAAGGAAATCGTGAGACTTCACGGTGTTCCTAGTTCGATTGTGAGTGACCGTGATCCTTAATTCACCAGTCATTTCTGAAAGAGTCTTCAGCAAGCTTTAGGAACAAAGCTTAACTTCAGCACAGCTTATCATCC
The DNA here is from genome assembly GCA_030737815.1 of Allium fistulosum. Classification (NCBI taxonomy): domain Eukaryota; kingdom Viridiplantae; phylum Streptophyta; class Magnoliopsida; order Asparagales; family Amaryllidaceae; genus Allium; species Allium fistulosum. Next base: position 882,297,259 of record CM060903.1, read on the forward strand.
ATAGTCTGATGGACAGACTGAACGGGTGAATCGTATCTTAGAGGATCTTCTCCGTATTTGTATTCTTGATTTCGGAGGTAGTTGGGAGGATCATCTACACCTTGTAGATTTCTCCTACAACAATAGTTTTCAGTCCAGTATCGGTATGGCTCCTTTCGAAGCCTTATACGGAAGGCCATGTCGATCACCTTCTTGTTGGTTGGAATCTGGGGAGAAGCTTATTCTTGGCCCAGATTTTGTTCATGATTCTTCTGAGAAGATTGATCTTATTCGTCAGAGAATGAAAGAGGCACAGAGCCGCCAGAAATCCTACGCGGATAACCGTAGGAAGCCTCTCGAGTTCTCGGTAGATGATCTTGTCTTTATTCGTGTTTCTCCTTTGAAAGGGGTTATGCGCTTTAGTGTGACAGGGAAATTGGCTCCTCGCTTTGTAGGACCATTTCCTATTATTGAACGTATTGGCCCTGTGGCTTATAGAGTTTCACTTCCAGCTCATCTATCCGGAGTTTACAACGTGTTTCACGTCTCTCAGCTTCGGAAGTGTCTTCGAGAATCGGATTCTGTTATTGACTCTCCTGATTTGCAAGGGCTTGAGATCTCACCAGATTTATCTATTGTACAGCAGCCTATTCGCATACTTTCCATGGAGGTGAGACACCTTCGAAACAAGGATGTGCCGCTCATTAAAGTTCAATGGTCCGCTAATCCCAATGACTGTACTTGGGAAACCAGAGAGTTTATCGAGCGATCCTATTCGGGTTTTCTATCTTTTCTTAGCAATGGTGAGAATATCTTTTTATCTCAAGCTTATTTTCTTTTCTTCTTGGGTGTTGTAAGTATGTAGTTGTTGTGAATTCTTCTTTAGGAATTGCGTGGATGCAATTTTGTTAAGGGGGGGAGATCTGTAACAACCCGCATATTTTATGATTTTATATTTAAATATTTTATTTAAATATAACGTCGTTAATCAGATTTAAGTCTGAAAAGCTACTTTTTGCAAACGGTCGAATTAGGACTCGGGACTACTTCCATTGAGTCCAAAATGGCGTTTGCGACTTTTTTAAGTATAAGCTTCGTTATGTTTGGAGTGAGTTGAATTTTGCTATTTTCGATTGGGCTTTTCGGGTTTGGGTTTGACCCAACTCATCATATATCCTAATTCAGTCCCTCTCCATTCATTCTCAATTTCATTTCTTTTTCTCTAGCACAACTAAAAATGGGGAGAGGAATGGGAAATTAAAACTCCAAACCCTAGTTTTCATTTGCAAACTCCAAATTCTTGCTCCAAATTCAAGGAAAAGCTAAGGTAAGCTCCATCTTCATCTTCTCCATCTCTTCTCCTCTTCAATTTCAGAAAATTCCTAAACCCTAATTTAGGAAATACTTGTTTTGATATTAGATTGAAGCTTGTAGATTAGAAGTGAAGAGTGATTGATCTTTTCCTTGTGTTGAGCTCCATATCTTTGTTTTTGAGTTAAAAGGTGAGTTTTGAACTCACATCTACTTCTCTTGATATCATTCATGTTAGGTATGAATTCCTAACACTTATTCATGTTCATTTGCTTTTGGTTTGAATTGATTAGGTGAACATTTCAATTTTTGGTGTTTTGAAGTCAAAACTCTAAAAATCATAGCTTTGATGTTTGGACATGCTTTTGGTGTTGCATTGAAGAGCCAATAGGGCTGGGTTGTCGATTGGCATAAACCCCTAGCGCCCATTGCTCGTCCGATCGAAAATTGGAAGAATTGCTCTTCATTTGATAGGCAGAAAAACAGCCCCAGTGCCAGTCAGTCGACTGACCCTCTACAGTCAGTCGACTGGCTGTAGCCAATAAACGTCCCTGGGACTGTCTGCAGAAACAGAAAGTTTTTGTTTCCTGCAGTCAGTCGACTGCCCTCTGCAGTCAGTCGACTGACTGTAGGAAATGAAATTTTTTGGTCTCTGGATCAGTCGACTGGCCCCCTGCAGTCAGTCGACTGACCTGCTAGTTTTGCCTATTTTGCCTATTTTTCTTGGGTTTCTAATTTTAACCGATTCGGGTTGTTCCAATTAGTTGTTATTACATATTTGACTTTGTTAATTCTTTTTTTGATTTCGTGCACGGGTTTTTATAAAATGATCTTTGTAAAGTGTATTAAAAACTCGGTTCTCCAATTTATAATTTCTATTTAAAACACACACACAATTTTGCACTTCGAGCGAAGAGGAAGGAGAATCAAATGATTAAATAAAACGTGTGCTATGAACACGTGCGTTTATCTTTTCAGTTAAATCCTAATCTATTCGTTTGACCGTTTTGACCTCTGGGTCTGGTTTACCGATGAGATGAGGTGAACTTTGTACTGCTTTGAGTGTGAAATTGACTAACGGTTAGTAAACCGTTTAGTGCGAACGTGTGGTATGGGACTCACGTTAACATTTTTTGGGTTCCTTTCTGAGAGTTGTGACACATTCCGCCGGACAGTGGTGTCCAGTACCGCCACTACGGTTTGTTGCCTTTGGGCATTGCCTTTTGGCGTTGCCTTCGGGCGTATGGATCCTTGTACTGAGCTCAAGCACCTTTTGTTTCTTTGACAACTATATTTCCCTAGTGTATCGCCTTTCGGGGTAGGTTCTTTGAACCACACGATATATAGAGATTACCTTGTGGAAACTTGTGTACCTTTGTTGGTATTTGTTAATTGCCCTTTGGCTTGGTCTGGGATATGTATGTCCTTTGTTTATTTGAGTTTCCTATAATATGAGGCTTGTTATGATTCATCTTATGTTAGATGATTTGGCTATCTCCTTTGGAGATTATTATGGTACTTTATGATTTTGTATGTTCATTATCATTAGTATATCTAACTGATTTGTTTAGCTAGACTGACCCGTGTATTTTATACTCGGGTCAGACCGAGATGTTTCAGGTTAGGTACTTTGGACTTAGCCTATTTTGCTTCCGCATGGACTATTCCGCTTGCTCCTTTTTGTTATAGCTTTTTGTGTAGTCCTTTTTGTCTGTAACTCTGATATGTACTCTATTGACTCGTCTGTATATTGTGGTTTGCTTTACCACTTGACATGTATCATTTTGTATACTCTGTAGTGTATCTGTATATGTGTAAATGTAAGTGATGATCTACTGTTCTATGATGTGTATTACATTTGAGTTGTTATATTTTATTTTGATAGATCCTTCAGCCACCTATGGCTTTGTATTAAGTATTTGTTATAGATGTCGAACCACTTTTGATAAGAAGTGGGAATGGTCGGCGTATTCAATAGATAATTAAGACAAGGTCATAGATGGCCGCTCCTATCCAGCTCTATTCTCCGCATTAGCAGACGGTGTTACCTTGTAATACTCTTTGCTAATGTGGGCCTCGGAGTGGGGCGTCACAATAGACCATAGTGGCCGAGCCACATTGCATAGGGTCGAGCCCAAAACCCTTCTTGACCCTTGCCTTTGCCTCCTCTTGACCTTTGTTTGCCATCCCCTTCCTATTTCCATCCCCTAGCCGTGCCTATGTGACCTTGGCCGACATAGCACTTCAGATCTAACCATGGCCAAGCATGACTTGATGATGGTCAATCCATTTTGTGTTGTGGCCGAGCCACTTGTCTTGGTTAAACCATATTTGTATCATTTTTGGTTTAGATTTGTTCATGGTTTTGATTTAAAGTATTTGTGTTGAATTATAAACTTATACATGTTCATATTTGTTTGTTTACAAGACTAAATCTTGGCTCTCACTCCACTTAAATTGATTCGTGCTTTATCGTGCTTTTCGGAGTTTATCTTGTGTTTGATTGTTATCTCCAGCTTTAAAAAGGTGAGTTTATCACTCTCGACATTCGTACTTATATAATTGTGAAACAATGACATGTGAATTGTAGAAATTAATATGCTATGTCCATATATGCATGTGATATGATTATATGATGTTATATACTGCTTATATATTTGTTACATCACCTATTATGATATGTTATGCTATACTATTTATTTTATTTTCTGTATCTCACACTGCAAGTTCCCTTTTCACTATGGGTTGAAATGATACATAGCCGAACGGACATTAGAATAAGGAAAAATCGTTATGAGCTGAAATGATAGGCTCAAGCGATTTTTATTTTATTTATTTGACTTGGGATTGCGGGTTTGAAATGATAGAACTCGGATTTTTACTTTTAAATTACGGATTGAAATGATACATATCCGTATCACTTGACCTAGGTTAGAAAATATTATACAGACCCATGGTTATATACTTAATAATATTTTCTTAAATTTTTTTAAGTATTTTAAGTTTTAAGATATATGAAAATTTTACTTAAAAATTTGATTCAATGATTTTAAATATATGGAAATTTTATAAGTCAATAAGTGGTTTGATTTTTAATTTATAAACTTATATTGGTTTTCTATAAGTTGGAATCTTTATATATCAATAATTGGTTTTTAATTCCAATTTAAAGATCTTTATTGATGATAAATAACTAAATAATTAAATTTGATTTAATGTGGAATTTCAAATCTAACCTAGTGATTTTATAGATTTTATTTTATGAAATGGATTTGTTTTGTAAAATAAATAATTATGATTTAAATGGAAAAATGTATCTTAAATTATGACTTAATTTTATAATGGAAAATTTGGTTTCAATTGGAAATGTGAAGTTTGACTTATTAAAAGAATATTTTGTTTATGAAATGGGTATGTTTTGTATAATTAAATTTTATAGTGATTTTCTTTAAGTCAAAATTGTATAAGTAAAACTGTATAAAAATGTGACTTAAATATGACTTAACTCAATAATAGAAAATTTGATTAAAAATGGAATTTTAGAGTAACTTAGTAAATAAAATATTTTAGTTATGAAATGGCTGTTTTAAAGAAAAGAAATATTAAGGTCTGTTATTGTTAACATGAAAGTTAAGCAAATTATAATGTAAATTTGACTTAATAAATGAATTATGATTTAATTGTATATTTAATTATTAAAAGTTATTTTATTTAAATCATAAGTTAAATGATATCCAAATGAATATTTTTGAAATGTAAGATATGTTTTATAAGTTAAAATGGTTAAAAATTGAAGTTTTAATGTTTCTGAAATGTTATAATAAAATCTGAAATTATATTGGTAGCATTTACTAAATGCTGTGGTTTTAAAGATAGTATTTGCTAAATGCTATCAATTCTAAAATATAACTATGTTCTGAAATAATTAAACACCTATTACAGCACTTTATAAGTGCTGCTGTTTTTGAATTTGAACTAGTTCTGAAAATAACTAAATAACTACTACAGCACTTTATAAGTGCTGCTGTTTTTGAAACTGAACTGTTTTGCAACACTAAAATACCTACTGTAGCACTTTATAAGTGCTGCTATTTTGAATTTGACAATGTTTTTGAAATGTTAATATATTTACCGTAACACTTTATAAGTGCTGTTGTTGCTGAAATTACAATGAACTTTGGAAATGAATGTTATTTTGGAAGATTTTGACATTGAATTTAAATGGTTTAAATGAATATGTTTTGAGGTGAAATATAAACCATTTTTGAAATTTATAAGTTAACACAATGTCTTCGAATTTGGTATAATTGAACGAATGAACTTAAAAATGTTATGCTATAACTTTGGTAATGAATATTATTTTAAGGGTGTTATGATTATTCTAAATATTATGATTTCCAAATGATAACATTTTAAATTGATATGGTTTCAAAGTATTATGGTTTCAAAGTGTTTTAATGTCGAAATTGTTATAACTTTGAAAGTACTATGACTTTTGGAAATGAATTTATTTGAAATAGTATTTAATTAAGAATTGTTTTGAATATATTGATTTGCAATTGAAGATTTAAGGATATGGCTTTATAAAGTGGTTTTGGTTTAAGATGATTTAAAAAGGAATATTTCAAGTTTATGAAAGAAATATTCAGTGATGGGAAATTTGGGTTTATCTAAATGATATTTTGGTTTTGAAGTATAAACTAGTTGAATATGATATTTTGGTCTCGAAGTATAAACTAGTTTTGAAATGGATATGATATTTTGTTTTGAGGTATAAATTATTTCGAAATAAATATCCATGGGTTATAATAACGATTGGTTGGCAAAGAGACCGGGATCGGATATGGGCATACTGTAACGACCCTAGATTTTTATTTAATTTAAGTTAATAATTAAATAAATTTTTGGATAAAGATAGTAAAATAAATCGATAAAATGGAGCGAGTTTCCCCGGATTCAAGTATATTCTGTATGAATCATTTCAATTTAAAATATTGTAAGTATATATAGATATATATTTGACTTGAGTTTAAAGTGTAAATAAATAATTGATAATAATATTTAACTATTAGAATTGATGGTTAATGATAATTTGAAATTATAAATTAAATATAAGATAATAAATATATTAACTAAAATCTAACATGGTAGAATAAAAATAGAAATTGTTTATAGTATAAAGTAGAGTTTTAAATTCAATAAAGAAAAGAAATTCAAATAAATAAACATGATGGTACAAACAAATAAATGCAAGCTAACATGATAACAATAACCATAACTACTTTAAAACCAAAATTCTTAAGTAAAAGCTTAAGTAAAATATTTTATACTCTATAACAAAATACATGTTGCAGTCCATCACTTCAGTACATACGAATAGAGTAGGGTAAGTATGCTTAGCATCTAAGTCAAACAAAAATAAACTTCTGTAAGATTTCTAAGTACATAAAAGAATAAAGTATGGGCTGTTGTAGACTTGATAAGGAGCAAAGCATTTAATGCTATATCTCTAGTACACAAGACATTTCATTTCCAGCTTCTTTTTTTGGATAAAAATCTCTGATATTGTACATGGCAATATCATCACCTTGTACAAAAAAATATATCATCCCCTGTATGCTTCATTTTCACATATCAATTTCCTCATTTCAGTTCGAGCTGAGGATATATCAAGTAAACATCATCTCCTCTTAAACACAAACAAGCTTCAAACCAAAACCAACGTCAAAACAGAAAACAAATCAAAGAAACATTTTCAGTTTGAAAATTTTAAGCTTTAACCTGGAAGCAGGAAGATCAAAAAGCAAAGGCAACTTAAAACATTTTTCAAAGGAAACCAAGCAAGTTTAAAACAGGACTTAACTGCAGATTTCAAAAACAAGAAAAAGGGGTGCTCTCTGTTTCAGTATTTCAGGTGAGCAAACCTTATTTTTAAACCAGTTTCTCTTGATTCTGATGCCTGTGATGATAATGACTTGGGAATGTTATATGAATGTGAAAATATCTGCATGTATATATGCAAATGATGTGTGCAAGCTTGTGTTCAGGCAAATATGCCTCTGTCTTGTTTACAGGTTTTAATACCTGTTTGAAAAATTTTAAAATCATCCCACCTAAATGATTATAGGCTTTAACCTCTAAATGAAAGATGTTTGTATGAAGGAAAATATACCTGCATGTATATACATATATGCAGATTTGAGTATGCATGTCTGTGTATACATAGACATCTCTGTTTTGGTATCTACAGGTTTGAATCAAGTTCAAAATTTGATTTCTCTTTATATAATCAATATCAAGCTATGACCTTTAAAGAAGAAATGACTGTAACAATGTAATATCATTTTTAAAAATGGTTTCTAGTGGATTATGAAGCAATTATTTCAGAAACAATAAATTACAGTAATGATCATTTAAAGTCAGGTAAATCGATGAATTAAAATTTATGTTTTGAATATATAGCTGGATTCAAACTTGGAAATTTTGAATTTTGATAATAGTTTCAAGCTTTTTAAGTTTGGGATTGATGAGATATTCGGGGTTGATCAATTTTGGGTTTATCATAAATTGTCGTTGATCGAAGACGATTTGAGGCGTGTGGTTCATGTCAGAGGAGCCTCGTGAGTCGAGGATGGTGGAAAAAATAGTCAAGAATTTTCTGAAATGCCGTGGTGGCGCGGCGAGATCGATCTAGGGTTTTAGGGCACAGTTTTTCATCGAAGTTTGAAGAGGTGGTTTGTTGGCGTGGAGGAATCGAGTCGCACCGGACCTATGGGAATCGAAGCTGCGGAGTTTGACAAAGTTTCTGTTGAAATGGCATGGTGAATGATGGCAAGAATTATCGACGAGGGAAGGATTTCTGATTGAATGTGGTTCCAGTTTTCGTCGTTCGACTCGTTTTTCGAAACACAGCGAAATTTAGGGTGTTGGTTGGTCGAGGGTGACGAGGAGGTCACCAGAGACTCGTCGAGGGTCTCTGCGATGATCGGAGACGTTCCGATTGGTTGTGCACGTATATATGTATCACTGTGTGTATGTTGAATGATGGGAGTAAGGTGAAGGGAAGAAGAAGAGTGACAGGGTCTTATTTGCTTTGGGAAAATGAAATGGCATCGGGTTGTCTCGAGTAACTCAAGCATGTGACTCGAAGATGTTTGGTTTTGGACTCTGGGCAATGTTAGCTTGTCTCGAGTAAGCTTAGGTTACAGATTTCAGGTTTTTGAAACCTGTCAGTGTGCAGTTTTGAAATTTAAAACTAAATTTAAATAAAGAAGCAAAGCAAGATTAAAATAAAGGTTTTAATTCTAGTTTTTTTTTTAAAATAAGTTTATAAAAAAAATGATGAAATGTTTCTAACCAATTTAAATGGTTAAAGTATTTTTATAAACTGTTTTAAAAATCTGAAAATGGGAATTGAATAGGATTTTAAATCCAAGTTTAATTTTAGATCTGAATTCAAATTTAAATTTGAATCTTAGGTTTGAAAAGAAAATATAAGTTATAAATTTAAAATGTTGTAATCAAGTATTAATGATTAAAGTTGATACACCAAGTGATTAAGCAACAATTACTTGAAGAATAATATAATAAATTAATTAGGATGATTTGAGAAAAATTAATTTAATTAAAAGATAATCAAATAATTAAAGGTTAATAAATTTATTATTAATGATTAATTAATAAATGATTAAAGAATAATTAATCAAAATGATTTGTAAATTATTGATGTTAATTAACCAGGATGAGTAATTTATTCATAAGTAATTAATCAAATTTGAATAAATCAGATAATTAACTGACCTTACTTATGAATATTTGGATTTGATTGGATGATTGAATTGGTTGATGTAACGACCCGCCACTCATTCCACAGAATGACGCATCATTAATAAGAAAGAAAGGGGTAGAAAATAGAAAAGAAGAGAAGAAAGAAGAAACAACGACAACGATCTCACAGCGGAATGAATAAATTATATTAATAACATAAAGAAACGATTACATAGTATAAAACACTTATCAGAGTTTACACAACTATACAACACATACTAGACAGTTATAAACATCTGTCTAGATATTACAACTCAAATACAATACAAGACTCTAACACAGATATCAACACAGCGGAATACTATATCTATGAACGCCGAAGCCTCCTGCTCCATTGCTCCTCCACAATTCGTCAAAGCTAAACCTGAATCCCTTGGCTACTCGTAAAAATTTGAGTACCCAAGAGTTTATAAAACAGAAATAAACAACTTGGGTCAGACATGGGTCTGGTGTGAGTAACAGGTTAAACTTGTTTAACTTCAAAACCTTTTGAAAGAAAAGGTATCACGTAAGACTCCCCACAAATAAACATGGGTAAGTTTTTACCTTACGCTAACCAAAACATTTGATAGGAAATTCGATTGTATTATAATAGGGTCTAGGGTTTTCAAATAAATATGAAATAGCCGAAATTGTTACATTATTAAATTCCAGCATACTAGGTATACAATCAAGTCCGTTATCACTTATTGGAATTTTGATTTCCATACAATGGCAGAGCTACCGGGGTACCGCTCATCACAGTACGGGGCCTAGATCACCGTACCGAGGATCACTCCCAATCCCCTGCAACACAAAGCCGGAACCATCCCTTACTGGATAATTCCGAATAAAATCACCCCACAGATGGCCGTCGCCAACTGCACCACTAAGCCGAAATAAAAGAAGGAACTCTCTAGACAGGGATGACCTTACTCTCAGTGGGTGCTACCCACGAAGCCTTGCTGCACCTCCCCTGTTTTAGCCATTCCCGGTTGATGAGGCTTGAGGCTACGATTTACCTTTAAATCAGAACACACCACTTAGAATGCTCATCGTCCACCTGACGATGTTTTGAAAGCATTCAATCCATACAAGTTCGTTCCGGGTTCGAACGAAACCGAAGGCATTATCTCGTTACACTCATATTGGAATCACCCTCAGAGTTAACGACCATAACCCTTGCACTCTGAATCTTCATCTTCACTTGAGATTCACGACCTAACGTTAATTTGGATCGATGTGGTATTCGGGTCTCCAAACCTGGAATTCCGGTATACGGAAACCCGATCCCGGTCTCATCGAAATCCAAAACGTATCTTTTAAGGCCAAGTTGTTTTAAGGTTAAAACAATTCATTTCAGTTATCTATACTACAGGGATAGATAATTCACAACAGATAATCTACATTATCACAAACAGACAATTCATATTATCATTTCAATTTAACCAAAGCATCCATATCATAGATCAGCACATCTCTTATCAGAGATAACAACAATGCAAAGCATTCTATATTATTCATCCATCCCTAAGTAATGATTTATATCATCTCTAATTAATTTAAAGTGAATTAAATTAATTACCTCATTTTATAAATCCTTCTTACTTAATCATTAATTAAACCAATTAATTAATCATTACTCTAAGTATCTATCTTAATTAATCATTCCTGATTAATTACCCTTTAATTACTTTAAGTAATTAATACTTAATTAATCTCACAAATTAATTATCTTAAACCATTTCAGTAATTAATCCTTAATTACTTCATCTATTAATTAACTATACTTAATTACATTAATCCTCAATTAATTATAATTAATTAATTACTTTAATCACTTATTATTTATTAATTAATCTTAATTAATCAATTCTTAATTACATCATTAATTATATTAATTAATGATCCTTAATTACTCTTAATTAATTATCTTATTTAAATTAATTACATCTAATAATTAATTAGTCACATTTATTAATCACCTTTGATTAATCTCATCTAGTAATTAACTACCCTTAATTACTCTTCCATAAATTAATTACTCATTAATTAATTATCTTTTAATTAATCCCTTGATTAATTATTAAAGTAATTAACTCAAATTACTTTCATTATATCATCCTTAGTTAATTACATCCACTAATTAACTTTAATTACTTTCCTAAGTAATTACACTTTCACTAATTACATTTAAGTAATTATACTTATCACATAACCAAGTGATTATCTTAAATTAATTAAATTAATTAATTTAACTTATCAAATTATTTAATTAATTACCTTAAGTAATTAATTACCTTAATTACTTCCATTAAGTAATTATACTTAACCAATTTCCATAAATGATTATTATTAATTTATTAATCAAATTGATTACCAAAATTAATCTCATTAATTAATTATTTATTTATCCCTAATTAATGATCCCTCATTAATTATTTAACAATTCTTTAATTACTTCTTTAGGCAATTAATCTTTAATCAATTATTTATTAAAACAACTTGATAAACTCTTATTTATCAATTAATTAATTAAATTATCAATTATTCTTTAATTACCTTATTAATTTAATTACTCCTATATAATTAAATCTTAATTACTTTCTGACTAAAGTATTAACCTTTAACTACTTTAGTTATTATTAACAAAAGTCTTTAAAACATTTTACTTTAAAATCTTTCTTTTAATTCATTTTAAATTAAAAGATTTAAATAGATTACAATTTAACTTTAACCAATATTTAAATCAAATATACAAAATCTTTTTAAATCAAATGTTAAGAACACTTAACATTTATAAGATTTTAAACCAATTTATTTGAATTCAAAATCCTTTTTAAAATATACTTTTAACAATTTAAATTTTAAAACATCATAAATTTTATCAACCTATTTATTTCAAACAAGGATACAATTTTAAATTTGAATCCATACTTCCAAATTTGCTTTAAAACTTTGTTTAAAATTTCAGTTTCCAAAATTTTAAACCAAATTTAAAAGTTAAAAACAAACAGGCTTAAGGCCTGTACCAACTCAAATTACCCGAGCCTACCACTAAATGCTTCGAGTAAAAACTGGAAACCCCCGAGTTCCCTTCGAGTTTCCCTTCCCCTGTTATTTTAAAACTTTGTCAAGTTAAAAAAAATAAACAGTTTAGCCCACGCGAGTCTTCCCGAGCCATCACCCAGTTTTCACGAGGATGTCTTCGAGTCAAACATCACTTGCTCGAGAACATCTTCTTCCTCTAAACTCAAATCTTCCAGATATTCGAAACATCCATGTGCATGTGCACAAGCGAAATGCTTGCCTTCGATCACCGTCGATGATCTTCTCCAGTCAACATTCACCTTCGTATCCAAATTCGACCACCAAAACTTCAACAACCTCTCGAAATCGAAATCGAGTATCCCACTACTAACAAGAACAGGAACCCAAGCCTGGAAAGATGCTCGAACACAATCCTCTGATCATCAGAGAGTCTGAATTTCTGACTATGACTTCGACAACGTCCCCACTCCTATTTCCCAAAATCTGGTGAAGCTCGATCCACCAGAGCTCCCTTGATCACCAAAACCTCGACCATGCCCAAAATTAGGTCTACAGATAATCTCGATCAATTCCCATCACCACAGTCGTCTATCATTACTTCTACTATTTTTCCCGACCTCACCCATCATCCAACTATCTCCAGTGGGAACCACGTCTCCGAAAATCAACTAGATCATCAGAGATCACCCAGAATGCAAATTCTGGTCAAACCCAATCTGCTCCTAATATACCCCTCTAAAAATTGTGATTTCACTTTCAAAATTCATGTTTTAGGATAGGGTTTTAGATTATATGCCTGTCTTGATGAATTCAGATACTTAAATTTTCACCTAATTTAAACATGCACGGTATTTTCTAGTTCCTAGAGACATTTCTGTTTATTTTAACTTAATAAAACTTTAAACTCTAATCTATGATACACCAAACATGTTTTGTTCGAATTCTAAATCCTATCAGAGATTATATCAAAAGGATTTAAATTTTGATCATGACTTTAACTTCTGAAAGAAGAGCAGATAAGATCAGGGTATAATAATAGGCATGCATCTATACATCCATATACATACATAGAAATTCAATCATATACATATATTCAATACTCATTTTATCCTAGAATTTCACATGCAAACAGATACCTATGTACTAAAATTTTAAGAAAACTATTACTCACCAATTTAAAATGAAGAACAGAGCCCTCTTTGAAACTGCTTTAAACTTTAAAACTGAAGTGCTTTTGAAACTTTTAAAACTCGATTTAAAAACTTGAATGCTGGCTTTATTTCGGAAGGATTGCAGTTGCATGCAGAGATGCCTTGTTTGACATGCCTCCAGATTTGAAAAGAATTTGGACAGAAGATCTTGATTTGTTTTCCAGATTCTTATTTCCAGATTTTGAAAAAGTATTGCATATCTTTGTTTTGATTTGGAAAATAGATTACAGGGATTTTTGCTTTTGATAAATTTTGGTTTGAGGGATGTTGATTCACAGATTTGTTTTGAAAGGCAGATTTAAGTTGTGGATTACTTTGGAGAATTTGGTTACAGATTTTGTTATGAGAAAATAGGCTGAAGTTTCTCAAGTTTGAAAATGTGAAGATAAAAAGAAAATGAAGATAAAAAAAAATGTTTATAAGGGCTGAAAATTATTTCTTAAAAATAAAAGAAAAATAGAAATTTAAAAGATGGACACTTGTCTTCATATGTGTTAATTAGTTAACACTTGTTTTAAACAATCCTTTATAGGTTTACACATGTCCTTTTTAGTTAGTTTATATTTATTTTAAATGTAGATAAAAGCCTTTTTCTTTATTTCCTTAAATACTTCTCTATTTATAAATTACTTTTAAAAGAAAATAAAATCATTTGTATATGTATAAATAAAAGCTTATACATGTATTTTGAATCCAAATAATTTAAAGTATCTACCTTTGAATTTCAAAACTAATTTACATTTACTTTTCAAATTATATTTAAAATCCAATTTAAAGTCATGTTATATACATACATATATAACTACACTTTAAATTTTGAAAATAACAATCCTATTTTATTAAAGTCTATTTATATTTGTATATAAAACAATATATTATAATTATTGTTTGAAAATAACAATTTATCAATATATATATATTAGAATTTAAAAACAATATCTTATTTATTTAAATTTTAAATCCAAGCTTATCTATTTACAATATATACAATTGTATATACATTATAAATAGAAATCATCCTATAAATTTTTAAAGGATAAATTCACTAGTTAAATATTCATTTAATCAGATTATTAAATCAATTCAAATCTTACTATCAAAAATTATCAATCAATTTAATTATTTAAACAGATTATTAAATTGATATTGTCCATAAATTCCGGGATATTACATTCCTTCCCCCTTAAAATAATTTCGTCCCCGAAATTTAAAACAAAGGTAATTTAATAATCTATTTAAATCACAAGCATATATTATCATCTATATGCTAACAACCATAACAAACAATTCACTCAATCAAACAATTTTAATTATCCAGATAAAATTTTGGATAAAATTTCCTCGAGTTTCCCCAAGTATATATATACCGGGATACTCGCTCTACAGAATCCAAACAATCAATACTACTAAGCTATAGAGCTTCTACTCATCTAGATCTACAGAACTAAACAAGATATCAGACTACAGACGAGTCTGACTCAACAACCAAATCCTCCAAAACTGCTGGTTCCACAACCAAAGATAAATCAAACACGTACTCTCTCAGAGATACGTAAAATACATTGAATTCCAGTTATCCAAACTAACAATTCAATCCAGTAGATCAAACTCTTATCCAAATTAGATCACAGAAAAGATCCAAAATAACTCGGAGCTACTTCCCAGACTTACCCAATCTTATAGCTCCCTTTAACCAGAAAAAAAAAACTTCACAACAACGAAGTCTCCAACTTTGAATTTAAAGTTCCTCCGTCTCTTATCCACAAAATCCTTCCTGATCAACTCAACCTTCGCCGATGCTTCTAGAAACAAACCGGACCAAAGATAACTCAACCAATGATCCTCTCAAGATCTACCCCATCCAAAACCAAACTCTATTTCACCAATATCCGAAGATTCCAAACTAACTTCTCCTATCTGGAAAAGACAAACAGGAGCACTCGCCAAAACTGTTCCTGCTGCACCACTCTGATCTGGAGTAGAATGAAAATGCTGATGATGAACACAAGCACAGACTGGACAACACATTCCAGAAAATATCGGATAACTCAAAAGAATACTCAAACTATCGCAAGTCACTTTTGCGATCCACCCAGCCAAAATCCAAATAAAACTGTTCTCTCTTTACCAATCAGAACAGCTCACACTTGACTATCCTATCCATCGAAGAAATGGATCCTCTCTGCTGCTTCTGAACTTCACCTTCAGAAAAACTGCTCAGCCAGAAAAACTTCTGCCGAAAACAGAACACTCCGAGCTACACTACTGCCACAGATGCCACAGACTTCTCAATCCAAGGTTCTTCGAGAAATTCGGACTTCAAACAGAACAAAAACATCTTGCTGAACTCAGCCACAACAACGAAACAGACACACTTCATTAACTTGTTCCAAAGAAAACATCTTCGGGAATATCCCTATTCACTGCATCTCATCACACAGCTACTATTACCTGTGGTATCAAGATACCATCACTTGCTTCTGTCTAACCGACAGATCCAAATTCTACTCATCCAACTCAGAAGATGGACTCCGAACCTTAACAGTTTTCTTCGGAGATCGATGAAATCCTTTATCACAGCAAAGTTTACTCGAGACGGTATTCGGTCTACAATCTCGACAGATACTTCCACCCTCAACACTCAGACTCCTAATCCTAGATGATAAATTATTATCATCTCAACCAATCATTACAAATACCATATACATTTAAAATGATACTTTTTATATATAGAAAATATATCTGGTTAAAATTATTTCACCTTCCCTTTTAAAACAATATTGTGTCCGTTGGCCTGGTCCAAGTGTTTAGAGATCCCTATCAATAACGTTAGCTACTCGTATTGACCAGAATCCATATACCACTTAACCGATCAATTAACACAATATAAAATCATTTTATATAACTAACAAATACGCGCTCTCGTATATAAATATATATACACTCAAACAGGTTGCTACAGATCCTGTTTCTAATGAACAATCCTTCCGAACCTAGGTATTCACTTAACCTAGTGTTCTGATATTCACTTAACCAAAAGCTTAGGCATTCGCTCAACCTCGCTCTGATACCATATGTAACGACCCGCCACTCATTCCACAGAATGACGCATCATTAATAAGAAAGAAAGGGGTAGAAAATAGAAAAGAAGAGAAGAAAGAAGAAACAACGACAACGATCTCACAGCGGAATGAATAAATTATATTAATAACATAAAGAAACGATTACATAGTATAAAACACTTATCAGAGTTTACACAACTATACAACACATACTAGACAGTTATAAACATCTGTCTAGATATTACAACTCAAATACAATACAAGACTCTAACACAGATATCAACACAGCGGAATACTATATCTATGAACGCCGAAGCCTCCTGCTCCATTGCTCCTCCACAATTCGTCAAAGCTAAACCTGAATCCCTTGGCTACTCGTAAAAATTTGAGTACCCAAGAGTTTATAAAACAGAAATAAACAACTTGGGTCAGACATGGGTCTGGTGTGAGTAACAGGTTAAACTTGTTTAACTTCAAAACCTTTTGAAAGAAAAGGTATCACGTAAGACTCCCCACAAATAAACATGGGTAAGTTTTTACCTTACGCTAACCAAAACATTTGATAGGAAATTCGATTGTATTATAATAGGGTCTAGGGTTTTCAAATAAATATGAAATAGCCGAAATTGTTACATTATTAAATTCCAGCATACTAGGTATACAATCAAGTCCGTTATCACTTATTGGAATTTTGATTTCCATACAATGGCAGAGCTACCGGGGTACCGCTCATCACAGTACGGGGCCTAGATCACCGTACCGAGGATCACTCCCAATCCCCTGCAACACAAAGCCGGAACCATCCCTTACTGGATAATTCCGAATAAAATCACCCCACAGATGGTCGTCGCCAACTGCACCACTAAGCCGAAATAAAAGAAGGAACTCTCTAGACAGGGATGACCTTACTCTCAGTGGGTGCTACCCACGAAGCCTTGCTGCACCTCCCCTGTTTTAGCCATTCCCGGTTGATGAGGCTTGAGGCTACGATTTACCTTTAAATCAGAACACACCACTTAGAATGCTCATCGTCCACCTGACGATGTTTTGAAAGCATTCAATCCATACAAGTTCGTTCCGGGTTCGAACGAAACCGAAGGCATTATCTCGTTACACTCATATTGGAATCACCCTCAGAGTTAAAGACCATAACCCTTGCACTCTGAATCTTCATCTTCACTTGAGATTCACGACCTAACGTTAATTTGGATCGATGTGGTATTCGGGTCTCCAAACCTGGAATTCCGGTATACGGAAACCCGATCCCGGTCTCATCGAAATCCAAAACGTATCTTTTAAGGCCAAGTTGTTTTAAGGTTAAAACAATTCATTTCAGTTATCTATACTACAGGGATAGATAATTCACAACAGATAATCTACATTATCACAAACAGACAATTCATATTATCATTTCAATTTAACCAAAGCATCCATATCATAGATCAGCACATCTCTTATCAGAGATAACAACAATGCAAAGCATTCTATATTATTCATCCATCCCTAAGTAATGATTTATATCATCTCTAATTAATTTAAAGTGAATTAAATTAATTACCTCATTTTATAAATCCTTCTTACTTAATCATTAATTAAACCAATTAATTAATCATTACTCTAAGTATCTATCTTAATTAATCATTCCTGATTAATTACCCTTTAATTACTTTAAGTAATTAATACTTAATTAATCTCACAAATTAATTATCTTAAACCATTTCAGTAATTAATCCTTAATTACTTCATCTATTAATTAACTATACTTAATTACATTAATCCTCAATTAATTATAATTAATTAATTACTTTAATCACTTATTATTTATTAATTAATCTTAATTAATCAATTCTTAATTACATCATTAATTATATTAATTAATGATCCTTAATTACTCTTAATTAATTATCTTATTTAAATTAATTACATCTAATAATTAATTAGTCACATTTATTAATCACCTTTGATTAATCTCATCTAGTAATTAACTACCCTTAATTACTCTTCCATAAATTAATTACTCATTAATTAATTATCTTTTAATTAATCCCTTGATTAATTATTAAAGTAATTAACTCAAATTACTTTCATTATATCATCCTTAGTTAATTACATCCACTAATTAACTTTAATTACTTTCCTAAGTAATTACACTTTCACTAATTACATTTAAGTAATTATACTTATCACATAACCAAGTGATTATCTTAAATTAATTAAATTAATTAATTTAACTTATCAAATTATTTAATTAATTACCTTAAGTAATTAATTACCTTAATTACTTCCATTAAGTAATTATACTTAACCAATTTCCATAAATGATTATTATTAATTTATTAATCAAATTGATTACCAAAATTAATCTCATTAATTAATTATTTATTTATCCCTAATTAATGATCCCTCATTAATTATTTAACAATTCTTTAATTACTTCTTTAGGCAATTAATCTTTAATCAATTATTTATTAAAACAACTTGATAAACTCTTATTTATCAATTAATTAATTAAATTATCAATTATTCTTTAATTACCTTATTAATTTAATTACTCCTATATAATTAAATCTTAATTACTTTCTGACTAAAGTATTAACCTTTAACTACTTTAGTTATTATTAACAAAAGTCTTTAAAACATTTTACTTTAAAATCTTTCTTTTAATTCATTTTAAATTAAAAGATTTAAATAGATTACAATTTAACTTTAACCAATATTTAAATCAAATATACAAAATCTTTTTAAATCAAATGTTAAGAACACTTAACATTTATAAGATTTTAAACCAATTTATTTGAATTCAAAATCCTTTTTAAAATATACTTTTAACAATTTAAATTTTAAAACATCATAAATTTTATCAACCTATTTATTTCAAACAAGGATACAATTTTAAATTTGAATCCATACTTCCAAATTTGCTTTAAAACTTTGTTTAAAATTTCAGTTTCCAAAATTTTAAACCAAATTTAAAAGTTAAAATCAAACAGGCTTAAGGCCTGTACCAACTCAAATTACCCGAGCCTACCACTAAATGCTTCGAGTAAAAACTGGAAACCCCCGAGTTCCCTTCGAGTTTCCCTTCCCCTGTTATTTTAGAACTTTGTCAAGTTAAAAAAAATAAACAGTTTAGCCCACGCGAGTCTTCCCGAGCCATCACCCAGTTTTCACGAGGATGTCTTCGAGTCAAACATCACTTGCTCGAGAACATCTTCTTCCTCTAAACTCAAATCTTCCAGATATTCGAAACATCCATGTGCATGTGCACAAGCGAAATGCTTGCCTTCGATCACCGTCGATGATCTTCTCCAGTCAACATTCACCTTCGTATCCAAATTCGACCACCAAAACTTCAACAACCTCTCGAAATCGAAATCGAGTATCCCACTACTAACAAGAACAGGAACCCAAGCCTGGAAAGATGCTCGAACACAATCCTCTGATCATCAGAGAGTCTGAATTTCTGACTATGACTTCGACAACGTCCCCACTCCTATTTCCCAAAATCTGGTGAAGCTCGATCCACCAGAGCTCCCTTGATCACCAAAACCTCGACCATGCCCAAAATTAGGTCTACAGATAATCTCGATCAATTCCCATCACCACAGTCGTCTATCATTACTTCTACTATTTTTCCCGACCTCACCCATCATCCAACTATCTCCAGTGGGAACCACGTCTCCGAAAATCAACTAGATCATCAAAGATCACCCAGAATGCAAATTCTGGTCAAACCCAATCTGCTCCTAATATACCCCTCTAAAAATTGTGATTTCACTTTCAAAATTCATGTTTTAGGATAGGGTTTTAGATTATATGCCTGTCTTGATGAATTCAGATACTTAAATTTTCACCTAATTTAAACATGCACGGTATTTTCTAGTTCCTAGAGACATTTCTGTTTATTTTAACTTAATAAAACTTTAAACTCTAATCTATGATACACCAAACATGTTTTGTTCGAATTCTAAATCCTATCAGAGATTATATCAAAAGGATTTAAATTTTGATCATGACTTTAACTTCTGAAAGAAGAGCAGATAAGATCAGGGTATAATAATAGGCATGCATCTATACATCCATATACATACATAGAAATTCAATCATATACATATATTCAATACTCATTTTATCCTAGAATTTCACATGCAAACAGATACCTATGTACTAAAATTTTAAGAAAACTATTACTCACCAATTTAAAATGAAGAACAGAGCCCTCTTTGAAACTGCTTTAAACTTTAAAACTGAAGTGCTTTTGAAACTTTTAAAACTCGATTTAAAAACTTGAATGCTGGCTTTATTTCGGAAGGATTGCAGTTGCATGCAGAGATGCCTTGTTTGACATGCCTCCAGATTTGAAAAGAATTTGGACAGAAGATCTTGATTTGTTTTCCAGATTCTTATTTCCAGATTTTGAAAAAGTATTGCATATCTTTGTTTTGATTTGGAAAATAGATTACAGGGATTTTTGCTTTTGATAAATTTTGGTTTGAGGGATGTTGATTCACAGATTTGTTTTGAAAGGCAGATTTAAGTTGTGGATTACTTTGGAGAATTTGGTTACAGATTTTGTTATGAGAAAATAGGCTGAAGTTTCTCAAGTTTGAAAATGTGAAGATAAAAAGAAAATGAAGATAAAAAAAAAATGTTTATAAGGGCTGAAAATTATTTCTTAAAAATAAAAGAAAAATAGAAATTTAAAAGATGGACACTTGTCTTCATATGTGTTAATTAGTTAACACTTGTTTTAAACAATCCTTTATAGGTTTACACATGTCCTTTTTAGTTAGTTTATATTTATTTTAAATGTAGATAAAAGCCTTTTTCTTTATTTCCTTAAATACTTCTCTATTTATAAATTACTTTTAAAAGAAAATAAAATCATTTGTATATGTATAAATAAAAGCTTATACATGTATTTTGAATCCAAATAATTTAAAGTATCTACCTTTGAATTTCAAAACTAATTTACATTTACTTTTCAAATTATATTTAAAATCCAATTTAAAGTCATGTTATATACATACATATATAACTACACTTTAAATTTTGAAAATAACAATCCTATTTTATTAAAGTCTATTTATATTTGTATATAAAACAATATATTATAATTATTGTTTGAAAATAACAATTTATCAATATATATATATTAGAATTTAAAAACAATATCTTATTTATTTAAATTTTAAATCCAAGCTTATCTATTTACAATATATACAATTGTATATACATTATAAATAGAAATCATCCTATAAATTTTTAAAGGATAAATTCACTAGTTAAATATTCATTTAATCAGATTATTAAATCAATTCAAATCTTACTATCAAAAATTATCAATCAATTTAATTATTTAAACAGATTATTAAATTGATATTGTCCATAAATTCCGGGATATTACAGTTGATATCCCTGATATATGATGCTTTGTTATACATCCTGATTTATGTTGTGATCTGTGATTTACTCATCTGTGATATATATCTCTGATCTGTAAATGAACGATAAGCGTTATAGTTTATATCGCTTATCAACTATATCCTGTATTTTGATCTGTGATGATTGAATGATGTTGCACTATTGTGTTAAACCCCTGGACTACACTCTTACACACACAAATATGGATTTCACGTGGAAATCGGTTAAGTCACAGATGATGTAAATTCAATGTTTTTGAAATTGAAATTTTAATTTCAATTGATTTTGAAATTGGAAATTTGGGTTTAAAGTGAAAAACTTTTGAAATGGAATTTCAAAGATAAAAGTTGTTTTGAATAACTTAATCGAGTTTTGAAAATTTAAATAATTTGATTTAAATTTGAATTCAAGTTTAAAGTTGAATCCTATGATTTGAAACTAGAGATTGAAAATGTTATAAATGTGTTTATCTGAATTTAAACCATTTAAAAGTATAATTTTGAGAATTTGGATTTAACCCAAGGATTTCCACTCGTATGAATGAATCAGATTTTCTGAAATGAAACTGTTGTTTTAAAAGAATAAAAGCTTTCAGATAAGAAATGAAATTCCAGTTTAATTAAAGGAATTTCAATATTGAATTGAAAGATGGTTTTCCAAGTTATGAATGGATTGTTTTTGAAAACTATGATTTGAATCTTTTATCTTTAATAGATTTAAAATAATGATTGGTTTAAACCATTTGAAATGGGATTGTTTTGAAAGCTATAAGTTAGATCTTGATTTAAAGGTTTAACGAGTTAATCAAATTGAAATGGAAATTAATTTGGAAAATCTGTGAATGAATCTTTTATTTAAAAGATTTAAATGTGGAAACTGTTTAAACCGTAAAGGTTGAATCTTTTTGTTTAAAGATTTAAAATGGTAATTTGTTAAACCATTTGAAAAGAAAGAGTTTGGGTTTAAGTTGTGACTTAATTGAAATCCCATATCCATATGTTTTTAAATATTACGCTCACTATTCGGTTTAGCCGGGAGAGGACCTTTGGGTCGTATAACCCATTCCGAATATGTGATACGTCGTATATGGATAGCATTTGAAGACCGGTGTTGAAGACCGGATATTTTTGAAAACGGAAGGATTACCGTCGAGTTACTCTACATCGGCTGATCCCCGATATAGAGGTTTTATCATCCTTAGTGATGGGAAGTCCGGACGTGATTGGGAATTATCCGGATTTGCAAGGGCTTCGTGAGAAGTGCCTTCGGTTCTGTTCGAACCCGGAACAGACTTGTATGGATTGTATGTCTGACATTACACTTTGAGATATAAAGCCGATTTCTTTCAAATACATTTCTGTTGGTGGCGGAGAATTTATTCTCTTAGCTTAACACCCTTCTCTGAGACGTACGAGCTCAGAGGTTATGTAGTTGAAATTTATCAGCGATATATTCCCAATTTGGTAATGTGGCATGCTGAGTGTTGCTGTGTGATGATCAATGTTTGATTATTTGTGATATGATCATTTGTTTGATCATTTATCTTTGTGATCATAGGTTGATCAACTGTTGACCCAAAGCATGGCTTTGTGACAAAGCGTAGCTTTGTGGACGAGACTTCGTCAGGGCCTCAACAACCCGGAAATGGTCGAAACAGGAATGTTGCGGCAAGTGTAACAACCCTGTATTTTGTGATTATTTTAATTGTATATTTTGGTTATTTTAATTAATTTCCTGATTTAAATACTTTATTTTATTTATTAAAATGAATAAATTTTGTTATTTTAAATATAAATTTTGATTTTGATGTGAATTAGAATTCCAAACATGACTAAAAAGAATATTTTCCAGAAAAGTGAATTTTGGTCAATATGGTCAAACTTTGACTTTTAATTTAGAAATTTGAAAGTTTGAAAATTTGAATTTTATCTTTTATTATGAAAGTAAATAAAATTTTAAGAATAATGCTTTTCGTTTCGTTAAAATCTAATTTATAATGTGAAAGTTATACCCTTTTTAAATATTGTGTGTAATTTGTTGTATTTAACAAAATTATTTATTTTAAATTATAAAAAAATAATATTTTATTTGGTCATGTAATATTATAATTTATATTTATATGGGTAAAATAACATGTTATGTATATACTTTGGTTTTAAAACATTTTAAAGATATAATTGGCATTTTCCAGTGTTAGCTGTATTTTGTTTAAAATTCTAATTTCCAGTTTCAATTAATTAAAGTAATTCTTTATTTGTTTTTCTATTTTTTTCTTAAAATCTTATTTTATTCTCATTCCCACTTTATTTTGTTCCTCATTTATTTTATTTATTTGACCTTTTATTTGTTTAAAGTGAAATAGAAATTTTATAAGGCTAGTGATATTTATTTGTAATTTTCATGTCTTATTTCCAATTTTAAACATTTTTCTTTAGTTTTTTTTTCTATTTTTTCTAAATTAAATTATTTATTTCACTTTGAAAATACTTTAGAAATTATTTTATTTCAAAAATTTTCTTTAGAATATTTTTAAAATGAAGTAGATAATTTTCCAAAGACAATCGTGATTTATTTGTAATTTCTGGACCCTGTTTTCAATTTTTAAGCAATTTCTTATATTCTTTTTCCATTTTCTTTAAAATTAATTATTTATTTCTATTTATAATATTTTGTTTCAGTTGTTAGAGCTTATTTCTGAGTTTATTTTTGTTTTATTGGAATTAAAAAGAAAAAGAAATATGAAGGGTTTAAAATTGCTTAGAAACCGATGTCCTTTCACCTCCTTAAGTCTTTTCAATTGCCATAACCCCTCCTTTATGCTTTGGCCATGACTTTTACTTTTGTTTTCACGTGAAAACTCTCATTTTTCATTTCATCATTCGACCACTTCAGATCTAAAGCAAAAGCTTTTGGTAATGGTTTCATTTTTCTTCTTTTCTCCTTATTTTTCTATGAAAATTGCCTTGTTTTCTCTTGTTTTTGGATAGGCCTCTCCTCCACATCCATGGCCACAAACTCCTACATCTCTTCCCTGCCATCAACACCAGCTACTCCTCTGGTCTTGACCAAGGACGAGCCACCATGATGCCAAAACTCCACAAAAATTGCAAAACAAGCCATAAAAACATGATTGTTTACCACTATTGCTTCACCACTCCATTTTCCACCACCACCACCACCTTAGGCCGCCTCCACCACCTCTGGCCAGACCACCACACACCTTTCCTTCCACTGACCTAATCCATACCCCTCTGACCTGACCACACAAGCCCATGGCCGAGCCATTTTTGTGAACAAAACCCACTTATTTTGCCTTAAACTCTTCATATTCCTTTGTATAAACTTCCTCCTCATATTCTACTACCTAGGCCATGCATACACATGACCAAACCTGAGCCAAACTTGTTCAAACCAGAGCCAAAACCATCCCTAGGCCATGAAAAAAGAATAGAGAAAGCATGGCAAAAGATTTGGCATTCGTATCTCTCTTTATTTAAAAGTTATTTCATTTCTAGTGTATTGAAATTTATGGTTTGCTTTGATTTTTGTTTGGGTTGTAACACAAGATCTATATCATTGGATTTGCTCTCCACACTCAAATTGTATTAGAGTTGTCGTGCCTTCGTAATCTTTGTGTTGTGTGCTTGTTGGCAAATCTCCAGCTTAACAGGTGAGTTATTCTCACCAGACAATCTGTACCTATATAACTGATAAACCGACACCACTTGAATCTGTAAATGTATTGCATCCTGTTATAACTGCTATGTTATGATTATATGATGTTCACCCATGCTTAAACACATGTTATATCATATGTTACTGTTATATTATGTTGTTCTTTTATTTTTATCAGTTTATCACACTGCAAGTTCCCTTTAGATTAGAATCACTATGGGTTGAAATGATACATACCCGAACGGACTTTAGAATAGGAGAAAATCGTTATGGGCTGAAATAATATGCCTGAATGATTTTCAATTATTTTCATTTACTTGGGATTGCGGGTTTGAAATGATCAAACCCGGGTATCTTTGTAAATTACGGGTTGAAATGATAAATTACTTGTATCACTTTACCTAGGCTAGAAAATGAAATATAGACCCGTTGTTAAAATATGTTTTATATTTATTTTTTAATATTTTAGAAATGTAAATATTATAATATTTTGATTTAAACTAAATAAAAATGATTTTTTTAAAGCATTATTGATTTTCTGAAAATTTATAAGTGAAATAAATTAATGGTAAAATTAGAAAATTTGAAATGTAAGTTATTTTGGGAAATTTTAATTTGGTGATAATTGGAATTTAAATTAAATATGAAATGTGATAAATTCATGATAATTTGGATTAAAGTGAATTTAAATGATTTTATAATATATTAATGTTTTTTTTGAATAAAGTTAAAATGTGAAATGAATGAATATTTAAGTTGAAATTTTGAAATATATCTAAAATTGGAAATTTGTGAATTTGGCTTAAAAGTGAATTTTTAAGTTAAGTAAATAAAAATGGAATTAAGTTATATTTGAAAATTTAAACTTAAGTGTTAAGTTAATTTAATTTAATGAATTTATAACTTAATATTGGAATTTAATAAGTGAATTATTATTAAATTTTGATTTTTGAATGGAGTTTTAACTTTATAAAATCATGAATATAAGGGTATTTGAATAATTGTTTTAAAAGTGAAATTATATGATTTTATAAGTAAAAAAAATGATTTATATAAAAATATAATTGTTTGTGAAATTATACTGAATATTTGAAGTTAGTTAACTGCATTTCTGAAACGCTATTAAATTCTAATGTAAATGATAATACAACATTTGTAAATGCTGTAGTTGATAATAATGAACCAAATGGCTAAATTTAATTAAAGGCTATTATAGCATTTTTGTAAATGTTATAATGGTTGAATTTAACTAAGTTTATTTGAAACTAATGTAACCATATTACAGAATTTTAAATGTTGTCTTTTGTTAAATTGAACTATTTTAAATGTGACTTTCCGTAGCATTTTCTAAATGCTGCGAAAGTTGAAATTTCATTGTTTTAATTAATTTAAGTGAACGAATGAACTTTGAAAAGTTAAATTTTTGGAAATTTAAAATTTTAATTATTAAATATACTAACTTCATTTTTATGATTTAAAATGAAGTAATTTGTTTCAAAATATAAATTATTTTGAAATATGATATTTTGATATTTTGAAATGGATTTTATAAGGATATTGAATTTTGAAATGATATTTGATTTCGAAGTATAAAATACCATTTTGAAATTTTAACCACGGGATGTATTTAATTTATAGTTTAACTGATCCTTAAAGGATGGGCGATCCCAAGCATCCTTTGAGTTATTGTGCATTTCTACAACAGTTCACTTGAGTTGGTTTACATTATATAAGTATATATTGTCCTGACTCGAGTGTTTTGTGTTTTACTTTACGCTCGGGTCAGCCTGAGTATTTACAGCTTAGCTTTGGATTTCTTTCTGGAGCTAGGAATCGCTGGAGATTCTGCTTGTCTAGTTATTTGTTCCTTTCAGTTCAGTTGTTCTATTTCAGTTCTGGTATTCATAAACTTCTATTTATTTGAGATGTCTATTGTATATGTTTTCAAGCAGATATTATGTATTATGTTTTGAGAGTTTGTTATAGTAGCTTCATGAACTACTATGGTTTTTTATATTCCGCTGCGAGTTATTCTGATATGTTCTGTGTCTGTGATTCTGTGTATTTGATTTCATTTGCTCCAAATTTATTTACAATCTGTTATTTTGAATTATTCAAGCCAGACATGTGTGGATTATTGTCGATTTGAATGGTCCAAAATACCGGGTCGTTACAGTTGGTATCAGAGCTTTGGTTTTAGGCAAACCTTAGCCTGCAGAGCAAAAACTCATTAGAGATAGGGTAGAAATACCCTAGAATAAGTGAAATCAATCTCAGAATCATTTCTTTGTGAGAGAACGTATTTTCGAAGTATAAAATGATTTTCAAATGATTTTTAAAGAATTTTCAAAGATTATTTTGATATAAATTTCCTTGCTTTAAAAGTAAAATATTTCTTAAACTTCATTCCTTTCGTATCCACCTTGTTAGTAATTTCTTTGATTAGGATCCTCTAAAATTTTGAACTTCTCTCTTGATTGATCTAGATCCTTTTTTGATAGGAATCTATTTTGGGTATGGCAAAATCAGTAGTTTGTTAGGATGCTTTGAGTAAACTCTGTTGTATCTTTTGCTTAGCTAAAGTTGTCCAACTAAAGATATTTATGCTTCTGTTTTCGTATGTTATGAATTCGAGTCTTTCCAAATTTTGAATGGGAATTTTTCTGTATCGATATAGGTTATATTTCTCTAATCTTCATTTGGATTCTTATCGAATAAGATTCCTTTGAATTTTGGAATGCTCACTTGTTCTGAAATCCATTCCTATCTCCCCTAATTGTATTCTTTTGATTTTGGAGCATTGCATCACTCCACTTTGTATGACCTTTATAGGGTGGCGATTCCGCCAATCTTTGAATGATTATAATTGGCATTGATTCACCGGAGATTTCTGTATCCTCGGTTTACGATGTTTTCTATCTTCTACTATATTTAGATTCTATCTCTGGCAATCGAAGGTCGATTTTCCTTAGATTTTCGCATCGATTATATTCCTGAAATCACGGTTGACCGGTTAAGGTCGCCCGCGATTCATATAGGCTTATCCATCTTGTATTTGGTAATTTAATTATCTTATCTTCGTTTGAGCCTATCTTTGAATTAGAATTCTATTTGATTAGAGTCCTTCTAAATTTGAATCTCTGTTTTGCTTTGAAATCCATCCTTGAATTGTCCCTTGGAAAGTTTGTGGTTGATTGTCTTTTAAAAATTTTGTATTCATCGTAGTTTTATTTTGATAAGGATGACCATATTTTTATATAAAGATGAAATGTTTTTGATAAGGATTATATACCTTTAAAAAAATGAGAATTTGAAGTTTTGAAAGGATTTGAAATTGTGAAAATTTTATAAGAAATGGTTTCATATAAAATGATTTATAACTGAAGGTTTTGAATCTGAATTTAAGTGATTGAACTCCGGCATTTTGGAACTGGTTTTAGGATTTTGAAATAATAAATAATATGATTTGAAATTATTTTTCCGAATAAGTAATGTTTCAATGATTTTAATGGGTTTTAATGATTTCGAAGGAATTTCAAAGAAGTTTTCAAAGTAAATGGAAGTCCAGAACTCACTTGTGTCGCTGGAAAATAATTTCGGTGATGAGTGCACGCATCATCGACATTGATTTTCGAGTTTCTGAGTGAGGGAGAGCCACTTTAATAGCTTTGCTATGCGAGTGATTTTGTGAAACCATTTTTGATTTCAAATTCCGAAGTATGATTTGATATTCGAAAGATATATGTAAATATATTTGAAACGATTTGAAATGAGCCGGTGTTCAGTCCTTGAGTTTTGGATTTGATTTGATATAACCCTATTTTTGGAATGGATTTACTGATTTAATTTTGATTTCCAACTCTTGGATTGAAATATGTTTCTTCAACTATTTTAAAGGTTCGAGCACTTCCAAATCAAGGTTAACTTTTCAAAGCTAAGAAATTTTGAAAAGTAATTTGATAAAGTATATAAGTTTGTTTTGAATGTTTAAGTATGAAGTAATATGATTTAAATAAGTTGAAACTATTTGGTTAAGTAAATGAATAAAGCAATTTTAAAATTTTCTAATATGAAATTTAGATTTGAAATGTTTTGAAAAGAATTTGGTCTTCAAAATATTTTGAATAAAATTTAGTTTAAATGTTTTAACTTAGTAACATCTTTATGAAACTATATATTTAACAAGTTGAAATAAATATATAAGTTGTACGTTTGCTGTTTTATTCGCATAATTAATTTGATCCAAGTTTGAGTACACAAGTTCGAGGTGGATTACACCATTTCGTGTTAGGATTTTTCATTCGATTCTTGATGGCGAATATTTGATATGGATTTTGGGCTTGATTCCATAATTCTCTATCATATTATATGGCTATGCAAGGAGACTGATGGCTTCTAGTCGAGAAACCATATCGAAGTCCGCATTAGGGAAATCGAATGGACAATACTAGTTCGAAAGCGAACTTGTGTGATCGAGCGAGCGATCAAATGTGATTTTGCGAAATGAAGACGTGTGTACATCTTATATTCTAATATCAGTGATATATTTTGACGCTGAAATTGAAAGCTGTCGGGTTAGAATATCTTTGCTTACTTTTCCAATTTAAATTACAAAGATATATAACCTATAAAAGCAAAGATATTCAAATCCCGTATGGCTCTTCATACATCGAAATTTATTTTGGAAAATTTGATCCTTATATAAGACGGACCTTACGTAAGTATAAGATGATTTTGAAAACATTTGATTTTGAAAATGAATTGGTTGACTTAAATTATATTGATTTGGAAATTTGGATTTATTTTCAAAAATCTATTATTTTGGAAACTTTGAAACTAAAGATATTTAATTTGAGAAGAAAATAATTTGGTGAAATTGTATATGATTTTGAAATTGAACTAATATTGAAACAAATTTAAATTTGAGAACCTTATGTTACTAAACACTTGATTTGGGAGTTGTCGAACTTATATAAAATTGATTTGTATGAGTATGAAATTGATTCGAAAACTATAGATTTGAAAAGGTACTCAATTTGAAAGTGAAATCTTATATAATTGAAGTCTATATAAGTATGATTTGATATACTATTGATTTTGGAAAGTATTTGATTTGAAAATTAAATCTTATATATAATGGATTTTATATAAGTACGATATTTGAAAGTGATTTGAAAAGGTACTATATGATACATATTTTCGAAGTAAAGATATGGAAAGTGCCTTCTGCTTGATATCCGATTTGTGGCCACATCTTGGATTCATTCTATCGATATTATTCTCTCTGATTTTTGGTTTTCCGGATATGATACTCGAGTGTCCTTCGAATTCCATGGCGTTACCCATGGTCTTATTGTTCTCTCGTGACTGCATAGCGCAACTGCCTGGTTGAGTCTTGCCTAGGGGTACGGATTGTTTCCTGGGGGATCCAGGCGTAATCATTGTGTATCCTGCAATTTGTGTAGGTCGCGAATAGTAGCGCAAATGCTTGGCTGAGTCTTGCCTGGGGGTACGGATTATTTCCTGGGGGATCTAGGCGTAACCATTGTGTATCCTGCATTCTACTAGTCATCATGGCGTAACTCGCAAGGCTGAGAAAGCTTACGGATATGGATTGTTTCTTGGGGGATCCAGGCGTAACCATTGTGTATCTGCGAACCATGGTTAGACAAAGGTTTTGTTTGTTTTTGTTTGGATTGTACTTTCCATATCTATTTTAAAGGTTTTTCAAGTATTTTCACTGGGTGTTGAAACAAGTCTACTAAGTACCTGGAGAATTCTAGCTTTGCGCCTGATCAACGCATGGCCAGAGTCTGCAGGAACGAAAGTAAACTTGTTAAGACATCGAGTTAAAAAGTATTTTGATAAAATATTATAAAGGATATTTTGATCAGTTATTTCCTTTCTAAAAGATTTTAAAGTGTTTTAAATATTGTTTACCTCTTCAACCAATAATTTTAAATTAATGGCTTATCCTTGTCTTTCGTCCTATTTTCCCTTCTAGCTATTCCTATTCTCCACCTTATTAAACTTACCCATAACAACAATTATCAGGTATAATTTTAATCTTCTTGTCATCTTGTCTTAATCCTATTCCATTTTATCTTTTCTGTGTTTTCCGTACCTTATTCCTTTTCGAGGACGAAAAGATTTGAGTGGGGGAGAGTGTAACAACCCTGTATTTTGTGATTATTTTAATTGTATATTTTGGTTATTTTAATTAATTTCCTGATTTAAATACTTTATTTTATTTATTAAAATGAATAAATTTTGTTATTTTAAATATAAATTTTGATTTTGATGTGAATTAGAATTCCAAACATGACTAAAAAGAATATTTTCCAGAAAAGTGAATTTTGGTCAATATGGTCAAACTTTGACTTTTAATTTAGAAATTTAAAAGTTTGAAAATTTGAATTTTATCTTTTATTATGAAAGTAAATAAAATTTTAAGAATAATGCTTTTCGTTTTGTTAAAATCTAATTTATAATGTGAAAGTTATACCCTTTTTAAATATTGTGTGTAATTTGTTGTATTTAACAAAATTATTTATTTTAAATTATAAAAAAATAATATTTTATTTGGTCATGTAATATTATAATTTATATTTATATGGGTAAAATAACATGTTATGTATATACTTTG
The DNA here is from genome assembly GCA_030737815.1 of Allium fistulosum. NCBI lineage: Eukaryota > Viridiplantae > Streptophyta > Magnoliopsida > Asparagales > Amaryllidaceae > Allium > Allium fistulosum. The sequence goes on from CM060903.1 coordinate 882,329,424, forward strand.
GTTTTAAAACATTTTAAAGATATAATTGGCATTTTCCAGTGTTAGCTGTATTTTGTTTAAAATTCTAATTTCCAGTTTCAATTAATTAAAGTAATTCTTTATTTGTTTTTCTATTTTTTTCTTAAAATCTTATTTTATTCTCATTCCCACTTTATTTTGTTCCTCATTTATTTTATTTATTTGACCTTTTATTTGTTTAAAGTGAAATAGAAATTTTATAAGGCTAGTGATATTTATTTGTAATTTTCATGTCTTATTTCCAATTTTAAACATTTTTCTTTAGTTTTTTTTTCTATTTTTTCTAAATTAAATTATTTATTTCACTTTGAAAATACTTTAGAAATTATTTTATTTCAAAAATTTTCTTTAGAATATTTTTAAAATGAAGTAGATAATTTTCCAAAGACAATCGTGATTTATTTGTAATTTCTGGACCCTGTTTTCAATTTTTAAGCAATTTCTTATATTCTTTTTCCATTTTCTTTAAAATTAATTATTTATTTCTATTTATAATATTTTGTTTCAGTTGTTAGAGCTTATTTCTGAGTTTATTTTTGTTTTATTGGAATTAAAAAGAAAAAGAAATATGAAGGGTTTAAAATTGCTTAGAAACCGATGTCCTTTCACCTCCTTAAGTCTTTTCAATTGCCATAACCCCTCCTTTATGCTTTGGCCATGACTTTTACTTTTGTTTTCACGTGAAAACTCTCATTTTTCATTTCATCATTCGACCACTTCAGATCTGAAGCAAAAGCTTTTGGTAATGGTTTCATTTTTCTTCTTTTCTCCTTATTTTTCTATGAAAATTGCCTTGTTTTCTCTTGTTTTTGGATAGGCCTCTCCTCCACATCCATGGCCACAAACTCCTACATCTCTTCCCTGCCATCAACACCAGCTACTCCTCTGGTCTTGACCAAGGACGAGCCACCATGATGCCAAAACTCCACAAAAATTGCAAAACAAGCCATAAAAACATGATTGTTTACCACTATTGCTTCACCACTCCATTTTCCACCACCACCACCACCTTAGGCCGCCTCCACCACCTCTGGCCAGACCACCACACACCTTTCCTTCCACTGACCTAATCCATACCCCTCTGACCTGACCACACAAGCCCATGGCCGAGCCATTTTTGTGAACAAAACCCACTTATTTTGCCTTAAACTCTTCATATTCCTTTGTATAAACTTCCTCCTCATATTCTACTACCTAGGCCATGCATACACATGACCAAACCTGAGCCAAACTTGTTCAAACCAGAGCCAAAACCATCCCTAGGCCATGAAAAAAGAATAGAGAAAGCATGGCAAAAGATTTGGCATTCGTATCTCTCTTTATTTAAAAGTTATTTCATTTCTAGTGTATTGAAATTTATGGTTTGCTTTGATTTTTGTTTGGGTTGTAACACAAGATCTATATCATTGGATTTGCTCTCCACACTCAAATTGTATTAGAGTTGTCGTGCCTTCGTAATCTTTGTGTTGTGTGCTTGTTGGCAAATCTCCAGCTTAACAGGTGAGTTATTCTCACCAGACAATCTGTACCTATATAACTGATAAACCGACACCACTTGAATCTGTAAATGTATTGCATCCTGTTATAACTGCTATGTTATGATTATATGATGTTCACCCATGCTTAAACACATGTTATATCATATGTTACTGTTATATTATGTTGTTCTTTTATTTTTATCAGTTTATCACACTGCAAGTTCCCTTTAGATTAGAATCACTATGGGTTGAAATGATACATACCCGAACGGACTTTAGAATAGGAGAAAATCGTTATGGGCTGAAATAATATGCCTGAATGATTTTCAATTATTTTCATTTACTTGGGATTGCGGGTTTGAAATGATCAAACCCGGGTATCTTTGTAAATTACGGGTTGAAATGATAAATTACTTGTATCACTTTACCTAGGCTAGAAAATGAAATATAGACCCGTTGTTAAAATATGTTTTATATTTATTTTTTAATATTTTAGAAATGTAAATATTATAATATTTTGATTTAAACTAAATAAAAATGATTTTTTTAAAGCATTATTGATTTTCTGAAAATTTATAAGTGAAATAAATTAATGGTAAAATTAGAAAATTTGAAATGTAAGTTATTTTGGGAAATTTTAATTTGGTGATAATTGGAATTTAAATTAAATATGAAATGTGATAAATTCATGATAATTTGGATTAAAGTGAATTTAAATGATTTTATAATATATTAATGTTTTTTTTGAATAAAGTTAAAATGTGAAATGAATGAATATTTAAGTTGAAATTTTGAAATATATCTAAAATTGGAAATTTGTGAATTTGGCTTAAAAGTGAATTTTTAAGTTAAGTAAATAAAAATGGAATTAAGTTATATTTGAAAATTTAAACTTAAGTGTTAAGTTAATTTAATTTAATGAATTTATAACTTAATATTGGAATTTAATAAGTGAATTATTATTAAATTTTGATTTTTGAATGGAGTTTTAACTTTATAAAATCATGAATATAAGGGTATTTGAATAATTGTTTTAAAAGTGAAATTATATGATTTTATAAGTAAAAAAATGATTTATATAAAAATATAATTGTTTGTGAAATTATACTGAATATTTGAAGTTAGTTAACTGCATTTCTGAAACGCTATTAAATTCTAATGTAAATGATAATACAACATTTGTAAATGCTGTAGTTGATAATAATGAACCAAATGGCTAAATTTAATTAAAGGCTATTATAGCATTTTTGTAAATGTTATAATGGTTGAATTTAACTAAGTTTATTTGAAACTAATGTAACCATATTATAGAATTTTAAATGTTGTCTTTTGTTAAATTGAACTATTTTAAATGTGACTTTCCGTAGCATTTTCTAAATGCTGCGAAAGTTGAAATTTCATTGTTTTAATTAATTTAAGTGAACGAATGAACTTTGAAAAGTTAAATTTTTGGAAATTTAAAATTTTAATTATTAAATATACTAACTTCATTTTTATGATTTAAAATGAAGTAATTTGTTTCGAAATATAAATTATTTTGAAATATGATATTTTGATATTTTGAAATGGATTTTATAAGGATATTGAATTTTGAAATGATATTTGATTTCGAAGTATAAAATACCATTTTGAAATTTTAACCACGGGATGTATTTAATTTATAGTTTAACTGATCCTTAAAGGATGGGCGATCCCAAGCATCCTTTGAGTTATTGTGCATTTCTACAACAGTTCACTTGAGTTGGTTTACATTATATAAGTATATATTGTCCTGACTCGAGTGTTTTGTGTTTTACTTTACGCTCGGGTCAGCCTGAGTATTTACAGCTTAGCTTTGGATTTCTTTCTGGAGCTAGGAATCGCTGGAGATTCTGCTTGTCTAGTTATTTGTTCCTTTCAGTTCAGTGGTTCTATTTCAGTTCTGGTATTCATAAACTTCTATTTATTTGAGATGTCTATTGTATATGTTTTCAAGCAGATATTATGTATTATGTTTTGAGAGTTTGTTATAGTAGCTTCATGAACTACTATGGTTTTTTATATTCCGCTGTGAGTTATTCTGATATGTTCTGTGTCTGTGATTCTGTGTATTTGATTTCATTTGCTCCAAATTTATTTACAATCTGTTATTTTGAATTATTCAAGCCAGACATGTGTGGATTATTGTCGATTTGAATGGTCCAAAATACTGGGTCGTTACAGCAAGGTTATGAGGGTCGCGCCCTTTAGGGTATGTCATTTCCTTCTGGAAAGGGGTGGTATCATGGTATGGAGCCCAGATACTTACTCATGTGGATACACTTTCTTTATGATGTGTGATGTTGGTTATCGAGCGCTCGGATAAAGGTCCCAAAGGACCGGGAGGTGGCATATTCGTGAGTTACCTGTTACAGGGGTAACCCGGCCTTGTTTGGCAGAGAGCAGTTTGTCTCTCGGGACGTCCCGCCAGAGGCGATCCCATGCGGCGGAAGGAAGTTCCTTAGCCTGACCATTTGTTGGAAATCCAAAGAAACAATACGTGACTTGTACGGTTTTAGTTGTATTACCTGCTATGGAATGTGGCGGTAACCTGCTATTGAACATAGTAGTTATAGTAGGCATACGATACTGGTCGTATGTTGGCTAAGATTAATATTATACTTTCGAAATGTTTTTCTGCACTATGCACTAGTAATAATAATTCAATGATTTTGCGTAGTAAGCATGTTTGACTATCATAAGAAGAAATCTCCTCCAATTCTGCGTTTGCATTGTGTGTGTGGCGGGAGGTCTTATGGTAGTTTCATTTTTCAAAAGCATTGCGGATTTCTATGTTTAAAATCCTTTTGTTATTGTTTAAAGATAAACTGTTTTTGTTGCTCACACCAGTCCCATGACTGATCCGGAGTTTATTGTTCCCTTCCTAAACTCTGGGTGCTCATAATTTTCCACACGAGCAGTCTAGAGTTGGGTTTCTTTTCAGATATTCAGGTTTAGTAGATTATCTGGAGCTAGTTCATTCATCGGAGTTGCTTATCTTGGAGTTGTGGATTCATTCTTGTCTGAAGATCATTTTGGAGTTATCACTTCTATTGATATTGTTCCGCTGCTGATGTTATCTTTTCTTTTCCGCTGCTATTTCTTGTATCATATCTCTGATGTATATTGATATTCTTTTTAGCATTCTGTTGTATCAGATATTGTATCAAAGCTGTATATCAATATATTATTCATTTCTTCCGCTGTATTATTTACTTAATTGTGTTATAGCTCCGGCGAATCGGATTTGAACGGTCGAATCTGCGGCATTCTAGTACAATGTGAAGTACGGATGTTGATTTTCGAACGGGCAAAACCCGAGCCGTCACATGTGGTATCAGAGCTAAGGTTGAACTTTAGCTCAGGAGTATAACACGTTAAGTAGCTCATTAGAGATAGAGTGAAGTAAACTCTAGAATGAGTAATTCTCAGATATCTGTCCGTACGCCTCAGTAAATTCTCTTGCTATCCACTGATAGTGAGTATGAGTGCAAGATGAGGACGAGATAGGGGACAGGGGAATACCACTATGAAATGGTCAATACTCTGTAGCAACAAGGAAACAAATCTTTTCTCTATCAATCTCTTTTGTTCAGCATCTTTTCTCTATTCATCGATTATTTCTGGTAGATCCAGGAAGGAAATTCGACATATTAATATAGGACATAAACTCCGAAATGGCCAAAATTGTTTGTTTGGATGAATTATTTGCTTTGATTGCTATGGTTGATAGATATGCTTTAATTTCTAAACTGAAAGTTCTGAAATCGTATCCATATATCTATCTATTCTTTGGGACCCAGTATATTCTACGAATGGTTAGTTATCCTTTTGAACTAACCGATGCCACTGCATATTTCGTAGATCTGGATAACCCGAGTATCGTGTGAAAGAATTCAACAGATTCGTTCTCGTATCTGATTTTGATATTCTGATTTGGTAAGCCAAATGCAGAATAGATATTCAGTTGATTAGATGAAACGTTCTTCATCTGTCTTTGTTTTTGTGCCTGCGAATTTCGAGGACGAAATTCTTTTAAGGGGGGAAGTTTGTAACGACCCTATATTTTTATTTAATTTAAGTTAATAATTAAATAAATTTTTGGATAAAGATAGTAAAATAAATCGATAAAATGGAGCGAGTTTCCCCGGATTCAAGTATATTCTGTATGAATCATTTCAATTTAAAATATTGTAAGTATATATAGATATATATTTGACTTGAGTTTAAAGTGTAAATAAATAATTGATAATAATATTTAACTATTAGAATTAATGGTTAATGATAATTTGAAATTATAAATTAAATATAAGATAATAAATATATTAACTAAAATCTAACATGGTAGAATAAAAATAGAAATTGTTTATAGTATAAAGTAGAGTTTTAAATTCAATAAAGAAAAGAAATTCAAATAAATAAACATGATGGTACAAACAAATAAATGCAAGCTAACATGATAACAATAACCATAACTACTTTAAAACCAAAATTCTTAAGTAAAAGCTTAAGTAAAATATTTTATACTCTATAACAAAATACATGTTGCAGTCCATCACTTCAGTACATACGAATAGAGTAGGGTAAGTATGCTTAGCATCTAAGTCAAACAAAAATAAACTTGTGTAAGATTTCTAAGTACATAAAAGAATAAAGTATGGGCTGTTGTAGACTTGATAAGGAGCAAAGCATTTAATGCTATATCTCTAGTACACAAGACATTTCATTTCCAGCTTCTTTTTTTGGATAAAAATCTCTGATATTGTACATGGCAATATCATCACCTTGTACAAAAAAATATATCATCCCCTGTATGCTTCATTTTCACATATCAATTTCCTCATTTCAGTTCGAGCTGAGGATATATCAAGTAAACATCATCTCCTCTTAAACACAAACAAGCTTCAAACCAAAACCAACGTCAAAACAGAAAACAAATCAAAGAAACATTTTCAGTTTGAAAATTTTAAGCTTTAACCTGGAAGCAGGAAGATCAAAAAGCAAAGGCAACTTAAAACATTTTTCAAAGGAAACCAAGCAAGTTTAAAACAGGACTTAACTGCAGATTTCAAAAACAAGAAAAAGGGGTGCTGTCTGTTTCAGTATTTCAGGTGAGCAAACCTTATTTTTAAACCAGTTTCTCTTGATTCTGATGCCTGTGATGATAATGACTTGGGAATGTTATATGAATGTGAAAATATCTGCATGTATATATGCAAATGATGTGTGCAAGCTTGTGTTCAGGCAAATATGCCTCTGTCTTGTTTACAGGTTTTAATACCTGTTTGAAAAATTTTAAAATCATCCCACCTAAATGATTATAGGCTTTAACCTCTAAATGAAAGATGTTTGTATGAAGGAAAATATACCTGCATGTATATACATATATGCAGATTTGAGTATGCATGTCTGTGTATACATAGACATCTCTGTTTTGGTATCTACAGGTTTGAATCAAGTTCAAAATTTGATTTCTCTTTATACAATCAATATCAAGCTATGACCTTTAAAGAAGAAATGACTGTAACAATGTAATATCATTTTTAAAAATGGTTTCTAGTGGATTATGAAGCAATTATTTCAGAAACAATAAATTACAGTAATGATCATTTAAAGTCAGGTAAATCGATGAATTAAAATTTATGTTTTGAATATATAGCTGGATTCAAACTTGGAAATTTTGAATTTTGATAATAGTTTCAAGCTTTTTAAGTTTGGGATTGATGAGATATTCGGGGTTGATCAATTTTGGGTTTATCGTAAATTGTCGTTGATCGAAGACGATTTGAGGCGTGTGGTTCATGTCAGAGGAGCCTCGTGAGTCGAGGATGGTGGAAAAAATAGTCAAGAATTTTCTGAAATGCCGTGGTGGCGCGGCGAGATCGATCTAGGGTTTTAGGGCATAGTTTTTCATCGAAGTTTGAAGAGGTGGTTTGTTGGCGTGGAGGAATCGAGTCGCACCGGACCTATGGGAATCGAAGCTGTGGAGTTTGACAAAGTTTCTGTTGAAATGGCGTGGTGAATGATGGCAAGAATTATCGATGAGGGAAGGATTTCTGATTGAATGTGGTTCCAGTTTTCGTCGTTCGACTCGTTTTTCGAAACACAGCGAAATTTAGGGTGTTGGTTGGTCGAGGGTGACGAGGAGGTCACCAGAGACTCGTCGAGGGTCTCTGCGATGATCGGAGACGTTCCGATTGGTTGTGCACGTATATATGTATCACTGTGTGTATGTTGAATGATGGGAGTAAGGTGAAGGGAAGAAGAAGAGTGACAGGGTCTTATTTGCTTTGGGAAAATGAAATGGCATCGGGTTGTCTCGAGTAACTCAAGCATGTGACTCGAAGATGTTTGGTTTTGGACTCTGGGCAATGTTAGCTTGTCTCGAGTAAGCTTAGGTTACAGGTTTCAGGTTTTTGAAACCTGTCAGTGTGCAGTTTTGAAATTTAAAACTAAATTTAAATAAAGAAGCAAAGCAAGATTAAAACAAAGGTTTTAATTCTAGTTTTTTTTTAAATAAGTTTATAAAAAAAATGATGAAATGTTTCTAACCAATTTAAATGGTTAAAGTATTTTTATAAACTGTTTTAAAAATCTGAAAATGGGAATTGAATAGGATTTTAAATCCAAGTTTAATTTTAGATCTGAATTCAAATTTAAATTTGAATCTTAGGTTTGAAAAGAAAATATAAGTTATAAATTTAAAATGTTGTAATCAAGTATTAATGATTAAAGTTGATACACCAAGTGATTAAGCAACAATTACTTGAAGAATAATATAATAAATTAATTAGGATGATTTGAGAAAAATTAATTTAATTAAAAGATAATCAAATAATTAAAGGTTAATAAATTTATTATTAATGATTAATTAATAAATGATTAAAGAATAATTAATCAAAATGATTTGTAAATTATTGATGTTAATTAACCAGGATGAGTAATTTATTCATAAGTAATTAATCAAATTTGAATAAATCAGATAATTAACTGACCTTACTTATGAATATTTGGATTTGATTGGATGATTGAATTGGTTGATATCCCTGATATATGATGCTTTGTGATACATCCTGATTTATGTTGTGATCTGTGATTTACTCATCTGTGATATATATCTCTGATCTGTAAATGAACGATAAGCGTTATAGTTTATATCGCTTATCAACTATATCCTGTATTTTGATCTGTGATGATTGAATGATGTTGCACTATTGTGTTAAACCCCTGGACTACACTCTTACACACACAAATATGGATTTCACGTGGAAATCGGTTAAGTCACAGATGATGTAAATTCAATGTTTTTGAAATTGAAATTTTAATTTCAATTGATTTTGAAATTGGAAATTTGGGTTTAAAGTGAAAAACTTTTGAAATGGAATTTCAAAGATAAAAGTTGTTTTGAATAACTTAATCGAGTTTTGAAAATTTAAATAATTTGATTTAAATTTGAATTCAAGTTTAAAGTTGAATCCTATGATTTGAAACTAGAGATTGAAAATGTTATAAATGTGTTTATCTGAATTTAAACCATTTAAAAGTATAATTTTGAGAATTTGGATTTAACCCAAGGATTTCCACTCGTATGAATGAATCAGATTTTCTGAAATGAAACTGTTGTTTTAAAAGAATAAAAGCTTTCAGATAAGAAATGAAATTCCAGTTTAATTAAAGGAATTTCAATATTGAATTGAAAGATGGTTTTCCAAGTTATGAATGGATTGTTTTTGAAAACTATGATTTGAATCTTTTATCTTTAATAGATTTAAAATAATGATTGGTTTAAACCATTTGAAATGGGATTGTTTTGAAAGCTATAAGTTAGATCTTGATTTAAAGGTTTAACGAGTTAATCAAATTGAAATGGAAATTAATTTGGAAAATCTGTGAATGAATCTTTTATTTAAAAGATTTAAATGTGGAAACTGTTTAAACCGTAAAGGTTGAATCTTTTTGTTTAAAGATTTAAAATGGTAATTTGTTAAACCATTTGAAAAGAAAGAGTTTGGGTTTAAGTTGTGACTTAATTGAAATCCCATATCCATATATTTTTAAATATTACGCTCACTATTCGGTTTAGCCGGGAGAGGACCTTTGGGTCGTATAACCCATTCCGAATATGTGATACGTCGTATATGGATAGCATTTGAAGACCGGTGTTGAAGACCGGATATTTTTTAAAACGGAAGGATTACCGTCGAGTTACTCTGCATCGGCTGATCCCCGATATAGAGGTTTTATCATCCTTAGTGACGGGAAGTCCGGACGTGATTGGGAATTATCCGGATTTGCAAGGGCTTCGTGAGAGGTGCCTTCGGTTCTGTTCGAACCCGGAACAGACTTGTATGGATTGTATGTCTGACATTACACTTTGAGATATAAAGCCGATTTCTTTCAAATACATTTCTGTTGGTGGCGGAGAATTTATTCTCTTAGCTTAACACCCTTCTCTGAGACGTACGAGCTCAGAGGTTATGTAGTTGAAATTTATCAGCGATATATTCCCAATTTGGTAATGTGGCATGCTGAGTGTTGCTGTGTGATGATCAATGTTTGATCATTTGTGATATGATCATTTGTTTGATCATTTATCTTTGTGATCATAGGTTGATCATCTGTTGACCCAAAGCATGGCTTTGTGACAAAGCGTAGCTTTGTGGACGAGACTTCGTCAGGGCCTCAACAACCCGGAAATGGTCGAAACAGGAATGTTGCGGCAAGATTATGAGGGTCGCGCCCTTTAGGGTATGTCATTTCCTTCTGGAAAGGGGTGGCATCATGGTATGGAGCCCAGATACTTACTCATGTGGATACACTTTCTTTATGATGTGTGATGTTGGTTATCGAGCGCTCGGATAAAGGTCCCAAAGGACCGGGAGGTGGCATATTCGTGAGTTACCTGTTACAGGGATAACCCGGCCTTGTTTGGCAGAGAGCAGTTTGTCTCTCGGGACGTCCCGCCAGAGGCGATCCCATGCGGCGGAAGGAAGTTCCTTAGCCTGACCATTTGTTGGAAATCCAAAGAAACAATACGTGACTTGTACGGTTTTAGTTGTATTACCTGCTATGGAATGTGGCGGTAACCTGCTATTGAACATAGTAGTTATAGTAGGCATACGATACTGGTCGTATGTTGGCTAAGATTAATATTATACTTTCGAAATGTTTTTCAGCACAATGCACTAGTAATAATAATTCAATGATTTTGCGTAGTAAGCATGTTTGACTATCATAAGAAGAAATCTCCTCCAATTCTGCGTTTGCATTGTGTGTGTGGCGGGAGGTCTTATGGTAGTTTCATTTTTCAAAAGCATTGCGGATTTCTATGTTTAAAATCCTTTTGTTATTGTTTAAAGATAAACTGTTTTTGTTGCTCACACCAGTCCCATGATTGATCCGAAGTTTATTGTTCCCTTCCTAAACTCTGGGTGCTCATAATTTTCCACACGAGCAGTCTAGAGTTGGGTTTCTTTTCAGATATTCAGGTTTAGTAGATTATCTGGAGCTAGTTCATTCATCGGAGTTGCTTATCTTGGAGTTGTGGATTCATTCTTGTCTGAAGATCATTTTGGAGTTATCACTTCTATTGATATTGTTCCGCTGCTGATGTTATCTTTTCTTTTCCGCTGCTATTTCTTGAATCATATCTCTGATGTATATTGATATTCTTTTTAGCATTCTGTTGTATCAGATATTGTATCAAAGCTGTATATCAATATATTATTCATTTCTTCCGCTGTATTATTTACTTAATTGTGTTATAGCTTCGGCGAATCGGATTTGAACGGTCGAATCTGCGGCATTCTAGTACAATGTGAAGTACGGATGTTGATTTTCGAACGGGCAAAACCCGAGCCGTCACATGTGGTATCAGAGCTAAGGTTGAACTTTAGCTCAGGAGTATAACACGTTAAGTAGCTCATTAGAGATAGAGTGAAGTAAACTCTAGAATAAGTAATTCTCAGATATCTGTCCGTACGCCTCAGTAAATTCTCTTGCTATCCACTGATAGTGAGTATGAGTGCAAGATGAGGACGAGATAGGGGACAGGGGAATACCACTATGAAATGGTCAATACTCTATAGCAACAAGGAAACAAATCTTTTCTCTATCAATCTCTTTTGTTCAGCATCTTTTCTCTATTCATCGATTATTTCTGGTAGATCCAGGAAGGAAATTCGACATATTAATATGGGACATAAACTCCGAAATGGCCAAAATTGTTTGTTTGGATGAATTGTTTGCTTTGATTGCTATGGTTGATATATATGCTTTAATTTCTAAACTGAAAGTTCTGAAATCGTATCCATATATCTATCTATTCTTTGGGACCCAGTATATTCTACGAATGGTTAGTTATCCTTTTGAACTAACCGATGCCACTGCATATTTCGTAGATCTGGATAACCCGAGTATCGTGTGAAAGAATTCAACAGATTCGTTCTCGTGTGAAAGAATTCAACAGATATTCAGTTGATTAGATGAAACGTTCTTCATCTGTCTTTGTTTTTGTGCCTGCGAATTTCGAGGACGAAATTCTTTTAAGGGGGGAAGTTTGTAACGACCCTAGATTTTTATTTAATTTAAGTTAATAATTAAATAAATTTTTGGATAAAGATAGTAAAATAAATCGATAAAATGGAGCGAGTTTCCCCGGATTCAAGTATATTCTGTATGAATCATTTCAATTTAAAATATTGTAAGTATATATAGATATATATTTGACTTGAGTTTAAAGTGTAAATAAATAATTGATAATAATATTTAACTATTAGAATTGATGGTTAATGATAATTTGAAATTATAAATTAAATATAAGATAATAAATATATTAACTAAAATCTAACATGGTAGAATAAAAATAGAAATTGTTTATAGTATAAAGTAGAGTTTTAAATTCAATAAAGAAAAGAAATTCAAATAAATAAACATGATGGTACAAACAAATAAATGCAAGCTAACATGATAACAATAACCATAACTACTTTAAAACCAAAATTCTTAAGTAAAAGCTTAAGTAAAATATTTTATACTCTATAACAAAATACATGTTGCAGTCCATCACTTCAGTACATACGAATAGAGTAGGGTGAGTATGCTTAGCATCTAAGTCAAACAAAAATAAACTTGTGTAAGATTTCTAAGTACATAAAAGAATAAAGTATGGGTTGTTGTAGACTTGATAAGGAGCAAAGCATTTAATGCTATATCTCTAGTACACAAGACATTTCATTTCCAGCTTCTTTTTTTGGATAAAAATCTCTGATATTGTACATGGCAATATCATCACCTTGTACAAAAAAATATATCATCCCCTGTATGCTTCATTTTCACATATCAATTTCCTCATTTCAGTTCGAGCTGAGGATATATCAAGTAAACATCATCTCCTCTTAAACACAAACAAGCTTCAAACCAAAACCAACGTCAAAACAGAAAAAAAATCAAAGAAACATTTTCAGTTTGAAAATTTTAAGCTTTAACCTGGAAGCAGGAAGATCAAAAAGCAAAGGCAACTTAAAACATTTTTCAAAGGAAACCAAGCAAGTTTAAAACAGGACTTAACTGCAGATTTCAAAAACAAGAAAAAGGGGTGCTCTCTGTTTCAGTATTTCAGGTGAGCAAACCTTATTTTTAAACCAGTTTCTCTTGATTCTAATGCCTGTGATGATAATGACTTGGGAATGTTATATGAATGTGAAAATATCTGCATGTATATATGCAAATGATGTGTGCAAGCTTGTGTTCAGGCAAATATGCCTCTGTCTTGTTTACAGGTTTTAATACCTGTTTGAAAAATTTTAAAATCATCCCACCTAAATGATTATAGGCTTTAACCTCTAAATGAAAGATGTTTGTATGAAGGAAAATATACCTGCATGTATATACATATATGCAGATTTGAGTATGCATGTCTGTGTATACATAGACATCTCTGTTTTGGTATCTACAGGTTTGAATCAAGTTCAAAATTTGATTTCTCTTTATACAATCAATATCAAGCTATGACCTTTAAAGAAGAAATGACTGTAACAATGTAATATCATTTTTAAAAATGGTTTCTAGTGGATTATGAAGCAATTATTTCAGAAACAATAAATTACAGTAATGATCATTTAAAGTCAGGTAAATCGATGAATTAAAATTTATGTTTTGAATATATAGCTGGATTCAAACTTGGAAATTTTGAATTTTGATAATAGTTTCAAGCATTTTAAGTTTGGGATTGATGAGATATTCGGGGTTGATCAATTTTGGGTTTATCGTAAATTGTCGTTGATCGAAGACGATTTGAGGCGTGTGGTTCATGTCAGAGGAGCCTCGTGAGTCGAGGATGGTGGAAAAAATAGTCAAGAATTTTCTGAAATGCCGTGGTGGCGCGGCGAGATCGATCTAGGGTTTTAGGGCACAGTTTTTCATCGAAGTTTGAAGAGGTGGTTTGTTGGCGTGGAGGAATCGAGTCGCACCGGACCTATGGGAATCGAAGCTGTGGAGTTTGACAAAGTTTCTGTTGAAATGGCGTGGTGAATGATGGCAAGAATTATCGACGAGGGAAGGATTTCTGATTGAATGTGGTTCCAGTTTTCGTCGTTCGCCTCGTTTTTCGAAACACAGCGAAATTTAGGGTGTTGGTTGGTCGAGGGTGACGAGGAGGTCACCAGATACTCGTCGAGGGTCTCTGCGATGATCGAAGACGTTCTGATTGGTTGTGCACGTATATATGTATCACTGTGTGTATGTTGAATGATGGGAGTAAGGTGAAGGGAAGAAGAAGAGTGACAGGGTCTTATTTGCTTTGGGAAAATGAAATGGCATCGGGTTGTCTCGAGTAACTCAAGCATGTGACTCGAAGATGTTTGGTTTTGGACTCTGGGCAATGTTAGCTTGTCTCGAGTAAGCTTAGGTTACAGGTTTCAGGTTTTTGAAACCTGTCAGTGTGCAGTTTTGAAATTTAAAACTAAATTTAAATAAAGAAGCAAAGCAAGATTAAAACAAAGGTTTTAATTCTAGTTTTTTTTTAAAATAAGTTTATAAAAAAAATGATGAAATGTTTCTAACCAATTTAAATGGTTAAAGTATTTTTATAAACTGTTTTAAAAATCTGAAAATGGGAATTGAATAGGATTTTAAATCCAAGTTTAAATTTAGATCTGAATTCAAATTTAAATTTGAATCTTAGGTTTGAAAAGAAAATATAAGTTATAAATTTAAAATGTTGTAATCAAGTATTAATGATTAAAGTTGATACACCAAGTGATTAAGCAACAATTACTTGAAGAATAATATAATAAATTAATTAGGATGATTTGAGAAAAATTAATTTAATTAAAAGATAATCAAATAATTAAAGGTTAATAAATTTATTATTAATGATTAATTAATAAATGATTAAAGAATAATTAATCAAAATGATTTGTAAATTATTGATGTTAATTAACCAGGATGAGTAATTTATTCATAAGTAATTAATCAAATTTGAATAAATCAGATAATTAACTGACCTTACTTATGAATATTTGGATTTGATTGGATGATTGAATTGGTTGATATCCCTGATATATGATGCTTTGTGATACATCCTGATTTATGTTGTGATCTGTGATTTACTCATCTGTGATATATATCTCTGATCTGTAAATGAACGATAAGCGTTATAGTTTATATCGCTTATCAACTATATCCTGTATTTTGATCTGTGATGATTGAATGATGTTGCACTATTGTGTTAAACCCCTGGACTACACTCTTACACACACAAATATGGATTTTACGTGGAAATCGGTTAAGTCACAGATGATGTAAATTCAATGTTTTTGAAATTGAAATTTTAATTTCAATTGATTTTGAAATTGGAAATTTGGGTTTAAAGTGAAAAACTTTTGAAATGGAATTTCAAAGATAAAAGTTGTTTTGAATAACTTAATCGAGTTTTGAAAATTTAAATAATTTGATTTAAATTTGAATTCAAGTTTAAAGTTGAATCCTATGATTTGAAACTAGAGATTGAAAATGTTATAAATGTGTTTATCTGAATTTAAACCATTTAAAAGTATAATTTTGAGAATTTGGATTTAACCCAAGGATTTCCACTCGTATGAATGAATCAGATTTTCTGAAATGAAACTGTTGTTTTAAAAGAATAAAAGCTTTCAGATAAGAAATGAAATTCCAGTTTAATTAAAGGAATTTCAATATTGAATTGAAAGATGGTTTTCCAAGTTATGAATGGATTGTTTTTGAAAACTATGATTTGAATCTTTTATCTTTAATAGATTTAAAATAATGATTGGTTTAAACCATTTGAAATGGGATTGTTTTGAAAGCTATAAGTTAGATCTTGATTTAAAGGTTTAACGAGTTAATCAAATTGAAATGGAAATTAATTTGGAAAATCTATGAATGATTCTTTTATTTAAAAGATTTAAATGTGGAAACTGTTTAAACCGTAAAGGTTGAATCTTTTTGTTTAAAGATTTAAAATGGTAATTTGTTAAACCATTTGAAAAGAAAGAGTTTGGGTTTAAGTTGTGACTTAATTGAAATCCCATATCCATATGTTTTTAAATATTACGCTCACTATTCGGTTTAGCCGGGAGAGGACCTTTGGGTCGTATAACCCATTCCGAATATGTGATACGTCGTATATGGATAGCATTTGAAGACCGGTGTTGAAGACCGGATATTTTTGAAAACGGAAGGATTACCGTCGAGTTACTCTACATCGGCTGATCCCCGATATAGAGGTTTTATCATCCTTAGTGACGGGAAGTCCGGACGTGATTGGGAATTATCCGGATTTGCAAGGGCTTCGTGAGAGGTGCCTTCGGTTCTGTTCGAACCCGGAACAGACTTGTATGGATTGTATGTCTGACATTACACTTTGAGATATAAAGCCGATTTCTTTCAAATACATTTCTGTTGGTGGCGGAGAATTTATTCTCTTAGCTTAACACCCTTCTCTGAGACGTACGAGCTCAGAGGTTATGTAGTTGAAATTTATCAGCGATATATTCCCAATTTGGTAATGTGGCATGCTGAGTGTTGCTGTGTGATGATCAATGTTTGATCATTTGTGATATGATCATTTGTTTGATCATTTATCTTTGTGATCATAGGTTGATCATCTGTTGACCCAAAGCATGGCTTTGTGACAAAGCGTAGCTTTGTGGACGAGACTTCGTCAGGGCCTCAACAACCCGGAAATGGTCGAAACAGGAATGTTGCGGCAAGCTTATGAGGGTCGCGCCCTTTAGGGTATGTCATTTCCTTCTGGAAAGGGGTGGTATCATGGTATGGAGCCCAGATACTTACTCATGTGGATACACTTTCTTTATGATGTGTGATGTTGGTTATCGAGCGCTCGGATAAAGGTCCCAAAGGACCGGGAGGTGGCATATTCGTGAGTTACCTGTTACAGGGGTAACCCGGCCTTGTTTGGCAGAGAGCAGTTTGTCTCTCGGGATGTCCCCCAGAGGCGATCCCATGCGGCGGAAGGAAGTTCCTTAGCCTGACCATTTGTTGGAAATCCAAAGAAACAATACGTGACTTGTACGGTTTTAGTTGTATTACCTGCTATGGAATGTGGCGGTAACCTGCTATTGAACATAGTAGTTATAGTAGGCATACGATACTGGTTGTATGTTGGCTAAGATTAATATTATACTTTCGAAATGTTTTTCTGCACTATGCACTAGTAATAATAATTCAATGATTTTGCGTAGTAAGCATGTTTGACTATCATAAGAAGAAATCTCCTCCAATTCTGCGTTTGCATTGTGTGTGTGGCGGGAGGTCTTATGGTAGTTTCATTTTTCAAAAGCATGGCGGATTTCTATGTTTAAAATCCTTTTGTTATTGTTTAAAGATAAACTGTTTTTGTTGCTCACACCAGTCCCATGACTGATCCGGAGTTTATTGTTCCCTTCCTAAACTCTGGGTGCTTATAATTTTCCACACGAGCAGTCTAGAGTTGGGTTTCTTTTCAGATATTCAGGTTTAGTAGATTATCTGGAGCTAGTTCATTCATCGGAGTTGCTTATCTTGGAGTTGTGGATTCATTCTTGTCTGAAGATCATTTTGGAGTTATCACTTCTATTGATATTGTTCCGCTACTGATGTTATCTTTTCTTTTCCGCTGCTATTTCTTGTATCATATCTCAGATGAATATTGATATTCTTTTTAGCATTCTGTTGTATCAGATATTGTATCAAAGCTGTATATCAATATATTATTCATTTCTTCCGCTGTATTATTTACTTAATTGTGTTATAGCTCCGGCGAATCAGATTTGAACGGTCGAATCTGCGGCATTCTAGTACAATGTGAAGTACGGATGTTGATTTTCGAACGGGCAAAACCCGAGTCGTCACACATATTGTCTATCGATACCGAAAACCACTTTGACAACCGTGTACTCGGTGGAGATTCCAGAATGAAGTAGGATGGTGGCGACGATCCTATTGAGGTATATACATGGACCCGACTCCCATGAGTTGGCATAAGGTGGCTAAAACATGAGCGATTGACGGGCCAATGAGGTAGCTCCTCTGATCGGACACACTTCTTCGAATACCATTCTATTACTTTATGATTGATTTGATGGCCATCCTCGATTTTGATTTGGGAGTGTATTCCGAGGTGGGCGGTAATGGCTGTTATGCGTTACCACCAGCCCGGATGCGTAATTGGTATATCTACCCTGGCATTGCCTAGTTGTGCCATGTCACCTACCATAGCGAGCTTTACTACGAGTTTGATTTGTGTCGTACCTATGGAGTATCCTCTGGTAGCCTCCCTATCTGGAGGTGCTACGGTACTGTATTGACTATTGGCACTATATATGTGTTAAGGGGGATATGGGTAACGCCTTAACGCTATTTTGATAGTTTACTTTACTTTAGACATTATTATAATAGCGAATATTACTACATAGTAAATAGTTTAACGGATCCTTAGAGGATGGGCGGTCCCAAGCATCCTTTAAGTTACTTGTACTTTTCTATTACAGTTCACTTGAGTTGGTTTACATTGTATAAGTATGTATGTCCTGACTCGAGTGTTTTGTGTTTTGTTTTATGCTCGGGTCAAACTGAGTGATACAGCATTCGAGACTCACCTTTGGAGTTGGAGCTTTTCTTGGAGATCCAGCTATCTATTTCGCTTTCAGTTATCCAGTTGATCCCAGTGATGTATTCTGATTTATAATTGATTATCATATTGTGGTTTCTGTTGTATCTTGTTAACTCTAATGTATATATATAGTAGCTTCATGAACTACTATTTCTTTGCTTCCGCTGCATTTTTATATTACTCTATTGATCTGTGGTTTATTTATTTACTGTATATGATGAGTTTGCCAAATTTATATTTACAATTCGGTATCTTTAGCAATTCAAGTCCGGCATGTATGGATGCGAATGGTTGAAAATATCGAGTCGTTATAGTTGGTATCAGAGCTTTGGCTCTAGGCAAACTTAGCATATATGGTAAATTTATTTACAGAATCACTTTCGTTCGAGCTTGAATCTCTTTCTTTTTCACTCGATTTCTTTTGAAATTTTGGAACGTTCCCTGCGGTTCCAAATCCATTCTTGTCTCTCCCTATTTGTCTTCTTTTGATTCTGGAGTATCCCATAACTCCACTTTGAATGATCTTTATAATGAATAGGCGGTCTCGCCAATCTTTGAATGATTGTAAAGGGGTGAACTCCTTTACAAGAAGCATTGATTCATCGAAGATTTCTGCATCCTCGGTTTACAATGCTATCTATCTCTTGTTATCCCGAATTCTATCTCTTGAGATCGGATGTAGGTTTGTCCCAAAACTCTACATTGATCTTATTCTTGAAGTCATGGTCGACCCGGTTAAGATTGCCAGTGATTTATATAAGCTCATTCATTCCCTTATTCTGTTATTTAATCATCTTGTCTTTTGTTTCCAACTTATCTTCAAATCATTCTTGAAGTGTATTTGTAAACTAATATTTAATTTTTTTAATATATATGGTGTTGTTTGAGTTGTTGATGTTGATTTGGGTTTCCGATCGATTCGTCTTATCAACGCTATCGATAGGATCTCTAAAACACTTGAACAGAGCAAACTGACACCATATTGTTTTCAAACTTGGTAAATGAATAAAATTTGTATAATTATATTTTATATATGTAAAAAATTTGAAACTTTATAGTTAATTGAGTTGGTTGTTAAGAAATAATATTTGATTTTATATATATCTTGTAACCATTGGCTTTTGTTTCATATATAAATAATTAAACTATAAAATATGGTTATAAATTAATTTGGAAATTTAAATGAATTTAAAATCAAGAATTTGAGAATTTAGTTTTCGATGATTTCAAACTTTGTTTTAAAATTTTAAAGGATATATTATTTAAAGTATTTTCGAATAGAAATTATTTCTAAAGAATTTTAAAGTTTTAAATCAGTGCTCTTCTCTTTATCGTTGGAAAATAATTTCGGCGATGACTGCAGCATCATCAACCTTCATTTTCAAGTTTTGAAGTGAAGAGACCATTCTGTAGCTTTGCTACAGTTCTGCTTTGAAGAATTAAATTGATTTGAATTTCTAAAAAAATTGACTTGATTTATAATATATATATATTGATATATGGTTTAAAATTTGATTTGATATATATGTTGTATATATATTTATTTATCTCTAGAATAGTTTGAAGTTAACCGAAAATTTAATTTTTAAATTTTATCTTAAAGGATGATTTCAATAATAAAATGAAGCCAAAATTTGAATAAATATTTAAGCTTGAAAAAATTGAATTGGGAAAATTTTGTTTGTATAATATTCTATTGCATTCCAATATAACATACCTTAATTATTTAGAAGTTAACAATGTAATTGGATAATGTACAATATAAAAGGATTTTATAAATAAAATTTGAGTGGTTATAATAAATGCCGTACACTTAAAATTTAGTTATAAAGAGATTTATAGAGGTAAACAGAATAAAAAGTTAATTGAATAATTTACAATATAAAATGGTGTTAAAGGAATTATAAATAAATTTGAGTAGTTATAATAAGTGTAAATAGACTTAATATATGTGATTAGATACATTAAGTGGAATAAACTTAATACTAATTTTGAATAAATAAGAATTAAGATTTATTGAATAAATTATTAGTATAATAAATGATTTTCAAATTCATGATTTTAGAAATTGTTAATTGGATTATCAAATAATGAAATTAGAAATAGTTAAGATTTATTTAATTTAGGTGAAATCAAATAGATGAAATCAATTATTAATTTAAGCTGAAATTTCCATGGTTTTAAATTTATTATCTTATTTTGTTTTCCAATCTATTTTTCTTCTGGGCTGCAAATATCCAATGCCTCTTATCTATGATATGTTTGATTCAGCTCTATGGAGTTATTGTTTTCTCTCAGCTTGATCTTACCACGGGCTTCTCCAGCTCAGTGTTGCTAAGGAAAGTACTCCCAAGACTGCTTTCCGTATTGGGAATAGTTTTTTTTATGAATGGTTAGTTATGCCTTTTGGTGTGACTAATGCCCCAGCTTTCTTTGTTGATTTGATGAATCGTGTTTTTCGTGTTGTGATTATCAAGTTTATTCTAGTCTTTGTTGATGATATCCTTGTCTTCTCCAAGTCAAGGAAAGAACATGAGTCGCACTTGAAATCTGTTCTGAAGACTCTTAGGAATCATCAGTTGAAGGCTAAAATTTTGAAATCCCATTTCTGGAAGGATAAAGTCCGATTTCTCGGACATATTGTTTCTAGTAATGGAATTTATGTTGATCCAGTTAAGATCGCTACAATCAATGTAAATCTTTCTTCTCATCTTTCTTTGTGATTTCATATCATAACTCTATCATTTCATTTGTCCTTATTTCTCACTATCTTGTTAGAGAATGGAAAGGTATTGCTTATACCAGTCTGTTTTGGAAACTTTTCAAGAATCATTGGTACTCATTTGAATCTGAGCACTGCTTACCATCCATAGACCGACGGTCAAACGGAAAGAGTGAAACAGATTCTAGAGGATCTTCTTCGTGCTTGTGTTCTTGATTATGGAAGAACTTGGGATAATCATCTCCATCTGGTTGAATTTACCTATAACAACAGTTATCAGGTATAAGCTTAATCTTCTTTTCATCTTGTCTTAATCCTATCTCATTCTATCTTGTTTTCTCTGTTTTCCGTGCTTCGTTCCTTTTCGAGGATGAAAAGTTTTGAGTGGGGGAGAGTGTAACAACCCATATTTTTTAAACAAATATTTTAATTAAATTTATTTGAAAACTTTGATTTTAAATCATTTTTAAATTGAAATATTGGAATTTTCCAATGTAATTTTGGATTTTTGTTGTAATTTATTTTCCAAATATAATAGAATAATGTTTTTCTGAAAATTTAATATTTTGGTCAACTTTGGTCAAACTTTGACTTTCAGTTGAAATTTTTAATTTTGAATTTTAAATTTCTAATCTTTTTTTTGAACCTGAATATGATTCTGATATTCGTTCTGCTTTTCTTTTCGTTAAATTCTATTTTATACTTTTTAAAATTGATAAAATTCTGCGTTTTACACGCAATTATTTTCAGTATCTCATTGTTATTTTCTATTTTATACTTTCTATTTCATTTCTATTCTCTATATTTTATTTTTATTTTCCATTATCTACTTTCTATTTTCTTTTATTTGATTTTGGGCTTGGAAATTCCAAAGGACTTGAGTTATTGGTTTTAATTGGTGCCTTTTCATTTTTAACCTTTTCATTTGCTCCCTAGCCGTTCATAACCCCTCCACCTAAACCCTAGCCGCCACTTCATTTTGTAAATAATGTACAAAAACGTTTCTCATCCCATCTCATTTCCCATTTGCTTCCTGAAGAAAAAAAATACAGTAAGTTCTCCATGGCTTCTCCTTCTTTTTCATTTTCCTCTTTTCTCTTTTGTTGTTTCCCCTTACATGCTTGGCCATCCTCCTAGCTGACCACACCTCCCCTTCATCACCACCTTAGACCGGCCACAACCATCACCATCTCCTTTCCATACCCCAAGCCGTGACCAATAGATCCAAACCCTTCACAAAACAATGATTTAACACCCTAGCCAAGCCTATATGCATCCCTTCCTCCTTTGTTTGCCTCGGCCATACCTATTTCCACCACCTACTCCTCCTCCTTACCTTGCTCTAGGCCGTGCCCCTCTGACGTGACATGATCCAGACCATAGACCATAGTGGCCGAGCCACTTTGCATAGGGCCGAGCCCAAAACCCCTCTTGACCCTTGCCTTTGCCTCCTCTTGAACTTTGTTTGCCATCCCCTTCCTATTTCCATCCCCTAGCCATGCCTATGTGACCTTGGCCGAGCCTAGCACTTTAGATCTAACCATGGCCGAGCATGACTTGATGATGGTCAAGCCATTTTGTGTTGTGGCCGAGCCACTTGTCTTGGTTAAACCATATTTGTATCATTTTGGTTTAGATTTGTTCATGGTTTTGATTTAAAGTATTTGTGTTGAATTATAAACTTATACATGTTCATATTTGTTTGTTTACAAGACTAAATCTTGGCTCTCACTCCACTCAAATCGATTCGTGCTTTATCGTGCTTTTCGGAGTTTATCTTGTGTTTGATTGTTATCTCTAGCTTTAAAAAGGTGAGTTTATCACTCTCAACATTCGTACTTATATAATTGTGAAACAATGACATGTGAATTATAGAAATTAATATGCCATGTCCATATATGCCTGTGATATGATTATATGATGTTATATACTACTTATATATTTGTTACATCACCTGTTATGATATGTTATGCTATACTATTTATTTTATTTTCTGTATCTCACACTGCAATTCCCTTTTCACTATGGGTTGAAATGATACATAGCCGAACGGACATTAGAATAAGGAAAAATCATTATGAGCTGAAATGATAGGCTCGAGCGATTTTTATTTTATTTATTTGACTTGGGATTGCGGGTTTGAAATGATAGAACCCGGATTTTTCTTTTTAAATTACGGATTGAAATGATACATATCCGTATCACTTGACCTAGGTTAGAAAATATTATACAGACCCATGGTTATATATTTAATAATATTTTCTTAAATTTTTTTAAGTATTTTAAGTTTTAAGATATATGAAAATTTTACTTAAAAATTTGATTCAATTATTTTAAATATATGGAAATTTTATAAGTCAATAAGTGGTTTGATTTTTAAATTATAAAGTTATATTGGTTTTCTATAAGTTGGAATCTTTATATATCAATAATTGGTTTTAAATTGCAATTTAAAGATCTTTATTGATGATAAATAACTAAATAATTAAATTTGATTTAATGTGGAATTTTAAATCTAACCTAGTGATTTTATAGATTTTATTTTATGAAATGGATTTGTTTTGTAAAATAAATAATTATGATTTAAATGGAAAAATGTATCTTAAATTATGACTTAACTTTATAATGGAAAATTTGGTTTCAATTGGAAATGTGAAGTTTGACTTATTAAAAGAATATTTTGTTTATGAAATGGGTATGTTTTGTATAATAAATTTTTATAGTGATTTTCTTTAAGTCAAAATTGTATAAGTAAAAATGTATAAAAATGTGACTTAAATATGACTTAACTCAATAACTGAAAATTTGATTAAAAATGGAATTTTAGAGTAACTTAGTAAATAAAATATTTTAGTTATGAAATGGATGTTTTAAAGAAAAGAAATATTAAGGTCTGTTGTTGTTAACATGAAAGTTAAGCAAATTATAATGTAAATTTGACTTAATAAATGAATTATGATTTAATTGGATATTTAATTATTAAAAGTTATTTTATTTAAATCATAAGTTAAATGATATCCAAATGAATATTTTTGAAATGTAAGATATGGTTTTATAAGTTAAAATGGTTAAAAATTGAAGTTTTAATGTTTCTGAAATGTTATAATAAAATCTGAAATTATATTGGCAGCATTTACTAAATGCTGTGGTTTTAAAGTTAGTATTTGCTAAATGCTATCAATTCTGAAATATAACTAAGTTCTAAAATAATTAAACACCTATTACAGCACTTTATAAGTGCTGCTGTTTCTGAATTTGAACTAGTTCTGAAAATAACTAAATAACTACTACAGCACTTTATGAGTGCTCCTGTTTTTGAAACTGAACTGTTTTGCAACACTAAAATACCTACTGTAGCACTTTATAAGTGCTGCTGTTTTGAATTTGACAATGTTTTTGAAATGTTAATATATTTACCGTAACACTTTATAAGTGCTGTTGTTGCTGAAATTACAATGAACTTTGGAAATGAATGTTATTTTAGAAGATTTTGACATTGAATTTAAATGGTTTAAATGAATATGTTTTGAGGTGAAATATAAACTATTTTTGAAATTTATAAGTTAATACAATGTCTTCGAAATTGGTATAATTGAACGAATGAACTTAAAAATGCTATGCTATAACTTTGGTAATGAATATTATTTTAAGGGTGTTATGATTTTTCTAAATATTATGATTTCAAAATGATAACATTTTAAATTGATATGGTTTCAAAGTATTATGGTTTCAAAGTGTTTTAATGTCGAAATTGTTATAACTTTGAAAGTACTATGACTTTTGGAAATGAATTTATTTGAAATAGTATTTAATTAAGAATTGTTTTGAATATATTGATTTGCAATTGAAGATTTAAGGATATGGCTTTATAAAGTGGTTTTTGTTTAAGATGATTTAAAAAGGAATATTTCAAGTTTAAATAAATTGAAAGAAATATTTAGTGATGGGAAATTTGGGTTTATCTAAATGATATTTTGGTTTTGAAGTATAAACTAGTTGAATATGATATTTTGGTCTCGAAGTATAAACTAGTTTTGAAATGGATATGATATTTTGTTTTGAGGTATAAATTATTTCGAAATAAATATCCATGGGTTATAATAACGATTGGTTGGCAAAGAGACCGGGATCGGATATGGGCATACTCTCTGTCGATACCGAAAACCACTTTGACAACCGTGTACTCGGTGGAGATTCCAGAATGAAGTAGGATGGTGGCGACGATCCTATTGAGGTATATACATGGACCCGACTCCCATGAGTTGGCATAAGGTGGCTAAAACAGGAGCGATTGACGGGCCAATGAGGTAGCTCCTCTGATCGGACACACTTCTTCATATACCATTCTATTACTTTGTGATTGATTTGATGGTCATCCTCGATTTTGATTTGGGAGTGTGTTCCGAGGTGGGCGGTAGTGGCTGTTATGCGTTACCACCAGCCCAGATGCGTAATTGGTATATCTACCCTGACATTGCCTAGTTGTGCCGTGTCACCTACCATAGCAAGCTTTACTACGAGTTTGATTTGTGTCGTACCTATGGAGTATCCTCTGGTAGCCTTCCGATCTGGAGGTGCTACGGTACTGTATTAGACTATTGGCACTATATATGTGTTAAGGGGGATATGGGTAACGCCTTAACGCTATTTTGATAGTCTACTTTACTTTAGACATTATTATAATTGCGAATATTACTACATAGTAAATAGTTTAACGGATCCTTAGAGGATGGGCGGTCCCAAGCATCCTTTAAGTTACTTGTACTTTTCTATTACAGTTCACTTGAGTTGGTTTACATTGTATAAGTATGTATGTCCTGACTCGAGTGTTTTGTGTTTTGCTTTACGCTCGGGTCAGACTGAGTGATACAGCATTCGAGGCTCACCTTTGGAGTTGGAGCTTTTCTTGGAGATCCAGCTATCTATTTCGCTTTCAGTTATCCAGTTGGTCCTAGTGATGTATTCTGATTTATACTTGATTATCATATTTGTATCTTGTTAACTCTGATGTATATATATATATATAGTAGCTTCATGAACTACTATTTCTTTGCTTCCGCTGCATTGTTATATTACTCTGTGTCTGTGATCTGTGATTTATTTATTTACTGTATATGATGAGTTTGCCAAATTTATATTTACAATTCGGTATTTTGAGCAATTCAAGTCTGCCATGTGTAGATGCGAATGGTTGAAAATATCATGTCGTTACAGTGAATTCAATGAAAAAGTCATTATTCGGCATTCTTCCAACACTTCCGCATGCTGTACCACTTCCTCCTTCATTTGAAGAAATATCTGGTAAATGATTTCCTTGACCCGCATATCGTCCCTTCAACAAGTCGACCAATGACTTCAATGTACCCTCCATATTATCCATTCTAGCTTTCAAGTCTTCTAAGCCTCCTTGAGCCTTTTGGAGTTGTTTACGCGCAATATTAGAAGCCTTAACTTGGGTCCTTGATATCTTGGCTCCAATACTTCGAGTCCGACCTCTTTTATCCTTGCCAAACACTTGTGACAAGATATCTTCATCCAATGGCAAATCTTCTTCATCACTATCAATGATTGATTCCTTTGCTTTTGCAATTTTATCCTAAAATATGATAATACTTGAGATGTTATTTATTGCGAAAACTTTATAAAATAGCTAAATTATTATATGTTTAATGTATGAAGTACGCAGAAGCCGAATCTGATATGGTACCATCCTTTTTGGGATGAGCCTTCTCCCATACTTAACAACGTGTGATTCTTTTGTCGGATTTGCACTGGCCTGCAACAAAAAAGATGATAGCATCACTTTTCTTGTGTTGTCCCTGATTATATACGTGTGTGTGAATATGTGAGGAGACATGATTATCTTTTATCTGATACTTTATTTGATCATTACGCAAGCTAGCAAAAGGTTTTAACTTTTAATATAACATACAATGGGCATGACAGGCTAGCAAAAGATTTTTGACCAATGAAAACTAATATAGTAACACAAATAATAGAAGAGTCATAAAGTGGTTTACATATAATTAAAACATACAGTGGGCATGACAACTCATTCAAGTCATTATACCCTTGTTGACAATGTCTCCTGTGTACTAGTAAATAACCTAAACTTAAAAAAAGATACGAACAAAAAGAAATGTATTCATCCACCAATTTATTGTAAACTAAACAAATCTCACTTGCATCATTACTTATGACATTGCAACACCAAGATGCCAATTCAAAATTTGAATATATACTCACAAGTAACTTCAAAAACTCTATAAAAGCAGTGCTACAATGCTTTCATACTCCACAACAGAAACAAACACATAAAATGAGGGCATACATTGTAGCCATAATAAGCCTAACTATTATCCTTTTTTTGTTAAAATCATACATTTTCTCCATGTAAAAATGGTAGACATTTGCTATTTTACCATTTTCTTATTTATTATTTTATATGTTCCACACTGGATCAAAATTCTTGTATCTTCTTCTAGTTTCAAAACCCTAGTTTTAATTAGGATGGTTTCAGTGTTAATTTCTGATAGGAAAATCTGGAAAAGCTACATTTAAATTTTATCCTTAATCTTTTTCAAATTTCTGATCTTCCTTGGTTTTTTTCTTTGATTTGGCTACAACCACTAAAAAATAGAATTTTCAGACTATATAAATTAGGAACAAGTGGTTTAGGGGATTTAGATGTTGTATTATAGGAATACGTAATGGAATTATGGAACAAGTTTTTGGAGGAGGAGAGAGATAGCAATGATAGAATTGAAAAGGGATTGTTAAAGGAGAATCACTATGAACTATGAAGCGAAGTTAAAAAGGTTATCTTTTTTAATGCTAAATTTTGTTATAGAGAAAATCAAAATAGTGATCCTCTCGTAAAAATAAATGAAAACCATTAATTTAATCTTTCTATTACTTTTTTTAATTGGTACTTTATTATTCATATATCTATGATACATCAAATAGTTGCTACACATTCAACGATTGATTACAATTCATTCGTAAGAATAACAAGAGCAGCAACAAAGTAAAAAGGTGCTAGTTTATGCCTACAGATATAAACTAGCTTATCTCTAATACAGAGTAAAAGGTGCTAGTAAAACCAAGCAGAGTTAGTTATAGGTGCTAGAAAACCGATAAAGAAGTGTCATAAGAATAATTGTGCTATCACAAAGATAATAACAAACAACTTATATTTAATAAAAAAATGAAACAAACATACCAATTCATGTTCTACTACAGCATGACTTGTACGTCTAGTATAATGACCATAGTTGTACAGTGATCTATTTTATTGCCTATATCTCTTCTTTCCCTTGCACCGGGTTTTGCTTCATTTTTCACAAACTCATTCCAATCTTCTTGGGCGATTGTTGGTGGACAGTCTTTCAGCCTATCTTCGTCATTATCATGTTTGTCATAATAGTTTGTCCTTAATTTGATCTTGTGTTTCCTAAATGACTCGGCCATTTTTTTTAAAAACAAGTCCTTTGAATCTGACTCTAGATCGTAAAATGTCTATAAAATTAAGAGTTGTTTACGTAAAAAAAGAATTTATGTGGCAAAATATATATTTATAGAGAAAACTGAAAGTGGTACAAATCAATTTTATCTTACCAGCAATTCATTCCAAACATCAATCTTGTATTTTTCGAGTACTTTATCCCAACTTTCATATGAGATCGGCACATGAATTCGTACCAATTTACTAACTCGACCGCTTACTTTTCCAATGTTTTTTGAAATAGGAGCACCTAATGCATTTATCTCAACTTTTTGGGTTGTGTAGAGGATGATTGTGTAATTGAATGGGTTGACACTTCTGTAGGTTCTGACATTGCTACTATCTTTAGCTGCCAAATGGACATATGATTTGTAAGTAAACAAAGACATATTATAATAGTAAAGCTTGTGTATCACATATATCTAACATTATATGGAAAAATATAAGAATACACCAGCCATTTGCTTGCTGTAGGTTCGAGTCATTTGCTTGCTGTGATAAACATAAAATGATCATGCTAAATTTATCAACTACACTGTTTATTACATATCTAGCAATCCTATCGATATAAAACAATAGATTATAGTGAAAGAATTAGTGAGGAAATAATGTTGCAAATAAGAATGTCTGTGTACATGCTAGTCACGAATAATAAATCATTTATGGTATATGCTCTTAAAAGCTGGATATCCTGATAAACTGCTGTAGCATGGCCACTTTTTTTTGCCAAATTAGTGTACTATATGTTTGTAAAATATGATGAGAGGCAACAATAGTACATAGATAGATTAGTGAATTTGATAATCCTTTTAATGTATCATCACATTTTTTAGAGTTGAAATTTAGCCTGATTTGAATATAGAGGGCTGTAATGAAAAAATAGCAATCAATTGATACATTTTAGGCTATTCTACAAGTTTAGTTAGGTTTAGTAGTTTGACTTGATGTTTGTTCACTAAGATTATTATAACTGCAGCAGATGAGAAATAAATTAACAATATACCTAAGTGATATGACTACATAGTAAGATAATACGGAACTCTAATTATCTGCTATGGATGAGAACAAGGTTCAAGAAATGTACAAATGTGTGCACAAACCAGCAAGAATGCATAAAGCAGGCCAAAGTACAAATACACAATAGGTGCACATGTGCACAAAAAAAGAAACAAGCAATAAACAGTTCAAAAATACTAGGAAAGGAAGAAAACACAGCTCAAATAACACCAGTCTTGCATATATAGAAGTGCACATGCAAGAGAAAGCCGGTAAAAACAGGCAAACCATAAGTCCAGGTTTAAAGCAAAGGAGCAAGCGCAAGTGCACACCGGCAAGCTCATAAGAAAGTAAGCACATCAGGCAAACTTACATGCAAGCACACAAGGCAGCAAGGCCATGCACACAGTGTAGTCTAGAAACATACAATAACTATAAAGTAACACAAAAGTTAGGCTCAGCAAGTAAACACACTCATACAAGGTTCAAAAATACCAGACTAGTAAAGCT
Organism: Allium fistulosum; assembly: GCA_030737815.1. NCBI lineage: Eukaryota > Viridiplantae > Streptophyta > Magnoliopsida > Asparagales > Amaryllidaceae > Allium > Allium fistulosum. The sequence goes on from CM060903.1 coordinate 882,359,804, forward strand.
TCAAGCACAAAACAGACAGATTAGAAGTGAACAAAAAAGGAACTGACAAACAACATATCATTTTTAGTTATTTTTAGTTATTTTTAGTGAACAAGGTTTCTAAGATTGTAAGTGAACATAACATTGATTAATATCCAACATACTATTTTTAGTTATTTTTTGTTATATCAGTTTTAAATCTTATAACTAAAACAGGTTTTGAGGATATGAAATAACACAAGTTTTGAGGATATTCACCATTAATATAACATAGTCCATACACAAAAAACATTACAACACTTAATACCATAGTGGAGAAATTCAAAATTCAATCACACTTGAAATTCAACTCATTTCAATTAAGAAATAAATTTTATATTAACATATGCATTTTGTAACGACCCGATATTTTCAACCATTCGCATCCGCACATGTCGGACTTGAATTGCTCAAAATACCGCGTTGTAAATAAAATTTGGCAAATCTCAGATTATACAGTAAATAAATAATCACAGATCACAGACACAGAGTAATATAATGTAGCGGAAACAAAGAAATAGTAGTTCATGAAGCTACTATATAAATACATCAGAGTTAATTAAGATACAATAGGAATACCAAGATACAACAGGAGTAACAGTATGATAATCAGGTACAACTCAGAATACAACTGGATAACAAAATGAATAGATATCTGGATCTTCAAAGCAAAACTCCAGCTCCAAAGGTGAGCCTCAAATGTTGTATCACTCAGTCTGACCCGAGCGTAAAGCAAAACACAAAACACTCGAGTCAGGACATACATACTTATACAATGTAAACCAACTCAAGTGAACTGTAATGAAGATACAAGTAACTTAAAGAATGCTTGGGATCGCCCATTCTTTAAGGATCCGTTAAACTATCTACTATGTAGTAATATTCGCTATTATAATAATGTCTAATAATAAAATAAACATACTTTAAAATAGCATTAGGGCTTTACATTTAATCTGAACTCACCCTAACACGTAATAGTGCCAATAGTCTATACAGTACCTGCATACCTCGAAAGGCTATGAGAAGATACTCCATAGGTATGACACAAATAGAAACTCGTAGTAAAGCTCGCTATGGTAGGTGACACGGCACAACTAGGCAATGCCAGGGTAGATATACCAATTACGCATCCGGACTGGTGGTGATGCATAGCAGCCACTAGCGCCCACCTCGAACAACACTCTCAAATCAAGGGTGCGCACCAAATCAATCACAAGTAATAGAATGGTATCGAAGAAATGTGTCCGATCAGAGGTGCTACCTCATTGGTCCGTCAATCGCTCTTGTTTTAGCCACCTTATGCCAACTCACGAGAGCTGGGTCCACGTATATACCTTAGGATCGTCGCCACCATCCTACTTCATTCTGGAAACTCCACCGCGTACACAGTTGTCAAAGTGGTTTTCGGTATCGACAGAGAGTATGTCCATATCCGATCCCGGTCTCTTTAACAACCAATCGTTATTATAACCCGTGGTTATAATTTTAAAATAATATTTTGTACTTCAAAATAGAATATCATTTCAAATCCAAATCTTTATCAAATAAAGATTAAATCAATCCCAAACCATTTCAATATATTTAAAATATCCTATCATTTCAATATATCAAAATATCATATCTCTCCAAAAACTTCATTTCAAATCATTTAATATATCAAAATATCATATCTTTTCAAAAACTTCATTTCAAATCATTTAATATATCAAAATATCATATCTTTTCAAAAACTTCATTTCAAATCATCATTTGAGTTCAAATCCAAATATTCAACTTTAAATACCTTTTAAATTCAAAGATATCATTCATTTATTATCATTTCAAGTCACCCTTTAAATAGTTTATATTTCAATCTAAATAATTCATCTAAACCATTTAAAAGTGTAATTATTATACTTTCAAAACAAGTATTCAATTTCCAAAGTTTTAAACTATTCTGAGTTCATTTACTAAGTTAAAAACCATAAACATTGAAAATTTCAGCCTTTCACAGTATTCAGAAAAAGCTGTTATAAGTTATTCTTGAAAACATTTTTAATTTAGCAAAGACAGCATTTTAAAACTGCTGTTAAATCTCAGCTTAGTTGAAATTTAGTTTAAAACAGCAAAGATAGCATTTCCAGAAATGCTGTAATAGCTCAGGTTTCAAATTTAAGGTTTTAATTAAATTCAGCAAAGACAGCAGACCACTACAGCAGTTACAGAACTGCTGTAATAGACCTGAATCAAGTTTAGTCTATTTAGTTCAACTACAGCAACTACAGCATTTTAGAAATGCTGTAATAGCTCTTTTATTCAATTTTTAGTTCAAATCAGAAATCATAGCATTTCTGAATGCTATTAAAGTAATTTCCATATTTTAGTGTATTTCCAGCAAATAATAAACTTCATTTTAAACCCTTTTAACATTATAAAAATCATATTTTTAACATTCAAAAAAATGTTTATTTAAAATATCTTTTTTTATGATTATTATAAAGTAAACTTTACAATAAAATCCAATTTTCCAAAATTTTACTTAACAAATTCAAATGTACAATTTTCCCATTTTTACCTTTTACAATTTATTAACACTTACATTTTCAAATTACCATTTCACAAATTAAACTAAATTTCCAATTTATTTAATTAATTTAAACCTTCAATTAAAACCAAATTTTCCAATTCCAAGCCAAGTTATATTTTAAAATTACACATTTAAGCATTTATTCATTTAACCATTTTAGTTCATAGAAAAATCAATAATACTTTATTAAATCATTTAAATTCAAGTTTTAAATCAACTTATCATATTTCCCATTTTCCAAATAAAATTAAGTTTCCATTTTATTTATATAACTTAAATATCATTTTAAAACCAAAATTCCAAATTTCCAAACTTAAGTTATATTTCAAAATTTTCAATTTTACCATTCATTTAAATTACATTTTAACTTCTAGAAAAATCTAAATTTCTTTATTTAAACATTAAAAATCCAATTTAAATCAAGTTTTCTTAATTTTACACTTTTAAAAATATTTAAAATATTCAAAATACTTTATAAAAATAACCACGGGCCAGTATATAGTTTTCTAACCTAGGTCAAGTGATACGGATATGTATCATTTCAATCCGCAGTTTAAAAAGCAAAAATCCGGGTTCTATCATTTCAAACCCGAAATCCCAAGTTAAAATAAAATAAATAAAAACCGTTTAGGCCTATCATTTTAGCCCATAACGATTTTTCCCTATTCTAAAGTCCGTTCGGGTATGTATCATTTCAACCCATAGTGATTCTAATCTACAGGGAACTTGCAGTGTGATCATATACATAAACAATAGACAATTTACACTAACTTGTCAGATTCACAATATACTGTCATATATCATATATCAGGTGATAATTAACAAAGTTAACATCGTAATAACATGGAATAACATATCATAACATCATCATTAACTTGCATAACATTTTGCATAAACATTTTTAGTTACTAGTCACTTGTCATCCATTTACCATTTCATAAGTATATATGTCAGAGCGAGGAGGACTCACCTTTTCAAGCTGAAGTTAGCAAATCAAACTACACGAATAAATGCCAGAAAAGCACGATATGGCATGACACAGCACGACAATTGATTCAAGTGAGTGAAGAGAGCCAAGGTATGATCTTGCAAACAACAATAAGCAAGACAATATAACACATGAATTATTTAACACAAAACAGCAATGAAATAAATAGAAATACAAAGCAACAAAGACAAGAATGATTAGACCTTGCTTTAATCACTCCAATTACTTGGCCATAGATTCATATGCTCAGCTATGAAGGTGCTATAGGTCAGGTATGGCATTAATATGGTGTGGCTACAAATGGAGATGTGAAGTAGTAGGGTGAAACATGGAGCATACAAAAGAAACAAGACAAAAGGTGTAACGACCCGTATTTTCACGGATCGAAACATCGTAAAATAGTTGACCTTTGGTTGCATTGCTGTTAAGTCGTTTCAGATTTTGGCAGAATTTTGTTTAAAGTCCTAAGTCGTTGCCGACTTATGAGTTTTAGACGAGTTAAGTGATAAGTCTGGGCGAGTTAAGGAGTAGGTCGGCGACGACCTAAGGAAGATAGGGGAGTGGGTTAAGTCGGTTGACAGTTTGGAACGACTTAAGAATAGAGTTAGGTCATAGTTACCGACTTAAGATATTGTAACGACCCAGAATTTTGAACAAATTAAATTGAGGATATTTAATTAATTTTAAATATTTGAACGGTGATTTAATTTGAATCCCCGATTGAACTTTGAATTTGGCGATTAAATTGTAACAACCACGACTTTCTCTCCATAGAAAGTCGTATCGCTAATAAGAAAGAAAGGGATAGAAAAGAGAAAAGAAGAGAAAGAAAGAATAACAACACATCAGAATCTCACAGCGGAACGAAACAAAATATATTATATCACATAAATATTACATAGTATCATATACAACACTTATCAGAGTTACATAGATTACACATCATATACTAGACAGTTATAATCATCTGTTTAGTTATTACATCTCAATCCAATACAGAGATCAATACAAAATCAACACAACGGAAACTACTATCTATCTACAACGCCGAAGCCTCCTGCTCCATTGCTCCTCCACAATTCGTCAAGGCTAACCTGAATCCCTTGGCTACTCGTAAAAATTTGAGTACCCAAGAGTTTATAAAACAGAAATAAACAACTTGGGTCAGACATGGGTCTGGTGTGAGTAACAGGTTAAACTTGTTTAACTTCAAAACCTTTTGAAAGAAAAGGTATCACGTAAGACTTCCCACAAATAAACATGGGTAAGTTTTTACCTTACGCTAACCAAAACATTTGATAGGAAATTCGATTGTATTATAATAGGGTCTAGGGTTTTCAAGTAAAATACAGAAATAGCTGAAATGCTTACATCTCACATTCCAACATAGTTGGGCACAACTAATACGTACGGCACTTATTGGAGTTTGGATTCCATACAATGGCAGGGCTACCGGGGTACCGCCCGTCACAGTACGTGGCCTAGATCACCGTACCGAGGATCACTCCCAATCCCCTGCAACACAAGGTCGGAACATCCCTTACTGGATAATTCCCGCACAAGATACCTCACGGTTGGGATCAGCAACCGCACCACTAAGTCGAAAATAGAAAGGGACATTTAGACAGAGGTAACCTTGTCCTACTTGGGTGCTACCCACTAACCTTGCTGCACCTCCCCTGTTTTAGCCATTCCCGGTTTGTGAGGCTTGAGGTCACGATTACCTTAGAAAAGAACACATCACTTAGAATGCTCATCGTCCACCTGACGATGTTCTGAAAGCATTCAGTCCATACAAGTTCATTCCGGGTTCGAACGAAACCGAAGGCATTATCTCGTTACACTCGTTTTGGAATCACCCTCAGAGTTAACGACAATAACCCTTGCACTCTGAATCTTCATCTTCACTTGATTCACGACCTATCGTTAATTTGGATCGATGTGGTATTCGGGTCTCCAGACCTGGAAATCCGGTATACGGAAACCCGATCCCGGTCTCATCGAAATCCAAAACGTATCTTTTAAGGGCCAAGTTGTTTTAAGGTTAAAACAATTCAATTCTTATCTATATACACACAGATAGATAACTCAATAGATAATCTATATTATCATCCAAACAGATAATTCATATTATCATTACAATTCAACCAAACATCCATATCACATATCATATATCTCATCAGAGATATCAAACAATGCAAAGCATTCAATAATATTCATCCATCCTAAGTAATGATTTATGTCATTTCTAATTAATTTAAAATGAATTAAATTAATTACTTCATTCTATAAATCCTGCTTACTTAATTATTAATTAAACCAATTAATTAATCATACTCTAAGTATCCATTTTTAATTAATCAATCCTGATTAATTAACCTTTAATTACCTTAAGAAATTAATCCATAATTAATTTCACACATTAATTATCTTAAACCATTACAGTAATTAATCTTAATTACTTCAGTAATTAATTAACTATATTATATTATATTAATTCTTAATTAATTACAATTAATTAATTACTTTAAACACTTATTATTGATTAATTAATTTAATTAATCAATCCTTAATTACATCACTAATTATATTAATGATTTTTAATTATTCTTATTTAATTATCTTATTAAATTAATTACATTTAATAATTAATTAGTTACATTTATTAATCACCTTGATTAATTTCATTTAGTAATTAACTACCCTTAATTACTTCTTTAAATAAATTAATTACTCCTTAATTAATTTCTTTTAATTAATCCCTTGATTAATTCACAAGTAATTAAACTCAAATTACTTCTATTAATACATCATCATTCAACTAATTACCTCCAATAATTATCAATTATTTACTTCCCCAAATAATCATACTTTAATAATTACATTAAGTAATTATTTATCAAATCATCTCTTGATTATTCTAAATTAATTAAACTTAATTTATTAACTTAAACTAATCAAATTAGCTTAATTAATTACAATAAGTAATTAATTCTTAATTACTTCCATTAAGTAATTCATTTAAACAAATTCTATAATTGATTATCTTTAAATTAATTCAATTAATTATTAAAATTAATTACATTAATTAATTATTTAATAATCCATAGTTAATGACCTTCATTAACTACTAACAACTTTTAAATTACTTTTCTTAAGTAATTAACTTATTTTAATTATTATTAATTCCAAATTAATAAATCTAAATAACCAATTAATTAATCTCTAATTATTTAATTAATTAAGGGTTAACCATAACTTAATTAATCCTAAATTACTTTATTAATTAATTCTTAATCATTAATTAATATTCTAATTTATAATCCATAATTATAAATTAATTATTGCTTAATTAATTAACTTAAACCTTAATTAAGTTAATTTAAATCCTTAATTACTTAATTAATTAATCCAAAATTAATTATTAGATTATTTAAACCATTTTAATTACCTTAAAGATTAATGATTTAACTTTAAGATAAAAACATTTTCTTACCCATGGTTAAATTATCATTCTTACTTACATTTGAAAACATCCATTTCAAATTTACTTTTAAATTTCATTTTAAATTCCGGATTTAAAATGAATAACAATTTGTCTTTAACAAAGTTTAAATCCAATTTAAAAACTTTTACATGTTAAAGAAATCTTATATCTTCTAAAGGAATTTTTAAAAAGAACTTAAATCAACTTCCCTTTAAAAATTTCAAAACATTTAAATATAACTAACATTTAAACTTATTTAAAACATTTAAATTTATAAACTTATTTATCTCAAATCTAGGGTTCAAAACCAAACTTGAAATAAAACTTTGATTCCAATTCCTGTTTAAATATTTCTTTACAGTTTTAAATTTAGTTTAAAGTTTTAAACAGACAGTTTTCTTTCTTTTAAGGTTTCAGATCACAATCTTAATTTAATGAATTAAAGAATTTAAATTTTTAATAAAACTCATGTTTCCAGACCATTTTGGTTTCCAGAGGAAGTTTATATTTATTTTAACTTAATTAAAATTTTAATCTCAAACTTATGATCACACAAACAATTTTTGTTTATAAATTTAGTCTTAATAAAAGCTAGATCAAGTGTTAAGAAATTTCAAATAGAATTTGAGCCTGTCAAACAAAAACAATAACAGAGTACATTGTCATACATGCACACAAAACATCCACATATACATACAGCAAAAATTTCACTTGTATATTCATACATCAATACATATATAAGCAGAACTATCTATAACATTCACATGCAACCATCTTTCATAAATTAAATCTTTTAAAAATATGATGTTACTCACCAGATTTTAAAAGAAGCAGAGCCTCCAGATTTTTGAAACTGAGACAACAGGCTTTTATTTGATTTAAAAACTTGAGTTATTGAAGCTTTACTTTGCTTTGAATTACATGCATGCTATTTCCATGTTGAAGAATGAATGCAGACAGTTTGAACTGATTCCAGAGATGAAAAATGAAGGCAGGCTTTGAACTTGATTTTGATTACAGATGGAAGAGAATGCAACTGGTTGTTTTGAGATGATTACAGATCTTTTGTTTGAGGAAGATTTGTTTACTGATCTGATTTGTTTCCGATTTGCTTAGAGGAAAGGTTTTTGAGTTTCTCTTGATTTGAAAAAGAAAATAGAAAGGAATGAAGATGAAGTAACATATGTATAAATGCTGAAATAATTTAAATAAAAATAAAAGAAAGATTAAATTAAAGGTGACACTTGTCATATACATTAGCTATTTAATTTACACATGTTTTATCAAGCCTTAATATGGTGACATTTGTCTTTTAAGTATTTAATACATATTTTTATTTATTTTTAAATGTAAATAATAGTTTTTATACTTTATTTAAATGTATATATTTGAATTTCAACATTTAATTCAAATTCAAATTAAATTTAAAAATCCAATTTTAAAATCAAGTTATATATATGCATATATAACTACCATTTAAAATAACAATTCTATTTTATCAAAGTCTATTTATATTTATAAAAACAAAGTATTATAATTATTATTTGAAAATATCAAATTTGACAATTTTAAATAATTTATAAAAGAGATTATAAATTACTTCTATTATTCAATGAATTAATACCATATGTAAATTGTATTTAAACTTCTATTTTTAATACATACAAATCTAGTAATATTTAAAAAGAAATAAACAAACCTTTTATTTAAATTTGAACTTAAGCTAAATTCTATTTTTAAACAATTAAACATTTATATTATGTATTTTAAAACTATATAGTTATTTATTAAATATCTTTGGAAAGCTTAATATTAATTTAAATCATAATTTCCAAATTACCAAATATATATATTAGAAATTTGAAAACATAATTTCATTTGTTAAATTCAAACCAACTCATCTATTTACAATATATACAATTATACATATATATTATGAATAGAAAATATTTTATTAAACTTTTAAAAGATAAATCACTAATTAAATATTTTATTTAATTAGATTATTAAATTAATTCAAATTTTATTAACAAATTATCAAATCAATTTAATTTCCAATGCAGATTATTAAATTGATACTGTCCAAATTCCCGGGATATCACATAAATTATGAAATTTAATCTGTTGAATGCTGAATACAAATTTAAATCCTTAATTTAAAGTTGAAAAAAAATATTTCGAAAGTTTTTAAAATTCGTAATGATAATACTGAAGATAATAGAAGCTTCAGAATTGTATTTCAAAGTGTTTCGTTCAGTTTCGAAATTTATCGTTCGAATCGATATTAAAAAATAGCCGTCCGAGGCGCAGTCTCGGAATTCGATGAAACCAGTTCCATTGGGTCCGTAATATTGTATTATTACCGGATTTCCAATTTCGTATTTTTCGGAGTTGATATGAGGGCATACGGCGTGTAAACGCATTGAAATTTAATCGATTTCAATTTAAATTTAAATTTAAATTTTGGTCAAACGTAACACGTTATCTCCCTTAACTCACGCCTCCATTCACGCCAGAAAACATGATACGAAATCGTGGAAGCACGATCTATTCTCTTTAATTTACGCTGCCTCCTTGTTCAAAATCAAATCATCTCGTTCGAAACAAATTCATGGCCGCATACATTTTTCTCTCGTTCAAATTTAAAATCGAGTAATGGCCGAGCTTCTCTTTATCATTTTCCCTCCTCTCCAGTTCAAACGAAATCCCCAAATCAACAAAAAAAAATGGCAGACGAATCTGCGAGAGACCGAGCGTCTCGAGTACGCAGAGATGGAGGCGGCGGTTCGCGATGGCGCGAATGGTCGCGTAAGCATGCGCGATGCGAGAGGGGCGCGAGATCGTTCAGGCGATTCAGGAGGCGGCGCGAGGTGGAGTCTGGGCGCGCGCGCGAGGCGCGGCGGCGTGGGGTCGATCAAGCGGTTGATGGTCGATGAAGGCCAGTCGCGACTATGGGATGGCGATGGCAACAACGAGGAGGACTCGCGAAATTGAGACGCACGGCGGTGAAGGCGGCAGCGCAGTCGGAGGGTGGAAGTGCGATGTCTGGTGGCAAACGAAGTCGTGGCTTCGGCGACGTCGAAGTAGTCATCTCGAGCTCGGCATCGGAAGGTTAGGCAGGTGAATGTGATGGATTCGAGCTTCTCAGAGGATCGACGAAATCGAGGCTTCCTGGGCGATCATATTCGAGCAGAGGAGATAATCGTGAATTCATCGGCAACGACGTGGTAGTGGGCGAACTCGAGTTCGAACCTGGGTTCATCTTTATTCAGTAAGGTTTAAACTTATTCTGTTTTGAGTTCAGTATGCGTATATGTGCATATACAGTAAAAGGTCAAGCAAATCCAATTTTAATTGATGAACACATATATAGGTTAAGAAAAAAATTTAAGTTTACAGTAAACAATAAAAATATATATAGATATATAGGGATTTTTACGATATTATAGAGTTTATTTAAGTTAGATTTTTTTGAATCTACATTAGTTATTATATATATATAGGTGATTCAAAAGAAAAGAAAAGAATAAATACTTATATATATATATTCCCACTCATTCTTTCAATTAAAATAAATATTAAGATGGTTAACTTATTCAACTGTTTAATTTATTTTGGTTACTAAGGATCTGAAAAGGAAAATTTATAATTAGTTAATTCAATCTATAAAAGAATGGAAATTGAATTTGTTTGATTTAATTCGAATATTGATAAAGTGTATAAATTATTTATACAAGGTTAAAGTCGAGAAAACAAACTGGATTGGAAATGGATGGCAAAATAAAATCTAAGGTGAGATTTTTCTCACTCAAAATAAATTTTGTATTGCAGTTATTTATTGACTGATTTGATTGCTATTGGATGTGATATTAGATATAGTTGGATATATCTATATATAGCAATATATACATATTGGCATATGTATATATTGGATTGACGATTTCCCGCCTCGTATAGCGGATGAGACCCTATTGCGCCGTTAGTAAGCGGATATTTTTATAAAACCCATATACCGCGATATTCCACCTCGAAGTGGAATTGGTATTGTGCTAACGTCTGTGGATGCAGGGAAACAGGTTGGAGGGATCCAACTGGATTCCTCACCAGTATTTATTTATTTACAGATATTGATGTATATTCTGTTATCATATGTTGATATATGATGTTTGATGTTGTGATTGACTAATTGGTGCTGTTGTATCATCGGATTCAAGTTTTGAAGTTTAAAAATAACGACTTTTACTTTAAAAGAATTTTAAAGTGATTTTTGAAAATATACGTTTTATGGAATTTTTGAATTGATTTATTTCAAATAAATAAACGTCTAAAATTTTAAAGTTATAAAAGTTAAGATTTTTGTGAAATAAAATCAAAGTGTGATTTTTGAAATAAAAGTTAAGAAATTTATGAAATGGTTTAAATTGGGATTTCTAGTATTATAAACGGTTTATTTAAAAGATGTACAAAAATGGATATTTATAAATTTGAAATATTGGGATTATAAGACAAGTTTCTATAAGTGTTAAAATGAAGTGTAAATGGGATTTCATAAGTTAATGAAATCTGAAAGTTTTAAATTTTGTGAAGTTTAAAAGAACGATTTCTTTTAAAATAAATGAATTATAAGTTATATTAACTTATAAATTGAATGGGTCATTAAAGAAGATGTATAAATCGAAGTTGTTATAAAATGGAAATAGAATTTATAAAGTTGTTTTTATAAATTCGAAAATAAATCAAATTTGATTGATTTTAAATATAGAGATTATTAAGTGAATTTTATCCACGATTTTGGACAGTGGATAATTCTTGAAATAAATGTGTAGAAAAGATTGAAATTTGGTTATTGAAGTATATTCACGATTTTGGACAGTGAATATAAAATAAAAAAAAATGGTTATGTTTGGGAAAGCGATATTATAAATGAAGTTAATTGTTTTAAAAGATGTTTTAAAACGTGTGAACTATCGAAATCATAGATTTCAACATTTATTGTTGAAATAGACGTTTTCGAAAAATAAGGAAATGGTGGACTATAACACTGTTGTTATAGTAAATGATTTCCAAAATGAAATGTTTTTTTTTTGTAGTATTGGGATTTATATATATCTATCTAAATCCGAATCCCTATACTAGTGATTTTTGAGTCGTCGTAACGATGTTTTACGTAACATTCGTTTTGACTCAAATTGATGTTGTTATAGAAAATAGATTTCCTTAAAGAACGAATTATATACTTAATATTGATTTAAGTATATCGAATATTTTCAAACGTTGGAAATAAATAAATTTGTAAAATACTTATTATTAAATAAGTAGGGAAATGTTTTTCCAATATGAAATAAACGTTTGAGAATTTATCTTCTTAAAGATAAGTCGAAAGTGAATGTTAAAATCGATTAAAAATCGTATATCAGTAGATATTTTGAAATATAAATTCACTATGGAATTTATAAAAGAAATGGGAATTCGTTTTAAAAATAAATATTGATTTATTTTTGAAGTGTGGAAATTATATATCTAGTAAAGATATTTTTGAAGATAAAATAATTTGGGAAAATTATTTGGAATCTGATGATGTTGCGCATCTTTATTGATAGTTAAATAACCGACTATCAATAATTACCTTGAATGGTATTTGTTGTGAATTGAATGAATTTGAATGCCACACTTATTTTTGAATAAGCGCTCACTATTCGGGTTAGCCGGGAAAGGACCATGGGGTCGTATAACCCATTCCGAATATGTGATACGTCGTTATGAATTGCATTCGAAGACCGGTGTTGAAGACCGGATATTTTTGAAAACGGAAGGATTACCGTCGAGTTACTCTACATCGGCTGATCTCCGATTTATAGGTTTTATCACCCTTAGTGACGGGAAGTCCGGACGTGATTAGAAATTTATCCGGATATGCAAGGGCTTCGTGAGAAGTGCCTTCGGTTCTGTTCGATCCCGGAACAGACTTGTATGGATTGTGTGTCTGACGTTACAGATTGAGATATAAAGTTGATTTCTTTCAAATACATTTCTGTTGGTGGCGGAGAATTTATTCTCTTAGCTTAACACCCTTCTCTGAGACGTACGAGCTCAGAGGTTATGTAGTTGAAATTTATCAGCAATATATTCCCAATTTGGTAACGTGGCATACTGAGTGTTGCTGAGAAATGATCAGTGTTTGATCATTTGCGATATGATCATTTGTTTGATCTTATATCTTTGTGATCATAGGTTGATCATTTGTTTGACCCGAAGCATGGCTTTGTAGAAAGCGTAGCTTTGTGGACGAGATTTCATCGAGCCTCACACCCCGGAAATGGTCAAAACAGGAAGGATGCGGCAAGGTTCTAGGGAGTAGCGCCCCTTAGTGTATGTCATTCCTTCTGGATAAAGGTGGTATCATGGTATGGAGCCCAGATACTTAACCTCTGTGGTTGCTGCAAATTTATTACTTTGTGGTTGTTGCGAATCGGGGATCCTCGGGAAGATCGGTGACGATCGGGGGATGGCATACGCGTGTCAGTAGTTACCTATTTTTGCAGAGGTAACCCGGCCTTGTGTTGGCAGAGATCTAACCGTAATGTTAGGTTATTTCTCGGGTCGTCTATTCCAGGGACGTATCCATCGTGGAAAAGGAAGTTCCTTAGCCTGACCATTTGTTGGAAATCCAAAGAAACAATACGAGCCTTGTACGGTTTTAGTTGTAGAACCTGCCATTTAATATGGTAGCTATAGTAGGCATACTATAATGGTACCTATGTCGGCTAAGATTAATATTCTACTTTCGAAATGTTTTCTACACTATGCACTAATAATAATATCAAAAATGATTTGATTTTGCATAGTAAGCATCTTTGACTATCATAAGAAGAAATCTCCTCCAATTCTGCGTTTGCATTGTGTGTGTGGCGGGAGGTCTTATGGTAGTTTCATTTTCCAAAAGCATTTCGAATTGACATTAAAATTATTTTGTTGTTATAAAGAATAACTGTTTTACGATCTCACACCAGTCACCATGACTGACTCGGAGTTTATTGTTCCCTTCTAAACTCTGGGTGCCCACCAATTTCCACACGGGCAGCCTAGAGTTATGTTATCAGGATATTCTGGATATTTTGGAGATTTGGAAGCAAGCTGGATGACGAGACGTAGTATTTGTATCTGATAGTATTTATTCCGCTGTGTATTCTGTACGAGGACAAGTTTATATAACTGTCCATTGTTGTATATTGACTCTGATGATTGATGTATGTATAAACTGATATAGTTCTTTGTTTTAAAAGACTAGTGTTATCTATTATATATTGTTCTGCTGCGATGTGTAAGATTCTGATATTGTTTTCTGTTCTGATGTTGTTCTGTTGTTCTTCTCTTCTTCTACTACTCTTTTCTTCTTCTTCTACCTTTTTCTTCTTTTTAAAACCATAACTTTTCGGGTTTCCGGCATTCGATGGCTCGGCAGTCGATAAAGTGAGTATCGATGTCGAATTTTCGAAAGTCGAAAATTCCGGGATGTTACATTTGGTATCAGAGCATATGGTTAAGCGACAACCCTGCTCTGTTGGGTGTTACTCATTAGAGATAGAGTCAGTAGTACTCTAGAATGTGTTTGAGTGTAATAATAGATATGAGCGCGTATTTGTTAGTGAATATAAAAATTGTTTTATATTGTGATGATTGATTTATTGAGTGGCATATGAACCTTCGTCGGCACAGTCTGCGCAACTGGATCGAAGGGGTTTCTAAACACTTGAATAGAACAATTCGGCACAGTATTGTTTTAAAATAGGGTAAATGAGATAATTTTGCCCAAAACTATTTTTGTATAGAAAAGAAATGTTTTTCTATAAAGTACTATAGTATATGGTAGCATGGATGTTAGGAAGCAATAATAGTGAATTATCATCACTGAAATTGAATAAGAAATTGAAATTGTAACTCCAAAGTTAAGAAATAAATTCACATACAAATGGAATTTAAGAATGTAAATTATAAATGTGAATTGTAATTTAAAACGGAATTCCTGAGAAGTTTTTGGAAAAGTTTTGAAAGGAATTTGAAAATTTTGGAAATTTGGAAAGTTTAATTTCTTTTTGATTTGAAAATGAATTTCAAAGGTTTTGAAAAGTATTTTTTTGAAAGAAGAAAGCTCTAAACTCTTATAGGTCGCTGGAAAATAATCCTGATGATGATGGCCACATCATTAGAATTCATTTTCGGGTTTTCAAAAGAGGAATTGCTGCCAAGTTGTTTTAAATGGAAATTGTTTGAAAATTTGGGTTTTGTTTTGGAAATTCAAGGGATAATTTGAATTGTTTTCAAAATGGTTTTGAAAAGGTTGAAAAGACTCTGGAATGCTATATAAAGATATTTATGAAATATTATTAAGTTGATAACTTATACAATTTGAATTTTGATAGAATAAATTTAACTTAAAGATGAAGTTAAATAAATGTAAGTATAGGTGAATCAATTAAATGAAACTGAAATTGGAAGTTGAGATTCATTTTGAAGTTGTAAGCAATGAATTGAAATTGAAAAAATAAAATGAGACTTGAATCAAGTGGAATAAAATCCAAACCTGAGAAAAATGAATAAGGATTGAATCCGAATAAAGTACTTTGATAATTAATTGATTCATGAAATGGAAGTTGAATTAATTAAATTGAAACTTGAATTGTGAACTAAATAAAAGGGATGGTTCGAATTTAAAGATAAATTCAAGTAAGTATAAATAAATTTTCAATGAATGGAATTCACAATTGTACGTGAATAAGATTAAAACTGAATGTTAAACTTGTTTTGAATTTGGTAGTAAATGAAATTCAAACTAAATGTTGAAACCGAATTTGAATAAAGAGAATTGGATTGGTGATGAATTAGTAATTGAAACCAAGTTAAAATAAGCAGTTATAAATGAAAGTTAATTGATAAAAAATTCAATATTTAGAAGTTGAACTGATCCAAATTAGATTGGAATAGTGAATTGAATTCAAATGAATTTGAAATGTAAAATTGAATGAAAATAGTTATGTAACTTCAATAGTAAACTAGAAGTGGTATAAGAAGTTTATATTGAAAATTGTATAATAAAATTTGCAGAATAGTTTGAATATATGTAACTAGATATTATGGCTAGTAGGATATACAGGATATAAAGGAATTGGAATTGAATTGCAAAGATAAATTTGAATTGCTCAACAAAAGGTATGTATTTTAAATTTCAATATGAAATTTGATGATTTCTTGTCTAGCCGCTTGGCTTTTTCTTTTCTTTTTGAAATCTGAGAGTCCGTAGGGACGTTTTGTAGTCGTGCCGTATTAGCCGCGCAAAGGAGACGCTGGCGAAATTTTTCGGAAATTTAGAGTGTTAGAAAATTTTTGAGAAATTTTGAAAGTTTAAATTTGAATTTGAATTTAAATTTGAATTTTGAAGTAAACAATGATGTTTGAAAATTATGAAAATGTTTAGAAAGTTAGTTGAAATAATAACGAATCTTTAATAGAAAGATTTGTTTTGAGAAATTTGATAAAACTATTAGATGTTGAAAAATAGTAGACGAGTTAAGGACCACTTTTCCTAACTGGTAATTTCGAGGACGAAATTCTTTTAAGGAGGGAAGTTTGTAACGACCCAGAATTTTGAACAAATTAAATTGAGGATATTTAATTAATTTTAAATATTTGAACGGTGATTTAATTTGAATCCCCGATTGAACTTTGAATTTGGCGATTAAATTATGAAATTTAATCTGTTGAATGCTGAATACAAATTTAAATCCTTAATTTAAAGTTGAAAAAAAATATTTCGAAAGTTTTTAAAATTCGTAATGATAATACTGAAGATAATAGAAGCTTCAGAATTGTATTTCAAAGTGTTTCGTTCAGTTTCGAAATTTATCGTTCGAATCGATATTAAAAAATAGCCGTCCGAGGCGCAGTCTCGGAATTCGATGAAACCAGTTCCATTGGGTCTGTAATATTGTATTATTACCGGATTTCCAATTTCGTATTTTTCGGAGTTGATATGAGAGCATACGGCGTGTAAACGCATTGAAATTTAATCGATTTCAATTTAAATTTAAATTTAAATTTTGGTCAAACGTAACACATTATCTCCCTTAACTCACACCTCCATTCACGCCAGAAAACACGATACGAAATCGTGGAAGCACGATCTATTCTCTTTAATTTAAGCTGCCTCCTTGTTCAAAATCAAATCATCTCGTTCGAAACAAATTCATGGCCGCATACATTTTTCTCTCGTTCAAATTTAAAATCGAGTAATGGCCGAGCTTCTCTTTATCATTTTCCCTCCTCTCCAGTTCAAACGAAATCCCCAAATCAACAAAAAAAAATGGCAGACGAATCTGCGAGAGACCGAGCGTCTCGAGTACGCAGAGATGGAGGCGGCGGTTCGCGATGGCGCGAATGGTCGCGTACGCATGCGCGATGCGAGAGGGGCGCGAGATCGTTCAGGCGATTCAGGAGGCGGCACGAGGTGGAGTCTGGGCGCGCGCGCGAGGCGCGGCGGCGTGGGGTCGATCAAGCGGTTGATGGTCGATGAAGGCCAGTCGCGACTATGGGATGGCGATGGCAACAACGAGGAGGACTCGCGAAATTGAGACGCGCGGCGGTGAAGGCGGCAGTGCAGTCGGAGGGTGGAAGTGCGATGTCTGGTGGCAAACGAAGTCGTGGCTTCGGCGACGTCGAAGTAGTCATCTCGAGCTCGGCATCGGAAGGTTAGGCAGGTGAATGTGATGGATTCGAGCTTCTCAGAGGATCGACGAAATCGAGGCTTCCTGGGAGATCATATTCGAGCAGAGGAGATAATCGTGAGTTCATCGGCAACGACGTGGTAGTGGGCGAACTCGAGTTCGAACCTGGGTTCATCTTTATTCAGTAAGGTTTAAACTTATTCTGTTTTGAGTTCAGTATGCGTATATGTGCATATACAGTAGAAGGTCAAGCAAATCCAATTTTAATTGATGAACACATATATAGGTTAAGAAAAAAATTATAAGTTTACAGTAAACAATAAAAATATATATAGATATATAGGGATTTTTACGATATTGTAGAGTTTATTTAGGTTAGATTTTTTTGAATCTACATTAGTTATTATATATATATAGGTGATTCAAAAGAAAAGAAAAGAATAAATACTTATATATATATATATATATATTCCCACTCATTCTTTCAATTAAAATAAATATTAAGATGGTTAACTTATTCAACTGTTTAATTTATTTTGGTTACTAAGGATCTGAAAAGGAAAATTTATAATTAGTTAATTCAATCTATAAAAGAATGGAAATTGAATTTGTTTGATTTAATTCGAATATTGATAAAGTGTATAAATTATTTATACAAGGTTAAAGTCGAGAAAACAAACTGGATTGGAAATGGATGGCAAAATAAAATCTAAGGTGAGATTTTTCTCACTCAAAATAAATTTTGTATTGCAGTTATTTATTGACTGATTTGATTGCTATTGGATGTGATATTAGATATAGTTGGATATATCTATATATAGCAATATATACATATTGGCATATGTATATATTGGATTGACGATTTCCCGCCTCGTATAGCGGATGAGACCCTATTGCGCCGTTAGTAAGCGGATATTTTTATAAAACCCATATACCGCGATATTCCACCTCGAAGTGGAATTGGTATTGTGCTAACGTCTGTGGATGCATGGAAACAGGTTGGAGGGATCCAACTAGATTCCTCACCAGTATTTATTTATTTACAGATATTGATGTATATTCTGTTATCATATGTTGATATATGATGTTTGATGTTGTGATTGACTAATTGGTGCTGTTGCATCATCGGATTCAAGTTTTGAAGTTTAAAAATAACGACTTTTACTTTAAAAGAATTTTAAAGTGATTTTTGAAAATATACGTTTTATGGAATTTTTGAATTGATTTATTTCAAATAAATAAACGTCTAAAATTTTAAAGTTATAAAAGTTAAGATTTTTGTGAAATAAAATCAAAGTGTGATTTTTGAAATAAAAGTTAAGAAATTTATGAAATGGTTTAAATTGGGATTTCTAGTATTATAAACGGTTTATTTAAAAGATGTACAAAAATGGATATTTATAAATTTGAAATATTGGGATTATAAGACAAGTTTCTATAAGTGTTAAAATGAAGTGTAAATGGGATTTCATAAGTTAATGAAATCTGAAAGTTTTAAATTTTGTGAAGTTTAAAAGAACGATTTCTTTTAAAATAAATGAATTATAAGTTATATTAACTTATAAATTGAATGGGTCATTAAAGAAGATGTATAAATCGAAGTTGTTATAAAATGGAAATAGAATTTATAAAGTTGTTTTTATAAATTCGAAAATAAATCAAATTTGATTGATTTTAAATATAGAGATTATTAAGGGAATTTTATCCACGATTTTGGACAGTGGATAATTCTTGAAATAAATGTGTAGAAAAGATTGAAATTTGGTTATTGAAGTATATTCACGATTTTGGACAGTGAATATAAAAAAAATGGTTATGTTTGGGAAAGCGATATTATAAATGAAGTTAATTGTTTTAAAAGATGTTTTAAAAAGTGTGAACTATCGAAATCATAGATTTCAACATTTATTGTTGAAATAGACGTTTTCGAAAAATAAGGAAATGGTGGACTATAACACTGTTGTTATAGTAAATGATTTCCAAAAGGAAATGTTTTTTTTGTAGTATTGGGATTTATATATATCTATCTAAATCCGAATCCCTATACTAGTGATTTTTGAGTCGTCGTAACGATGTTTTACGTAACATTCGTTTTGACTCAAATTGATGTTGTTATAGAAAATAGATTTCCTTAAAGAACGAATTATATACTTAATATTGATTTAAGTATATCGAATATTTTCAAACGTTGGAAATAAATAAATTTGTAAAATACTTATTATTATATAAGTAGGGAAATGTTTTTCCAATATGAAATAAACGTTTGAGAATTTATCTTCTTAAAGATAAGTCGAAACTGAATGTTAAAATCGATTAAAAATCGTATATCAGTAGATATTTTGAAATATAAATTCACTATGGAATTTATAAAAGAAATGGGAATTCGTTTTAAAAATAAATATTGATTTATTTTTGAAGTGTGGAAATTATATATCTAGTAAAGATATTTTTGAAGATAAAATAATTTGGGAAAATTATTTGGAATCTGATGATGTTGCGCATCTTTATTGATAGTTAAATAACCGACTATCAATAATTACCTTGAATGGTATTTGTTGTGAATTGAATGAATTTGAATGCCACACTTATTTTTGAATAAGCGCTCACTATTCGGGTTAGCCGGGAAAGGACCATGGGGTCGTATAACCCATTCCGAATATGTGATACGTCGTTATGAATTGCATTCGAAGACCGGTGTTGAAGACCGGATATTTTTGAAAACGGAAGGATTACCGTCGAGTTACTCTACATCGGCTGATCTCCGATTTAGAGGTTTTATCACCCTTAGTGACGGGAAGTCCGGACGTGATTAGAAATTTATCCGGATATGCAAGGGCTTCGTGAGAAGTGCCTTCGGTTCTGTTCGATCCCGGAACAGACTTGTATGGATTGTGTGTCTGACGTTACAGATTGAGATATAAAGTTGATTTCTTTCAAATACATTTCTGTTGGTGGCGGAGAATTTATTCTCTTAGCTTAACACCCTTCTCTGAGACGTACGAGCTCAGAGGTTATGTAGTTGAAATTTATCAGCAATATATTCCCAATTTGGTAACGTGGCATACTGAGTGTTGCTGAGAAATGATCAGTGTTTGATCATTTGCGATATGATCATTTGTTTGATCTTATATCTTTGTGATCATAGGTTGATCATTTGTTTGACCCGAAGCATGGCTTTGTAGAAAGCGTAGCTTTGTGGACGAGACTTCATCGAGCCTCACACCCCGGAAATGGTCAAAACAGGAAGGATGCGGCAAGGTTCTAGGGAGTAGCGCCCCTTAGTGTATGTCATTCCTTCTGGATAAAGGTGGTATCATGGTATGGAGCCCAGATACTTAACCTCTGTGGTTGCTGCAAATTTATTACTTTGTGGTTGTTGCGAATCGGGGATCCTCGGGAAGATCGGTGACGATCGGGGGATGGCATACGCGTGTCAGTAGTTACCTATTTTTGCAGAGGTAACCCGGCCTTGTGTTGGCAGAGATCTAACCGTAATGTTAGGTTATTTCTCGGGTCGTCTATTCCAGGGACGTATCCATCGTGGAAAAGGAAGTTCCTTAGCCTGACCATTTGTTGGAAATCCAAAGAAACAATACGAGCCTTGTACGGTTTTAGTTGTAGAACCTGCCATTTAATATGGTAGCTATAATAGGCATACTATAATGGTACCTATGTTGGCTAAGATTAATATTCTACTTTCGAAATGTTTTCTACACTATGCACTAATAATAATATCAAAAATGATTTGATTTTGCGTAGTAAGCATCTTTGACTATCATAAGAAGAAATCTCCTCCAATTCTGCGTTTGCATTGTGTGTATGGCGGGAGGTCTTATGGTAGTTTCATTTTCCAAAAGCATTTCGAATTAACATTAAAATTATTTTGTTGTTATAAAGAATAACTGTTTTACGATCTCACACCAGTCACCATGACTGACTCGGAGTTTATTGTTCCCTTCTAAACTCTGGGTGCCCACCAATTTCCACACGGGCAGCCTAGAGTTATGTTATCAGGATATTCTGGATATTCTGGAGATTTGGAAGCAAGCTGGATGACGAGACGTAGTATTTGTATCTGATAGTATTTATTCCGCTGTGTATTCTGTACGAGGACAAGTTTATATAACTGTCCATTGTTGTATATTGACTCTGATGATTGATGTATGTATAAACTGATATAGTTCTTTGTTTTAAAAGACTAGTGTTATCTATTATATATTGTTCCACTGCGATGTGTAAGATTCTGATATTGTTTTCTGTTCTGATGTTGTTCTGTTGTTCTTCTCTTCTTCTACTACTCTTTTCTTCTTCTTCTACCTTTTTCTTCTTTTTAAAACCATAACTTTTCGGGTTTCCGGCATTCGATGGCTCGGCAGTCGATAAAGTAAGTATCGATGTCGAATTTTCGAAAGTCGAAAATTCCGGGATGTTACAGATATAGTGGACGACTTAAGGTTTTGACCGAGTTAAGAGATAGGTCACTATGTATTAGGTCGTCTGGTAGCTTGATTTGTTAGGTCGTAGACGATCTAAGATTAGTTAGGTCGTTAGACGACTTAAGGAAGTTAGGTCGTAGCCTAATTGAGTCATGGCCGTGTTAAGGAGATAACGCTAAGTGTTAGGTCGCATTGTCTTAATTCGTACCTAAGTATTAGGTCGTGTGGACTTTAAGTCGCTGAATTGTGGCCTTGTAGTTAGGTCGTAAGTCGTATACCCAGTTAGGTCGTAACCGACTTAGGGGTTAGCTGCTAAGTCATAAGTCGCAGGATCTCTAAGTCGTAGTTTGTTAGGTCGGAGGCTCTGTTAGGTCGGAGGCTCTGTTAGGTCGGAAGGTTATAAGTCGAAGACGACCTATGGAGACAGACGAGTTAGGGAATTCAGCTATAAATAGGAGGGCTTTGTTCCATTTTTGGGATCCGGATTTCGAAGCGACGAAGTGTTGCCATTTTGAGAGCTAGACTTCTACACTTCTTCACTTATTTTCTTCACTCTAATCTAGTGATTCTATCCATCCAAGTTGAAGATCAAATTGAAGATCTTCATCCTTTGAAGTGAGATTTCTTCGTTTGAAGCGGATTCGTGATAGATCAAGCTTGATCCTTCGCTGTCCAGATCTGAAGCGTGTTGATTTGAGGTTGTTTAGGTGATTTGGTAAGTGGTGATTATCTCTCACACGGATCCAAAGGAGTATATCAGATTGTTGGTTCGATTTGGTGTTAAAATAGTGATTTCCATACATTTTCTTTATCCTAAGTGTAGATCCATATAGATCCATTGTTCATGATGATGTTACATCCATTTTACTACATGATAACCTATGCAAGTTCATTCATCAAGATTATAGAGATATTGTTCATGTTTTCATGCTTATTTGACTTTCAACTCTTTAATTACGAAATTGCCATTATTGTTATAATTGTCTACTTAGATCATATTTGAATGCTTGATTGCTTGGATTAATGTTTGATTTGGTTGATTGCTATGAATTAGATGATTGATGATTTGATTTAGATCGAGGATGATTCAAAAGCTAAGGGAAAGGCTCTTGAATGGGAAAAGCTGCTTGTGGCATTTGTAGCGGATGATGAAGCTCTTATGCATAGATTTGATGATGATGTTGAGATGAGACTTTGCGAGGATGTGATGAAGCGAAGTATGATATGAGATAGTCTTGGTCTAATCCAGACGGGATCATTCCAAGAAGGTTAATAACTCGGTGATATGGTTCGAGTTAGAGGATAATGGATTGCTCGAGAGGCGCTTGAGCTAGTATGGATATAGTCGTCGAGGAGGATAACTAGAAGGCTGAGATCTCATCGTTGTTGAAGGTTCTAGCATGCTTAAAGCAAGAGTACGTTGGGCAGATTCGATAGTCCCTGAAGGCTACTGATTTGGTAGTCAAGTACTCTGGGCAGATTCGATAGTCCCTGAAGGCTACTGATTGGGTAGTCAAGTACTCTGGGCAGATTCGATAGTCCTAGGCACGGGTCACGATGACGTGCGGGAGTTATGTCTAGAACCGGGGTTTCCATTAGCCCTTGACGGACGGCTGAAAGAATGTGTCGGTCATTCAATTAACGGTGATATCGAAGCAATGATAACAGTGATAGCTAGAGTCATGGATGGTTGGTTGTATCGTCATTCGGTCTCAAGAGCAGTGTTTTCTGCGTGCTTATTTGATCTTGGTTTAGGCCTTGGGGGTTTGTGCTTGGAAAACATCGCCCTTGACTCGAGTGATAATTGCTTTACTTTACATTGTATGCTCTGCTATGTTTGCTTCTGCTTAGTGTGTGTCTGGGGGCTATCACTGTAGAAAGAGGTTGGAGTGGGAGGGTTGTATTCCTATTCCTTTTCCTTTATGCTCTTTTGGTATGTTGTTAGTTAATTTACCGCTCACTAAGACTGTTGTCTGACTCAAGGCTTTATGTTTTAATTCTTATTGCCTTGGGCTGTTCGTCCATTTTGGGACGGGCAGACTAGGTAGCAAGTGACAGGTGCTGTTCTCTTCTCACGATGCTGATATCGAAGACGAGCTGGAGGGTTGCATATTATCTTCATATTATATGTACTGGGTGTTCCGCTGTTTGTATAATCTCTGAGTGTTATGTAGTGAGGCTTGATGTATTGACTATTTGGATGCTTGTATTCAACTATTATGGAGTTTTATATGATGGCATTTTATTCTGTAAAGCTTCACTATACATATGTTCTATTGTATTTTGTCCATGCGCTGTGAGTAATACGATAGATTCTGTTGTTTTAATCTACCTTGATAATCGTCCATGGTCGCCTGGCACACTTTACATCGCACTTCCTCTAGATTCGGTGCAGGGGTCATGGGCGGTCGTCACATTTGGTATCAGAGCATTGGTTAATCGATTTTACCCAACGCTCGCTGACGTAATTGTATTTTGATGGATGATTACTATATATAATATAGTAGCTTAGTAGAGTTTGAGTCCTTTAAGCAGTTGTTTCTCAAGATGTTCTGACCATTCCTTTTTATAGATATTGAGAATGAGTCGAAGAGGGAGACCAGCTGCTAGGGAAGGCCGTGCTACTAAGGGGGCTGCTGATTATGCAGCTATGTTCAAAACTATGATGACTTCGATCATGAGAAGGATACCAGTTCCGGGGGCAGCAGTAGATGTTGGAGTTCAAGTCCAAACTCCAACACCAGTGGATTTTGCTAAGTTGTGCAAGGACTATACTACTCTTGGAGGAAAAGTTTTCTTGGGAACAGAATCAACTATTGAGGTCCAGAGGTGGATAGATGCTTGTAGAAGGATCTTTGGTGATTTGGGAATTGAGGATGCGACTAAGAGGAAGTTGGCATCGAGACAGCTTCAAGGGAGAGCCTCTGATTGGTGGAACTCTATTACCATCAATACTCCGGAGGAAGAGATTACTTGGGAGCAATTCCAAGTTAGATTTGAAGCTAAGTTCATTTCTACAGCTCAGAAGTCTGTTCTGTTCAAGAAGTTTGTGGAGCTCAAGCAGGGAGGAAGACCAGTTCTTGAGTATGTTTCTGAGTTTGAAGCTTTGTCCAAGTATGCCCGGTCGTATATTGAATCTGGGTATCAGAAGAATGAGAAGTTTGTGACAGGCTTGGACAGTTATCTTGGGAGACAGTTGGTGGATCATTTGGACGATTCATTTGAGAAGCTTGTGGAGAAAGCTCTCAGGCATGAGAGTCTGTTTCCTAAGGAAGGATCTGTTGTTGCTGTGACCAGGGAAGAGTCTAAACCCCAGCAGAGTGGAAACAAGAAGAGGAAGCAGCAGCAGCAGAAGGGTAAGGATGGCCAGAAGAAGCCGAAGGGCGAAGTGACTTGCTACAATTGTCAACAGAAGGGCCATTTCTCGAAGAATTGTAAGAACCCGAAGGCACCGATGAAGTGTCACAACTGTGACAAGCCAGGGCATTTCAGGAAGAATTGTCCAGAACCGAGGAGGGACAAGCAGATTGTGCAAGCTTATGCTTTGGGAGCTGTTCCGTCGTCTTCAAAAGCTCCTACCGCTGAAGAGAAGGGAAAGAGTGTGGTGGTTCAAGGTACTCTTTTCTTATGTGGTGTTCCAGTTAGAGTGTTGTTTGATACTGGGGCGTCGCATTCGTTTGTTTGTAGTGATCTTGTAGGCCGGTTAAGTTTGGAGCCGGATATTGTTGATAGGCCATTGGTTGTGACTAATCCAGTTGGGGGTTCGTCTTGTTTGTGTATGTTATGCCGTGGTCTGATTGTATCGAGTCATGGTTGCTCTTTTGTTTGCGATTGTTTTGTTCTGAACTTTGCGGGGTTCGGAATTATTTTGGGTATGGACTGGCTTAGGAGGTATGCGGCAAAGGTTGATTGTGAGGGGCTGGAAGTGACAGTCGAGAATGTGGAGGGGCGAAAGATTGTGATACGATGTAAGCATGAAGAAGGCGTCTTCATGAGCTTCATGTATTCGCTAGTTGTTCCACGGGATGGACTGTCATTAGTGCCAATCGCGAATGGATTCGAGGATGTCTTTGACGAAGTCAAAGGGTTACCGCCGCATAGGGAGATCGAGTTTCGTATAGATCTAGTTGAAGGGGCCAGACCTGTTATGATGCCTCTTAGGCGGATGGCGCCTAGGGAACAGCAGGAGTTGAGGGTGCAAGTTGATGACCTTTTATAGAAAGAATTCATTCGGCGTAGTGTGTCCGAGTGGGGTGCACCAGTTGTGTTTGCAACCAAGGAAGATGGGTCGTTGAGATTGTGTGTAGATTATCGTGAGCTGAATAAGGTGACTAAGAAGAACAAGTATCCATTGCCGAGAATAGATGACTTGTTTGATCAGCTTCACGAAGCTAAGGTGTTTTCTCAGATGGATTTGGCAACGGGATTTCACTGGTTGAGAGTGGCTAAGGATAGTGTGCCGAAGACTGCTTTTCGAACACCATCCGGTTTCTTTGAGTGGCTGGTAATGCCGTTTGGATTGACTAACGCGCCATCATATTTTGTGGATCTTATGAATAGAGTGTTCAGAGATCAGTTGAACAAGTTTGTACTTGTGTTCGTGGATGATATTCTGATTTATTCAAGGACTGAAGAAGAGCACAAGACGCACTTGCGTATTGTTTTGGAAATCTTACGGAAACATCAGCTGAAGGCTAAGTTTTCGAAGTGTCACTTCTGGAAGAGTGAAGTGAGGTTCTTAGGCCATGTTATCTCTGGAAGTGGAATAGCGGTTGATCCCGCTAAGGTGGCAGTAATCCAGGATTGGGTTAGACCTAAGAATGCATCTGATGTGAGAAGTTTTCTTGGATTAGCAGGATATTATCGACGGTTTATCAAAGACTTCTCCAAGATAGCTGCACC
Organism: Allium fistulosum; assembly: GCA_030737815.1. Lineage (NCBI taxonomy): Eukaryota > Viridiplantae > Streptophyta > Magnoliopsida > Asparagales > Amaryllidaceae > Allium > Allium fistulosum. The sequence goes on from CM060903.1 coordinate 882,386,919, forward strand.
GTTAACAGGATTGACGAAGAAGAACCAAGTGTTCAGTTGGGATGCTAAGTGTGAGCAAGCTTTCGGAATCCTAAAAGAGAGATTGACGAGTGCTCCTGTTTTGACTATTCCTAGTGGGAATGATGAGATGGTGGTTTACACCGACGCATGTGGTACTGGACTTGGAGCAGTGCTGATGCAGAAGGATAAAGTTGTTGCGTATGCCAGTCGACAACTGAAGCCGCATGAAAGGAATTACCCGACTCATGATTTGGAGTTAGCGGCGATTGTTTTTGCTCTGAAGATGTGGAGACATTATCTATTGGGGGTTCGATTCGAGCTGTTTACAGATCATAAGTCGTTGAAGTATCTTTTCTCCCAAAAGGATTTGAATCTTCAGCAGCAACGTTGGCTAGAGTTTTTGGCATCATATGATTTCGGTATAGCTTATACTCCGGGAAAAGGTAACGCAGTGGCAGATGCGTTAAATCGAAGACATGCAGGATTGGGAGCCATGTTTTCAGAATGGAAGAATCTCGAGTATTTAGCTGGATTGGACTTCAGGCCCGGATGTGAATTGGAACCTGAGATGTTGGCAAACTTATCGATAAGACCTTCTCTTATGGAAAGGATTGGCGAGAGCCAAAAACGAGACGATAAGCTTGTCAAGATTATCCGTGATTTGGAATCTGGATTGGATCCAGAAAAGGATAAAGGATTCGAGGTTGATCGAGAGGGTTGGCTTCGGAAGCAAGGACGACTAGTTGTTCCCGATATTGATGAATTGAGGAGTGAAGTTCTGAAGGAAAGTCATCACTCGAAGCTGACAATTCACCCAGGTGGAAATAAGATGTATCGGGATATGAAGAGAACTTATTACTAGGAAGGTATGAAGAAGGATGTTGGAAATTTTATTTCCAAGTGCATGAATTGCCAGTTGGTAAAAGCCGAGCAGAGGAATCCAAGTGGATTGCTTCAGCCATTAAAAGTTCCTACATGGAAGTGGGAGCAGGTATCGATGGATTTTATTGATGGACTACCTAGAACAAGAACGGGAAATGAAGGGATTTGGGTTATCGTAGATCGTCTGACTAAGAGTGCAAGATTTATTCCTGTTCGATCGACTAGGACTGCATCAAAGTTGGTTTAGTTGTATGTTAAGTGGATAGTTCGATTTCATGGTATTCCAAAGAGTATAGTGAGCGATCGAGACCCACTATTCACTAGTGGATTTTGGAAGAGCTTCCAGGAAGTTTTGGGAACCGAGTTGTGTTTGAGTACAGCTTATCACCCTCAAACCGATGGTCAGACCGAGCGAGTCAACCGAGTTTTGGAAGATCTTCTTAGAGCTTGTGTTTTGGATTTCGAAGGATCATGGGAAGATCACCTTCATTTGGTGGAGTTTGCATACAACAACAGTTACCAGTCAAGCATTGGTATGGCACCGTATGAGGCATTGTATGGAAGACCGTGTAACTCACCGACATGTTGGTTAGAAACTGGAGAAAAGTTGATACTTGGGCCAGAGATGATTCGGCAGACTTCAGATTGTGTAGAGATCATTCGGCAACGAATGAAGGCAGCCCAAGATCGTCAGAAAAGTTATGCCGATAAGCGTCGAAAGGATTTGGAATTCGATGTAGGAGATATGGTTTTTGTGAAGATTTCTCCACTGAAGAATGTTATTCGATTCGGGAAGAAAGGAAAATTGACTCCGAGATTTGTTGGACCATTCCCGATCATCGAGCGAATTGGAAAACTCGCTTATAGATTGGAGTTACCAGAGAAGATGTCGAGTGTGCACAATGTTTTTCATGTATCATATCTATGGAAGTATGTGCACGACTCGAATACAGTGGTTTCTGCTGATAGCTGTGAAGACTTCGAAGTCGATCCAGTCGATAGAAGACCTCGTAAGCCGCTTCGTGTTGTGGAGATCGACACGAAACAGCTTAGGAGGAAGGTAGTTAAGTTGCTCAAGATACAATGGAGTGATGATGATAACGACTGTACGTGGGAGGTGGAAGAGAGGATGAAGGCAGCTCATCCAGAACTCTTCAAGGTATGGCCCTAAGGTGTCATGTCATCTCACGATATTGTAACTTGTCCTGGTTTTAGAATTCTGCATGCTAAGCTAGAATTGGATGCATGATTTGTTGATTGCTATGGATGGTAGGCATGCAGAATAGTATTTGATTGCTTTGTTTGTTTGGAATTTCGGGGGCGAAATTCCTAAGGGGGAGAGAATGTAACGACCCGTATTTTCACGGATCGAAACATCGTAAAATAGTTGACCTTTGGTAGCATTGCTGTTAAGTCGTTTCAGATTTTGGCAGAATTTTGTTTAAAGTCCTAAGTCGTAGCCGACTTATGAGTTTTAGACGAGTTAAGTGATAAGTTTGGGCGAGTTAAGGAGTAGGTCGGCGACGACCTAAGGAAGATAGGGGAGTGGGTTAAGTCGGTTGACAGTTTGGAACGACTTAAGAATAGAGTTAGGTCATAGTGACCGACTTAAGATATAGTGCACGACTTAAGGTTTTGACCGAGTTAAGAGATAGGTCACTATGTATTAGGTCGTCTGGTAGCTTGATTTGTTAGGTCGTAGACGATCTAAGATTAGTTAGGTCGTTAGACGACTTAAGGAAGTTAGGTCGTAGCCTAATTGAGTCGTGGCCGTGTTAAGGAGATAACGCTAAGTGTTAGGTCGCATTGTCTTAAGTCGTACCTAAGTATTAGGTCGTGTGGACTTTAAGTCGCTGAATTGTGGCCTTGTAGTTAGGTCGTAAGTCGTATACCCAGTTAGGTCGTAACCGACTTAGGGGTTAGCTGCTAAGTCATAAGTCGCAGGATCTCTAAGTCGTAGTTTGTTAGGTCGGAGGCTCTGTTAGGTCGGAGGCTCTGTTAGGTCGGAAGGTTATAAGTCGGAGACGACCTATGGAGACAGACGAGTTAGGGAATTCAGCTATAAATAGGAGGGCTTTGTTCCATTTTTGGGATCCGGATTTCGAAGCGACGAAGTGCTGCCATTTTGAGAGCTTGACTTCTACACTTCTTCACTTCTTTTCTCCACTCTAATCTAGTGATTCTATCCATCCAAGTTGAAGATCAAATTGAAGATCTTCATCCTTTGAAGTGAGATTTCTTCGTTTGAAGCGGATTCGTGATAGATCAAGCTTGATCCTTCGCTGTCCAGATCTGAAGCGTGTTGATTTGAGGTTGTTTAGGTGATTTGGTGAGTGGTGATTATCTCTCACACGGATCCAAAGGAGTATATCGGATTGTTGGTTCGATTTGGTGTTAAAATAGTGATTTCCATACATTTTCTTCATCCTAAGTGTAGATCCATATAGATCCATTGTTCATGATGATGTTACATCCATTTTACTACATGTTAACCTATGCAAGTTCATTCATCAAGATTATAGAGATATTGTTCATGTTTTCATGCTTATTTGACTTTCAACTCTTTAATTACGAAATTGCCATTATTGTTATAATTGTCTACTTAGATCATATTTGAATGCTTGATTGCTTGGATTAATGTTTGATTTGGTTGATTGCTATGAATTAGATGATTGATGATTTGATTTAGATCGAGGATGATTCAAAAGCTAAGGGAAAGGCTCTTGAATGGGAAAAGCTGCTTGTGGCATTTGTAGCGGATGATGAAGCTCTTATGCATAGATTTGATGATGATGTTGAGATGAGACTTTGCGAGGATGTGATGAAGCGAATTATGATATGAGATAGTCTTGGTCTAATCCAGACGGGATCATTCCAAGCAGGTTGATAACTCGGTGATATGGTTCGAGTTAGAGGATAATGGATTGCTCGAGAGGCGCTTGAGCTAGTATGGAAATAGTCGTCGAGGAGGATGACTAGAAGGCTGAGATCTCATCGTTGTTGAAGGTTCTAGCATGCTCAAAGCAAGAGTACGTTGGGCAGATTCGATAGTCCCTGAAGGCTACTGATTGGGTAGTCAAGTACTCTGGGCAGATTCGATAGTCCCTGAAGGCTACTGATTGGGTAGTCAAGTACTCTGGGTAGATTCGATAGTCCTAGGCACGGGTCACGATGACGTGCGGGAGTTATGTCTAGAACCGGGGTTTCCATTAGTCCTTGACGGACGGCTGAAAGAATGTGCCGGTCATTCAATTAACGGTGATATCGAAGCAATGATAACAGTGATAGCCAGAGTCATGGATGGTTGGTTGTATCGTCATTCGGTCTCAAGAGCAGTGTTTTCTGGGTGCTTATCTGATCTTGGTTTAGGCCTTGGGGGTTTGTGCTTGGAAAACATCGCCCTTGACTTGAGTGATAATTGCTTTACTTTACATTGTATGCTCTGCTATGTTTGCTTCTGCTTAGTGTGTGTCTGGGGGCTATCACTGTAGAAAGAGGTTGGAGTGGGAGGGTTGTATTCCTATTCCTTTTCCTTTATGCTCTTTTGGTATGTTGTTAGTTAATTTACCGCTCACTAAGACTGTTGTCTGACTCAAGGCTTTATGTTTTAATTCTTATTGCCTTGGGCTGTTCGTCCATTTTGGGACGGGCAGACTAGGTAGCAGGTGACAGGTGCTGTTCTCTTCTCACGATGCTGATATCGAAGACGAGCTGGAGGGTTGCATATTATCTTCATATTATATGTACTGGATGTTCCGCTGTTTGTATAATCTCTGAGTGTTATGTAGTGAGGCTTGATGTATTGACTATTTGGATGCTTGTATTCAACTATTATGGAGTTTTATATGATGGCATTTTATTCTGTAAAGCTTCACTATACATATGTTCTATTATATTTTGTCCATGCGCTGTGAGTAATACGATAGATTCTATTGTTTTAATCTACCTTGACAATTGTCCATGGTCACCTGGCACACTTTACAGTGCACTTCCTCTAGATTCGGTGCAGGGGTCATGGGCGGTCGTCACAAAAGGCAACTTGGATGCACATTTTGGCTCGGCCTATGGGTCAATTGGGCTTGGCTCATGCTTAGTACAGATCTGGACATATCTGAAGTTGAAGGTCAGAGGTGGTATCATGGTGGTGGTGGAGCAATAGGAGGCGGCCAAGGTGAACTATGAAGGTGATGGTGGCAAACACGGTCGGCTATGCAATTTTGGTGGAGCTTTGAAATGTTTTTGTGGTGATAACATCATCAAGTGGTCATGGCCTGACTTTGGTCAGAGGAAAAGGGGGTGGTGCTGCTGTAGATGGAGGAGGTGATGGTCGGTGGTGATGGTGGAGAGGCTAGGCCGAGCTATGCTTGAAGAAGAGGAAGGTGAAAACATTGAAAAATATAGTGAAGAGAAGAAGGAGATGGAGCCATGAATCCTTTTTTTTGTTTCTCAAATGAAAATAGACGTGAATGGAGATAAGGTGGGAAGGTTTTTTTCACGTGAATATCAAGGAGAATACACGGCTAAGACCAAAGAAAAGAACAGCCAAAGCAAGGAGAGGAAAAGCCAAAAGAAAATAAAGAGACAAGAAATGAAAAGTCAATGGAAAATGAAAGGTCTATGTCTCTTTGTATTTCCAATTTTTTTTAAATTAAAATAAACTAAATACAATTCAGAAAATAAAATAAAATACTGAACAAAATAAAATGAAAAAGAAAATAAATAAATAAATAAGAAAATAGCTTAATAATTGAAACTAGAAATAAAAATTGTAAACAAATACAATGAACATTAGAAAATTATAACTACACTTTTAAAAATGTTTTAAAAATAAAAATAAATACATAACATGTTATTTTACCCATATAAATATAAATTAGAACATTACATGACCAAATAAAATATTATTTATAAAATTTTAAAATAAACAATTTTTGTTAAATACAGCAAATTACACTCAATAGTAAAACATGCATAACTTTCACAATACAATTCTGATTTCAACGAAACGAAAAGCAGTATTCTTGAAATTTTATTTACTTTCATAAAATAAAGATAAATATCAAAAATTCAAAAAATTTAAATTTTAAATTGAAAGTCAAAGTTTGACCATATTGACCAAAATTCACATTTCTGGAAAATACTCTATTTATTCATGTTTGGGATTATAATTCACATACAAAACATAATTAATATTTAAAATAACAAAATTTTCCAATTTAATAAACAAAATAAAGTTTTTAAATCAGGAAATTCAATTTAAAAATAATTACAAAATACAGGGTTGTTACACATTTGGTATGGTCTTCTAAGTAAATTTTGTAATTCTTCTCATACAAACACCACTATCTTGTGTTAACATCCATTCTTCATAACTTTTTTGAGAAAATATGAATCCATTCACTAGGTACTTCATATAACTACACGCCTTGAACTTTAGCCCGTTCACCAACCGCCAAAGAGTTGAATCAACTTCATTGGTCTTGACCAACTAAAAAAACACAATAAGAAAAAGCATTATTGTGACGGTATATGATCCACTTAAATACACGTGAATACATAAGAAGATGTAATACATCACCACGTAACCATAGAGTGAAACTTTGACAAGTTTCCACGGATGTAACCATACTTCGAGATTCAGATTTAGTACTTTTCACATAGATGTTATACCTCCTGCGATAGACATTTCAAAACGCATATATAAGTTAATTTATTTTACAATAATGGGAATTCATGATAAATTAGTGAACTTACTTCTCATATTCATCCAATCCATCGTACTTATTAAGGACCCATCTACGAACTTGTTCAAACTGCACTTGGGTCAAGGTTATATCTTTACCACTATCTAGAGGCATCTCACCAGCAAACTCATCATCCTCGTCTAAAAACGCTTCGCGGGTATGTTTATGAGTGCCATCACCTCTTTTTGGCATATACTCCATGCAGTAATAACTAGCTTCTTGTACAATATATCCTCAGCAATACACCCTTCAATATATCTTTTGTTGCGCACATATCCTTTATATGTTTTCATCAACCTATGTAGGTAATTAATTGTAATTGCTAGTAGCTATTTAAATCGAATGATGAAGAATAAATCAAAAATTAGTAATTTACCATTCAAAAGGATACATCCATCTATATCTAATAGGGACGCAATCAATGCTTCATCGGCTAAATGAACCATAAGGTGGATACTGATATCAAAAAATGCAAGTGGAAAATGTTTTTCAAACACACAAATTGCTTCTACCAAACTAGCCTTTGCTTTTAAAAAATGTTCCATATTGATCACCTTTGAGCTCAAAATGTTAAAGAATAGATTTATACGGTGTATAGCATTACGCAGATCCTTATGTTGTGGATAAGAATGTTGAAACAATACCGGAAGTAATTGTTGCATTATGACATGATAATCATGCGACTTCATATTTGTTAGCTCCGGAGGATTGATGCTCACATTGTTGTGGAAGTTAGAAGAGAATTTGCTAGGTACTTTAAGGTTTTTCAAAATGGTGCAAAACTGTACCTTTTCTTCTTTGCTCAAAGTGAAAGTTGCTTCTGGTATAGTTATTTTATTTGTTTCACGATTTTCCCTCACCCACAATTTTTGTTTTATACCCATGGTTTTCAAATCCTTGTGTGCACCGATGTTGTCTTTTGACTTGTCCTAATTACCCATAATTGTACTAATGAGATGCTCAGTGACATTCTTCTCTGTATGCATAACATCAACATTATGTCGAACCAAATTTTCTTTCTAATATAGCAAATCAAAGAGGATAGACCTCCTATACCATGTAGGAACATTGTTAAGGTCTTTATAATCGGTTTTCTTTTTTCGTATTCGACCAATTTCTTGTTAGCTATTACCAACTTTCATCTTGATATTAGCTACGTTTTCTTCAACTTGATAATCATTCAATGGCCATGGAGGACGACGATATTCTTGTTCGTTATTAAAGTTTGCTTTATCATCTCGAAACTTGTGTTTGGAAGGAAGAAATATTGATGTCCCATGTAACACATCTTCTTACTTTTAGGAAGATAATAAGAACAAGTATCTTCCCCACAAATAGGACATGCAAAATAGCCGTGAGTTATGCACCCCGATAAAGTACCGAGTGCTGGATGATCATGAATTGCCCACAACATCCTAGCTCTCATTGTGAACTCGGAATTATTAAATGAGTCAAATGCAATGACTCATTCCCATAACTGCTTTAACTCGTCTATCAATGGTTGTAAATAAACATTGATATCCTTCCCTGGTTGTTTTGGCCCGGAATCAACAATGTCAACATTGAGAACTCTCTTTTCATACACATTGAGGAAGATTATATGGTACTATAATTACTGGCCAACAACTATAACGACTGGCTAGAGACACATGTGGATTGAAACCATCAGTTGCTATTCCAAGTGTGATATTTCGTGGTTCAGCAGCAACTGTTTGATCAAAAGAATCTGCAGCTCGCCATTGAGAAGTGACGTGTAGATGACGCATTACATTTGAATCGGACTTGGCACGAGCATGCCAAGTCATAGCATCTGCTATCCATTGTATGGTATACAGTTTCCTCAATTTAGAAATTAAAGGGAAATGTCTCAACGTCTTTTGAGGTACTTTGGTAGCTCTTTTCTCTTCGTTGAATGTTGTCTTATATCTTGGTTCGTTGCAAATTGTACAAGAAACTCTGTTTGCATCATCTTTCCTATATAAAATGTAGTCATTAATGAATGCATCATAAGTCTTGTAATCCATCCCAACTTGTTTAATCATCTTCTTTATGCCGGGGTACTTTGTCGGTAGTGTGTTACCTTCATGGAGTAACTCCTTTATAAATTCGAGGAGTGCAGTCACACCATTATCGGAAAAGCCATATTGAGTTTTCAAGCTATTCAGTTTCATAATGGCATACAATGTTGTTATACCTTTAGAACATGAAGGATACAATGGCTCTTTTGCACTATCAAAAAGTGATTTACACTTCTTACTTTGATTGGTCGGCCGATCAACATCAACCGTAGATGGTTCCCCAATATTATTGGGCAACGAACTAGTAGGTTGGAAATGATGAAATCTATCAGCATCATTGACCAAGTCTTCCATCCTAGGATGTTCAGCCTCATTAGTACTTATGGCTTGACTAATAGATTGTTTTTGCTTCTCTGTCGATTCTTCTCCATGAAAATGCCAAACGGTATATGACTGGACAATTCCCCATCTGAGTAGATGATAATGAATGTCATCTAATTTAATCTTCATTTTCATATTGTTGCACTGTGTGCAAGGACAAGAATAGATTTCCTTATCACCACCATTTTCCACAACGAATTCAATAAACTTCTGCAGTCCTTCTATATATCGTGTGGTTCTTCGATCAGACTCTTTCATCCTTTGTTTGTTTATACTAGACGACATATTGCCCTGCTATATCATACATGATATACAACATTATGATTGATGAAGATTTAGATTCACTATTCTATTAAATTTAATTTCATTTTTCAACTTTTCACAACATTAGCCTTAACTTTTGGTGAATTTAACATATGTAGATAGTGTTTGGACTTATGTTGTAGACCTAACCTTAATACCTGATAGACAATCTATGCATCTCAGTTTAGACAGTTAAAGTTTGGATGGCAATTTTGAAGTTCTTGCAATAAATTATTAAATCTTAATTATAAGGTGTGATTGAAATTATCTAATCATGGAATGATAATATAACACAAGCCCAAAATAGAGTTATATTTGTAAGTGTATAGGACATGATAAAAAAGATTGGCACCCAAACATTGAATGATTGAAAAAACCGAGGGATGAGCAAATGTATATGCATGTATATAACATTGATAGTAGATCAGATTATTTGAAAGGTTAATATATAATGAGTAATATGAGAATAGTTTCCTTACTATTTTTTTTAAAAAAAGGAGTAAGTAGGATTTGTTATCCACAATACAAGGTGTTGATGCTTTATTAACAATAAAATAAAATTTTGGTTATGCAGCAATATAAGTGTAATTACTTATTGTAACACACTAATTTCAGCACCGTTCATATCATTAATATTGACAGGATGAATCTGACTAAAATGATTTAAGAATAAGAATCTCGAAATCCCAAAGAGGTTAGTAGGTATAAAATTATATCATCCTAATTCAATTTATTATTTATCCCAGGCTTTTTTTTCATTTTAGTACCTACATCATATAGTTGTACACTAAAAAGTAATTTTGAAATTTACTGGATAACATGACCAACTACTTCAAGGCATGATCATATGGGTCCTGCTTCTTAGTATAATTTACTAGTTTCCATATAGAAAGATATGCTCGGATAATTGATTACAAACTGCAATGTGTCAATATGGAATCTTAATAGGCATTATTCGATTTGTATTGTAAAACCAAGACGAATATAGCACAAAAGGTTAATCTTACAAGCATACATAGTATGTTACTATCATTGAGATATAAAAGAACAGGTCAAACAGTGCCATCTTCTGACATCATGTTAACTGTCTGTAACATATTTTCATGCATCCAACTAAAATTCTGATTTAAGCTCTTGGAGAGTTAGTAAACGATAGAATTATAATAGAGTATGTCTATAAAAGTACAATTTATTAAAATTAAATTTAAAATGAAATTACTGGGAACTAGGTTGGCCTTGCTAGTTATAATTAATTACACCGCAAAATTGGCCTCAGTTTTGTTGAAGTTTTGATGAAATGCAAGCGGATAGAGATGGGAATGGGGTCGGCAATGTTGTAACTTCCATAGGTTTCATGTCATATGCCAATTAAAATGTCTAATACAACCATTAAGGAATGCTGTAAGTATAGGCTTTCCTCAAGAAAATGATAATATTTATTTCTTATAAATATTTGGTAAAGAGCATTCAAATCACATCAAATTGAAATTTTGATTTTTTTTTCAATATAGAAAACCATATAATAAATATGCACTAGTGCAAAATCTTGTCATGTTACATTGCCATAAACTATGACTTTTTTTTAAAAGTTCTAAATTCAGAAATATGGCAATAAAAGCATGCACTAGGTTAACACATATTCTTTGTTAATATAAGTAAAGTATAAAATGGTTGTTATTCTCTAAAAAATGAGTAGACTAAAAATCAAATTATGGCAACACAGAGCAAGACAATATCAAAACTTAACATAGGAGCAATAGCAATTCAAGGCATCATGACATGAAACTTTCTTACAAACAAATACACACACACATATAACCGTGTAGAGTTAATCTATGTTAAAAAGATCATGAGATTAATGACCATACAAAGGCTACTAAGATGATAAACTAAGTTACCAAAGACAATCACTTTATACAACAAACTAATGATTAAAATCCTTCCTTAGCGTCCGTGTTTGGATAAATGAAGCTTCATTTTCGCTGAAACAAGTTGGTTGAGGCATAATAAGGCATTTGAGCTGATTGGTTGAGGCAAGACAGCATACTAGCGGCCGTTGTCAGTAAAATCAACAGGTTACAATTGCTACCTCCATTAGGGTTGGAGCAAAATATGATGTTATCTTATCAATTTTTGCAAAGCTATAAATATGCTACTATTCATGATTTCTAGAGATAATGCAATTTATAAAAAGATTTATATAAAGGGATATTTCGTTAAATTAATTCATCCAAATATAAATGCAATTTAACTTAGACATAATATATATCATTCAACAAATCACACACCAAACTTATAATTTGTGACTTCCGTTAAATCAGTATGTCGAAAGGGAAACTATAATTTTATAGAAAAAACAGAGATCCCAAATTAAAATTTCCTAAATCTGAGCACTTCCATAGTAATTTTGATAACATTGGGGCATGTGACTAATTTTTTATCGCAATCCTCCCACTTAGTATCCTGAGCAGACTAGTCTGCCTTCTAAAGAAAGAACAAAAATATTATCACATATTCCTAGTTTCTTTAAATTTTTAAGCGTAAAAATTTAAAAATCAATTGCAACTTAAGGTGATATTCTTTTTTAAAGCATAAACAAAGTGGGTAACAACTGAATTGTAGTGGTCACCTAGGTAATTATAGTCATCCCACACCTATGATTAGTATTTAACTAACATGATCCAAAAAATCAAAACGATTCAGTAGAAATTGATATAAATTTAATAAAGAGGTCAATAAATTACATGATGAAGCACTGCCTTTCTTTTGTATCACAGTGCATTAATTGTTTTCGCCGTTCCTCTACCGCAAAACCAGCTAGCGTAGAGGCTAAAAATCATGGTGCCATATAAAGAATTTATATAATACCACACATTTCAGTCAGTATTTTTGTTAGATTTCACTCATCCAAGTCCTATAAAGTACTATAACATAAAGGAAAAAAGAAAACAGTCAAAAGTGTATAACCAAACAATATTTACACAATTACAAATTGGTTATGAGCCTAATGTGATAGTATCTTGATCGAGTATGGTTGGAACAATTTGGTTTTGATGTAATTCACAATTTTAGATGTATAATTCTTTACATCGCTCCTTTATTTTTTTCCCAATTAACAAGGACTGTTCTAAATTTCCTAAAGACGAGATGAAATATTACCAAATTTAGCAAAGTTAGCGGTATTACCAATCTAGTAATAATAAAAAATTACATAAATTACAAAATGATAATAGTTCAAAAATTACTTCATTACCTCGATTAACTTGAATTGTAATAGTCCGACAGCATGCTTTGCGGGTGGAGAAGTGAAGGAAGATGGAGAAGTAGATGATGTCACACCTGGTGATTGGAGGGGTTTTCCTAGAGTTGGGGAAAACTTTGAGATTATACGCGATCGATTTGAGTGAGAAGCTGATATACGCGATCAATTTGTTGGGGCGTTCTTTTTCAAGGATGGGTGAAATTAGGGTGCGGGATCGACATGGAAATGTTAATTTGGTGAAATTATGGTGTTCCTTTTTTTAGAAGCAGAGGTGAGGGTTACTGGGATGGAACAGGGAGGGTCAATTTTTTTTGGTAATATTGGAACGGTCCGCAGCCGTCTCAAAATTGCCACGGCCAGTGACCATGCTAGTTTATTTTACCACGGCTCAAGACCGTGGTAAAATTGCCACGGCTCAAAATCGTGGTAATTTTTCCGTGTTGGGGCATGGAAAAATGGGCAGTATGGTGTAGTGAAATTGTTAATTTAGGAAAGGTTTACCTGACCATTTTCGGGTGCGAGTTATGTTATATAGAATGAAACAGCCATCCACGCGTCGTAAGTCAAGCAGGCGAAGCCCAGTGTTCTCAGAAACCGAGTCATCATCTACTTCGCAAGCTCAATACGGCCAGTTAGTCCCAGTTGGGCCAATCGTGGATCGTACTCCCCCTAACTTCAGAGTTCTACTTAATCCTCCTGAGAGAGCTTCATCGGTGGTTTGCGCCAAAATTCTTCATAATATATGTACGCAGCATGGAATTCCCAAAGAGGATGTGCGTCTGCCGGTGAAAGATGAATTCGCTCATATGCCCCCCTGGGGTATACCGCTTGCCATCGATACATGTGTCTAAATGGAGTCGTGCCTCCCTTCAATGATTTTTTGCATGAGACTCTCTCGAACTTGGGTATTGCCCCATTCCAGCTTCATTCGAATGGCTACACCATCCTTACTTGCTTGCATGTCCTTTTCATGCGGACGTTCAACCGCGCTCCCAGTTTCGATGAGTTGCGGTATTTTCTAGCATTCAAGATGAGAGATGACTCTCCCTCTTTGATTATAATCGAGGCTCAGAGAAACCGGAAAATCGTACTGCGCTAGCAAAGCAACTTATCACAGTTCAAGACGCGGTACTTTTTCATTAGATGCCCCGAGGGGTTTGACCATCGGTGGACGACAGAGGGTAAGCTTTCCTTTTCCATTTGTCGAGCTTCGAAGCATTGTAATGGAGTTTCTAACTAATTACACGTCTCTTGCAGCTATCCCAAGTCATAATAGAGATGTGACTCTTGATGAAATTTGCCAAACTTTAAAGGCTATCGACGCCAAGGAGAGGTGTGTTAAAGTTCTGCTGACCGATGAGAACTTGCATCGATATAGACTATTGGCTCCGGGTAGATTCGCCATTCAGATTGAAACTCCCTCTCCTAGCCGATCCAGGTTTCACATAAGATCCACTTCTTCATCCCATGGTTCCGAGGAAGGTCAAGAGAGAGGTAGCCCGTCTAGAGGATTACTTGGTGAGGCCCGTAAGGAGGAACTAGGAAGACGCTGCTACGACTGGACTGAGCGGTTCAGTTAGAATGCCTCCAATCCTGGAGGAAGCAGAAGATGAGTTCATGCACAGAGAAGGCAAAGAAGCACTGGACTTAGAGAAAGAAGAAGGAGAATTCGAGAGTAGTAGCGACGAGTCTACCGCTAGTGATTACTTCTCATCAGATTCTGAGGGTAGAGACTCATAGTCTTATGATGAGACTCCGGGAATGAGTAAGGATGTCAGAGTGGGGTTTGGAGATTTCAGCGATGTTTTTGTCGACTTCGACACGCTCGTGAAAGGGGACTTTAAATTTGACATGACGCCTTCCTGTTCGGGTGATATCGCGCCAGTAGTTAGCTCGGTCCTGCCTACAACAACCGAAGTTAATCCGGTCTAGCCTACGGCAGCTGTTCGTTCCGGTTCGTGACAACGTCTTAGGCCCATATTAGAAACTCACAACACGTTGCACTAGGATTACACTTATTTCCATTCTCCATTCCTTCATATATTTTCTTAGCTTATGTTATGCTTCTAAAACCTTTTATCTATGCCTCATTCCAGGTATGACGAGGGGACGAGCCTTTTATGACGACTTCGAAGACAACACTGATCCACAACGGTACTCCAAGCGCTCCTCCAGCCGCCATCAAGTTCGAGAGATGGAAGAAGAGTATAGGCGGAGGAAAGAACTTGAAGCTGAAATCCATCGCCAAGTAGAAAGAGATCAGGCTCGGTCATATAAAGGCGGGTATGAGAAAAGAAGGTCTCTTGAGGAAAGAGATGAGCCGTCGAAAAAGTCAAAGTTTGATCATTGCCCTCATCCTTCAGAGCTCGCTTCAAAACACTCTTTCGTGGACTAGGAGATTCCCATCATATATGCCCCGATTCTGCCCCCAACTCATATTTCGTCCTCTTCTGTCATTGCTGTCGCTCCTGATGCCTCTCGCCCCCACTAGAGGCATGCCTATATTCTTCCTTCAGGCCCCCCTAAGCTTGAGGCAGTGCTTCTGGGTTGGTTCTTAAAGGGGGTCAAGTTTGACCTGGATCTCCACCCCGTTCGTAGGGATTCTTTCAAGCCGCATCTCCAAGCTATTCAAAATGACCTAGAACATGCCGAGAAATGGGAGAAGCTATGGAAATAGCTGGCTGATACAAATAGAAATAACTATCAGGAGATCCTTTCCTTCGAATCGAAAAAGACGATTTTGAGAAGGCGTTAGTTGATCGGGATGCTAAGATTAAACAGTTGGAGGAAGAGAAGGAGTCGGCGCTTCATGAGAGTAGGAGAACCGCCGGTCTGATGAAGGAGTTGAAGGAGGCGCATGAAAAAGTTGAGATTGTCTGGAGGGAAAGTTAAAAGAAGAAGTGGTCGCTTGTAATGCCATCATTGAAGCTCAAAGGAGAACTATCACTGACCATAATCTAATTGTTGAGGGGCACAACAAAACTATCTCCGACCAAGCCGAGACCATTTCCAAGCTACAGGCTTAGGTCGCATAGCTCAGTGCCGACAAGACTGCCGCTAAAGTTGAGAAGGCTGCGGTGAAAGCGGATTACTTGGACCTCCAACATGCCTTTGACAGAAAAATGGAGAAGCTGGTTGCGACTATTTTGAACTTCTATGTTAACTCTTTGTTGCATTAAGGGAGTCTCAGCTATCTCGACCCGAAGTATCCGCGCACTCTCGCCCTTGTTTGGGAGGAAATCTTATCTCTCTTTGCTGAGAGCGGCGACGTGTACTCAAATCGAGAGTTGCAAGATGCTTATCTTAATGATGAATCCAAGAAAGTGCTACTTGAGGGCTAGGAGATCCTTCAAGTCGAATGAGAGGAGGCCACTGATGCTGCCATGATGACCGCCACCGACTTGCTTACCAGACCTTCTATTTCAGACGCGGGCGAACTACCAGAGCAGCTCCATGATCAGCCCACGAGTTCAAGACTTGATATTATTCCCCATGTGGTGGAGCCATCAAAAGATGGCGAAGGTGGGGAGTTCGAGGTCGCTATTCATGATCGTTCCTCTGGTGCAGGCAACGTCCTTGCTTTTTCCGAATTCGGGAGCTTCCAACTTACGCCACAAGAGCAAGAGGAGTTTAATGCTTTCGTTTTTGATCTTATAGGTCCATCCACTTTTCCTGTCGACACGCCAGCTATTTCGGCGCCCATTCCTACTGCCATTTTCACATCTTCTACGGTTGTGCCTGTTCCTACTCCAGTTCCCACATCAGCGTCTAGTCGCAACCAGAACCAAAAGCCGAGAAGATAGATGCGCTCCATGGCGTGGATGACCCTTCGGCATCTTTGAAAGGCGATATAACTGCAGCCAAAGCCAAGGAGTAGGAAATGTAGACGGAGCAGCTACAGAAGACTCAATACGATTTGGTTGCCATTAAGAAGGAAAAGGTGGAGGCAATCAAGGCTTTGAAGAGTTCCCGGAAATTGAGAAAACGCAAAGGGAAGGGAGACTCTTTTGAGAAAGTTTCGAAGGAGGAGAAGAACATCGCCACCGAAGTGTTTGTTGATGTCACTGGCAGTGACACTACTCCTAAAAGGAGGCAAAAACTACCAAACAAAGGTGGAAAGGGTAGCAGTGGCAAGAAGCGTTGAGTGGCCGGTGTGAGGATGGACCTAATTTTGGCTAGCATGCAAGAAGACTGACTCGCTTTTGTTTCCTTTTGAGCCATTTTGTTCAAGTGCAGAGTCTGCACTTTGCGTCTTTACTGTAGGGCCTATATTTTCTTTTTGTTGGCCATTGTTGTGTGGGTACGGCCCCCACATTTTGACCCTGTGTACAGATAACTATAAGCAATACATTGATATTTTACTGTACTTTTATCTATCTATTCATATATTTTCTGTGTACTCATGCTTGTTTCATTTCATACTTTTCAGTTCTGTGATTATAGTCAAAGCCCTTCATTCGAAGTGACAGAACTTAGAGATTATCAGCACTTTGGAAGTTAACAGAACTTAGAGAATTTTTGTTCAGAAATTCATAAAACTCTAAAACTTTGAAATTTTTGTTTAGAGTTTTAAAACAGATATAAAACTTTGAGACATAACTTGAGGACTTGTTGTTGTTTGGAGTAACAGAACTTGTGAACTTATTGTTTTCACGTGTTTCTGCCTCCTTACAGGTGTATGCCTCCAGTTTACAGGGTTGTTTACTTCAAACAATTTTCAAGTAGCTGATAACTTAGGGTTCATATAATCTTTATTGGAAATTTGGCTAAGTTACAACTTGATTCTCCTTTTTTATTTTTTATTTTTGGAAGTTTTGCAACTTTAGCACGTAACCCAAGCTTCTTGTGATATTTCAACGAGTATGCAATATATGAGTATTTCAAATGCGCATAGTGCATAGGTTAACTAAAGGCGATTTTTACCCTTAAATGTCTGTAGTCGAGGCTTTTCATTTGGTTTGTAGCATTCCAATTTTGTTGGAATTGCGTTCATTATTCCCGGCTATAGGAGCTATTGGTGCTGATTGTGAGATGCGCGGCTTCTTGCGCTCCTCGGTGTTGCCTACCTTCGGGCAACGTCAGGAGTTGGTATTTTGGTGCGCGGCTCATGAGGTGCACGGCTTTTTACGCTCCTCGGTGTTGCCTATCTTCGTGCAACGTGAGGAGTTGGTATTTTGGTGTGCGGCTCATGAAATGTGCGGTTTTTGTTTTTCCTCGGTGTTGCCTATCTCCGGGCAACACAGGAAGTTACTATTTTGGTGCGCGGCTTTTATTTTTCCTCGGTGTTACCTATCTTCGGGCAACGCGAGGAGTTATTATTTTGGTGCACGGCTTTTGTTTTTCCTCGGTGTTGCCTATCTTCGGGCAACACGAGGAGTTATTATTTTGGTGCGCGGCTTATGAGATGCGTGGCTTTTTTTTTCTTCGGTGTTTCCTATCTTCGGGCAACACGAGGAGTTATTATTTTGGTGCGCAGCTTATGAGATACGCGTCTTTTTTTTCCTCGGTGTTGCCTATCTTTGGACAACACGAGGAGTTATTACTTTGGCCCTTTCGATGCTGCCGGAGCAGCACCGATTTTCAGAGGGCTAAGATCGGGTTCCGTCGATCCAACGGTTTGAGTCGATTTACTTCCGTCGACTCGGTGGGTAATTATTATGAACACAGTTTGGTTGGTTCAAGAAGCAAAATTTTTTAAGGAAAGCATGGCAGATTCTTTGCCTGTTTACAATGCCTTATTTCCTACTCCTTATTAAGCAAACTTTAATTCCGAGATGGCTTATTTGTTGAAAAATAGAAAATACATAAAGTAGTTTATTAAATGACATAACAGCGGAGTGATTCGCTATTCGAGGCTCTGGGAATTGTGACCCCGTCGATGGTTGTCAGCTTGAAAGTCCCATCCTTGAGCTTTTGATTAACGACATATGGTCCTTCCCAATTTGGTCTGAAGGCCCCCGGAACGGAGTAAACTCACTTGAGCATAAGTTCTCCAACTTCGAAGGTTTGACTATGAACTTTGGAGTTAAAGTATCGTGCGACCCTTTTCTGGTGGGCAACAGTTCTCAACTCTACTTCTTCTCTTTTTTCATCGATCATGTCAGTGACTTAAGTAGGAGCTGCTCATTTTGCTTTTGATTGAAATTCTACCTTCAGTGTGAGGGGACTTCTAATTCAACAGGAATCATTACCTCTGAACCATATGCTAAGGTGAATGGAGTGTGGCCAGTTGCCACTTTATGTGTTGTCCTGTATGCCCATAGTGCGAGTGGAAGTTCGTCAACCCAATTTTCTTTTGCCTTTGTTAATTGCTTTTTGATGGTGGATTTTATGATCTTGTTTATTGCTTCCACTTGCCCGTTTGCTTGTGGATGATCCACTACGGAGAAGCTTTTTTCGATTCGGAAGCGCCTGCAGAAGTCTTTGAACTCGGCACTTTCGAATTGTCCTTCGTTGTCAGTGATGATTTTTTGCATCACATCAAACCTGCAAATGATGTTTTTAGTAACAAAGTTAATAACTTTCTTTATGGTTATGGTGGCCAGCAGTTCCGCTTCGGCCCATTTTGTGAAATAATCCACTGCAACTATAGCATATTTGGCTCCTCCTTTTGCTATTTGAAGGACGCCAATCAAATCGATCCCCCATATCGCAAACAGCCACGAGCTAACCATCTGCATTAGTTCCGTTGAAGGAGTCCTCTTAATTTTGTTGAACCCTTGACAGTGATCGCATCTTTTGGCGTGATCTGTGGCGTCATGATTTATTATTGGCTAGAAGTATCCCTATCGAAGGACTTTCTTTGCCAGGGTCTGCCCCCCAGTGTGGTCTCCACCATCACCTTCATGTACCTCCTTAAGGATTGTTCACACACCTAAGAAGAGGAGTCGAGAATCCCCTTCGATAGAGTATCATATCCTGTACCCTAAACCGTGACGCCTTCCGGAGGAGCTTCTTCCGTTGATTTCGGTCAGTTGGTAGGGTTCCTGCAAGTAGATAGTCCTTTATCGGTGTCATCCATGTATCTGGCTCAACGCTGTCTCTAGAATCCAGTCTACGTATTTCGTTTATGCCTAGGTTGGTTAGCGTTTCAACCGAAACCAATCCCATTGATTAGGCTTCTCCGTAGCTTGCCAGCTTGGCCAAATAATATGCCTTGGTGTTTTGCTTCCATGGGATGTGAGTTATGGTGTAGTGCTCGATATCGCTTAACAACTCTTGTACTTTGGATAGGTACAGGGTGAGATTTTCTCCATGTGCTTGGTACTCCCCTTTCACTTGACAGACGACCAGCTAGGAGTCGCTATATATGTGAATAGATTTTATCCCGAGTTCCTTCACAACCTTTAGTCCAGCGATCAATGCTTCATACTCTGCTTCATTATTTGTTGTTGGGAATTCCAAGCGCAAAGCATAGCTAATGGCTCGCCCCTCGGGGGTTTCAAGCACTATCCCTACTCCCAAACAGAAGTTGTTTGATGCACCGTCGATGAAGAGCTTCCATTGCGTGCCTATTTCCGGCTGAACTTCCTCATCGTCGTCCCTTACGGTAAATTCAGCAATGAAATCGGCCAACGCTTGCCCATTGATTGCTTTTCTTGGATGGTATGTGATATCGTATTGGCTCAACTCTATATTCCACTTGAGTAGTTGTCCGGAAGTTTCTGGCTGGTATAAAACTTGCTTTAGGGGTTGGTCAATCAATACTTTAATCGAATGAGCATGGAAGTATGGTCATAATTTCCGAGACGCGATCAGAAAGCAATACGCTAGCTTCTCCAATTTTGGGTAATTCTTCTCAGCTCCGATGAATCATTTGCTAATGTAGTACACGGGTCGCTGGATTCTTACTTCTTCCCACACAAGTGTGGCGCTCAGTGCGTATGGGGAAACTACTAAATAAACGAATAATTCTTCTCCATCGACTGGTTTCGATAAGATCAGGGGAGTTTCCATGTGTCGTAGCAATTCCTCGAAAGCTGTTTGACAAGCTTCACTCTATTCAAAGTTTTTCTTTCCCTTCTTTAGCGCATCGAAGAACGGTATACACTTGTCTGTAGCTTTTGAGATGAATCAACTCGGTGCTGCGACTTTTCCATTCAAGCTTTGAAGTCCCTTCTTATTTTTAGGGTCTTGGACTTCCCATAACGCTATCATTTGTTCAAGATTCGCTTCGATGCCCCGGGCATTTACTATGAATCCAAAGAATTTCCCAAAGGCTACTCCGAAGTGGCACTTAAGTGGGTTAAGTTTCATTCCATACTTCTGGAGTATTTTGAACATTTCATCAAGGTTGTTAAGATGTTTAGCAGCTACTCGGGATTTGACTAACATATCGTCCACATAAACTTCTATAGTTTTCCCGATCTGGCGTTTGAACATAGTATTCACTAGCCTTTGGTACGTTGTCCCTGCATTTTTCAAACCGAATGGCATTACTCGGTAGTGGTACGATCCTAAATCGGTGATGAAGCCGGTGTCCTCTTGGCATGTTTCATGCATCAGGATCTGGTTATAGCCTGAGTACGCATCCATAAATGACAGCAGTTCGTGTCCCGCCGTTCCATCCACCAGTTGAACAATCCTATGGAGTGGGAAGCTATCCTTCAGATAAGCTTTGTTGAGGTCCGAGAAATCAATACAAGTTCACCATTTTCCATTGGACTTCTTGACTAGAACTGGGTTCGATACCCTTTCAGGGTAGGTTGCATCTCGAATGAAGCCATTTGCCATTAGTTTATCTACTTCCTCTCTCAATGCCTTGGACCGTTCGGGGCCTAAACTGTGCCTTTTTTGCTTTACCGGTGTAAATTTGGGGTCAATATTGAGAGCGTGACGGGCAATTTCAGGTGATACCCCACACATATCGGAGTGTGTCCAAGCAAATATGTCCAAATTGGCGTGAAGTAATTTGGTTAGTTCTGGCCGCATCTTGTTTCCAAGCTGCGACCCAATTTTCAGGACCCATGTTGGGTCATCCATAAAGACTAGGACAGACACCGTCAATTCAGCCAGTGTTGCCAGATCCTCCCCTGAGCTCTCCTTTCTAGGGTCTAAAGCCTTGTCGAATCGGCTATGGTCCCCAAGTCAGGGGCAGTTCTGTAGTTGCTATTAGGAGGGTTCATGGATGTGCAGGGTTTTCCCTACATCCTTTCCTTTTTCCTTTCTTCTTGACTCACACAATTCTGCAATGTAGCATTCCCGGGCGGCGCTTTGGTCTCCTATCACAATTCTGACTCTGTGTTCCGTAGGGAACTTCATTGTAAGGCACCATTGAGCCAGTGCTATTCTGAAGTCAGCTAATGCGGACCGTCCCAAGAATGCGTTGTATGCTGACATTTCATGCACGATCACAAAAGTATGAATGAGGGTGACCCTTCGCTCACCCTCTCCGAACTCCACGGGTAGGTTAATTGTTCCCACCGATTGTTTGGGTTCACCAGTAAACCCCTGAATCTTTGTTTGGCACACGGACACACTTTTCATGCCAATCTTCATTTGATCAGTTGCCGCTGTTAACCAACACCCATCGAACTACAGCAGGTCCAATTCCTACCATCACCACCATCGGATCGAGAGTTGGAGCTTCGATCCCTTCGGTGTCCCGATTTCAAAATACAATATCATCATTCAAGATCCTTTGCATCTTAACTGGAGTTTCGTCTTCCATGGCCAAACATGATTCCTTCGTAGTGTGCTTCAACGAACTTGCATATCGCTCCATTTTCCCCCAACTTCTTTGTCCGGGATGTGGTCCCCCGGATATTGTTCCGATAATAAGCCTTTGGTCAGTTCGTTTCGACCCTTCTTCGCTGGTTCCAGCTTGATTTCTTTGTTCTCTTAGGTGTTGAGGAGTCGCAGATTGATCGAGGTTTTGTGGTTGTTTTACGTACTGCTGGAGTTTGTTGTTCTGGATCAGTTCCTCAATGAGATTCTTTAGGTGGCGGCATTCGTTCGTATTGTGGCCTTGTGTCTCGTGGAAGCGGCAGAACTTCCTTGAGCGCTTCTGCTGCTCGGTCACCTCCTTTCTGGGTGGCTTTTTGCATTCCTCGGTTCCTTGAATTACGAGAAAAATGTTTTCCGGTGTGTCGCTCAAGCGAGTGTAGCCTTCAGGTCTAAACCCTTTGAGCTTTTTATTGCTGCCATTACCATTCTTCTTATTGGAGTTTTGACCTTCTCTTTGAATTCCCGTCTTTCCCAGTAGTTCCTTCAGCGGTTCAAGAAGTGTGTGCATTTTGATTCATTGCTACATCGCTTTGCCCAGCATTTGCTGGTTGCACACTAGTAGACTTCCCTTCCAATTCTTGCGCTTCCTCCAACCTTAGGTACTGACTTACTTTGCCCGGCATTTGCTGGTTGCACACTAGTAGATTTCCCTTCCAATTCTTGCGCTTTCTCCAACCTTAGGTACTGACTTACTTTGCGATTGAAATCTTTCCTGGTGGTAGGTTGCTTCATTTTAATCCACTTTCCGAATTCAGCTTTCGGGTGAATGGCATGAACTAATGACATAAAAACCATGTCTTCATTGGGGTTGCTTACTTTCGTCACCGCGGTGTTAAACATGTTCATAAAAGACTTCAGTGATTCGTTAGGCCCTTGGAACAACCCGGATAGGGACATGACATCTTTTTGCTGCGTAGTATGGAGTCTGAACTGATCAAGGAACCTTGTCGCTAGTTGGTCAAAAGTAGAGATAGATCTTGGTGGAAGCCTAGTGAACCACATTGACGCAACCCCTTCGAGAAAGATAGGGAAGCATCTGCATCGAACAGCTTAAGAGGCATTCTCTCCATCCATATACCAACTGTATTTGTACAAGTGATACTTCGGGTCCTTCATTCCGTCATAGGACGAAATAGTTGTTATTGTGAACTTTTCTAGATATCTCTCGTTCAGGATTTCATCGGTGAAGGGAGTCCAGCATGGCGCAGATCCCCACTCATCATCTCTTATATCACCATCTCTTCTATCTTTACACTCCTCCATTAATCGTTTAACCATGTCCACTATGTTGCCTCTTATGTCCAGTAGTCTTGAGGATGATGATCAGTCACTACGTCAAGTGTTTGACTTTGAAAACGGTCTTGGTGAGTGGGCTGAGGCCTAGTCTTTCTTGTCTTCGGAAGAGCCACTCCTGTAGGGTCCCGTTGGCTTGTGGTTGGTCTCATTGGAGCAGTCTGGGTATTCCTTGCATTATCAAATGCATTGGCGTCTTCTTCCAATTTGTCGTTTGGCTCTCCATCCTCTGAGTCGGAAAGATCCATAGCTATGTCTTCTACGGGGGTCTTTGCCCCTAACTCAAATTTAGAATAGGTTGCCTTATGGAATACATAGTACTTGCATTTTCGTCCACGTTAAGTCATGTTGTCACCCTTTTTGTGGTTGTTTTTCGTTTCTTCTATGTAGACCAAAAACGGAGGAATTCTCTTGTTCCATAGCAGCCGCGGGTTCGGGCATAGTCCTTGGAGCGGGATTTGACTATAGGGTTAGGAGAGCATTAAGCTTATCCATTAGAGCCTTTTGGGTACTCTCCATTTTTTGTTGATATCATCAACCATTTTATTTAACTCATCCCTGGTAACAACTTCATGCTGACTAGAGGAGGCAGGCACCTGATTCACGAAGTTAGCGCCATTCACTTTGGTTTGTTGGGGATTAACATCTTCTCCATCTACTACTGCCCCTATAGACTTTCCAGAGGTAGTTCTTCTTCTTCCAGGAGCCATTGATTCCAAACAGTGGAGTCTTCAAGCAAAGATAAGGATCTAACTTCTGGACCTATGGGATCCAAAGTAGATATCTAGATCTGGATCCTGAGTTGGACTTCTCAGTGAAAGCACCAAAATGTTGACCCAAAAAATGGACCAACACCCTGGTTTGGATTTGAAAGCACCAGCCATGTCCTGACAGAGCAATATCAGATATCACAGATATAAAGAAAGAACAGTAAGAGAAAGTAGACAGAGAGATTTTATAGTGATTCGGCTGTTAATGAAGCCTACGTCCACTTTATAGTTTTATTATAGACTGATTGTTGTTACAAGAAATGTTTGATTACAAGACTTTGATTATTTTCTAGCTAGATTGAATCTCCAGAGTTGGAATCCACAGGAGAATCATAGTGTATTCCTTTGGAGATTGTTGTGAGGGAGGTAAAGAATGAAGAATAATTCCAACAGAGCCTCAGCAACCAGTCTGGAGAAGATCCCGTTTATGTTGCAGGTAGGATGGTATTTATATGGATCGGAGAGCTTCTGGGCCAGGCTACTTCTTCATCAGCTCGCATGTAGGTAGGAAACTACCCAAGGAAAGTTTGGCTCGCAAAACGAGGAAGAACCATAGGTCGCTAGTGACCCATGGCCTATGGGTCGTCGGCGACCCATGGACTTGGCTCGTTTGCGAGCCAATGTCTTGGCCTCTTTTATAGTATTCTTGGCTAGTTTGTTTGAAGGTTTGTGGAGAGGTATGGGTCGCTGATGATCCAAGCACTTAGGATTTTTCTGGAGTTTGGAATGGGAGATGTTTCCATACTCTTTTATCATAGTTATTTCGTTTCGACGGCAATTCACTAGCTGTTTGCACCCAACTGCTGATTAGATTAAAAGAATGCTGATCTCTCGGCCTCGTTGGTCCCAGTCGTTGCCTTAGTCATATAGCTTGGCCCTTGTTAATCAATTGTCTTAGCTTTTCTGGTTAAGTTCTAAACCATCATGTTTACACGAGGTTGTCTTGTTTTCTTATCGGTTTCTGCTGGGTTAAACACCCGGATAATATAATTATTTTGAATGCTAATTTATCCATAACTTTCTTGTACGAGGTCCGTTTCGAGCGCGACAAGTTGCATTGTGTTCGTATAAGTGAGAACTACGCTATGGAATTGGATTGGACGAATTCGGTGTTAGTTAGAATTTCGGATTAAAATTGGACATTTGTTCAATTTTAATTTAAAACGGAATGTTTTGACGACTATTAAAATCAATGTGAGTTAATCTCACCTTTTTGGCTAACCAGGATAATTTTTAGTCGATAAAATTTATCTATTGGATGTTTGGATATTTATTATTGATAGTATTGACTGTTTGGATAATTTACTAATTATTATTAGTTGGATTGGATATATTCCCGCCTATTGGAGCGGAAGAGACCCTATTACGTTCTCGTGTAAGAGCGGATGACCCTTTGTACACGAATCTCGCCTCGAAGCAGTTGATTTTTATATTATTGATTATATACCTTATGTGATGCAGGGGGACAGGTTGGAAGGATCCAACAGGATTCCTCATACTGTTGATTTTATTTTCATATATATAGTGATATATGACTTGTTAAATGCCATATTGATGACATTGATATGATTTTGCTTAATTAGTGCTTAGGTAGCACTGGGCCTTATATTTTGGTGTGTTGAAATACCATAAAATAGTGATTGATTTTGAAAAGGGGTTTCAAAGTTATTTTGGAAATTATATATGTTTAAAATAATTATTTTTGAATTATTTGAAGATGTAATTTATTTTAAAATTGAAGGTATGGTTTTAGAATTTGGTAAAAAAAAGATCTTCCTCTAAGTTTGGAAAATATACTTATACCGATGAGATAAGTATATGGATATTTTCTCAGTATTGAAAATATTAGGGTTTGTGAATATATCTTTGTAAAAATATTTTGATACAAGCATTTACAAGATGGTTTCAATTAATGAAAAGATTAATTAAGGAGGCTTAGTGTTGCTTGGTGCTTAACCAAATGTTGGTTTTCCTATGGATTTAAATCCCTGATTGAATGTTTGTTATTCGATAGTTAAATAACCGACTATCGAATTTAGGCCTAAATGTAACTTTGGAAATATCTAGGAGAAACACGTGAGTTATGTAGCACAGTCATCTCCGATGATGTTGTACTGTATGTATAAATCTCGTTTAGTTCTCCTAGGATAATGATAAGGAAATCCGTCCACTAACGGTTAGGAGGTGATTTCTGATCTTATCTTTAACTATTTATTTCCTAAAGAACCGGGGTTGAGTTTACCGGAAACTGTCGAATGTTGTTTTGAAGAGACCGGGATCAGATATGTTATCCGAAAACCACTTCGATTCGACTCAAGCGTTCGAAGTGAAGACATCTTGAAGATGATGGAATTGGAGACGGAGCTCTCAATTGTTTCGTTCAGGCTCAGAACGAACTTGTATGAATGCTGATATTGCATTGCTGCTTGGATGGCAGTGTTAGCATTCCAAGTGGGAAGTGCTATAAAAATGGTAAGAGTGTGGCCACTTCGAGCCTCACACCCGAAAAATGAATAAAGCAGGGACATGCGGCAAGGCTAAGTTGGTCGCACCCAAGTAGGGTATGAGCATCCCAAATCTAGAGCGATATTCATGTATGCTTCGGGATCCCATTGTGTGGTTGTTGATTTGCAACCAAGGGGTGATCATATTCGGTGCAACTCGAGAAGGGGGTAGTGCCGGTCCTAAGTAGCGGAGGTGCAACGTGTTGTAGCCTCTCATACATTTTATCTAAAGGCGTATGGATTTGGTGGGTAGACCCTTACCCTTTCATAGTTAGAATCCATTATCCACTACGAGCCTTCGGTTTTGATTGTAGAACCTAGTATGCTGGAATTTAATTAATGTAACAATTTCGGCTATGATGAATAAGTATTTGTATCTTAAACACTATTATAATATAAGAGGATTTCATATGAAATGTTTTGGGTTATCGTAAGGTAAAAACTCGTCCGTGTTTATATGCGGCGTGGTCTTACGAGATACCTTTGATTTTTGAAAGGTTTCTATAACTTTAAAAGTACAATTGGGTGTGTTTTTATGACGCTGGTTTTCCAGACTGACTCGGATGTTATTTTATTATAATGGTTGGGTCAGACTGGGCATATTTACAGATTTGTTTGGATGCATTGGAGCTTAGGAGATGAGTTGGAGGTCCTCAAGTCGTATTCTCGTATATGTTTATTTTTCCGCTACTTTGTTATTGAAATTATCAGCAATTGTGAGGACATGATGTTATAACTTTCCAGGCTGATAATTGTGATTGTTGTAGTTTATAAACTATATGTCCTCACATGGATGTATTTTAGTTTCTTTTCTCTTCTTCTTCTCTTCTCTTCTTCTTTCTTCTTTCTTTCCCTTAACTATCCGTCTTTCCATTTGATTTGGGTTGGGCATGTGTGGTTTATTGTCAGCTTTAATTGTGCGGAAAAGCGGATTGTTACAGATAAGTAACTCTGAAATACTATGTATATTAGAGTATTATATTTTGATATTATATGTTATCATTCCGCTGTGAGATTTTGATGTTTTTGTTCTCTTCTTTCTTGTTTGTTTTTTTTCTCTTCCTTTTCTTTACTCTAACGTTCTGTCTTTCCGGCACTTGGATGTTCGGCATGAATGCCTTGGATGTATTAGTGTCGACAGACACGGGTCGAAATACGAAACGTTACAACTCCAATTCTTTTTCCGACAAATTTTTATCAATTCGATATTTGATTATGAAATTGTAGTTAATTTAATAATTTTCGAATCATAAAATACTAGTATGTTAGACAGTTTTATTTGAGTCTTTTTTTCAAGTTATAAAATTTAAAGATATGAAAAGGACGGTCTGCAAAAAATCAATTGCTCAAGCTAATAAATAAATATTAAGTGATATTCTCTATATAAAAAAAAATTAAATCTTTTACTTTAAAAACAAAAATGAGTGTTTGAAGTGGTCTTTTATTTCTTTTTGCATATTATTATGTGACATTATGGAGTGTATTAGTATGTATATATAGTAGCATCCAACAATAAAACACTTTAAACCAAATACATTTCTTAGTTGATGAACTGAGTAACAAGAATGAATTCAAACCTTTTTAAATCGTCAACCGAGCATAAAATGGAGTTCAAATTTTCTGTCCAGAAATTGTATATGTCCTCAGTTTTCAAACAATCATAGCCAAATTGATTAATCAAATTAGTTAATTAGTAGGGATGAGGGTCAAGACATGACTTTTCAAAGTCAAACCATTGCCAGTATAGCATAACGTCGGCAGCCATGCCACAAGCATTTTGTATTTCACCTCTCTTTCCGCTTCCCATTCTCCGCAAGCTAGATCATTGATCAACAATGCTGCACCACGATCAATTGATCAATAAGCCGTGCACATTTATATACTGGTAACAGTGGTAATTTATAAATGGAGAACATACCTGAAATTTGAATAATGGGGCCTTGTACTCTTGGATGTGCAACAACCACCAATGAAGCAATGCTCCATTCGTGTCCCCACTTCACAATCGCTTCTCTATTCATCGAACACGACCTCATTTTATTCACGATCCACAATAGCTCATTTGCTAGTTTCGCCGCTGCTAGTAGGTCATAGGAACAATTACCAAAGTTATTATTGTGCCTTGTATTATTAGCTAGAGAATGAATGGAGAGGCAAACAGTGTCGTATCCGGTGGCAAGCTGAGGCCCAAATGGGAGGAGCTGAAGGAGGCGTGATGGCCATTTGGTGAATTGTGAGGATTTGGATTTGTGAAGAGAGTGACGTAGAAGTTTACATGTGGTGGAGAAGGCAGATAAGAGGACACTACGTGTTGTGTCATGGAGGCAAGTGTTGCTGTCTTGGAGGTTGTCTTCTATGATTTTGTCCGCCATCGATACAAGTTGGTCGTACTTTTTTGAGGTGGCTGGTACTTCGTTCAGTATGTGAAGAATCTGTCATCATCACTTATCGCATTACATAATCTGAAACTGAGCGCTTCAAATATCAAAATAATGTTCAAACATAATATAATAACTTACATGTGATAGAACTCTTCCAATGGCAAGACTACTGGATGAAGCTACTCTATCCTGTCGACTGATGTCTCCATATAACATTGAATCCCCTACAGTACCCTTATCAGAACCAGTACCGTTTTCTGACCATGCCGAAAGGGAAGATGAAGAAATGAAGTCCGTGAATGCCTTCAAAATGACAAAATCCAAATATTAATATAAGCTATGGACAAAGCAAAATACTTGATATAATCCATTGGTTTCAGCTCTTTTAGAATACTGTTTATGTTTGTATTAGATGAGGAATAGTTTTGCGACCCTAAGGACACCAGCTGGTTTTGTGCCATGGCCATGGCGAAAATGAAACTAGCTAGCTCAAGCAACTAAGCAATGTCTGGGGGAATATCTGGATTTCTTCATGTATATACAAAGTTGATAGATTTTATTCATTTTGTCATAGCAAGTTGAGGTATGGAATGGACAGTCATTTAATATTTCATCCATTGTATCTTGCTTTCTGTTAAGTATTTTTCCCATAAAGCTTGGTCTGTTTACTACGTGACCAGCTGTGCCAAGATTTTTTTACATGCAAAGTTATGAAAATAATGTATCTTACTTCAGTACAAAAACTCAATCTTAGTTTTTGCTTTTGAGATGAATGTATAATTGATTTGCAAAACATTACATGTTCTATCATTAGTTAGTCTTATAGTCGAAGAAGCTATCTCTAATTTTATTTTACCGTGCGTATGGGCGGTGGAAATAAAAAGTGACAGACAACCCAACATGCTTGTTTATTATGGTAAAATACAACTTGCTGAACATGATCACTACGATTATTGAAAAATAGATTCAAATTTATTATTTAATATAATTGACCTCATGAAGATTCGTAAACAATGTTTAATTACTGAAAATTACTAATTTCAACGATTTGATAAATCTGAAACATTCTATAATATATTAAGGTCGTTAACCTAGCGGATACTTAAGATGTAGACAAAACGATTATTCAGTGGTCAAACAAAGCGTAGAACATCAAGATATGAAAGCAAACACTCACAAAAATTGTAATTAGCGAAGTGAATATCGGACTGATCTTCGAATAGTTCGAAAGCAATAAAATAAAGTAAATAATAGGGATAATGAAAAGCTTCCGTCGAATCTTTAAATGAAGCACACATTGTTTTATAATATAGTTTAAAGAACACCGAATGTTATGTTAATATAGCATTAGATAAAACAGTGGCTACTTTTATTAATGCAATATTAATATAGCATTCAGCGACATCTTTCAGAATAAATTTTAAAACTTGTTTCCTTCAAAATAAAATAATTGATCTCAAATTTTCTTTTAAACTAATTACGTCTAAAATATAATGGTAAAATGTTTATTGTTTTTTGTATGATGTAACCTTTTTAATAAAACGGCAAAGGCTAGGATATCTATTTAACGCATGAAGTGAATAAAACAATAGTTAGAAATGACCTTAGGTCTATG
Organism: Allium fistulosum; assembly: GCA_030737815.1. NCBI lineage: Eukaryota > Viridiplantae > Streptophyta > Magnoliopsida > Asparagales > Amaryllidaceae > Allium > Allium fistulosum. The sequence goes on from CM060903.1 coordinate 882,417,798, forward strand.
TTTTTTTTCACTTCATTATATATTTGAATTAAAAAATAGAAATGTGTCTCAGCATCCAATTCAAATATCGTTTTCAAATTAGATCGAAAACTGTCTCCAACGAGATCTCTATGTCATATGTTTCAGTAAAGTTTTGCATTTTCAAAAATTGTTAAGATGCAAATTACATCATACATGCATACAAGATCTAATATTTTGCACTTTTCTCAAATTTAAAATTGTATGATCGTTTTCACTCTAGAGGTGGGGTTAATAAGATCTACTAAATATTAATGCGGAAATAAAAAAAAAACAGAAAATAATGCAGTAAAGATCACACACAGTTTTACCCAGCTTCTAAAAAAATTGGCTACGTGCTGCCTCAAGGTTTCTACTGGAAATTAAGTAATCAGATACTTACAAAAACACGTAAACTTGCGATATCCGCTAACTTGATTACCTAACTCTAAGCTCAAAACCCTGCCGCAACTCACCCACTGAGTTGCGAATTCTCCGAACTATGCCACGTAGTTCGTAACCTAGTTAAAACTAGAGTCTTTACAAAGTTAAGAAAGGAAAAACACAAATTTAATTTAAAACCCTAAATTATAATTTAGCCCGAAAAAAAACAATATCGGCCCAATTAAAAAAGATAGTGCGGTCCAAAAATAAGATGATTCTCTTATTCTTATTTGTATATCCAGGCCGATTATTCCTCTTTCACTTTTGATATAGGGTTTTTTTGAATTGAGGCCGCCGATTACTCGAATTAAATCGTCTGTCTTTAATTGAGTCTCTGATCTGGGCTTCAACAATTTTGGTGCTTTCGAATCCTCTCTGTTTGTTGAGTTGATCGATTCCGATGAATTTGGATTTTGTGCTTCTTCGATCAGTGTTCTTAGATTGCTCCAGAGGATTTGAGTTCGACTTTGGTATGTTTTTGTCTCTTGAATGCTTTCGGTGATTATTTTTGAATTCGTGATGTTTTGCCAAAGATGAATTTGGTATTTATAGGGATCAAAACCCTATAATTTCATTTCGTATATTTTGATTTGAATTTTTCAATTACTACGCTCGGCCATTTGATTCTTGATTAAACGATTTTGATGATTACTGACTTGTTCATTGGTTGAATATATTTCCGATATATTTGAATATGCTTAAATGTATTTGAATTTGTTCCGTTCTTTGCTGCCTACGACTTGTTCATTATATGCTTACAGCTTGGCATTTGAATTTGAGATAATTTTGACTTCCTAAAGTCTGACTTGTTCATCATGAAGTCCTCTGCAACTTTTTCTACTCCTTCCTTAATTTGTGCTCTGTTTTATTTACGATTCTGATATGATTTTGACTTGTTCATTAGTATGACCCACGGCTACTTCACTATATTTGTTGTACTATGATTAGTTGGTCTGTCATTTCATTGCTCTGGTCTTAGATGTTAGCCTTGGTTGAGTTTGATCTGATGTCTCCATGTATATACATATATGTATGTATATATGTGCGTGATTGTTATGGCTATGCTCTGTCCACCCGAGTGCTTGCATCTGACTTTGCTTGTATTTGGTGCACTTGTATTCTCTGGCCATAATGATTTTGTGATAGTTGCTTGTCGATTTCCATGTTCATTTCCTTGTAATGTTTGCTGGGTTGATAAACTTGGTGCCTTTGTTATTGTAGTCTCTTTGAAAACTGCTGCCACTGGCTTGTTGAGTTGCCATGTTCATTTGCTTGTTTTTTCAATTTAGCCAAGTTCGCTTAAATTTATCTTTGTCCTCAATTCTGGTTGCATGTTGATTTGCTTCGAGTTAAATTGTTGTTTACTGTGTACATATATGTGTGTATCCTTATGCACTTCATGTTGATATCTTCCATGGATATCTTCCTTGTACTTGGCCATGAATTATGATTTTGCTTGAACATTTTGTATACTTTCATGTACATGTTGAAATTGAACTTGATTGATAATCTTGTTATTCAAGTGCTTTCCTTGTGCCTTTGTACATTTGGTGGTCTGGTTCCATATGAACTCTGGTTGCATGTTATTGCTTTGCATTCATGTTAACCCATTTGGATTTGACATGTTTGAAGCTTTGCTTGTGTGGTTCCTTCTTTTGCTTTATCCTTTGTATATGTCTGGTGCACTTTGGTACATGGTTTGCCTGGACTGACCTTGGTTGTTTTGGTTTGTGTTTGCATTGCACTTGAGTTGAATCCAGTCTTGGCTTGGGTTTGACCTTGTGCTCACCTGCCGCTATAATTTTAACAAGCAAGTGTATATCGGTGTGCACGACCTTGTGGCATGTACAGTGAGTCAGTGATACACTATGCATATCACAAGTTGTTCGCGTATTTTTGATTCTAGTTTGAAATAGAAAGATGAATTAAAAATGATGACGAACAACCCAAATAACTGAGGCAAACAATATTTTCAAACACACACTTCATTGTGCACTGCAAAATATTTCTTTTTCAATTTTATTGCGTCAATGTTTATTTTGCAGATAGATCAGATGTTCGATACAGGCTGGAACAGAGTTGAAGATCAAATATGAGTGATGAGTGAATATGTAGTGAGGTGAAACATGTATGTAAAATTGTATAGTGAAAATTGTGTTGTAATTGAAACTTGTATTTGGAATTGTGTAAATATAGTGAGAGCTTAAATTTGTACTATTTGAAATTGTAATAAAGTATTTGTTTGAATAAAATATTTGTTTAAATAAGAATTTCACGTTATTTATTTTATTCAACAAATATTTATTTAATTATGTGGAAAAATAAAATAGTACAATAACAAATACATTTAAACGAATATATATATATATATGTTTATTATCATCAAACAAAAATCATACACTAGTATATTCTACAATCTCCCCCTTTTGATGATGACAAACATATATTAAGATTTTGACTCTATTAAATGTATTTGGTCTTGATGAATTCTATTAGCTCCCCCTATTTGAATACTCTCCCTACAACAAAGCTCCCCCTTCACATATGCATAAAAAATGTGCAAATAAAAAATAATAAAAAACAAATTCAATAAACCTAGATGAGAAAATGCAAATATAAAAAATATGAACCTAGGTGAGAATATGCAAATAAAAAAATATGACTTATTTGCCAAAATCTTAACTTCTCTCCCCCTTTTGTTATCAGTAAAAAAGTAACGGTGTTAGATAAGAGTGATAAAGTGATAGACATGAATCACAACATTAATACCTAATTGAGTATAAATATTAAATTTCAAAAAAAAATCAAACAAAAGTCATAAATACTTTGTTAGGCGCATATTCCATTTTAGAGTGATAGGAGTGACGTCGGCATAGAAAACCATATAGTCGTGTCCATTTGTGGTATATTTATGACAGGAATTTTTTAAATACTTACTAACCATGCATAACCGTTAGGATTTTTAAATGAGACTAGTAGTATTCCCTATTTTTATTAAAAATGAAATCCAAACATCTTCTAGCCACACATAACCGTGAGGACTTTTAAATAGGGTTAGAATCAACTTTCCTATTTCATCCAATTTTGATATGTGTTCCATACACGCATAACCATGAGGACTTTTAAATGTGCATGAAAGCACATAATCAGAGATTTCAAGTAGTTCATCCATGCATAACCGTGAGGACTTTTAAATAAGAGTGAGTACTTTTGGATGATTTTATTGCTAATTAAAAAAATAAATAATTTCCTGTTTAAATACCACATTTTGACATACTATATTGGATTTTGATGAGTGATTGTCGTAGAAATATGATAGGAATAGAGATGGTCATGGAATTTTTACCAACCAAAGTTATTACAAATTTTGTTTAAATTTTTAAAGAAATTTTCTAAATATACTCTCTCAAGAGATAATGTATGATCAAGATCAACACTCGTCACTTTTTTCAGTAACTATTTATCTTTTCAATAATCAATAAGGTGCCAGATTAGTTAACATAGGCATTTAAGATCAAATCCAAAAAAAATCACATTTCTAAAATGCCTAAACTGAGACAAAGTCGACAAAAACTATTTTCTGGAAGGGGTTTTGTAAAAATGTCTGCCAATTGAGAATCAGTTGAAATGAAATTTATGCAGATATTTTCTTTGGAAATGTGATCTCTAATGAAATGATGTCTAACATCTATATGCTTGGTGCGAGAATGATGTACGGGATTATTGTGAGATCAATATACTCTGCCTCAGTGGTAGATAATGCAATAAAATTTTATTTTCGACTTGACCATGCGACTAACGAATGTCCCAACATAAAATACGTTCCACTAGTACTTATTATATCAACTAGACTACCCGCATAGTCTGCATCTGAATACCCTTTTAACTCAAAGTTATCATTAGTTGGATACCATAGACCAAACCGTGAGGTGTGCAACAAATACCTTATAATCCTTTTTACAGCTTTTAAATGAAATTCTTTTGGATTTGATTGAAACCGTGCACATAAACATACAGAAAACATAATGTCTGGTCTAGAAGCAGTAAGATAAAGAAGTGATCCAATCATACCTCGATTTTTCTTTTGATCAACTACCTTACCTTTTTCATCCTTGTCAAGTTTAATTATTGTGCTCATGGGAGTTTTTGCAGGTTTAGCTTCTTTCAATCCAAATTTGTTGACAAGCTCTCTGATATATTTTGTTTGAGAGATGAATGTACCTTTTTCACGTTGTTTGATTTGAAATCCTAAAAAAATTCAACTCTCTTACCAAGCTCATTTCAAACTTTTCATGCATGACTTTTTCAAATTTCTCACACAAAAGGTCGTTAGTGGCACCATAAATAATGCCATCAACATATATTTGAACAATCAATAGGTCATCATTTTCATGCAATAGAAATAATGTGGTGTCTACACAGCCCTTTTTGAACCATTTTCAAGGAGATAAGTGCTAACACATTCATACCAAGCCCTAGGGGCTTGTTTTAATCCATATAGTGCTTTCTTAAGTTTATATACATGGTTAGGGTATTCTTGACTCTCAAAGCCTTCAGGTTGTTCAACGAATACATCCTCTTTCAAAATTTTATTAAGAAAAGCACTTTTAATATCCATTTGTCTTAGTTTAAATCCTTATAACAAGCAAAAGCTAACAAGATTCTAATGAATTCTAGTCTTGCTACTGGTGCAAAAGTTTCATCAAAATCAATTCCTTCAATTTGATTATAACCTTTAGCAACTAACCTAGCTTTGTTCCTAATCACATTTCCAGATTCATCAAATTTATTTTTAAAAATCCATTTGGTTCCTACAATTGGATAATCATTAGGTCTAGGTGCTAGAATCCAAACTTCATTTCGTTTAAATTGATTTAGCTCTTCTTGCGTAGCCATAAAACAACTTTCATCATTGAGAGCTGTATCTATGTCTTTGGGTCCAATTTCTGAAATAAATCCACTGTATAAACACAAATCACATAAATTTCTAAAGTGGGAACTAGTTTGAATACCTGTGGTAGGGTTACCTATTACCAATTCTGGAGGATGATCTACTTTGAATTTCAATCTCTCTGGTTCCAAATTTCTTGGACTTCTTCCGCGGTTGCAGTTTCTCTTGGATTTTCAGTTTCATCTTTTTCATTCTCCACTTCGACATTGCTATTGATTATTTCCTTTCTTTGATCATTAATGCCTTCATCAAATTTCACATTGATTGACTCCACGATTATTCTCCTCCTTTTGTTGTATACTCTATAAGCTTTGCTTCTGGAAGAGTATCCCATGAACATGCCTTCATCAGCTTTTGGCTCAAATTTTCCCAGTTGATCACCTGTATTGAGAGAATTTTGAAGTATGCAATGTTTGGCTTTTTGTTGAACCATAGTTCATATGGTGTTTTCTTCAGAATTGCTCTAATCATGACTCTATCCATTACATAACAAGCTATATTTACTGCCTCTTCCCAAAAGGATAAGGGTGGTTCATACTCATTTATCATAGATCTAGCCAACTCTCGTAAGGTTCGATTCTTTCCCTCGACTACTCCATTTTTTTGTGGAGTACGTGGGGCAGAGAATTCATGTTTAAATCCATTTTCATCACAAAAAAATTTCAAATTCGTAATTTTCAAATTCTCCACCATGATCACTTCTTAGCGAAATAATAGAAACTCCTTTTTCATTTTGAACTAATTTTGTGAATTTAGTGAAGTATGAGAAAGTTTCTGACTTTTTAGCTAGGAAGTATACCCACGTGTATCTAGAGTAATCATCAACCAATACAAAACAATATCTCTTACCGCCCAAACTTGCAATATCGTTAGGTCCAAACAGATCCATATGAACTAGTTCAAGGACTCTAGAGGTACTTATAGTGTTCCTGGCATGAAAAGATGATTTTTTAAATTTTTCCATAGTACATGCTTTACATAGAGTTACTGTTTTGAAATCATGAGAAGGTAAACCTCTTACCAAATCTTTTCTTTTTAATTTGTTTAACAGATTCATGCTAGCATGTCCTAATCGCCTATGCCATAAGTTTACTTCTTCATCCTTAGCTAAAAAACATTTTGAAAGAGTGAGATCATCAAAAGATATAGAGTATATAATACCTTTCCTCTTACCTGAAAATAATGTTTTTTTTGATGATTGGTCAACAATTTTTCACAAATCAGAATAAAAAACAACATTCATTCCCTTATCACATAACTGGCTGATTGAAATCAGATTATGGTGTAGATTTTCAACATATAATACATCGTTTAAGGTAAATGTGCCATTTCCTACTTTACCTTTACCGATAATTTTACGTTTATCGTTGTTGTCCGTTATGACTCTGCCACCTTTGTACTTCTCTAGGCTGAGGAACTTTGATTTGTCACCTGTCATGTGCCTGGAACAGCTATAATCCAGGTACCATTCTTGCTGTTCCTTAGCCTGCCAACACATCTACACGAGAAAAGAGTTTAGTGACCTATTTGTTTTTATAGGTCCATGATTGTTAGTGACAAAAAATTTTGAAAAACTAGTATGCGTAGAATCAAGACAGTCTATGTTTGTTCCTTTTGACACCCAGATTTGTTTGATCTTAAGGGATTTTACATTCGTACCTTTAAGATCCCAAATTGGTATGGTTTTCGTGTGTTTGGGTCTATACCAGCAATTGTTTTTATTGTGTCCAGTTTTTCCACAAATCGTGCACTTGGAGTTGACATGATTAGTTTCACTTCTACCTTTTTTAGATTGAGTATACCCAAGTCCTTGTCTAATAGTATTAACAATTTGTTTTCCTAATAGCATATTTAGTCATCTTTCTCCTTTGGGGAATTTTCCTAAAGTTGTAGACAATTGTTGGACATATGACTTGAGAGATTCATTTTCATTCAATAACAAAGTGCACTTTTTAATAGAATTTTCTCTCCTAGTATTTTCACTTCCTTTCAAAATTAGAATTTCATTTTCAAGCGATTTAATTTCAGTTTCTGATTTTTTTTATTTCCTCTTCTAATGATGGACACTTATCACACTTAGGGCTCTTTTTCTATAGCTTTGAACCATTTGATCAAGCTGCATATTTAGTTATATCAAACTATTTTTTTGTGATTCAATTTTAGCGTACTTCTTCCTAAGTCTTTCAAAACAGCCATTTACTTCATGAAAATATATAAGTAATTATGAGTGAGTAAGTTTTGATACCTCGCTTGGCTCGTCATCATCGATGTCACTTGTTTCTCCTAAAAACACAGATTTGCTCTTTCACTCTCACTGCCAGTGCTTTCATCATCGTCTTTATTACTTTCATCCCAAGTTTCTACAAAACTTCTCCTTTTTTGTTTCTTTCCTTTGCTGAATTGATTTTGAGGATAATTTGGTTTGATATGACCAAGTTTATTGCACTTGTGACAAATGACCTCATGCTTTTCTGAGTTGTTTAGAACTTTGATGATTTTGCTCTTTAGTTGTTGATTTAGGGCTGGATTTCCATATTTGTTTTTCCACCTTTTTAATCCCTTTATTATCAGTGCCAGTTCAGCTGCTCCTTCATCATCACATCATTATCTTCACTTTCCATCATTCCTTTGAGAGCTATTGATTTCTTTCGCGTATCTCCTCCTTCACGTTCTTCTTTGAATTTGATTTCTAGCTCATAAGTGGTGAGGTTTCCGATGAGTTCTTCAACTTTAACCTGTTTCAGATCCTTTGATTCTTGGATGGCAGTCACCTTTTCTTCAAAATTTCATGGAAGAATTCTGAGGATCTTTCGGACTATCTCCAGTTCTGTGTATGGTCTTCCTAGAGATTTTGATTTGTATACAAGATTAGAAAACCGTCCATACATTTATTTGACACTTTCATCCTTTGCCATTGTGAAGTTCTCGTACTCGCTACTAAGCATGGCAAGGGCGAGATTCTTTAACCTGGGAGGTTCCTTCATGAGTCACTTCAAGCGTGTGGCAGATTTCCTATGCAGTTAGACAATGTGAGTCACGGTTAAATTCAATTTGATCTAATGAACAAATAATAGAATCCATAGCTTTAGCATTAGCAGTTTGCAGTTTATTTTCAAGATTCGTCCATTGATCTATAGATTTATCAACTTCTTGATTGCCTACCATTGCTGTTGGTGTGCTATATCACGTTTTAACAAAATTTCATGCATCTATGGTTTTTAGGAAAATTTTCATTCTAGTTTTCCAATATGCATATTCACCATTGAACATGGGTGGTCTAGCTATGGACTGACCTTCGGCAAAAGCATTATTAAAAGAAGCCATTGAAAGAAAAAAATCAAAAAAAATTAACAGAAAATTGTTTTTTATCCTAGCTCTAATACCACTTGTAGGATCGTTTTCACCCTAGAGGGGGGTGAATAGGGTCTACTAAATATTAATGTGGAAATAAAAATAAAAACAGAAAGTAATGCAGTAAAGATCTCACACAGTTTTACCCAGCTTCGGCAAAAATTTGCCTATGTGCTGCCCCTAAGATTTCTACTAGAAATTAAATAATCGGACACTTACAAAAACACGTAAACTTGTGATACCTGCTAACTTGATTAACCTAACTCTAAGCTCAAAATCCTGCCACAACTCAGCCACTGAGTTGCGAATTCTCCGAACTACGCCACGTAGTTCGTAAACTAGTTAAAACTAGAGTTTTTACAAAGCTAAGAAAGGAAAAATACAAATTTAATTTAAAACCCTAAATTATAATTTAGCCCGAAAAAATACAATATCGTCCCAATTAAAAAATATAGCTCGGTCCAAAAATATGATGATTCTCTTATTCTTATTTGTATATCCAGGCCGATTATTCCTCTTTCACTTTTGATTTAGGGTTTTTTTGAATTGAAGCCGCTGATTCCTCGAATTAAATCGTCTGTCTTTAATTGAGTCTCTGACCCAATTAATATACCGGTTCGATAGGACCTGGGATTTCCCTCTACTCTAACTCTATAGTTCTTCTTTCCCGTGCTATCAAGATGAGGAGAGAGGCTTTGCGCAAGAAAGAATATATTATCGCTAGTCTAACTCTGGGCTTCAACCATTTTGGTGCTTTCGAATCCTCTCTGTTGGTTGAGTTGATTTATTTCGATGAATTTGGATTGTGCTTCTTCGATCAGCGTTCTTCGATTGCTCCAGAGGATTTGAGTTCTACTTTGGTTATATTTTTGTCTCTTAAATGCTTCCGGTGATTATTTTTGAACTCGTGATGTTTTGCCGATGATGAATTGGGCATTTATAGGGATCAAAACCCTATAATTTCATTTCGTATATTTTGATTTGAATTTTTCAATTATTGCGCTCGGCCATTCGATTCTTGATTGAATGATTTTGATGATTTCTGACTTGTTCATTGGTCGAATATATTTCCAATATACTTGAATATGCTTAAATCTATTTGAATTTGTTCCATTCTTTGCTGCCTACGACTTGGTCATCATTCGCTTACAGCTTGGCATTTGACTTTGAGACAATTTTGACTTCCTAAAGACTGGTTCATCATAAAGTCCTCTACGACTTTTTCTACTCCTTCCTTAATTTGTTCTATGTTTTGTTTACGATTCTGATATGTTTTTGACTTGTTCATTAGTATGACCCATGGCTGTTTCACTATATTTGCTGTACTATGATTACTTGGTCCGTCATTTCATAGCTCTGGTCTTGGAGTCTTGGATGTTAGCCTTGATTGAGTTTAATCTGATGTCTCCATGTATATACATATATGTATGTATATATGCGTTTGATTGCTATGGCTATGCTTTGTCCACCCGAGTGCTTGCATTTTGACTTTGCTTGTATTTAGTGCACTTGTATTCTCTGGCCATAATGGTTTTGTGATAGTTGCTTGTCGATTTCCATGTTCATTTCCTTGTAATATTTGCTGGGTTGATAAACTTGGTGCCTTTGTTATTGTAGTCTCTTTGAAAACTGCTGCCATTGGCTTGATGAGTTGCCTTGTTCATCTGCTTGTCTTTTTCAATTTAGCCAAGTTCACTTGCATTTATCTCCTTCTTCAATTTTGGTTGCATGTTGATGTGCTTCGAGTTAAATTGTTGTTTACTGTGTACATATATGTGTGTATCCCTGTGCACTTCATGTTGATATCTTCCCTGGATATCTTCCCTGTACTTCGCCCTGAATTCTGATTTTGCTTGAACATTTTGTATACTTTCATGTACATGTTGAAACTGAACTTGATTGCTAATCTTGTTATTCAAGTGCTTTCCTTGTGTTTTTGTACATTTGGTGGTTTGGTTCCATATGAACTCTGGTTGCATGTTATTGCTTTGCATTCATGTTAACCCATTTGGATCTGACATGTCTGAAGCTTTGCTTGTGTGCTTCTTGCTTTTGGTTTATCCTTTGTACATGTCTAGTGCACTTTGGTCCATGGTTTGCCTGGAATGACCTTGGTTAGTTTTGGTTTGTGTTTGCATTGCACTTGAGTTAAATCCAGTCTTTGCTTGGGTTTGACCTTGTGCTCACCTGTCCCTGCAATTTTAACAAGCAAGTGTATATCGGTGTGCACGACCTTGTGGCATGCACAGTGATACACTGTGCATGTCATAAGTTGTTCGCATATTTTTTATTCTAGTTTGAAATAGAAAGATGAATTAAACATGATGACGAAAAACCCAAATAAATGAGGCAAACAATATTTTCAAACACACACTTCATTGTGCACTGCAAAATATTTCTTTTTCAATTTTACTACGTCAATGTTTATTTTGCAGATAGACTGGATACAGGCTGGAACAGAATTGAAGATCAAATACGAGTGATGAGTGAATATTTAGTGAGGTGAAACATGTATGTAAAATTGTATAGTGAAAATTGTGTTGTAATTGAAACTTGTATTTGGAATTGTGTAAATATAGTGAGAGCTTAAATTTGTAATATTTGAATTTGTAATAAAGTATTTGTTTGAATAAAATATTTGTTTAAATAAGAATTCCGAGTTATTTATTTTATTCAACAAATATTTATTTAATTATGTGGAAAAATAAAATAGTATAATAACAAATACATTTAAACGAATATATATATATATATATATGTTTATTATCATCAAACAAAAATCATACACTAGTATATTCTACAGAAATTCACAGTTGAATTTTGTTTTCACCACTAAACCCTAAATTTTATATTATTTCCAATAGTATTCGTATATCATATAATGTGATAAATTTTGGTAGTACAAATATTCTAGAATTTGAAGTAGAAAATACAAATATTTGCAATTTACAACCTTATATCTGGAAATATTTTCACATGTAACAAATAAATCTTTGTCTAGACAATCAAATATGATCTTACTAGAAAAGCATTATGTTAACCCAAAACTTGGTATAACACACATGATGTCAAGTATGATGAGTCAAAGCTCGATTTTAACACGCTTGATGACACAACTAAGCATGGCTTAGTTGGTGTTGACCAAATGGTGTTAAGAGATCAAGTTTAGGCTTAGCATTCAAGGATTAGTACAAAATGATGTCATTAACGAATGGCTCTATGACGTCCATGGACTTTTGGAATGAGGAATTCAAAAGCCCGTATAGTCTTTTGGAACAAGTCGGTCGAAAGCCTATACATTCTTTTGGAGCAAGACATTCGAAAGTCCATGCCACATGATCAAAGGAGATAAAAGAATAGGCCGTAAATATGTGCAATAGCCCATTAAGTATGTTAATAGATGAGATAGACAATCCTCTTAGTTCATAATCCTATGTCCATATGTAAATGACAAGATGGTGATTATGCAAATAAACACTGGTTTAGGCCGACGCCCATATGATTTATATAAAATCACGATAAGCTTTGGGTCCAAAGAGCTTTATCATATTTATGTCCATGTCCAAAGTGCACAATCAAAGGCATATTCAAGTCCGTGTTCATATAATTTTGTCATAACTACAATCAAATAAAGTTTTTTCCCAATTCAATTTAGGGTTACAATTGTTTAATTTTGAGAAGGGAGAAAAGAAATGAAAGCCCCTTCCTCCTACTTCATCTTCATTAATCAACGATATTGTTAAACTTGTAGCATCATTTTTGTCTCGATTGTTTTCGTGGACATTGATGACATTTGTTATCAATTTCGCATTGAAGACCTACGGCATCCTTTAACAGTTGATGGAGAACGATATCACCAAGGAACAACATGGTATTGCAAAGAGGCGACATTGACAGGAGGCGGCATTGATGAAGAGCAACGTTGATAAGAGGTGGTAATAACAGGAGGCGACATTGGTGATGAGTGACATTAATAAGAGATGGCATTAACAGGAGCTGACATCGATAGGATGCAGCATTAATAAGAGGCGATATTGATAAAGCGTGGCACAGGTAGGATGCGGTATTGAGAAGAGACGATATCGATAGAGAGAGGCATCGATAAAAGCAGCATTGAAGAGATGCGACATTAGAAGGAAGTGGCATTTAAGAGGAGCGGTATTCATTTATATGACATTTATCTCTGCTTTGATGAACCATGCAGCCTTTTTGCTAGTATCTTGCGACATGTGATATCGATGGCCTTTATACTCTTCTTATACTGATGGGCTATGGTATCATACTTCCGATATTGCTTCAATCTCGTGTCTTTGTCATTATTGAAAGTTGACGATATGCGATATCAGAAAAGTGCGGCATCAATAAGATGTGTTATTGATGATAGCCAATTTTGCGGAATTAGGATGCAGCGTGGCACCATTGTTTATCCTGGAGACATCAGGATGCAGCCTTGCGCCATTGTCCTCCCAGCGTCATTGAATTTTATGGCAATAACAACCTTATGGCATAACTCATCCTTTAATATTGCTTACTTATGGCATCGTCTATCCACGGCATAACTTATTGTACTTCATTGATGCGAGAAACCCTTGAATCTTAAGGACATCATAGTTCCTTAATGCAGCCTTCGATGTTACCTATTTTAAATTCGATATTATATTTTCCTTAGAAATTATGTGGATAACATTTGCCCCACCCCGTCCCCCCCCCCCCCGTATAAAAGAAGTTTTTTACTCTTTAGTGTAAAACCAAGAATTTTGCCATCTTTTCTTATTTTTTACGTGCTTTTCTTTCTAATCCTATTTTCCACAAAACAAAACGCAAGGCATGATTTTCATTAGCAACTTTTAAATTTGATTTTGGGTCAACTTTTCAAGATTTTAATAAGACCATAATGAATCTTTTGTTTGTAATTCAATGTTACTTTTGGAATCTATAAATTTAGTTGAAGAGGCCAAAAATCTATTTGACAGTAATTTTACTTGAATAGAATCCCATTGAATCAAGATTAGAAAACTATCTGTAAATAATGATTTCATGAATAGAAAATCTAGTGAATTATAATTTCCTAAGTAAAAGTCTAGAAAACCATCTGGAAATACCATATGAGGGAGGACTAGAAACTCTTCTGCCAATATCACGAATTGAAGACCAGAAAACCATCTGGACAAAAGACCAGAAGATCAAACTAGTAATAATAATTTATGAATAATAGAAGAAGACTAGAAAATCCATCTAACAATAATACAAGACCATAACACTACAACAAAAAGTGTCTTTTATAGCGGCATATAGCCGCTATTAATCACAACCATAGCGGTTTGATAAGCGCTGTATATCGACATGTTATAAAAAACTGTTGAATATTTATAACACAAAATATGCCGCTATGGTTGAGCTTAGTTTTATAACGCAAATTCGCCGCTATGGTACGTTAATTCAATAGCTCATTACAGCCGCTATAATACAGCTAAATCTCAACGGAACTGGAAATCTTTATAACACCATTTTGCCGCTATAAAATATTTATTCAATAGCGGTTATTTCACGCTATTAAATCAACATGTTATAGTATTGATAAATTCTTTTACAGCTCATATATGCCGCTATAAAAATCGTAGATACACTTTTCAAGAGCTATGCCTATATATTACATTTTAATAATAGCAATCAAACTAAATCTTCATAAACGAATAAAGATTATAATCAACAAATATAACACAAGAGCATGCTCAGAAAGAAATGTGATATATTTTTCATTATAGTGTACAAACATTAAAGCAAGTGCATAACCATTGAATAAAACATAAGCCTGCAGCCAAGTTAACACAGAGAAACAGAAAATAATGTCAATTTAATAAGTGTACAAACATTACAGAGTGGAAACATTAAAGCAATCCTTCCAAATATTACAGAGTACAAACATTACAGAGTTCCAACATGCAAGATCTGATCTAGTTCCGTACTAAGGACCTTGCTTCCTTCCAAATAAGCCTGCGAAGTTAACACAAAGAAATAGAAAATGTTAAAACAAGTGCATGCTCAGATAGAAATGTGATATATATTTTTCATTACAGTGTACAAACATTAAATCAAGTGCATGAACTGCATGAACAAGAAACTACAATTGATTATTTCTACTGCTAAACATCCTTTTTTTTCTTTCAAACTAATCATATTAGCAGCATATTTAGTGGGTGTATGCTACTTTCTTGAATATCCATTAGTAATCCTTACTGGTGAAATACCTGTGTAGGACTGTTTTGAAAAATTACGAAGAAGGTCTGTCAATCAATGTTTTAACTGAATGAAATTCTATTTCATGTAACATGATAAATTCTCAATTCACACTATCATAATCTTTCCTTAAATCCACTTTAATGCACATCTTGTTGCTTCCATTCTCGTTAAAGGGTCTAACACTTTCATGCACTTGCATGATACCTTCAATTATGCTCCAATATGGTATGGAAGTTGTTTGGTTTTCATACATAAGATCTTCTAAAACCAATAAGAGTATCGACTACTTTTATTTCAATGGTTAAAAAGGAACTATCGGACCTGCTACTTAATATATAACCATTTAATTTAAGTTGTTAGTGTTCATGTTAAAATTCAATTCTAAAAATGCTTCAATATGAAATATTTCACCATAAAGCTAGGATTTTTCATTGGCAACATATTTGATAACTAAAGGGTAACCCTGGAATAGACATTGATATAATGAAAATCTATATTATAGTCAATGTAGTTTGTGGTATGCATTTCGGTAGATATGTTAACAAATACAAACAAATACACAAGATTATATATCGTCCATTGTACGAACTTAAATTTGTATTAAACAGAAAAGATGTTTGAACGTACGTCCAAACTAGGGATAGCCACGCTGTGTTTTACCAAATCGGTCTCGATTGAAGGTCTAATCAAACCAAAAAAGCAATTGGTCTTGTTAATAGACTTGTCCTTTTGAACCGTCAAACCATCCAAATTTATAATGTTTAGTCGACTTATGACTTTTTACCTATACATGTAGCCAGTCAAGGAAATATACTATGTCAATGTATGTATGTGTGTACACGACTAAATGAACAATTTACATCACTGGCCTATACATATGACTTTTTACATATACATATGTCACAGCTTCATCTGTTATAAAATAAGCTGGCTATTGCATATTCTTAAAAATAGCAATCATTGTTCTAAGATCTTCTTCAATCCTAATCCAGATGAGCCTCTTTTATCATACCCGATTCAATGAAGCATTACATATATACTGCTTGTATGATTATACCCATATAAATCTGGACTTACCTATATGATTGTTCAGGACACAGTTACAAATTTATTTCTACAGACTCTTTGACAGTAGTACGCATATAGAAAATATCTTATGCTCTAGCAATTTAGTAAACAGAGATTCATTCAATGTTTTGAACCATTATATTAACTTATGAATTTGATGGTTCTGGTTATACTAGAATTCACTTAGATCTATCGATGGTTTTTTAACTGAAGTATCAAATTCAAAATCTAACGGATAGATAATTGAGTGGACCTCTATTTTAATAATTTGAGCAGAGAAATTTTGTCCTATATACCGAAGTATTCCTATACACTGAAGTTAAGTAGAAAATATACCTGCCAACCAGCTTCAATGCTATTGAGATCTTGGCCAAAAGAACCACCTAAAATCCATAACTGCGATAAACTGAATTCATTGGCTTGTTCAATTTTTGGTTCCTAAACATTTATTGTTGCTTTTGCCCCGTAGTACTTATCTCCTTGTACGTAGGCAATTACATGCTATGCAAAAAGAGACATAAAGAGTTACACTACGGTAAATGGTTTATATAGTGATATTGATTACAAGTACTGCAAGGTCAGTACCAAAATTTTAATGGTGTAAAAACATACTTCTGTAATCTGGCGCTTGCCATGTCAAGAATTGATGATCTCATGAAACTGATATACAGATCAATAACCAAAGTTGTCCTTGTTACTAGCTTTCATGCTGTATAACTATACCCATAAAGCATTTCAATATGAATTTTAATATATTGAAGATGCAGATAAGTGAACTTTCATTATAACACATATCTGGATAAATCCAAGGGTTTATATGCATCATAACCGTGGTTCAACCTCCGCACTTGATGAACTCCACAGATTTTAAAATCAAAAACCCTTAGTACAAAGTATAAAAATAGTTGAAAGGAATTGAAGTTCGCAGTTTATACCATTAGAATAATGGTTTCTACACCCATTCAGCGATTCAGTACATTTCTTTTTAAGTCATGTCAAAAGTGACACTAATCAGTTTAAAGTCTTTGGACACTAATAAACTGATGATTAACAAATGCTATAAAATAATTGCGTACTTATTCAAGAACACGATAAGGTTTAAGATGTACTTACAAAATTAAAAATCTTCTAATCAGCTCAAACAAAGATGGTTCATTTGCTTTGCAATTAAACAGATTGTCTGTATATATGTCGGCTTTGTGAGTTCCCAGAGCATATCTGCAGTTGTAGGTTTTGTTCACCTTAGGAATGCAAATATGTTAAAATGAGACATAGAAAGAAATTTTATTGACAACAAAAGTGTGATTCCCCATACAAATTCACTTAAGAGATAGATCCATTGACTGTAAGTTCCCTGTGAGTTCTTATGTCTAAAATTTCCTAGAATAACTTTCAAAGTAGAAGTCATTCGTTTACTAATGCTTAACACAAAGATATTGCTAATTTATTTTTGGCAAGTGGTTCAATTGGGTATCAGATGCACTTTTTGATAGATCTGATAATCAATGTTCTCTCTCTAACCTTAAAATTTAGTTTTGTAGACCATGCATTGCCAAAACTAGGTCTACACTCAATAGGAAGGGCCTCTTTAGGTGCTTCTGCTACCCCATGAAGTAGTTGACCAGAAAAATATTCTTTGTACTCCACCTGTATAGATATACACATAATTAACAATTAAACCATGTGAAGACAGTACTGCGAGCAGGAGCATTTTGAGCAACTTTGAATTTCTTTAATGCTTCTACAAGGGGTTTATAGGGATGGTGCACATTTAGATGAAAACCTAGCGTAGTAAGTACTAGCCGCTCCTCAAGTAAGATTAGTTCATTTTGTTGTTCATACACTTCCTACCACAATAAATATCAGTTATAAATAGCAGCAAGAAAGTCAACAGTATCATACACCAATGATCTGTACAATTTACAAGGTAAAAGCAGTACACATTGTTTATAAAAATATCCATTCCAAGGCAGGTCAAAAAAGTTCACATTTCTTGCAAAAATGTTATTCCAAGGCAGGTCACAGAAGTTCACATTACTTATAACAATGCCATTCCAAGGAAGGTCAAAGAAGTTCACATTACTTATAATAATGCCATTCCAAGGCAGGTCGAAGAAGTTCGCCTTACTTATAACAATGTTATTCCAAGACGCTCAACACAGTTGGGCTATTAAGTAGAAATTGACTTGCCTAGTTGCTACCATGGAACTAAAAACTTGGTGTAATTTGAACAATAAAACTACATCTACAACTAATAACTGAAAAATGAGGTATGTGTGTGAGTGACTATGTGAGTGTGTGTGTGTGTGTATGACTGCATCAGATTTGATAAGTTTCAAATAATCCAATTTAATTAAACCAGATGAAATTATTAGCATAGAAAATTATATATTTTAACTTAATATACTTTAGTATCTCAAGAACAAAATGTTTTTTCAGTAAAAGCATTGTAGAGGAAAGTTATACTGATCCACTATCAATTTGTGTGAACCATTTTGTATGAATGGTTATTTGAATACACACTAGTTCTAATTATCCAACTCTATTATGGTTCCAATTCCAATCATGACCAATAATAAGTAAAATCCCTAATTTATTCCAAGGCACTAACATTTCTACTTTAGTTCCAAATTCCAATTGCAAGGAGTAAACAATAAAATGTCATCACAAAATAGTAGTCTAATTCAATAAAGTGGCAATCGAAAAATATTAGCACAAAAATACACTAAATAAGATGAGATAAATGCATTACCCTCTGTTTAATTCTCTGAATAGCAGCAGGGTCCTTTTTGTGAATGATTTCGTAAGACACGAGAATGACATCCTTTAGGGGTCGAGGAGTTTCCTCAACCTTACCTGCCAAAAACATGCAAACTGTGGCTACAGTCTGTATATGACACTATAAGAAACAAAAGGAGCAAACCATCAAAATGAAGAAAGAAATAAACTGCATATGACTTTATAAAGGAGCGATTATTTAATATATTAGCAATAGGCACGAGCCAAACTATTTTGCTAAAGAAAGTATTGGTTAAATGTACTACAAGAATTGTTTTTCTTTTTTCCTTTTTTTATGGTGGTTCCCTTGTCCAACTATAGGTTGCTTTTTAAGGTTTCCAGATAAAATGCAAAGCAAATTAACCGTTTAGAAACATCAAGGATGGTGGTGGTAGGTGTACCAAATACAATAAAACACAGAATAATGACTCTAAGATTTCTCAAAGTTTGCACATATGAACAAGGATATTCAAAAAGACTTGTGAACGGTCAGATTACACCAGACCCTAATTAAAACAGCAATATGAATAATGAACTATCAAATTTTTTGGGGTAGTGGATAGAATTGATATTTGTCCAAGTATACAACAAAAAATATTTTAGCCAGCCAATAATAATTCGATTCGCAGGAACATAACATAATATTCATCATACTGGGTATACAAAAGGACCTGCCTGTAGTACAAGACATGGGCAAAGCAACATGGGACCTGCCTTTACTTCATAGAGTGTACAAAGATAAATATATTTACTGAAATAAGCAACTAGTTACTCACTCTACGATCATTCTTCACATGAGACTAGGGAAGGAAAAAACGATGACAAAAGACAATAGCAGTGGAAATTGTCACCTGAGGGCTACATGGAAAGTAATTGCCATCACCACAAATGATTCCATCAAGAACAAGCTTTGCCATCGTGTGATAGCTAAAAAGTCTTTGCAGGTATAATATGTTGTATCATGTAAACTAAGAAAACGCTAAAAACCCACCACATATTTCTTTTAATAAAATACATGTTCATTGTAGTTAAGTTTAAGGATTGCAGATTTTCTTGTTTATAGTTACATGCGACTTTTGCATGTCAAATTTGGAGATTAATTTGTAGCATAACCTTTATGACATATATGTTTGAACCAATCTTCAATTCATAGACATAAAGAAATCCAAAAGAACTTATAACCTAGGTAACTAGTGCATATTACTGTCATGCCAACACTTCTCTAAAACTAACACTATAAAAGGTCTGATGTAGTGGATTTAATGGGGTAGGTGCTTCATCACCTTTATAAGCAAGGTTTAGAACTTGTCGAGGTTACAATTACATATGCAAAACTATTTTTTGGCATGAAAAGTAGGTTCAAAAATGATTAAGGGTTGAGCCTTGTATCATTCAGAAGACTCTAAACAAGGAAAATGGTGAAAATTTATGACATTATATTTACCAGCAAGACTTCTTCTGTGATCTCAACTAAGCCATCCTACTCTTTCCTCATCTGTAGCAAACATTGCACACCTTTGCTGTATTTACAACAACAATTTCCCCAAGTTTACAAGCGTGTTAATTTAATAATTTAGTGGTAACCTTGACCTTGCTCACATATTATGACTAATCAATGACCAAATGCACTTCGTTGACTTCCAAATGAGCTACTCAATCGTCCAATTTATTTCCAATATTAAATTAGATTCTTTCAAGGTTCAAGTAGGTGGTGAAAAATTATAAGGGTTAGGCAATGGTACAACAGATGCTTTGCTTTCAATCTAGGACTTAAATGTTATAATCACACTTTGAAATAACAACTCCAGGTTTACTTTGAGTGTCATATATTCAAAAGCTCAACTATTAAGAAAAAGGATGATATTTTTTTTGATCTGTAATTCCCTACATACTTGAACATCACACTTTATGTTATCATCTTGTTCACTAAATTAAAATTCCTAAATTAAATAAAAAAAGTATACATAGAAAGCATGAATCATTCCTATTCTCCTAGGATTAAATGACCAAAAATTCAATTTTTCTTCTGGAATTAAATGTCAAAAATGACCAAATAAATGTAAAATCTTACTGATCTCGGATATGAATAGGAAGAAAATAGCAATTGTAGAAACAATTGTGATTAATCCTCAAGAAAGTGTTTGACTGTAAAAATCTCTATTGACTTTGGGATACGCTTCTAGATTTCTCAACTTATCAAAAATCTCCATCGTTGAATTTCTATGTACAATAAAATTTGAGCTCTAGGTTACAAAGTCTGGATTAATAATAAGTAAATAAGAGATGCAGTTCAATATTTGACTACATATTATTGAGATATATCAAGGAAGTAAAAATATTGACAGCAGTATTTGGCAAATCATTCTAATCAAAATCACAAAAAATGACAGATAAACATAGAGAAAAGCACAAGTAGCTGCTCAAAGACGACATATTTTGAATACAAAACGAAGCATGTATAGATAACCCTTCTCTTTTAATAATTGATACATACCTACTCTAAAGTATTTTTACTTCATTAAGTCCAAGCAAAATCCTCCCAAATAACCCCACAAATTCATCCATACTCTTTCAATCGTTGCTGCCAAACTGCATCGAGTCTTTCATATTTGGGGTTGGAGGCGAGGAGGTCCACGAAGACTAGTAGGACAACAGGCTTGAGGCAAGCTAGGATTGGCATCAAGTGACGAATATGAGGAGTCAAGTGTGGAGGCGGTGGAAAGGGAGGAGATTTTGTGTAAGGATTTGAGGAAATAACTTCACGAAGAGGAAAGAGAAAAATAAGTAGAAGAAGTGGCGGCCACGAAAATAATTTGGGGATCCCGCTTAAAAGCGTTACATAGCCGGTAAAACAAATCTAAAAAGCAAATCAAAACAAATAATAACACCACAGAAAAAAACGTTATCGATTAGCGTTATAAAAAACAACTTTTCTTGTAGTGTAAAATCCATCTGGTAATAATAAAAGACCAGAATATCCATCTGGCAACAATAATAGAAGACCAAGAAATCCATCTGGTAATAATAATTTTTGAATAATAGAAGAAGACTAGAAAATCCATCTGGCAATAATAGAAGACAAGAAAATCCATCTCGCAATAATAATAGAAGACTAGAAAATCCATCTAACAATAGTAATTTCAGAATAATAGAAGAAGATCAGAAAATCCATCTAGCAATAACGCTTTTTTTCTTGCAAAGAAATCCCACTTTCTTGACTTTAAGCATAACAAGTCATATTTGATTGATCTTCCTCAAGAAGATTATGTGATTTTGCTTTGGAGCACAAAGGACTTTTTTTTAATTGAGTTCTTTTGCCTCTCTTTGTGCTTAGGACTTATTTCTTCTCGCCTCCCTTTGAACTTTGGATGTCTTAGTCCCTTTTCTTTTCACCTCATTTTGGGCTTTGGACGTCTTAGTCCCTTTTCTTTTCGCCTTTCTTTGCGCTTTGGACGTCTTAGTCCCTTTTCTTTGTCACCATCTTAGATGATGATCTCAACTTGGTTCGAACCCCTTATCACCGTCTCAGGTGATGATTCAGATATGTTATCTGGTGCATTTGGTTAACTATTTTAAGTAGAACCAAAAACTTACTCGACCTTCCTCTAGGAGGCACTTTAGTACGGCTTTGGAGACGGTACTAAAGGTTGGTTCGGTGCTTTGCTTTGACCATCTTAGATGGGACCAAAGGATTACTCCGTCCTCCCTTTAGGAGGCATTCCGGTCAGGCCACGTAGGTGGAGGAAGAAGGCTTGCAGATGCTTTGGTCAGGCCTTTTTAGACTGGACCAAAGGCTTACTCTGACCTTCCTCTAGGAGGTGCTTTGACCAGTCCAACTTGGCAGGGATAAAGGCTTTTCGCCCCTTACTACCATTTTAGGTAATGGTTTAAGCTTTTCCTTTTACCTTAGGAGAGTCTTACTCCTTAACCATGCAGATATACTTATTTTAACTTCTTTATTCATTTATTGTTAGGAAATATGGCCGCAAATGTTCGGCATTCCATGTTCTTGGTATTACGTTTTCATCGGGTCGGCATGGTCTATAGGTCTCTGGTAGGATTACTTATGTATGATTAGAGGTACTTCCCAATTTGGCCTTAGCGGTCCATCCACTAGATTCTTAGTATTTACCATAACTCTTCGGAGCACTAAATCTCCTTTTTGAAATGATTTTTCTCTTACTTTAGAATTGTAATATTTGGATATTCTTCATTGATATTCAACCATCCGTATGGCTGCTTCATCTCTTAACTCATTGGTTAAGTCCAAGGATTCTTTCT
Source organism: Allium fistulosum (assembly GCA_030737815.1). Taxonomy (NCBI): domain Eukaryota; kingdom Viridiplantae; phylum Streptophyta; class Magnoliopsida; order Asparagales; family Amaryllidaceae; genus Allium; species Allium fistulosum. Next base: position 882,440,908 of record CM060903.1, read on the forward strand.
TTAAATTCTTGATTGGATTAAATGCATATGCAATCCTTCGATGAGAAGGTACCTCAATCTCAGTTGGGAGCATGGCTTCACATCCATATGTTAAGGAATATGGGGTATGCCCTATTGCAGTTTTTGTAGAATTTCTATATACACATAATACAAGAGGTAGTTCTTCTACCTAATTTCCTTTAGCCTTGTCCATTCGCTTTTTGATAATGATCTTAATAGTTTTGTTGGCAGCTTTAATGGCTCCATTAGCCTTGGGGTGAGCTACAGACGAAAACTTCTTGATGATTCCATTTCTATAATAGAATCAGGTAAATTTTTCGCTTTCAAACTGATTTCCATTATTAGATATTATCTTGTGTGGAATTCCAAATATGATAACAATATTCTTGATTACAAACTTGAGAACTTTTCCTGATGTGATATTTGGAAGCGGTTCTGATTCTACCCATTTTGTGAAATAATCAATGGCCACCACTACATATTTAGCTCCTCTTTTGAATGTAGGTAGTGGTCCGATTAGGTCAATTCTACATACATCAAAAGGCCATGAGGTTGAGACTGAAGTCAATTCGCTTGGTGGCAAACGTGAGTTCTTAAAGAACTTTTGGTATTTTTCACACCTTTTCACATAATCGATGACATGACTAGTCATCTGAGGCCAATAGAAGCCTTATCTCATAACTTTCTTGGCTAACTTTATGCCATTAGAATGATATCCATGGAATCCTTCGTAGGCTTCTCATAGTAATTTTGCTCCTATTTCCGTATTAACACACCTTAAGTAAGGGAGTGAATATCCTTTCTTATAGAATATTCTATTCATCATAATGAAAGTTAGAGCTTGGTGTTTTATTTTTCTTACTTCTTTTTTACTATTGGCAATTTTCCATTTATCAGATATTCAACAATGGGTGCCATCCAATTGTTCTTATATTGATCATTCGTCTCTGGATAAGAAAATTTCTCTAGGAGGGTTTCACTTACATTTTCCGACTCCTCCTCCGCATGTGTTAAAGTTTGAGATCTGGTTAATACCATAGATTCATTTCTTCATTCGGGTTCCTTCTCTTCTATACTAGAGTTTGGTTGGTAGCCCACCGATATAGTTCGTGTTTCTAGTTCTCCCCGTGAGCTAGCCAATTTAACCAAAGAATCAGCTTGAGAATTCTTTCCTCTCGATACTTGGTGCATGGAGAAATCCTCAAGTTGAGTTAACATTTTTAACACTTTCATGACATAGAAGACCAACTTGGCATCCTTTGTCTGATATGTTTGGTTCAATTGATTTTTCATTAGTTGGGAATCACTAAAATCTCAATTCTAGGGACCTTTAACTATAGGGCTAGGGTGAGTCATGCTACCACTGATTCGTATTCTACTACATTATTAGTGGTTGGAAATCCCAATTTCATTGCAAAATGTAAACGATGTCCATCAGGGGTGATAATCACATATCCTGCTCCAACACCTTGCTCGTTTGAAGCTTCATCCACAAACAATTGCCATTTAGGCTTTAAATCCTTCTTCTTTTCTGATTGTTAATTAATGGACACCATAAATTCATTAACAAAATCATCTAGGGCTTGTCCTTTGATTGCCACTCGGGGTAGAAATTCAATATTATATTGGTTGAGCTCTACTCTACATTTTACTAGTCTTCTTGAAGTTTCGAGTTTACTAAAAACTTGCTTAAGTGAAAAGTTAGTTAAGACCTTGATCAGACGTGCTTGGAAGTAACCTCTTAGTTTTCAAGCAATAAGCATCGAGCAGTATGCCAATTTCTCTATAACTGTATATCTTGTTTTTGCATTTTGAGCCTTCTGCTCGTATAATATATTAGAAGTTAAGTTCCATTATCTTCTCTTACTAGAACAAAACTAACGACGTGTTTAGAAACCGCCATATAAAGGTAAAGGTTTTCCCCGTCCATGGGACTGGACAGAATTGGTGGTTTCTCAAGATGGTCTTTCAAATGCTTGAAGGCTTTTTGAAAATCCTCTTCCCATTCAAAATTTTTCTTCTTTTTAGTTACATTGAAGGATGGGATGCATTTGTCGATGGCCTTGGAAATGAATCTATTCGATGTTGCAACTCTTCCATTTAGGCTCAATACTTATTTACTTGTCTTAGGTTCTACCATATCCTTAATAGCTTGAATTTTAAAGGGTTGGCTTCGATTCCTCTTACACTGACAATATATGCCAAGAACTTTCTGAACTGAGTTCCAAAGGAACATTTTTGTGGGTTAAGCTTCATCTGATATCTTCATAATACATCGAACATTTCTTAAGATCTCTCAGATGGTTGCTTCTCTCTTGAGACTTAACTAGCATATCATCTATGTATACTTCCATGTTTCAGCCAATTTGCTCTTCGAACATCTCGTCACGTTCACCAATCTTTGGTGTGTCGCTCTAGCATTCTTTAATCCAAAAGGCATTACATTGTAACAGTATGTTCCCCAATCTATTATGGAACTAGTATTCTCCTCATCCAGTTTGAACATTGGAATCTAGTTGTATCTGGAATAAGCGACCATGAAAGATAATAGTTTCTACCCACTTGTTGCATTGACTAATTAATCTATCCTTGGAAAGGGTAGCAGTCCTTCGGGCATGCCTTATTCAAATCAGTATAATCGACACATGTCCTCCATTTCCATTAGATTTTTTGACTAGTACCGAACTGGCTAACCATTTCGGGTAAAATACTTCTCTGATGAATTCATTCTTGAGCAATCTCTTAACTTCTTCTTTCAAAGTGTTAGATCAAACTTTATCAAACTGACTTTTTTTCTACCGAATATGTGTGACACTCGGGTCTATTTTCAAAGCATGATACATAATGGTCTGATCTATTCCAACCATATCTGAATGGGTCCAGGTGAATACATCTTTGCTGGATTGATGAAATTGAATTAGTTCTCCTTTAAGTTTTCTATCCAATTCTTTCCCAATTTTTACAGTCTTCGTTGGATCAACTAGATCCAAGCATATCTCCTTAAGGTCTTCTATGAGCTTCATTCTTTCTTGTTCGGCTCTATAATCTAATTCAATGATGATCTCCTCTTCTATTTCATCTTCCACTAGATTTGTTTCTTTTCTCTTTCTTTTCTTTTCAGAGCAGTCAAATTTTCTCAATGCAAGCTTAGTATTCTTAATAGACTTTGTTTTTGCTTTGAATGATGGGCTTAAAGAATCATCATCCAAAGGCTTTTTAATATCAGTTTCGATTAATTCATTTTTTCTTCGAGTCATAACAAGAAAGGTTTTCTCATTTGTATTGCTCAAGAGTGGCAAAGTACATTTCACGAGAGCTAAATTGCTCTCCCCTCATGGTTCCTCATCCGCTTTTAGTCAAGAACTTTACCATCGGATACTTTAGTGAGACAAAAGCATCAACCTCATCTAAAGTTGGCCTCCCAAAGAAGGCTTTATAATAAGAAGGCTTATCTATGACAATAAAGAGGGTCTCAAAGGTCCCGGAAGGTGGTAGAATTCCCATTTTCACTAGAAATCTTATCTAACCAATAAGAGTTGATCCTTTGTTATTGAATCCAAAAATGGGTTTAAAGCTCGGCTCTAATTTCTCCTCCAGAATTCCTATTCGATCGAATGCATGTTTAAAGATCATGTTGACTGCACTTCTAGTATCCACCAAAATTTTAGTAACTACAGAGAGTCCAATTAGCGCAGTGATCATAAGCGGATTGTTATGCAGATGAAGAACTCCTCTTAGCTCTTATGGAGTGATGGTTAAGTTATGCATCTGGATTTGAAACCTTAAATTTTTTAGCAATGGCTCTTCCTGAATAGAGAAATCCCATCTTTTGATACTCTAATGTAGCGATTTCTGGCTCCTCTACCGCTTCCAACTAGGTGTGAATCTCCATGGAGAGCATCAATTCTGTTAAGAGGTGGAATGAAATCTGCTTGAATGTCACATTCTACTAAATTTGCAGCATTGTTTGGGAGTCTTTGGTTACCATTTTCAAAATGAGCAGTTTTCTGATTATCCTTGACAATCTCCTTCAAGTGTCCAAAACGAACCATGCGTTGAATTATTTCTGCCAACACTCGACATTCATCTGTTTTATGTCCATTTGCCTTATGATAGGCACAGTAATCCTCCCCTCTTCTTGGTTTAAGATTGGTTTTAGATTTTTCTTTCGTAGTAGTGAATATGTAGGATATTAGCTTGTTCAAAGCAACATGATTGGTGTTTGGGGCCTCCTCCCATCTCGGCTTCCTATTGTTGCGGTTATAGCCAGCTTTTCCTCTTTCTTTCTTTGTCCGAACTTTCTTCTTGGCATGATACATTTCATCCGTATGGATAAATTTATCAACATGAACGTGAAAATCTTATAAATTTCTGCACTCATGAATATAGAGCTCCGGCCATAAAGGTGTTTGTTTGATCAGTCCTGAGCGCACAGCTATCAACTTGCCCATGTCGGTCATATCTTCTGCCTTTAGCACCTCTGCATTAAGCCTCTTAAGATAATCACCTGATAATTCCCCCAGCTTTTACTTGACATTAGCTAGCACGGTGTAGTCAATTGTGGGATCTTTTTAAATACAAAACTATGTCGAGAACTCATAAGCGAATTGTTTCCAGGAGTAGATGGTCTTCTCATGATAATGTTTATACTACTTAGCTGCTGCACCCTAGAAGGTACTAGAGAAAAGCCTGCAACGTGCTGCTCCGGAAGCATTGTAAAAGTCCATCTGCTTTCGAATGCCATTAGATGACTGTTTGGGTCAGTAGTTCCTCGTATCTTAAGGAAGGAATTTTGATGTAGGACGAGATTCTTAAGGACATGTTTCATCCGTAAGGGAGTTCTCAATGGTTATTTTTGACTCTTTCATCAAGAGTACTTTTTCCTTCAAGATTAAGCATATCATTTGCCTTTTTTGGCCATATCTCTTAGATAAGCCTCGTCGCTATGGTAATTACTTCTATCAGGTATATACTCTTTGGAGGTTGAACTTTCAGATTGCTCTTTAGACTTATCCACTAATATTTTTTGGTAATTTGCTTTAGCCTTATTGCCTGCCATTGATTTAGGGGAGAGTTCGGTTGCTTCAGCTTCATGATTCCCTTTACTCATTTGTGGAGTCATAGTGGACTTGTCTTTGCCTCTATTCCTAAGCAAAGAAGCATCCAAATGCCTTCTCGGAGATTAAACTTCCACCCCTTCAGTGAACTTGGAAATTTTGGAAGATTTCTACGCAAGGATCTTCTCCAATAAATCTTGCATCATTGCCACCTTCTATGTTAGATCTTTAATCCGAGCTTCGCTACTGGTAGGCTTTGCTGGCTCTGATGGCTGTCCAGGTTCTACATTCCCCAAGATGAAGTTGGGGTAACATTTTTTCCAATGTCGTAGTCTGTATGACTTCTTCATTTGGAACATTAATTCATCTTGATCTACCCATTTTCTTGGAACAAAAGGAAACTTCATGTAATTAGTTTAAGGAGTGAGTTATAGAGAAGTGAAGGTTCGAACCTTCCTTCTAGCGTTAAAATATTGACCCAAAAATTGGTATAACACCCATGATGCCAAGTATGATGAGCCAAAGCTTGATTTTTACATGCTTGATGACACGACTAAGCATGGCTTAGTTGGTGTTGACCAAATGGTGTTAAAAGATCAAGATTAGGCTTAGCATTCAAGAACTAGTACAAAATGATCTCATTGAGGAATGGCTCCATGATGCCTATTTTGGAATGAGAATTCGAAAGCCCATATAGTCGTTAGGAACAAATTGTTCGAAAGACTATACATTCTTTTGGAGCAAGACATTCGAAAGTTTATGTCACATGATCAAAGAAGATAAAAGAATAGGCCGTAAATATGTGTGATAGCCCATTAAGCATGTTAATAAACGAGATAGGCAATCCTCTTAGTTCATAGTAATGCGTTCATATGTAAATGACAAGATAGTGATTATGCATATAAACACTAATTTAGACCGAAGCCCACAAGATTTATATAAACTCACGACTAGCTTTAGGTCCAAAGAGCTTTATCATATGCATGTCCATGTCTAATAGTGTCCACTGTGCATAATCAAGGTAATAGGCATATTCAAGTCCTTATTTATATAATTTTGTTATATTTACAATCAAATCAAGTTTTTCTCCAATTCAATTTAGGATTACAATTGTTTAATTTTGAGAGTGGAGAAAAGAAATGATCGCCCCTTCCTCCTTGTCCCTAAATCCGTATTTATAGGGGTAGAAGGGTTTGGCATGGCTGCTTTATGATACCTTTAGCATGCATAGGTCTTCATATCAACGGCCATAATAACAGTGCCAGGCCGCATACCTCATCTTTGTTAATCTTTGGTACTGATAAACTTGTGGCATCATTTCTATCTTGATAGTTTTCATGAACATTGATGACATCTACTATCAATGTCGCATTGAAAACCTGCGGTGCCCTTTAATAGTTTATGAAGAGTGATATCACGAAGGCACAACGCAGCATTACTAAGAGACAACATTGACAGGAGGTGGCATTGATGATGAGTGACGTTGATAAGAGGTGGTAATAACAAGAGGCAGCATTGATGATGAGTGACACTAACAAGAGATGGCATTAACATGAGCCGGCATTGATAGGATGCAACATTGATAAGAGGCGATATTAATAGAGCACGGGATTGAAAGGATGCAGCATTGAGAAGAGACGATAATGATAGAGCACAACATCGTTTAAAGCGGCATTGAAGAGAGGCGGCATTAGAAGGAAGTGGCATTTAAGAGGAGCGGTATTCATTTATTTGACATTTATGTCTGCCTTGATAAACCACACAGCCTTTTTGCCGGTATCTTGCAACATGTGATACCGATGGCCTTTATTATACTGATGGGCTATGGTATCATACTTCCAATATTGCTTCAATGTTGTGTCTTTGTCATTATTCAATATTGATGATATGTGATATCAGAAAAGTGCAGCACCAATGAGATGTGTTATTGATGATAACTAATTTTGCAACATCAGGATGCAACCTTGTGCCATCAGGATACAGCTTGGTGCCTTTGTCCTCCCAGTGTCATTGAATTTTATGGCAATAACAACCTTACGGCATAATTCATCCTTCAATATTGCTTACTTACGGCGTCCTCTATCTATGGCATAACTTATTGTATTTCATTGGTGCGATAAGCCTTTGAATCTTAAGGTCAACATAGTTCCTTGATATGGCCTTCAACATTACCTGTTTCAATTCAACATTATAATTTCCTTAGAAATTATGTGGATAGCACATTAAATTTATTATTTTATAGTGAATACAAAATTCCATCCCGGCAATAAAAGTTATGGTGTGAATATTATTAGAGGCATTCAATCGATTTGATGAAAATGTCCCAAACCAAATTGGGATCGAAGAAACTCGAACTAAACCGAATTATTTTTTATTAATTCTATCGGTAATCGATTTACCTATGATAAAAAGATAAGTAAGAGACATTATCATCTATTATTATTTAATTGCTTAATTTAGTCAAAAAAATACAAATTTGTGTTTAGAGATTTTTAATTGAATATTTTTTATGTTTATAAGGAAAACTGGCATTTTTCTATAAAGAAACGTTTCTTTTTTTATTATTAAAAAAATTATAAAGAATGTAACAATAACATAAATTTGGATAATATAATGTAATTTTGGTTAATTCTATTAAACCGACAACTATATAAAAATATTTTACTAATTGAATTCAAACCAAATTGATTTCATAGTCGAACTAAATAGTTTGAAATGAGCTGGCTCGGTCGGTTAATTAAATTCTAGTTAAAGAATAATGCTCACCCTTAAATATAATTAAAATGGTACACACACTTCTACAACGAGGATGTGATTTATAATTTTCCAAAACGTAGATTTCAGTCCTACTTTGAAAATTTTTGAGGTTTTCATATAAAAGATCTCTTATAGGTAATTATGGAGCAAAAAGAGAGTGCATTCATCAATGGTATTTTTTTATAAAGAAAAAATAAAAATTGGTAAATTTACAATTTCTTTAGATAGAAGCGTGCATGTACAAACTCTTAAAAGAAATATACCCAATGATCCATATATATTCAAATCATACCAGAAAATGCACATCGAACATGCTAAAAAGCCCAAAATATTTTAAAGCAAAATGTCAGGCACAAAGAGAAGCAATGAGATCCCACTTTGATTCCTTCTATATTTATTGTTTCCACTAATCCAAAGTTGTACTTCTCTGACATTCAATTCTCTAGCCCTTTATTACCGTCCAATACACATTGATAAAGCATAAAAACAACGTTGTGTGATTCATTTTGAAATTAATAAATATGACATTTAATACTCCTTATTACTGGCTACTAGCAATTATCAATTCACGTAATCTCTTCCTGAAGAGACAATAAGTCATTCGTGAAAGAAACCGTTGCATTGTGAAACTTCACTAACTATTTGATTTCGATTGTATTTGGCTCCACATATGTCGTAATTGGGCCTTAAATAGTGTATGAAAAATTTCACATGCCATTTTCAAATGGATCTTGTTCTTGACTTCAAGCTCAATCGTGTCCAAGCTTGAAAGGCCCATAAAGCACTATGTGTGCATCATTGTTCATGAGACATTTCAATCCAGCAAGGGCCCAAGTGCTACCCAAATTAAATGCAAAACACAGCTATCTAAACCCTATAAGCTTTACCATAATCACTAATTGAGCACCATCCAATTACTACATGACACTATCCTTTCCATCTCGAACACCTCTGCCAATTGCCATATTCATCCTATCCGCCGGATTCGTGCAAATCTACTTTCCAAGTAGGAATATGATCTCCACCTACTTCGGATCGTAGGTTACTTCTTCGACTGCCTCCATAGCGGATGTCCCAGTAACTTCTCTTCCCATACTAAAAATTGTAACTATGTCATAACTTCCTATTATTACTGTATTAAATCCCAATTGATCATTAATCCAGTAACATCTCCCCTTAATTACACTAGTCAGTCAAACAAATCTATTAGCGGAGCTTTCTAGTTACACGTATTTACGGAACACAATGACAACTTGCCACGAAAGCTACGATCTACACCTTTGAATCCACATAGGTATGGCTATATAAGGTCATATTCCACATTGTACCAAAGGGAGAAATTTTTGACAAACATTGTAAACTTTTCTTCTAAACCATCATTCTGCAATGTGTCCCCCTTAAGGAGCAATAATAAAGATCAAAACCACTTGATTGGGTGTAGGTTCAACTTGAATAGAAACAATATAAATATGTGTTTTTGCCACTTTACCACACGTTTTTTAACATACTCCTATATTGATTTACCATTGCAATTACATCTTTGGAATACACTAGTATCAAGAGATCTTTACAAATCACCATGAATCCAGAGATGTATGAATAAAATGATCAACATTTTGATGTCGGTAGGAGGACCCCTATAATTGCTCTCCAAACCACCTACATATCCAATTACTTAATAACATCACGGCCACCAATGTGTCTATCAACCAGGATGCTAAACATAATGAAAGTGGGGTTGGTGGTTGCTATAACGATCTGTATTTTACATATCGAATGATCATAAATATTATTTATTAGTCGTATGAGACTATAACTTTGAGGAATGTCGATTATTGAAATTTTTGACCCTTAGAAATTTTATTGGACGATTTTGATCTTGAAAAATTGTAAGGTCTATAACTTTTATAGAAGCCAAATTAGGATCTGATACCACTTCCAAATGAAAGATACGATGGTTTCTCTTTCCGTAGAGTGGCCATAATAAATTTTTGGCTTTACCGTTTAGGAGATATGATCATTTGAAGTTGTATTGTATTTGGGCGTATCAGTAGATAATCAGACTATGCCCAAATTAGGCTCATTAACCCATTTTGGGAATTCTACCTAACCAACCTGATGGGACAACCCCAAATCATTATTTTAGTTCCAAAAAAGTTATCCAAACCTCGATTAATCATCTTCTTAGCTAAAAGCAACCTAAATACTTACTTTAATTGGAAAAGTTAAGTGATTGAAGGGTGATTAGCATAGGGATTAGCAAAGAGATCCTTTGGATTTTGAAAATTAGCATCTTGGATTTTGGGTCTCGGCTGGTGGGATAATTTCACCTTGGTTTTGTGCATTTTTGGATCTTAGGTGAGCGGTTTGCACCTCTCATTGTACTATACGCAGTCAAATGATTAGAGATGATGTTTCTAAAATGTTTTCTAAGTTAAAAACATGATTTTGACTAGATCTAAAATTAACTATTTGAAAAAGAATTTGAAATGCCTTAAAATGATTTTAACTTAATTTTTATGCACATTAAAATATGGGTGCACCATATTAGAGAATAAGCTAGATTTAGTGTAAATTGATATTGAATTCAAATTTGATTGTTTTGTATGTTGTGTTGGAACTGTGCCAGCCTACAACTGAGGAATTCAAATTTTTTTTACCTATTTGGATCTTTAATGGGCCTATGTAGTCTAATTCATTTAGAAATTTTCTAAATTTTCTTTTAAATAAAATCAATATTTGTTTGAATTTATAAATGAACTTTATTTTATATAATTCATATTATATTTTATATGTGTGTATCATATACACATATATGCATGTGTTCATGTGTAGCAAGATAATGTGTACACGGTTTGACATGCCCCTGTATAGGTGCTGAGATTTACACCGCAACGGACATGTTAGCCCCTCGTGTATACAAATCTATTGTCTAAAGATACATATATGTACATCAAATTATTGTATTTATATATAATTATATATATATTATAAAATATTAGTTACAAATTATATGCATAAATCATTTATGAAATATATGTATGTATGTATATTTAAAAAAATATAATTAAACTACAAAATTGTTTTAAATACAAATTTGTAAAATAATTTAGAAAATTTATCATATATTATGAAACACCCCCACACCCCTTAATATACCCAAAAGGACACATTAAAAGGCGTGGTGCATTGTAGGTATAACTGAAACTAACAGAGACTAAGATTCACAAGACAAAAATAGGTAAAAACAGCGGAAACTAAAATAATAACTTATTCAAAACAAAAACTTCATAATTGCTTCATAAACCAAATAAGTCAAATACTGAATACATCATACATGTCTCAAAACCCAATATGTCTCAGGAAATAAAAAATCGTAGTCTCAACAAAAATCAAAGTATAAATATCCCTCTCAAGTGCCAGTACAAGGAAATAAAAGTAGGGAAATACATAGCAGAATCTTCTCCAAGAAACCTCCGAGCAACTACAATCTACCGCCCTCTCCCTTGATTGCCTCTAGGGGAAAAGGGGAAAATAGAGGAGTGGGTTAGACTAAAAGTTTGGTGAATGATAATAACTACTAGAATCTTTAAGCAAAGTAAAAGTAATAGACTCTTCAATAGTTCTAGTATATATAAAAGGAAACAAAGGAAATAAAGAGATAAAGCTCGAAATAAATATGAATTAACTAGTACTCAATTAATAAGGTAGGTTAACTTTGATTGTTCGCACTTGTCCTTGATAGCTACTTTGATTAGGCTGAAGTCCTAATTCTACCCTTTGATCGGCCTGCTACTACATAGAATCTACTGTGGACTGGACATTTCCCTACACAGTAGACTTTGGTGTCTACGAAAGACACACTTACTAAGCGCTTGGAACTCATAACGATTTATGAGCCATCACTGGAAGCCGCACGCGTGACCACCACTAAGCTCGCGTTCCTGTTGTTCCCTCTTTTGACCTTTTATTTACCCTAGACAGCATAAGCGTACCCCTCGCCTCACTTCAGGATTATGTGAAGCACCTCATCTCACTCCAGGGTTATGTGAAACACCGTGTCCATAGAAAAATAGGGGAAATGCTGTTGGTACTGGTCCCTATCAAACAAAAATCTAGTTGCACCTCTTGTTCAAATCCCCTTGATTTGAACTACCATAGATTGACCGTTTAATACCACTATAACCATAAGTGTACCCCTCGCCTCACTACAAGGTTATGTGAAGCACCTCGTCTCACTTCAGGATTATGTGAAACACCGTAACCATAAAAATATTAGGGGAATGCTATTTGGTACAGGTCCTACTCTTATCTTTGCTTATTAACTTAGATAAATTATCTAAATAAGCCTTCATTTTTATCAATTACTATTATTGCTTATTAATTTATCCTAAGTCTTAAAATAAGCATTTCCATAGTTTACCATAGTTTCCATAGTTTATCAATTTATGACTTACGTTATAATCATGCTTATTACTTAACCCAAGGTCTAAGTGTGAAAATAAGCTTCTTTCTTCTTTTATTCTTTTTAGTTATAATTCTAGGTTATAACTAGGCCAATCTTCTTAATTCAGTCCAATTAATATCATAATTAGGCATAATTTCAGTCCAATTCCATTTATATTACAGTTTTTATAATTTACATCTTATATTCCATTATTTCAGATTTCTTATAATTTAATCCAATTTCGCATTAATTCTATTCTAATCCATAAGCGAAGAAGAAGGAGGAATAAAAGTAAATTGAAAATAGAAGGAAATCTAAGGCATAAGAAGAAGATGTAAATAACGCATAAATAACAGTAAATAAACTAAAATACTGTATATAAATTGTAAATAAATGGAAAAGCTAGAGATAAACTGAAATTAATTGAAAAGAATAGCTAGAAGAAATAGACTGAAAATAATTCTAAAAACTGTAAATAAATACTAAAAAGGTTACTCTAAAAATCGTAGTAAAACTACAAATATTGGAAATAGGAAATTATTGTCAAGGACAAAATTTCTCAGCATTTTAGCCTAAAGGACAGACCATCAGTATTTTCGCCTGAAGGACAACTTTCGTTAGGTATCAGTTTTTAAGTTTTTAGCTATCAGTTTGTAGTTATCGGTAGCAGTTTTTAGGTATCAGTTTTTAGTTCGGTAGCAGTTTTGGAAAAATGTTTGTCCTTATGAATAATTTTGAAAGAATGTTTGTCCTTATAAATAATTTTTAGGAGAATGTTTGTCCTTGTGGTTAAAATATTGCGGTCGTGTCCTTGAGGCTAAAAATATACAAATTTTTGTCCTTTAAATTAATTCACCATATTGGAAACCCTATTATTTTAAATTACTTAAAGAAATTTAAAATAATTACGATCACTCACCTCTGGTCCTTAGCTCTTCCCTTTAGGCCTTCCCGGATCCACTTGGGGTTGTTAAATATTTTTATTTAAAACGATTTCCACCTTGAAAAATTATTCCGCTTAGGGTCCTTCCTGAATAGGTGAACCCAATTGGAGAAAATATTAGAAATGAGAAAAAGTGGTAGGCCTAGGGTTCTATTTATAGGGGTAGAAGTGGATCTCAGACCGTTGGATTTGGGGATCAAATAGGATGCAACCACGTCATAGGCTAAATAGGAGCCATCGGATGCATGAATGGAAGAACCGGATCGAGTTGAAGAATGAAAAACGCATCTACAACATTCAAAAGAACAAACGTTCGTTCGTTCGCCCAAATGGGCAGGCGAGTCGACCGGGCGGTCGACCGCCTTTGTGCCCAGGTCGACCTGGCCTATTATTTATTTATTTTTTTTATTTTTATTTTTTTTTGTTTACTCCGTTTCTTGCTCATATTAATCCGGACTCTGATGTTCTATATATCGAAATTGATCAGAAAATTACCACGGACACAATGGTGCAACTCCCGTGGCTCAATTTTGATAATTTCACAAATTTATTTTATTATTTAATTAATTAACGAATTAATTGTTACGGGTTAAATTTTAGGGTTATTACATTTTCCCTTTCTTAAGGGATTTCGTCCCCGAAATCTCTAAGGATAAAAGAATGTACTAAATGTTTTCATCCAATTCTATAACCAACTACTCAATCATCAACCATTCATCCATTGTCCTTAAGTTTTTCTAATGCAATTTATGATACTTATGCAATTAGTGTAGTGTAAATGTCCCTAACTAATGCAAAAGATTAGGCGGTCCACTGATTTAGTTGACCTTCTTTTATACAATCATGTATGTTCCATGTATCCAAATGAATGCGAAAATTTCCTAATGATAACTGATAATTCTATATGCGTGCTACAAACATCATCCAAATGCAACAACCATGTGAAAATCATCCATTTATAGCAACCATGGAAAATAGAATAAAATGCGAACACATCCATATGCATATGCTCTAGTGTTCTAGTTAGGCTGATCCCTAAAGAATAATAGTGCCTGGTGTACCTATATGCGTCCATTAGCTTCCACTAGCAAACACTTGCAATCACTAGCATACATCATTCATTACATGTTCTATTAACATGTTTACATCAATTCCTACCATCCATAGGTTAAATCCTAAGTTCTACCCTCCCAAAGGATAATAAAGGAAAGAACCTATTCAAAACTAAAGATGGAAATAGGAAATTCTAAAAACTTATTATCAAAGGAATGTGGATACGAAATACGAATTTTCTCCCAATCAAACCAATCCTCCCCGAAGTCTTCTAAACTATGTCAGAACCAAGGCAATCCCTCTATAGACCCTATCCAACGTGATAGCGACTTGCGCGGTCTTTCATAAAGAGCTTCAAAAGGTGCCACTCTAATGCTAGCTTGAGAACTACTATCTTATGTGAATTCCACTAAAGAAAGATGCTTTTTCCAAGTTCCTCCAAAATCAAGAATATCCATTCTCAACCATGCGTGCCTTACTACCTTAGTCATTTCACCTTATTGTCTTCTTTAGTCTGCACACATGAATCAACATTCCTAGGTTCTTACTAGTGTCCTATACATTCCACGGGAACTTCTATCATTACTTCCAAAAGTAATCACTGTTATCCACTACATGGTCTTGCACTTTTTCCATTACACCTAGGAAATGATTTCTCTATACTCCATATTTATAAGAGTTTGGTTGGGTATTTATCATTTCAAAAACTAAGACTTCTAATTTTTCAAAACATCAAATCCCAAAATCTTTGTCTTTAAAAAGTGTTATTTTTGAGTTTCTATTAAATTCCAAAAATACTTGGTTACTTAACATGATTTCCCAACCTAAAGGGAAAAACTTTCAAATTTTAAGTCCAAAACTTATTCCTCGTTTTCTTTTAAAGACCTTTTCAGTTTTCTATAAAAACTTGAATTTTCAAATTCTACTTTTATTAAGTTTTTCATTTCCAAAAACTTACTTACTTTTTCACCAAACCATTTTATTTTAAAATATCTTTAAGCTGTTTTTATGTGTTTCAAAACATCTTCTTATTATACCTCACGGTCTCATACCTTAATGTATTGGAACTACTTTCTCAAGTGAGAAATTATTAACGCTAAAATCTTCTATGAACCATTTAAAAGGGAATTTCATGTTTATGTAAAATTACAATGAACTTATTTTATATTTTTCAAAATAGGCTATACAAAATATGGTGCTTTTCATACCTTGTATATCTCTTTCATGTATTCCTTGTAACTTGCACAAAACATTTTTATTGGTTTCATAGAAAATCATACTATTATTCTTTCCATTCCAATATATTAAAGTATGTTTAATTTATATTCTTCCATGATAAATATTTTCTAATATCTAACTTACACATTTTCCTTTCAGAAAAACTCATCTTCAAAACTGTTTTAATATTTCCATAACTGCAAAAACACTTCCTTATACTTATTAAAAATAATGAGTGTACTTTACAAACCATTTTGTTTCTATACATAGAAATTATCCTTTAAAATACATTTTTATTTGGGTTAAAACGGATGTTGCATAAAACACCGTTACTACAACCCAAAAATATTAGTGTATGGATTCAATTAAATAAATACCAATAAATCTCATATACCTATGTAAAAATATTTCTCTTGGGAGTCACTTACTATAACAATAGTGTTACAGCCTATGCTCCTCTTATTTTTCACGAAAAAATTTACTAAAACAATAAAAGTTGTAATCTACGTTTTCAATACTTGATACACTCTAGGTTTTTATATTTAAAATCTTTGTTTACTTACAAAGAAACTAGTGAGTTATATAAATATATTCCATAATTCTTCAAAAAGAATTCCAATTTTTCATTATATAAAAACCAACTTAAATTTCATACCATTCTTCAAAAACCCCATATTTATTTTCTAAAAGAAAATATTAACAATGAAATTTTTCAATTCTAACAATTACATTTTTTCCACTTTCTTTTTAAATTTCAAAATTTTCATTTTATTGGGCTTGGCATAAAGTGGATT
This sequence comes from Allium fistulosum, assembly GCA_030737815.1. Lineage (NCBI taxonomy): Eukaryota > Viridiplantae > Streptophyta > Magnoliopsida > Asparagales > Amaryllidaceae > Allium > Allium fistulosum. The sequence goes on from CM060903.1 coordinate 882,457,177, forward strand.
TTGTCCTTACTAACCTAGGAGTACTTTTCTTAAACCTTGGAAATCTCATTTCCTTACTAAAGTCTTTCATCTACACATGGAAAAGCTAGAAATAAACTGAAATTAATTGAAAAGAATAGCTAGAAGAAATAGATTGAAAATAATTATAAAAACTATAAATAAATTACTAAAAAGGTTACTCCAAAAATTGTAGTAAAACTACAACTATTGGAAACCCTATTATTTTAAATTACTTAAAGAAATTTAAAATAATTATGATCACTCACCTCTGGTCCTTAGCTCTTCCCTTTAGGCCTTCCCGGATCCACTTGGGGTTGTTAAATATTTTTATTAAAACGATTTCCTCCTTGAAAAATTATTCCGCTTAGGGTCCTTCCTGAATAGGTGAACCCAATTGGAGAAAATATTAGAATGAGAAAAAGTGTTAGGCCTAGGGTTATATTTATAGGGGTAGAAGTGGATCTCAGACCGTTGGATTTGGGGATTGAATAGGATGCAACCACGTCATAGGCTGAATAGGAGTCATCGGATGCATGAATGGAAGAACCGGATCGAGTTGAAGAATGCAAGACATGTCTACAACATTCGAACGAACAAACATTCGTTCGTTCGTCCAAATGGGCAGGCGGGTCGACCGGACGGTCGACCGCCTTTGTGCCTAAGTCGACCGACCGGTCGACCTAGCCTATTATTTATTTTTATTTTTTTATTTTTTTGTTTACTCCGTTTCTTGCTCATATTAATCCGGACTTTGACGTTCTATATATGGAAATTGATTAGAAAATTACCACGGACACAATGGTGTAACCCCCATGGCTCAATTCTGATAATTTCACAAAGTTATTTTATTATTTAATTAATTAACGAATTAATTATTACGAGTTAAATTTTGGGTTGTTACATATTATGAAATAAAAAAGAAATTATTAATATATATACACACATTATATAAACATATAACTAGTTTATATATATATATATATTATATAAACATATGACTAGTTTATATATATATATAAATACATATTCGTTGCTGCTCATGGTCAGGTAAAAGAAAATTATTTGATTTTATTTTCATTTTAAATAATTTTTAAATAAAATATACTTCAAAAATTAAAATCCTTATGGATTTAATTTTAAAATTATTTTAAAATCATAATGCATATTTTATATTATATAAAAACTTTCTAGAATTTTATGCTATTTATAAATGTATTAAAAATATATTTTATTTATGTAACTAATTTTAAATCAAATAAATAATTAAATATTTGTATATATATAAAAACAAAATTTTATTGCCGAATGGGTTTTAGGTGTGTGCAAAACTTTTGAAGATTTTAAATACATATATCGTATGAATTAATATTTTATAATTAGGTTAATCAATAAAATCATATAAAATAATATTTTAATAATAAACTTTTTTTTATCAGGCTATGAGTAATAAGAAGACATTTAAACCAAGAAATTTTTTTATGCATTTATATTTATAACTATCAACATGTGATAATCATTAGCATACCGACTTGTGATAAAGTCTATCTAACATATGATTGATTGATCAACCAAAAAAAATTAAGAATATTAATAAAAAAGAAGTATACCTCTTACATAGGCCTAGAGATTATATTTTGAAATGGGTCCTTGAACTAAATTCTAGGTTCTAGAGTTGCTGGCTTTTGAACTGCTTTACCACTGATGATCGAATCAAAGTGTTTTGATGTTATTTGTGCTTGGAAATTTTAGGGTTTAGGAAGGGGGAGATCTAGCCAAAATATGCAGGTAGGAGGGGGAGCAAAATGTCTCTCTTGAATGAATAGAGAGCAGCGTATTTAAAGGAAGATTAAAGAGTGAAAAGTGGATCATAATTCCTAATATCTCTCTTAACATTTCCACTCCTTTAACCATTCAAAATCACCAAGCCACATCATATATGGAAGGACTCCCCATGCAAGCATCATTGCCGAAATTTCCAAGCCCCCTTTGGGCCTCAAAAAACAATTCCAACCTCGAACGATGTTCGTTACATTTAAATCCAAATTTAAATGTGTACCGATATCGTATATCGATCAACATATTTATAACTATTATAAATACACTATTAACATTATTCAGCACATCAAATACAAAATTTTATAAAGTTATAACAATTACAAATTAATTAAATTAGGTGGTAAAAGGAGTATTCATCGTTTTAGTTATGTGACTCTAAGCGATAAATTTGGTCAGCAATTTATATCGAACGATTCAAATGTTCACACGTCACTTAGCAGGTGTGACATTATGGCCAAATTTATTGCTTGGTTTCGGTGAAATCTGATTTTACTTTATTAAGTGTTACCCAGTAGTGGAAATTTTTACACCAATTCTCTTCGTCGAAACTATATCACTATGGACTTGTGGAATTTGGAAATGGTAAAAATTCCAATATCGTCCATATTCAACTCTATAGTCAAAATATAAAGTCCTTGGTTCAATAATAACAATTATTATTAACCGAATTACTCTGGCCAGAGATCTTGACATTGGGTTGACTTCAGTTGACTGTGATACTAACCTCATAACTGAGTAGACGGATACTCCTTTGAATTGTGTTTCACTTCCAATACTTCCACTCAATTCAACTATAGTCATTAGATGGATGTCATGCCAGATTTGACTATAATTAAAGTAAAGCTTTCATATTAAAGATCAACTATATTTCAAGTCAAGAGAATTGTGTAAATTAGTCACATCAATATTTTATGTTTGACCTTTGTTATATTAACCAATAGAAAACTATTGAGCGAGTCGTTCCATAGTTATCTAATAACTATCAGTACGTAACCCCTTGGTGCCCCCAACAATCATGAGTAATACATTACTTGACATTTGGAGAGCATTACGTACTCTAGTCTCAACGGATGCATCGATATCTAGTCTCGATTCATCTTGACTGGAAATATTTAAAATGATATGTTTATTATATTGTGATACAATACTCATGATTACAACTATTTGTAACTACTATCACAAACACATAATTTGTGGATTTTCTATCAAATTTATTTTAATTAAATGTTTAATTATTTATAACACGTTATAACAAATATACAATAGAAAGAAAATCCATGTTTATGACGAACGAGGATTGATTACAAGGTTAATAATTTCTGATAAATAATAGAATTACCCCTAGGAATACATCTAACTCTATAAATCTCCCACTTGCACTTGGGGCCAATTATGGAATCTCAATCCCATCGCTTTGATCAGATTCTCAAGATTCGACCACGCCATACCCTCGGTGAATGGATCTGCATGTTGTCCTTGATATCTACCCTTTGTATCATGACCACTTTCTTCTCAACGAATTCTCTAATATGGTGTAACTTTCGACGAATATACGTGACTTCTTATGTGCTATGGGCTCCTTTGCAATCTGTATCACCGCATTATTGTCATAGAACAATGCAATTAGATTCTCGGTATCGGGAATCACTCCAAGCCCACTCAAAAACTTGCGCATCTAAATTGCCTTTTTAGCTGCTTCATTGAGGACAATGTACTCAGCCTCCATCATCAAATCAGCTACTATTTCTTATTTGGAACTTTTCCAACTAACAGCTCATACATTAAGCGTAAAGATATAACCAGACATCGACTTACTGTCATCGGTATCACTTTAAAAGCTCAAATCTGTATACCCCTTCATAAGGAGTCTCCATTTCCATAAATGAGGAAAAGTATTTCTTAAATACTTCAGTATATACTTTACAACTGTCCAATGTTTTTCTCTAGGATTAGATTGGTATCGGCTTATGCATCCTAATCCATATGCCATATTTGGTCTAGTACATAGCATAGCATACATTATGGATCCTATAGCTAAAGCATAGGGAATCCTCTTCGTACGCTCTTTCTCCTCATCTGTTTGAGGAGCATCCTTCTTAGAAAGGATGATTCCAGACTGCATTGGAATGTTTTCATGCTTCAAACTCTCCATACTGAAACTCTTCTGTATGGCATCTATGTACAAAGATTGGGACAATCCCAACAACCTCTTAAATCTTTCTCTATAGATCTTTATATGTAGTATATAGGCTGCTTCTCCCAAATTCTTCATGGAGAGGTTCTTAGAAAGCCAAGTTTTCACTGATTGCAATAAGAAATGCCATTGCCAATCAACAAATGATTATCAGCATATAGCACTAAGAATACGATAGAGTTGCCCAGTTCCTTTCTATATATGCAAGCTTCCTTTGTATTCTGGTAAAAATCAAACTATTTGATTAAATTATCAAAACACTAGTTCAAACTTCTTAAAGCTTGTTTGATTCCATAAAAGGACTTAAATAACTTACAAGCCTTGATCTTGCTCCCACTGATCACAAAACCCTCAGGATTTGAAATATAGATGATCTATTCTAAACTACCATTTAGAAATGTTGTCTTTACATCCATTTGTCATATTTCATAATCATACAATGCAGCAATGGCTAGTATAATCTAAATGGACTTAAGCATGGCTACGAATGAAAAAGTCACGTCATAATCAACACTAATAAGATCCTTTCGCAACTAGCCTAGCTTTATAAGTCTCTACTTCTCCATCTACATTTAGCTTTTTCTTAAAAATCCATTTGTAGCCAATAGGCTTTATCCCTAGGAGTACATCTGACAAAGTCCATACTTTGTTCTTATACATGGAATCCATCTCGGATTTCATTACTCCAAACCAGAGTGCAAAGTCTTTACTTTGTAGTTGGAATGATGGAGGAGCGTCATCATCTAAGACATTGTCCTCCTTATCACCGTCCATGAGAAAACTGTAGTGTCTCTCTAACATGCGAGATTCCCTACTAGACCTTCTAATAGGTTGCGTGTTTTTGTATATGGATGAACTCTGTTCTTCACTGGTTCAGTCTCAGTGTTAGTTTCTCGGATCTCATCCAAGTCTTCAACTTTGCTGTTAATTTATTTTGATAGAGATTTCATTTCTAAAAAGACAGCATGTGTGGAAACAATCACTTTTTGTCTCTCTTTGTTATAGAAAATATATCCCCTAGTATTCTTGGGATATCTTATAAACTTACACAAGGCTGATCCCACCTCAAGTTTGTTAGGGCCAACGTTCTTAAGATAGCCAGACAATCCTATACGTTCAAATAATTAAATTGGGGTTTCTTTCCATGCCATATCTCGTATGGTGTCTTGGGTGCATATTTAGTGGGTAACAAACTCAACGTATTTGGCATGGTTTTTGGTGCATATCCCTAATAGGGCAGAGATAACTTAGCCTTACTCGTCATGCAATAAACTATATCTAATAGGGTTAAGTTCCTTCATTCCGACACACCGTTGTGTTGTGGGATATATAGTGGAGTAACCTGAGAGATGATCCTATTATATTTTAAATAACGTTGGAGTTCTTGTCCAACGTACTCACCTCCTCGATCAGATTGAAGAATTTTTGTCTTTCAGTTCGTTTGATTTTTGACATCATTTTTATATTCAATAAATTTCTCACAGACATCGTATTTGTTCTTCATAAGATACACATATCCTAGTCTCGAGAAATCATCAGTGAGGTAACAAAGTAAGAACAATTATCCTTGGTGATTACATGCATAAGACCACATACATCACTATATACTAACCCTAAGAGTTCGTTAGCTCTTTCATTGCTCCTGATGAAGGGGTGCTTAGTCATTTTACCTTCGAGCCATGAATCACACATGTCAAATGATTCGAAATCAAGTGAAGGGAGAAAACCTTCGGTTTTCAGTTTGTGTAGTCATTTCTCACCTATATGACCTAGCATATAATGCGAAAGATAATTATGACTTATATTGTTAGAAGAACTACTCACAGAACATACATAATTAGTATTGATCACATAAATGCCATTTTCAAGAACACCATCGTAAACTGTTTGCATTTAAACTAGTGTTCATAACATTATTCGCACAATGAAATATATATCCTGTAACGACCCGGATTTTTCAACAATTACTTTTAAATATTTAAATGGTTTAAATATTGGAATTGAAATTATAATTGAGTTAATAAGTTTTTAAAAATGAAATTTTGAGCGATTTCGAAATTTTAGAATCGTCAATTTAATTGACGCGTTAAAATAGCGATTCGGGGCACAATCTCGAAATTTGACAAAACTAGTTCCATTGGATCATTAATAGTATATTATTATTAGATTTCAAATTTCGTAGCATTTGGAGTTATCGTTTGGCCGTACGGTATAGAAACGCGTTGAAATTAATATCGAAATTTAATATAATAATTGGGTCCAGAAAGCTATCTTCTCCATACGATCGAATTAGGACTCGAAACCTTTTCCATTGCATCCGGAATAGGGGTATAACATTATAAACGCCTAGCGGCACACCTCGATAGGGATTCGAGATTTAAAGTTACGAAATCGAGATGATTTGGAAATTATATATATATATATATTGATTGACCGTATTCACATCAAAACTTTTTCCCTTCACTTCGGAGCTACTGTAGCCATCTTTAAACACGCAAACATCGTTTCCTTCCTTTTTAAAAATTCATGCAATAGAACAGTAAAGTAAAAAAAAAGGAAATCGAATTCCTTCTTCAAATTGATTTCGAGCTGCTACCTTTCCCTATCTCTTCAAATAAAATCCTACACCATCCTTTGGTATTCGAAATCGTATGTTTTCCCCTTCTCTTCTTCAAAATTGAACTCAGTTCGAATTCAAAATAAAAAATTCGCACTGTCTCGAATTCGCACGAGCGCATGCACGATGGAGGCGATCGTGATGATCGGTAGTGGCATAGAGGGCGTTAATGAACAAGCGGAGCCCGCGATGGGTGTCGATGTGGGAATGTCAGCATAGCGCGAGTTCGTCAAGGCGTTTGGGCAGTAGGGTTCGCGTGCGATCTGGAGGCTGAGGTGTTATTCGAACCTTGGACGGTTTGTCAATGGAGGTGAGGCGATTTGATCGAGCCTGGTTCGTCGAAGTCGAACAGGGGATGGAAGCAGGGTAGCGTGCATTTATCTGGGTATCGCAGTGGAGGTAAAATTCTATAATTAGGTTTAACTATATATTTAGTTATTTAATTAAAAAGTTTGAATTTGAGATAGCCAATTAATTTAAATAAAATTTGCATTCGTGGTCCAAAATAAATGAAATCAAGCCGAGTTTGTGTTCATAGATGAGAAATATACAAGCTAGAATTAAAAATTGGATCGGTCAGCAAATTCGATAAAAATCAAGGTGAGAATTCTCACTCATTTGGATTACCACTTTTAAATTTAAATGTTTAAATTTAAATTAATTGATGCTTGATTGGATTGATAAATTTATAATTATCTGTTGGATGACTATATATATAGTAGTATATATATTAGTAATTAGAGTGATATTCCCACACATTTTAGCGGATGAGACCCTATGCGCCCCGCATAATAGAGGATGACCCTATATACCGCGATATCCCCCTCGAAGAGGGATTGGTATCTTATATTGTCTAACATCCGTGGATGCAGGGAAAGAGGTTGGAGGGATCCAACTAGATTCCTCAAATATATTTAGTGTTTTTCATATATATAAATATATGATGCGATTGAATAATATGCTTGATTATTGTGTGTTGTAAATTTTTAAATGTTATCAGAGCATGGAAATTAACTTTGGTATATTAAATACCATAAATATTATTTTGAATTTTTAAGGAATTAAAAGGAGATTTTTAAGATAAAAATCTGTATATATCGAAATTTGGATTATTTAAAAGAGATTAATTTGAATAAGCAATAATGGATTTTTAATCGTATTAAATAATGTTGGAAAAATATTTTAAATGGATATTTTAAAATAAATTATATAAAGGGATTTTTAAGATTAGATTTTAAAATGATATTCGGAGAATATAGAAAGAAGTTGAAATCGACATTAAAAATAGATTGGCAAAAATGAATGAAATTTATAAAATGAAATTTTATAAATGAGGTTATTTTTAGTGAAACTCAAAGGAGTAATAAAAAATTTATAAACGATGTTTATTGATAAATAAAAATCGATATCAGATGATAAATTTGGATTGGTAATTACATGCATAAGACCACATACATCACTATGTACTAACCCTAAAAGTTCGTTAGCTCTTTCATTGCTCCTGATGAAGGGATGGTTAGTCATTTTACCTTCGAGCCATGAATCACACATGTCAAATGATTCGAAATCAAGTGAAGGTAGAAAACCTTCGGTTTTCAGTTTGTGTAGTCATTTCTCACCTATATGACCTAACATATAGTGCCAAAGATAATTATGGCTTGTATTGTTAGAAGAACTACTCATAGAACATACGTAATTTGTATTGATCACATAAATGCCATTTTCAAGAACACCATCGTAGACTGTTTGCATTTAAACTAGTGTTCATAACATTATTCGCATAATGAAATATATATCCTATAACGACCCGGATTTTCCAACAATTAATTTTAAATATTTAAATGGTTTAAATATTGGAATTGAAATTATAATTGAGTTAATAAGTTTTTAAAACTGAAATTTTGAGTGATTTCAAAATTTTAGAGTCGTCAATTTAATTGACGCGTAAAAATAGCGATTTGGGGCACGGTCTCGAAATTCGATGAAACTTGTTCCATTAGATCAGTAATAGTATATTATTATTAGATTTCAAATTTCGTAGCATTTGGAGTTATCGTTTGGTCGTACGGTATAGAAACGCGTTGAAATTAATATCGAAATTTAATATAATAATTGGGTCCAGAAAGCTATCTTCTCCATACGATCGAATTAGAACTCGAAACCTTTTCCATTGCGTCCGGAATAGGGATATAACATTATAAACGCCTAGTGGCACGCCTCGATAAGGATTCGAGATTTTAAGTTACGAAATCGAGATGATTTGAAAATTATATATGTATATATATATATTGATTGACCGTATTCACATCAAAACATTTTCCCTTCACTTCAGAGCTACTGTAGCCATCTTTAAACACGCAAACATCGTTTCCTTCCTTTTTCAAAACTCATGTAATAGAATAGTAAAGTAAAAAAAGGAAATCGAATTCCTTCTTCAAATTGATTTCGAGCCGCTACCTTTCCCTTTCTCTTCAAATAAAATCCTACACCATCCTCTGGTATTCGAAATCATATGTTTTCCCCTTCTCTTCTTCAAAATCGAACTCAGTTCGAATTCAAAAGAAAAAAATCGCACTGTCTCGAATTCGCACGAGCGCATGCGCGATGTAGGCGATCGTGATGATCAGTAGTGGCATGGAGGGCGTCAACGAACAAGCGGAGGCCGCGATGGTTTCGATCTGGGAATGTGAGCATAGCGCGAGTTCGTCGAGGCGTTTGGACAGTAGGGTTCGCGTGCGATCTGGAGGCTGAGGTGCTGTTCGAACTTGGGACGGTTTGTCAGTGGAGGTGAGGCAATTTGATCGAGCCTGGTTCGTCGAAGTCGAACAGGGGATGGAAGCAGGGTAGCGTGCGTTTATCTAGGTATCGCAGTGGAGGTATAATTCTGTAATTAGGTTTAATTATATATTTAGTTATTTAATTAAAAAGTTTGAATTTGAGATAGCCAATTAATTTAAATAAAATTTGCATTCGAGGTCCAAAATAAATGAAATCAAGCCAAGTTTGTATTCGTAGATGAGAAATATACAAGCTGGAATTAAAAATTGGATCGGTCAGCAAATTCGATAAAAATCAAGGTGAGAATTCTCACTCATTTGGATTACCACTTTTAAATTTAAATGTTTAAATTTAAATTAATGGATGCTTGGTTGGATTGATAAACTTATAGTTATCTATTAGATGACTATATATAGTAGTATATATATTAGTAATTAGAGTGATATTCCCGCACATTTTAGCGGATGAGAACCTATGCGCCCCGCATAATAGCGGATGATCCTATATACCGCGATATCCCCTTCGAAGTGGGATTGGTATTTTATATTGTCTAACATCCGTGGATGCAGGGGAAGAGGTTGGAGGGATCTATCTAGATTCCTCAAATATATTTAGTGTTTTTCATATATATAAATATATGATGCGATTAAATAATATGCTGGATTATTGTGTGTTGTAAATTTTTAAATGTTATCAGAGCATGGAAATTAACTTTGATATATTAAATACCATAAATATTATTTTGAATTTTTAAGGAATTAAAAGGAGATTTTTAAGATAAAAATCTGTATATCGAAATTTGGATTATTTAAATGAGATTGATTTGAATAAGCAATAATGGATTTTTGATCATATTAAATAATGCTGGAAAAATATTTTAAATGTATATTTTAAAATAAATTATATAAAGGGATTTTTATGATTAGATTTTAAAATGATATTCGGAGAATATAGAAAGAAGTTGAAATCGACATTAAAAATAGATTGGCAAAAATGAATGAAATTTATAAAATGAAATTTTATAAATGAGGTTATTTTTAGTGAAACTTACAGGAGTAATAAAAAATTTATAAACGATGTTTATTGATAAAGAAAAATCAATATCAGATGATAAATTTAGATTGGTGATTACATGCATAAGACCACATACATCACTATGTACTAACCCTAAGAGTTCGTTAGCTCTTTTATTGCTCCTGATGAAGGGGTGCTTAGTCATTTTACCTTCGAGCCATGAATCACACATGTCAAATGATCCGAAATCAAGTGAAGGGAGAAAACCTTTGGTTTTCAGTTTGTGTAGTCATTTCTCACCTATATGACCTAGCATATAATGCCAAAGATAATTATGACTTATATTGTTAGAAGAACTACTCACAGAACATACATAATTAGTATTGATCACATAAATGCCATTTTCAAGAACACCATCGTAGACTGTTTGCATTTAAACTAGTGTTCATAACATTATTCGCACAATGAAATATATATCCTGTAACGACCCGGATTTTTCAACAATTAATTTTAAATATTTAAATGGTTTAAATATTGGAATTGAACTTATAATTGAGTTAATAAGTTTTTAAAACTGAAATTTTGAGCGATTTTTAAAATTTGAAATCGTCAATTTAATTGACGCATTAAAATAGCGATCTGGAGCACAATCTTCGAATTCAACGAAACCAGTTCCATTGGATCCGAAATAGTGTAGTATTATTGGATTTAAAATTTCGTAGCATTTGGAGTTATTGTTTGACCGTACGGTATAGAAACACGTTGAAATTAATATCGAAATTTAATATAATAATTGGGTATAGAAAGCTATCTTCTCCAAACGATCGAATTAGGACTCGAAACCTTTTCCGTTGCATCCGGAATAGGGTATAACCTTATAAACGCCTAGCGGCACACCTAGATAGGGATTCAAGATTTTAAGTTATGAAATTGAGATGATTAGAAAATTATATATATATATATATTGATTGACCGTATTCACATCAAAACTTTTTCCCTTCACTTCAGAGCTACTGTAGCCATCTTTGAACACGCAAACATCGTTTCCCTCCTTTTTAAAAACTCACGCAATAGAACAGTAAAGTAAAAAAAAGGAAATCGAATTCCTTCTTCTAATTGATTTCGAGTCGCTACCTTTAGCTTTCTCTTTAAATAAAATCCTACACCATCCTTTGGTATTCGAAATCGTATGCTTTCCCCTTCTCTTCTTCAAAATCGAACTCAATTCGAATTCAAAAGAAAAAATCGCACTGTCTCGAATTCGCACGAGCGCGTGCACGATGGAGGCCATCGTGATGATTGGTATTTGTAACGACCCTGGAATTTAAATTTATTTAAATTAATAATTGAATGAATTTTTGAATTAAATTGAGTAATTAAAATAAATTTTTGATAAAAATTTGTAAAATTTATTTATAAATTGATTTCGAGTTTCCCTTATCCAAATAAATTTGATATAAATCATTTAATTTTAAATATAGTAAATATGGTATATATGTGTGAATATACACACACGATATAAAAGTGATAAAATAAACGAATGAAAAATAAATGAAAATAAAATAATAAAAGCAAATACAAAATACTTAAGCTAATAAATATAAGACAATAAATATGAAGTAAAATAATTATAGAATCTCATTTAAAATAATAAAACAAATAAACATCATCTCTAATACAAACAAATACAAATGCAAGTATGCGAACAAATAAACAAAACAAACATATTAACTTTAGAACCTCATTTATATCCCTAAGTAACTAAGCAGACATAGTCAAGTTGAACAAAAGAAGGAAACATAACAATATAAACTAAGTAGAACAAATGTATACAAACAAGTGTAGGCAAGATAAAAAAAAGAGAAAATTAAGCAAAGCTGTAGCCACCAAAGTAGATCCATCAGCCACCATAACAAATCATTTCAGCCACCAACAGAAATTGTAAACAAACAAGGCAAACAAAAATAAAAGATAAAGTTCATACAATATTTATACCCACCAAAACATATCACCTCAGCCGAGCCAAATGATGTAGGCAAGGACATAAACAAATAATGTCACTTTGTATAAACAAATAACATATCATATCACCCATACCTATGTATAAACAAGTAATATCACCTCAGCCCTTAATTCAAGTATCTTCAGCCATGCCTTAGTACACAATGTAATATCCTCTTAGCCACCAGCACTTCATTTTCAGCCGGCAAAAGATTAAAATATCCCTGCCAAACTATTGTACAAACACATATCAACCCTGTACACTTTTTTTTTACATCAACCTCTTCTTCATTTTAAATTCGTTCACTTGAAACCTGAGTAAAGAAAAAGAAAAAAACACTGAAAAGAATAAAAACTCAAACCAAAACAGATCAGAGATTTAAGAAGGGTATCAACTCAAACATAAATCAAAATCTACTTCCAGTGTTCAAACTGTTCCAGGTTTTCAAGCTTGTCTCTGTTCAACTATGAAAAGTGAGTAACATTTATATTTAAGCTAATTCCAGTAACTATAGCTGCTAAATTATTCTGTGATAATCATGTTTGGAGTGGATGAAGGTGATGGAATTCTCTGTAATATGTATGGTTCTTGAATACATGTTTGGGTTTTTAATGTGTTCTTCCTGTTCTAGAGTTCCAGTTTTAAACCCAAATCAAAACCATGATTTCATGTTCAATCCTTGTTAAGGCTTAAGGTTTAAAACAAAGTATGGGTATATAACATAAGTATAGTTTGGAATTTTATTTAGTATAAATTAAAACTGTGAGGTCTCTGGAAACAAAACAAACAGAACAAACTAGTTGTAAGTGGAAATTTAATTTCCAGTTTCTTTGATCCAAGATTATAAATCGATAACATAAACAAAACTCGAATTTTAAAACTAAAATTGGAATTTATAGTTTGAAATTGACTGGGTAACTCTGGTTTAACCAGAAATCACATTTAAGGTTGGAACTGTCAATCTAGAAGGACAGAGTGGCCGTGATTTTCTTTGATGATGAAGTGATGATCAGGTGTTCAGGAAAAAATGGTAGATAATGGATTAATACAGTAGGAAAGTGGTAATGAAGGATCAAAATATTTAAACCTAGTTTTCTGTAGTCAGAAAAATTTATCAGTGCAACCCATATAAATGATCGAGTGCCATGCGACCTTGGGGGTTGGTGGAGGTGAGGAAGACGAGTCCACGGCCGGAAGCAAGGCTATTCTGGTGGTGGGGATTGGGTATACGAGGGGTTTCCCAGGTTGGACGAGAGATGCCATTGACATTTCCAGGTTTGACTCGAACTCTCGATTTCGAGTTCGAGTAATTTTTGGAGTTCTGGCGATCGAGAATCGATGCTTGGATCGTCGTCGACTTGTTCAACGTTGTAGTGTCACCTGGAGTTGGTCAACGGCAGCATGCACGTACACGTGCAAATCGCGTATCAGTTGCGTTCGAATTTTGGGGAAGAAGAAGCAAACAGGAGTTCGACTCGAAGCAGGAAATGATGAGAAGACTCGAAGTATTCCCGGGTATGGCGCGAGAAAAATGCAGATGCGACTCGAAGCAAGGAGGGTAATGGCTCGGGTAAATTAAGTGGTTACAGGTTTCTTTGGAAACCTGTTTGTTTTCAAACTTAATTTAATTTTAATAACCTGGGTTGTTTCTGAACTTTAGAAACTGAATTTAAATTTGTTAAGCAAAATTAAACCAAGTTTAAATCTATAAGTTTGGATCTGGATTCAAGAAAGCTTGAATCTGAGTTTAAAATAAAATAAATTTTAAATTTAAATTTGTTTAACAACCTAAAATATGTAAGTTTAAATCAAAGTTTTAAAGCCAAGCTTAATAAAGGGTTTAGATAGGAATTAAAGTAAATATTTGAATTAGATTTCGATTTAAGTTCTTTTATAAAAAGAATTTCCAATGAAAAGTTAAATAATTGGTTTTCACTTGAATTGGCAAGTTAAAATGCAATGTAAGTTAAGACTTAAATTTCAAATAAAAATTTAAGTAAATTAGTTAGGACTTTTCTCATATAAGTTTATAAATCGATATTTAAATTTGGTTAATGTTAAGTATCAAATCTTAAATTTTAAATTGGAAATTGAATCTTACTTTGAAATGTAATGTTTAAATCCACTTTAATGAAGTCATTAATAAAGTAAATGGATTATCTTAGAATAATCAAGATATTTAAGTGATTTAATTAAATAAGATAATTAAGAATGACTTATTTATTTAATTTATATATCAATAATTTAGTTTAATTAATTTAAGAAAAATCATTAGATAAATTGGTAACAAATGATTTGTAATGGATAAATCAGGATTGGATAATTTATTCATAAGCAATTAATTTAGTTGGAAATTAATTTAACTGATTAGGATTAAATTATTAATAAATCCTACTTATAAATGACTATTGAATGTTTGTACTTACTTACGTATGTTTGGATTCTGTTGAATGATATGAATTGTTTGATATCCCTGATATATGATGCTTTTTGATACATCCTGATTTATATCGTGATCTGTGATTTCTATATCTGTGATGTATATATTATTATATGAATATGAAACCCTTGGCCCGAAAAACGGCACTTGAATTTCGATGCGACAGGGAGTCAGATTTTAGTTGGTTATCCGAAACCCACATCGAATTATAACTGTGAATCTTTGTGACCGATAAATTTTATTTTATCTATGAATCTGTGAATGAAGATAAGCGTTATCGACTTTACCGCTTATCGATATATCTGTGATGATTGATGTTGCACTATTGTGTGTAAAACCCCTGGACTACACTTTACACACACAAATATGGATTTCACGTGGAAATCGGTTAAGTCACAGATAATTTAAATTTGATGTTTTGAAATTGAAATTTTAAATTTCAATTGATTTTGAAATTAGAAATTTTGGTTTAAATGTGAAAAGCTTTTGAAATAGAATTTCAAAAATAAAAGTTATTTCGAATAACCTGATTAAGTTTTGAAGTTTAAATAATTTGATTTAAACTTAAATTCAAGATTTGAAATTGAACTCTATGATTTGAAAATAGGGATTAGAGATTTTATACCTGTTATATATGAGTTAAACCATTTTAAAAAGTATTGATTTTGGAATGTGAATAAAATTAAAGGGTTTTAACTCGTGTGAATATAATTGGATTTTTCTTAAACGAAAACTATTTCTTTTCAAATAATAACAGCTTTCATATAAGAAGTGAACTTCCAATTTGTGTTGAAAGGTTTCAAATTCAAAATGAAATTGAAATGTTTTAAAAGGCTATGAATGAATTTTTTTTTTGAAAGCTATGAATTGAATCTGTTATTTTTAACAGATTTAAAATGATGTTTTATTTAACCCATTCGAAATGAAATTGTTTTAAAAGCTATGAGTTAAATCTTTGATTTAAAGATTTAACGAGTAAATCAAATTGAAATGGAAATTGATTTGGAAAATCTGTGAATAAATCTTTGTGAAACTGGGTGAACTTTATGAATTAAATCTTTTGTTTAAAAGATTAAAGTGTGGAAATTGTTTTAAACCGTTGAAGGTTGTTAAAATGAATCTTTTTGTTTAAAAGATTTGAAATGGTAATTTGTTAAACCATTTGAAAAGAAAGTTTGGGTTTAAGTTGTGACTTAATTGAAATCCCAATATCCGTATATTTTTAAATATTGCGCTCACTATTCGGTTTAGCCGGGAGAGGACCTTTGTGTCACATAACCCATTCCGAATAAGTGATTCGACGTTATGGATAGCATTTGAAGACCGGTGATGAAGACCGGATATTTTTCGAAAATGAAAGGACAACCTGTCGAATGTCTCTGCACTGAGTTGCTCCGGTATAGAGATTTATATCACTCTTTTGTGACAGGAAGTCCGGACGTGATTGGAAATTATCCGGATTTGCAAGGGCTTCGTGAGAAGTGCCTTCGGTTCTGTTCGAACCCGGAACAGACTTATATGGATACATGTCTGACATTACACTTTGAGATATAAAGCCGATTTCTTTCAAATACATTTCTGTTTGGTGGCGGAGAATTTATTCTCTTAGCTTAACACCCTTCTCTGAGACGTACGAGCTCAGAGGTTATGTAGTTGAAATTTATCAGCGATATATCCCAATTTGGTAATGTGGCATGCTGAGTGTTGCTGTGTGATGATCAATGTCTGATCATTTGTGATATGATCATTTGTTTGATCATTTATCTTTGTGATCATAGGTTGATCATCTGTTGACCCAAAGCGTGGCTTTTTGAAAAAGCGTAGCTTTGTGGACGAGACTTCGTCGAGCCTCACAACCCGGTAATGGTCGAAACAGGAATCGTGCGGCAAGGTTTTCAGGGGTAGCTCCCCTAGGGTATGACCATTCCTTCTGGAAAAGGGTAGTATCATGGTATGGAGCCCAGATACTTACTCATGTGGATACACTTTCTTTATGATGTGTGATGTTGGTTATCGAGCGCTCGGATAAAGGTCCCAAAGGACCGGGGGTGGCATATCTGAGGTTTCTTTTATCCCTTGGGAAAAGGGGTTGCCGGCCTTGTTTGGCAGAGAACAGTTGGTTCTCGGAACGTCCCGCCAGAGGCGTTTCTTTCGTGGAATAGGAAGTTCCTTAGCCTGACCATTTGTTGGAAATCCAAACAAAACAATACGAGCCCTGTACGGTTTTAGTTGTATTACCTGCCATGGAATGTGGTGGTAACCTGCTATTGAACATGGTAGCTATAGTAGGCATAAGTGCGAAATGTCTATGCTGGCTAAGATTTATATTCTACTTTCGAAATTGTTTTCTACACTATGCACTAGTAATAATATCAAATGATTTGATTTTGCGTAGTAAGCATCTTTGACTATCATAAGAAGAAATCTCCTCCAATTCTGCGTTTGCATTGTGTGTGTGGCGGGAGGTCTTATGGTAGTTTCATTTTCCAAAAGCATTGCGAATTGACTTTAAAATTCTCTGCTATTTGTTTTAAAGATAAACTGTTTTTGTTGCTCACACCAGTCCCATGACTGATCCGGAGTTTATTGTTCCTTTCCTAAACTCTGGGTGCTCATAATTTCCTACACGAGCAGTCTAGAGTTTGGTTTTTCAGATAGTCAGATTAGTAGGTTATCTGGAGCTAGTTCAGTCTTTGGATCGGACTGCACTTGCTTATCTTGGTGTATCGTTATTGGGAGTTCAAGCTATTTCTGGATTAGTGCTTTGAAGATGGAGATTATCCGTTGCTGATGTTATCGTTTTCTTTTCCGCTGCTATTTATTGTATCATATCTCTGATGTATATAGATATTCATTGTATCATCATTGTATCTGGATATTGTATCAGATATTGTATATCTATATTCTTTTTATTCCGCTGTGATATTTACTTAACTGTGTTATAAGCTCCGGCGACTCGGATTTGAACGCTCGAATCTACGACATTCGAGTACGATGTAAAGTATGGATGTTGATTTTCGAGCGCGAAAATCCGGGACGTTACAGTAGTGGCACAAAGGGCGTCAACGAACAAGCGAAGGTCGCGATGGGTGTCGATTTGGGAATGTGAGCACGGCGCGAGTTCGTCGAGGAGTCTGGGAAGTAGGGTTCGCGTGCGATCTGGAGGGTGAGGTGATGTTCGAACCTGGGACGGTTTGTCAGTGGAGGTGAGTCAATTTGATCGAGCCTGGTTTGTCAAAGTCAAACAGGGGATGGAAGAAGGGTAGCGTGCGTTCATCTGGGTATCGTAGTGGAGGTATAATTCTATAATTAGGTTTAATTATATATTTAGTTATTTAATTAAAAAGTTTGAATTTGAGATAGCCAATTAATTTAGATAAAATTTTCATTCGAGGTCCAAAATAAATGAAATAAAGACGAGTTTGTATTCATAGATGAGAAATATACAAGCTGGAATTAAAAATTGGATTGGTCAGCAAATTCGATAAAAATCAAGGTGAGAATCTTACTCATTTGGCTTACCACTTTTAAATTTAAATGTTTAAATTTAAATTAATTGATGCTTGATTGGATTGATAAATTTATAATTATCTATTGGATGACTATATATATAGTAGTGTATATATTAGTAATTGGAGTGATATTCCCGCACATTTTAGCGGATGAGACCCTATGCGCCCCGCATAATAGCGGACCCTATATACCACGATATCCCCTTCGATGTGGGATTGTTATTTTATATTTTCTAACATCTATGGATGCAGGGAAACAGGTTGGATGGATCCAACTGGATTCCTCAAATATATTTAGTGTTTTTCATATATATAAATATATGATGCGATTGAATAATCTATTGGATTATTGTGTGTTGTAAATTTTTAAATGTTATCATAGCATGGAAATTAACTTTGGTATACTAAATACCATAAATATTATTTTGAATTTTTAAGAAATTAAAAGGAGATTTTTAAGATAAAAATCCGTATATCGAAATTTGGATTATTTAAAAGAGATTAATTTGAATAAGCAATAATGGATTTTTGATCGTATTAAATAATGCCAGAAAAATATTTTAAATGGATATTTTAAAATAAATTATATAAAGGAATTTTAAGATTAGATTTTAAAATGATATTCGAAGAATATAGAAAGAAGTTAATCGATATTAAAAATAGATTGGCAAAAATGAATGAAATTTATAAAATGAAATTTTATAAATGAGGTTATTTTTAGTGGAACTCAAAGGAGTTATAAAAATTTTATAAACGATGTTTATTGATAAAGAAAAATCGATATCAGATGATAAATTTGGAATAAAAATTTACAGGGAGAATTTATATTTAAATATGGAAATAGGAAGAGAGAAAAAATAGTGGATACTATTTTTGAGTGAAAATGGCTAAGGAGACAGAAATGGAAGTATTGTGATGGAAATCGAGAGGGATTTATAAATTTAAAATTAAGTTATTAAGATTTAAAAATATATTTTAAGTAATAAGCTAAGTTTTATTTTAAAAGGAAAATTTGATTTATTAAACTATGCAATTCAATGTTACTTAGTATTGAATACTTCAGAAGTGAATTTTTCAAATACTGAATATTTATTTTAATAAATCCTAAATTTTTAAACCTGCTTTGAAAAGTGATGTTATTAAAAGTGTTTCAATATTTTAGATAATTATTTGAACATGTCTTAAAAAAATTATTATTATTCTTTTAAAATACTTATTTTTATTTACATATGTATATATATAGAGTTTTGAAATGGTTTAAAATTTATTTATAAATCTTCTCGAGAGTTGGAAAGGGTTATTTAGTAGATGGGACTTATAAGAGAATTCTCAAACGAAATTTTGGAAAAGAGCAAGAAAATTTCCAAAGAAGTTAAATAAAAGTGAACTTCGAAAAAATGATATTGAATTCATAAAGAAGTGCAAAGGGAAATTAAAATTTTAAGTAAGTGTATTTGACCTTGGAAATGTTGAAGGGAATTAGTTAAAGAATTACGAAACTCATAAAATTCGTTGTAAATGAGTTAAGAAATTTACAAATAAATTTGTAAATGATTTTGAGAAAAGAAAATAGGGAATAAATGGAATACTTCCTAAGTGTTGAATATAGAATGAAGTGGGAAAATATTCTAAGTATTGGGAAGGGGTGGAATATTTCATTGAAAATATAAGGATTTGAAAACTATTTTCAAATGTTGAAGTACTGGAAGTAATATCTTACAAAGATATTCTGAAATAAATTTTGGAAAAGTTTGAAATAAGGACTGATGTCTGCTTTTGGATGTGTATTGATAGTTAAATAACCGACTATCAATTTTGGCCAATTTCGTTAATCGTTTCGAAGAGGCCAGGATCGGATTTAATTATCTGAAAACCACTTCGATCCGGTTTGAACGTTACGAATGAATACCATGAAGATGATGAAGACGGTGATTCGGTTTGTCCAGACCTAGGAAATTTTGTATGGATGAATGCTATCATAACATCGTCATTGGAGGACGATGAGCATTCTAAGTAAAATTATTCTTGAAAGGTAATCGTAGCCTCTAGCCTCATCAACTGGAATGGCTGAAAATCAGGGGTTATGCAGCAAGGCTAAGTGGGTCATACCCAATTAGGATATGTTATCACCTTTCTAGATAAC
This sequence comes from Allium fistulosum, assembly GCA_030737815.1. Taxonomy (NCBI): domain Eukaryota; kingdom Viridiplantae; phylum Streptophyta; class Magnoliopsida; order Asparagales; family Amaryllidaceae; genus Allium; species Allium fistulosum. The sequence goes on from CM060903.1 coordinate 882,477,713, forward strand.
CTCGGATATATTATATTATATGGATACGGTGCATGCGAAAGAGCTCTCGGTAAGGGTGGGAACACCCAGGGTGATAACATATTCAGTTTTATTCGGGTTAGGGATCGGGCCGGTCTTGTGTTGTAGGGGATCCCGGCGAGGTCCTCGTTACATTTTTCTAGACGTGTATCATGATAGGTGATACCCCAGTGCCTAATCATTGTATGGAATCCAATCTCCAATAAGCGCTGTACGGTTTTGATTGTGCCCAACTATGCTGAAACGTGAGATGCAAGCATTTCAGTTATTACCTATTTACTTGGTTTAGACACTATTATAATATCAGATGGATTTGATAAAAATGTTTTGGTTATCGTAAGGTAAAAACCCGTCGTGCTTATGTGTGACGTGGTCTTACGAGATACCTTTGTTTTAAAGTATTTTGATAAAAATTAATAATTCAAATTGAGTGTGTTTTCTCACGCTGGTTTTCCAGACTGACTCGGGTGTTATTTTAATATAATGCTCGGGTCAGACCGAGTATTACAGATTCGGGATAGGATGCTATGGAGCTTAGGAGACGAGCTGGATGACAAAGGCATATTTCCGTACTTGATGTATATTTCCGTTGTATGAGGACAAGTTATTATAACTGTCCAGATTTGATGTAGTGATTGTGTACTCTAATGATTGTAAGTATTAAACAGTTACAGATTCTTTTGTATAAAATTCTGTTATTATATATTATATTTTCTTCCGCTGCGATTGTGAGATTCTGTGTTGTTGTGTTCTGTTTTCTTCTACCTTTTTCTTCTTCACCCTAATGAACTGGTGTTTCCTGCACTCGGCTGCTCAGCATTTTATACAGTGGACGTATTGATGTCGATTTTCGAGTGTCAAAAACCCCCGTTCGTTATAGTTGGTATCAAAGCTGAAGGTTAAGTGAGAACCATGGCTCTGGTGGGGATTACTCATTAGAGATAGGGTCAGTAGTACCCTAGAATGAGTTTGAGTGTATTAATAGATATGAGCACGTATTTGTTAGTGAATATAAAATGTTTTATATTGTGTTGGTTGATTTATTGAGTGGCTTATGAACTCTGGTCGGCACAGTCCATACAACTGAATTGATAAGGGTTTCTAAACACTTGAATAGAGTAATTCGACACAGTATTGGTTTGGAATGGGGTAAATGAAATAATTTTACCCAATGATATATTTTGATATAAAAGAAATATATTTCTGAAATTATAATATATAGTTGGAGTGTTTGGATGATAATATTATAATCAAATAAGATTATGAAATTGGAAATGGTTTATATAACCAAATGAAATTTGTATAAGTATAAATCATACAAATGGATTATAATTGATTTTGGATTCAAACAAGAATCCGGAAATTAAAATTCCGGGAAGTTTGAAAAAAATATTTTTCAAAGTGGTGTGGAGAAAAATAACAAGATTATTATTTTTGGGAAATATTTTTGGAAAAAAATTGTTTTAAAATGGACTTAGGAAGAGATATAGCACTGAACTCACTTCAGTCGCTGGAAAATAATTCTGGTAATGACTGCAGTATCACCAGTATTCATTTTCGAGTTTCTAAGTGACGGATTGCTACCGAAATAATTGATTTGGAGATTTTTGCTGAAAAACAAACGTTGTTTTAGAAATTCCAAGAGTATTTATTTTGGAGAAAACCGAATTTGAGTTTAAAATTCCAAGGAAATGGTTTGTTAAAACAAAGTTATATATTTATATATATATATATATATATATTATTTCAAACGATTTGAAATAAGAACCGGGTGTTTGAATTGTGAAATTTCTAATTAAAAGAGAAGTGAAATAAGAAGAAAATAAGCTTTGAAATAAAACTTGGAAAATGGAAATTTCAGTATGAAATTAAAATTTAACTTGTGTAAGTTAAATAAATTGGATTTGTAAAAGAAAATTTGTAGGAATTGGAATTTAACTTAAGCGAAAGTTAAAGAAATAAATTAAATTAAGTGATCATAATAAATAAAATGGGATAAGTAGAATGTGATGAAGTTAACTAATAAAAGTGCATATGAATGTGTAAGTAAATAGAACAAATAAATATAAGTAAGGGAGTGTGGAAAGATTTGAAATTTGAATTAAATTCTTACTTGATTAAATTGAATGAATTAAAAATAAAATTGTTGGAATGAAATTAATTTAAGTATAAATAAATTCGAATATGGTTCGGAAATATTTGTTAAAGGAAATTGAAAATAAAATTTAATTGAATTGGATTGGATTTGAAACCATATTGAATGGAATATTTAAACTTGGATTGTTAAGTGACTAAATAACTATAAGTTATAAAAATTTAAATGGAATAGAATTTGAGTGAAAATTTGGATTTTGAATAAATAAATGTGAATAGCTTATAAAAATATGAAATTAATGGAATAAGTATATATTTAAGCCATAAAGTGATGTGCAACTTGAGTTAAAAATAAAATGAGAATATATTCGAGTATAATATTGATAGAAATGTGAGAAAAATAAGTTGTGTAACTTATAAAGAAATTGAAAAGTGGAATAGAAAATAAAAAATAAAAATGGTTTGATATTTTTGTGAAGAAATAAAAATCCAAACCTGGATTATAAAATAAATTTGAACCCAAGTGGATTAAATTGAGTGATTTTTGAAATAAAAAACAGATATTGAATTGTAAAATGGAAGTGAACTAATTAGATAAATTAATTAGTTAATTGCATATTGGAATGGAAATTAACTTGATTAAACAGAATGGATTGTGGACTGAAACTAATGTGAATATAGAACTTGAATAATAAATAAAATTCGACTTACGTATAAGCTGATTAAATATTGTTGAATGTGATTAAATAAAATTGGATTGAAATAAAATGGCTTGAGTTATAAATAATTTCAATGTGAGTGTAAATAAATTGAATATATCATTGAATATTATTTGAGAATGAATTGAGTATGGGATTGAGTTTTGAATTGGGAATGCAAATCAATTGAAGGTGAATAAATTGAACAAGAGTCAATTTAAATAAAAGGAAGTTTTATTGCAATAGAAACAAACTTAGGTTATTAATTTTTGGAAATAAATGAACAACTTAAGTTAATATTTTGGATGGAAGCTAGGCTTAAATATTTATGGATTGGATGTTGTTGACATAAAAATTTAGCAAACAAGGTTTCTGTTGAAAAATTTGAATGTTAATTAATTTGAAGTGGAGTAGAATTAAATATAAATTGATTTGGAATCAATTTAAAATAGCTATATACTGGAATGGTTATTTTATTAAATAAATATCGCCGAATTGGAATAGAAAATTTGTCGTTTGGCGTAAACGGAAGCAAATAAAATTCTATGAATTAATAGAAAGTGAATAAATTGATTTTTAAATCAATTTGGAATGGATATGAGTTTATTTGGTAAAAATATGAATTGAATGCAAATAATTTAGTTGTACATCATTCCGATTGAATGAAATGGTATGAAAATCGATTGAAAGCAATTAAATTAGAATCGGAACCTTATAATCGCTTATAATATATGTTTGGCATGTTGGTTTATGAATTTTATGTGTTTTAACTATTTAAATAAGTGAAATGTTATTGTATTTGATGTTTTGGAACTTACATGTTTAAATTGAGTAAGTACAGGTACCCGAAGGCAATTTGGTTAGATATTGATCGCGCTAACCTCATATAAAATAAGCTGCTTGCTTAAAAATGCTAAAATAAGGTATGTTTTCGGATTAAATACCGCAAATATATAAAACATTGATATATATTTTGTTTTTCGACCGTGTGGGTCGATGTATACATTTTTATCTCACTTGTCATATTTCAAAAGGCTTTCCGTACAAGGGAGTCTCCCAAAAAAATTCGGAAATTTAGGGAGTTAGAAAATTTTTGAAAAAATTGAAATAATTGTTTACTAAAAGGTTGATGTTCAAATTGAAATTGAAATAAGAGATTTTAGTTGAGAAATGGGAACTAAATGTTTTGAATAGGACTAAAGGTTTTGGGAAGGTGAATGTCAAGTTTTAACTAAGAGGGTCGTGATAAGTAATGGGTTTGGAGCATTTTTCCAGCCTTAGAAATTTCGGGGATGAAATTCTTTTAAGGGGGGAGGAATGTAATGACCCGGATTTTTCAATGATTAATTTTAAATATTTAAATGGTTTAAATATTGGAATTGAAATTATAATTGAGTTAATAAGTTTTAAAAACTGAAATTTTGAGCGGTTTCAAAATTTTGGAATCGTCAATTTAATTGACGCGTTAAAATAGCGATCTGGGACACAGTCTCAGAATTCGACGAAATCAGTTCCATTTGATCCGTAATAGTTTATTATTATCGGATTTCAAATTTCGTAGCATTTGGAGTTATCGTTTGGCTGTACAGTATAGAAACGTGTTGAAATTAATATTGAAATTTAATATAATAATTGGATCCAGAAAGCTATCATCTCCATACGATCGAATTAGGACTCGAAACCTTTTCCATTGCGTCTGAATTAGGGGTATAACATTATAGACGCCTAATGGCACACCTCGATAGGGATTCGAGATTTTAAGTTACGAAATCGAGAAATTTGAAAATTATATATATTTATTTATATTGATTGCCGTATTCACATCAAAACTTTTTCCCTTCACTTCAGAGTTACTGTAGCCATCTTCAAACATGCAAACATTGTTTCCCTCCTTTTTAAAAACTCATGCAATAGAATAGTAAAGTAAAAAAAATGAATCGAATTCCTTCTTCAAATTGATTTCGAGCCGCTACCTTTCCCTTTCTCTTTAAATAAAACCCTAGACCTTCCCCTAGTATTCGAAATCATATGTTTCCCCTTCTCTTCTTTAAAATTGAACTCAGTTTGAATTCAAAAGAAAAAAATCGTGCTGTCTCGAATTCACACGAGCGCGTGGGCGATGGAGGCGATCGCGATGATCGGTAGTGGCATGGAGGGCGTCAACGAACAAGCGGAGGCCGCGATGGGTGTCGATTTGGGAATGTGAGCATGGCGCGAGTTCGTCAAGGCGTTTGGGCCGTAGAGTTCGCGTGCGATCTGGAGGCTGAAGTGATGTTCGAACCTGGGACGTTTGTTAGTAGAGGTGAGGCAGTTTGATCGAGCCTGGTTCGACGAAGTCGAACAGCGGATGGAAGCGGGGTAGCGTGCGTTCATTTGGGTATCGCAGTGGAGGTATAATTTTGTAATTAGGTTTAATTATATATTTTATTATTTAATTAAAAAGTTTGAATTTGAGATGGCTAATTAATTTAAATAAAATTTGCATTCGAGGTCCAAAATAAGTGAATTCAAGACGAGTTTGTATTCGTAGATGAGAAATATACAAGTTGGAATTAAAAAATTAGAGCGGTCAGCAAATTCGATAAAAATCAAGGTGAGAATTCTCACTCATTTGGATTACCACTTTTAAATTTAAATGTTTAAATTTAAATTAATTAATGCTTGATTGGATTGATAAATTTATAATTATCTGTTGGATGACTATATATATAGTAGTATATATATTAGTAATTGGAGTGATATTCCTGCACATTTTAGCGGATGAGACCCTATGCGCCCCCGCATAATAGCGGGTGACCCTATATACCGCGATATCCCCCTCGAAGTGGGATTGGTATTTTATATTGTCTAACATCCGTGGATGCAGGGAAACAGGTTGGAGGGATCCAACTGGATTCCTCAAATATATTTAGTGTTTTTCATATATATAAATATATGATGCGATTGAATAATCTGCTGGATTATTGTGTGTTGTAAATGTTTAAATGTTATCATAGCATGGAAAATAACTATGGTATATTAAATACCATAAATATTATTTTGAATTTTTATGGAATTAAAAGGAGATTTTTAAGATAAAAATCTGTATATCGAAATTTGGATTATTTAAAAGAGATTAATTTGAATAAGCAATAATGGATTTTTGATCGTATTAAACAATGCCGGAAAAGTATTTTAAAATAAATTATATAAAGGGATTTTTAAGATTATATTTTAAAATGATATTCGGAGAATATAGAAAGAAGTTCAAAACGATATTAAAAACAGATTGGCAAAAATGAATGAAATTTATAAAATTTCACCTGCAGCGGCCAATTTTTCTAAGCTATGTAAGGACTTCGCTAATGTAGGAGGCAAGACGTTTTCTGGCACAGAGATTTCGTAGAGGCACGAACTTGGTTGAGGAATATGGAGCGTATATTTGGGCTGTTAGGATTGGAGGACCAACAGAGAGTTCAGCTTGCATCTTGACAGCTGAAGGGAGAGGCTTATTACTGGTGGGAGATTGTAGAGATGGAGGGTGGAGACATTGGTTAGGTTGGATTTCGGAAAAGGTTTGAGAGAAAGTTCTTGTCGCAAGCCAAGGAAAGCACGCAGTTGGAGAAGTTCATTAGTCTAAATCAGGGGAGTCTTTCGGTGAAAGAGTATATAAATCGGTTAATGAGTTATCGAGGTTCGGGATGGAGCTTGTTAATACACCGCATAAGAAGGCCACCAAGTTTGCTAAGGGTTTGAACTAGCCCCTCTAAGGGTTGGCATTGATACATGTACCTATGGGAGCGACATGTGAGTCACTTGTGGAAATGACCTTTATATCAGATGTTGCTAAGGAAGAAGAGGTTAAGGAGGTTTCTAAATCAGAAAACTCTAAGAAGCAGTGGTGGAAGAATAAAAAGGATAAGGACAAGAAGAAAGGAGGAGGACCTCAAAAGGGACAGATCAAAAAGGGTGAGAAGTGTCATAATTGTGGATTGGTTGGGCATTACTCAAAGGACTATAAGAAGGACGCGGTGAAGGGGAGGTGTTACAGCTATGGGCAGCCTGGACACCTTAGTAGAGCTTGTCCTCAAAGGATAGGGCAGAGAGCAGACGCATCTACGGTGCAAGTACAGGCTTTAGATGCAGCACCTTCTAGTAGTGGACCGGACCGAGGTAAGAAAGCCTCTGTAGATAGTTTGATCACTATTTCGGATTTTCCTATTCGAACTCTTTTTGACTCCGGAGCATCGCATTCTTTCATTTCTAGTTCCTTGGTTGATTGCTTGCACTTAGATATTTCTCTAGTTGGTGACCCTATAGTTGTTTCAAACCCCATAGGAGGATCGACACGTTTATTCATGATTTGTAGGGTTTTGAAAATTTTTATACTAGGCGTAGAGTTTGATTGTGATGCCTATGTATTGGGATTTTTGGGATATGGGATGGTTTTGGGGATGGACTAGTTATCCACTTATGGTGTGATGTTGGACTGCGAGAGGAGAGTCGTTAGGCTAGGGACATGTAGCGGACGGACCCTCAAGGTTTCTTGCAACCCACATGGGTTAGTCATGTTGAGCTTCCTTTATTCCCTTGATTCATCACTAGGAGAATTAGATTCAGTTCCAGTTGTCAGAGATTTCCAAGGCGTTTTTGAGGAGGTTAGGGGGCTACCCCTAAGAGAGAGATCGACTTTAGGATCTATCTGAATGACAATGCTAAGCCAGTGGCATTGCCCGTGAGACATATGGCTCCTAGGGAGAGGAAGGAGTTAAGTAAGCAGATTGGTGAGCTATTAGAGAAAGGCTTCATCAGACGGAGCATATTTAAGTGGGGGGCGCCAGTCGTCTTCACTACAGAGGCGATGGTTCTCTTTGACTTTGCATAGACTATAGAGAGTTGAATACGCTCACGAAGAAGAACCGTTACCCACTTCCTAGGATAGACAATCTTTTCGATCATTTGGTTGGCTCTTCAGTATTTTCTCAGCTTGACTTAGCCACTGGATTTCATCAGCTTAGGGTTGCTAACGATAGCATCGATAAGACAGCATTTAGGACACCTGATGGATTCTTTGAGTGGTTGGTTATGCCGTTTGGGCTGACCAATGCCCCAGCCTATTTTGTAGGTCTGATAAGCCGTGTTTTTCGAGATATCCTAAATAAGTTCGTTGTAGTGTTTATGGATAACATTCTGGTGTTTTCCAAGAGTTTGGAAGAGCATGCTATTCATCTTGAGGAGGTTCTTCGTACACTTCGTGTTCATCAGTTAAAAGCAAAATTCTCGAAGTGTCACTTTGGCGTGAGGAGGTGCGTTTCTTGGGGCATGTAGTCTCAAGAGAGGGTCTAGCTGTGGATCCCGCTAAGGTAGTAGCAGTACAGGATTGGAAGGCCCCCAAGAACGCTACCGAAGTTAGAAGCTTCCTAGGTTTGGCTGGTTATTATAGGAAGTTTATCAGAGATTTTGCTAAGATTTCAGCACCGCTTACTCGCCTCACTAAGAAGAATGCGGCATTCATGTGGGACGTAGATTGTGAGGATTCCTTCACGATGCTAAAGAGGGCCCTTACTAGTGCACCAGTGTTAGTTTTACCCGATGGAGCTAAGCCTCTTACAGTATACACCGATGCATGTGGGATTGGCCTTGGGGCAATATTGATGTAGGAGGGGAGGGTAGTATGCTATGGGAGTAGACAGTTGAGAACTCATGAGAAGAATTACCCCACCCATGATTTGGAGCTGGCTGTTATTGTTTTCGCGCTCAAGTCTTGGAGACATTACTTGCTAGGAGAGAGGTTCGAGCTTTTCACTGACTATAAATCATTGAAGTACCTGTTCTCACAAAAGGATTTAAACTTGAGGCAGCAGCGTTGGATGGAGTTTCTGGCATCATATGACTTTGAGATAGCTTACACCCTGGGCAAAGGGAACGTGGTTGCATATGCATTAAGTAGGAAGAGAACAACCCTTAGCCCAATGTTCGTGGAGTGGATAAGCCAAGAGTTTATTTCCACCTTTGATTTTAAGCCCTCTACAGACATTACTCCTGGATTATTAGCAGAAGTTGAGGTTAATCCTACCCTTATAAATCATATTGGCTCAAGGTAGCGAGAGGATTCAGAGCTTGTGGATACTCTAGATAGGATTAGCAAAGGAGAGGTCTCTAGACATCTCCAACGCTATTCCATCGATAATAAAGGGTGGTTAAGGAGAGATGGAAGATTTTGTGTCCCCTGCACTGGTGATTTGATAAGTGCAGTTCTAGCAGAAGCACACCATTCTCGGATAATCATTCATCCGGGTGGTGATAAGATGTATAGGGACATGAAGAGAGTGTTTTATTGGAGTGGCATGAAGAAGGATATAGCAGAGTTTGTGGTTAAGTGTTTTGTGTGCCAAAGGGTTAAGGCAGAGCAACAGAGGCCTGGCGGATTGCTTCAACCATTGGATGTACTTGAATGGAAGTGGGATAGTGTTTCGATGGACTTCATAGATGTTTTACCCCGATCTAGGAAGGGGAATACCATATTTGGGTGATTGTAGATCGTTTGACTAAGAGCGCCCACTTCATTCCGTTTAAGAGTAAGAGGATAGTACCTTATTTGGCATCCATATACGTCCGTGAGATAGTCCGACTTCTTGGAGTTCCCTCTAGCATAGTGAGCGACAGATACCCTATCTTTGCTAGCGAGTTTTGGAGGAGCTTGCAAGAGGCCCTAGGGACACAACTTAGATTGAGTACGGCCTATCACCCTCAAATGGATGGCCAAATGGAAAGAGTTAATAAAGTTCTTAAGGATTTGTTGAGGATGTGCATTCTTGATTTTGGAGGGACTTGGGAGGAGCACCTTCCTTTAGTGGAATTCGCTTATAATAATAGTTTTCAGGCTAGCATTGGGATGGCTCCTTTTGAAGCCCTTTATGGAAGACCTTGCAAGTCACCTTCGTGTTGGTTGGAGTTTACAGAAAGATTGCTACTTGGTCCCGACATGGTTAGAGAGACTTCGAAAAAGATTGATTTGATTAGAAGAAGAACCAAGATAGACAGAAATCCTATGTAGATAAGCGGAGAAGGGATATTGAGTTCGAGGTAGGATATTTGGTTTTCATCAAGGTGTCTCCGCTAAGAAAGGTAGTGAGGTTTGGATCAAGTGGGAAACTTACTCCCAGATTTGTAGGACCGTTCCCCGTGGTGGAAAGGGTAAGGAAAATGGCGTATCGGATAAAGCTACCGGAGAGGCTCATGGAAGTTCATGATGTTTTTCATGTTTCACACATTAGAAAGTGCTTACATGATTCGGCAGAGGTTGTGGAACCTAACCAACTTGAGGAAGTTGAAGTGAAGAGAGAAGCATCGGTTCGTCGCATTCTTACCGGAATCGTTGGACATGATATCAAGAAGCTTAGGAATAAGGAAGTCCCTTTGGTTAAGGTGCAGTGGGGAGATAGTATTAAGGATGCTACGTGGGAGGCTAAGGAGAAAATACATATCTCTTATCTGCATCTCTTCAATGGTACGTCTTGAATTTCCTATTTCCATCTCTAGTTTTGAATAGGTTCTTTCCTTTAGTATCCTTTGGGAGGGTAGGTCTTAGGACTTAACCTATGGATGGTAGGACTGAATGTAAATATGTTACTAGAACATGTTATGTATGTTGGACGCAAGTGGTTGCAAGTGTTTGCTAGTGGATGCTAATGGACGCATATACACACACTAGGCACTATTATCTCTTAGCGATCGGCCTAACTAGGTCACTAAAGCATATGCATATGGATGTGTGTGCACTTGCATTTTTTATGGTTGTTATGGATGGGTGATTATCATATGATTGTTGCATTTGGATGATGATTGTAGCATGCATATAGAACTATCAATTGTCATTATGGAATTTGCATTCATTTGGATTAATGGCACGGACATGAGCGCATAAAAAGGAGGTCGACTGAATCAGTAGACCGCCTAATCTTTTGCATTAGATAGGAACATTGACACTACACTATTGTATATATCATAAATTGCATTAAAAAGCTTAAGGACAATGGATGTAATGGATGATGGTTAAATATGTGGTTGTGGAATTTGGATGAAAATATTTATTTCATTCTTCTGTCCTTGGAAATTTCGAGGACGAAATCCTTTAAGGAGGGGAGAATGTAACAACCCAAAAAATTAGAGTAATAATAATAATTAATTAATTGAATAATAAAATGGGGTTGGAAAATTGTCATAATTGAGCCATGGAAGTTGCACCATCGGGTCCTTGGCAATTTTCTAATCAATTTCCATATATAACTTGTCGAAATCCGAGTCAGTATGGAGAAGTTACGAGAGAAACAAGAAATCAAAATTATATTATAATTAAACGAAAAATAAAATAAAATAATAATAAGACTCGTAGGGGTCGACCCTTGCTAGGGTCGGGTCGACCTATAGGTCGACCCGCAAATAGCTCAAGTCGACTCGCATTAGTGCCTGGATGATTTTCCGTCCAGGTACGAGCCGAAGACCGTAAATTTGATTTCTAGTCAAATCCTATGCGTTCGTAGCTGCATCTGATGGTTCCTAGTGAGCCTATAACATGTTTGCACCAGATTAAACCTTCAAATCCGACGGCCTGAGATCCCTAAGCCACACTATAAATAGAACCCTAGGCCTAGCTATTTTTCTCATTCATATTTTCTCCCAATTGGATTCATTGCCTGAGGCTGAACCCAAAATAGAAAATTTTTCTGGGGAGGAAATCTTTTTAATAAAATATTCTACACCCTAGAAGTGGATCCAGGAAGGCCTAGGACTAGAGCTAAGGACCACAGGTGAGTGTTTTGTCATTATTTTAGATTTGTAAGCAATTTAAAATAATAGGGTTCTCAATAGTTGTAGTTTTTCTACAATTTTGAGACAGTTTTTATGTAAGTTTAGTTATTGTCAGTTTTTAAGTAAATTTCAGAAGTTATTTTCAGTCTTTTTTATTCAACTATTTTTATTAGTTATTTACAGTTATTTACAACTGTTTTAAGTTGGAATTTAGCATGTAAATGTTAATTTCTTTTTATATAGATTTAATCCTTTTTGACGCGAATAAAATATTAAAAAGAGAAGAATTCAAAAATATGGATTAAAATAGAAAAACACTAAATTTATAGAAATCAGATGTAAAATGAGAAAAACTGAAATAAAATGGAGATGGACTGAAATAGGCAAATTTAAGATATTTGCAAGCATGATTATAACGAGTGGTTATAACTAAAAAGAGAAAATATAAGAGTAACAGTTGCAAGAACAATTATAACACGTAGTTTATAACTAGAAAGAAATAAATAACATAAGAGGCTTATTTTAAAACTTAGATCTTGGATTAAGTTAATAAGCAAATATAGCAGTAGTGGCCTGTACCGACAGCATTCCCTTCCAGGTCTGGGACTAATGGTCTCACACGTGGGTGAGGCTGGGCACGCTTATGCTGATTAGGGTAAATAATAGGCCAATAGATAGATGCTCAAATCTGAGGATTTGGGCAAGGGGCGTAGAGCTATAAGATTTATTTGTTAGGACCAGTACCGGCAGCCTTCCCTTTCAGGTCGAGGACTGATGGTCTCACACGTGGGTGAGGATGGGCATGCTTATGCTGATTAGGGTAAATAAAGGGTCAAATAGGGGGCGACAGTTAGTGTGTACCGGCGATGACCGAGCGTGCGGCATCGATTAGGGTAAATAATTCGCTACTACGTCCTAAGCACTAAGAGGTATCTTTTGCTGTGGGACCAACAGGATTGGCTCATAGTGGCACAACAGAGATAGGAAAGGTCGATCAATGGGTAGGATTATGATTTCAGCCTAATCAAGTTAGTAGTTGAGATAGGATTAAGGTTTCAGCCTAACCACAGCAGTTTAAGACAAGTGAAAACAATCAAAGAAAACAGTCAAACAGAATCAGAAACAGTATTTTATGCGAGTTTTATCTTTTCTATATCTTCCTTTCATGCTAGAACTATTGCATAGTCTATTATCTTTATCTTGCTTAGAAATGCTTGTAATTACTTTCACTCACCAGACTTATTGTCTAACCCACTCCTCTACCTTTCCTTTTCCCCCAATAGGCCAGTAGAGTTGAGGATAGTTGATTCAGGTTGCTTGGAGATTCATTTTTGGAGTTTCCTCATTTCAGATGTATTCTTTTGCTTTTCATCTTTTTCATTTGGCTTATGATGGATTGGCACTTGTGAGAGGGATTATTATTGTTACTTTTACTCTGATTATGTGAGACTGAAATGTATTTCACAAGACATGAGAGATTTTGAGTTTTTGAGACATATTATGTTTTTATGACTTATTTTGAGATGAAGATTAATTCTGAATGATAAGTTATTATTTAAATATTTTCCGCTGCTTTTACTTATTTGTCTTGTGAATCTTAGTTTCTGTGATGCTTTAGCTATACCTATAACGCACCACATCCTTTGGTGTGTCCTTTTTGGAAATACTAAGGGGTGTGGAGTGTTTCAGAATTCATCGGTTCGGTTGTGTGACTCATCAGATGTAAATTCAATCAACGACTAATATCAAACTATTCGAATATTAACGTTCACAGGTACTTAGCAGGTGATTTGACATTTTGCCTAAATTTTTCACTTATTTAGTAAAATTGGTTAAATCCAATTTTACTATAATTTAGCATTACCCGGTTGTGACTTTTATTTACACCAATTATTTTCATCAAAACTATATCACTTTGAATTTATAGAATTTGGTATTGGTCAAAATTCCAATATCGTTCATATTCAACTTTACAGTCCAAACACAAAGTCCTTGGTTAAATAATAAAAATTATTATTAACTGAAATGCTCTAGCTAGAGACTTTGGTTTTGAGTTGATCGTGATACTAACCTTATATAACCAAGGAGACGAATCCTCTCTTCAATGGTGCTTCACTTCCAATACTTCCACTCGATCCAACTATAGCCACTCGATGGACGCCATGCCATGATTTGACTACAATCAAAGCGGAGCTTTCATATTGAAGATTGACAGTATTCTCAAGTCGAGAGAACTATGTAAATCAGTCACATTGATATTTTCTATTTGACCTTATTATATTAAGAAGCAGAAAACTATCGAGTAAGTCATTCCATAATTATCCAATAACTATCAGTACATAACCAGTTGATGCCTCCAACAGCCATGAGTTATACACTGCCCAACATTTAGAGAGCGTTACGTACTCTAGTGTCAATGGATGCATTGATATCTAGTCTCGATACATCTTGACTAGGAATATTTAAAATGATATATTTATTTTCATTATAATAAATTACACATGATTACAACACTTTGTAACTACTATCAAAAAACATATCATTTATGGATTTTCTATTAAATATACTTTAAATTAAATTAATTAATTAGTATAATACATTATATCAAGTATATAATGGAAAGAAAACACCATTTATTTCGAGCAAGTTTGGTTATCGAGTTAGATATATGTAACAAATTACATAATTTCCCCTAGGGCATACCCCTAACTCTATCACATACAACATGAAAGAGTTAGGGGTATGCCCTAGGGGTAATTCTTGTAAATTATTAACTTTGTAATCAATTCTTAGTCGTAACAAAGGTATTTTTCTTTTAGTTATATATTTGTTATAACGTGTTATAACAACTAAATATTTAACCAAAATGTATTTAACAAAAAATTCATAAATATTGCGTCTATGATAGTAATTACAAATAGTTGTAATCATGAGTATTGTATCACAATATAATAAACACATCATTTTAAATATTCCCAATCAAGGTGCATCGAGAATGGATATCAAATCATCCGTTGAGACTAGAGTACGTAACGCTCTTCAAATGTTGGGCAGTGTATTACTCATTACTGTTAGAGGCACCAAGGGGTTATGTACTGATAGTTATTGGATAACTATGGAATGGCTTACCCGATTAATAACAATTGGGCAACTATTGAATAACTACTGAAGTCAACCTAATGTCAAAATCTCTAGCCAGAGTAGTTCGGTTAATAATAATTGTTATTATTGAACCAAGGACTTTGTGTTTAGACTATAGAGTTGAATATTGATAATATTGGATTTTTGACCATTATCAAATTCCATAAGTCCAAAGTGATATGGTTTTGATGAAGATAATTGGTGTAAATAATTGTCACTGCTTGTAATGCTTAATAAAATAAAATTGGATTTCAGCGAAACTAAGTAAGCAATAAATTTGGCCATAATATCACACCACCTGCTAAGTGATGTGTGAACATTATTATTCGAATCGTTCGATATTAATCACTGATCAAATTTACATCTAAGAGTCACACAACCAAAACGATGAATACTTCTTTTACCACTTGGTTTAATTAATTTATAATTGTTATAAATTAATTAATATTTATAAAATATTAATAATAATTTTTTTATTTGATGTGTTAAACGATGTATTTATAGTAGTTATAAATATATTGATCGATATACGATATCAGTACGCGTTTAAATTTGGATATAAATACAACGGACATCGTTCGGGCTTGGAATTGTTTTTTGAGGCCCAAAGGGGGTTGGGAATTTTGTCTTTGATGGTTGCATGGGGAGGCCAGCCATATATGATGTGACTTGGTGATTTTGAATGGTTAAAGGAGTGGAAATGGTAGGAACGGGTCCTAAGACTCGGATTGGTAAAACAAAGAGGAAAAAGGTTATTCTCAGAATGAATTCAAATAAGCTTGATTGGTAAAACAAAGCATC
The DNA here is from genome assembly GCA_030737815.1 of Allium fistulosum. NCBI lineage: Eukaryota > Viridiplantae > Streptophyta > Magnoliopsida > Asparagales > Amaryllidaceae > Allium > Allium fistulosum. The sequence continues at coordinate 882,493,255 of CM060903.1, forward strand.
ATAAAAGAAAATAGGATAGAACGGGTCCTAAGACTCGAATTAAATCCTAAGGCACGATTCCTAAGAGAGACTTAGGAAAATGATTCTTGTCATAATATTCTATATTGTTCCGAAGTTTGGCTCTGATACCAAGCTGTGATGCCCCACCTCTATACTCACACTAACCAAGGACACTACTGGGTAATGCCATCAATTAGCATGAAGAATAAGGCTGTTGAGGAGCGACCAACTGTATAATTGCTTTGCGAGTACCGATATGCCTGATAGAAGGTCATGCAATTCATTTCAAGAGGAAATCCGACATATCAAATACAAACTTAAAGCTACTACACAGTGGCTATGTGGCCTTCAGAAACAAGTATAAAATAAGCATAACACAAAATCAGTCATAGATATTCATATCACTAAGGTGGAAATAGATATGAATATAACACATAGAAGTGTACATCAAAGTAGTGGTCATACAAGATCCACTACATTACAAAAGAATAGGTACAGGTGCTAGACAAAAGAATATGTATACATCAAGGAGTCTCTATCTCGAATGTATGAAAAACAAAAACTACTAAGCTAACGTAGCTAGCCAAAAATCAGAAGATAGTCCATGCTAAGAAGTCAAGTGGAAGCACCTAAAACATCTCGGTCTAACTCGAGTATTATTTAAGAAAAAAATAATAAACGGATCAGTCTAGCTATAATTATCATATAAGATGAGATAGGATAAGAGACATGACAAAAATATATGATAACAATAATGCCATACCGTGACAAGATATATATTTGATAATAATGAAAATCATACAATATCTCAAATTTTCTCATACACCAAAAAGAATATCATATTCTTTAGCTTATTCACCAAACCTCAAATATTGACAAAACATATCAATGCAAATCACATAAATTCCAGAAATCAATAATTAGAAATCCAGAAAAAACACAAAGGGGGAGGCCTATCACAAACGGGAGCCTGAAAATTCATCAACACATGTATCACAAACGGGAGCCTGAAAACTCACCAACACGTGTATCACAAACGGGATGTTATCCTATGGGTCGCTAACCCATAGAGCCGGTGCAACAACGTAGTCCAACGGTACTCCCGAGGAACCTAAAACTCAAATAAGCCGGAACAACGACGTAGTCCAACGGTACGCCCGATGATCCGAACTCCATAAAATGGTTAAAAAAACCATGGGTCGCTAGCCCATAAAAATGATCATCATTGATCAATAAAGTGTAAATCACACTAAGCTAGTAAATAAATGAGTTAGGCTTCATGTCCCATAACCACTGGCTTAACTTAAATATTTACGAACAAATTGTAGACTTCCACTCGAAAATTAGTGTAAATTACACTAAGCTAGTAAATAAATGAGTTTAGCTTCATGTCCCATAACCACTGGCTTAACTTAAATATTTACGAACAAATTGTAGACTTCCACTCGAAAATAAGTGTAAATTACACTAAACTAGCAAATAAATGAGTTTAGCTTCATGTCCCATAACGACTAGCTTAACTTAAATATTTACGAACAGGTTGTAGATTTCCACTCGAAAATTGTCACAAGATTTCAATCGAACAAGTCTAAGAATTAAAAGACGAAGTAAACGCAAGCGTTTCGTACCACTTGTTTTGCTAAGTCGTTTAATTGGATTTCTCATACGAATGAGGTAAAGATTTGTATATACTAATAGATTGGAAAACGATTTTAAAAAAAACGAGCTTTGTATAAAAAGTAATGTTGAAATCATTTTTGTGAAAGAGTTTGAGTATTTACTACTAGTATAGAAACCTTTGTATTTTAAAGTGACAAATCATAGAAACGATTGTAAAAACAATCTATCACCAAAAATTCACATTCGACATAGTGAATTAAAACCATGAAAATCGATATCAAATCCATCAAATGGATATTCCCAAAAATCCAGAAAAGAAGTCATCGAAGTCGATAATAAATGACAACAACTAACTGGTCAACAACAAAAACGATAAAACGAAAACCCACATGAAAATAGGCAAATTGGCTGAATTTAACAGCATCAGACATCTGGTCGTTTTCCCAGACGTCTGAGCTGAAGGTTTGGAAATTTCTTCCAAATCGCTCAGATGTCTCGGAATAACCTCAGATGTCTGAGCCGTAGGTCTGGAATTTTTATTCCTTTGCCTCAAACGTCTGAGTGTTTTCCCAGACGTCCGAGCTGAAGCTCAGGGCAAAATTTGCCTAGACCATTCATGGCCAAAGCAACTCGGAAGTGATCAAATGAGTGATGGTGGTTAGGGATTTATGCCAAGCGACAACCCAGCCCTATAGGCTCTTCAATACACTCCAAACAACATGTCCAAACATCCATAGTAGGATTTTCGTAGATTTTGACTTCAAAATACCAAAATTGGAAAATTCACCAAACCAATTCAATTCAAAAGCAATTGAACATGAAATAGATGTTAGGAATTCATACCTAACAACAATGAAAGCTATAGACATAGATGTGAGTTCAAGAACTCACATTTAAATTCAAAACAAGGAATGAGAAGCTCTAAAACAAAGCAAGGTCAATCTCTCTTCAATTTCACTTCAAGAACCTTCAATCTATGATCAAATGTAAAGTTTTTCCTAAGTTAGGTTATAGGAAAAATCAAGAATTAAAGAGGAATTGAGATGGAGAAGATGAAGAGCATGCTTACCTAAGCTTCTCCTTGATTTTGGAACTTGAATTTGAATTTCCTAAGAAAACTAGGGCTTAGGAATTTTAATTTCCTTTCTTTTCCCCCATTTTTCCTTTTGCTTGAGAGTGTTAGGAAATTATGAAAGGAATGAATGAAGAGGAGTGGAGTGGGAGGTATTTGGTAGAAGGTTTAGGTTCTCTCATTGGGTTGGTGGGCTAGAACACAACCCAAAGCCCAAACAAAATACCAAAATCCTAATCAACTCCAAACATATCAGTGTTTATACTTAAAAAAGTTGTAAACGTCGTTTTAAACTCAATGGAAGTGGTCTCGAGTTCGGATTCGACTATTTACAAAAAGTCATATTTCGGACTTTAATTCAATTAACGATGCTATATTTAAATAAAACATTAAAATATATATATTCATAATATGCGGGTTGTTGCAGTTTAAGACAATATAAGTATACATGTATGTATATATAAAATAATTTTTCAAAATTAATAAATTTTAATTAAAATATTTTAATTAAATAAATTAATTAAAAATTGATTAGTAAATTAAAATGCATACATACATACATACATATATATATATAGTGTGTGTGTGTGTGTGTATTACTATAAAGGTTATAGTATATAAATATTCAATATAATATGTAAAAATTGAATCGTAAACAATTGACTAAAGGGTTAATTAATTAAATATGATTTAATTAATACAATGTTATACATGAGATTATTATATAAGCTAATTAAAATATAAAAGTTATATAACAATGAAACTTATGTAATGTGAATATATAAACTAAAGGTGGAACATTATTGAAACCCTAAATAGACTTAAGAAATAAATACATACATAAATGTACATATGCCTTATTCCCAATGTGTTCGACACTTGAATCACAATGGCATTTCATAAGAAATACATTAATCCATAAGTTGATATCATTCGATATAATATATTGAAGATTATGAAACTCTAATTTAAAGTTGTCCTCTACCATTTACATGTTAATAATTTACTTGCATACTCTCTATTTTTTGAGCTTTCCTCAAGCTATAGATGTTATGTGTAGTATTATTAATTTATAAACTAGACGAGGTAAGATACTTGTACATATTTGTTGAGCTTTTCTCAAGCTAAGTATAGTATACTTAGGTCATCGCAAAATAATTGGTACCACTGAATAATCTCTTTTATCTGTTGAGTTTTCCTCAATGTAAAAATGAGATTAGGAGAAGGAACCACCGATAGGAGTTGTATATGTACAACTAATAAGGACTTATCCATCATATATGAGAGTATGATTTGTTAAGCTTTCCTCAAGGTCAGAATCCCAAGATTTATGAATCCTAAAACCTACTAATGAAGTTGAAAGACTTCTATGTTTTGACTTAGGATTTGGTGAAACATAAAATACCGGTGGGAGTTTATTAGTAAGTGAAACATAAAGTTTAACCTTACTAATATTATAAAAACATCTACTATGATATTGTCCTAATAATCTACCTATTAAAACTTGCAAAAATGACAACTCCAAAAATATTTTTTGAAAGTGACAGCTTACCAGACCTGACTATATCGATTGGCTTAGAGCAATTAAGATAGCACTGACTTTCGAGTGTCTTTGATCATTCATTACATGCGATCCTAAAGAATAACTCGCTGATGATGCAGACCTCGAACTAAGACTTGCTTATGAAAAATGAGTTTTAGACATAGAGATCACTTAGGTTTTTGATAGTCTCAATGCCCTATTTGGTGAGCAGTCACGTTCTGAAAGGTATGAGCTTACGAAGAAGCTGTTCAATACCGAAATAACTAAAGGATAAAAAATGGACGATTACATGTTGATGACGAAGGGCTATATTGATAGGCGTTCACAATTGGACATATAGATAAGTAATGAATTACAAGTTGATTTGATCCTTGGTTCTCTTACACCTTAGTATGAACCAGTTGAATGTGAATCTTGTGGAGTTCCTCAATACATTAAGGTCGATCGGGTCTACATCCAAGGACCAACGAGCTGTGCTTACAGTAAAGGCTGGTGCATCATCTTTGAAAGGTTTGAAGAAGCAAAAAAAAGGTAAGAAGAACAAGAAAAGGTAAGAAGACCGACGACAAGGGTTAATTTCACCACTGCCACAAGAAAGGTCATTGGAGAAGGAACTGTCCTGATCACCAAAAGATTGTTAGAGAAAGAAAGCAGAATGGTTCTGTAGCTCTGTCAGGTACATTTATAATTCAAAATTGTTTTATAATTGATAAAATGTCTTGCCTTTTAGATACTAGATCCGGAACTCCTATATGTAATTCATTACAGAGGCTTACGAATTGGTGCTCCATAGTAGAAGGAGAAATGAGGGATGGATCTATCGTGGATGCAATAACAATATGAGATTATCATTTAGTTTTTCCTAGTGGAGTGATATTGGTATTAAATAAATGCTATTTTGTAAAAGACTTTATTTATGGAATTGTGTATGTTTCTAGATTGTTTGAGACCGGATATGTAACGAACAGAGTTTTTCGACCCTCGAAAATCGACATCAATACGTCCACTGTATAAAATGCCGAGCGCAATGGTGCAACTTCCGTGGTTCAATTCTAACAATTTCCCAATCCTATTTTATTATTCAATTAATTTGTTAATTAATTATTATTACTCTAATTTTTCGGGTTGTTAAAAATTCTCCTTTGGCTAAACGATTTAATTATTATAAATTAATTAAATTAATTAATATTTATGAAATATTAATTGTAAATCTTGATTATGATTTGATGAATAAATATTATTAGATATAATTATAATAGTTATAGATGTATTAGTCGATATTTATAATCGATTAAATTGGATTTAATTGTATAATATTGTATTTGGGCTTTAAATTGGGTCTAAAAGCCCATGAAAGAGGCTAGAAAATTCAGCCATAATGTGGGGTAATATGGCCAGAAGATTGTGCAATATAGACTTTGAGATGAAGGGCTAAGATAGAAGAGAATTGGTAAGAGATAATGTAGGATCTTGATTCTAAAACATCACTTAATGCTCCTCTATATAAGCATCTCTATCCTTAATCTTTAGAGGACTTTTGGAAGCCTCCAACTTGATCTATTTGTTAGTCGAATTCCTCTCTTCCGTCTCCATAATTTATCAAGTGCAAATCAAATTAAATTGACTGTTATTCGATAGTTGAAGGTCAATGGTTCAAGGACTAGTAATCTACTGAATCGGAAAGAGTTTCAAAAGGGAGAAATTATGTTTTCAAGATTCACTTTAAGGCTTTGGGATTAAGGTATGATTTTATCAGATTATAGTTAATAACTTTTATTATATTGTTTTATTATATTGTTAGTTAGGTGACGATTTTGATATGCAAGTAGTGCTGTCGCAAAGTAGTTTGGTTAAATGCATGTATATATTTATGTAAAATTAGTTATATATATATCAGTACAATGCAGCCGTATATAAAAATAATATAATTGTATATCTTACTAAATTAATATACATTATTTAATTACATATAAATATAGGTTATAATTAATTACAACATCATACTATGGTTAAAATAGTCATATAATTTTATATATAAATAATTATAGTAATACTAATTTTCAGTGAAAAAAAATAATTTTTTATAAATATTTATTAGTTAATATTATTTTAATCAATTTACTAATAAATAAATTATATTATTTCAAATATGTTATGAAATTATTTTTTTATATTTTAAAAAATTATTTCAACATCAGATAAGCTCAGAACCAATTAGTACTCAAGATCTAGGAATTTTCTAATGGCGTCCTCAGTCCCCCCTGCCGCACCCCCTATCTCCTTCGTCCCCAGCAAATACAATTCCATCCTGTCCCCCTTATCCCCCACCCCCTCCTCCTCTACCGCTCCCAACCAGCATGTGCTCCCACCCCGAGCCCCTCCGCCTCCACCCGGATCCAACCAGCCTCTGTGCATCGAGATACCCCCTGCCAAAACTTATGCACAGGTTGCGGGTTCTGCTCCTCGTTCCCCCCTCCTGCCCAACCCTCCGGCCAGGAGACGCCACCCACTGCCTCATTTCAAAAATGTGCGCCATACGGTTGAATTTCTAAAAAAAGAAAACCGTTGCCTTCGCTGCGCAGGCCTCCGACACGTGGCGCAGTCTTGCAGGGATGCAAAGATTTGCTATAAGTGCGGATTTTTCGGGCATCCACAATCTCACTGTCCCAATAAAATCCCTAGTCAGCCTCAGGCTCGAATAACTAGTAAAGTCCCCGCCTCTTCCACTAAGGACAAACATCCCTCTGCCCGTTGGGCCCCAATGTCCAATCCCCACTCAGATCGTACGAAACCCTTTAGCTCCCCAAGGCAAATCATTTCCCCTGCAACTCCTCTTAGCCCACCCCAATCCCCTAAACAGCATCATAACTCATTTTCGAACCCTAAAACTTTCACAATGGCAGACCCATCACTGCTTCTCGTCGCAAACATTATCTCTGGCACTTGGTCCTTAGACTCCCTCCGCCACACTCTATCCTCTACATTCCAACACAGAGACTGGCCTCTCTGGCTTCAGTCCGACAACAGCTTCATCTTCTACTGCCCCTCTTTCTCAATCAGAGACCAAATCCTCCAAAGATCGACTATCTCTACAACCGCGGGAACTATACAATTCCATCCCTGGTCTGAGCTGGACCGCCCCGCGCCGACTTTGGACCCACCTTCATGGGCAAGAATCTCTGGGTTCCCTGAACTCTTACGCTTCAACACAGAAGCCATTTCGGAAGCTGTTAAGCCAGTAGGTAGGTTCCTGGCTCAGGACGCTTGCGAATGGGCTGAGTTTGACCACCGTTTTTTATACATCCAAATCCAGTTCTACAGTGGCATCATCTCCCCTTCATCCTTTGTCTCCGTCCTCAACAACACTGAATACCTCTTGCGCATTGAAAGATGGGAACACGAACACCCGAACAGACGCCCGGAGAACCACCTGCTGGGATTCGACTACGAAAGGCACTTTCCCCTTTTTGAGCAACACATTCAGATCGATGACTTAGAGTCAGACGACAGATTTGACGTCCTGAACTACTCCCCCATCTTCTCCGGCTCCCCACCGGCGCCTGGCCTTATATACGATCATTCCTTCGAGGTGGTGGGTCCAAGGGGCTGGGACCCATGGCCAGCCCAGGAACACAGGTGGGACCCTTTCTCTGACCTGGACCTCTCATCCCCGCTCTTCCAGCAAATCTCAACCCCTCCGGCCTCAACCGTCCCTCCCCATCCTCCCCCTAACCCTACCCCTCATACAGATACCAATCTCTTCCGGTGCAGATCCTTCATTCCTCCCCCCAAGCTGACCCCCCCTCTCCCATTCTTCAATTCCCGGTCCATAGCTCAGAGGAACTCAGTCAAGCGGCCCCTCCTAGGACTAATCAAGAGCTTCAGCCCGCCACTCAAGCGGTTGCACAGTGGTCCCAGCCAATCACACCAACAGTGGTGCGTCGTAGCTCCAGACTGGACAGAGCAGCATCTCATCCTGGTAGTTTCTTTAAACACGTTGTCTTTTCGTCCCTTAATAAAAGCTTAAATAAAAAAATGGCACGTTGCATGGGAGTAAACTTGCATGGAGAACACTACTCCTCCATGCAGGCACTAGAATTGGAGCGCTTATCATTCTCCCAATGAAGCTAATATCCTGGAATACACGGGGGTTGGGGGACCCCAGCAAAAGACACGCTGTTAGCCTTGTCATATCCCCTCATAAAGTAGACATCCTTTTCCTGCAAGAATCCAAACTATCAGACCCAAACCCCAACATACTCAGACAGATCGGTGGGCCAGTCCTAACTGGGTGGGCCCACATAAATGCTGTCGGTTCGTGCGGCGGTATAATGACAGCCTGGAACGAATCCGTGTGGTCCCACTGCCAAACTTTCTACCACACTTCTGCCCTACATGTAGCCCTTCGACACTTACAAACTGGCACAATCTTCTTCTTCACAAATATCTATGGCCCACACAACCCTCGAGATAGAAACGATCTCTGGACGAACTGTCTCTCCTTCTCCTCGCATATCAATGGCCCCTGGGTCGTTGGAGGAGATTTCAATACCACTAAATCCCCAACAGAAAGGAACTCTGGCAACCTTTCCCAAGACTCCGAAGCCTTCAACCAGTTCATCAACCTGTGCTCCCTAATAGACCCACCCATTAGTAATCGCCTTTACACTTGGTCAAACCGCAGATCCGACCCCTCTCTCGCAAAATTAGACCGCTTCCTTTTCAACCCAGCCTGGGAAGACTTACTCCCCCTCTCCATCGTCTCGGGCCTAGCCACTGTTATCTCCGACCACTGCCCACTCCTCCTAGACACGGGATCCCTCGCTTGTCACAGCAGACCCTTCAGGTTCGAACGCCTCTGGCTCCTCGAGCCATCTTTCGACAATTTCATCAGAGAAATCTGGACTCAGCCTTCCCCCATCCAATCAGCAACAGCCAGGGTAGTCTCCAAGCTCCGTTCTCTCCGAAAAATCATCAAACCTTGGGCCAAATCAGTTTGGGGCTCCATTCGTTTGCGCATCACAGCCATCCAAGATGAGATTCTGGACCTTAACATCCTGGAAGAAACCTCCCCGCTCTCTGAATTGGACCGTTCTCGTCTGAGAGAGCTGGAAGCTGACCTCGACAGGTTGTCACTGAAAGAAGAAATAGGCTGGAAACAACGGTCCAAAGCGAAATGGCTCGAAGACGGAGACAAGAACACTGCTTACTTCCACCGTCTTGCCAATGGCAGACGTAGATCTAATCACATCCCTGAAATCACTCATGACAACATCACTACCACCGATCAATCGGCCATCCTCAAACTCTTCACTGACTATTACCGATCCATTCTTGGCTTTCACCCCCCTCCTCTCCCCCCAATCGATTGGGATCTGATCTACCCGGTTAACCCCCTCATCCCAATTGACCACCCCTTCACTGAAGAAGAAATTTGGGCAGCGCTTAAAAGCATGTCTGATGATAAGGCTCCTGGCCCAGATGGTTTCGGGCCCCTTTTCTTCAAACACTACTGGGAAATCGTCAAATTTGACATCATCGAAATGTGCTCTGAATTTCATACCGATCCAACTTCTGTGGACCGCATCAACTACGCAAATATCATCCTTCTCCCAAAATCCCCAGGCACCACCTCCCTCTCGTCCTTTCGCCCCATTAGCCTCCTTAACACAACCTTTAAGATCATAACCAAGGTCCTAGCCAACCGCCTCCAGGGCTTCATAGCCCCCCTTATTGGAATCGAGCAATCTGCATTCATCTCGGGCCGTAACATCATGGACTGTGTAGCAATGACCCAGGAGATCATTTCCTTCTGCCACTCCACCTCAACACCAGGAATGCTTCTCAAACTAGACTACTCAAAAGCGTTTGACTCAGTTAACTGGCAATTCATTGTGGAGTTAATGGAACACAGAGGCTTCCCCACAAATTGGTGCAACTGGATATCCTCTATACTCAATTCAAGCATGTCCTCGATAGTCATCAATGGGACCTCGGGGAGTCTAATCAAATCGGCCCGCGGACTGCGACAAGGTGACCCACTTTCTCCCTTGCTTTTCGTTATGGTGGCCGATGTGTTCAATCGCATGATCAAATTAGCAATTTCGAACAACATTTTCCAGGGCATCAACCTTCCCAATTCTAACCTAGTCATATCCAACCTCCAATTCGCTGACGACACCATTCTATTCGCATCACCCACGTTCAACCACATCCACTGCCTCAAAGTAGCCCTATATTCATTCGAACTCATATCGGGCTTGTCCATCAACTTTAGCAAAAGTTCCATCATCATGCTCGAAAAAGCTGACCACCTCGGGCTAACCTGTTCCAGTCTGCTTAACTGTAAGATCGCTCACTTCCCCATCTCCTACCTCGGAGTCCCTATCCGTCCAACCAAATTGCATAGATCTGATTGGTTCCCCCTCATCGCCAAGATCGAAAAAAGACTTCATTCATGGAAAGCTCATTCCTTGTCCTCAGCAGGGCGCCTAGTCCTCGTTAAATCTGTTCTATCATCGATTCCCACTTAATGGATGTCATTGTACAAACTCCCTTCCTGGGTAATCAAAAAAATCGACTCAATCAGAAGCTCCTTCCTTTGGAATGGTAGTAACATAAAGAGGCTCGTAAACTGGCAGACTGCCTGCCTACCCCTGAGAAACGGCGGCCTTGGAATCACTAATCTAATTGACTTCAACTTAGCGCTCCTCGCCAAATGGCTCTGGCGGTTCCTAACCCCCGGCCCCACCCTTTGGAAATCATGGATCACCTCCCTACACTATCACTCTAACCCTCACCTAGTCCTCCATGCCCCCACTGGCATCAAACCATCCCCCTTCTGGTCTGGAGTAGTTTCAACCCTACCATGTGTTAAAAGGCTCTTCCACGTCAACCTGGGAAACGGGGCTAATTGCCTCTTCTGGCTGGACACATGGCATAATCAGCTTCCACTCTCCTCCATCCTTCCCAACCTCTTCGCTCATACAACTAACATCTTCACCTCCATCTTTGACATTTCCACTTCGGGCCCAGTTCAGCTTCTCCCGGCTTCCTACTTCGACCTCTCCACCCTCACCGAGATCCACCTTGTCTCCTCAATTCTCCGTAACACCCACCTCAACCCCCGACCAGACTCCTTCACTTGGGCACCCAACCCCTCATCTGGCTTCTCTGTTGCCTCCTGCTATGCTCACCTAAACAACCCTGGACGCCTATTCACCTTCCCCAGACTTTGGAAGTGCAGGATCCAGCCCCGCTTTGCTTTCCTGCAGTGGTGCCTCATCCAGGGGCGAATTAACACAAGAGACAGACTCCTCCGCCATAACATCGTAGTAGACCCCAGCTGCGTCCTATGTTCCACCTCAACAGAAAGTTTGCAACATCTCTTCTTCGAGTGTGATTTTGCTGTCAGGGTCTGGGCGGCGACAACTGCTCACATTCTCGGACATATTCCCACGTTCACCTCATATTTCGACCATTGGCAGAACAACCCCCCCAACTATCACTTAGATCTCACGGTAGCTATTTTCAGTTGGTGGATCTGGGCCGAGCGCAATGCACGTGTATTCTGCAAGCCCATATCTAACTTTGAAGGAACTTGTAGACGTATTATTCACCATTTCTCATCTATATCAGGTCGTAGCTTCTCCGCACCGTTCAGGCTGAGACTACCTCACCCCAGCTCTCCACAGGCTGAATCCTCGGGCAGCACATCAGCAGTTCCTCCTGACAGGCATCGTGGGCACCATTAAACCGCAATTTAGCTCTGGTCTTTTCATCCCTGTTGTTCGCTATATGTATTTTGTATATATAACTCTGTCTCACAATGACTAGCTTACTGCTGCTCAATGCTTTTTGGCCAGTGATCAGGCTTGTTGATCGCAATATTTACTTATTTATATGATATCTAATCGGCTGTGTAGTGCCACGCTACACAACCGTGTCGCTCAAAAAAAAACATCAGATAAGCTCTCAGCCAAAAAATAGAAAAAGACCAATTTTTTTATTTTAAAAATTAATTGTTTTAATTGGTTGAAAATAAATAAATCATTGTAAAATTAGTTTAAATCAAAAAAATGTGAAAAAAATTTCAAACCATGAAATATCATTTAGGATTTACAAGAAAATTAAAATTTGAAATAAAGTTGCAAAACTAGTTTTTATTAATATTTTAATAGTTTTCGAATGAATATTTAGTTAAAATGTATTTTACAATTAAATAATAATAATATATTATTTCTTGAGCTATCGTAAGACCTGGTATTTCATATTTATCAGAAATAATATTTTTTTGTATTTTATTAATATGTATTTATGTATATTTTATTATGAATATATTTGTGTATACATATATATATAAATTAATAATATATATATATTAAAAAATTATATGTATATATACATACATATATATATAACTCGAGGTTTTTAAAAAAAATTATTTTAATACTTATAAATAATTTATTTTATAAAGCTATTACATAATATGTATATATAATATTAATATATTATTCATTTGATTATATCTACATACACACACACATATATAAACACACTTATATACTTATATAAAATTATTGAAACAAAACTTAATACATGCATATATATATAATATTTATCTACAAATAATAGTATATATATACATACTTATATTTGGACAACATATACTAGCATATTAGATCAGCCAACATGTCTGTTGCGATGTAAATTCCAGCCTCTATCCACTGGCATGTTATACCTTGCACGAATTGATATGTTACATATGTATACACATGTATATGTGTATATGATACATGTGTGTGTATATACATACATATATATACACATTTATCAAGACATAAATTAAATATAATTATATAGTTTATAATTTTAAATAAAATAAAATGATTTTATTTAAATAATATTTATAAATGTTCTAAATAAAGTGGACTTCCTAGGCCCAATAGAGGAATTTTTTTGAAATTCACCCATAACTTCCACTGCGGGTTAGCCCAGTTCCAACAGTATGTGATGTATGTATTGTATCGCTAGGTTATAAGTATGTATATTTGGTTGTATTAGATGAAATGTCAATCGATGGGCGATTTAGAGTTAGGGATATTTCATAAGATAGAGTTTCATGCATATCAACTGATGCACAGATAATGAGGACTCAAATCAATAGAATAAGTTCTATGGAAGACCGCTGGAATGCAAAGCAGTTAGTTAGATGTAGCAAAATGAAGGAAATTTTCTAAGTAATACATAACGGTTTGAAGTCGAGGGAAAGTGCAAATAGCACTTGGGGATGCTACGAGGTAGCACGGGAGTAGATTCAGGAATGGTAAAGGGGTCTTCGAGCAAGAATGTAGCTTAGAGATAGGACGATCAATGGTAAAGTACGAAACAAAACGGGTCACGTGCGGATCCATATCAGCCGGCACCAAACCATCTTGTTTTATAAAGGTTAAAGAGAAAGCTTCTTGGAGAAGAGGAAGCCAAGGTACTTAGCCATTTTGGCTAATTGTTGGCCAAAATCGTTTGTCCTCGAACAATCGAATGGAGCTGGGTTGTCGTTGTATGCTTACGACGTCTGAAGGAGCTCTTGTTGGTGATTTGGGAAAAGGAATGGTGAGTGATGATTGATTATCGAACGGTTTTGCATGTGAATGAGGAGAAGTGGTACCTTAACTCGGTCGCTTCGGGCTTTACCTAGGGTATTTGCAAAGCTACTTCTGGACGTCCCTAGGGAATCCAAAGGGTGACTTTGGTACTTCCCTGGAGATTCTATGGGATGACTTCGAGACTTGACGGCAACTGATGAGTGTCTAGAGGTGTTCCAAACTTAGGCGACTCAATACTGGGAGTTGGGATGATCATCTATAAGGAAAAGTTCTTTGATGTGAACATGTAAAGTGGAACATTGATGTATTTATCTATGGAGACGTGTGCTAAGGTATCTTTGATACTTTGAGGTTTCGAGCGTGCTCATAAAGAGGGGGCATGTGAGGATGCTTACATGGATTTTTAATGTTGATCTATATCTTTGGCGTGATCTATCTTACCCTTGACTTTTTGATGTTGATTCTATTTCTTAGCCTTATGAAGTTGCATGGAGTCGAGCAATGAGAAATCGAGATGTTGAGTAGTATTTGGCTATTGATATGGCCATACGAGCAATCGTATATCCAACACATTGAGTGAGTGATGTGACGATTGCTTGATGGTTGCTATGTTTACATTATTTTGTTAGGGATGCCGTATGAGGTACATATTATTAACTAAGATTCCTAGACACCCAATATTGTACTTTGGGTTGTAGTACACCAACATGATAGTAGATTAGCATGTACTATTTTATGCTAACTCTTTGGATGTTGGGAAACATCGGATATGATTCTCCATACCCTATGTCTTATATTATGACTTTTATAGTATTTTGAGATTGTAGATCGCTCATACTAGACTGTTGTCTGACTCAATATTTTATGATTTGCTTCTTATTACCTCAAGTACTCTTGAATGAGTAGACTAGATAGCGGTATAAGATAGCGCATGATGCTATTCAGAGGATGAGCAGGAGGATATACTTTTCATATATCTACTCTTTGGAGCTTATCCGCTTTATTTTCTACTGTGTAGCATTGAGGAGCTTTATCCATGTTATGCTATTATACATTCAGAGATAATTGCATTTGCGTTTATTATTATTTGATGTATAAACTCTGTTACATGTGTTGTATAGCTATCATAAACCTATTGCACTTGGATTTTGTTGTTCATTTAACTTATTACCATCTCACCTGTTTTTGTTGATTATTGTACTTTATTCTTGTGCTATAGATATACAATAGGTTCTACTTGGAGTCCTATTTTATTTACCACCCTGACAATCATCCTACATTGGCTGGGTACTGTTGCTATGCACTTTACATGTTATATTAGGTACCAAAAGTGTAGGGCGGTCATCATATTAGGTATCAAAGCGAGGTCAAGCGGTTCCAACTTAGATTAACCGATAAAGTCTAAGTGATACTATGATCCATTAAAAATAGAGAAGAAGTTATTGCTCTAGAATAGATCAATTAATGTACGAGAGAGCGTATTTATTATATTTTGGCTTTCAAAACTATATAGTATTACATATAATATAAGTTGCATTGCACACACGAGTACTATTGATGCAGCTTTATATTTGAGAGACTTTATTCTTACTACGGATTAAAGAATGGGTTAGCAAATGAGAAATGTGGCAAGAAACTCCATTTTTGGAGTAGAAGAAGGAGCAGGCTTGGGGGCAGCTTACCCCAACTTGTAGACTATGTTCAATACTATAATGAGGAACATGCTAAAGAATGCCTAAGTGGGTGCTCTGAATGTTGTTGTTGTTGGTGGTGCTTAGGTGTAGGCGCCCGGTGCTAAATTTGCCAAATCGAACAAGGACTACTCTAGTTTTGGTGGCAAACCACTCCTAGAGATAGAAAAAGCTATAAAAGTGCAAGATTAGTTGGGCACCCATGAAAGGATCTTTAATGACATGGAGTTGGACGATGCCGTAAAGGATCTGCCCTTTAGACAACTCTAAGGAAGGGTGATGAATTGGTGGAATGCCTGTAGCTCAGAACTAGGTTTGAGGAGAAGTTCATAATGGTAGCTCAGAAGTCGGTTTTGTTTCGAAAGGTCGAGCGAAGTATCTGAAGCGGTGCAAGACGACTTTTTCTGAGTATGTGGCTGAGTTCGATGCTTTTTCGAAGTATGGAATGCCTTTCATTAACACTCCATTAAAGAAGAATGAAAAGTTCATTATTGGATTGAATGAATATCTGTTTAACAACGAATTTTCAATCAGATTAGAAAATCGTCGATAAATTTCAAACTAAAATAACCGCAAGCGCACGACGTACAAAAGTTAGTACGTGGCGAGTACTAGTCGATCCACAAGGAATTGTTAGAGTTTAAAAATCTATTCAATCAAATTAGACCAAAGTGGAGAGAAGATTGTTAACTACAAATTGTAAACAAGATGAAGCTAAAATTAGAATAAAAGTGAGATTTAAAAAATATGAGATTAGAGAACAATTTAGAGGCAAATCCACTCTCATATTTTTGTAAATCAACAAACAAATAATTTATGATATCTAGTTTTGATATTAAGTGAAATAATTGTTGCATTTATCATAAGTATGGTTTATTTATGTTATTAATTAACATAACTTAAACCATCAAACTATAATACAACAAATAAACCACTTATGAAAATCTCATGAAAATGAAGCCAAAGCAAAAGCTATTTTAAGTATGATCTATTTACTATTGTAATTAGTAATATAGATCATCAAATTTTGTTTTTACTTTCATTTCAAAATAAAAAATTAATTAGCAAATGATGATGTAAATTGTGTTTATGTTGAATAAAAATAGCTCATTTGCAAAAGCAACATAAGCTATCAAACCCACTTGTATAAACTTACATCAAAATTCACTTTCATGAAGCACAAACAAAAGAGATCATAAATCATAAAAATGTTGAAATTACATAGAGTTAGAGAGCTTCATTACCCCTAAATTGAAGGGGTTTAGCTACTCATTTGTGTTATCAAATCAACACATGTAAATTTCAACATTAAAAAGCAATGAAATGAAAACTAAATAAAGGAAGAAAGAGAGATTAACTACTAACTACTTGCATAAAAATTAAAGCTACACTACTTGTATGAATGTAAATCTAAGCTATAAATATTAAAAGAAAGAGAGCATAGAAATAAACATTAACATAAAAGCAAAGAAAATCATATAGAAAAGAAAAGAGAAAGAGGCTTGGAAGCCATTTTTATTTCATGAAACATTGACATTACAACTTGCTTTCTTAATTTCCTAACTAATGTGAAAGAGTAGAAGATATTTACATGTACATAAGAGGGCTATTTATACATTCATAAAACCCTAATTCTATTTTTAGGGTGCTTCCCAAAATACCCTTTAGGAAGTGTGGTCGCCAAGTAACCATTAGCCACTAATTAATCCATCATTAAATTTGCATGAAGCTTTAACCTCCACTTAGTTGTCCATTAGCTTCCAATTGTAAATTTAGGTAAATGGGTAGGTAGAGTCCTCCATGATCATGAACTTGAATTTTTTCCTCTTCATTCCTTTGTATTCCATTGTGCATGCATATATCTTCATGAAGGCCTCTTCCATATGCATCCAAATTCCTATAAAAATCATAAAAATGTGCAAGTAAAAATTCTCAAATTGACACATGCACAAAAATGACCATTTTGCCCCTGAATGAAGATAAATATACGATGATTTGAAAATAATTGAATTTTGGTTTTAAACATGTTAAAATGCTCAAAAATGACTTTTATTTAAATAAAAATAGATAAAATATGGATGTAAATATATGGACATTTACGTGCACATCAAATACCCCCACACTTATCCTTTTTTTTAAGAACGGTAAAAGGGCCAAGCCCAGATTACAAGAACGGGTAAAACTCGAGCCACCTATTACACAACCCTAACCAAATTAGGGTTGCCGACTCTAACAGCCGGAAACAAAATAATGGCGGTGAAGTTTTCTCAAATGTGAAGCATCAAATCTCGTTCACCTGCCTCTTTCTATTACTTTCTCCTCTTTCCCAGTATGAAAGACACTCATTAAATTTGCTTCTCATACTTCTGTCGACTTTAACTGTGCGAGTGTGGCTCTTTGAAGCTAGATTGTAGTTCTTTGAAGCTAGATCTACAGATCTGATGTCATCGCGACTCATATTTGTAGATCCGTAGCTAATTTCATTAGATTCAGGCTGACTGTTGGTCTGAAGCTCCTTAGCACCTTGATCAAATCTCTGATGAATGTCCAAATCAGTTTGGTAGGCCTTCGAATTGTGGAGATATTGTTCGATATGCTTACTGCCAGCCTCTTTACTCCAAAAATCCGCAAGGAAATCAAAACGGTTTGGTCTTTAACTTTTTTCTTTGACTTATGAAGAATAATTCTGTTGTCGCTTGCAATAATAAGCCATCTTTGCTCTTTGGAAAGTTTCGACTTGCTATGAGTACGATTATTTCTCTCTTTCCAAATATGATATACAGCTACAGTCAATAATACATGCGCAAGGTCTCTTTCCAGTGATTTGCTTCTGAATTTGTTGTTGATATTTATTATAATATGTTTAAGATCCATGCTGCTTTTATTGTTTATGCTCAGTGTAGTTCTAATCTGGCTCCATATAAAATAGCTGTAATTGCATTCAAAAAATAGATGATTAGCACTTTCGTTAGTTAAGTTGCATAGGGAACAAAGTGAATAAGTATTTCTCCCCCATTTATATGTTTATCCAAAGTTGGCAATCTGTTATTAATTGCGAAATATGTACAGATAGCCATCTTTGGATTATTCACCTTGTTCCAAATGCATTTATACCAATCAACAGTAGGCTGTTTATTTCTAATATGTTCCCAAGTTTTTTTAAATGAAAACTTCCCTTTGCTGCTGGCTAACCACTCCCAATAATCACATTCTGCATTAGGATCTAAAGGAATATTAGTAATAATGTCTTTATGTGGATGAGTAATTATATGTAGATGAGGTTGCCATTGATTATTATTAATAATGACATCCACATTAGCATTAGCACCACCACAAAAAACTAGATTATCCCATCCCACCCTATTAATAAAAGAATCATTTTGAAACCAAGGGTCAAACCATAGACTGGTTTCCTTACCAGATTTGAATTTTCTCTGAATTAAAGATTTTCCTAAATCTATACATTTTAAGATTTGACTCCAAGCATTGGATTGATTATTTTTTGGTAAAGCTGTCCAAAAATTACCGTTTTTAAGATATTTGCATGACATCCATCTAGTCCATAAAGAGTCACCACTAACAAATCTCCAAAAAAATTTAATTTGACATGTTAAACTAAGGTTATTCAGATTTCTACTACTAAGACCACCTTCTTTTTGGGGTCTGCATACTTTATCCCAACTAATTTTATGGTAGCTACCCCTCCATAGAAAATCATCACACCTACTCTCAATTTTTTTGATTATAGCCACAGGGATATGATAAGTTTGAAACCAGTATAGAATAATGGCATACACAACAGTCTTTATAAGTTCAATTCTACCAGCAATAGATTGAAGCTTACAGGACCAGGTCTCCATTCTACCTTGAATTTTCTCAATCAGATTAGAACAATCACTGTCCTTAATCTGATTGACTGATAAAGGGAGACCTAAATACTTAATGGGAAGATTACCTTCACCCACTTTAAGAACATCCCAAACCTCCTTTTTATACCTGCAATGCTTACTGAAATATGCCTTGCTTTTAAATTCATTAATTTGAAGTCCTGCATATTTGTACATATTCTCAAATTCTTGACTAATAGCATCTACATTATTTTTATTGGCCTTAGAAAACAACATAAGGTCATCAGCATAAATAAGGTGAGTAATAGATGGTTGGACTCTATTGATTGGAGAAATATTATTTTTAATGGTTTCTATATCAATAAGAATAGAAAAATATTCCATAGCCATAGTAAAAAGATAGGGAGAAAGTGGATCACCCTGTCTAATACCCCTATTACTTTTTATAAAACCCTCAGGTTTACCTTGGAATAAAATAAAGAAGGTGGGTGTATTAATACACTCAAAAATTAACTTACAGTATTTAGTAGGGAACCTCATACATTTCATAATATGAATTATGAAATTTCTGTTCACTTTATCATAGGCTTTCCGTAAGTCAACTTTAAGACACATATTATCACCACTTTTATTATTAAAATTCCTGACCATTTCATGGGCCAATAGAGAGTTTTCATAGATAAGTCTACCAGATATAAATGCACTC
This sequence comes from Allium fistulosum, assembly GCA_030737815.1. Classification (NCBI taxonomy): domain Eukaryota; kingdom Viridiplantae; phylum Streptophyta; class Magnoliopsida; order Asparagales; family Amaryllidaceae; genus Allium; species Allium fistulosum. The sequence continues at coordinate 882,513,340 of CM060903.1, forward strand.
TGATTTTCAGAGATTAAAAAGGGAAGAAACAGTTTTATCCTATTGCTCAAAATAGTAGCAATGATTTTGTAAATAAAATTACAGCAAGAAATTGGTTTATCCAGTACACGTTGGATTTTATTTTTGGGAATTAAAGTAATGAAGGTATGATTAAAACTTTTAAGCAACTTTCCTTTGTCCAAAAATTCATTGACAACTCTAATAATTCGTTCCTTGATATTTTCCCAGTGAGTTTTAAAAAAAAATTCATTAAAACCATCTGGGCTAGGGCTTTTATTATCACCAGCATTAAAAAATAATGGATTTAATTTCATCCTGGTATACAGGAGCCAGTAAGATTCCTGTTGCATTATCATTCAACACATTTTTACAAATAATATCAGGAAAATCAGTTTCAGTAGAGTCCGAGTAATATAAATGAGAATAAAAATCAATAGCTTCACTAATAATCCTATCATAATCGTTAGTACAAGCACCCCTATTGTCAATAATATTCCCTATGTTATTAATGTGTTTTCTGCTACTCATTTTAGCATGAAAAAATTTAGTGTGGTCATCTCCCATAGTAAGCCAGACAACATTAGCTTTTTGCTTATAGTTAACTGTGTTAATATAAAGCTCATGAGAAAGTTTTTCCTGGTTTGAAAAGAATTTATCAATAATGTTAATATTACCAGGATTATCATCAACAAGTTTTTGCAAAAAAATTCCTTCCTCTCTCAGTTTGTTTAGAATATTATTCTTATTACAGTTAACCATATTCCAGTTTTTAATTCTATTTTTTGCATTTTTTAAAAACATATTAAACTGGAATTGGTAAGAACCAGTACAAGAGAAACTGAAACACTCTTTAATCATCTCATTGTATTCATTGTTAGACACCCATCCATTTTTAAACCTAAAAGGAGCTAAAAACGTCTGCAAATTCTCTTGCTATCTAAACCTGACTTAACTCATTTCCTACCTCCATAGCATTGAGCATAGCACTAACACTCCGGTCAGTATTCTCTACTGAGAACATCACTTGGTTATGACTATCAGGGTGTCTCGGTGATATTTCCTTATCCTGGCAAAATATTATAGCCTCATACCTACTCAACCAATCCATACCCAAAATGATCCTGAAATCTACGAAACCAATAACATACAAACTGCATGCAAATTTATGACCTAACAAGTCAAGTTTTAGCTGGTCACATCTTAACCCTAGGGTTGCATACCCTTCTATTGGATTCACAACCCTTAAGGAAGTAACAAGGTAGGTGGGTTCTAGACATAATTTATCAACCAAACACTGAGATATAAATGAATGTGATGCACCGGTATCAAAAAGTACTCTAACTGAAATACTTTGAATCAAAAGCATACCTTCCATCATAGTCTTTCCCTTATCTGCTGCAGTATGCCTGGCTGGTCCTATAGCAAAAACTTTTCCTTTGTCCTCCCTAACTGGCTTTGGACACTGATTCTTGTAATGTTCAACTTAATCACAGCTAAAGCATTTCACACTCTACTTAACTGCAGCTTTCTTCCCATTTCCTGACCGGCATTCATTAGCAAAGTGACCCTTCTTGTCACACTTATAGCAAACTACCTCAGCCTTTGACTTCTTAGTTGTGTCTCCCCTCGGGGCTTCCTTCTTTTTAAAGAACTTCCTCTTCTTCCCTTGAGAACCCTGGGTCTCCACTGACTTCTCTTTAGCTAAATCAGCAAGCAACTCCTCATAGCAAATAGCCATCTCCTCCACTATATTGCAAGGATCACGGACATATGTCATGGTCATCCTGCAAGCTTGGGCCTCAGTCCCCGAATGAACTTCTCATTCCTTTTGATGTCAGTATCTATGATAGCATATCCATATCAAGACAGTTCTTCAAACTTAGTAGCATACTCCACTACTGACATCTCTTTCTGAACTAAATCCATAAACTTCCTCATCAGCTCAGACTAGCAAACTCAGACACAAACTTCTGCTCAAATCTCATCTTAAAATCAACCCAAGTTAACTGCTCTTCCAGCACTCCGGCAATGACACTATTCCACCAATGTAGTGCTAACCCCTGCAACTGCCTAGAGGCAAACCTCCTCTTTTTCCCATCATTTAGACCCAAATCTATAAATATACGCTCACAATGCAACAGCCAATTCTGAACTTCTACGGCACTCTCCGTTCCCAAGAATATCTTCCCACCCAAACTGGTGTAAACTTTACTCAGCAAAGTAATATTCCCAACTGGAGCCACAGGATTAGCTCCTCCTATATTCCTAGCAACCCCAGTAGTAGCTCTTGCTTGCATCAAACTGGTAAAGAACTGATACATCATCCCCATATCTACTGGTGGATTTCCATCACCCACATTGGCTTCGACATTTTGGTTACTAGCATTAGCCGATCGACCCGGGTTTCTCCTGGTAGTGGGTCGAGCATTTCCGTTAGTTGTGGTGCTTCCTCCACCGAGATTTCCTCTTCCATTTCCTGCTTCCATATCTCCTTTCTCGTAAATCTGCATACGAGCCTTAGTAAGATACAAAAGAACGGTCTAAGAGAGCGGGGGATACGTACTTACATATATATATATAAAATACAAGTACGTTACTATAGCTTTAACCCAAAGCCCAGTCTTATTATCTGATTCATTGGATTATGTTTGGAAAAATCTTTTAGGTTTAAGTTTCTTTTAAAGTTTCATAAACCTATGCTCTGATACCAACTTGTAACATCCCTCTATTTGGAGGCCCAAAACTAACGGCTACGGATGCTGCAGTCATCCATAGTTATTAATACTCGACGACGATCAAACATGGCGATATTAGATACATTGATACACAGAAACACAAGAATATGAAAACAATTTAAACAGCAAAACAAATTCCACATTCCATTTCAAAATATTCCATGTAATCCCAATTCGCGGACCACGTTCAGATAACATATAATAATAATTACAAATTATGCCAAGAGCGACATATGAAGATGCCCCCTTGGTAGATCATAGTACATAGATAGGCAAGAAAACAATTTTCGTTTACAAACAAAACATACAGCGGAAATAAAATAAATATAATAACAAGTTTTCCTCCTGCACGTCCTCGGAAGCTTTATTCGTCTAAAAGAACACCAAGAAACCTTAACTCTCAACCTACTCAAAATCAATCGAGTACCAGAGAATTTAAAAGGAAAAAACTTCGAGTCAGACATAAAACCTGGTATGAATAATAATTTACCATCTCAAACCATTTAGATATCTAGTGAGACCACGCCGCTTAGTAGAACGGGTTTTCCTCTCACTAGTACCTTAAAACATTTACAAAACCATATACCGTGCTCCTACATCCACAATGGTAAAAACATAGTATTTCAAAATATTATGATGATATGCAAAAACAAATAAATCAATTCTGGATTACCCATCCCCATTCATTCCAACTATCTGTCTCAATTATAGTTTCTAGGGTTACTATTAACTTGTCAAATATTAAGGACTATCTGTCCAATTACTTAGTTTTCATGGGATCACTAAGAACCAATTGGTAATTCCAATATCTTATTTCTTATCCTAGTTTTCATGGGCTAACTAGGAACTTATTGGCTGACTGCCAATATCTTAATCCGGATATAGTTTTCATGGGCTAACTACAAACCTATTGGCCCTACCAGTATCAAATCATAGTTTTCATGGGCTGACTATGAACCTATTGGCCCCTGCCAACATCATACAGTTTTCATGGGCTTACTGTAAACCTATTGGCCCCTGCCAATATCTTTAATTAAAATTTTAACATCTGTTAAGTTATATTCACTACTGGGTCAACCTAACTGGTTATTTTGCCCTTCTCCCCAAAATACAGTTATGGGTTAATAACAATGTGAATAACATTTCAAAATCCTTATTTATGCCATGGCTATTACTTTAAATTGAGATTGGATTTATGTTTTGAAGCCATAAAAACATCTCTTTCGAAACCTCTGGATAGCCTCCTTCGAAAGCAAAACCTCTTTTCAAAACATTGTATACATACCTTTCGAAGCCCTTAGTAAACATTCTCTTTAGAAACCTATTATACCTTTCGATGGTACCAAATCATCTTTTTAAAATATATATCTTCGAAACAAATGAAAGTACCCCTTTCGAAAGCATTGGGTTTACTCTTTAAAACATTATTTAGGTCAAAACGGTTATATACGAAAGTATCTCTTTCGAAACCAACAAAAATTAGTTTGGGGGAAATTGATGGTGTCAAAACCATCTTAGTCGAAAGCAAAACCTTTAAAACAAAAACTTCGAAAGACAGAGTAGAAACCCCTTTCGACTCCATCGTCTTCAAAACCCTCAACCCTTTCGAAAGCAACTAGGAAAAAGGCTTAGTTTAAGGTAAAAATAAGGGTAACCTTTCGAAAGCATTACCGGTCAATATAGTCGAAAGGTGGAGTAGTGGCTAGGTTTCGACTAGGTCAAAACCTACCCTTTCGAAAGCAATTATTTAAAGGGAAAAGGTTCTCCTTCGAAAGAAAATACTTTAACACAACATGACAACCTTCTTCGAAAGCTAATTATAAAACCTTTTCGAAAACAGATGTTTCGACTGTCGAAAGCTTTAGGTAAAACTAGGCAAGAATGTTAACTTACGAAAACAAAGTAGGGTCTCGACTCCATCGAAAGCTAACCTTTCGACACCAAGGCTTTCGCCCTCATTCCTATCCACCGCATACCATCTAAGTGATATCTTGTGTATTGGTTTTGACTATGGTGGTTTCGACTGTGTTGGTTTCGACTGGGACGAGGCGGAATCAAAGGAGTCAAAAGGTCCTTACTAATAGAGCGGAACACCTTTTTCTGATTTAAAGGCTGAATTATAGCAGTTTTAGTAATTACTTTCTAATAACTTGCCTATTTGTAAACTACCGATTGGTTGTCATAAAAACTTTTCAAATACTTTACTTTTAACACTGCCGCATTTATTCAGATCCAAAATTAAAGGATTTAAACGTTAAAACCTTTCCATATAACCAAAAACCGACATTTTCTAAAAAGCCCTTCTTTTAAAATAATTTATTTCCCCTAGTAAATCAATTGGGGAAAATCCCCAAAAGTCACAGAAATTCAATTTCATCATGAAATCAAAGATATTAAAATTTTGGACCCGATTTCTTCCTAAAATTCTCGAAATAAATATTAAACCCAATTATATCATATTTTTCAATAAAAATTCAAAATAAAATTCCATAGCTTGGAAAATTCTAAAAATTAAAACTCATCTCCAAAATCTTGTTTTACTTAACATAAAAATTTTCCATGGCAATCTAAAATCATATATTCACGGTTTCATGTCAAAACCGTGCAAATTCATGTGCTTATGAATTAAAACAAAACATCATAATTTAATTCAAGCATATCATCATCCATTTTATCACAAAAACAGATTTAAATCATAAATCCGAAACCATATAATCATAGAACAAAAATAGAGATGGTAGGAGATTATTATTCACCTCAAACTTGATAAGGAATTTGAGATTTGTTGTTGATTAATCCTCCCTAGCTTTTGATCCTTAGCTTTAGATTAAAATTCCTCTTCTCCTTTGTTAATGGTCGGCTCTATTAGGGTTCTTGCGTTTATTTTGATTTGAGAAATAAAATGAACGTGAATGGACAAAATGAGAAGTTATAGCCGTGTAATTAATTGACTAATTTACTAATATGCCCATATGTACTTTAATTAACCTTTAAACCACTTTATAGCCTATTTAATTTGTTAATAAGCATGGCCCAATAAATATAATTTAATCAAATCATAATCTCCTTATCATCATTATTCTATTTAATTTATCTAATTAAATCTTCGGAATAATGTTATCAAAAATTAGAAATGTTACACCACCACTAACCCATTTCATGTTTAGAGACCTTATATGGCCGAACCATCATTCCCAAATCACTTTACACCTTCTCCCATAGTCTAAGCCTCCATTAATCCATTCTCTAACCAAAACCTTCTCTTTTCTCCTCCAAATCAAGTCTAAACATAGATTAGTGATAGATTAGCAAGGAGATGCATTAGGGATCTTCAAACCAACATTTATGGGAAATAAAAATTACATCTTTGCTGTCCGTTTTTGAATCTACCTCGATTTATATGCAAAATTTAGATTGTGGGGGTTTTTAGTGAGTAATTTATCATCTCTCACCTTACTATATATGTATCAATAGGTTTTGACATGCTCTAAACCCATTTTTAAAGTCAAAATCATGTTTTGGGACGTTTTACAGTGAAATCTGAAGTAAAAACAAATTTAAATTATTTTAAAGTGTTCTTATCATGTTTCTTTGATGTACGGTTGCCTTGATTTGTGTTAGGCTATGTTAGAGACTTATTATAGGATGATTTGTAATAAACTGTTGTATTTTTGCATGTTTGAATATTTGAATGTTGTTTGGTGCATGTATGGTGTTTGCTTATATGCTTGTATGGTTGAAAATGGTCATCGGGGCGACTTAGAATTAGGATGGTGAAAACAGGCTTTAATGGATTGACTTGAGGTTACTGAGAGTTGGGCCATTGCATAAGGGTTGAAGTATGGAATGTAGTAGTGAAATCAATGTAAAATCGAGAACTAGGGGTATTATAGGATTTTGGTTCGTTGGTAGGCTGTTCGGTGGTAAGCTTGCTTGATGATTGGTTGACTTGGAGTGGGACTGGTTCAGTGGCTAAGCATTGAAGTTGGTTGGGCAATGGTGGAAGACCGGATAAGAGTTTCTGTCCGGTGAGCATCTTGGTTCGGCAGAAGGAGGGATCAGACAGGATTTCCTATCCAGTGATGCCATGGTTTGGCTTTGAAGGGACCGACAGCATTTGTTGTCTGGTAGTGGGATGAAGGACCGAATAACAATCGTCGTTCGGTTATCCTATAGGAGACCGGACAGTCCTTTCTGTCCAATAGGGCTATGCCCGAGCACCCAACAAGGAAGGGTGCTCGAGGTTGTATTGTGGCATGTCAGGGCGGCTTTGAGTTAGGGCATGGTTGCTTCAGGTCAGAGAGGGGATGGCCTTGGATTCTTTGTGACAACAAAGGAAGCGATGGCACGAAACTTTGACATGATGACTTTGGAAGCTTGGTATGATGGTTCTACAACTTACGATGGTGTCTAGAGGCATTCCAAAGATGATGACTTAAAGATAGGAGTCGTGGCGGCGATCCATAATGGAAAGCAAACGACAGGGGCTTGCGAGTGGGATTGGCAAATGTGTCCTACTATGGAGATGGCTGTGATGGAATAGTGATTGAGTTCCATTAAGGAGACGCATGCAAAGTGATCGTTAATAACTCGGTGGCTTCTATTGTGTTTGTAAAGATGGGGTATATGAGGATGCCCACCTAGATTTGTGATTGTGTCCGGATCTTGCAATAGTAGATTACCTTGGGCTTTGCGATTGTAGGTCTGTTTCCTAGCCTTTTAGATTGGCATGGATTCGAGCACCAATGAAGCCGAGATTACGATTGGGTCCCTAGTGATCGTGCCATACAAGTTATCATATATTCAATGCACACAAGCGATGGTGGGGATTGTTTAATGGATGCTATGGTTGTCATGGTTGTTCTCACTCTAGGGTGTCACACGATGTACGTATTTTCGACTGTATACCTAGACACTGGGCATTGTACTTTGGCTGTAGTACAATTATATGGTTTTGATAGTAGATTAGCATATATCGACTATTATGTGCTAATTCTTTGGTTCAGGGATAGGTCTTGTATGGTTCTTCATACCTTATGTCCATATTTACAATATATAATTTTTACAGTGTCTTTAAGATGATGTATCGCTCATACCAGACTGTTGTCTGACCATGAGGTTTTATGCTTTATTTTTTGTTATCTCAGGTACTCTTAAATGAGTAGATTAGGGATAATAGGTCTGGATAGCGCTTGGAGCTGAAGGAAGTATGAGCAGGAGGCTACGCTTTCATATATCTATACTTGGAGCTAACTATCGTTTATATTATGTTATGCAGTACTATGTAACTATATTAGTATTTGTATTTTGACAGACAGTTATAGAGTTGTTTTTGGATATTTGGATGTATAAACTCTTTATTTCAGTTTTTTTATAGTCTGTGAACCTGATGCACTCTAGTGTTCTTATTTATGGTTCATTAGATTATATCACTGTCTCTCATGTTTTACATCTATGTTATTATATTATATTTTGTCTGTGCATTGTGAGATGTTCTACAGGTTCTATGTTTGGGTTTTTCCCTACTTTACATTATTGGCTACTATCTTGCATTGGCCGGGTACCTCCACAGTGCATCATACAGGTATATTGGGTTCCGGAGGTGTAGGATGGTCGTCATAGGCCAAATCTTGAAGTGGTTGCTTCAGCCCATTCACGAACTTCAAAGAATTTTTACGCGAGGTGTTTATCAAGTCAAACCGAACCTAACTAGCTCATTGAATTGGTTCACATATTCTTTCACCATTATATCTCCTTGCTGCATATGTATAAATTTATCCAATTGCACTCCTTGCTGGGCTGCAAAAAGAAACTTAGCCTCAAAATGTCTTCTAAAATCACCCCAAGCTATCTCTTCTCCACTAGTCTCTAGCACCATAATATCCCACCAATTTAGAGCTTCCCCTTATAAGTGCAAGAAGCCAACTACCTTCTAGTGGCATCATCTAGCCCTAACAGATCAAAAATTCTCCAATAAGTATGCAACCATACCTTCGAGTTCACAAAATTAGTTTCTACATAAGGCTTTCCTCCTAAGCTCGAAAAGTCCTTACATGGTTTGGCAAAATCCACAACCGGTGGATTGATGAGCACTTCACCCTGTGCTTGTACTACGGGTCCTCCATTGGGGTTCAGTTCAACTTGGCCTCTTACTTGCAGAAACCGATGAAACCATATTGGAACATTCACATTCGAAATCTCAACTGCATCGCCCGTACCATTTCCAGCTTGATTGCTTAACCTCACTATCTATGATTAGGAATTATTAGCAACTTTTCTCATATAGTATTAAGCATTACTGGAATTTAACGGGTGTATTGGTGTTATACTTATGTGTGTGTATAATAATTTTGAAAATATACAAGTATGTTCTCTCGGTAAGCACGTAATCCCTAAGGAATTTTTGAACCTAAGCTCTAATACCAACTGTAACAACCTGCACCCTTGGACACACCGATTCAAAGCCCAAAAGTGGCTTATGAACTGCTATTATGCCAAGAAGTATGAATCGTTATGTTTTTTAATATGGTTTACATCATACATAGACGATTAAAACTTTACACAATTCTACACTTTTAGATCCCACAACAGAAGGGAATAAAATATAAGTACAGAAAATAATACAATTAACACGGTCTTAGAATAACCATGGTCGATATGGTAAATGACAAAACAAAGTCTCCAAATGCTAATAAAGCATAAGTATGATAAAGGTAAAGTCTCCCAATAACACGATAATAATAGTCTGACTAAAGGAGATAATAAGGTAATATAGAGAAAGACTAAAAATAAATAGATCTCCAACGCTATGTCGCCTTCTCCACACACCTTGACCAAATCACCTCACTTACTGCCCTATCCTCCTATAATTGATAATAAGAGAGAGAAATGGAGGGGATTAGACAAAGTCTGGTGAATGAATTATATTACTAGTGGTATGGTGTATACAAGTGATTGAAGTTCAGTTATATCCTACACCTAGGATGTTCCTTAGTGTGTGTTATAAAGAGCTAGTTATTTTACATTTTAAGTTGACTATTCTAGATGTCTAATTATACTTTATTAACATTCCACTTAAAGGTAGAGCATACTAAAATAGAGTAATTCCTAGAGGCATCTCTAGTGCATGGTCCCAATGGAAGACCATCTAAATATACATTAACTAACATCTTTAGTTGTAGTTGCTAAGGTTATTCCTATCTGAATATACACCTAATGCCTGGCTTGTTCATCGAATCATTGTCTGATGGTTCCTGCTATCTATGCAATGGTACTCCTAACTGGATATACGTCTAATGCCTGGCCAGTTCATCGAATCACAGACCAATGGTTCTTGCCATCTTCCATTGGTGTACTAAGTTGAGTATGCATTCAATGCCCAGTCCATTCGTTGGATTAATGTCCAATGTTTCTTACCATCTTGCATTGGTTCACCTCATCATTGGTCTGCTTCCTAAATTCTATATCGTTACATAAGTAGCAACCAAGGGTTGATTTTCCCTCATCTAGGATTCACTGATCCTTTTATAAAGAACTTCTTCGTCCACTCTTTTCAGCTTCCACTAATTTGTGGTTAGGACTGACTACGAATGATAAAAACTTCTAATTGAGGTCACATCCCATGTTGAGTGTCGCATTCCAACTTCATGAAGCGAGAGCCTAGGATTCTAACCAAAGGAGGTACATCTCCGGCTTGCTACTCAACTCCATTCACCTGCATGCACTCCTGGGTAACTAAGAAGTGGGAACAAGCTTCCCCGATCTACTCTACTTGGCTTGTACCAAGTCCAGGTTTATATCTGACATGATGTAGTAACTCAGAAGCCTGATTCTACAAGTCAGACATTTGACCCTGTATTTTTTTTTTAAAGAAATGCAAGTATTCAGATGTCTGGATCATTAACTCAAATGTATGTCTCCTTCTTAGACATTTGGTCGAGGTATTCAAACGTCCGATTTGAGTCTATCTTACACTACTGTTTGAAAAATCTACATATTAAGTAATCTACAATTGCCTTCGAACGTCTAGTCGAACAATTCTGACGTCTGAATGTGATTTTCTAGATTTTTAAGCTTTATTTTTCTTGTTTATTTGGTTTGTCTTCTTCGGTGATTCGAGTATGGATTTCAGGTTTTGTCATTATAGTGTTTCTGATATAGTTTCTTCTATTTTATGACCAATTTCAAGTGATTTATTCTAATATTTATCAATGGATTTTTAGTTAATTATATTTATATTCAAGGAATTTTATATGTATACTCAAATCGATTATTATGTATTATTCAATGTAATTTGAATTAGATCTAAGTAAATTTCAGCAGATATGTTTATTATATAAAAGAATCAATTCAAATCCATCATAGAATTCAGATCTATAAGATTAGAGAAAATTCTACTTTTCATCTATCCATTAAATAATTTAGATCTATAATCTTCTATGGTTGTTACCAATTTATTTCAATTTAAAAATTCAGAATAAAAGATAGATTCGAGAAGAGAAATCATATTTATATTAGTAAGAAGGTATATAATTGGAAATCAATTACTTATTCCCAACATACGCATTTCGTAGATAAAATCCACTTAGCTTTTTAGTTTTTCCACTTCTAATTAGGTTTGAATCCGTCGCTCTCTTCCATTATCTAGTTTTTTGATCCATTTCTCTCTTTTTATTTTATTTTGATTAGTTTCTTATTTTGATTTTTTTTTGGAATTAGAATTTTTTTGAAGAAGAAGAGGAGGGAAAAAATGTTTAGGAGATGGAGGCTAGGCTTTTTGAATGAGATTAGTGGACGCATATACCTTTATCCATAGTTGAAAATTAGGGTTTCTAGTTCAATATTCAAAATCAATAATTACGAAATCGCCACTAGCTACATTTTTCGCTCCATGTTTTCAAATTTAGCAAGTTATACATGGTTTTTGACTATAAATGACATTCTGGACGCAATGGAATAGGTTTCGAGGCTTAATTTCAAATTTTGTACTATTTTGTCCTTTTATGTAAAATTGCATTTTTCTTCCTTTATTCGTATTTTAATTTATTATTAAAATTTCTATGGTGTTATAGCTGGCCTAGGCCCAAGCTATCTCGGACCGAAGCTGGTTAAGCTGAAAACCTTAACTAGCCTATTTTCTTACTTACAAAAATTTTGAGTAACATTTTGCCCCAAAGCCCATGCTCGTTAATGGGCTTGGGCTTGTAAAATATTGAAGACTCCATCGATTGATGATTCTGCTATGCAAGTAATGCACTATCCACATGGCCTTGCACCATTAGTCATGACAGTCGTGCTTATCGAGATGAGATAGAAAGGTGTCTTTTCGCCCATGTGCGTGGTGTGACACAACACTTATCATCTTTGAATGATTGATATTTCTTTTGTCTTTTCCATTACAATGGCTACAACTGAAGAGAGAGACATATAAATACCCTCTTTCCCTTCCAATCTAGACCCATGGAGCTTTGGCCATGTAAGGTCTTCTGTAGATATGAACTCTACATGGTTTTTTCTTGGTAAAAAAACAGATTATTTCACCTTCCTCTTCCATTTCCATTGCTCTTAGGCATTTGGCTTTTTGTCAAACTTGTTTGAAATTTTTCTCGGGTTTAGCAAGAGTTAGAAAGGAGGTAGCCTTCTTAGGTGTTGAACTGTGTTTGTCGATGGTAGTGCGGACCGTTGCTCTTAGATTTTGATTGCTTGAGATGAACCTTACCACTGCTGGGACCAAGGTCCCCTAGCCAAAGTCCTAATGTTGATTGAACGTTGGTCTTGAGCAATGGATATGGGCAGGGCTAGGTCACTTTCTTGCTTTGGTGCTCCTAATTTCCTGACCTTAGATCAGTTTGGATGCTCGTCAACCCCTTTGGAAGGAGTAGGGACTGTTTCCTCTAACTCGAATGTCACTATTGAGGCCTTAATCTGCTCCTTGGTGAGGTTGCCCGGAAGCACTTCATGACACCTTATGAGATTCAATGTAGAAGGCATTGATGGTGGCAGAACACTGCTTCTCTAATAAGTTCTTGCTTGTTTCCCCTACCGGGCACTTTCTGGGCGTGACAAGAGCCTTGGTCGACCAGCCTTGGAGAAGATGTTAATGTGCTACTTCTTCCCTTTCTTTTTTTCTTTTCAACTCACTAGCGATTAAAAATAATTAAAAGCCTAGAGGTCAGGCATTGTGCCCCCGCACACTATTGAACCGAATAAAACATGTTCTTTATTGCAAACTTGTTGTGTGAAAAACTAACCGTAGTAGTTTGTTCTTGCTTTCGATATGTAAGGCAGCGTATCTTGAATAACTAGCAGTCTTTTGCGCTGGTCTAACCATTTTTTTTTGGTTGTCTACTTGGTAGGTTTAGGGACTTGAAAGCGAGTGTTGACTGTGCCGCCTAGGTGCTTGTTAGGTGCTAAGGTCGATGTGTGGCAATTGAGCCTCGCTGTGCTGCTTTATCGATAGACGATCCTGGTTTGAACCTAAGCGCTAGAGGCTTGGAGATTCTCTTGGGCGACGCACTGCCTGAGACGTTCCTGTACTATTTTCAATAAAAACTTTGTTTAAAATGTGCCAAGTAGCAAGATTGTCATGTGATGAGCTGAGCCCGGTTATTCATTCATACGAGCCGAGTGCCTGCCAAGCATCAAGCGGAGGGTGGCGCTAGCACTGAGCGAGAGCGCATGCTTGCCTATGGCTTTTCCTGGGTGACAAGTAGTCATGTGCATATCGGTAGGTGGGCCCTGGCTCGAACCAGAGTGCGTAGGGCTCGAGGGTCCTCTAGGGTGACATGTTGCTTGTTACTTAGAGGACTGTAGGACTTGGCTCGACTAGGGGTCCATGGTTGGCTTTTGCTCTCTTGTATGCTGGAGCGATAATTGTGGGATGGGCAATTCGTGCCATTGTTCATAAGAACTTAGTAGATAGAAATTGTTAAAAGTGAACTTATCTATGTGTTGCTTTGATGGTAGATGGTCCCAGTTCAAACCTAAGCATTGAGCAGCATAAAAGTTCCCCTACATGACATGCAACAAGCGGAGGCTGACCGATGCTTAGGGGAGAGATGTCTCACCCAAATTCCCTAGGCCGAGGCAATCCCCAAATAAAGAGACGAATGCATGGTGATTCAACTTTACGAGATAGTCTGGCAGTCCCCGATAAGGAAATAAATTCTCTGTAATTCATCCTTATGGATAGCTTGTTGGAAGGAGGGTGAGCGCTGGCTCACGCGTTCTTGGATGGCGAAGGGAAGTGGTCGCTAAACAATGTAATGAGCATATGAAAACTCATTCTCGTTCGATAGGCTGGGCATTCCCTATAAGGAAAAGGAATGCTCGATAATTCATCCTTTGGATAGCCTATCGATCAGAAGTGGAGCGACGGCTCATGTGGTCCTGGGCAGCGAAGGGCGGTGGTCCCCAAACAAGGTAATGAGCATATGAAAATTCTTCCTTGTTGGATTGCCTGGGCATTCCCTAACAAGAAAAAGAATGCTTGGTAATTCATCCTTGTGGATAGGCTATCGGTCAGGAGGGGAGCAATGGCTCGGGCGGTCTTGGATGACGATTGGAAGTGGTCCCCCTACAAGACAATAAGCACATGAAAACTAATCCTCATTGGATATCTTAGGCTTCCCCAATAAGAAAACAAATGCTCGGTAATTCATCCTCGTGGATAGCTTGTCGGTTAGGAGGGAAGCGACAGCTTACTCAGTCCTAGGCAATAAAGGGTGATGGTCCCCAAATAAGGTAATGAACACATGAAAATTAATCCTCGTTGGATAGCCTTGGTAGCAATGCTGAACAGTGTAGGCTCTAAGACTTCAATGTTATCTTCATAGAAGGCCGTGGACTCGAGAGCAAACTTGAGAGAGTTGTTGGCCACTGGTCTCGGATGCTCCCAACATGCAGACTGGCACCTGGTTGCTCTTATGAACCTTTGAGGGCGAAGACGGGGGAGTGATTCACTCGATAGCCTGAGGGGGTTGCCTCGGACATTGACATGAGTGCCGAGTCTTAGGGATTTTCCTAGAAGGAATGAGGCAGAGATCAAGATCACTGACGATGGCCATCCTTCCCATGGGTTTAGTCATAAGGCTGGTCGGTCAAGGCATCTCGTAAGGGCATGCTTGGTGAGCGATGGGAGGCTCATTACTCATGATTGTGGGTTGTCATAGCTTGCGCTCGGCTACAGTTGGGGTGTGGGGAGGTTTTTCGACCAATTGACATGATCCTTACGTGACACACATGTGTACGACTGCTGTAATTCTGTCAATATTAGTAGTAAGCCTAGAAGGCAAGTGGGCATGTACCACGACCGCGTGTGGCTGTGCGTTGTGCAAGGAAAAACCGAGACCATTGGAGGGTCCTTCTGGTGAATAGAAGGGCAAGAGTGACCGCACTCGCAATTGCCATAGTTCATACTGGATGTGGGATTCCAAGTGCGAGAAGAGTTTGCACATGAGACTACTAACTACAAGAATAGAGGTTCGGATCCCTTCCAGCGCTAGAATGTCGACTGTATTTTTCATAAACCTCGGAATTGCATAATGAAAAGCAAAGGTCACTTGCTAATCGTCTGGTTTAAGAGCTAAAGTAAGCATTCAATGGGTAAATGACATAGGATATAGAGTGGTTCGACAGTGCTGCCTATGTCCACTATGAATTCCTCTTATTATACGACTCTCTTACAATTACAAGGAATTACAAGAGATACAACATGATAAAATAGATGGGGACTAATGCTATTACTAATATTGAGGGCTTGTTGAGCTTAGAACTGAGAATGGGAAGCTGCTGTGAGAATCTGCTACTTGATGCCAAGCTGAGGATGTGGAATCGTGAGTGGCTGGTGGATCATTTGAATAGTCAACCCTTGGTGGATGGCAACTAACCTTTAAATAGTCGACCCTTAGTGGGTGGCGTCCAACCTCTGAATAGTCGACCATTGGTGGGTGGCGATAAATCTTTGAACAATCGACCCTTGTTTGGTGGTGACCAACCATTGAATAGTTGACCCTTGGCAGATGGTGTTCAACCTTCGAATAGTTGACTCTTGGTGGGTAGCGACCAACCTCTGAGTAGTCGACCCTTAGTGAGTAGTTGACCTTAGCGGGTGACGACCAAAGTGGATTAAACTAAGAAATCTTGATTGGCCTATCTTCTTACTTACAAAAATTTTGAGTGACATAAATGACACCAAAATTGTTCATATTAGTTCGGATTTCCAATCCTACATCTAGTCATGTACCCCTCATATAGAATTTCTACTATAACAACTTGCTTTCCATAAGTGACAAGTACACCTTTACAACCTTGACTTCCCTCAATGGAAAAATACACATTTCCACTTGACTTTCCACATACGGTAAGAATACTTTTCTCTTTATAATCAACAGTAGACTATGGCAAGTAGTTGTATCTTCAATACATATTTTTGTAGATTCGGTACAATGATCTATAGACTTTCAATAACAATATAACTTTGAAATCAATGAGGAATCGGATGAGATCATAGAGAGAATGATAAAGAATTCAAGTATAAATTATTTTATCTTATGTAGTTTGAAAATCATTGGAAATAGGAGTTAAAGAGTATAGATTTATAAAGAGAGTAAAAGTATACTAATGGATGTTTCTCACAAAAATACAAAAATGAAGGATTAAGAGAAAATGAGAGAATAGTATGTAAAAATTCACTTTCCAACGCCATTATATAGAGAATAAAGAGGCATGACTTTTAGGTGAAAGGATGAAGGGAAGTGTCCTTTCGTTTAAATTTAAAAATATGTTCAACGGTCACTGTTACTCAATTTTTTTGTAAATAAGAAGATAGGCTAATCAAGGATTCTTAGCTTAATCCGCTTTGGTCCAGGTTGGCTTGGGTCCAGGTCGGCCTACCCAAAGCTACTTGAGAATCAAAAATAGGCCAGCAAATCTCCCTCGACTACCGTCCAGGTTAGACCCTGTCCACCCGTCCTCTCGATGGCACTTCAGGTCGGCTCATGGCCAGTGAACCCCGAAGCAACGACAATAGCTAGATCATTAAGAAAAGAAAGACATCTGCACTACTCGGCTCGATCCCCATCGTCTGGCCCCCACTTATAACTAGCTGGCTCCTAGATAGTCCGTCTACTCGAGCACCTCCCTCAACCATTCGTCAATCAATGCATCTCTAGATTGCCTCAGCCATGGCCTAATGCTAACCCGGCTCTGATGCACCCTTCGGAAGCAACCCTATAATTGGTCTTCCCATATCATTCCGAGCAATGCTGCTAAAGCTTCCTGGCTTAGTCTGCTCCTTCAGCACCACCCCTGGCAGTTTCCCACCTCTTTCCATATCCTTAGGAAAAGCCTGGCCTGCCTGGTCTACTCCACCACATTATCATAAAGGCAAGGCCAACAAAGAAGTACAACCAAGTGTGTCCTCTTTTGACATAGAGCATGCTATGTAACATGCTGCCACTGTGCATGAACATTACCTGAATAGTAAGAGTGGGGCATATGTCTTACAAGGTTTTTCTTATTGATGTTAACCTCGGCCACTAATTCCCTTAACTTTGTCAGTCGTCCCTCATCAAACCCATTTAATTAGATTCACAATACAATGCCTTTCCAACTAGTTTTATGACATCATCTCAACCATCCTAGCATTTATTTCAACCACTATAAATAACCCATGCATGACCACTTCAAAGGGGTTGGCTGCCATCCGCCAAAGGTCGACTACACAGATTGGTCGCCACTCGCTAAGGGTTGACTATTTAGAGGTTGAGCCACCCACCAAGGATCGACTGTTCAGAGGTTGGTCGCTACCTACTAAGGGTCGACTATTCAGAGGTTGGCCGCCACTCGTTAAGGGTCGACTACTCAAAGGTTGGTTGCAAACCGCTAAGGGTCGACTACTCAAAGGTTGGTTGCAACCCGCCAAGGGTCGACTATTCAAAGGTTGGTCGCCACCCACCAAGGGTCGACTATTCCAAAGATCCATCGGCCACTCATGATCCCACGTCCTCAACTTAGCATCAAGCAACTGATTCTCATAGCAGCTCGCCATTCATAGTTCTAAGCTCAACAAGCCCTCAAGATTAGCCACAATATAGCCTTGAGCCACCCCTTTTATCTTGTTGTATATTTTGTAGTTCTTTGTAATTGTAAGAAAGCCGTATAAAACGAGGAATTCATAGTGGATGTAGGCAGCTCCATTGAGCCACTCTATATCTAGTGTCATTTACCTTTTGAATGTTCATTTTAGCTCTTAAACCGTACGGTTATCAAGTGACCTTTGTTTCATAGTGCAATTCCGAGGTTGATGAAAAATACAGTCAACATTCCAATGTTATAAGGAGGGTCCGGCCTCCGATCTTGTGGTTAGTAGCCTCATGTGCAAGCTCTTTTTGCACTTGGTATCCCACATCTGATATGAACTATGGAAACCGTGATGTGGTCATGCTCTCCCCTCCGATCATCAGAAGGACCTCCTAGCATAGGGAACGAGCCTCCCATCGCACACCAAGCATTCCCCTGCAAGATGCCCTGATCGACCAACCTCATGACTAGACCTGGGGGCAGGATGACAATCGTTGGTGATCTTGATCTCTGCCTCACTCCTCCTTAGGAAATCCCTGAGACCCGACACTTGTATCGATATCTGAGGCAGCTCTGCGCAGGCTGATGAGTGAATCCTTCCTTCGACTATGCCCTTATAGGTTCCCAAGAGCAACTAGATGCCCATCTGCATGTTTGGGAACATACGAGATCAATGGCCAAATGACTTTCTCAAGCTTGCTCCCAAGGCCACAACCTTCTATGAAAAGAACATTGAAGTATTCAAAGCCTACATTGTTCAACACTATTGCTAAGGCTATCCAATGAGGATGGGTTTTCATGTGCTCATTACTTTGTTTGGGGACCGCTGCCCTTTACCGCCCAGGATCGCATGAGCCATCACTCCCCTCCTGGTCGGCAGTTTATCCACGAGGATGAATTATCGAGCAGTCATTTCCTTGTTCGGGAATGACCAGGTGATTTAATGATGATGAGTTTTCATGCGCTCATTACCTCATTTGGGGACTGCCGATTAGGACCGCGCAAGCCGTCGCTTCCTTTTTGGCCAAAAGGTTGTCTGCAAGGATATATTATTGAGCATTCATTTCCTTGTCAAGGAATGCTTAGACTATCCAACGATAATGAGGTTTCGTATGCTTAATACCTTATTTGGGGACCGTCGTTTATGCAAGTTATGTTCAAAACATAAATTGGTCAATCAATATTGGTCTTTCCCAAACTCCTTTGGGTTGATGTACATAAGATCCCTCATGAGCAAATTAGCCTATCGACTCACCTGTGCAGTTAAAAGCGCTTAGCGGTTCTATAGCGGTGGAGGTGCAAAAAGTTATAGCGGGGATAAAAAGGTGATAAAGCGGAAAATAGTGAAGGTACAAAAAGCTTTATTAGATATAAAATCAAATATTCAAAGTTAATTTATTCTCGTTCTCACATTATTTTTATAGGAAAAAAATATCGTTTAATCTTATATAACAAAAATGAAGAATATTATGATTTATGCAGTTCAAATTTGGTGACTAAAATTAATTTCTAACTTATATTGGCACTTATACCTTAAAATTAGGTTTTTACCCTAATTTTTTGATTTAGTTTAAAAGAGAACTAGTCAAATCAACATTTTTATATTAATTTTGCTAAAGCGGGTGCTAAAAATTTTGATTTAGCGTGTATAGCAGAAATTAGTGGGGTAAAGCATATCTATTATTTAATAGTGCTAAATTGAAAAGGTGCAGCGGAGAGCGCTATGCACTAAAGTGGGGATTTTGAGAAAATTATCTGTTGTTATCTTGTATTTTTTGTACTTCCTTGTAATTGAAAAAAGATATAGTTATTATCTACTATTATCTTATATGATCACATAAACTATATTTAGGATGAAGTTAAATCAAACATATGTACTTACTCTTAAATACATGACCTTATAGAAAGAAGTTGAGTCAACCTCGCTTATCATCAATCGTTCTTTTGTCCAAAAAAGATGATTACTCCTCATTGATGCATCATTATGTATCGTAGGGAGAAGTGACTTTTGAGATTGAATCTTAATCATTTTTATGTACTATTATAACCTTTTCCAATAAACTTACTTATAAGATCAAATCGAATTCTTTTGTTTACTTTGCATGTTATGTTTTCTACTTAGGTTTCATGCTCAACGAACTTATCATAAATACACTACTTGTGTCAAACACACAAATTCATTTCTATGATAATTCATCTACGAATTAAACAAAGTAAGCGGATCTGTGTTGGTATCATTGACTTTCAACTGCATACATCTTTATGTACCAATTCGAAGAGTTCATTAACTTATTTTTTGCTCTCACTAAATGAGTGCTTTGCTCTTAATTGTTTTAGATATAATTCACTAGTACCATATGATTCATAATCATACAATTAAAGAATTGTTTCTTAAAGATATCGCTTAGTCCATAATTCTAAAGTACCTCCAAATTTTGGATGCTTCTGTATTTTCTATAGCTAAGGCAACATTGATGTTCTAAAACAAATACTATTATTATAGATTATTTCATAAATAATATTAGATATATTTTTAAAATAATTTTTCGTAATTGATGCGTTCACTAAGATGTGTTATATGGTATGCTCCCACTATTTTTGTCATTACTATTATAGCGTACTGACTATAAAGCTCGATTCAACCATTTATTATGGAAATTTATTTCACACATCGTAACTAGTTTACAGTCGAGAGTTTCAGATCAAATATCTTGAACTCAAATAAATAACTATTATAGAAAACAATTTTCTATATGAAAATACATTTGGAATAAAAATCATATTTTTTATTCCATATAATATCCTTTAGTATTTTATACAATTCTCATTTCTAATGTCTCTTTATGAAGTAAAGGTGGTCATTCAGTCTCATTATCCTAACCGTGCCTAAGCTCCATCCACTCTCATACACCTGCTTTCCTTTCAAAATAGTCAAACCATTCAAAAAGAAACACTAACTATATGATCATAATAAACTCTTTACAAAAATGCATTCAGTCATCCTTAACATTTTAGGATATCAAATAAGTTGCACTTTAGGTAAGATGATCAATCTGACGTTTCAGTGATCCAATTTCTTGGTACACAATGTAGCTTTTGGTTTATTGCTACATCTAACACAATAATATTCTTTTTGTAATCAATCATACAAGTTTCGACATTACGAACCATAACTATTAATCAAATAACGGTTATATGTGATCAAATATGGATCAAAAATCCATATTCTTGTATTCTGTTAGAGTTCAAAACTCATAAAAGACAATACATAGTCTTGGGCAAATAAACAGTTAAGCAACAGTATAACGTTTTAATGCTTTTATAAATTGGCTCTTGCATCGGTCTTAAAGTGACAACATGCCAAAAGATCTATTGGAAAGTATTTTTTATATATTTTTTGTCTGTCTTAATTCAGTTCATTTGTCTATTGTAACTATTAGACAATTTATCAATTATATTAATTGCACAAATTTTTTGAAGTAGATTATTTTAACTAGTGTAACATATATCCTTATAATGTTAGAAAGGTTAAGCATATCAATTTCATTTCTATAATAAGGTTCCCGCTAGATTTTTATGTTTCTCAAAATCCTAAGAAAACATAGAAATCTTTTGATTTCTCTAGTGTGCATTAGGACTCGCTTGTCTTGGGATTTTGACCTTAAGGATGATCAATAAATCTTAAGCCCACAAGTGATAGATACCAGTTGTATCATATCTATCTCCTAACCCATGATTTTTGCCCTTATCTTATCTTGAATTTGAGGTTGATCAACAAATAGAAAGAGATTATTCGCTTATACCCACCATTTCGTGATGGTCTAAGTATAATGCAAGCACCTTAATGAATATCAACAAACATGTGCATGTATCTTACATCGTCTAGTCAATATATTAATAATACTACACATAACATCCTAACTTCAGAAAGATCAAGAACTAAAGAGTATGCAAGTAATCTACTAATATATAGATGGTAGAGGACAACTTATATATTTAGGATTCATGATCTTCAATACACACACACATATACACACACACACACATTGAGCAATATCGATTTAGGTAATAACGTGTTTGTTATGAAATACCCTCGTGATTCAAGTGTCATACGCATTTGAAATCATGGTATACATATAATACGTTTGTATTTGTTCCTTAAACATAAGTTGTGTCTCTGATAGTTTCACTTATGTTTATACGTATACAGTTATATAAGTTTTAATTTATTTATAACCTCTATAATTTAATTAACCTAAATAACACACACATACATACATACATATATAATATACATCTTATTAATTAAACCATATTTAACTAATTTTAATTCTTATTAATTAAATCATATATAAATATTTAATTTATTTTACATAAAATTTCTAAAAGTTTATATTATTCGCTTTAAACTATTAAGATATATAATCAACTATAACATTTATAGTCTGTTAATATATACATACCAATATATGTATGCGTTTTAATCAATTTTATTTGATAAACTCTTTTATTTAATTACTTAATTCAACTAAATATTTTAATTAAATCAAAATTTATTATATTCTTCTTAAAAATTTAGATAAACATACGACTATATCAATTATATTGTGTAACGACCCAAATTTTGATCACTTTAATTAAAGATATTTAAATTATTTTAAATATTCAAATATAGATTATTTTTCATAGTTAATCAAGTTTTAAGTGATAAATAATAATAATGAACTTATTTTGGAAAAATGTCCACAAAAATATTTCCTTGGAAATATTCCGATAAAATGGCCGAACCCGTTTTATCGATAAACAGCTCTATAATCGTAAAACGCCGTGCACGGAGCTAGATACATACACTTATTTTTATAATTGAACAAGAATATGAAATAAAATAATTTATTTTATTTTTGGAAATTAAATGTGTATGACATCATCAGTGCTGCCCTTATATTTAAATATTAATTTAAGAATTTAAATTGAGATTTAATGATTTAATAATTATTATAATTATTCAAATAATTGTTTTTAAATGATAATAATTCATTTTAAATAGTTATAAAGTGATAATAAATCAATTATGATGGGTTTATAAAGATATATATTTGATTTGGAGAATATAAGAAAATTTGTATAGCTTTATCAGTAAAATAACAATTTTTGTAAATAATTGTTAATATTAATTTAAATGATTTTATAATTCAAATGAGATAATTTTAGTTAATTAATAATGATTGTAAATTTATTTTCAAATTTTGATTACACATATATGTATGTTAACTAAGAAGTGAAAATGTGGATGATAATCAGTTTTCCAGTTTTCAACGGTTTATCGAACAAAAGTTGTACGAAGTGATAGCAACATTGTTCATTCTCTTGTGCACATATATATAACAAGCATATACATATAAATATGCACATATACATGTCATATGCACATGAACCTATACATAAGAATTTACCATTTACATTTATGAATTTACTTAAAGTAAATAGACAAAATATCTAAGATATTTGTTACATCCTTACCACTTAAGCAAACTCAATGTCAACCTTCTTACACAACAAGTATACACACATAGGGCGGAGTCATTTCAGTCATTAGAGGTGACATAAGAGTGGTGATGGAATGGTGATGTAGGGTGGCTAAAATATCATGATATTTTGGAGAAGAACCTTGGCTATAAATACCTCTCCTTTTGCATCTTCTTCATTCCACTGTATCTCCTTCATAACTGAATGGAATGTTAAGAACTTGAATCATATTACTCGTGAGTCTTTCTTGTTTGTAAATATTATTTACTTTAATAAGGTTATGCTAATAAAGATTCACACCTGACTTGCGAAGGACCGGCTAAGCTTTGGGCGGTGGTTTGGCGTCTCGCTTCCGCTCTCGAGAGAACTAGCTCTCTTGGCTTCTCGCATCTCAAAATACTATCCTGGTTTCATTCATCAAAGAGAAGAGCATAATTCTTTTTTTCGAACCATTCAAAATTTCAGTGGCAACAACTTTCTGGTTGATCACTTCTTCCTATTCTAGCTTAGACATGCTCAAAAGCCACTTCTTTCTATTGCATTTTCGGGCCCAGAATTTTAGTTCCGAAAACGCCCTCTCTTCTTTTGAGCATGTCTTCCTCGTAACAAAACAAAATCGAGTGTTTCTTTTTTTTAAATTGTAGAGAAAAGAATTTTCAAGAACTTCTCTTTTCACCAGTTTCCATAATTCTTTGAGTAACACGTCCAAAATTCAGTTAGAAGTTGACCCATTTTCGGGTATGATTTTTGTAAATCCAAGAATGCCTCTTCTTCATTTGACCGTATCTCATTCAAAAATAATCCAAATTGGATTATTCTTTTTACGAAACCGTATAGAAAATAATTTCCTACAACTTTCATGTTGAATACATTTCCAAATTCAGAGAGTGGAATGTCTAAAAACCCGAGAGAAAATAACCTATTTTTAGGTCTAGTTTTTGGTAAATTCAATAAGAATCTAAAGTCCTACACCTCGTTCCCCATGCTTGGCCAAGCACCACTTTTGGCATGGAATGGTCGAGCACACTAAGAGGCAAGGTATTGGGGTTCGTGAGCTCGGATCGCGAGTTAGTGAAGCTATAACCCTTTTTCTGATAGAAAATCAATGTGAGAACTCTAACTTTAAACCATTATAAGTAGTTATAAATGTTTAACATAACTATTTGGATGCTAATGATGTTTGGATGTTTGGTTGATGAATGTTTGAAAAAAAAATTAGCAGCGTATAACTAAAAGTGAGAAAACTCCTAAACTATAGTTATATATGTTATTGGATGATATGTATGTTTGGATATGATTGTTGATGATGGTTGTTTAATATAGTTATTACATATATATATATATATATATATATATATATGCAAGTCACGTTAATACCCGTCGATAAGCACAAAGGAAATCACTTTCCATTATTGAACGAAATGGTGTATATGGAATGTTTAAACCTCTTGAAAATGGTTTAAAATGATTTAAAAATGTTTTATCAACATTTAAAGTTGTTTTGACGAAGTTTGAAAAGAAAATGGAAAATTGGTAAAAATAGGCATGTCGCGTAACGGTAGTTCGCGATTTCGCGCCGTAATAGTTTAAATCCACTTATACGATGGATTCGGAGTCGGATTTCTTTGAAATAAGAATTTTTTATAATCATAGTTTACAAATGAAAGAAAAAGATCGAGATTTGATTTAGTAGATTTTAAATTATGAGTAAAACAAGTTTTGAAAATAATCGCGGTTTTGTAGTTCGGAATCCATAAAAGGATTTCTTTAAAAATGATATTTTAAAATTATTAAAAAAATATGAAACAAATTCTAAAAATCTTTTAAAATGTTTTAAAAGTGATTTGAGTTATAAAATGAATTTCCAAATGATAGAAAAGTCGTTTTGATCAATATAGCTTAAAAAGCACTTTCCGCGGCACTTTTCCGCAACACTTTTCTAAACTTTTGAAATATAGTTTTAAACGCAACCGTTCTTTTCCAAATCTTTTATAAATGTTTTCAAATGGTCAATAAAGTATTTCAAAGATGATTTAAAGGATTTATGGAATGGTTAAATAATAAATGATTTAGAGTCGATCAAATAGACCGCCTTATGAATGATAGAGAGATAGTGTCTAGGCTTGAGTTTGGAAAACTAGTTTTCCTGCTTTCCCTGGCTATCCTAACTAGCCCAATGGAGGGAATAGTAAATTTGATTTACACGGATCAAATTTTTATAAAGTATAAAGGATATAATTTTCCAAATATAAATAACTTGGATTTTACGGGGATAATCTTCTTATACTTGGTGTTAAAGCCCGAAGAGGGAACTCGTACTATTTGTGGAATTTAAAAGGTGATTTCACCGTTATTCCACCCATAGTACTTGTTGAATACGGGAATTGATATTGAGTAGAATTAGATGATTTTTATAGATTCTGCTCACTTAATATTTACTGGTTTTGGATTAACATTCTAGATAACATGGTTTTAACTCAATCAAAATATTGATTTTTGAATTAAGAAATATTTGTTAATATTTAAATGAAATGATTTGGAAATATTTTCCTAAGAAAATAATGAAATGATTTGGAATTTAAAAAGGTTTTAAGTAATCAAAGAATTTGATAAATGAGGTTTAATGATTTCGTATATACCGAAAAGAATGTTTTAAAAATATATATCTCCAGAAGATATTTTGATAAAAAGAAATTAATCAATCAAAGAATAATTCCCTATTCACTTAACATCTTTTTATCGATGATGTTTGAAGGAACCGGGGTTGGATTTGGGTAATTCGTATTCGAAAACCACTTCGAACCAATATACGTGTTCGAAAAATGAAGACCTGATGAAGACAATGAATGTGAAGACTAGAGAGCTTCATGGTGGAAGGACTGCTTGTTGATAATTCTGGTTTGATCCCAAATAACTGAAGTAGCAGTGGTCCCTTCATTTATGAAAATCTTCGGGTTGCAAGGACTTCTTGCTACTAATCCTAGGGGTAACTCCCGACAGGATGTAGTAGGAGAGTGCCTTCGGTTTGTCCTGTTCCTGGATAACTTGTATGGACGAATGTCCGACGTTGCATTTGTAATTACATTGATTGATCTCTATGAACGCATCATCCGATTGGTGGCGGAGAATGTAACTTCTCTTAGCTTAACACCCTTTTCCTCAGACATACGAGCTCAAGAGTTATACTTTTGTAGAAATCAGTTGTGTGATTAAGGAATGACAATGTGGCATTCAAAGTGGAATGTGTTATGTGAAAGGTAATCGCTACCTCAGGCTTCATCAACCGGTAATGGCTTAAACAGAGTATGCCGTAAGGCTATGCTGGTCGTGCCCATAAGGGTATGGTCATCACCCTTCTAGATATATTTATTCCCGCTATAACGTTGGGTTTTAAATTAATGTTATGTATGCTGTGGCCACGGATGGGTCGGTTACGACCGGGGTGATGTCATATTCGGTTCTATCCACCACCAGGCGGGTTTGTGGGTAGGCTGGTCTTGCCAGGTGCAGAGGTTTCGAAGATGTCGACCCTCGGTACATCCCTCTAAAGGTGTACTGCACAGAAGGTAGTTCCTTAGATGCCATTGTATGGAAATCCATTCTCCAATAAGTACCTTCGGACTTGATTGTAGAACCTACTTTGTAGCTACTATGCTGGAATTTAATAATGTAACAATTCGGCTAAGATTCATAAGTTTATTTGAAAAATATTTTCAAAAGAATGTCATTAAAAATAATATACAATGATTTTACGTAGGAAATGATTTTGGTTATCATAAGGTAAAAACCCGTTCCATGTTTATGTGCGGCGTGGTCTTATGAGATACCTCTGTTTTCAAAAACGCATATTTTGAGTTTCTCACACCAGTCTTATGACCGACCCGGAGTTTATTTTTCTTATCCCTTGAACTCTGGGTGCCCTAATCTTCCCGGGCAGCCTAGTAGTCAGGTTTGTTAAAAGAAATCTGGATGGAGCTCAAAGCATGGAGTTAGACGATTCTTCAGTAGGCTATTACCTTATTTCCACCACACTTCTATACTATTGTATTCCGCATTTGTAAGGACGTATATTTATAACTGTCCATATTAACTCTGTAAATGTATTTAAAATCCGTTGTGTATATATATATATATATTGAAATAATATATGTTATTCCAATCGTGTGAGATTCTATTCTGTCTTTATTTTCCTTCTTACCCTTGATAATCCGTCTCTCCGGCACTTGGATCTGCGGCACGTGAATACCGAGAATGTATTAGTGTCGATTTCCGAGGGCCGAAGAATCGGGTCGTCACATATTGCATGCATATATCACTATATATACATATTTCTATTAATTAACATTTAATTAATTTGTTTATTAAATAAATCATATGTTTAATTAAAATAATTTTAATTAAATATCATTAACAGTTCAAAATTTTAATTCATAGTTTATACTAAACAATTCAAGATATATATATATATATATCATTATATATGTTCGTTTTCAATTAATTAACCATTTACCCAATTAATACAAGTAATTAAATATTAAATAAATTTTGAAAATATTATATTTATTATAAAAAAATGTTGAAAAATTCAAATTTTTTAGTTTTATAACCATTATAAAGTTTGCTTTATATTTTAAAATTAACTTTTAAATCTAACATATATTTTAAATGTTCGAGCTGAATTTGAAAGTCAATCCAAGACCCAAATAAATTTGGGACTTCCATTTGGGTCAACCTTTTGGGCTTATTCTATTAATTAGGCCATGCCAGTAGCCAGAGAGGGTAGAATACTTGACTATTTAAACCCAAACCTATACATTACTTTTCTAAGACACTCATTTGATAGATATGCTTAATTAATTGTCTCATTGTTGACTAATTTAGACCGCATAAGCCAATGAGCTTTAAGACCATTGTAAAAACTAGGCCGGTTGGTAGTGGGTAAGTTTGTTAAATTTCAATTTTTTTTCCTTATTTGGATCTTTATTGGGCTTATGAATTTCATTGTCTAATACTATATCCAATCGAGTTATTTAATAAATCATATTTTATTTTGGATATATATCCTTGTTTAATTAATCTAATTAATAATGCATTCAATGTGAATCAAATTCAATATAACGAATGAGGGAGGTTTTATTTTATTTAGAGAAAGAAGCCTTTTGTTCTTCTCCCTTGAAATTCTCTTTTAATTAGAGTAAGACTTTGGTTTATTTAGAGAGATAAACCTTTCATTCTTTCCTCTTAATTAAATTAATCGATTGATTTGTTTAAATAATGGTTTTAACCAAATTTATACATGGTATATTTTGTGAGCATATATAAATATACTCAAACGTATATCATGCAAGTGCAGCGTGTCATATTGTGTACATAGTTAATACGTATGTCTTTAGATGTTGAGATTTACACCGCAAATGAACACGTTCCCCCTTTATATATGCATTGACTCCAAATCATTGTTTAAAATTATATATATATATTTCAAATACATATATTTTGTTAATAAATCCTTTAACCGATCTAAATTAATTCGACCAAATCAACAACTTTGAATACAAAATTTATTTCCAAAACATGTAGTGATTTGATTTAGTAAAACAATTTGAAAACATATCTAAATCTACAAATTCAAAATATAACATATATGTTATGTTAATAATTAGAAGTAAGACTATATCACTTTAGGACTTATAAATTTGGTTTGGTCAAAATTTCAATTTTGTCCACATTCAACCAGGTTAGTCCTTAAACAAAATCCTTGGTTCAATAAACATTTATTATTAACCGTACAGCTTTGGCCAAAGATACCTTGAGTCGACTATAATTGACCGTGATACGAACCTCATATAACCGAGGAGACGAATTCTCTATTGAATAGCGTTTCACTTTCAATGCTTCAACTCATACCCAACATTCAACATCATGCCACAATTTAACTATAATCAAAATGAAGTATCTAAATTGAAGTTCAATAATATTCTTAAGTCAAGAGAACCGTGTAATATCGTCACTTTGAGATTTCCTATTTGACCTTAGTTATTATTAACTGGTATGAAACTCCCGAGTAAGTTATTCCTTAGTTATCCAATGACTATCTAACCTCTTGATGCCCCAACAACCATGAGTGATACACTGTCTAATATTAGGAGAGCGCTACATACTCTGGTTTCAACGGATGTATCAATACCATTTCTTAAAATATTTTAACCAGAAATATTTGAAATAAAATATGATTTCATAATGTGATTAATTTCTCACGATTACAATTATTGCAATAATAATCACATAATATATCATTTAAGGATTTTCTTATTTATATACTATAAATTAATTACTTAATTAATCATATTACTATATAATAAAGTATATGATATAAATCAAATACATTCCTATCAACTAGATTGGTCATACTCTCCTGGCTTTGGATTTAGGTATGATTATGCATGCATACTATCAACTATCTTAATAAAGATTATTACCCGGTATTATAGTAGTATGTATCACACTAGAACTTTAGTGACTTGTTCGTTATTAGCAGTATCTCTTAAATAACTCGTTTGAGTAGACCGTGACTTTAACCTACATAAAGCATTAAAGATCAATAAGCATTGGCTTATTACTTTGGCTTACAAAAGTTACTATTATTTATAAGAACACATTAAATTTTATACCACGAGTAAGTGCATGATGGTATTTAAATTGGAAATTTGGAATTAAGAGGGAGATAAAGGGGAAAAGCAAATATAAAATGTACGACGACTTCCTTCACCATTAGTTTTCTAATTACCAGCATCATTTTTTATTTTTACGAAAAACATCACATTATTTTTAGTATTAGTTTATTTTTTACAGCAATATTTTTTGTTTGTTATTTTTGTACTAAAAATAAACACTTTTACAAATAAATAAATATTATATTTTTTATATATAAATTTTATTATTATGTATGCATCTTCTGAAAACGGTTCAATTTTCTTGCACGGAAAGAATGAGGTAAAGAGCCCTCGTGATCTGTTTTCAATTTCCGACACATCAAACATGGAAATAGATCAAAATTGTCAACCAAAATTTCTTAATGTGGTCTTTTGTAGAAAAAATTATAGAAATTTTAAGAAAAAAAGGTTAAAACACGTATTATATATCGTAAGTGGGTAAAATTAATTAAAATACGTTGTGTATTGCCTTTTTCATTGCAATTATTATGTTATTACTTTTTTATCTTTAATACTAGTTGTAATACCTTTGGTGTCACTCTTTTTTAGTGTCAACGTGAACTAGTAAAAATGTCCCTCTACAAATATTATTAAAATCTCATTTAATAACCATTGTAATATCTTTAGTGTCACTTTTTTTTATGTCAGCGTGGACTATCAAAAATGCACCTCTACAGATATTATTAAAATCTCATTATCACTTAAAAATAGGATTAACAAATAAACTTGCTTTACCAATTCAAAACGTCTCCATACAAATATTACCAAATTAAATCTTAATCTATTAAATAATAGTAAAGCACAAGAATTTTAAGTTCTCTCATTAATTATAAGAATTATCTCTATTCTCCTTAATTCTCTCAAAGTCCGGATATTTTATTTTCAAAATTCTATTATCTACCACTTTATTGTTATTCTACTAAACTTCTCACACCGTCTTACGTTCAAATACCTACTTTTTTTAAAAAACTATAATTATTTACAAATCTTTCACAGTTCTCTATAAAAAATTTACATTAAAGTCCATACGTTTAATTTAATTATATAATCCAAAATTTAAACTAATTTTCAAAAGGGTAATTAACTTAAAAGGACAAAAATTTGTATATTTTTAGCCTCAAAGACATTGACCACAATATTTTAACCAAAAGGACAAACATTCTCCTAAAAATTATTCATAAGGACAAACATTCTTTCAAAATTATTCATAAGGACAAACATTCTTTCAAAACTGCTACTGAACTAAAAACTGATACCTAAAAACTACTACCGATAACTACAAACTGATACCTAAAAACTGCTACCGATAACTACAAACTGATACCTAAAAACTGTAAAAACTGATACTTAAAGAAAGTTGTCCTTCAGGCTAAAATACTGAAGGTCTGTCCTTGATGCTAAAATGTTGAGAAATTTTGTCCTTGACAATAATTTCCTGTTTTCAAAATTAGTCAGCTAATATTTATAAATAAACCTAAAAGATGAAAGTTTCAACATGCATACTACGTGCACATCAACAAATTGGTTAGCAAAATCATTTAAATGATTGCAAGCATATATAAATCACTTAACATAAATTATACAAGTGCAATGTATAATAAATTCATTTAATAAGTGAATTTATCATACATTGCACTGTAAAATTCTATTAACTTCAAATACTTAAATTTTAATTTTTTTTACAATTATGTTGAAATTCTTCTCAATTATCTTCTAATAAATTACATTCAAGTCCATATACTTAACTAATTGTGTAATCGTAAATTTAAACTATTTAAATAAATAGATTAACTAATATTCACTAATCCATGTAATAAATCCAAAAAATACGATAATTCCAATACATACAATATTCATATATATGGAAAAAATGATAAATTCTTCTTTATTCGGATATATATAAAGATATTTAAATCACGTAACATAAAATGTATACATAAATAATGAAAACTCTTTTAATTTTCGATTCATTTATTTAAAAAAATTATCGTACATTGTATAACATAATTTCATTTTGAACAACCAATAAAAGATAAATTTATATTTTACAATACTATGATGTGAACGTACGATTACACTAATATAAGATTATATAAACATTGTCACTTTTAATACGTTAACAAACCACACTCAACTCATAACTTAACTAAATGATACATAACATTACTTTGCAAATTGCAATTGTCAAAGTTGAAAGCATGACCTTCTATAATAGTATGAAATATATAGTTAATTACAAGGATAAAATTATTTTAAAATGAAAAACAAATATGGATAAAATTTCACATATAGATAAGCTAACCATAAGGCCAATACTTTTCTAAATTACAAACATGTACAAAGCTCTTCTCAATTTTCTTCATTTTTTTGTACATTCAACTTCTTATATTTAATTAGTTATGTTGATTATTAACTCAAATTATTTAAATAAATTCAATTATTTAATGTACATTAATTTATTTGTAATCTTTTAAAAAGGATGGCAATTACACACACACATACATACAATAATCATATTAATAAAATGTAAATTTATTTATTCACTCATACATATATAAAAAAAATGTCACATAACAAAAATTATTTACACATATACAATATTAAAAATTTTAATTTACAATTTTTTTTGAGTTGGAACGTTAATTTTTACAAATATATGTAGTTAGCGAGGAATGAATACTCAACTTTATATCCGAGCATGCATGTCATTTTAATTTATGATTAATATATCACGATAAATTTATCATATATTGCATAATAAAATATTTTTTTACCATAATTAGAATATAAATGCTATTTTTTAATAATATCATCGTGTGCAACGCACGGATTACACACTAGTATGACTAACAATAGAATCTAACAAATAAACCTTCTTTAGCAATTCAAAACGCCCCTCTTTAAATATTACCAAGTCAAATCATATCACTTACAAATAGTATCTAACAAATAAATTTGCTTTATAAATCCGTTCTTAATTAAAAATAGAAATAAAAATTAAAACTAACAAAAAAATTATATGTTGCAACATAGAAATATAAACTAAAACTGACCGTATATTATATTTCAACGTAAAAATATGATTAAACATACGTAGTTTGTAGATAATAATTCACGCGTCGTAACGAGATAGTAGGAATGTTGCACTTGGGTGTTCTTATGTCAAATATATCTTTCAATGAAATCATGTTAGAGAAATTTTTTGGTTTAACAAAGAAAATCGTCTAATACTGGCCCGCTCGGCCTTCACGAGCCTTTCCTTTCCCTCCATTATTCATTCTGCTCTCTCTCTTTTTCACTTAAAAGTAAAACTTCACAAGGAAAATGGTGAAAAAACCCTCTAAAGTAACAGAGTCCCAAACTGACCCCGAATCGCAGCAAAAGAAGCACCTAAAAACTCTAGCGGTTACCAATCGTTTACTCAGCCGTCACCGCCCGTCCGTGACCAACAATCTCCCCCCATCCGCTGCCGTGCAAAAGCTCGACGGCCGGGACATCGTCAAACGTGGAGGTCAGCGCAAGACACGTTTTCTGTTCTCTTTTCCTGGTTTGATTGGGAACTTCACCGGTGGGAGGATTGGAGAGCTTGCTGATCTTGGGTCCAAGAACCCAGTTTTGTATTTGGAGTTTCCTAATGTGAGTGTTTGGTTTATCCTTTTGCAAGTAGAGCTGATCATGCTCGATAATTTAGTGTGTCTAAGGGCATTCAGTTTTCCTCTTTCCGCTACCTTACATAAATTAATAAATGTACTTCCTAATATCAAAAGGTCATTTCACATGACTGTCGCTCATCATGAAAAGTCATTTTATACGGTGAACAACCGCCGACCAAGCTATCAACCACCGAATTACTGCAGTTCGTTGGTCAATAGCTGCGGAAAACGGTGTTAGTCAGCAGTTGTTTGCCGTGAAAAAAAATCGAAAACGATGCTTTTGTTAGTCCCTTAAAATGTCTCTTATTAAGAAGAGCATAGGGTAAAATTTTATAGTATTTTTTAATAATGATATTAGAAAGAGAAAAATGAGGCGTCCTTAGCACCACACTTAATTTAATATAAATGACTGATTGCTATATTTCCAGAGTGATACTAAGGGCATCCCTATTTAAACTTACTAATACCATGCAAAATTTAGTGAAACCGAGTATAAATTTTCTTTCTTTCCAGTACTATTTTTCCTTTTTCTTTTCTCACTCAATAAGAAACTACCATAAATTACCATCAAATTGGTTCAAGGTCCAAATATTAAGTATCCTACTGAAAGTCATACCTTTGAATTACAATTAATCAGATAATTTGATTCCTCAACTCCACGGTCGAAACTTAATAGCAACGTCGTTTGGCTTTCCATTATAAGGTCAAAATGGGAATATTCATTCCTCTGAATAACTAATCCTGAAAATTTGCTTAGTATGGAAGGAATGGTTTCTGGATTTATTTTTTATTTTGTTTTCTTTTTTATTTAGGGGAGGATGAAATTATTTGGAACACATGTTTATCCAAAGAACAAGTATTTGACGCTGCAACTGACTAGGTCCACAAAGGGCGTACAGTGTGAAGATTGCTTTGAGAGTTTGGTTTGTATAGCTTGATCTTTCTTCCTTGTATTTCAATTTGCGAAAAAGATTCTGAAAACAGTTATACAGTGAAATTGAAGTTTATGCATTTTAGATGAAGTGAATGTTGATATGTTTATTTTACATGCTTATCTGTGTTATTTCAACCAATGAAATAGTATTATTCAATATATTTATACATTTTATCCTTCAATTGGTACACCGCTTTTTCCCCCCCTTTTTTTTAAGAAAAAAACTTCTCAGTTTTTTTGGGCTTTTTCACAAGTGACCCTCAACCTCATGTTAAAATTCTTTTAAGCTCTCTCGAGCATCTTCTTCGTTGTTAAAGACCACTAGTGACACAAGAAAGTCCGATTCAAAGATCACTGGTGACCAAGGAACATGTTCTAATTTTGAGTTTCATTTCATGTCTTGGTAGATTGTATTTTCCGATGCATGGTGGATTGGGTCGAAGGAAGATAATCCAGAGGAACGCAAACTTCAGTTTCCTGAAGACATCAATGAAGTTAAACCCAACCACTTTACATATTACATTAGCATTAGCTTGATTAGATATCTTGCCTTACCTTCATTTATTCTGCCAGGACAAACCCGTTGACCCCGATTTTAAAGGCGGTGCTGGTGCAACATTTGAAGAATCGTCAAGCATTAAGAAACCTACAAAGGGTTTTAAAGAAAATAAACGGCGGTCACCATCTCCTGATACTCAAACTGACAATGACATGGATGAGGATTCTGTTTCTTTGATGGATAGAAGTTCAAAGAATGTTCTAGAAATAACACCAATCCGGCAGTCTGCAAGAATGGCTGGAAAAACATTAAAGTACATTTTTTCCCCTTTTTTTTAAGCATTGTTATATTTTGCTATTTGGATATTTATAATTATTGAGAGAAGATGCTGGTAGGCGCCAGCCCTTTGGAGTAGAAGGGTCAACCAACCCTCTCAACTTTTGCGACAGTGAAACTGCCGAGTAATAGTGGGGCCACTAGTTGCTGCTAATTCTGTGAAATTCTGTAAACCAGATGTCACAATTTGGTCATTCATGATAAATATAGTATTAAAAGTATTTACAAATACAATTACTATTCATTCTATGTGAACTCTTTTTCCTAATTACATAGCTTGAAATTATTTATTTTATTTTGCAATCAGTTTTGCAGCTTCCTTTGGTAGTGATTCTACTGACAGCGAAGATGAAAAACCTGACATAAAAGATCAAACCGATGCAAAAACTGACACAGACAATGCTTTTAAGAGATCCTTGTTGTGTGATATCCTTCCTTTGTATGATCTTATCTTGCTTTTGCTTGTATGCTAATAACCAATCATTTTATATATGTTCTGTTCATTAGTAAAGCATATTCATGCTATATATCAACTATAGTATATGCAATTTGTTCGTTTACAACTTGTTACCCTTAAATAAAAACACAGCTGGACGATACTGTTCCTACAACTTCAGGATTTGCTGATGACAAGGATATTGAGCCATTTTTGTCGTTGACAAAACCTGAGAAGTCCAATGAAATTCTTCCAAATAAAAAAGGGACATTAGTTCAAGCTACACTTTCTTCCTTGTTTGCAAAAGCATCAGAGGTTTATCTCCACTTCATTCCATTTTCTTGATATTTTTAGGTCACCCACAACATATGAAGTGGTGTTGCTTGTATCATTGTATCACGGGTTTACATGATTGATACAAATCAAAACACCACATTATGATGTAGACTTATTTCCTTGTATTATATATTTAGAAAACGGGAGGTGGAGCCTTGGCGCAACAGTTAGGTCACCCGCATGGTGATCTGGGCGCCCAGGTTTGAGTCTGGAAACAGCCTCTTCGCAATGCGAGAGAAAAACTGCGTACATTATCGACCTCCCCAGAGCCCGCTATCGTGCGGGAGCCTCGTGCACTGGGTTCCACCTTTTTATATTTTTAGAAAACGGACGGGTCAAACATGAACCGTGTTTGCATGGTTTTCTCATATTTGGTTTTCTTGGCCGGTAATGTATCCATATAAATTCACTAAGGCTTACAACATAGAGTCCTCAGTCTAGCTATATGTAGATTTTTTTTTCTTTCTAAAAGGCCATTTAGGAAAACATGCTACTAGAAACCATAAAGATATTTGATGTGAAATTCTCCATCTTATTACGACTTTTTGGTGTTATGGGAGCTGATGGACAAAATGTTTTTAGTAGGTAGTGGATGCTGTCCTATGCATGATGGTTAAACACAATAGCTGAGCTCAAAACCCACTTTTGTTATTGGACTATATATAAAATCAATTTATTGTCACAAGAATGATGTGTGTTAAGTACATGCTCAATTAATGATAGGTGAAAGCGTTAGCATCATAGTATTATTGGTTGTTTTGCTCTTAATGCGAAACAATCCATATGAGCATAGGATATGGAAAGAAGAACCAAGGATGTGGGTGAATTTCTCAGGATTTGTGTGTGCGTGTGTTTTACCAAAAAAAAAAAGGTGTTCTTAGCTGCTTTTCTGTAGTCTTATTGGCCTAGCAACAGCAGCTTAAGGGCAAAAGAGGCGCATAACATATGATAGTCAATTAAGCTTGTCTTAGCAAATAATTTGTTTTGTTGATGCTGAACTGTGTATCCTCATTTCATGTCTGTTGATTGTTGAATTGTGTAAACAAGGAAAATATACCAAGTTGCATAGTTACGAAAGGCTTGCCATGGCCCAAGGTATGACAATTGTGTGTTTTGTCCCCATGACATAGTGCACATGAGAAGGCATGTATGGCGAAAAGGCACACATGGTGCACTATGCAAAGAAAAGCCCGTCTTCCTTTTTTTTCTTTTTTTTCATATTCTTTTTCACTGTTCAGAAATGCATAGAAATAAGTATTCATCATATGATTGTGTTTACAAATTTATTTATTTAATTTAGATTCTAAAAGATGAATTTTTTCCTCTAAATTCTCTTTGCTAGAAGATAAACATGTGGTTATTGATATGGAAAAACTAATTCTTTTTTACATCATATTTTTAAAACAACTTGTATTATAACATTGATCATGTATGTCCAAACTAGTATTGATGTTTGAACGTGTTATGTATTTATATATTCATTCACACGATGGTATAATAAATTGACATAAGATCTAATTTGTAGAATTTTGTATTTTGATGTAATCAATATACTAAATAACTATTGGAAAAAAATCATAAAGGAGAAAAAAGTGCAATATAAAATAAACATTTAGAGTAATATGAAACAAAATAAATTTACCAAAATAATACCACACAAAACAAAGTATATGTAATATTATATCTTCTGTTTTTTTCTCACTTAAGATATACAAAATCAACTATAAGTTTATTCTTGAAATTAATTGTTAAACAATAACTACAAGTTTTTAATTTAAAATTTAACTTCTTAACTTTGAACAATATAATATGATTAAATGATATTCTGTGCTTATTATATACTATGCTAAATGATATTACTGTGAAATGATTTTTATTTTTTGGATATCTATTAGTAAGAATATATAAATATATTTGTCTTGTTCGATAAATTATGATGTATAATAAGTAAGTATTTTTCTAGTACATGCACATTGAATGAAAAAGGTGCATCATAGTCATCTTAATCTTTGTACTGTAATGAGAGGGCATATCTATAATTATCAGGAGGGAGTTATGGACTCTGAGGTGAACTCATCACAATAAAAGTTGTGGATAGAAAAGTACAAGAGACGCATGCTTCAAAAATCTCTATGTTTATCTGCATTTGTTTATTACTATAATTATGATGAACTTCCTTCTTTCCACACATTTCAAAATTAAATTGCTTAGTTTTAGTTTAACTTGCAATTTTAACGTTAATTTTTTCTCTTCTTTTTTCTTTTTGCTTCTCAATTTCAGAAATCTACTCACGTTGAAGATACCTCACTTGAACTAAAAGGTTTGATTTTCCTGCTATTATCTGGTCAATATATTATTTTAATATATTCCACAGAGAGAAAATTGTTGCTACTCTAACTACCTAACTTACCATAATGCCTCATCAAAACTTATTTTTGTCGCACATTTTCAATGGTTGAACCTATTCACTGCAACATCTTTGTTATTAAACATTGTTGCAAAAATTAATGGTTGTTTGTTCCGAATCATTCTAAATCTTTTTTTCCACAAAGTAGAATTAATGGAACGGATGTCTATATTTCATAAAAATTTTTGGGACAAAGCACAGAAGCAAAGTAGCTGCTTTATACAACAGTTGCATATGCTTACTCTCTACAAAATAATCGGCTGCTATTTTATAATTTTTACAGATTCTGGTGGCAAAAGACGTAAATCTGTTAAGACCAAGAAAAATGAAGAAGTGAGCCCATGTCTTTTTATTTACAGTATTATTTCTCATATGCTTTTATCTCACATGTCAGAATGAATAAACTAAATCCTCAATTACAGGTGAAAGGTTCTACCAAGATAGAGTCCTCTCCTGGTAGAAAAAAGAGTGGTTAGTAACCGATTTCACAACATAACTTATTAATTTTTATTTACTGTTACTTGGTGCCAAGTATGAGGGCCAAAGACTCCAATTTCACATAAATTAAAGCTCGTTTATGGTTTTAGGCATAATAGGCGAGTAACATGTTTTGTAATGTGTCTTTCAGAGGCAAGCATGGTTTGACTATTGGGCTTGAACAATGTTTTGCCTAAAATAAATTACATGAACAGTTGTGCTT
This sequence comes from Allium fistulosum, assembly GCA_030737815.1. Taxonomy (NCBI): domain Eukaryota; kingdom Viridiplantae; phylum Streptophyta; class Magnoliopsida; order Asparagales; family Amaryllidaceae; genus Allium; species Allium fistulosum. The sequence goes on from CM060903.1 coordinate 882,552,696, forward strand.
GTACACAGTATTGGAGTATCCTATAGTGTAAGAGATAGTAACAATAGGAAAGTGAAATAACGGTATATAAAGTTATGGACATAAATTTCCCTCTTAATGTAGAATGCTTTAATAAAAAATTAATGTTAGACTACAATTTCTTATGCTTCAGGAGATTAAGATCGCTAATTAGAACAAGTATGTTGCAATCTTTTCAGGGATCAAAACTGCGTCAGTACGGAAGCGGTTGGATGTAGTCAGCGAAGATGAGCTAGATGAAGTCTCAAGTGAATCACAGGTTTAGTTTTCTGCAGTAAATATGTTTAATCCAAGCATAGTTGCTGTCTACTTCTATTTTGGGAATGTCTTATCTTATCGTCGGAATGAATATAACTAAACCATAATTTGCAGGTGAAAGGTTCTACTAAGAAAGAGTCCACTTCTAGCAGAAAAAGGAGTGGTTAGTAACTAATTTCACACCATAATGCATGGCATTTTGTACCATCTATAATAAAATTACTAGGTAATGTTACTTTCTGCAAACTAAAAAGGTAAAAAAGATCCAAAATTTTCATGTATTAAAGCTTATATACAATTTTTAACTGGTGCAGGCATAATGGATATTTCAGATTTTATATATATATATATATATATATATATATATGTCTATACATACATATATATATATACATATGTATATGTCTATATATATGCTTTTAAAAGGCAAGACTAGTTTGGTTATTGTGTTGGAACAAAGTGTTCCCTGAAATAAATCACAGTAACAATTGGACTTGTACACAACATCCCATAAAAATAAGATTTGCTACAATAGGAGAATGAAATTGTATTATATGTTGCACACACCATCGTTTCCCCTCTTAATGTAAGGCGAGATTTTTAAACGCAATTTCAACAAGGAATACTAGTGTATGGGATGCATGATTTGCGCACACATGCACCTTGATCTTGATATGCAATACGGTATGATTTTTTAAGGGTATAAATGTTGACAATGGTTAAAACGACGAGTACATCAGTGAATCCTTTACAGTCAATTCTCTTTATTAGTAGTAAAGATAGATATAAAGATGAATAATTCGTAACAAGGTGACAAATTTATGTTAGACTTATGCTTCAGGAGGTTAGGATCATTGATTATAACAAGTATGTTACAACCTTTTCAGGGACCAGAACTGTGTCAGTAAGGAAGCAGTCACAGGTAGTCAGTGAGGATGAGTCAAATGAAATCTCAAGTGAATCTCAGGTTTAGTCACTTGTAGCATTTGTTTCCAAACTTCTGCCATTTTTTTATCTAATATAATTGTTGCCTTAAAATTTTGCAATTTCTCCTGTCCTAGTTTAGCAAACATATTTTTCTCTGTTGCTTAATCAACAGTCATATTGAAACCGTTAACAGCACTGCTACAGTAGTAGTAACCTACCATATCTTAAGTAGGATTATGTTTGTGATCAATAATATTTCCTGGATTAATCATTAGCTTTGCACAATTGTGTTGTACTACATCATATAGACCAGGTACTTAGGGTTTTGCTTGAATTCCATTACCCAGATTCGGAATAGGGAGGAAATCAGGGTGGGATGTTTGGGACTCACACATGGACCTAGTTAATGTCTATTCCCAATTCTGGAAATTGGGTAGAGTAACATCTTCCTATAAAATATGAGCTCATTGGAGGTTTTACAAAGTAACATTTATGACTGATTTTAGCACATTAATCAGATATTATCAACATAAACTCGCAAACAAGAGTTGAAATATCAAAGTCTTAAGCCTCAAAGATTCAATGACTATTTTCAGAAAAACTTGAGTACGTCGGCCCAAAAGTTGCGAACGATGCATCGTGACATGGATCATGGTGCAACATGATGTTAATGCCTTTTGTTCTTATGGCACAACATGCATGAAAAGTGCACCAAATTACTCAAATGATGCACCAAATTGGCAAATCGTGCATATGATGCAGCACATTGCACACTTGGCACACAAGACGCACTCGATACACAAGATACACATGTTGTGGGATGCAGAAAAAGCTCCCTTTTTTTTAAATATATATTTTCAGCTCTTTCTAAAATTTTGTTTTTTATTTTATTCGTATGATTTAAAAAAGATAGGAACAGTATTCAATATGTAATTTTGTTTTTGAATTGATTTTCATTCTTTTTGCACGTTTTAGTGACAGAAAGTGTTAATAAAATTTTGTACTTTAAAGGCTATTATGCATAAAAAGTTATATATTTTTATCATGGTTTTAGATCTTCTATATCTCGTCCAAGATCTCCTTTTCACACTTAAACGAAATGGGACATCAAATCTCTTTCATATCTCCTTTGATACTCTTCTCGTTCAAAATATTCAAATCTCACTCGAAATATGGATCAAAATCTTAATCCGAGATCTCTCCTGAACTTATATTTTTTTTCTTCTTTTACATCATATTTTTTTTATTTTCATATTGATTCAAAAGAAATTACTTAATTCAATTACTATTTACCAACTCCTTGAGCATATTTTTTATATTTTTAATCTTGATGAGTCAAAACAAAAGACTTTATTTCTTTTTTATGTTCAAATAAGAGGATGTTTATTCGATCATTACCAAATAAATTAAGCAAATCGAGCTACCACTCTTCTCCAAAACATTAATTTCTATTCTTTTTATGCAAATCAAGTATGTTATAATTTTTATTTGAAAAATTACAGTTGAAATAAATCATTTAAACATCAATTTTAGACACATCAGTTACTCCGAGATATTTCCGAGATGTACTTTAGGATCTGAGATGTCAATCTGAGATGTACACCCATGATACACTCATTTCGTCCGAGATCTCCTTCGATACGCGATAGCTTGCGTCAAAATTCCGAGACGAAATGTGACCGAAATCCGAGATTTTAAAACCTTGATTGTTATGCAATATTATCAAAAAAGGAATATGTACTTAATTGTTTTTTTATTTGTTGCTATTGCATATATGCTGAAGGTCTAAACAAACTAACTACACATTCTTTTACTAACTAATTAGTATTCTGGTTTACAAAATTTTGTATGTATGATATACTATAATTTCGTATGATTATTCATATGTTATGATATTTTTCTTTGAAATACGGACTTGACAAATAGACATGATTTAAATTAATCTTCTGTAATTTGGTAAATATATCAAGTAACTTCAAGAAAACAACGAAATAAAGGACGGTACAACATAAACATACCAAAATGACATAACATAAATCGTGTTATTCTTGGTTTATAAATTCGTGATGTATAATATTTTTTCTTCTTCTAATAAATGGAAAGGTACACGGTGTTCGTCGTGCCTTGTGCCAATATTCCAAAATGGTTTTGTGCATTGTGCGTCATGCATCTGTTAGGTTTGGCTCGCATTGTATTAGAGTGGGTGCGTTGATTGGATTATGATTAGTCCCACATCGCAAGATATTCTAAAAGAGATCGGCATATATATGAGATTGGTAGCATGTAACAACAAGGGATTCCTTTTGTTACAAATAAATGTTGCCATGAAAATATATGTGCTCTGGGGATGTAGGGATATCCAATCATGACGCTGGCACCAAATGAGCTTCGTTTAGTGGTCTTGTCCTTCTTCTACACTGAATGAAGCGCGCGCATAGCGGAAGATGCGAGGGGGTGCCGAAACAATTTCAACATGGTATCAGAGCCGATGGTTCGATGGGACCAATATGATGCAGCATTGACCTAAGTATGCTCCAATATGTGGTTTGAGTTCGGAATTCTCATTAAGGTGAAGTTATAAGTTAAAACGCGGTCTGCTCCAACCGTGGAAAAGAGAACTCTTTGTGAAACAGCTTGGCCAAACTGCTGGAGGTGGTAGCGACCTAATCTAAACTGCTGGAGGTGTTAGCGACCTTATTCAAGTGTTTGAGGACTCTGTATAACTTCAAGTTGAATTGAGAAAAATGCTCGCCAAGGAGGAGATCTGTTAGGTGTGGCTCGCATTGTATTAGAGGGTGCGTAGATTGGATTATGATTAGTCCCACATCGCAAGATATTCTAAAAGAGATCGGCATATATATGAGATTGGTAGCATGTAACAACAAGTGATTCCTTTTGTTATAAATAAATGTTGCCATGAAAATATATGTGCTCTGGGGATGTAGGGATATCCAATCATGACGCTGGCACCAAATAAGCTTCGTTTAGTGGTCTTGCCCTTCTTCTACACTGAATGAAGCGCACGCATAGCGGAAGATGCGAGGGTTTGCCGAAACAATTTCAACAGCATCGTGTGTTGCGTCGAAAATAACATTGTTCATTGCTAAAAGGAACGTGTGGGTTATAAGGTATTCTATCTAAGATGACTCTAGAAATCTTAGGGTCCGTTTGGTATCATTTTAAATTTTGTGTTTTGCGTTTTCAACATGCAATATAAAACATAAGGAGCGCGGGGGAGAAAATTTAAGGTAGTGTTTGATTTAAAAACGAATTTTGTGTTCGGTTTTCAATATTTATTTCAAATATGAGAAGAATAAAGGGATGACGGATGAGATAAATTAAAGATGGATGGAAGGACGAAGGGGATAGATGGACGACGGAAGAATGTATTGTTTCACGTGCTTGTGTTATTTTCCAAAACGTGGAAAATAAAAAAATTATTTTTTATTTTGTATGTTAACTTCGTTTTTTAAATCGGTCGTTTTCGGCAATATAAATGCATTGTGTGCATTTTTGTATGGAAAAAAACTCAAAACTAAAAATAACAAACCAAACACTACCTAAAATTTTAAGTCATTTCGATGATGGAAGGACGGCGGAGGGGATGAATTGTTTTCCTTGTTTTTTTTATTTCTCAGAACATTTTCTATTTTATATGTTAATTTCATTTTTCAAGTTGGTTGTCTTTCAAGAATACACGTGTCTGTATGCATTTTTGTTTGGACGGAAACCCAAAACTAAACACAACAAACGAAACGCGGCTTTAGTCTTTTATTCACCCAAGAGGGCCGACACTAGTGTTGTAAATGGCATGGCTCAGCGATAGCAGTTTTTTTTATTGCACAGTTCATGTGAAAAGGCGCACAGTGCAAAAAGGCTGCATCCTTTTAATTTGTGACTATATTTTCACACACTTGGTTTTTCTCCATTTTTTTAGAGGAAATTTATGTAAAAGACAAAAATTAGGGCTTTTTTAATCACAAGGACAGCCCGCTAAAATTTTATCCTCAAGGACAAATCCCACACCATCGCTTCCTTCTCCAACCCAATAAACTCCGACCGAGACGTCGACCTCTCATATCTCGACAACACCTTGGCAGAAATCAAGGACATGCGCGCGGAGTTCGAGCTCGAGAGGCGAATTCGGAAGAAGATGGAGTCTGTGAAAAAATCTAAGACGAAGGAGCTCGCGGAGAAGAAAAGAGCACGCGAGGAAGCGGAGAGCGACCGTGAAAAGTTAGGGATGGAGATCAAGCACGTGAGTGAGGATTTCGAAATACTGTGTTCAGTTTTTGGGTACCAGTTTTGTATGCGATGTGGTATCAGTTTTAATAAAATAACACAGTATCAGTTTTTGGGTATCAGTTTTGTATGCGATGTGGTATCAGTTTTAATAAAATAACACAGTATCAGTTTTGTATGCGATGTGGTATCAGTTTTAATAAAATAAATAGTATGAATTTGTGGTGGTTTAGGAAATATTATAGATTTGTGGTGGAAAATTTCTGATGGGTTATTGGTTTGACGAAACGGTGAAGGTGGTGGTATAGTGTGTGGTATTTGGAAGCGATGGGTAGGGTTTGCATCATAAGGAATTTCAAAACTGATACCTAAAATTTCAAAACTGATACCTAAAAACTGGTATCAGTATCAGCTTTTAAGAGCATGGTGCTGGTGAGGGGGTGGCGTTGGCGGGTAGACGAGGTGACATGGGGTAGTTGCACGACGCTGGTGAGGAGGTGACGCTGCGGCGATGCTGAACACAAAACGGATGGAGGAGTTGGCACGAGGTGGTTGCTCCAAAACGTATGAAGGAGGAGGTGATAATGGTCGCGCTGGTGAGGAGGCGGAGGTGCTGGTGAGGAGGTGGCGTTGACGCGGGATAAGGTGGTTGGAGCTGAAAACGGGATTGAATGGGCACGGGGAAGAGAGATTTGTGCATTTGAGAAAAAAATGGGCTTTGGGCTTGTCCTTGAGGATAAAATTATAGACATGTGTCCTTGAGGATAAATTATTTGGATATTTTGTCATTTACAATAAATCCCCCTTCTAAGATCTACAAGGCATAAGAATTATCTATTAAATAATAGTAAAGCAGAAGAATTTCTTGCATTCTAATTAATTCTAGGATTTTTCTCTTCTCTCCTTGATTCTCTCAAGATATTCCATTTTTAAATTTCTATATAATTTATTATTACTATAATTATTACAGTGTTATACTAATTCTTTATCGTATCATTTTATAGTTAAATATCAACATTTAATAATTTTTGCTATTATTTACAAAAAATTTCCCGGATTTTTTGTATTTTTTACATTCAAGTCCACATGTATTTAAATTAATTATGTGATTTTAAATTTAAACTTTTAAAATAAATGCAATTAAATAATATTTGTTATTTGGTCTAATAACTACAAAAAATACAATTTCATGCATGTACTATTTACCGATTTATTAACAATGGTAAAACTAATTTTTCATTCAAGTTCATATAATTCAAAATTTTCCCAATTATACATGAAAACAACCTTTAATTCTCTTACATTATTCTAAATTCAAATTCAGCCAATTTATTTCTTTTTAAAATTAGTATTTTACAATAAAGAAACATATACATAAATTTTCTTTCTAAAGATGTTATTTTATTCCAAACATATACATTATTTTTTCTTTTTAAAATTGGTGCAATATTACTAATATATATAACGTTTTTTCTTTCTAAAATTGGTGCGTCAAGTGGATTTTCACTATTGATAAAATTTATGTTTGTTAAGAATGACACAAAAATTAATAATAAGTGAGGAATATTTTTATTTGGAAATTGGAAAAATAATTATATATTTTGTTAATATGTTTTATGAAAATGTTAAATTTTAATTATTTATTTCATATATTATGTTAATTAATAAATAAAAATATACGATAATTTAATTGAAAAATATATTTTTTGTATTTTATGGTCTTTTTGAGGAAGACGCTAACCATTTTTTGAAATTTTTTGTTGTAAAATACAATTATTAAGGTATGAAACAATGGATTGAAAATAAGATTATTATTTTTACATAGTTGAAATAAAAATATGATTTTTAGCATTACACGTCTTATTTTCAGTTAACGTTTCTTTTAGTTGTTTAATAGATAATTTTTTTATCGCTTTAATAATATCATTTACTTTTTTTATTTACTGTAAGAACCTAAAATACATTAAAATATACCGATCAATACTATTACACGTTCATTTTTAGGTATTTTTGTCATTCTCTCAAGTAATATTTGATATCAATTTATATATTGTTTATCTTTTAATAAAATGTATTATATGCTAAATATCAAATTAAAAATCTATGTACATAAACATTTATCTATGGAAATGTATAATCATACTAATTTTAAAATTAAGAATACTAACCTCCATTTATTTGCCTAATAAATATAAATCCTGAAAATTAATAAATTGGCATATAATGCAATTTTATCTGTAAAAATAACAATTTAGTTTTTATCAAATATAAAAATACACGAATCGCATAACAAAAATTACATTTGTAATTAGTTTAATGCATAACTCATTTATCTCAATAACTTCACTATATCATGCATAATAAATTTAAGTTCCAAAAATATTTATAAAACTATTTTTTTATAATATACCGTGTGCAACGCACGGGTTACACACTAGTTATCACGTGATTTTTGTTCAATATTTTGTAGCATGTGCTATTTGCAGCTGTTTTATGTTTGTATATAAAGGACAAATATTTATGTCATACTTGAAAATGTTTATATATTCAAAACACACAAACTGAAATTGTTAAAAGGAGCACTACGGTATATTTTAAACACATTGTGCTAATTACCGAATCACCCCTGAATATAACAAGACGTGAAATGATATGTGGACCAACCGATGTGTTGTGAAATTGGACAGCGACGCACTGAAAATTTGTGTAACGACGTCAGGGTAAAATAATAATTAGTTTTATGTTTATATGGGGGACTCTATTCTCTTATGACCTCCTTGTAACATTTATGAAATTACTGAAAATAAGTCATCCTCTTAACCAACAATGGAGTCCTTTCAACAATCCTCATTTCTAATAAAATAGCACCATATGCCATATCATATGCCGTGCTGTGTGCCAAGACTTCAGGTATCTTTGCGTGCAGTAGATAACGAATATATAAATTCTACGTTCCCTAACTTATAATCAGTGTCATAATACCTTGGAAACGATATAGTAAGTTATACAAAATGTTCAGCTATTTGTTGACCCATATAGTACTCCAAAACCTGATAGCGCATACAGCTTATTTGATTTCTTTTCCTCGCTTTTTTCTATGCCAAACATAGTCCCCGGTTATCTTATATTTGTTATCTTTTCCATTATTTGAATTATGTTTATTTTTGAGTTCTTAGGATGATAGCGATGATGATTGGGCTGCATGATTCTGGAAGGCTGGGGATGTGATCTAAATGCATAGGCGAATAACAAGAAGTTGAAAATCAAAGTGGTAACGTGCAATAATACATTAAATTTCAACCGACATTTTTATGCATATTATTGTGTATGTAATAGGACAGCATATTACGAGAATTGATTAAAATTCAGCGGAGGGTTTTCCAATATATATATTGTTGTGAAGATTTATGTATTTTAATACTTACCTTATTTGGTTGTATAATTACATTTAGCACTTAGCAGTAATACTCACCTTGATGGTGATTGACACTAAAGCTCCGTTTGAAAATTTATTTTCTGCTGGTTTTGACTGGTTTTGAACGTCTCTGTATTTCACGTGTTATCATAACCCCTGCTTCTAAGTTTTTTTGACATCGGTTGTAGTTGATTATAAAACCGGTGAAAACCGACGTAGTGTAATTTTAATGACAATTCTCAATCTATCAAATCCGGGGTGCTTTGAGGAGTTGTAACTATTCTTTTTAATTATACATCCACTAATTATATTGTAAAATTAATTTTCACAAAATTAGAGAATAAATATAAGAATATAAATGTAATGTTGCTTCAGTGGAAAACTCTCAAAATCGGTGTATGTTAAACTTTTAAGCATGTATTGATCGGTTATAACAACGTTTTATGTAAACCAATCAAAACCGCTACCATTAACCTCTCAATCGGTAGTATAAAGCTCCCCAACGTAGCCTAATATCAATGCTACCTATGTACTGTATGATATGGATTAGCAAATCAAGCAAGTGATGACCTTAGTCTTCCAGCAGGAATAAATCTAATGACATTTTGACCTGTTTTCCTTGACATCTTCAAAACTAAAACATGACTTGATGCTTACATATAAAACAAAATGCCTACACATAGGATCTTAGTAATACACGCTATGTCCTAGCTAACTAGCCTACTAGTTTCACATACGGCATAAACTTGATGGTTATAATTAAGGCACAGGAAAAGCCTTGTTATTACACATGCATTTATATGCCATTGGACATGTCTCTGCCTCCTGTATCGTTGCGCAAACAAAGCTGACCATTACAAGACGGCAAGGCGAGCAAGAGCCACAGGCATGTGAGCAGTCAGGTAATTTTGATCCTGCTATCTGAAGTGTATATGGCTTTCCTTTTCTCGTTCTCTTCATCGCTTGCTTCATAATGTCTCCTCTGGTAGCCTTTTCATTGCGTTTGCCTGATACAAGTCAGGAAGAAAATGGTGGCGTTAGATATTGTTGGCAACATGAGGTTTTCAGTATTCATGTAGGTTTAGTACAGAGTTAATCAGGATAAATAGGGAGTATATATGGGTATGAAAATACACCCGAAAACACGCTCCATTTGGACTAGATCAATACATGTAAACTATTTGTTAAACTGAATTGCTTAGTAAACAGTTTATAGTACGTACTTGAATGAGAATGAGTAGCTTGTAAGATGCTTCGCCCGTTAATATGAGCTTTAGAGAGCAGTAGGAAGATAGCAAGAATGAATAGCACCTTTTGAGTTGTTGACATCATTGGTTTATATGCAAATATTTTGTTGCTGCTGAAGTGCATTTAGATGCCTGCATGTTATGAATATATAGAGATAAAAGGATATGAAAATTCACAAGATGAGGCAAGGGAAGTGTTGGGTTTATAATTGATTACTGTGTGATGTCACAGGTTAAAGCATGAATGAAATAAAAATACAGGGGTGTATTATCTTGTTGGGATCACAAGCCTTTTCATTTGAAATGAAAATCATGTCATTCTGTCCTTAGCTGCATATTAAATAAGTTCTAGTAGTGTAGCACAGTTTGATACTTGATTTGTTTTAATTACTTTCATATCGGATATATGTGTGTATTTATACCTTACAATAGATCACTTGTGACCACGCATCCTGATATGCAAATAGAATTCAATTTAAAAATTAAAGAGCTATAAATGAGAATCATGTAAACTTAGTTTAAAGTTCAATTCGAGTAGCATATTTGTACTTGTTTTTTCTTGTTTATTCTTTCAGTAATAAGTTATGAATTGGTACAACCGAGTGCGTTTGTCTGCTTTATCTTTGTATTTTTAATTGCCTAAGGAGAAAATTATCCGAATACCAAACATAGATTGGAATATGACACGTACACAATGTATAAGTTAAAACACATGTTGGGAGTATCGGTTTCCCAAACACTTCATCAACGAAGCATAGTATCGCAGTAAGAGAAGGATGTCAAGAAATTTCAAACATAAGATCTCTTAGACACCTCTATTTATATGTCTCTATCTCTGCCACTAATAAAATTCACTCCTAATATAAAGAAAATTCACTAATACGATTTTGACTATTAATTTTTGAAAAAAGGTACTCTAAACCCATATCAGAATGTTACTATCAATTTGCAATCTATACTATCATTCCCTTTTCGATCATTCATTAATGGAATTTCACTATCAATTTGCAACCGACATCACCAACAAAACTATTTGAAATAAAACTGTTGTGACCTCAAAACTTTTGCACTTCTAGCACACATTTGTCCATTGTTATAATATATATGTAAATATATAAAAGTGAATATGCTTTTGTGTTTCTCTATTTAGTCCCACATCATGAGATATGTTCAATCTCATGCTCTAAGGCCTATATATAAAGGAGCCTATGTAATGTAATTGATGAATTAATCTTATGTAACGATATCAGTGTGAATAACATTTTCTCCTCTTTTCTAATGGCTTCTTATCTTTTTCTATTTTATAACACGTTATCAACACGATCCCTACGAATTTTTTTTTATAGATCTACAAGTGTGATAGTCTATAAAATCAGATTTATTCTTTTCCAGATTCAATTATAGATCTCAACGGTAAGTCATTTTTCTAATTTGATTGGTCTAAACTTTCGAATCAATTTTTTTTTGTATCTCATTCCATTCTAGATCTACTTCTTCAGATCTAAATCCATTGTCATATCTTTTATATTTTATTATACTAATCTTATAATTTTAGATCTTATATAGATCTAAACTTTGAGATCTCATTCTTATTTTGTTAGTTATTGTATTTCAGATCTAATTATTTTTTGTTGCTATTTTTTTGATCTTATTATATTGTTGATCTCCATATCATACTTATTTTATGTTTTGAGTTCATTTATTTTGAAATGTAAGTTTGAACTTGACAAAATTTGATATTGTTGATTTAAGCAAATTTAATAAATTTGATTGTATTTAGTTTGAACATGGATTTGAGAAATCAAACATAGTTGGTAAATGGAGTTTTCATTTTGAAAACCTTCCGATTGATTTAGATTTGAATGAAGGAATTGAAAACTATTTTGATATACGATTTATATTTCCTGAAGAATTTTTTTATTGTTTCGTAAAGAAACAAATATAAACTTAGTATGTATCCATTTTGAAAACCTTCCGATTGAATGAAGGATTTGAAAACTATTTTGATATACGATTTATATTTCCTGAAGAAATATTTTATTGTTTCGTAAAGAAACAAATATAAAGATAATATGTATCTAGAAGATCATATTAAGTTTAAATCTAACATTGATTTTGTTTTAGCACATCTGAAGTGAATGGAAATGTTAATAAAAGCTTAATATCTTTCAATATTTCCTTAAAATAAAAAAAAAGAACTAAGAATTGAGAACCTGTAGTTTCTATAATGATAAAATGTTGAGTTTTCATAAATCAATAAGTTACAAGTTTCCTCAAAGTACAGAACCGGAAGTTCTATAACTCAACCTGAAGTTGTGTAAAGAAATTTAATCGTCAAACGGAAATAGGTTTTGACAACAACCTGAAGTTGTTCAAAGAAATTATTTTAATAGATGTTGTATAACACAAAGTCCAAGACCTGAAGTCTTAAATTATGAAAAGACTTTCTGATAAAGTTTACAAGTTCGAATTCTTATCAGTATTTTTTTGTCAAAATGTATAAGCTTCCAAAAAAAGGGAGAAATTTACACAAAATTTGAGAACCTGAAGTTCATAACAAATTAATGAACTTGAATCATGAATTAGAAGCCCGAAGCTATATTGAAATTGTGTAAAATGATAAGGTTATACTTCTTGAGGAAGTTAAAGGAAATTAATAAATCATCATATGAGATAATGATGCTGCATTCAAGAGATTACAAAAATCTCCAAATGAGTTATACCTTAACTTATATCTTCACATTTACATTATATTAACCAAATATCTAGAAGATATTATGTTATATGATAGCTCAAACATCGCCGGATTGAAAAAGTAACTATTAATTTAGTCTTGGAAAGGGATGTTTATTATTTGGTATGAATTCAAATAACATTTCAATTTATATCTTGTAGTCAGTTTAAATTATTTTTCCCAATTATTTGCTTTCAATTATGGAGAAGTACACATGATCAATTAACAGGTTTTGGCAATTTAAAGTCTAATTTCATTTCAATGAGTAAATGTAATTTAATTATTCTCTTTGTTGCTTTCTCATTGATAAATCTATAATAACTCAAACTTGAAGTTTGATAAGTACTATAAACTAATTAATAGATTTGGTTTTTTTTCTAGTCATTAAAAAAAATCCTGATGTTTTGACAAATTACTTCTATGTACATATGACTAACTATTTAGTTATAGAAATTACATTTTAACATTCTCTATGATAGATAATTTGTATGTCATACTATTTATATACACACATGTGTGTGTGTATTAATCTCCTAAAGAGATGCTTTAGAGATTTATTTACATTTATATTGTAAATTCCAACATCCCAGAAGAGATGTTATAGGAATTTTATTTTTGTTACATTGTACTTCCTTAAAAGGAAACACTGTATTCCCTAAAGGAATATCACATAAAAGTTTCGAAGTAACAACAATAATTTATCTATAAAACAGGAATTGTTTATCAATATTACACTCCAGAAGTAGTGGTTTTATCTCTTGCATCTTACTTTCATTTGGTGAATCTAATCTTGTTACCGTCTTTAAAGTTTGATATGTCATTTCATGGATAGTTACAACAAAAATCTCCTGTATGGATGTATTATGTTATTGTAAATGTAGTAATTATGTAATTTCTACAAAAGAAATATTGTACATTGATATGACATTCCAATAGTGCATATATAATCTCTAGAGGAGATAAATTCACTCCAGAAGTAGTGATAGTAAAATATCCCTAAAAAGAGACTAATAAATTAGGAAATGATAACATATCTCTAGAAGAGTTTTGTTTATATATTTGGTAATTTTATTAAACCAAAAAATGCATAGAAATTTGATTATGAAGGATCCTAATTTAGTTTAGATTAGATCCTAAAAGTTTGAGAGCTATGCAACGTGTATCATATATTTCATTATAATTATATTAAACCTCCCAAATAGGTAAGAAATTAAATTATCTCTAGAATATATTGTTCTATGTTCATATGTCTAATTATATCATAAAGGTCATGTTCCTAGTTATTATTTCATAAGAAATATTGCACATATAATCAATTCTTGAAGACATATCTTTAAATATTCTCCTAAAGAGATAGTCTATATTTCATTCCATAATTTTCATGCAAGTTATACATACGGTCTTGAGGTGATCTTTATCTGTAACATTCCAAGTATCCAGAAGATACTCTTATTATTATTTTTGCTGTAATTTTTTTTTAAAGAACTCTCAAAAGGGATGAGTAGAAATGTCTATAAGCAATTATAAATTATTCTTTGATAAGTAATCATGATTAATGTTCAAAACTGATATTTCAGATATAATTGAGGAATAAACTTAACAACTTGAAGTTGTATGTATATTTTGTTCGAACCAGAAGTTCGATATGGTTCCGAACCAAATGTTTGAACATTATCATTCGGTTTCGACGGATTTACATTGACGCTGATTTATGAATAGAAATTAATAGTTTGAATCCTTGTAATAGTTTGTTCTAAAAAAATCACTAATTCAAATGAGAAAGATTATGAAATCTATAATATATTTGTAATACGTGGACACACTTATATATCCATATATGTAAATATTCAGCCAACAACCTGAAGTTTGTTATGAGCTCATCTTATAAATTATGTATAGATATTATTTAGTGATTTAAATCAACAGAAATGTTGAATGACCTGAAGTCGTGTATGTATTTAAATGATATATATAATAAATAATTTCCTCCAATTGACTAGATCAATGAATAAGAACAAACTCTAATAAGCAATATTATCCCCCTATTATTAATATGTATGAATTGCTAGTAGCAATATCATAATGGATCAAAATGAGAATAACATTTTCTCCTCTTTTCTAATGGCTTCTTATCTTTTTCTATTTTATAACATCCATTAATTTTTTATTAAATAAAAATGAAATATCTCCAGCTATTATAGGCACATAAGTACGATTTATACTAGTTTATAGAGGATTAATTATATCGGTTAGAAAATGTGGAACGAGAATTGTTCAAACACCTCTTAACAAGTGGTGTACTTTGAGTGGAACATACAACTCAGAAGAGGTCATACCACATTATTAAATCAAATGTGCATTATAATGAAATAATTTTAATAATTATTTTGCAGTCAGTTCTCTTTAATTTGATTTCATTTTAATCTAGAGAATTGATCGCAAGTTTACCTTTAGTTTACCTTTAATAATAGTTATAATATCTTTAATGTCACACTTTTTGGTATAAACGTAACCTACCTAAAATGTCCCTAGCAAAAACAACAAACTGAACAAATTTTGTAATTACTCAAAAATTTATTATAATTAAAATTTTAATTATATAACGATGATAATTGATTGGATCAAATTAGTTAATAATCTCATTTGAATTAAGAAGGGGCAAATGGTCATTTTTCAACTTTCGAATTTGAAAATGAGAGTTGTACCATTGCAATCAGCTCGTTTTTCCGATCAAAAAGGTATATAAGTTTGTTCAATTTGGAGGATACAGACGAATTAATAATTGAGTGAAAAATCTGGCATGTATGTTGACCTATGAAATGATATGTTGACACACATCTAATCACTACACATATGTTGACATACTTCTTGGGATATGTCGACATACATCCAATGACTGCATATATATCGACATACATCTTGAAATATGTCGACATGCAAGTTTAGTTTTTTATTTATTTTAAATTAAAGAGAGATTAATATTATTTTAAACCTTAGAGAGAACAGTTTTTCTTAACCGAAATTAACAGTATATAAAGCCCATTTTAGGTTGGAAATACCTTATTTTTCATCTCTCTTTTCATCATTATTTTCTCTTCCATTTCATAACTTTAAAGTGGCATAACTCTATCATTTTTCAACTGATTTTGATGATCTACCATCAAAACGACCGTGGAGACGAGTACTACGATCTAATGAAAAAATTAAGGCAAATGCGAAGGTCCCTGTGCACTATAGGGATAGAACATCGAAAGACAGAAGTGGTTTAGAGCATTTCTAGGAATTTCGTGAGTGGTTCATTCTTTACCTGCGATATAATGCATAAATAGTATCATGATGCTGTCTAAAATTTAAGTAATTGAACATTAATAATGGAATTAAAAGATTAAATAATGAGTTTGGGTAGCAATATAATAAAAAGCAAGTAAAATCAAACTTATATGAATATAAATACAATATGAGTGATTCTTCCTTTATTCGCCATGTAATATTTGATAACGCCTTAATGATGATAGGAAATCTATATATGAAGTAAATGAATGATTTATCACTAAACTAAATAAAATTCAAACACTTAAAGATTGACCCTTAAACTGAATTACATACGAAATAAGATGCGCTAAGAATAGAGGTATACGTTAACATTTACTGTCGTATAAAGATGGATTGATATATTTGAATTGTTTGATGTCGATATGAATGGTACGAACCCGGGCACAAGTAAGCAACCTAGGATACGATGCTCCTTTGTAGTGCTTTGATGGGCCAAGAGAAGGATTGGATGGTAAGAGACCCTGTAGGGCCTCGACCCAGTCTAGGGCATGAGTCTAATTTTGCTTGGAAAAGGATGTTAACGTTCCTGTAGGGCCATCGGGCAAATCCAGAACGTGAGTCCTTTAGGTAGATAATGGTAATACAATCTTGTAGGGCCTCGGGCTAGTCCAAGATGCATTTACCATGTGGGTAAGATAATTAATGGTAGTACGATCCTGTAGAGCCTCGGCTAAGTCCATGATGTATCTATTTATGCATTGGACACCGATCATATTATAGTAGTATCTTTGTAGTATATGCGGAGTAGGCATGACTCACTTACTCAGATTAATGTCTAACCTTGTCCTATTTTCCCTTTTATTTATATACTATGTAGGTTGATGGGGTTTGAAGGCGTATTGCAGCATGTGACGAGGACCTGGATGTATATATTATAAATAAATGACTTGATTCGTTTTATGTTGTGTGGATTTAGATTTGGATTTGGATTTGTCTTGTAAAAGTATATGCATATGACAGTGTTGATACACTATGGTGTTATGAAATAATGATGATTATTTTATTATAATTTGTTTTCTTCCGCTGTGAGATTTAGAAAGTTACTTATTAGGATTGTGTTTGTTTCTTGTTATCATCTTGCAATGACTTGTCTTTTCAGCTCGTCATGGTTTAAACGTTGGTTTGAACATTAGATTAGAGGGTCAAAAGGTGGATTGTTACATTTAGTATCAAAGCAAAACCCATCTTTAAGTCAAGGATTATGACTTATTGAGAAAGCGTATATGTTTTTATTTATATTATGTATTATATATAATAGTCAAGTACATATGTATACACCATTTACTGTTCCAATTTCACTTACTATCTATTGAGGAGTTTCCAATGAATCCCATTTTTAAAGATAGTTGAAAATGAGCAATTCGGTTGAAATTGGAATGAAAGCCAACACTGGTAAGGTGAATACCAAAGCAGGGACTAGTACTAGAGTTGATATGGTGGATATCCTAGGAGTTAATATCTCTGCATGGTTTAGATGCTATATGCAAGCAACGAGCCAAACTAGTACTAACCCCACTAAGCTCGTGGCTACCACCGCCACCACCCAAGGAGTGGTCTCTATTCAAGCACCACCAATCGTGAATTTCCCCAAATTATGTCGGGACTTTTTTAGCCCAGGAGGGAAGTCATATGTTTGAATAGAACCACATGTAGTAACTCGAACATGGATTAATTCTTGTGAAAAGATCTTCAATCTATTGGGATTTAGTGGCATTACTAGGAGGCAACTTTCTTATTGGCACCTGCAAGGCAAGGCAATGAATTGGTGGGAAGTAGTTACTGTAGAAGTGGAGGAGCATAGTATTACTTGGGTAGTGTTTACAAAAAAGTTCGAAACAAAGTTTTTCTTGAAAGCGGAGAAGGATTTGCTATTAGAGAAGTTCATTCACTTGAAATAGAGGGGCATGACTGTTAGAGAGTACGTAAAACAATTCAGTGAATTGACAAGGTTTGGATTTGACTTGATAAATATCCCATACAAAAAGACAATGAAATTTTCAAAAAGATTGAACTCGTCACCGAAGGAGTTAGGGTTAAACCAAATCTCACATGGATCTACTTTTAAAGGACCGGTAGAGGTGGCTTTGTTGAACTCAATTAATAGAGGTATGAATAAGGATAGTCTAAGGTGGAAGAAAATCAACAGTAAGGTAAGCGTAAGAGTAATGGACCCCGATGAGTACAAGGCAAGAAACATATGGTCACTTGTAATAGGTGTTAAAAGGTGGGTCATATCATGAAGAACTGTAGTATGAATATTTCGAAGGTCAAGTACGGCAATTGCAATCGGCTGGGTAATGTGACGAAGAACCGTGGGTTGGATTTTCAGAAGATGAAGTATTACAACTATGATCAAACTGGCCATATGAAGAGAGACTGTCCAAATCTGAAGAAGGAAGGTCAAGTGGTTCAGGCATATGCTATGAATGCCATTCCGACCACCAGCAGCTCAAGAGAAAGGAAAATAGATTGCGATGGAAGTTGTGTTATTATTATCTAATTCACCTGTCCATATTTTATTTGATACCGGTGCATCTCATTCACTCATAGCAAAGTGCATTAGTTGATAGTTTAGCTTTGAAATTTGACATCATGCATGAATCCATTTAGGTGTCGAATCATGTCAGGGGATTGACCCATCTATCCATTATATGCCATAAATTAAAGTTGGTCATATATGGTGTGGAGTTTATTTGTAATACATATGTACCGAGCTTTTCGGGGTATGGACTAATTTAGGGAATAGACCGGATGTCTAGATATAGGGTAACATCCGCTTGTGATAGGAGAATGGTTCAGTTGAAAAGTGATGAAGGGCATGATTTAATTTTACATTGTGATCCTGATATATCCGTTATGAAATGGTATATGTATTCACTCAACCTATCACATGATAAGTTGTCGTTTATCCTCATAGTGAAAGAATTTCAAGATTTTTTGATGAACTTTCCAGACTTCCACCTCGAAGAGAAATTTAGGATTGATCTTGAGAAAGACGCTAGACTAGTAGTGATGTGCCTTAGGCATATGGCTCCGAAGGAAAGAAGAGAGTTGGATAAGCAAGTTTTAGAATTTTTGTAGAAAGGATTTATAGGAGAAATATTTCATAGTGGGGAGTGCCTGTCGTTTTTGCCAATATGGCAGACGACTCCCTTAAGTTATGCATCAACTATGGAGAGTTAAATAAGCCGACAAGAAAAAATTGCTATCCCTTGCGTCGTATTGACGATCTTTTCAATCAACTTGGTGGGGAAAAAGTTTTCTCTTAGCTTGACTTGGCCACCTGATTTCATCAGTTGAATATGGATTAAGATGATATCTCGAAGGCTGCATTCTGCATACCGGACAGATTATTTGAGTGGGTAGTCATACCATTTGGGCCGAGTAATGCTTCAGATTATTTTTTTGACTTGATGAGGAGAGTATTCCAGGAGCAGTTGAATAAGTTTATGTATCTTCGTGGATGATATTCTTATATATTTCAGAAGTGAGGAGGAGCATGAGCTTCATTTGGGAGAAGTGTTGGATGTTTTGAGGAGTAATCGGTTAAAGGAAAAATTCTCAAAATGTCACTTATGGAGTAAGGAGGTTCGTTTTGTTGGGAATGTAGTATTCGTAGATGGTTTGGCAGTACATCCATGGAAAGTAGCAGCTGTTAAGGATTGGAAGACACCTAAGAAGCTTTAGAGGTCTGTATCCTTTTGGATTGGTAGTATTCTATAGGAAGTTTATTAAAGACTTCGCAGAAGTTTCAGAACCTCTGACATGTCTAACTAAGAAGAATTTGATTTATACTTGGAGTCCGGAGTGTGAAGTAGCGTTTACTAGATTAAAGGACTTATTGATAAGTGATCTGGTTTTGACTATTCATGATGGTACCAAACCTTTCAATATGCATGCGGTACTGGACTTAGTCCTACTCTTATGCAAGAAGGAAAGGTGGTGGCACATGCGAGCCGATAGCTTAAGACTCACAAAAGGAATTAACCGACACATGACCTGGAGCTGGCTGCTATTGCATTCGCATTGAAATCATGGAGGTATTATCTATTAGAAGAGAGGTTTGAGCCGTTTATAGATCACAAGTCCCTTAAATACCTTTTCCCCCCAGAAAGACTTGAATCTAAGATAGCAACGATGGATGAAGTTCTTATCATCATATGAATTTGGGATTACTTATACTCCAGGGAAGGGAAATGTAGTTGTTGATGCTTTAAGCATGAGGCATACTGAGTTGAACGCTACGTTATGTGAATGGAAGTGGTTGGAATTTATTTCATATTTTGATTTCTGACTCTAATTGGACTATGCACCTGATTTGTTAGTAGCGATGGAAATTAGGCCTGCATTAATGGATCATATTAGATTAAGACAAGGGCAAGATGCATTGTTAGTTAATATCATGGAGTATTTGGGAAGGGGTGAATGATCAAGCAATTTAGATCGGTACTCTAAGGATCAAAAGGGCTACCTAAGGCGAGATGGGAGATTGTGTGCATCGCAGGTCAAGGAGTTAATAGATGAAGTTTTGGATGGGTCTCATCATTCTAGGATAATTATTCATCTAAGAAGGGACAAGATGTATCGAGATATAAAGAGAATATTCTACTAGCCAGGGATGAAAAGACATGTAGCAGAGCATGTAGCAAGATGTTTGACATGCCAAAGAGTGAAGGTAGAGTGGAAGAAGCCGAGTGAGCTATTACTCCCTTTAGAGGTTCCACAGTGAAAATGTAGTGAATACTTATGGATTTCATTGATGGATTGCCTAGGAGCTAGAGGGAGTATGAAAATATTTCGATTATAATAGATTGACTTTCCAAAAGTGCACATTCCATTCCAGTTATGAGTACAAGAACCATAGCTACGTTGGCTACATTGTATATTAGGGAAGCAGTTCAAAATCATGGAGTCCCATTGAGTATAGTAAGTGATCAAGATCCACTTTTCATGAGTACATTCAGGAGGAGCCTATAAGATGCATTAGAGACCGAACTAAATTCGAGTCTGTGCAGTTAAAGGCCTGTTAAAGCCTCACAAAATCCCCGCAATAGCGCATAGCGCTCTTCGGCCGCTACTCTTTTTTAATTTAGTGCTATTAAATAGTAGACCTGCTATAAGCCTCACAATTTTCCACTACACCCACTAAATCAAATCTTTTTAGCGCTTGCTTTAGCAACATTAATATAAAATTGTTGATTTGACTAGTTCTTTTTTAAATAAAATCAACAAAGTTAGGGTAAATACCTAATTTTAAGGCATAAGTGGTTAATATAAGTTAGAAATCTATTATAGTCACAAAATTTGGATGACATAAGTCATGATATTCTTTGGTTTTATTAGATAATATTAAACAATATTTCTTTTACTAAATAAATGTTGTGAGAATGAGAATAAATTAGCTTTAAATGTTTGGTTTATATCCAATGAAGGTTTTTGCATCTTCGTTATTTTTTGATATATCCCCGCTTATCCCCACTATAACTTTTTGGACCTCCACTACTCTAGAATCGTTAAGTGCTTTAACTACATAGATCCGAGTACGGCCTATCATCCGCAAACCGATGGACAGACCAAAAGTATGAACCAAGTTTGGAAGATTTATTGAGGGCGTGTATATTGGATTTTGGAGAAACTTGGTAAGATCACCTACCTTTAGTGGAGTTCACATATAATAATAACTACCAAGCTAGTATAGGCATGATACAATTCGAAGCATTATACAGAAGACCATGTAAGTCACCTTTATGTTGGTGGGAGTCGACGGATAAGATCATACTTGGACCAGAAATGATAAGGGATACTACGAAGAAGATAGAGCTTATAAGGAAAAGGATGAAAGCTACATAGTATTTGCAAAAGGCATATGCAGATAGGAGATGGAAAATTTTGGAGATTGCAGTTGGAGGTTTGGTTTCATAGAAGTGTCACCATTGAAGAGGGTAATGACAGTCGGGAGTTTAGGTAAGTTAGTACACCGATTTATTGGCCCTTTCCCCATATTAGAGCGAATATGAAGTTTGACATATAAAGTGGAGTTTCCAAGGAAAATGAAAGGAGTCCATAATATGTTTCATGTTTTACATTTGCAAAAATGTATGCATGACCCTAACACTATAGTTAAGCCAGGTCAGTTGGAGGACGTGGACTTGGAACTTGAGCCGAGTTTGTCCCATAGTTTAGCACGTATAGTCGAACATGATGTTAAGTGGCTAAGGAATAAGATAGTGAAATTGGTAAGGGTACAACCGGGGAATGACCTGGTTGAAAGCATGTGGGAACCTGAAGAGAAGATGTAGGCCTTTAATTCTGAACTCTTTTCCAGTATGTTCTTCATTTGGTTATTTGTTAGGACTGGTTTGTCAGATAGGTCATTATTCGGATTAGGATTGATATATATATATACACACACACATATTTAATTGTTGTGACATGATTGATACATTCATTTAGAACTATATGCTGATATTAGGATGGTGCATTCATGCCTAAAATGTCATACTATCATGTTTCATATAGGATGCATTAACTGCATTCCTGCATTATAAATATAGAATTGCAAGTTACATGACACCATTTATATCTATATGCAATACATGTTATTATGTCTGACTCATTAAGCTTATTAGAAACATTGGATGCTATGGTTGTTTAATTGATTATTGTATGTTTGACAATACATAATGTGAACATTACATTACATTTTCCTTCTTTAGGAATTTCGAGGGCAATACATAATGCGAGGTTCTCTCCTCGAGCCTGGTACTCGCCTTTCACCTGACAGACGACTAGTTGAGAGTCTCTATAGATGTGTATGGATTTTATCTCGAGTTCCTTCACAATCTTTAGCCCAGTTATTAATGCTTCATATTCTGCTTCATTATTCGTTGCAAGGAATTCCAGGCGTAAGGCATAGCAAACGGACCATCCTTTGGGGGTTTCAAGCACTACTCCTGCCCCCAAGCAGAAGTTGTTAGATGCACCATCGACGAACAATTTCCAACGTGTTTCCTCTTTCGGGTCTATTTCTTCTTCGTTACCTCATTTGTAAACTTGGCAATGAAGTCTGCCAACGCCTGCCCGTTGATCGCCCTTCGAGGATAGTAAGTAATTTCGTATTGAATCAACTCGATATTCCATTTGATAAGCCGCCTAGAGGTCTCGGGGCGGTACAACACTTGCTTCAGGGGTTGATCTGTTAATACTTTGATCGGGTGTGCTTAGAAGTATGGTCGTAACTTTCTAGATGCGATCAAGAGGTAATATGCTAATTTTTCCAATTTCGAATAGTTCTTCTCGGCTCCAGTGAATCGTTTACTGATGTAATATACGGGTCGCTGGATCTTAGCTTCTTCCCATTCGAGCGTGCCACTTAATGCATAAGGCGAGACTGCCAAGTAGATAAACAAGTCTTCTCCGTCTACCGGGTTGGGTAGGATTGGTGGGGTTTCCATATGTCGCAGCAGCTCTTCGAACGTAGTCTGATAAGCTTGATTCCGTTCGAAGTTCTTCTTTCCCTTCTTTAGCGCGTCAAAGAATGGTATACATTTTTCAGTTGCTTTTGAGATGAACCGGTTTAGTGCTGCAACTTTTTCATTCAAGCTATGTAACTCTTTCTTCTTCCTTGGGGCCTCGATTTCCCGTAAAGCGGTAATTTGTTCGGGATTTGCTTCGATGCCTCTGGCGCTTACAATGAATTCCAAGAACTTTCCAGAGGCTACTCCGAAGCGACATTTAAGTGGATTGAGTTTCATTCCATATTTGTGGAGTATTTCAAACATCTTGGCGAGGTTGTTCAAGTGATTTGCAGCTATGCGCTATTTAACCAATACATCATCTATATAAATTTCCATAGTCTTCCCGATCTGCCGTTTGAACATGGCATTCACCAGTCGTTGGTAGGTTGCCTCAGCTTTCTTTAAGCCGAATGGCATTACTTTATAGCAGTATAATCCTTGATCAGTAATGAAACTGGTATTTTCCTTGTCAGGTTCATGCATCATGATCTAGTTGTAGCCCGAGTAAGTAATAAATGATAGTAGTTCATGTCCAGCTATCCCGTCCACATGTTGGTCGATTCTAAGCAGAGGAAAGCTATCTTTTGGGCAAGCTTTATTTAGGTCTGAATAGTCGATATAGGTTCGCCATTTTTCGTTGGACTTCCTGATTAAGACCGGGTTGGATACCCATTCGGGGTATGTTGCATCGCGGATAATCGTTCGGCATTAGCTAATCCACTTCTTCTCTCAGCGCTTTGGACCGTTTTCTTCCTTGGTGTATACTTGGGATCAATATTAAGTGCGTGGCATGCAATCTCTGGCGAAACCCCACATGTATCAGAATGTGCCCAAGCAAATACATCCAGGTTGGCGTGAAGGAATTTGATAAGTTCCAATCACATCTTGTTTCCAAGATGTGATCCAATCTTCAGGACCCGCGTTGGGTCATCCATATCGACTGGGACAGACACCTTCACCGATGATGCCCGTTCCTCCCCTGAACTCTTCTTTCTAAGGTCCAAAGCCTTATCGAATCGGCTATGGTCCCAAGCTAGAGGCAGCTCTGTAGTTGCTAATCTGTAGGTTTACGAATGTGGAGAGTTCTCCCCACATTCTTCACCTTTTCTTTTCTTCTAGACTCACGTAGTTCTGCGATATAGCACTCTTTAGTGGCACTTCGGTCTGCTTTGATCACCCCAACTCCATTCTCTGTTGGAAATTTCATGGTTAGACACCACCGAGCTAAAGCAATCTTGAAATCTGCCAAAGCGGACCGACCCAAGAAATCATTGTAGGCGGATATTTTCTACGATTACAAATGTTTAGATAAAGATGACTCTTCGATCAACTTCTCCAAGCTCTACGGGTAAATCTATTATTCCAACGGGTTGTTTAGGTTTACCGGCGAATCCCTGAATCTTTGTTCGGAAAGTGTATACGTCTTTCATACCGATCTTCATCTGGTCAAACGTGTGCTTGAAAAGGATGTTCATGGAACTGCCACTGTCCACCAATACTCGTCGGACCACGGCTGCTCAGATTCCTACTGTCATGACCATGGGGTCAAGGGTCGGAGCTTCTATCCCTTCAGCATCTCGATTCCGGAACACTATGTCATCGTTCAGTGTCTTCTGCTGCTTAGCAGGAGTTTCGTCTTCAATCACAAAGCACGAATCTTTTGAAATGTGTCTTAGTGAGCTCACATATTGCTCCATTTCTCCCCAACTCTTTTGGCAGATGAGGTCCTTCAGATATTGTTTTGATAATAAGTCTCTGGTCAGTCCGTCTGGATCCCTCTTCGCTGGTTCTAGTTTGGTTTCCCCGATCTCTGGGAGCTTAGAGTGCTACAGGCTGGTTAGGATTTTGCGGCTTCCTCAAATACTGCTGAAGCTTGTTTTCCCGAATCAGTTCTTCAATCAAGTTCTTGAAGTAACGGAACTCATCCGTGTTGTGACCATGTGTTTCATGGAAACGGCGGTACTTTCCGGAGCGCTTTTGTTGTTCAGTCACTTCCTTTTTAGGTGGCTTCTTGTAACCCTCTGTCCCTTGTGTCACCAGGTTGATGTTCTCTGGAGTATCATTGAGGGGGGTGTAGTCTTCGAGGCTAAAGCCTTTGAGTCGCTTACTACTCCCGTTTCACTTGTTGGAACTCTGATTTTTCCTTTTTTGATTCCCATCCTTTCCTATGTTTCCCGCCGCAGTATCGGAGGTATTTGCGTCTTGGTTTCCGCCATACTATTCTGCCCAACGTTGATTGGTTATAGGCTCGCCTAAAGTCCTTCATAATGGTAGGTTTCTTTATTTTGATTCATTTCCCAAATTCAGTGTTGGGGTGGATGGCAAGGGCCAGAGCCATGAAGACCATATCTTTGTTTGGATTACTTACATCAGTGACCGTGGTGTTAAACTGACTCATGAAGGATTTCAAAAATTCATTTCGTCCTTAGAATATGCCCGATTAGGACATCACATCCTTTGGATGCGCCGTGTGAAACCTAAACTACTTAAGAAACCTCGTTGCTAATTCACCGAAAGTGGAGATGGATTTATATGGTAGCCTGGTGAACCACATGCAAGCGATTCCCTTCAAAAAGATTGGAAAACATCTACATCGAACAACATTCGAAGCATTCGCTCTGTCCATGTACCAACTGTACTTATACAAGCGTGGTTTCGGGTCCCTAGTTCCATCGTAGGATGAGATAGTTGGCATAGTGAACTTTTTAGGATATTGTTCATTTAGAATGTTATCAGTGAAGGAAGTCCGGCTTGGGGAAGATCCCCATTCATCATCTTTCCTATTCTTACCTTCGTCTATTAGGCGCTTGACCATGTCTGCGATATACACCTCGGATGTCCGGTAATCCATGGGTTGGCTGTTAGTGATTGTATCAAGTGTTTGATTTTGCAAACGGTCTTGGTTAGTGGGCTGAAGCCTAGGTTCTCCTATCTTCAAGATAGCCACTCCCTCGGAGTTCCGTTGGCTTGCAGTTGGTCGTGCAGGGGCAGTTTGGACCTCTCTGCTAGTATTTAGTACATTAGTGTTCTCTCTCAACTCGTTGTCATCAAGTTGTTCTCCATCTTCAGAGTCAGGGAGATCCAATGCTATATCTTCTCATGGGGTTTTCGTCCTTAGGTTCAAGTTTACGGTGGGCCGCCTTGCAGTTGGTGGAGTGCTTACATTTCCTTCTATGGTGATTCCTGCAGCTCCACCTACTACTCCCTTTCGCTGCCGCTTTTCGTTTCTCCTGTTTATGCAAGAAATGAAAGAGTTTTCCTATTTTGTAGCAGCCGTGAGCTCTGGTATGGTTTTCGGAGCAGCAAGTGATAGCAAGGTTAGGAGGGCATTTAATTTTTCCGTAAGTGCTTTTTGGCTGTTTTCCATCTTTTGATTGATTTCATCCACCATCTTGTTTAACTCGCCTCTAGTGAAAACTTCATGCTGGACAGAAGATCATGGCACCTGGTCTCCTTTGTCAACGCCATTGAATTCAACTTGATAAGGATTGGTTTCCTCTCCAGCTATTACAGCTCCTATGGATCTTCTTGAAGCAGTTCTCTTTCTTCCTAGTGCCATTGATTCTCAACAGCTAATTTTCTAAGCAAAAGATTGGGGATCTAACTTCTGAACCAGTCTGATCCAAAGTAGATAGCTAGGTCTAAGCCTAAATTGAGTTCTCAGTGAAAGCACCAAAATATTAACCCAAAAAAATGGATCAATACCCTGGATTGAGTGTGAAAGCACCAACCCTGTTTATCAAGGCAAACAAAATAGGAAAAGCAATAGTAAATTGCATAAAAAGTAAAGGGACAATAAATTTTTATAGTGGTTCTACTGTTAATAAAGCCTACGTCCACTTTATAGCTTTTATAGATCAACTACTGTTACAAGAGAGTTTGAATTACAGTATGATTCCTCTTCTTCACGTTATATCAAGCCATCATTGTTATAAACAAAAGGAGGATCTAAATTGTCTCTTAATGGCTATTGTGTGGGAGAAGAGAAATGAAGAAAGAGCAGTAGAGCTTTAGCAGAGATCAAGTTAGGAATCCCTTTTCTGTTGGAGGTAGGATAATATTTATAGGAATTAGATAGCACTCGGATCAGAACCATTGCACCAGAAGCCTATAATTGTCCATATGAAGAAGCACGAAAAATTTGGAGAGATTTCAAGCTAACTTTTGGATCGGATCGGTACCGATCCAAAGAGTTATGCAATTTTCGCACTTCTTCCCGGTTGGCTTCACTGCTTGCTTATAAGGCTCTCTATGTAATTTCATAGGTTGTTGACTTGTTTTGATGGTGATTCACTCATGAGTTTGACGGAACTTTAGTTTGAATCCGATAAGTCTTTACTTCTCGAACTAGGATGCTTGGATGTTGCCAAACTTGGTAGATGGACTTAGTAGAGAGGTAGAAACATTACGCAAGTGGTTTAGAGGAACCTTAAGCCAAAATTTGGATCGGTACCGATCCAAAGTGTTGGCATATTTTTGGGTTAAACTTTCAAGATTCCTTTATCTCGTGCTTTTAGGCCTTCCGGTGAAGTCTCGAGTCGTTCTGGCTTAATTTGAATATTCTAACTCCTTTTGAATTCTGCTAGGTTAAAAACCGGTTAACACCATTATATATATACGCGCACGCGTGTGTGCATGTATGTATGCATATGTATGTATATACACACGATTATATACATATGTATTTATTCCTTATAACTATAATGAGTTTTAGTTCGATTTTAACTTTTAAAATCATGTTATTTTATTTCATATGCATTATATAAGATTCTCTTTTTAGACTATACATTTATAATTTGATATTAAATCTTATATTATGTATGTATTATTATTTATTAAAAATTAATTAACATAAATTTTTATACACATAGATCTATATTTATTAATAAATTTCAATGTAAAATTTAGTGTTCTTTATTTGGTAAAAAATTGTTTCGGCTTCGAACATACAAACATATATAAACATTTTTATATGTTTATAATTTAAAGTATTAGCTAGTTTTAAATTTTAAATTTAAACTTTGGACACACACACATGTTGCGTAATACACACACTCTAACTAAACCTAAAAAAAGAACAATTTTTTTTCATGTTTGCCCGAACATAATATTATATATATATATATAATATGAATTTAACTAAACCTAAAAAAAGAACAATTTTTTTTTCATGTTTGTCTGAACATAATATGTGTACATATATGTGTGTGTGATGCACCTCATGGTCCTTATTTCATGAGTGATTAGATTAGAGTATATTCCATTAGCGTACTATATTACATTAAAATATCATACATGTGATCATTAATAACAAATGTGTGTATATGCACAAATCATTACATAATATTATGTGTATGTACATACATACATATGTGTGTGTATTCCAATGGTAACATATGCACATCATGTTCCTTATTTCATGAGTGATTAGATTATAGTATATTTCATTAGCGTATATATTATATTAAAATACCATACATGTGATCATTAATAACCGTTGACACCAAAAATGGCACAACGCCCAAAAACATATAGAAATATTAAGATCTGGCAGAAAGTGTGTGTAAAAAGTAAAGAGACACAAGAATTTTTATAGTGGTTCGACAATCTCTGATCTACGTCCACTTTATATTTTGTTTATTAGAGGTTTGAGAGTCACTATTATAAGGAATTTACCGATCTAAATCCTAGAATAGCAAATAGTAGCTTTCTATGTGACTTTGATGAAGGAGGAATATGAGATGACGAAGAAGAACCAAAAGTCATTTTCCAATAGCCATGGAGTTTGTATTTATAGAGGAAACCGCAAGTTGAGTCAAAAGCGCACGAAATCCAAGATTCAGACGCAAGCCCGAAGGTATAAGAGAGTCGTGGTCGGCTCAATCATCAATTGAAACATCTCGATACCGAAAGGTTTCTCTTGGTACCGAGAGGTTTGTGTTGGTGGAAGTTTCCACCTTCTTTCATTCTGCTTCCCATCTCCGACCCGCTATGTTCCGAATACTTTTCCTTTGAGATTTAGTCTTTTCAAAGAGGCTCTGATACCGCTAATTCTTGCATACTTCAGTCAGAAAATCTTTTGAGTTGCTCGTCCATTCTTTGAGAAAGCACTTCACAAGAATCACTTGAGGTGATACTTCAAGTATAGAAGGTTCAGGAGGTTCAAAGTGAAGTGAAGAGCTTTCGGTACCGAGAGGTCAATAGAAACCACTTGGTACCGAGAGGTTAATTGAAATCACTCGGTACGGAGAGATCCACTTTGCTCCGTTGTCTTTGCAGCTTCTTGAGTATCATCCTTTTGTCCTTTTAACCATGTTTCCAAGTTCGTGAGTTGTCCGTCTTCATTTTGGCCTTCTAATTTCCATTGAAATTTACTTGGTTAAAAAACTGGTTAACAGAAATATGTGTATGTGTATGAATAATTATGTTTAAAAACTAAAATGAAATAAAATTCATTAAATAAAATATCAAAATAGAAACTAAAATAAAATTATTTCAAAAATACGAAGCTACTTTGTTGGAAACATTTAATCTAATTTTATGTGACTGCATTATTAATAATAACAAAAATTCTAAGATCTAATGCAAACTTAATAAAATGATGTGTTTATTTATTCATTTATTTTTGAATTTTGTTGAAATTAGTAATCTATTATCTTTACCCACCAACGCTTAATTAGTTAGAGTATTGTGGATGGTGCATTCATTTTACTTAGTTTAGCTTTTATTTGAATGGGTATTCGTAAAACTGTAATGAGACAACTAAAGCAATATGGTGTTCGTCGAAGGAGAAGTGCATGCACTGTTCAAAGATGATGTAGATGGTTAGAAACAAATATCAAAGTTCACGATACTTCATCCGTTTCAGTAAATTTTCTCTTTTATTATACTTTACATGGTAAATAATTTATACTGTTACTCTACAGTCTTAAAACTACAACTGAAACATATTTACAACAATCACAATTTTCTGTTACAAATGAGGGAAATAAACTCGGTAGGTGTTCCAAGTCTTGAAGGAACGATTAAATGTTTACGTTTATCGAAAACCAAGAAACTGCATAATTAAAACTACAAACGATGGTAAACAATAACCATATATCTGTATGTATGATAAAGGTACTTTGTTATTACTCCCCCCCCCCCCCCCCCCCCCCCCTTTTAGTGTACCCTTCGTGAATATAAATTAAGTACAAATCTATCCGATCGATTTCTTCATTCCAATGCATCTAGCTGCCTTCTTATATTTCAATAAAAAAATCAAAATAATCTACTGCATTCAATCATTTAATCAATACATTCATATCCTCAAAGCTTACTGTACTATCACAAAATAAGTACAAGACTTGAACACAAGTTTCATCTCAGAAAAATGAGACAAGTACATGACATAAACCACCCTTCTCTTATTGACAAAATCACACATTCAAGCTTATTTCACAACATATAAAACACGCCCCCCATATCATATATACCCCAATTATTTCACAAGGCCCAAATTAAGAATGCCAAAACCAGTATCAGGCCAGTGCTTCTCCTTAGCCTTCATCAGCAAAACCCTACCCCAAGCCACCCACCCTTCCCAACTCACCCGCTTATCCCACCCGCTCCCCCATTCCAAAATCAATCTCAGCCCTCTATCCACCGCCTTCTCGCTTTCTTCGTACTTCCCCAACCCCAAATAAACCTGACCCAACACTATCAAAGGCTCCCCTACATACCCATTCATTTCTACACATTTCAACAGCATTTCTTCAGCTTTCTCCAACCCCAACTCCTCCCCTCCTTTGTACACGACTTCCCAGTACAAGTCTCTTGCTCCTATCTGCTTTTCTGCATCCAAAACCTTAGTGCAACGTTCGAAGATAGGAGGTACTACCAGTTCTATATCTTCGTCTCTTTCTTTATCGATTTCCACACCTCCGTTCTTGACTCTTTGGGCTATGTACAGCGCTTCTTCTCTTGCTAGAAGCAAGTAGATTGCCCCCATTCTTGAGATGGAGTTTAGCCATAGTCCTGGTTTGCCGTTGCCTGGCCATAGTGTTGTTAGAGAATTGTTGCCTGAGAATTCTAGCCTTCCATTTGTGTTGTTGAAGAGTTGGTCTTGGAAACCGAAGAGCTGGTCGCTGAAGTCCGCCATTGTCATTAGTAGGAAGGATGCTACGATTCTTCGAGGGACGATTATGTCTTCTTGGGTCTTTATGTGCTTCACCTATTGTTTTTGGTTTTAACCAATGTGAGCATAATGTTAATTAAAAGGGATAGCCCACCATATTGAGAGAAGAGGGCAGCGAACGGTCAATGGTTATAATTTATCCGAATGTATCTTATAAGTAGAAATGTATCTCTTGGGAGTTTGTTCCTTAGGTCCTCAGACCAACACAGAATGTGAAGTACATATTAGTTCAACATAAGGAGTTGAAGAAATGGAAGAAAACCTTGATTCTTTAATTTTCAGTTTTAAACCCAAATCCGAACCTAAGCTGTGTATCAATTATGCTTTGTTGAAAATTTTGTATGATTCATTTGCTATCAAGATCATCCACAAATTTTTGTATGATTTAGTTACAGTTTAGTTAAATAAATATATTTTTTGACTCATATTAACTTGTACTTTTAAGCGAGACAAAAGTTTTAAAATAATGTAATTTTTTTGCATGAATGATCTTGATAGTAACAAGATTATATCTACAACATATTTTTGCATAGTACAGAGGCAACAGCACATTCTAGCTATCTGTTTTTGTAAATAAATTAGCCCACGACTCGGATCACATCAGTGTAAGTAGTTTGGTTTAACAGCAATTATACTTTGGTCATGTTACTACTGATTAATAGTTTACAAACTAAATTTACAAATTGATCCAAATTGGGGGGGAAAATCCACATATATATATCTGAAATCATCATTTTCCCTAAATACGGTTTTAATTCAAGATAAGATGGAAAAACCAAACACATTATTTAAAAAATGAAAAACCTTGATCCCATCTGCAGGAACCAGATTCTGAACCCTGACCCTCCAATCCTCTCCTTCATCAAAAATCCCTCCTTCCTTCCCTCTCTTCAAACTCATCTCCGATTTCTGCAAAAAATCAATCAACTCCTCGTCCCCAAACCTAAACAGCAAACCATCGTGAATGATCCGTTGTCTATCGACCACGCAAAATAAATGAACCAACCTCTCCGCCGCCTCGCCAATCAACCCCCTCACGTACCCGCGCGACGTCTTGGGATCGAATATCGCAAGGTTGACGTACGAGTTGGAGTAGGCGGAGTGGTAAAGGCCGCACAAGGCGACGCAATCAGGCGCGTTCCAGATCTTAAGGATGCGGTGGACGTCGGTGAGGTGGGCAAGGAAGGTGCCGTGCTTGTGCCAGCACTCGGCGGCGTTGACAGAGCGGAGGGTGGAGATGAGGGAGGGGAGTGCGGGGTCCACTGATTCGAGGTCGCCGTGAAGGAAGGGGCGGGCGATGGCTAGGAGGGTAGACAGGTCATTTTGTGTGCAATCGTGGACAAGTGATGGCATCGTTTATTGGTCGTTTCTTGGTTTCGTATTTGATTTGTTTTAAGTTTGGGTACGTAGGATGATGATGAGTATGACGAGGCGTGCAAAACCGAGATTTTATGGAAGTTTTTAGTGAGAAGTGGATAGTGATTTGAATGAAGATGAGCGAAGAGATTTTGGCTATTTATGCGGAAGGTCGATTAGACAAACGTCTACGGCATCATTAATTGTGCACTATTCTTAAAAGACCTAAAAGTAGGCCAGGGTCAGACGTTATTTTGGCCACGAACTGCTGCATCGGTGGAAAAATGTACCGTCTGAATATATAATTTTAATAAATAATACATCTATTACAATTTTGCTTTAGATTCTATTAAATAGATATTTGCACAACTAGAAAAATATTAAACAAAATACAAATGTATAATAGGTTTACAAAAGAGAAGAAAACAAGAGAATTTATTATCCATACAAAGCGAGAAAAATCATATTATTTGAATATTTGTCGAGGAGACACTAATTCAATTCGAAGTTGTTGATGTTTCTACCAGTCGATCATAGAATAGAAATTCCGATTCATTTAAATAAAACTTTCTTCCGATTAATCTGAAAATTCTTTCAAATACAAGAAAATGGTTTAGTTCCAGAGCCAAATATCGTAGTTCTCGAACGAATGATCGTAAAGATTCTAGAGCGTTACCCGTAAAACATATTAGTATTATGAGAGAAAACACAAATTATTTTAACTTCACGCTATTTAATTTTGTAAAGCTACTACAAAACAAATCTTTGTAATGTTTAGTTTGATAATTGAAGTGATTGTCAATTTTCATTTTTGTTTTGTACCATTGCAAATTAAGACGTAAACAAGATTTATAATTTGAATACCTTTGGGTTATCGTAAAAGCTTAAAGCTTAAGTTTTAGTCATAAACAACATTTAACAATAATCAGTTTTATAACTGGTCATATCTACTTAAGCACAACAGTTTTAATAATATTTAAACCACCATTCTAAGTTTAGAAAATTGGTCATTTGAAAAAAATATTGATTTTGCATCCATGATGCACACGTGGTTTACAGGATAAAGCATTAACAAAAATTTAATTAAATCCTGTTTTCTTATACAAATTGAACTCGGATTTATTCACATCAATATAAACAATATAAATTTAAGATTAAACAGATTAGAATAGTACATTAGCATCTTACAAATCTACAAACCTGGCTAGTAGAAGAACAATAAAAGAAGTAAAAAACCATATGTAATGACCCAATATTTTAGGAATTTATTCTGAAAAATATAAATAAATTCAAAATAATTTTTAAATAAATTTTGAAAGGGAATTGATATAGCTTGATAGTGTATCAGTATGTGTGTACATGTGTGCACAGGAAATGCACATGAACTAAAGCTAAAATCCCTGAACTCTAAGAATAAATACATATTGATATGCATGGGAATATATATATATATATATATATATATATATATATATATATAGATTAAATCCTTAAAAGCTGTATGCATAAGTAAATATACATATATGGATGCTATTGAATATTTTTGAGTGTACATGTGCATGTGTGTGTCAATACAGAATGATGTATAAATATATATATGGGTGTACTAATTATTTCAGTAAGACTTATATATATATGTTAATAAAATATTAGAGTTCAAATTAGTAAAATAAAATATACAGACATATTTTAGTATATAGGCAGAAAGAAAAAAAAATGAGGATAAAAAGGAGTAGTCCTCTTGTAAATAAATAAAAGAAGTACATACCATTTACAGGAAAGCTAAAAATAGGAAAAATAAGACAAAACAGGGAAATGCTTGGTATAGGCAGAATTAGGAAGAGTATTTGATAAATAACAAATCAAGCCACATTTTTAGCATGATTGTAGACAAAGGAAAAAGTATTTTCTGAAAAGCAAATTTCTGAAATTAACCAAAAAGAATATAACCACTTTTCTCTTCACCTAAATTAAGCCGGGAAGGGTAGAATTTTGGGTTCAAATAAAATGCAGATAACATAATTTTTCTGGTGGGCAAAAATGGCTTTAGCCAATACCCAAAACCCTAAGGAGGACCCTGTATATATATATATATATATGTATGTATATGCAGCAACCTCCTCTCCTTCTCAAAAAAGAACTTTGAAAAAAAAAACAACACCATAGAAATCATAAGGCAAGGGAAGGAAAAGAGCTTGAGGCTAAAGGCAGAAGTTCATCAATTAATTAAGGAAGCAAAGAAGAGAGCTAGGTGAGAAAACTCACTCAACAACTTAAGGCACTAAGTCCTAATGAAGGCAGCCAGTTATAAATGAATTTTTCTTAAAAGTATATGTGATTGTTCTTCAGAAGTTAAGAATGCTTTAATGCTAAATGGTTGCTCTGGTTGTTTTATTTTGTGAATATTCTAAATATGATCTGCATGCATACATAAGTATCTTTGAAACCCAGATCTCTTTTTAATATGATACTGGTTAGAAACAAATAAATACCCAGAAAAATAAAATGTTGGATATAAGCAAGTAGTGTTGGTTTTGGCTCAACCCAGAAGAATTGATAAGCTTATGGGCTGCAATATACATATGTATATGTGCTGAGGCTTAAAATGAAAAGGAATTAGGAGTGCAATAGGCTTGCCTATGTGCTGACACTCCTGATTCAAAGAAAATATACAATATCCACCCAGCAAATAGATTTTGTGATTTAGGAAGCTTGGTCAATTTGAGTTAACTAAAGCACAGATGTTTGCAATAAAATCTTCCCATAGAGCCATAAACCAATGTTAGTTGTCTATATCTCTTTAAAATTGCAAGAACATGTTTTAATAAGTACCAATACTAAAATTTCTTGGTTGTCTCTGTTTGTTTATGAGAATGATAAGGAATGCTATGAGATGAATGCTTGTTTTTGTAAAATAACTCATTGATTGGGTTTGCTCTGAAAAAATTAAAAAGAGAAAGTACCTAAGAATTTGATTAGGAAATGGGGTCAAGATTACTGCAGGAATGACTTGTGTTCTTGAGTAATACAAGTTGACACATGGCTTGTTCAAGTCCTGAGATCTTTGTGTAATGGAGTGAATTAGTTCATTACAGTGTGTCCATTGATTCATAAAATTGCAGATGAGACCAGGATAGATAAATATACCAAGGGAAAAATATTTGATATGATGAGGAAACTAGAGCTTTTCCTAGAATTGAAATATGAGGATGGAATAAATGATTTAACTCATATTGGTTATTTTCCTGTTTGGTGTGAATGATTGTTTGACTATGACTGAATTGTATGCTTGAATGTATGTACCATATTTATATATGTAGTCTTTGGAAAGAAAGATTAAAATATGCACATGCACAATGACACAGAGCATGCACACAAGTATTACCTGTTTCCAAAGGGCAGAACTTTATGTATATGTACTTAACTTGATTTTAACCTAATTAATTAATTGCTTTTGTGAATTTTCTCATACCAGACATGTGTCTGACCCTAGTGTGCTAATGGCATCTGGGGTGTCTCATTTAAAATGAGGCAGCTTCAAATGCTTTTTCAGGGACAACAGCCTCTAGATAGGAGTAGAAGCAAAGCATTGAGAAGAAGATTATAGCATGCTAGAATTAGATAGATAAGAGCTTACAAGATGAAATTTGCATGTATGATATTTTAAAAAAAAAATTCCATTGTACTAAGTACAGAGTGATGTTGGATATTTGGTTAAGTATTTTGAGAATTTGACTTGGAACTGGTATTGAAAATATCTGAGTTTTATTATCTGGAATGTTGAAAAGTTTTAGCTATAATTTTGTAAGTTAGATCACCAGTAGGGATTTTATAAGATAGTGATGTTAGATCCATATTAGTAAATTATTTACATGTTCAGATATGATTTGCTCAGACACTGTCACACCAGTACCTTAGTAATTTTAACATAAAATCTGAATCCCTCTTTACTAAAGCTTTGGGCAAAATGCATTTTAAGACCTTCTAAAATATGTCTGAGTAGAGAGTCTGTTTAATCCATATTTTATTTGCTAAGTATCCATGTGTGAGGAAACTCACCCCGGATTGCATTTTCATTTAGTCTAGTATCTTGGTATCAAGGAATCAAGCTTCTGGAATATGATGATTCACTTAAGAATATCCCAGACATGAGTTTGCATATAAGGTAGATATTATAAGAAAGCAAACATAGGAAATGATATAAGCTTATATCATTTTCAAAGCACAGACACTATACAATTGATTTTACAGATAATCATGACATAATTATCTGGGTTCTATGAATCATATTTCATGGAGAATCCAGCAAGCTATCAAAGAATAAAAACCATACTATTACCTATATGAATAAGATTTTCATTACTTAAATAATAAAAAGAAATTAAGCTATGTGGGGATTGATTAAATTTAATCAATCACTGTAACCTCTTGTTTGCCATAACCTGATTAAACCAGAGGGGCACATGCATCTTCATATGTGTGTGCATATTTTTGTGGTTGCACTGATATATCTATATTGGTAAAATTTTTGATCCTGGATAAAGTTGTTTATTGGAAAAAAAAATGACCCTGGAAAAAATATATTTGTTAATAAATGATATATACATATATCATCTCTAAAAAAAAATCCTTACAAAATGAAGGTAGAGAAGAGAGGGTCATTTCATTTGGTATCAGAGCTATGTTATTCAACATAGTAGAAGTAAAGATCAAGTTCTTAGATAGAAATAAAATTTAAAGGAACTAAATATATATCAATGTTTTCAGTGTGAATAAAAACCACTGAAATAATAAAATTACCAATCAAACTAACCAGTTATGTAAATTATTATTAGCAAACTATGGTAGGGAGACCACCAAATCAGGGAGCAGGATCTTCCCATGCACCACCAATGGTCAATCTGCAAGACTTGGTGAGAGCATTTAGGGATGGGGCAGGACAAAGGCAAGAAAATCCCCATGAAGAGCTCTCCAAATTACTCAAGACTTATACTCATTTAGGAGGCAAAAACTTTGAAGGGACAGAAAGTATTATGGAAATTCAAACATGGTTGAGAACATTGGAAAGAATTTTCAATGACATGCAACTTGATGATCAAAGAAAGAGGCAAGTGGCTTCAAGACAGCTAAAAGGAGTAGCTTTAAGCTGGTGGGAAGTAATCATTGCAGGGAGAGATGAGAATGAAATCACTTGGAATCAATTCAAAGAGATGTTGGAAGCAAGGTTTGTACCAGCATCAGCTAAGACTACCTTGCTAGAAGAATTTATTAGACTTAGACAAGGAACCATGACTGTCACAGAGTACACTCAAAAGTTTGAGGGGCTTTCCACATATGGAGCAATGCTTGTGGCAGATGAGGCATCCAAAAATGATAGGTACATAAAAGGTTTGAACCCAGGACTTAGCAGAGCCATGTTACCCTATGCTTACAGGACATTTGATCAAGTAATTGACTTGGCCTTGAGGTTGGAGCAGCATGACAAGGAAAGGGAAAAATTCAGAAATTTCAAGAACAATAGTAGTAAGAAGGGTAAGGGGAGATATCATCCTTATGATAAGAAGAAAGAAGAGGCCAGTAACAAAGGCACTGGAGATGTCAAAGCTAAGGAAACCAAGAAGATTGTGTGCCATCAGTGTGGAAAAGAAGGACATATCAAACCAAGATGTCCAGAATTGAAAGGAGGAGCTTTCAAGTGTTATCTATGTGGGAAAGAAGGGCACATGAAAAGAAATTGTCCTGAGAATAAGCAGCAAGGAAAATTAGCAAACTTGGAAGAAAATGGCAAAACAGTGGAGATCAATGCTGAGAAGCATAGTCAAGTGGAAGGTACACTATTTATTTGTAATGTACCCATAGCAGTAGTATATGATACAGGAGCAACTCATTCTTTAATTTCCTATGAATTAGTTAAAATGCTGAAATTAAGTTGCATATTGGTTGAAACCCCTTTACATATACAAAGTCCACTGGGAAGTTCTAGTGTTTTAAACATGATCTATGTGGATGTGGGATTAAACATAGGAGGAGATACTTTTATTTCCAATTTATATGTTTTAAATTACCCAAATATAGGTGTTATTTTGGGAGTAGACTGGTTAAAACAATTCAAGGCCATAATTAACTTAGACTCATCCACCATATCATTGCAAAACCATGGAAGCCAGAGGATCACAATTTTGTGTGAAGTGTCCAAGGGAAGAAAGTTGTGTCATTTGATTGATTTGGGTAAAGATTCCAGTAAACATATTATTGAGGAAATTCCCATAGTCAATGAATATTTGGATGTTTTTGAGGAGGTTAATGGTGTTCCAAACCATAGGCCAGTGGAATTCCAAATTCATTTAGTCCCAGGAGCAAGCCCAGTGATTAAAAAGCCAACAAGGATGGGGCCAAATGAACTAAAAGAATTAAAGAAACAATTAGAGGAATTAGAAAATAAGGGTTTTATAAGACCCAGTAATTCTTGCTGGGGAGCACCAGTGGTGTTTGTTAAGAAACAAGATGGAACTTTGAGACTCTGCATAGATTATAGGGAATTAAACAAGGTAACCATTAAAAATAAATACCCACTGCCAAGAATAGATGATCTTTTTGATCAATTGGCTGGAGCAAGAGTATTCTCTAGGCTAGATTTAGCATCTGGTTTTCATCAAATGAAGGTCACTACACCAGAAAAGCGATTTTGCCACGGCTCAGAGCCGTGGCTAAACAGTTTAGCCATGGTCCTGAGCCGTGGCAAAACTTGCAGTGGCAAATATTTTGCCACGGCTCAGAGCCGTGGCAAAGTTATATATTGCCACGGCCCAGAGCCGTGGCAAACTAAACTTTTGCCACGGCTAAGGGCCGTGGCAATATATAAATTTGTCACGGCTCTGAGCCGTGGCAAAAGTTCAATTTTCAGTAAAAAAAAATAAAAATAAATTTGCACCAGTTTCTTTTGCACTGCACTGTTCACTGAGATCAATTTTCTCTGTCTATTATTTTGTGTTCTCAGGTTTCTGTTCTCTGTCCATTTATTTTCTGTATTTTCATTTTGTGTTCTAAGTTTTCTTTGTCATTAAAAAAAATCAAAAAACAAAAATAGATATTTCCCAGTTCAATACAAACTTTTTATTCATTGCAATTTTCATTACACTTTACATTCTCTGTTTTCATTTACATCTCCACCATTATACTACAAAACACCATCATCCCCATGCTGCATTCCCCTTTAGCCTCAATACAAAACTGCAGCATCCAAAACTATAGTCATCTGATCCTCACTGCCCACTACCAATTCTTACTACTTCCACTTCACTACCAAACTGCTATACATAGTCTTCTACTTCACACTTTCCTTCTACTTCATTGCCATAACCATCTCATCCCCAGATCACTTTTGACTGCAACACACCCTTCAAAAACATCACTACCCTACCCAAAAAAATCTGTCACATTGCCAATACACCACTTTACCAATTCACAAAGCCTCCCTCTCTCTGCCCTTCCTCAAACCTGCTACCATGCTATACTAGATTCTCCTACCAGTTTATCAAAATAACTTGCAATCCTAAATATTTGATGCTATATTCATGAAGTAGATTATCTCAACGGAATAACTAAATTGCAACTAAAAGAAAAAATTACACTGCCAAACTAAACAAAAGTAGAGTCTGCAAAGAAAAAGATAATAAGATGTATTGCCAAGAGGGATGCATATTTGTATATACTTGGACATAAGTCACAAAACTACACAACATCATGATGGTTGGTACGCAATTTCCGGCATACACCAAAGGATAGACTAAACAGGGGCATACCATCATTAAGTAAGGTACAAAGGTTGCAGCGCCATTTTCTTCCTCCATCAGTGAATGTAACATACGGATTAATGTATGTTCGACATCTTCTACATCTGATTACACCTGATGGCCCAAAATTCACAATTGGCACCTCTTCCTAAAACAATATTGGCAATCAACAAAATGTTTTTAACAAAGCCCAGTAATGTAGTATATCCAATACATACATGTATGTATGTGTGTGTCTATGTATGTATATGTGCGTATGTAAACAGATGCATTTATGTATGTAGCATATGTATATGTGATACACACACACAACATACATAGACACACATGCAGATATATGATGCATGTATGTATGTAGCATATGTATATGTGATACACACACACAACATATATAGACACACATGCAGATATATATATGTGTGTGTATATATATATATATGTATATGTATACAAGAAAAAAAATACCCCATCAGGAGCAGGTGCGAGAGGATTAACCACAGCGCCAAGTGGCAAATGCCATCTTGCAAGCAACGATTGTGAGCTTGGAATAGCATGAGTAGTCAGCCTCAAATATCTAGGATGGCAATTTAAGGGGTATGATTCAAGATGTAATGTTGGCTCCCGATCATCATCTAAAGGTCTTGGCAACGATGCTGGGTCTATACCAGAATCAAGTGAACCAGGAACAGAGCCTACAGAAAGCGACTGAAAATCCTCCACCAGGCTCTGAAGGGTACCTCCTGTAGGTGGTCCTGCCATGGGATACTGCATATGTTGACCTCCAATAGGAGGTGGGGGTGGTATTTGGGACCCAGGGTATGCACCAAAATTAGGCCGAGTGGAAGGAGCATTCATTGTTGGAAAATTATGCATAGGTCTAGGAGTAGAAAACTGTGGATCAGCCTGAGTTTGGAATGTATTGGGCCGAGGAATAGAGTTTGGAAACCCATAAGAAGGTGGCTGACCCTGAGTAAGCACATTGGTTCTAGGTGGTACCGGATTACTGGGGGCTAAAGGAGTTTGAGACTGAGGCGGGTTAGATGGGGGAACCATATCTGATGGGCCTCGAAAAAGAGGCATGTTTTGTGTAGTTGGAGAAAAGCGTGGAGGTAGGGATTGGGGTATTTGAGTATTTGATGTTTGAATAGGGAAAGATGACAGTGGATTTAGTGGTGGATTTGGTACTTGAGAAGAAATGGATGATGGTGGTGGATTTGGTGCTCGGGTAGGAAAAGATGTGGGTGGGGCATTAAATCTATTCGGAGGAGGTTGAAGAGCATTTGGTTCTCCAAAATTCATTGGAGGACTAGGTCTAAAAGGTGCGTTGGAGGTTTGTGGAGGGGCAGGAAAAGGTGGTACAGGTCTACCGGGGAAGTTCATTGGCTTGTCGTTCCCCTGCTGCATTTTGTTAAGACCTGTTCGGATAGTAAAGGTAGTGCTCTGCAAAAGAAAACATAAGGTAACAGTTACTTCAATGAACCGGGATGGCTTTTCACCTTTACACTAAGGTTATTATGAACAACTTGAAACCTATTTAATTACATTTTGATTGCTAAGTCTTCCCAAAACTCTTATCTATCAACAGTTTGATGAGAAGGTACAAAGTATTTTAGCATTCAAATCATCTAAATCAATTCATGACTCAAATATTGTTTAAAGAAATGTAAATGATGTTTTGAAAGATTGGATACCTACCAGATGGTGAGTGTTACAAATATTTGGACTGAAGGGTGTATGTGCTGAGTGCTTATGTGTGGCAATAAGAAGAGACCTTGAATAGAAGAAATAAGATAAGAAGGAACAAATTCATCATTTGAACTTTCCCCTTCTTTAATTGTCCTAAAAATGTGCAACTTGTCACACCTTGCGGAATTAGTATAAATAATCTCTCAGTTAGTCACTTAATTCCACTAATAATTCGCATACGCATGTTGCACGTTAAATGTAATTTAGAATAATGTGTTGTTTCAGTATGCCATTACATTAAATTGGCATATAAATAATTAATATTTTAGTTATTAGAAAAGGATTTTGGTTAGAAGGAGTCTTAAGCTGAGCAAGAAGTCCAC
The DNA here is from genome assembly GCA_030737815.1 of Allium fistulosum. Lineage (NCBI taxonomy): Eukaryota > Viridiplantae > Streptophyta > Magnoliopsida > Asparagales > Amaryllidaceae > Allium > Allium fistulosum. Next base: position 882,595,781 of record CM060903.1, read on the forward strand.
TCCAGTAAGTCCTAAATGTCTCACCCTCTGTTAAACCGGCAGTCCATGTAGGTAAATACAATGTGAAAACGACTAAAATTAATGTTCAGACAGACCATGTCTACCAAAAGATGCTCAGACCAGAGGACGTGTATTTGTGAACAATTAAACATCTATGTTACTATATAAAGTGTACAAAGTGGTGTCAAGTGGCTTCTAAAACGTGCACATGCAAGTAGGGACGAAATAATTCAATCTAGGATGCTTAGTTTAATAAACCAATGCATGCCAATATCCATGTGCATTAAATTAAGCAATGCACGACAGAATATGACATTAATGTTAAAGCAAATATATGTGACCAATTCTTATGTTATAGGCAAGAAAGAAAATTCAAAAGCAAATATGCTTATTTATGTAATCACTTATCAAAGCAACACAACGTAACAGCCAACAAACTAAGAAGGGGATTCATGCAAATTAAAAATGAAATAGCCAACAAACAATGCACAGACCTAAGAAATGAGAACACTTTGAGTGAATCAAATCTTGTTAAATTTGTTAGCAAGGGCTGTTTCTTGCTTGAAGAGGAAAATTTGTTGTGTGGTGAGGGTGGCGTTAATGGAGTCGATGGCTGACTATTGGGTACTAAGTTGTGAAGCTTGCTCGTTGAGTCGGGTCATGTTAGTAAAGGGGGGAAAGAGAGTGTAGGAGCGAAAGTACCAAAATGTTGTGGCTCAAGATCTGTTACGGGACATGAATGGTGCTACTAAGAAATTAGAGAAGATATTGGAGGAAGAAGGCAGAAAACTTGAAGAAAAAAATTAATTAACCAGTCATATGCATTCTTCTTTCTATTGCCTTCTTTATATAATGTTCACTATAGTCTGCTACATAACCACCTAGTACAGCTGTCATCACACTACTCGACTACCATTTCTTCGCAGATAAGTCTGCTACAAATATCATGCATAGCAACCTAGTACAACCATCAGCCTATCACCCTACCATTTCCTACCACAAACTTATAACACACAATTGAAAATAGAAGAGTAATATGAGTGGCCACTGGTTAATATTAGTAGACAAACGATCACAGACATCACTGTGACCACTCAAAATTATTGCACATTGCCTGTCAACCAAAACTGATACAGTGCAAACAAAACTAATACAGTGCCTGTCAACCAAAACCACCAGTAACCAAACCACACCTTCTTCTGCTAACAAATCCCCTGTCCAAGCTCCGAAGTCACTGAAAACAAAACATTGCCCATTGTCTTGCCAAAAACTGACATACTAGAATCACCTTTTTTATAAATTAATCAGATTAATAAATGTGTTTGCTCAAAGCCCCTCGACTGATCCAGTCAAAGCAAAAAATAGTACTGAGTTCTTTTTGTAGTTTAGATAACAAACCGGCAATCTTGTTAACTCATTTTAGTTAGCAAATTTGCTTCTTTAAATCAATATTAAAGACCGATAATATTTAAAGTCGGCAAAAATTGTATAATCTTCAAAGAGATCCAAAAGGTTTAAAAAGTACAGCAGTGCAACTACTTAATCTTTGTTTACATCTTTTTAATCTTTTTTTCTTGGAACAAAATAATCTCAAAGAACCAAGTCAGTATTTGTAATCTATAAGGGAGCATGCACTAGATCTCAACGCATAATCTGAGTTGATCATGAGGTGGGTAGACTCAAACTTATGCCTCTGGTCAGTTTAATTGTTTTATGTTCATGTACTGTTTTTATGTGAAGGTTTCAAAGTCTTCTAGCATAGCCTCTTTTCTTTTCAACATAGAGAATCAAGTTATGTTTGTAAACCTTGAGAAAGTAGGCAATAAAACCAAACTTCGCATTCCGTTTTCCGTTTCCAAGCTGATCATAGAAAAAATAAAAAATTTAGGTTCCATTTTGGAAATTTAGAAGATTTCGCTTTAATTCCGGTTTGTGAATTCCGGTAGTTTTTTCATTAATTTATCAATATATATTTACTAATAAATGTAAAACATAGTTTATACCGATTCTATACTATTATGATCTTAATTTATTCAAATAATGTACCATTACTAACCTATATTTGATTAAATATATGGATTTTCACAAAGTATAAATTTAATTTAATTGAGCAACCACACCCGGTTCGGCCCAATTATCCAAAATTTAGCTTAGTATAATTAAATAAATATCAACACTCTTTTCGGCCCGGTCCTCCTCCATTTTTGTAACATTTTACAACAACCGCTTTGTAGATACTATGCAGATAAACACTAATGTTTTTGTTCATTAAAAATGGATTACTATTGTAAGAGCAACTTACCTCATTTCATCCTTACAACAAGTTATAATTGCCAGTGCTTCATTCTTATTAATCTGGCCCTTGACAAGCTTACTTACTCTTCAACTACCACTTCATCCTTATAAAATGTAGCCCTTCACAAGCTTACTTACTCTTTAAATACTACAGCTGCTGACCATTTCTGTGAGGCCTAATTAGATAATGCATGTTTGTAACATTGCTCTCCAACATTATGAAATCTTGCCATCCTATTTATCTTAAATACATGGTGAAACCAAATAAAAATTTCACTTATGATACATATTCTCAATCAAATGCCTCCAACAGCTGAATTTCAATATGGCACATACTATGTTTTTTTGCAATGATTCCACGTAGTGAATTTTTTAGCAATTCACATTGATTTCTATGGTTCATTAACACATGACCTTGACACTCTACTTATTGCTACATTGTATTATGGTAATAAGCATAATCTGTTTGTAATTTAGAAACATCTTCATTGATTGGGAAAGTGAGCACAGGTTCGATATGGAACCACATAGTGAGTTTTTTAGGATATACAATAGCCCGTGATGTGAAAATAAACAAACAAATATTTCCATGAAACCCAAAAAATCAAGAAGGTTGGTTACCATGCTAACAACACTTAACTTGTTGAAGAGGCCTTCCTACCCTATTTCACTGACTTGCTCGGTAACCCTTCAAACTTTAGCTCTGATTTAGATATCATTTCGTCCCTAGACCTTCCTGCATTGTCCTGTGATCAAATAAATATAATTCTTAAAATTCCAAGGGGACACAAGGAGAAAGATAAATCTAAATCAAAGAACTTTGAATCAAACCATACTAATTAAAGGGACAAATTACTTTCGTATGAATACCTCGAAACGGAGAAGAACAATTTGATTGAGAAATTGATTTACGCAATCCAAGGAGTGATTATGTTTTTGGGCGATTCAAGGAACATAGATGGGGATTTGGGTGAAAATGGAGGAGAGTTAGGGCGCGCGCGGGGAACGAAAATATTTCTTACGTAAGGGATGGAAAATATTTACGTATGCGATTCAAGCAAGGGGGTTCTGGGTGTATTGATTGTGTGAGATGTCAAAAAGGAACGGGGTCAATCTTTTTTGGTAAATTTGGAACGGTCTACGGCCGTTTCAAAATTGCCACGGCCAAAAACCATGCTAAATTGTTTTACCACAGCTCCGGACCGTGGTAAAATTGCCACGGCTTAAGACCGTGGCAATTTTTCCGCCTTTGGGTGTGGCAAAATTGGCTGTATGGTGTAGTGGGTGGAAGAATCAAGCATCAAGTACACTGCCTTTAACACTAGATATGGGTTGTATGAATTTTTGGTTATGCCATTTGGCTTGACCAATGCACCATCATACTTTGTAGATTTAATGAACAGAACCTTTAGAGATTATTTAGACAAGTTTGTGCTTATTTTTATAGATGACATTTTAATTTATTCCAAGACAATGGAAGAGCATGAGAATCATCTGCACATGGTTTTGTCTAAACTAAGGGAAAAAGACTTAAAGGCAAAATACTCAAAATGTGAATTTTGGAAAGAAGAAGTGCATTTTCTGGGCCATGTTATATCTGCCCAAGGAATTTCTGTGAACCCCAATAAAGTAGTGGCTATTCAAGCATGGAAGAGGCCAAGCACTGTGAGTGAAGTGAGGTCATTTATGGGGATGGCAGGGTATTATAAGAGATTTATAAAAGATTTTTCAAAAATTTCTACACCACTCACTAACCTAACCAGGAAGAACCAAGCTTTTGTTTGGTCAGAAAAATGTGAAAAGTCTTTTGAACAGTTGAAGGAGGCATTGGTGAATGCTCCAATTTTAAAGGTACCTCATGGAAATGAAGAATTAGTTGTATACACTGATGCTAGTGGATTTGGCTTGGGTGCAGTGTTGATGCAACAAGGCCAAGTCATTGCATATGCATCTAGACAACTTAAACCCCATGAAGTAAGGTATGCCACACATGACCTTGAATTAGCAGCTGTGATATATGCTTTGAAACTTTGGAGACATTATTTGTTAGGCACTAAGTTTGAACTTTACACTGACCACAAGTCTCTAAAATATTTATTTTCACAAAAAGATTTGAACATGAGGCAACATAGATGGGTGGAGTTCTTAGCTGCCTATGACTTTGACATACTCTATACACCAGGCAAAGCAAACAAAGTTGCAGATGCTCTAAGTAGACAGCATGCTAAATTGGCTATGATGATGATAGAAGAATTTAAAGACTTATCTTTGCTAATTGAGTTAGAGATTGGGGAGAATGGTTGTGTGCACATAGATGAGCAGGTGCATGGTGCACAAGAAAGTAAAGGGAAGTTAAGCTTACTGGCACTTCAACCAGACTTAATTCTGAAGGTAGGAAAAATGCAAGAACATGATACAAATTTATTGGAGAAGAAAATGCTCCTCTTAAAAGGGGAAGAAGTGATGAATCACCATATTGATAAAAATGGTTATATGAGATACCAAAATAGGATGTGTGTACCAGAGGACACAGAATTGAAGAAAGAGATATTGAATGAATATCACAGAAGTAAATACTCCATACACCCAGGCAACACAAAAATGTACCAAAATTTGAAAAGAGACTTCTGGTGGAAGGGGATGAAATCTGATGTAGCTAAATACATTGCCAAATGTATGACTTGCCAACAAGTTAAGGCTAAAACCCAAAGGCCATCAGGGTTGATGCAGCCTCTTAGTGTACCACAGTGGAAGTGGGAAGATATATCTATGGATTTCATAGATGGGCTGCCTAGATCTAAGAGAGGCAATACAAGCATATGGGTGATAGTTGATAGGCTAACCAAGGTAGCACACTTCATCCCAGTCAAGTCAGAAAGGATAGCACCAAAATTAGCTCAAATTTTTATAAAGGAAGTGGTAAAGTTACATGGCATTCCCAAAACCATTGTGAGTGATAGGGATACCATCTTCACCTCAAAATTCTGGAGAAGCTTTCAAGAAGCAATGGGAAGTGAACTATGTTTAAGTACTGCCTACCATCCTCAATCAGATGGGCAGACTGAGGTAGTAAACAAAGTTTTGGAGGACATGTTGAGAGCATGTATACTGGATTTTGGGGGCAACTGGGAAGATTATCTTCATCTAGTTGAATTTACATACAACAACAGCTATCAAAGCACCATAGGAATGGCTCCATTTGAAGCCTTATATGGTAAACCCTGTTTGTCACCTGTTTGTTGGGTAGAAGCAGGAGAAAGGTCTATTTTAGGACCTGAGTACATACAAGAAACTAAGGAGAAAATTGAGTTAATAAGAAAAAGAATGGCAACAGCACAAGATAGGCAGAAGAAATTTGCAGACATGAAAAGGAGGCAGGTGGAATATGAAGTGGGAAATTTTGTTTTCATCAAAATCTCACCTATGAAAAATGTGCTGAGGTTTGGGAAACAAGGCAAGTTAACCCCAAGATATATTGGACCATACAAAATTCTGGAAAGAATTGGTCCCTTGGCATATAAGTTGGAATTACCAGAAAACATGCAAGGTATACATGATGTTTTTCATGTATCACAATTGAGAAGATGGGTCCATGACAAGGCAGAAATTCTGGAGACCCCAACCCAAGTGCAGATAAATCCTAATTTGATTTATGAAAAAGATCCAGTAGAGATTTTGGCAAAGGATGTGAAGAGATTAAGAAATAAATCACTGAAACTTGTGAAAGTCCAATGGAGTCTTGATCCCAGTGATTGCACCTGGGAATTAGAGGACAAGGTTAGGATGAACTACCCTAAGCTATTTTTAGATTAAAGGTAATTCTGATTTTTGATTGTTTTCTTTATTTTAGATGCATATATTTTTAGTTATTATAGAACTAAAAATCTATCTGGTTGAGAATATACTTGTTCTCTGAATTAAGTTTAAAAATTCATTTTAAGCTTAGGAAAATTGTGGGACACAATTTCTAAAAGGACTTTATGTATTACCTGTTTCCAAAGGGCAGAACTTTATGTATATGTACTTAACTTGATTTTAACCTAATTAATTAATTGCTTTTGTGAATTTTCTCATACCAGACATGTGTCTGACCCTAGTGTGCTAATGGCATCTGGGGTGTCTCATTTAAAATGAGGCAGCTTCAAATGCTTTTTCAGGGACAGCAGCCTCTAGATAGGAGTAGAAGCAAAGCATTGAGAAGAAGATTATAGCATGCTAGAATTAGATAGATAAGAGCTTACAAGATGAAATTTGCATGTATGATATTTAAAAAAAAAATTCCATTGTACTAAGTACAGAGTGATGTTGGATATTTGGTTAAGTATTTTGAGAATTTGACTTGGAACTGGTATTGAAAATATCTGAGTTTTATTATCTGGAATGTTGAAAAGTTTTAGCTATAATTTTGTAAGTTAGATCACCAGTAGGGATTTTATAAGATAGTGATGTTAGATCCATATTAGTAAATTATTTACATGTTCAGATATGATTTGCTCAGACACTGTCACACCAATACCTTAGTAATTTTAACATAAAATCTGAATCCCTCTTTACTAAAGCTTTGGGCAAAATGCATTTTAAGACCTTCTGAAATATGTCTGAGTAGAGAGTCTGTTTAATCCATATTTTATTTGCTAAGTATCCATGTGTGAGGAAACTCACCCCGGATTGCATTTCATTTAGTCTAGTACCTTGGTATCAAGGAATCAAGCTTCTGGAATATGATGATTCACTTAAGAATATCCCAGACATGAGTTTGCATATAAGGTAGATATTATAAGAAAGCAAACATAGGAAATGATATAAGCTTATATCATTTTCAAAGCACAGACACTATACAATTGATTTTATAGTTAATCATGACATAATTATCTGGGTTCTATGAATCATATTTCATGGAGAATCCAGCAAGCTATCAAAGAATAAAAACCATACTATTACCTATATGAATAAGATTTTCATTACTTAAATAATAAAAAGAAATTAAGCTATGTGGGGATTGATTAAATTTAATCAATCACTATAACCTCTTGTTTGCCATAACCTGATTAAACCAGAGGGGCACATGCATCTTCATATGTGTGTGCATATTTTTGTGGTTGCACTGATATATCTATATTGGTAAAATTTTTGATCCTGGATAAAGTTGTTTATTGGAAAAAAAAATGACCCTGGAAAAAATATATTTGTTAATAAATGATATATACATATATCATCTCTAAAAAAAAAATCCTTACAAAATGAAGGTAGAGAAGAGAGGGTCATTTCACCATAACTTTTCATACGAAGTGGCCTATGATACTCTATCAAAGAGCATATGAGTCGAATTTTGAGATCTTGTTTTGCCTACTAGAATCAATGTCCTTAGCCGACAGGCCTGCATTGTTATTTTTCTTAGTATGCTCCACTCCCCCTCACTTTAGTTCTGATTCATTTTGTAAAAAAACGATCCATAGTCATAGGAGGCTCTTTAGCTAACTAGCTGTCAAAATATATCTGGAGGTCGACTTTCCTCAAATGCGATTAGTATGATACCCTTGTTAGTATTTGGAATAAATTACTTTTAGAATAGCTAGTAAAAGAGAATATTTAACTTTTGTGATGAAAAATAAATTAAGATCTGGACTTAAAAATAAATTTAATTTTTGATTCAAGAAAACATTTGATAGATACAGTGGGTTTTATTTAGTTGTGGCTAATTCCATCAATCCTTTACTCCAATTTTGAGCTATATAATTGATAAGAGACACGTTCATGGCAGTAAAAACCAATATCGACATCAAAATGACATAATTGTCTCATAACATACCCACATGATAATTTCACAAAACGTCTCTTCTTAACTTTCAGGACATAAGTTGAGCTAACTAATCATTGAATTTGTCAACTCCTTGGTAAAGTCTTCTGTGCCAGAATTGACCACCATCAGGTGCTTATAAAATAACAATCTTTGTTTACAAAAGATATACATGAAAACCTTTTATTTTTCGAAACAGAGATCTAGAACAGTTAATATCAATATCATTATGTAATACATGTCAATTGATATAATATAGAAACTATATCATCTGTACTAGCTTTACTCCTGTAACATAAAATTATTACCTCAAAATAATCATGAAGGCCAAGACTTTCAGCATCCAAAAGTAACATAAACATTACACTACAAGGACGGCAGCAGATAGCGACGACTTTTAGCTGTCGCCGGCTGTCGCTAAAAGCCGTCGCTATTTACCTCGTCGCCCAATAGTATCACGACGGCTTTAGCGACGGCTCCGTCACCAAAATAGCGACGGCTCGCGACTGCAAATGTGCCACGTGGAATTTTTCCAACGACTAAATGGCGTCACTATATTATTACAGCCATCAAATACCATCATATAAAATCAAATACCATCAAATACCATCATCACAGTCAATATACACTATATTCATCAACTATAGCCATCATATAACATCACTATACATTCAAACAATATAAAATCCAACCAAATATCATTTTCAAATCCAACCAAACCAAATCAAACAATATAAAATCCAACCAAATCCATTAACCAGAATATATACATAGTAACCCGAAATTTCTACATAATATCCCGACATATATATACATAATAACCAACCAAATCCATCAACTAGAAGTTATCAAAATATGTACATAATATCCTGAAATATATATACACAAAACCAACCAAAATGTGTATGTACCAAACTACAACACGAGCAAACAAACATACCTACTCCTCGCCATCGCTGCCGTCCTCTCCAGGCATCCTTCCATGTTGTTGCAAATAAGCCGCAATCCACTCATCCAGCTGTTGCTCAAAGAAACTCTTCCTCCAATCATTTATTTCTTCCACTGTCGCCCTCAACTGAGCAATCTCCGCCTCTTGCTGCGACCTCCTATATGCACTCTGCATTCTCATCGCCTGTAAAATAGTTCATAATTATTTATATATTAGTATATATATAATATTATTAAAATTATTTAACTATTCATATGCATGAGTAAATTAATATATTAGTACATGTCAAAATTTACCTCCACATTTCCATAGCTATACCGTCGACTGGTCCGAGAAGGCGGGTCAATAATAGCATCCCAAATATGGTTTTCCTCCTCTAACGTAAGCTCTTCCCGACCAGTGAACTGTGCTACACGAGCCCGCTCTGCTTCGTACCTCTCCTGCGATTACAAACAATTGTTTTACACGATAAAAACCAAATTTCAAAATTTTGAAAATAAAATAAGACAAAATATTGTTATTAACAATAAATTAATTTACCATTACGGATTGTGATTTGTCATCCGTCCACTCGTACGAAACATTGCCCTCTTCGTCAGTCCTCTCCACGGCATGCGTGGCCTTGAACAGCTCGGCCATAGTGGGCTCGCGGTTGTAGCTCGCGGCTTGAAAATATATAAATATTATTGCTAATCTGATTATAAAATATTGTAATAAAATGTAAACATAGTTTATAAATTTAATTACCAGCTCTCTCTTGTGCTCCTGAAAGGATTTGGAGCCACCACGGTGCAATGCAGGATTTTTATTCCTGTTTGCCTGGTTCCGCGCAGATAACTCCTACAAATTAAGATAAATTATCACGTATATATCTTGCGAGATTTATATTAGATTTAAATAATAAAGAAAACATATTTTACTTACTTTTACTGCCGGACTGTCCCAAAGCCGAAGAAATTCATTCCATACACCCTCACCCATCCAGTTCGGCTTTTTCCCTGCATTCTTAGCCTTGGACAATGTATCCCTGTAATTTTTTCTCATTCGTTTGTTCCAGTGATTTAAAAAAATGTCCAAGTCGTCAGGGTCAACGCGGATTGCAGCCTATAAATTAAAATTATTTTAAGTTATATACATTATATTAATTTACAACTGAAATTCAAACTACTACTTACAAGTAAATCCGCATGTATTACGTTTTTGACGTGAGGGGGGATGTCGTCCCAGCGAGGCCAACAACCATCCATGCGGCTTTGAAATGCCTTTCTCGAAACCTGTAAAATATAATCTGATGGTTCCACCTCAAACTCACTGCAAAAGTTATGATATACATGTTTAGTGGATTTTAAAACTTATACTTTAAATAAAATTGATACTTACCCAGCACTTCTAGGAACAACTTCTGCAATCAGACGTAAGTCCGGTGCAGTGCCACTACCACCTGCACCGGGAGATGGGGATGGCGTGACATTACCACCTACACTCCGTCTCCTGCCAGACATATCTGCTATAGAAAAACAATATCATTAGAGAACAATTATAGAAATTCACTACTACATAGCATGTTTCAATCACTTTCACAGAAACAATTATAAAAATTTACTAGTATAAAACATGGATAAAAATTATATAAATAATCATCACAGAACCATAATAGAAATTCACTACTACATAGCATGTTTCAATCACTTTCACAGAACAATTATAAACATTTACTAGTACAAAACATGGATATATAAAAATTAACTAAATGATCATCACAGAACAATTACAGAAATTTACTATTACATCGCATGTTTCAATCACTATCACATAACAATTATATCAATAACGATCAGTCTTCATCGTTTTCTGATTCAGAATCAGTCTCGTATTCTATCTTATTTTCTTCGGTACTTTCGAATGCATCAAATAGGACGTTCGATTCATCATTTAAAGGCCCTACATCAATATCATCAGTTATTATTATTTCTGTATTTGATTCAAGATCGGCTTGATATGCTGCTTCATTTGGAATATTATTTCCATCAAACGTAAACCTTGGTTTCGTTTTGAAAACAGCGGACCAATCCGCTTTATCTCTTTTCAAAGATGGATACGGAGCAAAATGAACTTGTAACGCTTGCTTGGCTAATACAAAAGGATCATACTTATAGTAGTGTGATGTATGCCTTATTTCAATAAGTTTGTACTCTTTATGCATGTTGATTCCGGAACCAGGAACGTTATTGAACCAATTGCACTTAAATAAAAAAAATCTTTTCTAAAGGTTCAACATAATATGTCAACTCTAGAATTTGTGTTAAGACGCCGTAAAAATCTTTTAAATGCTCATCTAGATCATCACTGCCTTTGACAAATACCCCGCTGTTATATGTTAATTTTTCAGCACCGTAATCTTTCGTGTTGAACTTAAACCCGTTGACGAAGAATATTGGATAAGTCTTCACATTTCTTTTCGGTCCAATCGCAAGATGTCTTAAGCCTTCATCAACGACACAGTTTCTTGGCTCATAAACATAGTTCAAAAACCATTTGGCAACTTCTTTACTGAGATCACCAAATGGATACTGTGATTCGTAGATACTGCATATATGTAATATGTGTTATTATTATTATGTACGTACAAGTAAATTACAAGTGAATTAATTATTACCTGACAAATGGTGCGACTTCGACACAATTTAAAAGAACATACGTGTGCGCTACATGGTGGTCTCTATCGTCCAACCATATTTCCACACATTTTCCACCAGGTCTACCATGTTGTCTAAAAACAGATAACATTGTTTGAGAAGAATTTTATTCAACGACTTCCTCATTTTGAGGAACAGTTACAAACGATAAGTTCACATCGTCCTTGAAAGAGTGAGAGAAAAAAAATGAGGCTTCTTCTTCAAGATACGATTTGCATATCGAACCCTCAACTCGGGCTTTTTGTCGAATCTTCTTCTTCAGATGATTCAAGTACCTATTAAGATATTTATTACATATTTAGATATACAAATTTGAATTTGAAATTGACATGAACATTGCACATGTTTTACCTCTCAAACGGATACATCCATCCATATTGCACAGGACCTCGAAGAAGTGCTTCAGATGGAAGATGAATAGGTAAATGCTCCATTACGTTAAAGAAACCAGGCGGAAGTATTTTCTCCAGTTTGCATAGCAATATGGGTATTTCTACTTCAAGTTTACGTATACGATCCACCTTTAATGTTGTCGAACAAAGCTGTTTATAAAACAAACTTAACTCTGTTATGACGTTCCATACTTTTACGGGCAACAGTTCTTTGAAAGCCACAGGTAGTAAATATTCCATCATGATATGACAATCGTGACTTTTCATCCCACTCAGTTTACTATTTTTGAAGTCAACACATCTACGAAGATTGGAAGAAATCCCATCGAGAAATCTTAAATGTTCCACCCACTTTAGCACGAGTTTTACTTGCTTATTGTCTAGCTCATAGCATGCTTTCAGTTTTTTATTGTCATTAGGCTTCATATGAAGTTCCGGCCGCTTACAATAGTTTGCTATATCAAGCCTTGAATTCAAATCGTCCTTGGTTTTGCCCTTTACATTCAAAATTGTATTAAACAGATTATCAAACACGTTCTTTTCGTTGTGCATCACGTCAATATTATGTCGGAGTAAGAGATCTTTCCAATATGGTAACTCCCAAAATATACTTTGTTTGCACCAATTATGAATGTCTGACTTTCCTGGGATTTCAGTCTGGACTCCAGTTTCATGTATCTTTGGATAGTCCCTTACAATTTTGTATATTTCCTCGCCTGACCAAACCTTGGGTGGTTTCAGATTCTCTTCTCTGTTAGCTATGAAAATTTTCTTATCTCTTCTAAAAGTATGATTGGGATGAAGAAAACACCGATGACAATCAAACCACGAAACTTTCTTCCCATATCGTAACGAAAATGCTCGTGTTTCTTCCATACAATAAGGGCATGCTAGACGACCGGCCGTACTCCAACCAGAAAGCATCCCGTATGCAGGAAAATCATTAATAGTCCATAACAAAGAAGCGAACATACGAATTTTTTTTCCTTGATACATCGTAAGTTTCGACTCCTTCATACCACAGTTTTTTCAACTCTTCGATCAATGGTTGTAAATAAACATCAATTCCTTGGGTTGGATCATGAGGGCCGGGAACGACAGTGGTGAGAAACATATATGGTGTCTTCATACACATCCATGGAGGTAAATTATACGGAGTAACGATAATTGGCCAGGATGAATATTTACTACCAAACTGTGAAAATGGTGAAAATCCATCCGTACATAAACCAAGTCTGACATTACGGCTTTCCGCATGCGGGATAAGTCTTATCGAAATGTTTCCATGCTTCTCCGTCGGATGGATGTATCAAAGTTCCTTCTTCCGCTGTTCTCACACTATGCCATCGCATATGACAGGCCGTAGCAGAAGATGCATATAATCTTTGAAGTCTGGGAGTGATGGGTAAATAATGCATTCTCTTGTACGGGACTTCTTTCCCTTTCTTCTTTCTTGGTTTGTATCTTTCTTCGTTACATATTTTGCATTTTCTGAGGTCAACGTCGTCTTTCCAATACAACATGCAACCTTTCACACATGCATCTATCTTCTCGTACGGTAGACCGAAAGCGGACATTAATTTTTTTACTTTATAATGACTATCGCACATCAGATTATTGGGTGGCATGTGTCGTTTTGCAGCTTGTACAACTGCTGTAAATGCAGCTTCCGTAAGGTTGAATTTTGATTTCATAGTTATGTATTTGGCGGTTACTGAAAGTTCGGTTCCGCTTTTACATCCGTCCCACAATGGCCTCTTAGCAGAATCCAACAAATCGTATATTTTTTAGCTCCTGCAGTCGGTTTTTCTTCGACATTTTCATCTTCATCGACAACTTCAGTTGTAGGAAATATTGATCGTACTGCATCATCCACCATATTTTCTATCGGATTCGTCATCATATTACCGTCCTCTAATAGTTCAGTATTAGGTGTAGGTTCAACAAGTTCTCCATGACGATCCCAGAAATAATAATCAGGCACGAAACCATATTGATACAAATGTACTTCAACTATATCCGGTTTCCAATGCTTCAAATGTTAGCACTTACTACACGGGCAACGAATTTCTGTGTTGTTTCGGTTATTAGATTTAGCAAATCTAATAAATTCGTGTACACCGTTGTAGAAATATTGCTTTATTGATCCCTTCTTTCCAGTTTTGACTTCATACATCCAAGTACGGTCGAGAAAATAATTGAACATTTTTCCTGATTTGAAAATGTATGTTAGACAGTTTAAATCATTAATTTTCAACCATTCTCCATTGTAAACAGTTCACCGTTGCAGAAAATTCAAAATAAAAACTTCACTTTATTTTTTAATTTTTTAGTATTTTGGTTTTCACTTCGGTGGTCAGTCATCCTACTTCCCATTACAAACACAATAATGTAATTACATTTTATAAATCATTTCAGATTAAACGGTTCAACAAAATTTCGGCAGCACTGCCCTTCTGTTCCCTGTATCGTACACAAATGCGTGTACACAGGGAACGTAAAGGAAGTGCTATCGAAATTTTGTAACCGTTTAAAATGAAATGATTTATAATATGTAATTACTTTATTGTGTTTGTAACTTGTCCAATACAGGGACAAATCCGACAAATATTGTATCAGATGAATATAAATGTCCGTTCCGTTACCAAAACGAACATCCATATAACGATCATATACAACACTTGCCAGACGGGGCCAAAGTCAATCTAAGAGATAAAAAAAATTCTTTAAATTTTATCAAATATTGTTGTTCTTTTCAAATTTTGACAATGTTTCAACTATTTAAATTTTATTTAATAAATTTGTATATTTAAATTTTAGTTCAACATTCAATTAACAATTTTAGTTCAATATTCATTTCTTTATTTTTTTACGACATAGATTTTAGCGGAATATTTGTTGTTGTTATATTCATTTCTTAATTTCTTTACAAACTAGATTTTAGAACAATATCAGTTGTTTTTAAAATCATTTCCTAATTTTTAATTTTTTTTTAGATATTTGCAGAATTTTTAATGTTCTCATATTCATTTTTTAATTTTTTGTATAAACTTTATTTTTGTACAATACTGTAATTTGTAATTTATCGAACTTAAATTTGTACAATACTGTATAAACTTTATTTTTGTACAATACTGTAATTTGTAATACTCATATTTGCAGAATTTAGATTTTAACAACTTAAATTTGTAATTTATCAATTTCATAAACTATGAACGGGAAATTATTGTAAAGGACAAAAACTTTCAGCGTTTTTGCCTCAAGGACAGGCCTTCAATATTTTATCCTAAAGGACAACTTTCTTTAGGTATCAGTTTTTAGTCATTGATAGTATCAGTTTGTAGTTATCGGTAGCAGTTTCTAGGTATCAGTTTTTAGCTTGGTAGCAGTTTTGTTGTCCTTATGAATAATTTTGAAAAATATTTGTCCTTGTGAATAATTTTTAGAAGAATGTTTGTCCTTATGGTAAAAATATTGATGTTGTGTCCTTGAGGCAAAAAATATACAAAATTTTGTCCTTTAAATTAATTCCTCCAACTATGAAATACTTTCATGTAAATTTATCAATAACCAAGTTAATCATTAATATACACTATTTTTCACCTAAAACAACTAACCATGTTAATCGCCAACACTAATCATCTACATCAACCATTTATTCAACTTGATCATGATAAACTAATTAATGTAATACTTAATTCAAGTTCATGATAATAAACTAATTAATCTACCAAATCAACATACAACACTACTAATCCTAATTTAACAACACTACTAATACCCAATTTAACAACAAATCTCAATCTTACAACAAATCATAATTGAATTAGGGTTTAAACTAAACCTAAAAACATCAAATTTACATTCAAACAAGAGATTAGGAGCATACCGATACAAATTTGGGTGATTTGGATGCGTTGAAGGCTGGGGCGGCGGCTACGGTGACGGGGGGCGACGAAATGGGGGAAGGAGGAAGGAAATGGGGGAGGAATTGAAGTGAAGCTGTTGCTCTCGGCTCAGATCTGTATATTGCGTATAGCGACGGCCGCTTTTTTTAGCCGTCGCTAGGCTCCGCCGTTATACGAAGCCTTTCTAGTAGTGTTAAAGCCCATATGTGTTAAGATAGCTCCAAGCAGAATGGAGATTTAGAATTCTTTGATGTCTCATT
Source organism: Allium fistulosum (assembly GCA_030737815.1). Taxonomy (NCBI): domain Eukaryota; kingdom Viridiplantae; phylum Streptophyta; class Magnoliopsida; order Asparagales; family Amaryllidaceae; genus Allium; species Allium fistulosum. Next base: position 882,612,078 of record CM060903.1, read on the forward strand.
CAGTCTATGGTCAGCTGCAAAAACAAAAAACTCAAAATAAAGACCATGAAAATATCATCAAAAGAATATCATAAAAGAATACTAAAGTCTCAAGAATCATAACAGTATTTAATGGTATCGAAATCCAGATGTAACAAACTTTGTCAAGTGTTAAATTGTCAATTCATTATTTCAAAAATAAGTACTTAAGAATCCAAATCAAAATTTAGTTCAATGTTCTAACAATTCAAAACAAATATACTCCTTATAGAAGCTACACATTTGATGTGGCAAACTGCACACATACCCGTATATTTTGTTTTTGTGAAGTGAATAAAAAGGACATTGAGAATTCCTACATTATGAATTTAATATGTTCAGAACAAATGTAATATTTGTAGTAATTAATGTTAGAGAACCACATATTATCATAAAACCAATTGGCGATGTGAAGAGTGGTCTCTTAGTATTTATATAGGATTTATTTTATAAATAGTCCGATGTGAGATTAATTACAACACATCCCCGCATGTGCAGCGTATCATGAGTCAAACATGTGGACATACATATTGGATGACGTAGAACAAATGTGGTGATTAAGCGCACATAATTTAAACCTGCTCCGTTACCATGCTAGAGAACCATGTATTATCACAAAACTAATTGGCGATGTGAAAGTTGGTCTTTAGTATTTATATAAGATTTATTTTATAAATTGCCCGATGTGAGATTCATCTCAATAGTTAATAGGTTATATAAGTTAAAATAAATTCTAAAAGTTTAATTTTATTCTAACTAAAAGTAATATGAGATTGAATGTGAGACATAATGATAAGTTGCATACCTGCTTTGAGGATGTATGCATTTGTTTACTTGACCATGAATGGTAATAACTAATTAAGAAATCATGGCAGAGCAAATATAAACTAATTCAAGGTAGTAGTATAGAAAATTGTAATAGAGAATAGGTACTCAAGTTACTTGTCCAAAACAGAATGTTTTCCATCATATTCAATAGGATAAAATGGACAACTGTTAACAATACTGCACTCCCCTTTAAAAAATAATAAAACAAAATAGTTGACATTTTAATCTACTTACTTCAATAGACAATATAAATTTTGTTAACAAATCTTACCATATCCCAAGTTTACACTTGCTTAGCCCTACATTCAGGCTGTGATGTAGGGTTTGAGAGAGCAAGAACTTGGGTTTCTATATTTTTTTTACGAACATTAAAATTATTCTTGCCTCAGAAATAAAAGATAAGTCTTATGAAGGGGACAACAAATATATATTACAAGGAATGGCTGCCTAGTCCCCAGAATTTTAAATTTGATGTTAATGTAGAATTTAATTACATTAAAAAAAATCTGTTATAACTGCATACTAAATGTGAAATTGACTTTTAAATTCTGGGGACTAGGCAGCCATTTCTTGAAAAAAAAAGCTTATATTTAATTCAATATTCTTAGAACAGTTACGAGAGATACCAAAATATTTAACCCTCTCCTACCAATATCGAATATATTTTCATAGTTGATCCCATTATGTAAATTTTTCGGTGGACTTTATGATTTACTTTTCGATCGAGTCCCTCTAAATTTAGTTTTTGATAAACCATCTCATCGTTTTTCTATTCAATTTTCGATAGGATGTTGCTGAATTTGTTTTGAACGAGGATAAAACACAAGATCATTTGATTTGGTTCCATCTATTATATCTCTTTCATAATAGTTTTATTTTAAGATGGAATTTCTTCAAAATTAAATCTTCGGGATCTATTTAAAATTCCCTAAAATTAAGACCAAAACATACATCAACAATATCTATAAAAACAAACACAAATAAATCCTCTATTAAACGAACTATATACATATAAATCCTCTACTAAATATGAAGTATAAACGTATATAAATTACACCCTGATAGAGGAAGAAATGAATGAATAACCCAAAATCTAAAGCTTCAACCCAAACTTACAGCTGCTAGTCCTAATGCTAATCTGATTCCCAACGTTCAAACTACTAACCACAAGGCCACACCTGACTTTAAAAATCACTTTCCACATTTTCCACCCTCCAAACTTAACCCTAACCGGCACATCTCCCCTAAATTCCAAGGGAACCCTCCCTGTCGTCTGCTGCTGCCTCAAAACCGTCATCATCGTCCCCGCCAACTGCGTCTGCCCACTCAGCTTCACATCCAGCACCGTCGTGTTCCTATGTCCTTGATAAAACTCCGGCAGAACCCCCGTACACAACCTGTTCACAAATTAGTCTTACTTCACCAGATTTACATCATCGATACTACATTAATACTAAGATTGATCGATTTTACCTGTTGTCAGAGTACCAGACGCTCAACTTGCTGTCCTTTTCGTAGTAAATTCCGATGTGTTGATTAGGGTTTTTGGCGGTGACGGTGACTTCAAATCCGGCGTGGGCGGTGAAGGTGGGGTCGACGGTGAAGTCGGTGACGCGGAGACGGTCGACGGAGTATTGGGGGATTTTGGGGCGGAAAACGAGGTAGAGGATCCCGATGGTGGTGGCTAGGGCAACAATGAGGAGTATGAGTGCGAGGAGGGTGTAGCATATGAATTTGATGCAGCAGTTCGAGCTTCTTCTTTTCGGTGGTGGTGGCGAGTAGTAATGGGGTGCGGTTTGGAAAGGTGGGGGGAGTTTATCGGAGCGGGGTGTGTTGCGGGGGACGAGAGGGGCTTCCACGTTTATTGGGTGGATTCTTTGCTGGTCAGTCGTCGACATGTTCATTGTTATTTTGATGGCTTTTTTCTCGTGTTTAATTGAATGAATTTTTATATATATAGAAGGTTTTGTATTGCGTGTATTGACTGTTGACTTTTTCTTATGTAGTTTTTTTGTGTGTGAATAGGCAATGGTGAGGTGAAGCTGGTGGAGATTCGTACCTAATTGGAGAAAATGCCGGGCAAAGAGTGTACCTAAAATTCCCCTCTAATTTTTATTTTATTCATTCCTTGAAATATTCATCTAAATTCTATGTACATGATAATGTACATGATCTCAGGCAAAGTTGTATTTATTCTCTGAATCACTGAATTAGCATAGATAATTCATATTTAATATCAATGGTTCATTTAAGCATGATTGTTGAAGTGCACCAATATTCTGAACCACCGTATTTTTTATGGATGGCCCAAAATACTAAATTCATCATACTCTACGAATAACCCAGCCTGCATCCCAAATTCACTAGTTAATTCAGTCTTAAAATGATCTGAATTCACTTTATACGTACGTACTTATGTATGTTTTGTTTTCTGTAATACAAAATATGGTTAGTTGACCGGCTTTATATTTACTTTTAACTGCCTTATAATACTTGATCATGCACTATAATAATGACTAGGGCTGTTAGCTAACAAGGAGTTGGTTTAGCTAATTTCTTCTCTCTTTTACTCTTATTCGCAACTCGTTGTGATGAGCGTTTCGCTCATGTCATGCCCAGGCCAAAAGTGAACAAGAAAATATTCTTTCATGTACAACTTATGAACTTGATCCATCTGTATGAAACTAATGGAATAACGTGTTTTTGATTTGTTGCAGAAGCAACGATTATAATTAAGGAACCTATTGACTTAAAAGCCGATATTGGAAAAAGTAAATGCACAAGTATCAAGTAAATAAGTTAGTATCAAACGGACTAGTTACTTGCATTTTGATAAATTCGCACTCTATAACCAAGCGGTCGTGCAAAAATGCTGAGGCGTCTCTGGAAAGAAACTAGTAGATTTTGATTTTTTTTTGGAAGTTTTGATTTTTTTTAATAATAATTTTCGGTTTTGTTTCCGAATTTTTCATTTTATATGTAATCTGAGATAAAGAGCCTAATTTTCAGCTTTTATTTTTTGTGCGTTTCAGTTTAACGATACGTATTTGATGTAAACTATAAGAAAATAAGGAGGCATTAGGGAAAGAGAAAGGAGATATTTTACCTATTCAAGATCTAACCTACAATATAATGGAGTTTTATTTATAGATAAAAAGTGAACATTAGAATAATGTCCATGTAACATTTAACACATTTACCTTTATAATTTACATATATTATAACACTCTATTGAATATGCGTCTTTGAAATCTTGAATGTTGATATGCTAATTTGAAGCCGTCACTTTTGAAATATGTATGATGATTGCTTCCTCTCATTATTATCTTGCTTATATATATCTATTCAGTCGATATAGCTATTGTTTATTGTCTTATTAAAAACTTCTGTTAGAAAAACCCAATGGAAAAAACCTTAAACGAGGAAAAGATTATAACTTATAAAATCATAGATATCATATTAAAATTGATATTCATTATAAAGAGTTTGATACTTCAGGATCAAAATAATACCTCATTAAAACCTTGAAAAAGTACCTCATTAAAACCTTGAAAAAGCTTAGCGTGCTTTCATTTTGGTGCTTTAAATCAGTTTTGAACACTGCAACTACCACTTCGATGGATATCAAGTGTTTCATTACAACAATACTTAAATCCAGGAAGTAATCTACTCATCATGAATTATATCAAGATTTTCATTACAATAATACTTAGAAAAAAGGTTGTAATCTACGTGTCTTGTTCCTTTGCATTCTTTAAAACTAACAAAACTCTGTACGTTCTTTAGGAACTTGTATACTTTCATCATTTAGTATGCTTTAACCAATATTTATACTTTCGGGTATTTTAAGCATTTCAAACATTTTCTCTACTTTAAACAATTCAATTATTTACAAAATTGTCATGTCTACGACACTTAATATATTGTCGACAATATATGTGCTTCAGCAATTTCAGTGTGCTTTTGCCACTTTATATATATGTTTCTTATTATATTGTGAACTATTAGTTCACATTTCTCACTTCGAAAGGATTCATGGCGGTCAATCATGTTAATTTCTAATTCAAGATCTTTAATTTATTCATAATCATAAGTGTTATATATTTACAAATTTATCATTGATGATTATTACTTGTCAGTTCTAGACATGGTTTATTGAGAATCTCTTTATTTATCATGTTTTAGGTACCTAAACCACTTCTGTGGTTATTTGATAATTATATAATGGGTCTCTTCTAGAGCATCCTTCAGTGTTTCTTCAAGAACTCCCACCTCATTTATTTGACATCTTTATTACTTCAAAAATATATCGAACTGACTTCTTTACCGCAATTTAAATGTGATCAATACTCTTTTTATCCTTTAGGGATTTAAATCTATATTGGACCGGTTTACTAGGGTTATTATTGATAATTTATTCAAACTACTTAATATTTTGCATCATTGTATATGTTAACAACTATTTAATCTTGATAATCAAAATGAACTTGTATCCCTTTTATCCTCTCCTTCAATGTTGACGAATATTGTCACATTGAATAATAATCGTTTTTGGATTCTCATTTTGATCCATTATGATATTGCTACTAGAAAATACATCATACATATTAACTATAGGAGGATAATTTTTTTATCAGTTGATAAGATGCATTCAAGTGATATTGCTTAATTTAGAGTTTGTTTCCATTCAGTGATCTAACCAATTGGAGGAATTTAATTATTACATAAATCATTTGAATACATACATGACTTCAGGTCCTTCAACGTTTATGTTGATTGATTTTTAAATCATTAAATGATATCTATGCATAATCTATAAGATAAATTTATATTTATTTAGTCAAACAATCTTCATGTTGTTAGTTCCATTTGAGTTAGTGATCTAATAACAAACATTTACAAGGAATCAATTTTTTTTGTTTATCAATCGATGTCAATGTGATTTCTTAAATGCCACATGATATTGTTCAAAATATCTGGTTTGAAAATACATATGCATCAAGTTTGACTTATCAATAATAACTTCAAGTTATTTGATATATTATAACTTCTAGTTATTGCATATATTGTAACTTCTAGTTACTTTGACTTATCAATAATAAGAATTTCAAGATCTAAATCTTACCGTTTGCCAGTATTTTCATAGTTTAATATTGAAGTCAAAATTTTCTTAGTAATAATTATCATAGCTTCTAGGTTTGATAATTCATAAAACTTGTAATATTTCATATAACTTCTAGTTCCAAGTTTTAATTAGTCAAAATCATTGTATTATATTTAAGGACTAGCTATAAACTATACATAAACTATAAACTTCTTGTTTATTTACATTATCAAACTTCTTATGATTTTGGATATTTTGAACTTTATTTCATTTTTGTCCACTTAAATGTATGAATTTACATGAATATACGATATAATTTAAATTTTCCACATTTTTTTCAAATATGCTTAAGAATAATTGTAACGATTCGCCTTTTCGACCCTTAAAAGTCGACACTAATACATTCTCGGTATTCCCGTGCCGAGCATCCGAGTGCCAAAAAGACAGATTGTTGAGGTGAAAAAAAGAAAAGACAGAACATAATCTCATATCGTGACAAGTAATATATAATATCCAAATGACCTTTACAAAGAAAAACTGTATGGATACAACAATCAGAGCAAACTAACCTATCATCGGCCTGGACAGTTATAACGTCCTAATACAAAATAAGTAACGCAGCAAAAAATAAAATACGCGAATAGGTGTTAGAGGCATTCAGCTCGTCTCTTGAAGCTCTAAGCATCCATAGCTAAATCTGGAAATATACTCAGGGCTAGCCCAAGCATTATAAGAAAATAACATCTGGATCAGTCTAGTAAACCAGCGCGAGAAACTTAAGTCATATGGATTTTTATATTTAGAAAACCCTTCAAAAATAAAGGTATCTCGAAAGATCATGCCGCATATAAACACAGATGAGTTTTACCTTACGAAAACCAAACCATTTTTATTAGAAAATCCATATAATAATGTCTAGGGCTGATAATAAATATACAACATAGCCGGAATGGTTACATTAATTACATTCAACAACATATTTAGTATACAACTAAGTCCGTAAGACACGTATTAGAAAATGGATTCCATCAATGACAGGGTTACTGGAGTACCGCCCATCATAGTACACTTCTAGATAAAATGTTCAGAGATCACAAACCTTGCAACCCCTCTACAACAAGACCGGCCTACCCTTTTACTGGATCGTATGGAATATGATCATCACCCCGACTACCAACTTGACAACCTTTTCCAGGCCCACATCATACATAATCCGTAAATATCGATCTAGGTACAAGTGATGATCATACCCTAATGGTAGCGAACCACATAGCTTGCGACATATCCTATGTTTTAGTTATTACCGGGTGTGAGACTTGAGGCTACGTTTTACATTTTTAGCAAACCCCACTTGGAATTCTAACACTGCCCTCCAAGCAACAATGCAACGCTAGCATTCATCCATACAAGTTGTTCAGGATATGAAAAAACCTGTAACACCCTGAAATTTTAACCGAATTAAATAAGAAAATTTAAATAAAGTAAAATAAGAGCTTAAAACAAAATTTTCACAGACGTCCGAATTTGGCTACTAAACTTGCACCATGTTGTTTGTAGCAAATTTTCGAACACTTTTCACATATAACTTGTCGTATCCGAGTCAGTATGAGAGAGTTACGGGTGAGAATGATAAAGAAAATTTTAAACAAAAAATTAAAATTAAAAAAGGGACAGGTCGACCCGTGCTTAGGCTAGATCGACCGGTGACGGTCGCCATGACCTAGGGTTGGTCGATCCAACCTTTTGAAAATCTGGTGATTATCGTTGGCTGGAGCGAACGAATGGATGGCCGAGATGATTGCTTGTGCTTAAAGTAAACGATGTGTAGTATGGGTTTGCAGTTGAGTTGATCCAATAGCTCTAGATTCTAAGCTAACCCTATACATTAATCTCTAACCTAAACCCTAATCTCTTAGTTGAACAACGGTAACAATGCTCTGCCAAATTTTCTACTGAAACCGTAATCTCCCAAACCCCAAAATCCAAATCAGCCCAAATCAAAATCCAAATCAACTCTAAAGAAAAATTAAGGAGCAAAGCAAGCACTCAAGGAGGAGACTAAGGAGATCTAAAGGAGAGCTATTGATTGGAGGCCAGTTTTCTCAGATCTAAAGTTTAGGCTAAAGGTGGAGGGGCACAGATTCAATAATTTGATTGATACAATTGATTTTAAACCGTTATAGGTGATTAGAATTTTTAAAACCCCTAATTAACTTGTTAATTTGAAATTGAATTGGGTAAACCCTAAACCCCATAATTTAAATTGAAATTATATTATGAAATTGGCTAAATTGAGAACCTTAAGTTGAAAACCCTAATTTTATTTGAAATTGGTAATTAAAAATTGTAGATTAGGGTTAATTGAAAAATTAGGGCTAACTGTAGTGATTAATCGCACTGTAACAACCCTCATATTTTACGATTGTATTTTAAATATAGCATCGCTAGTCGGATTAAAGTCCGAAAAGCTACTTTTTGCAAACGGTCGAATTAGGACTCGAGACCACTTCCATTGAGTTCAAAATGTCATTTGTGACCTTTTTGAGTATAAACATCGATATGTTTGGAGTTGGGTGAATTTTGCTATTTTTCACTTAGGGCTTTGGGTTTGGGTTTTATTTACCCCAATAACCTAACATAACACCCTAGCTCAGTCGACCTCTCCTCTTCACTTCATTCTTATTTTCCTAACACTCTAGCTTTAGAAAAATGGGGGAAGAGAAAAAGAATTAGAAATCCTAAGCCCTAATTCTCTTAGGAATTATCAACTTCAAGCTAAAAATCAAGGAGAAGCTTAGGTAAGCATCATCTTCATCTTCTCCAACTCATTCTCTCTTCAATTTCAGAAATTTCTTAAACCTAACTTAGGGAATGTTCTTCTTTTGAGCTTAGATTCAAGCTTTTTGGTTTGAAGTGAAGAGTGTTGATCTTTCCTTTGTGATTAAGCTTCTCATTCATTGTTTTTGGGTTTAAAGGTGAGATTTTTATCTCACATCTATGTCTATAACTATCTTTGATTGTTATGTATGAATTCCTAACATCTTTACATGTTCATTTGATTTTGATTTGGATTGATTTAGTGAACATTTCAATTTTTGGTATTTTGAAGTCTAAAACTCTAAAAATCTTAGCTTTGATGTTTGATCAAGCTTTTGGTGGTGTATCGAAGAGCCTATAGGGCTGGGTTGTCGATTGGCATAAACCCCTAGCGCCCATTGCTCGTCCGATCGCAATTTGGAAGAGTTTGCTCTTCATTTGGATAGGCTGAAAAACATTCCCAGTGCTAGTCAGTCGATTGACCTCTGAAGTCAGTCGACTGGCTGTAGAAACCGAGCGTATCTGGGACTGTCTGCAGAAACAGAGTGTCTCTGTTTTCTGCAGTCAGTCGACTAGCCTCTACAGTCAGTCGACTGACTGCAGGAAATGAAACTTTCTGGTTTCTGGATCAGTCGACTGACCTGCTTGATTTTGCCTATTTTGCCTATTTAGCTTGAGGTTCCAATTTTTATCGATTTGTGATTATCTGATTTATTGTTATCATTTATTATTGACTTTGATGACTTTTTTTTTGGGATTTTTGAGAATATCCATTTTGATGGATTCGGTATCGATTTCTTTGGATTTGATTCACGTCTTCTTATGTGGATTTTGGTGATTGATTGTTTCTACAATCATTTCTATGATTTGTCACTTTAAAATACAAAGGTTTTTATACTAGCAGTAAATATTCAACTCTTTTACAAAGATGATTTCAAACTCTATTTTTAATACAAAGCTCGTTTATAAAACCGTTTTCTAATCTATTAGTATATACAAACCTTTACCTCATTCGTATGAGAAAATCTAATTAAACGGCTTGGCAAAACAAGTGGTATGAAACGCTTGTGTTTACTTCGTCGGTTAATTCTTTGACTTGTTCGATTGAAACTCTTGTGACAATTTTCGAGTGGAAATCTACAATTTGTTCGTAAATATTTAAGTTAAGCCAGTGGTTATGGGACATGAAGCTAAACTCATCTATTTACTAGCTTAGTGTAATTCACACTTTTTATTGATCTATGATGATCATTTTGTGGTTTAGACTAACAATGCGTGATGTCTCTTTGTCCACGTAGGGGACTGTACCTCGTTTTATTGAGCTTCGTCTCATTCCTTTATGGGCTAGCGACCCATGTTCTTTTATGGTTTTTGGTTCATCGGATGTACCGTTATTGTACTACATCGATGTCTCGGCTTTTTGGTTCATCGGATGTACCGTTATTGTACTACATTGATGTCCCGGCTTTTTGGTTCATCGGGCGTACTGTTATTGTACTACGTCGTTGTCCCAGTTTATCAGGTTCATCGAGCGTACCGTTATTGTACTACGTCATTGTTCCGAATCACTTGAGTATCAGGTTCATCGGGTGTACCGTTATTGTACTACGTTGTTGCACCGGCTCTATGGTTAGCGACCATGGGATAGTGACCCATTTGTGATACACGTGTTGGTGAGTTTTCATGTTTCCGTTTGTGATAGGCCTCCTCCTTTTTGTGATTTCTGGATTTTTAGTTGATGATTTCTAGAATTTGTGTTTCACCTCTTTTCGTGATTGGCAATGATATGTTTGTCAATATGTGGGGTTTGGTGAATAAAATAAAGAATATGACATTCTTTTTGGTGCTTTGAGATTCTTGAGATATAGTATGATTTTGATGTTGTTTAAAAGTATACTTTTCACGATTTGACATTATTGTTATCATATGTTTTTGTTATATCTCTTCTTATATCTCATTTTATATATGATAATTATAGCTAGACTGATCCGTTTATTATTTTCTTCTTAAATAATACTCGGGTCAGACCGAGATGTTACAGGTGCTTCCGCTTGACTTCCTATCAGGGATTATCATCTGATTTTTTGGCTAACTACTTTAGATTAGTAGTTTTTGTTATTATATATTTGAGATATAGACTCCTTGATGTATAATTATTCTTTTGACTTGCACATGTATCTATTCTTTTGTGATGTAGTGGATCTTCTTTGACCACTACTTTGATGTACACTTTCATGTGATATATCCATATCTTATTCCGCCTTTGTGATATGAATATCTATGACTGATTTGTGTTATGTTTATTTCTACGTTTGTTTCCGAAGTCTACTTAGCCACTGTGTGGTAGCTTTGCGTTTGTATAGATATGTCAGATTTCCTCCAGATATGAAATGTAAGTCATATTTTCTGACATATCGGTACTCGCACAAAGCAATTACATAGATAGTCGCTCCTCAACAGCCTTATTCTTCTTGTTAGTCGACGGCATTACACCGTAGTGTCCTTGGCTAGCGTGAGCATAGAGGTGGGGCGTCACAGCATGGTATCAAAGCCAAACTTCGGAACAATGTAGAATAATATAGCAAGGATCATTGTCCTAAGTCTCTCTTAGGAATCGTGTTATAGGATTTAATTCGAGTCTTCGTACCATTCTATCCTATTTCTTTTTATGATGCCTTGTTTTATCAATCAAATTTGTTTGATATTCATTTTGTGAATAACCCTTTTCTTCTTTCTTTCTTTCTTAAAGAAGAGAAATGGTTAGATCTGGCAGCCCCAGCGCCGGTCAATCCAGTGCCACTTCTCTGGATGGTGTATTCATGTCTGCCCAACAACTTTTGGATCTTGTAAAGAATCAAAGGTTTATCTGTGCTTTGAGTAAGAACCCTGAAAAGGTTTTACCTCTGAAATTAGAAGTGCCTTTCGACCAGTTTGTTGATATCACTCTTCGACTTGAAGAGGCCGATAAAGAAAATGATGTTGAAGTTGTGGATGCCAAACAAAACTTCAACATCAACAAGAAAAGGCATATTAAGTTCAAAAGTCCTAATCCCAACAAAAAAGGGAAGCAGGCAATTTCGGTAGCAAAGACTTCTACCTCTAGTCGAGGACGATGCTACAATTGTGGGTCTATGGATCACTATGCAAGCGAGTGCCCGCAACCCCTCTATTGTCGCTATTGCAAAAGTTTGAGTCATCATATATCTGCGTGTCCCATACTTTAAGCAGCTAAAGGTTGTGCAAGCCTCTACTAGCACTTCTCTTGGTCAAGGTATTTTCTATCCTTGACGATATTTGTTTTGTGATTATCTTATTCGAGTTATTTTTTATTTGGGTTCATCTCATTATTTTATATCAAAAGAACTTGATGACTTTATTGAGAATTGCGAATTCGATTGATGGATCCGCCACACTCAATTTACTTTGTGAAAATGTCGAGATTATTTTGTGTGATTATTTTTCTTAGCCAATTTGCATGTCATGCGTTACTTAGGCTTTGAAATTTATTTTTTGGGAAAGGATTGGCTTAATTATTATGAAGCCCATATCCTATGTCCAATGTGGACTATTTATCTTCGACATTCTCAATCTGTTAAGCAGATTTCTATTGTTTGTAAAGATTTTGATTTCCAAATTTTGTGGCAACATTTTATTCTTTAAACCCACTTGATGAGGAAAGTGTTATTTCTCTCATTCAAGTAATTTGTGAATTTTCCAGTATTTTTGTGCTTGTCTTAGGATTACCACCTAAGCAATCTATTGAGTGGTGCTAAGGTCTTTTCAGCTCGACCTTGCCATCGGTTTTCATCAGCTACGAGTTGCGGAGGATAGCATTCCACTTACCGCATTTCGCACTCGTTATGATCCTTGTGAGGGGTTCGTTATGTCATTCGATTTGACGAACCTTCTACCTTATTTCATCCATTTTGTGAATCGAGTATTCTACGAATATCTCGATTAGTTTATCCTTATATTTATTGATTATGGATGAAAATAACAAATTTAAAATTTGCAAATCTTTTTAATAAGATATTTATTAGTATGATTGGATTTTGTTCTTAAAATGAGCAAAGAATGTTTGAAATTTTATAAGAGACATGTTTATCATATAGAAGATGATTTTGTGTTGTTTTGCCCATTGAATGCTTTAAGAATTCCGGTCGATGCGCTTGATCAACGTTACCGATAGGAATCTCCTAAACGCTATGATGAGACAGTCAGACATAATAAATTGACTTGTAAAAAGTAAATATTTCTAAAAATATGGTTACATAAAGTTAATTATAATTTTGAATGTCTTAGCTTTTCGGGAAAGAGGATCATTTAAAAGAACTCTTTTCCGAGGCTTTTATGATTTTATTCTTGCGATTCCCGAAGGGAACCAAGAATTGAATGTTTGTACCGATACTAGTCGTATTGGTTTTGGTGTCATTCTCTTGCAAAGGGGAATGAGTTATCGCATTTGCTTCTTGACAATTAAAGCTTGTCGAGACTAGATATGCCATTCATGATCTAGAGCTCGCGGCTATTATTTTCGCTCTTAGAATTTGGTGTCATTATATTTTGGGAGAGAAATTGTTCTCTACCCCGATCATATGTTTTTGAAGTATTTATTTTCTCGAAAGGAACTTAATTTGCGTCAACAACGTTGGCTCGAGTTCCTTGCATCTCATGATCTTGTTATTCTTTGTACTCCAGAAAAGGGTAATCAAGTTGTCGAGTTGTAAGCAACGAGCAGTTGTTTCTTTGATGATATCCGAATGGAATGATCTCGAGACTTTATCCACTTGTGAGATTCGAGATCGTGAATCCAATTCATGTTCATCTCTTGTTTTGTGTAGCCTCGAGGCTCGTCCTTCTCTTTTGGACCATACCTCTTGGCTGAACTCTATGTCTTGTTAAATTGCATGGAGTTCCTACTTCTATTGTTAGCAATCGTGATCCATTATTTTACTAGTGGATTTTTTGTAAGGTCTTCAAAAAGCTTTGGGAACAAAGCTTAATTTTAGCACCGCTTATCGTCCTCAGTCCGATGGACAAATCGAGCGTGTGAATCAAACTCTTGAAGATCTCTTCGTGCATGTGTTCTTATTTTGGAGGAAGTTGGGAAGATCATATTCTTGTTGAGTTTTCTTCCTATAATAGCTTCCAATCTTGTATTGGTATGGCACCTTTTGAGGCACTCTACGGAAGGCCGTGCCGATTTCCTTCATGTTGGCTTAAAGCCGGTGAGAAGCTGGTATTAGGTCTAGATTTTATTTGTGTTTATTCGTGTTTCACCTATGAAGGGTGTTATGCGTTTCAGTCGATCGGGAAAATTAGCACCTAAATATATTGGCCCATTTCCCATCATCGAACGCATTGGTTCCGTGGCTTACCGCCTTTTATTACCGGCTCAATTTTCTGCTATTCATGACGTGTTTCACGTCACTCATCTATGGAAATGCCTTAGGGATTCCGATTTTTATTCTTGAGCCCGGTGTATTTGAAGAAATTGAAGTTTCACCAAATTTAACTTATGAGCAACATTCTATTCGTATCATTACTTCGGAGGTTAAACGCCTTCGAAATAAAGATATTCTTCATGTGAAAGTTCAATGGTCCTCAAATCCTAAGGATTTCTCTTGGGAATCTTGAGAATTCATCGAGCAAACACATCCGGACTTACTCTTTCGTGCTCTTTATGGTGAACTTCTTATTTCAAATTTTCTTTTGTGTTGATATGCTTTTATGGTTGTTACTTTTTATTTTCCTCTTAATTATTGCGAGGACGCAATTTCTTTAAGGAGGGGAGTCTGTAACAACCCGTATATTTTACGATTGTATATTTAAATATAGCATCGTTAGTCAGATTAAAGTCCAAAAAGCTACTTTTTGCAACAGTCGAATTAGGACTCGAGACCACTTCCATTGAGTTCAAAATGCCGTTTGTGACCTTTTTGAGTATAAACATCAATATGTTTGGAGTTGGGTGAATTTTGCTATTTTTCACTTACGGCTTCGGGTTTGGGTTTAGCCTAATAACCTAACATAACACCCTAGCTCAGTCCACCTCTCCTCTTCACTTCATTCTTATTTTCCTAACACTCTAGCTTTAGAAAAATGGGGGAAGAGAAAAAGAATTAGAAATCCTAAGCCATAATTCTCTTAGGAATTATCAACTTCAAGCTAAAAATCAAGGAGAAGCTTAGGTAAGCATCCTCTTCATCTTCTCCAACTCATTATCTCTTCAATTTCAGAAATTTCCTAAACCTAACTTAGGGAATGTTCTTCTTTTAAGCTTAGATTCAAGCTTCTTGGGTTGAAGTGAAGAGTGTTGATCTTTCCTTTGTGATTAAGCTTCTCATTCATTGTTTTTGGGTTTAAAGGTGAGATTTTTATCTCACATCTATGTCTATAACTATCTTTGATTGTTAGGTATGAATTCCTAACATCTTTACATGTTCATTTGATTTTGATTTGGTGAACATTTCAATTTTTGGTGTTTTGAAGTCTAAAACTCTAAAAATCTTAGCTTTGATGTTTGATCAAGCTTTTGGTGGTGTATCGAAGAGCCTATAGGGCTGGGTTGTCGATTGGCATAAACCCCTAGCGCCCATTGCTTGTCCGATCGCAATTTGGAAGAGTTTGCTCTTCATTTGGATAGGCTGAAAAACATTCCTAGTGCCAGTCAGTCGACCGACCTCTGAAGTCAGTCGACTGGTTGTAGAAACCGAGCGTATCTGGGGCTGTCTGCAGAAACAGAGAGTCTCTGTTTTCTGCAGTCAGTCGACTGGCTGTAGGAAATGAAACTTTCTGGTTTCTGGATCAGTCGACTGGCCTCTACAGTCATTCGACTGACCTGCTTGATTTTGCCTATTTTGCCTATTTAGCTTGAGGTTCCAATTTTTATCGATTTGTGATTATCCGATTTATTGTTATCATTTATTATTGACTTTGATGACTTCTTTTTCAGGATTTTAGAGAATATCCATTTTGATGGATTTGGTATCGATTTCTTTGGATTTGATTCACGTCTTCGTATGTGGATTTTGGTGATTGATTGTTTCTACAATCATTTCTATGATTTGTCACTTTAAAATACAAAGGTTTTTATACTAGTAGTAAATATTCAACTGTTTTACAAAGATGATTTCAAACTCTATTTTTAATACAAAGCTCGTTTATAAAACTGTTTTCTAATCTATTAGTATATACAAACCTTTACCTCATTCGTATGAGAAAATCTAATTAAACGGCTTGGCAAAACAAGTGGTATGAAACGCTTGCGTTTACTTCGTCGGTTAATTCTTTGACTTGTTCGATTGAAACTCTTGTGACAATTTTCGAGTGGAAATCTACAATTTGTTCGTAAATATTTAAGTTAAGCCAGTGGTTATGGGACATGAAGCTAAACTCATCTATTTACTAGCTTAATGTAATTCACACTTTTTATTGATCTATGATGATCATTTTGTGGTTTAGACTAGCAATGGCGATGTCTCTTTGTCCACGTAGGGGACTGTACCTCGTTTTATTGAGCTTCGTCTCATTCCTTTATGGGCTAGCGACCCATGTTCTTTTATGGTTTTTGGTTCATCGGATGTACCATTATTGTACTACATCGATGTCTCGGCTTTTTGGTTCATCGGATGTACCGTTATTGTACTACATTGATGTCCCGGCTTTTTGGTTCATCGGGCGTACCGTTATTGTACTACGTTGTTTCACCAGCTCTATGGTTAGCGACCATGGGATAGTGACCCATTTGTGATACACGTGTTGGTGAGTTTTCATGCTCCCGTTTGTGATAGGCCTCCCCCTTTTTGTGATTTCTGGATTTCTAATTGATGATTTCTAGAATTTGTGTTTCACCTCTTTTCGTGATTGGCAATGATATGTTTGTCAATATTTGGGGTTTGGTGAATAAAATAAAGAATATGACATTCTTTTTGGTGCTTTGAGATTCTTGAGATATAGTATGATTTTGTTGTTGTTTAAAAGTATACTTGTCACGATTTGACATTATTGTTATCATACGTTTTTGTTATATCTCTTCTTATATCTCATTTTATATATGATAATTATAGCTAGACTGATCCGTTTATTATTTTCTTCTTAAATAATACTCGAGTCAGACCGAGATGTTACAGGTGCATCCGCTTGACTTCCTATCAGGGATTATCATCTGATTTTTTGGCTAACTACTTTATATTAGTAGTTTTTGTTATTATACATTTGAGATATAGACTCCTTGATGTATAATTATTCTTTTGACTTGCACATGTATCTATTCTTTTGTGATGTAGTGGACCTTCTTTGACCACTACTTTGATGTACACTTTCATGTGATATATTCATATCTTATTCCGCCTTTGTGATATGAATATCTATGACTGATTTGTGTTATGTTTATTTCTACGTTTTTTTCTGAAGTCTACTTAGCCACTGTGTGGTAGCTTTGCGTTTGTATTAGATATGTCGGATTTTCTCCAGAAATGAAATGTAAGTCATATTTTCTGACATATCGGTACTCGCACAAAGCAATTACACAGATAGTCGCTCCTCAACAGCCTTATTCTTCGTGTTAGTCGACGGCATTACACCGTAGTGTCCTTGGCTAGCGTGAGCATAGAGGTGGGGCGTCACACGCACTCAGTTAATGACGTAAACACAGTAATTAATCAACGCTTTAAAAATTGACAACCCTAGTAAAAATACCATGTATGGTCGACCCTAGGATGCCACGGTCGATGATCGACCTATGGAAGTCTCGGGTCGAGCGTCCTGGTTAAAAATTGGCAATTTGAACCATGGCCTAAGGTCCAAATTGATTGGATAAAAATTATATAATTTAATTAAAAATTATGTAATCAATGAACTGATATGTTGAACTAATTTGCGCTAAGTTACATGCATAAAGGAATATGGAAATTTGGTTCTCTATTCAGATTGGTTAGGACGATGTATTTCGCATTATTGGTACAAGATTGTGGCTATGTATTTCGCATTATTGGTACTAGATTGAGGCGGTGTATTTTGCATTATTGGTATTAGTTTGGGCGGTGTATTTAGCAATAATCTCATTAGTGTTACGATCGGCTGGGTGCATCACCGATTGGAACACTATCTAAGAGCGTGGTACTAATGGGAGATCCAGGTACTGCACAGTCCTTGTACATGGTTTTGGGACATGGTACTGGTGGACGCCGACGCAATACAATAAGTGACTATATTATCTTTACTATTAATAATGAGAATTCCATGAATAGGATTCAACCGTGTCCTTTTGAAATTCCTAAACTACCCTTTCCACATCTATATCAATTCATGTTATCTCATGTCTATATACACGGTAGAAGTAGCGGCATTAAGTGGTTAAAGCGGAGGCAAGCCATGTTAAAATATTTTTTGAAAGTGCATTTGAGTAGTGATAAAAAAAAATTCATCAACCCAACATTTTGAGATGTTCTTAAATGGACAACAAAGTTCCTCATCTCTTAGATATAAACACTAACAATTAATACATTTTCGACGATGTGAGACTAATTAAAACAATTACTACTTTAATTTATTAAATGTTGTTGCACCTTACATAGCTATCTCTCGTGATATTAATGAGATATATAAAACACAAACAAATTGCTCAGCAATAGTGATAATTCAGTTTCTTGAGTAGTAAAAACCTCAATGAAACATGTCTCGATTGCAGTTAAAATTTGACAACATGATACAATTTAATTTAGATAGATCAAACACTATTAAAATTTACTACAAATGCAATGGATAGAAACAAAATGCCTGCTTCTAGCTTGGGATATATGTTGGCGAATGCATATATCATACACATCGTGTTTGATAGCAATACGGTGATGTTCTTTGTCATTAGATATTTAGTTTCTCAAATAATGAATAGGAAAGTAAGTAAAGGTATATTGTAGAATGTGATTGGCAAGGGTTTTTATGTATTATCGGATGTATGATGTTTGAACTTTGAACACACAACTGATAAGAGTTTGCATTTGAAATAATTACTAAACTAAACTGATTATGTTAATTAATAGTAGAGGTACCTTGTTTTCTCCTTTATATCTTGCGCTCTTTCTTCACAACCGCACAAAACTGATCTTCCAACTCCATTCTACTATTTTTGACTTACAAATTATATATAGAAGCATACAAAACTGATCTTCCAACTCCAATCACCGATCGATATGTTGTTTTCCATTTATCATGAGCATATAAAATATCACCAACGGCTCAAAATATCGCTATGTTCCAGTCCCACTGATGGCACAAGGCCACGTGATCCCTATGTGTTATATACAGTTTGGATTTATGTATCATCAAAACCATATCGCTATAACTACTATGTGGTCGTTATTTTTTACGGGATAAACCATTATTTACAGCTAGAGACCTATGTGCTTAGCTTATGACAAGCATAATTAGATTCTGATAACAATAAATGGTGGTTAATTAAACAAAGCAATGACCGCGGTCCTAATAACGGATGCCATGATATGGTAAATAATCTCACAATCAACTTCACTATGCCTAACTTTAGCATAATATTTTCTGAAAATATATATCCAAAAAGATAAAAAATATCAAATAAATAAGAGCTTCAGTGTCACCATCTATATTTTCACCCTTAACCACTATCTAAAAGAGTATGTAACATACCTTTAGTACAAACCCGTAATTAACAAAATTGAACCAATAAAAGGAAGAAACGAACAAAGCAAATCAAGCTCTTCGTTTACGAAGCCTCCAAGAGTTATGTACTAAACTACGCATGATCGAAGATCGTAAATTCCAAAAAAAATGTTCTTATAAGGAATGTCAAGTAACATCTAAAATATGCATGTCAATTTCAAAAAAAAAAAACTGTTCATTGTTCATACATTTTACGTGTGAACCAATTATTCTTATGACATTAACTATGGTTGTTGAATAAAGTGCATTGTGTAACATCACATTTCAAAATATCTGTTTCAAATATATTCTACTGCTTCATTATTGATGGCATCTTGCTTTTTATCCACCTTACTCTATACTATACGCTACAACATTCATAGGGTAATGTCACAAAATAAAATGTAAACAGTTTTTCTTAAACAATAAAATGTAAAAGCTATAAAACCATCTTTGTCATTTTTGTAGAAAATATTCCATATTGAATTTGGATGGTCTATTGCGTTATATAACTTATTATACACTTTTTAAAACTTTAGTGTGATTTCAGCCGGTAAAATATAATGGAGTGGGCTAAAGATTTCAGCTGGTAAAATATAAAACTTTAGTGTGTGGGTTAAATGCAAACATTCATTAAAAAAATATGTTTCCAAATTTAAAGAATTTGTTAATTAGCAAGAAGTAATGAAAAAATATTGCTAATTAGCAAGTGGTTGAAAGCTCTGACTTTGTTTGGCTGAAACGCGTTATTTGACCATGCCAAATAGTTTTCTAGACCACGTTTGTATCTTAATGCTAACAGGCTTCATTGTTCCAATTTGTTTTGCACATGCCAACATTTTCGCTAACAGTTGACAGTACGAGTTGGTTCATAAGCAGTTTATTCATAATTCTAGGTCAACCGCAGTTAATATAGTAATCATCAAATTGAAGAAAATAAAACATGTTCATTGAAAATGATAGTGTACAAGTTATGATATATAAGTTTCAAATACCTAAGTGACTAAATGCAAGTCCATACGGACGTGCATATATACTCGTCAAGTATAGGAAAGCTGGGCCCAATACTAACGGGTGTTCACATACGGTGAACCTTGGCGCAGTACAATAAGAAGTATTTTGCTACTATGATCGAGAGGTGAACATGGTGCATGCGATGAGTCACTATGCGAGTTTGCATTACAGTGTTCTCCCTCTTGGGGGCGTAGTGAGATGATAGTTAAGAAGGGGAAGTAGTTCCTGATTTGGCCGATCATTTGTGTGAGGTTCGATTAGTGGGTTCGACCTATCGTGTTAGATAAGAATTCTTAGGTATTTGACCTTAGGAGTTCATAGACACTATATTACACTCTACATCACTTAGAGTGGATTTAAAATCATTTTCACTTAATCATCTTATTAGTCTTGTTCCAATTCTCTAAACTTTTGTCTGATCTATTTCTTTTCCATCTTTTTCCCACCACAGGTGGACAGTGTATTACATGATTTGCCTGTTTTAGATACTTGGAGAGAGTCATGCTTTTCTTGAAGTTAGCTTATCCACATTTTCTCTTCATGTATCACTTTATATTGTCAGTAAATTTATTTCTACATATCGGTTTTGAGGGATATTTTCACTTATGTTGTACTTTGATTTGAGTTTTGTACTGATATTTTTCTGAGACTGCTATTTTTTGAGATTTTATACATGTTTTATACTTCCGTTTTGATATTTATGATAGTTAGTTTATCTTAATCATATATGTTATCTTAGTCTCTGTGTCGTTAGTTAAATTAAACCAGACGATCCGCATTTCTCGATGCGACCCGTTTTTTGGCCTCTCGGAAGGTGCGGGTTATCACAGTTGGTATTAGAGCTTTGGTTCAATATCCTTAGGATTAGGACCGTATTGAGAGACGTATTTTCAAGATAAAAAGAATTTTTTTGAAAATAAATTGATTTCAAAATGGATTTTCAAAATGTTTTCCAAAGTGTTTTTAAAATGAACTTTTTAAGTGTATATATATATATATTTCCAAAATCCTCCTTGTTAAAATCCCTCTAGTTCGCGCCTATGTTACCTCTTATCTCTTAATCGTGTTATTGATATATATGGAAGTTACTAATGGAATTTTTAACTTTCACAAATAGATGATGGCTGATCCTTCGGGTTCAGGCTTCTGTGATACATTTAAGATCCCGGGCATGAACATTCTTATTTGGTTCCACCGGTATTTACAAGCTAGGGGACATGCCGAGCTTCCACCCGTTAGAGAGCCTGCAGATAGAGTGATTGGTGGGGTCCCTGCCCACCCATCCACTGCTCCTAACTTTGCTACGCTGTGCAAGGATTTTTTTAGTATAGGAGGCAAGCCTAACTTAGGAACGGAGTCTTATGTAGAGTCTAGAGCATGGATCCATTCTTATGATAGGATATTTGGTCTTATGGGATTGGTTGAGGCTGTTAAGTGGTAGCTAGCTACCTGGCAACTGGGAGGAGAGGCATCGAGCTGTTAGGAAGTTATGAAGGCTGAGGCTAATTGTGCCGATATTACTTGGGATCAGTTTCGTATGAGGTTTGAGGCGAAGTTTCTTTCTCAACCGGAGGAGGGTGTTCGGTTGGAGAAATTCATACATCTTAAGTAAGGAGATATGACAGTTAAGGAGTATTTGAATCAGTTTAATGAGCTAGCTAAGTTTGGTATGGCATTTGTTGATACACTGCATAAGAAATCTCTCAAGTTTGCTAAGGGATTGAATTAGCCACTTTAGGATTTAGCTGTGAGTCATGTTTCGATGGGAGCCACGTATGAGGGGCTTGTAGAGATAGCTTTACTTTCTACTATTAGTAAGAAGGAGGAGAATCCGAAGGTTATGGAGAAGGGGCACTAGAAGAGTAAGAAAATAGGAGGATTTGGGCCGAAGGGAAAGATTCAGAAGAAGGACTTGAAGTGCCATAAGTGTGGGAAGCTAGGGCATTTTGCTAAGGAGTGTAAGATGGATTTCTCTATGGTGAAGTGTTATAACTGTGATCAGATTTGGCATGTGAAGCGAGCTTAAATTGCACCACCGAGAGCTTCTTCGCAGACTTCGACTTAGGTGGTTCCGGCTTATGCACTAGAGGCAATTCCAAGCTCGAGTGCATAGCCAGTGACAGAAAAAGATAAGAAAGTGGTGATTAAAGGTGTGTTATCTCTTTCCGGTTTATGTATTCGTGCTTTATTTGATACTGGGGCTTCTCATTCTTTTATCTCTAGTAGACTTGTTGATGACTTGCACTTAGACACTAGTATTGTCACAGATCCTATCGTTGTGTCAAATCTCGTAGGATGATCATGTTAATACCTTAGGTATTGGTTTTGATGATAACAACTAAAGGACATTATATAAAATATAAATACTAATATTTTATCAAGATATATATAATATATAGTATAGGATATCAGACAAGCGTTGATTAAGAAGGCTGTACAATATCAAGAGCAGATTCAAGATGGTGATATAGAGTTTCAAGAGTTCAAAAATGAAGACTCATAAGTATTAAAGAGTTCAAGATATTCCAGATGAGTTATAGAGTCATAGAATTTTTGTTAAAACCCTAACAACACTTTCTTGATCTCTCTCTCTCTCTTTCAAATAAGTTTTAAACATTTTTCAAATATCCTGGTTTTCAAAATTATCTTTTCAAACATCTATTCAAAATATTTCTCAAAATAATTTCTTAACCTTTTATATTTACAAAGATATTATATTAAGTTTTTAAGTATTTTTTTAATCTGTTATATTTTTTGGTATTTTAGTTTATATCTTCCTTGTATTTATTTTTGATATTTATATTTTAATTTTAGATATTTACTTATAATTTATAACTATATTGATTTTATATATATTATTTTCATTTTATTGAATACTCTTATTAAATCTTTCAAAATTATTTTATAAAGTTTTATTAAGTTATATTTTGATTAAAATGTGTATAGACTATATTCAAATGATCCTACAAAGTATCAAAGTATTTTACAAAGCAACGGATTTTTAAAATAATATTTTAAAGTGTTTTTCAATATACAAAGTGATATGTCGACATATCCTATTTATGTATGTCGACATAGTTGCCGTAAAATTCAAAATTCAAATTTGAATGGAAGTGTCTTTTCATCGTATCTCTTCACGAATGAACATGACAGTTGTTTCCCTATATATACCAGACTTCTAAACGAATTTCAATTAACTACTTTCTTATTTTTCTCTCCTCTTTTCACTCTCTTGATTTCTATGTCAAAACTCTACCAAAATTCAACTAGAATCAAATTCAATCATTACTAGTTTGATTCTCTTTCATATATCTCTAATTTCTCTCATCTCTCTCACGATCAAAGTGTTGTTCAAGAGTTATAGAATCAATTATAATCAAGATCAAAGATCTGAGTCTATAAACTCTATCAAATCATACTTTTATACTTTGTGGTGTGCTTGGTATTCTTGAAATCCAAGTAGGTGTGATTGTAGCCTGTTAAAATCAATTGGGTGTGCTTAGTAGCCCATAAATCTAGTGGGTGGCCCGGAAATCAAGTGTCTCTACCTAGAGGTCGGGATTCTGGTGGGTGTGTCTCGTAGCCTTGAAATCGAGATTGTATTTGCATTTACTAATTGAAAAGAAATCCGTACAAGAAATTATGCGGGACTGGATGTAGGGTAACTCCGAACCAGTATGAAATCCTGGTGTGTTCTTTCCTTTTTACTTTTACTGCATTTACATTTATTTGTACTTCGATCCTGGATTGTTTCTGTGATTGTTAATTACATCATTCCAAGTAGAATCTTAAAGAATTTGAAAAATATTCATATAATTCATTAAACACTATTCACCCCTCTCTAATATTAATTTAGGCTGAAGGTCCCTATTTCGCTGACTCACATTTGGTATCAGAGCATTGATTTCCAAAGTACTCATCATTTGATTTTTGAAAAAGTTTAAATGGCTACCAACACTAGTAATAATATAGTTATTAAAACTATCAATACACTTGTTAGTAACTATTGTCGAAGGATAATCCACAGCTAGACCTTTACTTTTTTAATGGCGGTAATTACCCATATTGGTTATGTAGAATGAAAATTTATTTATAGTCAATTGGTATAGACACTTAGAATATCACTCAAACTGAGTACACTGAACCTGAGACAAATTTTGCACAGTGGATTGCTGACCAAAAAGCAGTTGCACAAAGTAACTCTAAGTCTATGAATATATTATTTTGTTCACTAGGTAGAAATGATTTAATAGAGTATCTATATATAAGTCTGCATTTGAAATTCAGAGAATTTTGCAAGTTACACATGTAGGGACAAGTAAGGTCAAACAGACCAAAATTTCCATTTTAACAAACCAGTTTCAATTATTCAGAATGAGTCCATATCTGATATATATAGTAGATTCCAAGATATAATACACTCACTTACTGCACTGGATAAAAGTTTTTTTTGAAGAGGATCAAGTTAGAAAAATCCTCAATTCACTTACTCTTGAATGGAATCAAAAGACTCTTGGAATCAAAGAGGCTAATGACATTAGCACTTTAAAAATTGAACAGTTAATTGGCAATTTAATGTCTTTTGAAGCACAAATGCAAGGCAGGAGAGAAAACAAAGCAATAGAGAAGAAATCTATAGCTTTTAATGCAATGGCGGATAATCTGGATTCAGACAGTGATGACGATGAAGAAATTGCTTTCATGATAAGGAATTTCAAAAACTTTCTAGAATATAGGAAGATGAATAATTTCAAAAGAAATGACAACAAAAATCTAGGAAGCGGAAACGGAAATGGCATTAGATGTTATAACTGCGATAATCCTGATCATTTAAAACGAGACTGTCTACATCCCGTTAAACTAAAAACTACACCAAATGCAGATTCATCCAGAAAACGGAGAAGAGCCTATACTGCAATATTAGATGATTCAGACACATCCTCAAGTGATAATGAATCAGATACAAAAATTACTAACATATGCTTCACATCAATGCATAATTCAAAACAAAATGGTAAAATGGATCAGAAAAAGGCATGCTTTTAATATATCAAAAGTTTTTTAAATCTCTTAAATGAAATTTTATTTTCTTTTGGTTGCTTTATTGGTTGTTAGGAATATCCTATAGATTAATAATAATATTGGTCGAATATTGTATGATTGTACTTTAAATATAAATATTTTCTATATTTTAATAATAAGATAATAATATAAAATATATTTAAAATTATTTTTTTGAAAATAGAATAACCATAAATATATCTATATAATAAATAGAATATAGTTAAACAAAAACCATTTTTGAAAATTTCGACCTATATGTCAACATACCTCACGAGCATATGTCTACATATTTAGACATAATTTGAATTTCCTTCCACCTTTTCACCAACTCCTATATCCAGAAAAGTTTCCTTTTAACCAAAGAACATGTCCTTTGATTCTCTCTTTACTTACTCTATTTCCATCCATTCATTTCTCACTTTCATTTCAAAATTCAAAATTTCATTAATTCTCTTATCTCTTCAAAACTCTTCATCAATGGCTTCCTCAAGCACTCCTACATCATGAGAATTTATAAAAGTATCAAGAATTTTCTCTTCCATGATCAAGAGGCTATGAAAGCATATATTAGTTATATGACTTATGGAAAGGTTTCTACGGGAAAGCTTGCTATTTTCAATGATTTTTGTACTTATGAACTCGATTCTCTTTGTTTACAAAATGGAATTCTCGGTTTAATTGATGCTTATCGAAATGATTTTGTTTGCTATCCATACTTGGTCAAAATGTTATATGCAAACTTGAAAGGAAAATTTCATGAAGGAAGAGAAGGAGAAGTATAAAGTAGTGTAAAGGAACATTAGTTGTTTTAAGTTGTGAAATTTTGGGTACCATTATTGGATGTAAATCCACTAGAATGGACCGTACATCTTTCAAAATTGATGATCAAAATCATGAAGTATTTCACAACATTTTCGAAAGTGATGATAATTTTGAGTTTAAAAACCGAAACTTTCGTCCAAAAGCATGAATTCTAAATCTTCTTTTACAACATACTATTACTCCTCGATCGTAAAATTTTAATAATCCAACTCTAAAAGTTTGTAAAGCTCCTTTTTCCATTTATGATCAATATGACATAAATTGGGTTCAAGTTATTTTGCATGAATTTTATCCTAAAAATCTTTCCCATCATGAAACCATGCTATTTCATAGTGTGTATCTTACCCAAATCTTCAATTACTTCGGTGTTGACTTTAAAAGAGAAGAATTTGTCTCTCATATAGTCTTTAATCAAGCCAACATCGCTCTTATGGAAATTCCACCCTTTTTTGAGCCATATGAAACTCTTGCGAAGAAAGAAGAAAGGTTAACTTATGAAGAGGAGGAAGATGAAGAAGGGGAAGATATGGATATTGAAGAAGAAGAAGAGGAGGAGGAGGAGGAAACCTCCTTAGAAAGCTTTGACTTTCATCCCCAACCAACCAATCAAGACCTTCTCAACAATCAAAAGAAGATTGTTGAAAACCAAAAGATTCTCAAGTGCTCAATTAGTTAGAAATAACTACTATTTTCAAAAAAATGTAAAGTTCTTTGGAAAAGTGAAACACAAGCTTGGGATATCTTCATCATCTTCCTCATCTACATCTTTTTAGCTTATTATCTAGTTTCTTATGAGTGTGTTGCAGTTTAATTTGGTTTGAACTTATGTATCTTCTCATTTATTTATATTCTATGTAATCTCTATCTAAGTATTAATGAAAAATACGTTTCCTTGCTGTTATATATTGTTTATCATCTCTGAAAAACATAACAAGTATAATAGTATAAGCTAAATACAGTAGAATATCAAAACAAAGTTGTTTTAAAAATTTCTGCATATATGTCAACATACACTAGGCATGTATGTCGACATACAATGGTAATTTTGAAAATTGAATAGATAGCAATGTCTATTCATTTCCAACGAATTTCCACCCCTTGAAATACATGTTAAGACTAGAGAGTCATTGTTTTCTACTCTCTTTCTTCTTCCTTTGCATTCCTAAACTCTAAGACCAAAATAATGGCTTCTTCAATTCGAAAACTAACTGAAAACCTTGAACAAACTCTTGAATCATTCAAGAACATTCTTAATTTCATCCTAAGAAACCAGAGGCACTGGGAATTGAGTCAAATGCGGATGATCAAGGAACAAGAAAGGCATTTCGACGCAATTCGATGGGTGATTTCTACCTTGAACAAAGAAGAACCAACCACCAATCCAAAGTGTACCATCGACAAAGATGATGAAGATTGGGATGCTATCAAAGTGAATCCAATCTTTGGTGCTAATGGATGGGTTGAAGTTCCTTGAAATGTCTAGTTTAAATAGGTTTGATTGTTTTGGATTTTTTTAGTTTTGTGTGGATTTGTTTGAATGCTGTGTGACATAAACTTTGTTTGATTGGATGAATATTGGATTGATTATTCATGATTATCTAATTTTACATATCACTTATTGTTTTTATACAATCTTTCTCATCATTATCATATATAATTCTTATACATATTGATTAGTATTTTATTTAGGGGAGTTAGAGTTAGAATTAAAACAAGAGTTAGTATTAGAGTTATAGTTTTAGTTACTTATTTTTGTTGATGACAACGGGGGAGAAACTATAAAATCTGGGCATATATTAAGGGGGAGTTTTGTAACTCAGGGGGAGTTATATTATAGTTTATATACAGAGTTGTCATAATCAAAAGGGGGGAGATTGCAGTACCTTAGGTATTGGCTTTGATGATAACAACTAAAGGACATTATATAAAATATAAGACTAATGTTTTATCAAGATATATATAGTATACAATGCAGGATATTAGACAGGTGTTGATTAAGAAGACTGTACAGTATCAAGAGTAGATTCAAGATGCTGATATAGAGTTTCAAAGGTTCAAGAATGAAGACTCATGAGTATTGAAGAGTTCAAGATTTCAAGATATTCCAGATAATTTATAGAGTCATAGAATTTTTGTTAAATTCCTGAAAGCACTTTCTTGTTCTCTCTCTCTCTCTATTTCAAATAAGTTTTAATTTTTTTTCAAATATCCTAGTTTTCAAAATTATCTTTTCAAACATCTATTCAAAATATCTCTCAAAATAATATCTTAACCTTTTATATTTACAAAGATATTATATTAAGTTTTTAAGTATTTTTTAATATATTATATTTTTTAATATTTTAGTTTATATCTTCCTTATGTTTAATTTTGATATTTATATTTTGATTTTCGATATTTACTTATAATTTATAATTATATTGATTTTATATATTTTATTTACATTTATTGAATACTCTTATTAAATCTTTCAAAATTATTTTATAAAGTTTTATTAAGTTATATTTTGATTAAAATGTGTATAAACTATATTTAAACGATTCTTCAAAGTATTAAAGTATTTTAGAAAGCAACGGATTTTCAAAATAATTTTTTTAAAGTGCTTTTCAGAATACAAAGGGATATGTCGACATGTCCTATCTATGTATGTCGACAGTGGCCGTAAAATTCAAAATTCAAATTTGAATGGAAGTGTCTTTTCATCATATCTCTTCATGAATGGACAAGACCGTTGTTTCCCTATATATACCGGACTTCCAAACAAATTTTAATTAACTATTTTCTTATTTTTCTCTCCTCTTTTTACCCTCTTGATTTCTAAATCAATTTCTATCAAAACTCTACCGAAATTCAACCGGAATCAAATTCAATCATTACTAGTTTGATTCTCTTTCATATACTCTCCGATTCCTCTCATCTCTCTCAAGATGTGTTATTCAAGAGTTATAGGATCAATTGTAATCAAAATCGAAGATCTGAGTTTGTAAACTTTATCAAATCATACTCCTATACTTTGTGGTGTGTTTGGTATCTTGAAATCTAAGTAGGTGTGATTGTAGCCTGTTAAAATCCATTGGGTGTGCTTAGTAGCCCATAAACCTAGTGGGTGTGCTTGTGACCAAAAAATCAAGCGACTCTACCCAGAGGTCGGGATTCTGGAGGGTGTGTCTCGTAGCCTTGAAATTGAGATCGTATTTGCATTTACTAGTTGAAAAGAAATCCATACAAGGAATTGTGAGGGACTGAATGTAGGGTAACGCCGAACCAGTATAAAATCTTGGTGTGTTCTTTCCTTTTTACTTTTACTGCATTTACTTTTATTTGTACTTTGATTTTGTGATTGTTTATATAATTGTTAATTGGATCATTCCAAGTAGAATCTTAAAGAATTTGAAAATTATTCATATAATTCATTAAACACTATTCACCCCCCCTCTAGTCTTAATTTTGTTGGAAACTGGAGTGTCTACAACACAATGTTGGATCTTAAGGCTATTCACACACTAGAAGTGGTGAAATGTGTATTAACTTATGAATATAAAACTGTATTTACTCAAATTGCAAACAGAAAGAAGTAATCCGAGAATAAGTAAGTAATAAAGTAAAATGCAGTAATGTAAATAACACCCGGATTTTTATACTGGTTCAGATTAACCAATCCTACATCCAGTCCTGCACTCTATCGTGCAGAATTCCACTATAATCGCTTGCTTTCTACGGGTGGCAAGAACACCTTTACAATCTTGGTTTCACGGGCTACAAGACACACCCTCTTGATTTTACAGGATACAAGAACACCTTCCCCTTATCACCAACAACAAACTATGGCAAGTAGTCGTATCTTCAATACAGATTCTTACAGATTCGGTACAATGATCCTATAGACCTCCAATGGCAATATATCTTTGAATTCTTTGAGGAATAGGATGAGATCAGAGAGAGAATGATGTGAATTCAAGTACAGCTCTATGATATTGTGTGGTTTGGAAATCGGTGAAGAATTGGAGTGAAATAGTATCGATTTGCAAGGAGATTGGAAGAGTATGCCATGGATTTCTTTTGCAAATGTTTGGAGAAGGAGTAAGAAAAAAAGAGAATTCTTGATGTTAAAATTCGTTTTTAGAGGCCTTTATATAGTGGTTAAAGAGACGTGTCTTTTGGTGAAGAGGTCGAGGGAAATCTCTCTTCATTTAAAATTTGAAATTCTGAAAAACGACTAGCATGTCGACATCATAGGTACCCCCATGTCGACATGGGTGTGTTGCAAAATGAACATCAACACTAATAAGTGTTGCAAATTTTCAACATTTCAAATTACCTTATATTTTTGGATTTTTGTGACTCGGTTGAGGTCAATGGTTGATGATCTTTAAGTATAATTTCCATGAGATCTTTAACAAGATATTCTAAGGTTCAACCTACTCCTCATCACTTCAAACACCTTTATCCTTTAGCATTCTTCTCTAATTGGGTTTTGTTCTTCAATTGCTCTGATTAACCTTCTTCTATAATTCATTTGCTTCCACTGTATTCTTGTTTATCTCTGTAAATGTCTCCATAATATATCTGATATGGCTGCATAACTCGGAGATACATTAGTAGTAATATTTATGTGGTTGTTGTCATCAAAATCAATATCTAGGGTATTAACAATCTCGCCCTTTTTGATGATGACAACCATATAAATATTTGAGAGATAAAATATAATACTTTTATATTTAACTCCCCCTAACTCTATGCACCCCCCCTATCATTTTGCTTAGTATATTTATACCTTTTCTCCCCCTTTGTCATCAACAAAAAGGGCGAAAAAGAGTCGCTTAAATCACTACTAGACAATATGTAGAGTTTGTATATAGAGATAAATGCATATAAGTAAAACATACGAGGGGAAATCAAATCAATTCAAAACATGAAATAAACTTATCAAATAATAAGATGAGTTTTAGAGTTACCGAATTTGTCGATGCCAATAACAAATCCTTTTCATATTTATCCAAAGTTAAATAGATTTCTTGTCATATGCTTTGAGCATCCACTATCTGGTATATATTATTTGGTACCTGAAAAGTTATAAAATATGCACACTGGTACCCTTTTTATTTTGGGGTCCATGGGGTTAAGTTTTAGGATGCCAAACCCATGAAGAGTTTGAATGTCCTTTCAAAATATAATCATTAAATGAATGAACCTTATTAATAAAATTATCAATATAATTTTCTTTTTCAATATTATCCAACCTTTTTGGAACCCATAAATTAATGAACCTATTTGGAGCTTTTAACTTTAATTTCCTAGGTTTTGGTTTGAACTTGGTAGCTTTAACAAACTTAGTACTTTGAGTACTATTTTTCTTTGATTTAGCCTTAGGGGTGTATCCAAGTCCATGTTTATTCCTAATGTGTTTAGATGCATATAATAATTTTCTAGATTATCCTTCCCTTTGTTAAATTTATCAATATCAGTTTTCATTTTGTCAAAATCCTTATTACGGTTAAGAATAACATTGATTAGAGATGTTATTTTGTCATTCAGATCAGTGATCTGTGACTTCATTGAAAGATTTTTTATTTTAAGGATTCATTTTCACTTTTTAGTTTTTCAAAACTTCCAAGTGTCAAATCCTTTCATCATTATACCCATTAAGTCTTTCAATTTCATCTTCTAGACATTGTTTTTCTTCCGTTAATCTTTCATTAAATATTTTTAATCTATCTATCTTTGCCAAACTATTGTTGTACTCTTCCCTAAGTATTTTATATCCCTGATACATATCATTCAAAACATTAGTAATTTCTTTATTAAAATTCCATACCTGGTCATCCTTTGCCATGAAGCACATGTTGGCATTTTCTGTTTCTGAATCACCATCACTTGATGATGTATCTGAATCATCCCATTTTGCATTGAATGCCTGTTTCCTCTCCTTATCGAAAGTGTTTGAAAAGTACTTTGATTTCTTCAGGTTGGGACATTCTCATTTCAAAAGACCGGGTTTATCACATTCAAAAAACTTAACAACATTTCCATTTCTAGAATTATTGTTGTTAGTTTTTCGAAGTTTGTTTGTTATCCAATACTTCAAGAATTTCTTGAACTTCTTGGTCATAAACTCGATATCATCATCAACAACATCATCATCTGGTTCATCGTTGTCGATAATAGCATTAAGTGCTAGTGATTTCTTCTCATTTGCCTGATTCTCTTTTCTAATCTGCAACTTTACTTCATAAGACATTAGGTTACCAATTAAATCTTCTATTTTCATAGTACTAATATCATTGGATTTTTCAATTGCCAGAGTCTTCTAATCCCATTCACTAGGAAGCGAATTCAAGATCTTTCTAACTCGGTCTTCTTCGGTAAATTTCTTTCCTAATGATATTAAGGCATGTACTATATCTTGAAATCTAGAATACATTTTAGAAATAGACCCATTTGGTTTCATTTGAAAGAGTTGAAACTGGTTAGTTAGCATAGATATCTTTATTTGTTTTACTTTACTGGTGCCTTCATGTGTGACTTGCAGTGTTCTCCAAATTTCATATGTAGAATTACAAATAGACACTCGATTAAATTCATTTCTATCTAAGGAGCAAAATAAAATGTTCATGGCCTTAGAGTTATTAAGTGCTTGTGTCTTTTGGTCTAGTGTCCATTTTGAATATTCAGTTTGAGGCTCTATGTACTCTATTTGGGTAATGTTCCAAATATCCAAACCATTAGATTGCAAATAACATTTCATCCTACAAGCCCAATATGCATAACTACCGCCATCAAATAGAAGGGGTCTAGTAGTAGATTGGCCTTCTACAAAAGTGTTAAAAAATGTGTTACTAGTGTCATTAGCCATTTATACTTTTCAAAAACCAAGTTATGAATTTTTGAAAACCAATGCTATGATACCAAATGTTGGAAACTGGAGTGTCTACAATACAATGTTGGATCTTAAGGCTATTCACACACTAGAAGTGGTGAAATGTGTAATAACTACTTACTTATGAATATAAAATTGTATTTACTCAAATTGCAAACAGAAAGAAGTAATCAAAGAATAAGTAAGTAATAAAGTAAAATGCAATAATGTAAATAACACCCGGATTTTTATATTGGTTTGGATTAACCAATCCTACATCCAAACCTGCACTCTATCATGCAGAATTCCACTATAATCGCTTGCTTTCCATGGGTGGAAAGAACACCTTTACAATCTTGGTTTCACGGGCTACAAGACACACCCTCTTGATTTTACAGGCTACGAGAACACCTTCTCCTTATCACTAACAACAAACTATGGAAAGTAGTCGTATCTTCAATACATATTCTTGCAGATTCGATACAATGATCCTATAGACCTCCAATGGCAATATATCTTTGAATTCTTTGAGGAATAAGATGAGATCAGAGATAGAATAATGTGAATTCAAGTACAACTCTCTGATATTGTGTGGTTTGCAAATCGGTGAAGAATTGGAGTGAAATAGTATCGATTTGCAAGGAGATTCGAAGAGTATGCAATGGATTTCTTTTACAAATGTTTGGAGAAGGAGTAAGAATAAAAATGAGAATTCTTGATGTTAAAATTCGTTTTTAGAGGCCTTTATATAGTGGTTGAAGAGACGTGTCTTTTGGTGAAGAGGTGGAGGGAAATGTCTCTTCATTTAAAATTTGAAATTCTGAAAAACGACTAGCATGTCGACATCCTAGGTACCCTCATGTCGACATGGGTGTGTTGCAAAATGAATAGCAACACTAATAAGTGTTGCAAATTTTTAGCATTTCAAATTACCTTATATTTGTGGATTTTTGTGATTCGGTTGAGGTCAATGGTTGATGATCTTCAAGTATAATTGCCATGAGATCTTTAACTAGATATTCTAAGGTTCAACCAACTCCTCATCACTTCAAACACCTTTATCCTTCAGCATTCTTCTCTAGTTGGGTTTTGTTCTTCAATTGCTCTAATTAACCTTCATCTATAATTCATTTGCTTCCACTGTATTCTTGTTTATCTCTGTAAATGTCTCCATAATATATCTGATATGACTGCATAACTCGGAGATACGTTAGTAGTAATATTTATGTGGTTCTTGTCATCTAAATCAATACCTAGGGTATTAAAAAATTTATCCTTAAGCAACCGACTCACAGATCAGCCTATTATCCATAATATGTGGGGGTTCGAAATTGTTTATCTTAGGGGTTGGGTTTAATTGTGATGCCTTTGTATTGTGATTCACTAGGTTTGGGTTGATATTAGTCATGGACTGGATGACTGTGTATGGCACTATTTTAGACTGTGATAGGAAGGTGGTTAGATTGAGCACTGGTAGTGAGCGTAGCTTAGAGGTTCATTATGACCTAGAGGATCTGTTATGTTGGCTACTTATATTCGTTGGACCTATCACATGAAGAGCTTAGTGAAGTGCCTGTAGTTAGAGGTTTCCCTGATGTTTTTGCCGAGGTTACAGTTCTCCCGCCCTAGAGAGAGATAGAGTTTAGAATCTATCTAGTAGAGAATGCTAGACCTATCGCCTTACCGCTAAGGCACATGACTCCGAAGGAGAGACGCGAGCTGAATAAGCATGTTAACGAGTTGTTAGAGAAGGGCTTTATTTGGAGAAGAATTTTTGAGTGGGGAGCACTAGTCGTCTTTTCCACTAAGGCAGATGGTTCTCTTAGACTTTGCATCGATCACAGGGATCTTAATAAATAGATAAAGAAGAATCATTATCCTTTGCCCCACATAAACGATATCTTCGATTAGTTGGTTGGAGCTAGAGTATTTTATCAGTTGGATTTGGCTACTGGATTTCATCAGTTGCATGTAGTTGAGGATAGTACTCAGAAGACAACGTTCCGTACTTCTGATGGATTGTATGAGTGGTTAGTCATGCCCTTCGGACTAACCAATGCACCCACCTACTTTGTTGATTTGATAAGCCGCATGTTTAGGGGGTGTTGAATAAGTTTGTAGTGGTATTTTTGGACGATATTTTGGTTTATTCGAAGAGTGTGGAGAGGTGCATGCATTGCATTTGGAGGAGGTACTTAGGACACTCCATGCACATAAGCTTAAGGCTAAGTTTTCAAAGTGCCACTTTTGGAAAGAGGAGGTATGCTTTTTGGGACGCATCATCTCAAAGAGTGGCTTAGCAGTAGATCCTAGTAAGGTGACAACAGTTCAGGATTGGTATGTTTCGAAGAATGTCATGGAAGTAAGGAGTTTTCTTGGTCTCGTGGTTTATTATGGGAACTTTATTAAGGACTTCGTGAATATTTCTACTCCACTGATCCGTCTTACCAAGAAGAATCTAGTCTTTGCTTGGGATGAGAAGTGCGAGGATGCTTTTGTTGGGTTGAAAGAGGCTTTGACTAGTGCGCCAGTATTGGTATTGTCAGACAGGACGAAGCCATTTACAGTTTATACCGACGCCTGTAGTACAGGGTTTGGCGCAGTCTTGATGCAGGAGGGAAGGGTAGTAAGTTATGCGAGTAGACAGTTGAAGACCCATGAAAGGAACTACCCGGCATATGATCTTGAGTTGGCAGCTATATTTTTTGCGCTCAAGTCATGGAGGCATTATCTTTTAGGGGAGAGGTTTGAGCTTTTCACAGACCACAAGTCCTTGAAGTATTTGTTCTCTCAAAAGGACTTGAATTTGAGATAGCAGAGGTGGATGGAGTTTTTGGCTTCTTATGACTTTGACATCTCTTATACCTTAGGCAAGGGAAATGTGGTAGCAGATGCTTTGAGTAGGCAGGAGCAACGTTGAGTCATTATTCTTGGAGTGGAGGCACTTAGATTATATATCTACCTTTTATTTTCAACCCTCATTGGGTATTATCCCTAGATTATTAGCAGCTTTGGATGTTCAGCCTACCTTGATGGAGCATATTGGATCTAGACAGAGAGAGGATGAAGACTTAGTGGTATTATGGAAAAGATTAGTAGATGGAAGTCATCGAGTCACTTGAGGTGTTATTCTATAGACTTGAGAGGATGGTTGCATAGAGATGATAGGCTTTGTGTTCATCATAGCACGTATTTGATTGATGAGGTGTTAACTAAGCCTCACCATTCTAGGATGGCCATTCATCCCGGTAGTGACAAGATATATAGGGACATGAAGCAAGTTTCCTATTAGCTTGGTATGAAGAAGCAAGTGGAAGAGTATGTTGCTAGATGTATGACTTGCCAAAGGGTGAAGACGGAACAGAAGAAACCTGAAGGATTGTTGCAGCCACTGAATATTCCTTAGTGGAAGTGGGAGAGTATTTCTATGGATTTTGTTCATGGATTACCGAGGACTAGGAGAGGGAATGAGAGCATTTGGGTCATAGTCGATAGATTGACTAAGTGCGCTCATTTCATATCAGTGAGGCGTACTAGGATGGCGACATCATTGGCAGCTATTTATGTGAGAGAGGTTGTTAGGCCACATGGGGTTCCTATGAGTATAGTTAGCGATCGAAAACCGCTTTTCATTAGTGAGTTCTGGAGGAGTCTACAGGAGGCGTTGGGGACTGAACTGAGTTTGAATACTGCATACCACCCATTGATCGATGGACAGAAATAGAGAGTGAATTGGGTTTTAGAGGATTTGTTGTAAATGTGCATAATTGATTTTGGCGGTTTATGGGAAGGCCATTTACCATTGGTTGAGTTTACCTACAACAACAATTATCAGGCTAGTATTGGAATGACACCTTTTGAGGCGTTGTATGGTAGACCATATAGATCACCGTTGTGTTGGTGGGATACGACAGATAGGATTATTCCTAGGCCGGACATGGTTAGGGAGAAATAGAAGTAGGTGGATTTGATTTGGAGGAGGATGAAGACTACATAGGATTGGCAAAAGTCCTCTGCCGATAGGAGGCGTATGGACCTAGAGTTCGCAGTGGGAGATAGATATTCATGAAGGTTTCACCCCATAGGCATGTGATGAGAATTGCTAGGTCAGGGAATCTAACACTGATATTTATAGGACCTTTCTCGATTGTAGCTAGAATTGGCAAGTTGGCATATAGAATTGAGCTTCAGAAGAAGTTGGTTGGGGTACATGATGTTTTATATGTGTCGCATTTGCAAAAGTGTTTGCATGATATAGCTACTGTAGTTGAGCTAAGTCAATTGGAGGAGATAGAGGTTGAGCGAGATTCTCTTATTCAACATGCACCTATGTGTATTTTAGAGCATAGCACGAAGCGACTTCACAATAAGGAAGTTAGACTTGTTAGAGTTCAGTAGGGAGATGATCCAGCAGAGAGTACATGGGAGCCTGAGAAGAGAATCCGAGCTACTTATCGATGATTTTTTTGTGAACAAATACTGCAATTTTATTTTACCACAAGCGCATGGCGTCTGTCGTAGTGTTGTGTGAATACGGATCGAATCCACGGGAAGTTATTAATTACTAATGCTTGTCTAACTTCTAGGCGAATTAGACGATTTGAGAATTAAATCTGCTAAATTTCAAATTAGAAATAGCAAGAAAGGAAAAGAAAACGTTCTAACAAAAATAAGAAAACAAGGAACTATAAATAAGAACTTACCTCAATTTAATAGATCGTGCAGAGAATTTGAGAAGATGAGATCTATTAATCTCTTGGCAAATCAGTAGATCGCATATAGAATAAAAATTATGAAGCAGAAACTAAACAAAAATTGGAAGAGAATAAAATAGAATAAGAACAAAAGGACAAATAAGTTTTGATTAATTTATTTATTAAATAGAAAAGTTGAAAGAGATTACAAAAGTTGGAGTTCTAAATACAAAACCCTAGAAATAGAATTGAAAGTAATTGCCAAGCTGATCTCAAATGTTTCTAGGTGGAGGTATTTATAGAGATCTCTACATCCATATCTAAAAACATGAATGTTCTATAACTTTTTGACTTGGTCCATCTCTAGAAAATTATGTACTGTGTGCGTTCCATATTATTCTAGAAACCACTTTCTCCAACATACTCCAGAAGCCTCTTGATATGGTGTATTTTTGAAGTATCTCTCTAGGAGATGTGAATGGTTAAAAAAATGTGTGCTACACGGGATTTGAAATGACCTCCTAGTAAATGCAGATCCTCAAACCAATTGAGCTGTAGTAATTTTTGTGCAAGAATAGACTTTTTTTCTTATCACGGAGTCTGGAAGTTAAACTAGTGTTTTTGAACCATCTCTCCTATAATTTCTTCATTTTCCAACAATCAAGAACCTGCAATAAAATACAACAAAAGGACCAAGTAATACTGCCTTATGGATATTAAAATGTGCAACTATGTAGTTTAAAATATTCAATATTTGACGTTCATCAAATATGCCCACACTATAACCTTTATTCGTCCTCGAATAAAATCTAACTAAATTTATTAGCCACACTTTCATAGGGAAACACGATAGCATTTAGCGTATGCAACAAGCCTTTAAACCCTTAGGTATTCCTGGTAGGACGAGTTGTGTCTCGTGAGGGTTTTTAGCGGATACTACCCATAAAAATCCAAATGCTGGATGTTATGATTCTAATGCAGCTATATGAATGCAAAAGGTTATGAAAAATGACAAATCGATTTATTTTTTTGAATAGTCACAACATTGCAGTGTACACATGTTTTAGTCGAAATCTATAAATCTAAGTTCATCACCTAGCCCCAAACTTTAACAAAAATCAAGTTCTCATCACACTCGACTCTAGCTTGCTAGTTGCTTCAATTGAAAACATAGTGCAACTATGAAATTAGTTTTAATTTGATTATTAAAGTTTACAAAGTGATATTTCTATTTCCACTTGTATAACAACTTAAAATCAATAAAACCACATAGAATGTCTTAAATTCAATCACTTACCCTCTTTTTACTTCTTTATTACTATTATTATATATGCATACACCTAATCTATAGACCAAGATATATCACCCATACACTACCTTTCGGGCTTACGTGAGAATGGAATAGTGCTTGGAGGATTGTAAAAACTGACTCTGACAATGTCAGTATAGGTAGATGATCCTTAGGTTACCAACTCATAAAAATGAGACCAAGGTATACCACCCACGCACTGCCTTTTGGGCTTATACGAGAATGGGACAGAGCTTGGCGGGCGTGCACACCAATGTTAGATGTACTAACAATTTTGGATAACCTTGGATTCTTTTTTAAGAGAGAGAGAGTAATGCAAAATCATCTTAGCACCTCTTGATTATAGGGATTTGAAAATCATTAACGCATGTACTTTAGACATCCCACTTATAAACAATGACAACAAATTCCAACAAATTTCATAGTCGTCATATGATTCAACCTATAAACTAGCTTACTATTATTGTTTGTAATTTAAACTTTTCATTTTATTTTCCATTTGAAACTAGTGATTCACAAAAAAATTCCTTCAAATAACTAATACAATGCACATACTCTGTTGTGCCTATTCAAAATAATCCGATTTCAGCTAATTTAAAATATGTTACGTCCTAAATGCATATGCCTAAAAGAAATGCGATTCTAATTTTAATTTAACACTAATAATTTTTTTATGTAGTCCTAATATAGGATGCATATGAATTTCATTTTTAAAAAAATGATGCAAAAACATGAAAATATATGAACTCAAATGCAATGTCGCAAAAATAAAAAAATACAATAGAAATAAAAAAAATGAATGTAAGGCAAAAATCATGAATATTACGAATACAAATGCAGTAAATGCTTTTTTAAAATTGCAAGTAATAACATAAAAGCATGAATGCAACTACCCTCCCCCACACTAGAAGTAGGCTATGTCCCAGTAGTTAAAATCATTTTTTAGAAGTGTATATTGGATCGTGGAGATCCACGATCTCATCATCTTCGTCCTTTTCAAATTGTAGATATAGTTTCAGTCGTTGTCCATTTACTTTGAAAATTTCACCAGTTTTGGGATTTTCTATCTCAATGGCCTCATAAGGATATATAGTTTTGACTATATCTGGCCCGATCCAATGTGTTTTTAATTTGCCTGGAAATAAATGAAGCCTTGAATTACATAAGAGAACTTTCTATCCAATTTCGAAACTCTTACGAAGTATATTTTTATCATGATATATTTTCGTTCTTTCCTTATAGATCTTTGCATTTTCATAGGCTGCATTTCGAAGTTTCTCTAATTCTATTAATTGTAATTTCTTATATGAGCCTGCTTCATTAATGTCAAAATTAAGATATTTAATTGCCCATAGCACACGATGTTCTAATTCCACTTGTAAATGACAAGCTTTACCATAGACAAGACGGTATGGTAGCATCCCTAGATTGGTATTATATGCACTGCGAAAAGCTCAAAGTGCATCTATTGTTTGTGGATGATATGGAGTAGCCACTTTATGAGTAACTGAATATTTCTTAAGTAATGATTCGAAAGCATGATTACAAAAATGAGTACCATTATCACTTATTATGGCTCGAGGAATACTGAACCGAGAAAATATATTTTCTTTAAGGAATTTGATGACCACTTTACTATCATTTGTTTTGACGGGGACTGCCTCAACCCATTTTGATATGTAATCAACTGCTACCAAAATGTATAGGTTGTCGAAGGAGTTAGAAAATGGATCCATGAAATCGATACCCCACACATCAAAGATTTCCACAAACAAAATGGAATTTAAAGGCATTTCATTTCTTTTAGTGATTCACCCTATTTGTTGGCATTGCGGACATTTCTTGCAAAATTCGTATGCGTCTCGAAGAGAGTGGGCCAATTGAAACCACATTATAATACTTTAGCATCCATTTTTCTTGCTCCAAAGTGTCCACCGCAAGCATGACTACGTGAAAAGGATAGAACACTATGGAACTCTTCATTAGGTACACATCGGCGAATAATTTGATCAGGACAATACTTGAAAAGATAAGGGTCATCCCAGTAATAATCCTTAATTCTAGAGAAAATTTTTCGCTTATCCTGTGCTGACCAGTGTAAAGGCACTTCGTCAGTCACCAAATAATTCACTATGTTGATGTACCATGGTGCATTAATCATGGATAATAGGTGCTCATCGAGAAAATATTCTTCGATTTAGGTGTCGTCTATATTCCCTTGCCTAATGCGAAAGGGGTGATCAACCACGATATTCTCAGAACCTTTCTTATCTCGTATTTCCAAGTCAAATTCTTGAAGAAGAAGGACCCAACGGATTATGTGGGACTTAACAATCGTTTTTTGATAATAAATACCTCAAGTCTGCATGATCGGTGAAAACAATGACCATCGAGCATACGAGGAATGATCGAAATTTTTCGAGAGCAATGACGATTGCAAGAAACTCTTTTTCAATGGTTGAATAATTGAGTTGTGCATCGTTAAGAGTTTTACTTGCATAATATATTACTCGATGGCAATTATTAATTCTTTGACCAAGAATACCACCTACGGAAAAGTGTGAAGTATCACACATTATCTCAAATTGTTGCGTCCAATCGTGAGATTGAATTATTGGAGTTGAGGTCAAAATCGAGTTTAATTTATCGAGAGAAATTTTATATTCCTCATTGAATTCAAATTTAGTGTCTTTTGTAAGTAGATTCGAAAGAGGTTTTGCAAATTTTGAGAAATCTTTTATAAACCTCCTATAAAATCACGCATGACCTAAGAATGAGCAAACATCTTTGATTGACTTAGGGGGAGGAATATTAGCAATCAAGTCCACTTTTGATTCATCGACCTCTAGATCATCCTTTGAGACTACATGACCCAACAC
This sequence comes from Allium fistulosum, assembly GCA_030737815.1. NCBI lineage: Eukaryota > Viridiplantae > Streptophyta > Magnoliopsida > Asparagales > Amaryllidaceae > Allium > Allium fistulosum. The sequence goes on from CM060903.1 coordinate 882,654,160, forward strand.
GATACCTTGTTTTACCATGAATTGACACTTTTCCCAATTCAGCATAAGTGATTTCTCCTTACATCATTTGAGAACACATTCTAAACGAAGCAGACACTGTTCTAAGAAGGATCCGTAAATAGAAAAATCATCCATGAAAATTTCTAAGAAATCCTCCACCATATCGGAAAATATACTCATCATGCACCTTTGAAATGTGGCTGATGCATTGCATAGTCTAAAGGGCATTCGACGATAATCGAAGGTTCCAAATGGGCATGTGAATGTAGTTTTGTGTTGATCTTCGAAAGCGATGGGAATTTGGTTATATCCCAAATATCCATCAAGAAAAAAATAGTACTCATGTCCTGCTAAACGTTCGAGCATGTGATTGATGAATGGTAAGGGAAAGTGATCCTTTCTAGTTGCCGCATTTAATTTCCAATAATCAATGCATACACGCCATTTGGTGTTCACTTTTTTTGGAACAAGTTCATTATTTTCATTTCATACCACAGTGATTCTTGATTTCTTTGGTACCACCTGAATCGAACTTCCCCCAGCTCGCAAAACTTCATCAGACCCACACCTCTACCAACATACTCCAACCCATCCAGTCTCTTCCCAGATTATTCACAACCTCCTCCTTTGCCAAGCACTAGCCAATCGACCCTTCATCAGTTTCAACTTCGGTAGCACTCTAACCCAAAACCGCAACCACATAACCAACCTACCATGTTGCAATCACCCTCAGCCTCGTCAGTCCTCCTCCTAATTCGCGATCTATAACCACCACTTCCCCTCCATAACAAAGGCACACACCTCCAGAATCCACTGCCATCCCAAACAAACAGCCACCGAACCCAGATCTGCACCGCAACCCTAATTACCACCAATTTCCTCCCCCAATCCAAGCAGTCGCATCTTCACTTTGGCCAGAACTCACTCAATCATTGCCGACCAATTGTAGATTTGCGCACCTTCAAAGGAACAAGAAAAAAGAAGAGAAGTTGCATTTAGTAGATGTGGTCTCGACCCATCCACAACTCTTTTCTAGTATGTCTTAAATTTAGTTTCTCTTTAGGGTAGAATTCTTATGTATATGATTTAGATGGCATACTCTTTAGATAAAGACTTTTGGATGGTAGGAATGGTTGTAAACATGTGATAAGACATGTTATGGGTGGTGGATGCAAATGGATGAATATGGATGCTTATGGATGTATTGTTCATATTTGTACACTCATACACTTTAGGACAGTATATCCTTTGGATGCACACATACTCACATATTGGTGCATAATGTGGTTGCATGATGCTTTCTGATTTTGTGGTGCTAGTGGATGTTTTGCCTATGGATGTTGCATATGTTTGGATGGTTGTGCATTCATGTAAAATTATCAGTATATCATTTAGGAATGTTGCATACATTTGGATGCATAACATGAACATTTTTGCATAAACAGGAGGTCGACTGAATCAGTAGACCGACTACTCTCTTGCATTAGTATAGGTTCACATGCATTTCACGTTGCATATATACATAATCATTAGAAATTTTAAGGACTGGGATTGCTCGTGGATGATGGATGAGTAGATGGATGTAGTTCTTAGTTGCTATGTGTGAGTTACATTTTTTCATCCTTGGAGATTTCAATTTCGATTTCGAGGAAGAAATCCTTTTAAGGAGGGGGACTGTAACACCCAGAAAATTTAATCGAATTAAATAAGAAAATTTAAATAAAGTAAAATAAGAGCTTAAAACAAAATTTTCACAAACCTCTGAATTTGGCTACGAAACTTGCACCATTGTGTTCGTAGCAATTTTCATATATAACTTGTCGTAATCCAAGAGAGAGTTACGGGCGAGAACGATAAATGGAAAATTAAAAATATAAATAAAAAATAAAAAATGGACAGATGACCATGCTTGAGGTAGGTCGACCAGTGACGGTCGACTGTAACATAGGGGCGGTCGACCCGACCTATTGAAAATCGAGTGATTAGCATAGCCTGGAGCGAACAAATGGATGGCCGAGATGATTGCTTGCACATAAAGTAAACAATGTGTGGTATGGATTTGCAGTTGAGTTGATCCAATGGCCCTAGATTCTAAGCTAACTATATAAATTAATATCTAACCTAAACCCTAATCTCTTAGTTGAATGACAATAACAAAACTCTGCCAAATTTTCTACCGAAACCCTAATCTCTCAAACCCTAAATCAAAATCAACCCAATTCAAAATCCAATCAAATATAAAGCAAAAATAAGGAGAAAAGCAAGCAATCAAGGAGGAGACTAAGGAGATCTAGAGGAGAGCTATTGATTGGAGGCCAGTTTTCTTAGATCCAGAGCTTAGGATAAGGTGAGTGAGCACAGATTCAATAATTTGATTAATACAATTGATTTTAAACTTTTTAGGTGATTTGAATTGTTGAAACCCCTAATTAACTTATTAATTTGAAATTGAGTTGGCTAAACCCTAAACCCCATAATTTAATTTGAAATTAGATTATGAAATTGGCTAAATTGAACATGCTAAATTGAACATGCTAAATTGGTAATTAAAAATTGTAGATAAGGGTTAATTAAAAAATTAGGGCTAATTATTGTGATTAATCACACTCCGAAAATGACATAAACAAAGTAATCAATCAAAGCTTTAAAAATGACAAATTGTAATGAAAATACCATGTATGGTCGACCCTGGAATGCCACGACCGACCGGTAGCGGTCGATTTGGGGAAGTCTCGGGTCGACCGTCCAAGTTAAAAATCGGCAATTTGAACCTTGGACTAAGGCCCAAATTGAATGGACAAAAATTATATAATTTAATTGAAAATTCTGTAACTAGTGAACTGATACGTTGAAGTAATTTGGGCTAAGTTAGATGTGTAAGGGAATAGGGAAATTTAGTTTTCTATTAAGATTGGTTAGGGCGATGTATTTCACATTATTGGTATTAAATTGGGGCGATGTAGTTCGCATTATTGGTACTAGATTGGGACGATTTATTTTGCTTTATTAGTATTAGTTTGGGCGATGTATTTCGTAATAGGCTCAGTAGTGTTACGATTAGGGGGGCGCAGCACTGGTGGGAACTCTATATGAGAGCGTGGTACTAAGGGAAGATCCAGGTGCTGCACGGTTCTTATGCAAGGTTTTGGGGCATGGTACCGGTGGACGCCAGCATAGTACAATAAGTGGCTATAGTTATCGAGTATAGGAAAGTTGGGCCTGGTACTAATGGGAGTTCACATACGGTGAATCTCGACACAGTACAATAAGAGGTATTTTGCCACTACGATCGAGAGGTGAACATGAGTGCATGCGATGAGTCACTATGCGAGTTTGCATTATGGTGTAATCCCTCTTGGGGTGTAGTGAGATGGTAGTTATGAAGGGGGAGTAATTCCCGATTTGGCCGATCATTTGCATGAGGTTCGATCAGTTGGTTTGACCTATTGTGTTAGATAAAAATCCTTAGAGATTGGACCTTAGGAGTTCACGGACACTATATTACACTCTACATCACTTAGAGTGGATTTAAAGTCGGTTGCACTTAGTCATCTTATTAGTCTTGTTCTCATCCACCAGACTTTTGTCTAACCCGTTCCTTTTCCATCTTTTTCCTACCATAGGTGGACAGGGTAGTAGGTGACTTGCCTGTTTTAGATATTTAAAGAGAGTCATGCTTTGCCTGGAGTCAGCTTATCCACATTTACTCTTCATGTATAATTTTATCTTATCGGTACATTTATTCCTATGTATCGATTTTTGAGGGATATTTTAACTTATGTTGTACTCTGATTTGGGTTTTATGGTGATATTTATCTAAGACTATGTTATGATATGATATTTTCCGTGACTGCTATTTTCTGAGATTTTATACATGTTTTATACTTCCGTTGTGATACATTGTGATAATCCATCTTGATCATATATGTTATCTTAGTCTCTTGATTGTTAGTTAAATTAAACCAGACGATCCGCATTTCTCGATGTGATGCACTTTTGGGCTTGTTGGGAGGTGAAATTGTCATAGAACTGAAGGCACTACTTATACTACATCCCTTTTGGGATCACCCTCGGGATTAGTAGCATGTAGCCCTAGCACTTCAAAGAACTCCGTCTTAAATTTTCATCATCTACAAGAAGTCTTCAACTATGCCAGTTCGAAGTGGTTTTCAGATAACTTATCTGATCCAAGTCTCTTCGAACTAAGAATCAATAGTTTCCAGTTGGCTCAGTCCCGGTTCTTTTAGAATTAAGTGGACAATATAAGAATCTCAAGGAAGATCTCGAATATATGCCCTTAAAACGAGAGATGTTTCATCAGAATGATTTCTCCCAAAGGATCTTAAACCATATGAAAATGTGTGGCATATATATATATATATATATATATATATATATATATATATACGTCCTAAGTCAAAACTGGCCAAGATTTGATAATCAGTTATTTAATAATCAAACAAGCAAACAAGCAAACAACCAAATCATAGATTTAATTTTATATGGAAACCAAGCATAATTAAGCACACAAGCAACCACTAAGCCTCTTGCTTAATCCTTTCATTAATTAAAATCCCCTTTCAATTATTTGTATTAAAACTTCTTTACAAAAGATATATTTACAAACCCTCTCTATTCTTTTCAATACTTGAAAAAGTATTTACATGCTTATCTCAACTATATAAGTATACCCACAAAACATTTCACTTCAATAATTAGAAAACGTCTCCATATACTTATATCAACGGTATAAGTACATTCATAAATCTTAAGAAAAATTTCATATTTCCAAAAGAATACTTATATGGGTCAAAACAAATATCATTTAAAAACACCATTTACTATAAACCTGAATACTTTCCTTTTGGTGAAATTAAATTGACCGTATGGCAATTTGACCAAATATACTTACCATCACTTTCTGATTTCAAACTTGTACCATCCCTCGATTAACAATGAAGTCGGACAAGTTAGGAAACTATCCTTTTCTTGACATACATTCTTAATTCTCACAAATAGAGATGAATTTTCCTACCTCAGAATTTGCTGTTAAGTTAGAAAAGAATGCTTTCCATACCACAATAATTTTCAAAACGATTATTTATAGAAAAAAAAAATCTCCTACTCTTGTCAAGCTTTCGATATTACGACTTACTTTATCCCTTGCCCAGAAACGAAGCCAGGTAAGTCAGGGCACTGTTTGATCCATCCATGCCTTAGTTAAAACACACTGAATCTGAATCTCATAAATTGGGGATAAATCTACTCATTGGCTTTTAGTACCAAGTATAGGGCTACTTATTTTCTATAAGTAATCGAATTCGTATATGAAAATAATACTTTATATAGTTAACATCAATCTTCGATTTCAAAATTAAAACTATCCTTTGGTTAGCAATGAAGTCGTTCAACTTGATTATTATTACCTCTCAAACTTTGACTCGATACATTCTTAATTCTCGAGATAGTAGGAGTTTCTTTACCTCAAAGCTTAATGTTAATTATGAGACATCATAAATTACATATAACCATTTAATATACAAAATATTATAAAACAAACTCCTTTCCACTTTCCTCGAAACCATTTACTATAACAAAAACCTTATAGTCCATGATCCATTTCCTTTTCTAAAAAACATTTATTACAATAATAGTGCTGTAATCCATGCTTTCTTCCACTTTTAAAAATACTTTTTAAAATGTTCCTTTAAAGATGGTCGCTTTTAAACGAGAACTTGACTTTTGAAAATAAAGGAGTTTTCTTTATAAAATTCAAACATCTTACTTAAATAACTTAAAATAAAATTTTAAAATATATTAAATCTCAAACCATCTTTAAAATACCTCAATACATATTAAAAACGACCTAACCAAAGGGTTAGAGAAGAATAGCTAAGCTTTTAAAAAAACTTTCCAAAATGTTTTGAAAAACCAAAATACAAAGAGATTACTTCTATTAAAAAGTTATAAAGGTTCGAGATCATCAAAAGTCCATTCTCGAAATTAACGTAGAAAACCAAGTATTTCCAAAAGGAAATTAAAGACCATATTAAATAACTTCTCAAAAATATTGAAAAGAGACTTAGCAACTACTCTAGCACATAATCAAGTGCTACAAATATTTTTATCCCAAAATGAATTCAACTTCCCAAGTCATATCACAATTTATATAAAATATAGCCAAGATACCAAGCTTCGGCAAACAAGCATTTCAAATAACACAATTAATAATGAAATATAAAATCAATGGTTGCAAGAAATCCCGTTGGATCCCTCTACAAAAATTCAAGTATTCTCGAAGTGCGTATGTCGTGATTTATTCACTACGAAACACTTCGACGTCCTCTTTCATTTGTCCTATGTCTAACCCTTGTGTATTCACAAAGGTCCCCTGTAATTCACTTATGTGCCATGTGCTTCCAAGCGGAAATCAAATCCAAATCAACAAATATAATTATTACTTACACATATATGTGAATAAGCAAATAAATTAATACAATAATTTATATGCATACACACATACACATATATGACTTTAAGGTGAGTATCTCACTTTCAATGCAACCTAAACTCTAGAGAAAGCTTTCTACTATTTGCTACTACCAACCAAATACCAAAACTTAACAAAACAACTTGTACAAGCTTGCACAAAAGCCCATGAGCCCTTCATAGTGCTTGACTTAGGGTTAGAATGGAAAGTGGGCACTAAATTTTGGATCTTTGAGAATGTAAGGAGCTTTACTATGGTAATACGGTCTTATGTTATGAATTTGGAGCTAAGTTGATGTGATTTTGGTATGGTTTAGATTTTGAAAAGTTGAATGAGAACTAAAAAGAAAGTGGAGCAAAAATGGAGAAGGTGATATAAAAGTGAATGGATAAGTGAGTATGGTATTTTATAGAAATGCAAATGTGGATATTTACCTCACTACCCCTCCCCTACTACCCCTCTTATTTTCGACCATAGGCCATACCCCCATGTGCACTGGTACATGAAGCCATACCTTGATTTGATGTGTATAAAAAGTCATGTACTTACATTTTAATTAACCCCTTAAATGATTTTCTAAGTGTTTCTAGAAATTAGTTAAGGAAAGTAACTTTTAGTTTACTTTATTTGTACTTATATGACTTATTATTACATGCGTATACATGAGTGCATATGTGTGCAACAACATTGCGACAACTTCCGTTCGATAAAAATTCGAAAATCCGAAAAATAAATTTCGGTCACATTTTCAATTTTTCATCGAACTATTTATTTTAAAAAAATAATATTCAAAATGAGTTTATTATCATTATTAAATAATAAAAATGAGTTAATTAAGCTTTTTAAAATCAAATATTTAAATATTATAAATTAATTAAATATTAAAAATCAAAGTGATAAATGTCTGGGTCGTTACAACAATGTTCTTTGAACTACTACTTCAAATATAACTTGATAGTTTTTGATCCAAACCATGTTGAACTTTTGATTAAATAAATTATATACGTAACTTGAGTTTTTAAGTTTTATTCTTCATTTATATTTTAAATATCTCTTTTAAACATTATTTTTGTTTTTTTATCGTAGAATAATACATAATTCGAATCAGATATAGACATCTCTTCTTAAGAGTTCAATAAAAGAGATATATTTACAACAAAAATAAGACTATCTTATGGACACTTCAAATGTTATGGAAGTATGCAGTTAAATTAGTTGCATATATAGATCTCATTAGGACCGTATTTACAGCTTCATGAAAATTATAATTTGACATATTGATTATCTCTTCAGGGGAATATCTAAAGATATTTCTTCAAGAATAGTTATGCATATGATATTCAATTCATAGTATATTTTTTAAAAGTAATAGTTCATAGATCATTGTCTACTCTTAAATTTATCTAATGGAGCTATGGGTCCACAACAGTGGTAGACTGAATTTTGTGAAGGCAAATTCAATTCATACACCTGTAATCTCTTAACATACACCGAAAAATATAATAAACCAGCATACACCTAAAATAACTTTACATACACCATATCTTTTATAAAATTACCCTTTTTAATATCTTTATCATCTTACCTCTTTAATTCTTAAAACTCATTTACACAAAACTAGAAATTCCTCGCAATAAATTTAGTTAAAATTCCTAATATTGTAAATTATTTAATTGCTTTCTTTGAAAATTCTTAATTTCATCAAAATCGGCTCTTATTTTAGAATAAAAAATTTAAACACTTTTGAATTAGAGTAGTTAGTTGTGAAAGCCGTCTTAATTGTTATTTTAGGTTCATTATTTTATCGAAATTGTACAAATTTAATAAAATATCATTGAGTTTAATGTTTTAATTATATAAGTTATGAGAAAAAGACTAAAAATGCAATTAAGAAGAAGGGTAACTTAGTCATGGATTTTCTTATTAAAATAATGGTGTATGCTAGGTGATTTTTGGTGTATGAATAGAATTTGCCTTTTGTAAATGTATATTGTATCCATTGCTACTGGTTCTATTTTGGGTTATAAATTCTTTAGGTTATTTATTGCCACATCACTTTTTGAAGTGCTATATAATATTTAAAAATATTTCATGGACAATGCTTGTAGAGTGTTATATGAGGATATAATATTTCTTCTAGAGATATTTTATAAAGATCAATTTAGGAGTGTGGTACTAAAATTCCCAAGTCAATAATCTACGTGTAGAGTATTATAGTAATATACATTTTCATTTTCATGGATATTTTATAAATATCTTCTAGAGATATTTTACCATTACCACTTTTAGAGTGTGATATATCTCTTCTAGAGATACTTTATATGCACTACTTTTGAAATGTCATATCAACATACAGTATTTTATCTATATAAATTACATAATTACTACTTTCAGAGTAGCGTAAAATATACCTTCTAGACATATTTACTATCATTTATTCTGAAATGTCTTATTAAAAAATCTTGCCAAAAATCCCGGAAAACAGCAATGAATTTCTCTTTTCTTTCTCTAGGCTAGCTAAGGCAACTAAAGCAAAGATCCCTTGTCCACTTATCAGGCAAAGCGAGCATTCACCATCAAGATTCATAACAATGAGTGAAGCAAACTGCTGAGAAACCCTGGAACTAAAAATGGGCAATCCTGAGCCAAATCTTTAGGAGCTCGCTCGATTCGCGGATTGGTCCGACTCGTAATTCACTTCTTCTAATTTTTTTATTTATTTTATGAATTCTTTTAAAAATTCTGTTTTTCTTAAAATATCAAGGGATGAAAAAACAACCACGAGTTTTCGAATTGAAGGGTGATATCAAATCGGTCTATTTTCGGCGTCATATACATAGTTAGCACAAAAATTTAATTCCACAATAAAGAAAAAGGAGAGAGAGGGATTCGAACCCTCGATAGTATCAAAACTATACCGGTTTTCAAGACCGGAGCTATCAACCACTCAGCCACCTCTCCCAGAGGTAATCTCCATTTTATTCGTACTTATCCCTCGGTCTATTAGAGAACTATCTCTCCAGGGATTGAAATTCCGAATCAGCTTTGTCTACGAACAAGGAAGCACTTGGTTCTTCGGCTCCAACTAGCGTCATCTCTCCGTTAGGCTCTTTCATTCAATTCTTCCGTCAATCTTTCCGCTCTCCCTCCTTAATCTTTTATAGAAATTGTCCCGGCCAACCGGCATGGGCGAAGGCCAGGGGAGGCTCGAAGAGGGAAGGAGCTAAGTAGCTTATAGTTGTCGCCTCACAAACTCCCCAAGCCTTCGGTATTGGAAACGTGTTCAGTTCTTTGATCCATTCCGTGGCTAGAAATCCATCATTAGAAAAACAATCATTTGGTTATGCTCCGCACCTTACTCAAATCAAACGAAGATTGGGCCTCAATCCATTTTCCCTTAATAAAAAATCGTGACTGCTACGCACCTCGTTGGTCTCTTTCAATTGGAAGGGTCTTTGACTGATGCTTCAGGCTAACTACATTGGCCATGAGATAACATCCAAGATTCGTTTGCTGCTTGTGGAGATGAGCGCAACATCAAAGTAGAAGCGGGAATGAAAAGTCTATGTTGAGTATGAATAGAAAGCCGTGAAATGCTGTGTGGACATCTTCATTCTGAACCAAACAACGTAGTAATATATTATATAATGCGCTCCCTGGTTTGGTAGTAAGAAGACTGCCTTCTTTCCGGCATGATGCTACGCTTATTGAGATCGGGTCAAGTCAATCTTTCAAAATTTCATTGGAAATTTGAGGGATCCACTAAAGAAGACAAAGATAGCCCGGTTTACGAAGATTCTTATCTTGATATCCATCAAGATAATTGGGAATTGGGAAAACTTAAAGAAGAGAAAACTTATTTTTGGTTTGAAAAACTAACCCCCGGGGTATCATAGCATGTCATTTACCATCTCCGATTTGTTTAATGATTTTTACGAAAATTTTTTTCTAAAAATCTCTTAACCACCCCATCAAATAAGTGGAAGATTCGTTAAATTGTGAAACGTTACCCTGCCATAATGTAATATGTTTCCAATGCCAATAAAAAGTGACCCACCCAATAGTATTTAACATCCAGAAAACTGCCAAATTCTCGGATCAAGTCGATGAACTCTGCGATCCAAATCCACAAGCAAATTGTTGATAAAACTCCAAAATGGCATTTTCTTTGGATCCAATCTTTTTTGGCCGTTCGGCTCCGTTACGTTCTCGACTAGACTTCACTAATCAACCAACAAAACTACTTGTTACAAATTTTGGGCAAATCCAAAGAAGGTTTTCTTTTCTTTCATTTCCAAATTATTATAAATATCAATTAATTCAGCGTTTGGATTATTGGAGAGCCGATTTTTCATAATCAAAAGAAGAAAAAGCGAAGCCCTGAAAGATCCTAGGTTTCGGCTAGATCCATTTAGGTTTCGATACTTAACTTAGGCCCCCAATTCATTGTCCTTCTCATGATCATCCGGGAAAAAACTGCAAAATCCGATCCAATTTATCTCTTTTTAAAAAGTAATTAAATTAAATACAAAAAAATTGCGAGCGAAGGGAGACCGAGATGAAACAAAACTAGTTAATCCCGAGTTGTTCTACCGGAACTCCCGCTACTAGTTAGCATTCACTTTTTTTTTTCATTTTGATTGAAAAAAAAAGCAATGTCTCCTTGCATAATATGGATTCCAAACATTCTAGCCAAGTTAGGTGAATATATCCTTGTTGCTTGGCTTGGAGCGAATAGCGCAAGGAGGAGGTGTATAGCAATTTTCCGATTGAGAGAAGGTAGGGTTCCTCTACAAACAATTCGCACTAAAAAAACAAAAGTGCATTTCCAATCGTAACTAGATCTTAAATTTTTTTCCAATCCTAGCAGGAAAAGGAGGGAAACGGAACCAAATGGCTGTTCATGTACCTTTATCTTTGGAAGCTCAAGCGGAGGAAAATCTATAAGAATTTTCCGCCCCTGTCAAATAAAGTGAAATGGAGGGAAAGTGCGATCACCCGTGGCCCTATGGGGCAGGTTAAGTAAAGTTTCTATTTTTCCTCAAATATGCTATTGAGGGGAAAAGGATTAAACTCTTTTTAGGAAATAAAGTTTTTTTTTGATCGGAATATGAAAAACCCGAAAGACCCCTTAACTTTTTAAGTTATTAATTGAACGAATCACACTTTTACGTTTAAATAAGTTTGATTTTTCATTGGCGAAAAGGAGCATTAGAATGGTCTTAACTGAATATTCAGACAACAAAAAAAAGAAAAAGGAAGGAAAAGGTTATATTGAGACAGTTATGAATTTGATTGATTTTCCGTTACTTCGATAAAAATTTCTCATCAGAATAAAACCTATTCTTTTTATGTTCAAATGTTTATTATGAAAGTTAGCTAGGTAGCTGACCTTGTTAGTCCGTTCTTTCAAGAAAATCCGAACTTGCACACCAACTTACTCACATAGGGCATGAGTCTATCCTGCCCAGCCAACAAGTTGAATTTAATAACAAAATTAAATGTGCTAAACAAAAGTTAGATATGAGAAAAAAACCACTACTTATGGAGTGTAGTATTGCTATATAATAACTTTTATGGAGATAAAATATTTTCACTACTTCTAGTTTTATATGATGTCCCTTTCGGGGATATAACATTACTTTTAAAGGAAGTGCTATGTAACAAAAATAAAAATTTCTATAATACCCCTTAAAGAGATTAATACATGTACACATTCATAAACATAACTAGTATGTCATATGGGTTATCTCTTTCAAAGAATATTAAAATGTATTTCTTCAACAAAATATCTAGGTATATGTATATAAAAATAATTTATCAAAACTTAAGGTTTTTACAACATAGTTGATTAGTAAAATTCAAGTCATCTAAATTTTTATAGTACTCGCTCAAACTTCAAGTTTGAGTTATATTAGATATATTAATAAGAAAGCAACAAAGAGAATAAGTAAATTGAAGCTACACATATTGGAATTAAATTTGGCTTTGCATTACACAAAACCCTATAAATTGATCATGTATACTTTTCCATAATTGTAAGTAAACAATGGATAAAAATAGTTTAAACTAACTAAAATATATAAACTTAAATGAAATAGAAGAAATATGATCCAAAAAGCCATTTGAATTCATACTTTATAAATAATGAAAGTCCCTTTTCAAGGCTAAATTAATAATTAATTTTCAATCCAGGGGATGTTTAAAATGTCATACCATACAATATCTTCAAGATACTTGGTCGATATAATATGTAAATGTAAATATATGAAGTAAGATATAACCCATTTGAAGATTTTTGAAATCTACTGAATGCCCTATCGTTATCTTATATGATGATGTGCTTATCTTATATAATGATGTATTTATCCATTTTAACTTCTTCAAGAATCACAATCTTATCATTTCATGGAATTCCAAGAACCCTTTGAGTTTCTAGGTCAAGAATTACTTGAAATTCATTAATTTATGATGAATTTTTGGTTCTTACAATTTTTGCTAACTTTTAGTTTAGAAGCTTATAAATTTTGGTAATTAAAAATATATTGATAAGAATTCAAGTTCATAAACTTTATCAATAAATTTTTGCATAATTTAAGACTTCAGCTCTCAGAATTTGAATTACACAACTTCTGGTTCAAAAAATTTCTCTACACAGCTTCAGGTTATGGTTTTCTTTTATTATATCAGACATTGCTTGCCAAAATAAATACACAAAATAATAAACCTTTTGTTTATTCTTATTTCAAAAATAAATATAAAACATCAATGATTACCGTAATCGATGAATTTGGTGCATTTAGGTAATAAATAATTTAATTCATTAATATAACAACCACAATAATAAATCCAGTTAATCGGTATGTGGTGTAAAATATAAACTACTATCACAACAAAATGATTTCATTACAAATATATGAATCAGTTGAACACCTTGAAGAAGAGCTTTATTTCTCAATAATCAAATTTTATAAAATAACCAGAATACGTCTTATATATAATTCTCAATCAAAAATTGAGTAAAATAATGTAATCACAGAACCAAAATTTTATATTCTCTTATATAAATGGTTCCAAATTATGTAGATCTGTCCATATCATTCATAAACATAAGTAAAACAAACTACGCATCTCAGATCCAAATTATTTCCCTCATAAAACAACAACTTCACGATTTTTTACCAAATATATCAAACAAGTATACCATTTCAAAATTTAAAATGTTTCCCAAAAAATAAAATCATTTTATTACATAAACGGTATACTGATCACTTATATCTTCCATTCTACATCAAAATAATTTTTCAAATTTAGGAAACACAACTTTAGTTTCTGACAAAATCCAAAATTTTCACAAAAAAAATTCTTTTATACATATATCGAGTAAATCTGTAATTTGAGTAAGATATTACATGACTTTACTACTTATAAACAAAGTCCATTCAAGACTTATTCGAATATAATATTTAAAACTTATTCAAATTCAAAATGATTTATTAATTAAATACAAATTTTGAAAGAATAAAAAATATCGATTTCAATTAGAAGAATTGTAAAATAAGTAATCTCAGAAGTCATACCTGATTTCATTAAATGATTAAGAGAAAGAGATGGATCTACATAAAAAAAGATGGATCTGATCTTCGAAATTATCACAACTGTGTATTTGTAATTTTCATTTAGAGATCGTGCCGATAACATGTTGTAAACTATAAGAAGATAAGTAGCCATTAGAGAAAGAGGGAGGAGATATTTTATTCATTGCAGATCTAACATACAATACAATGAAGCTCTATTTATAGACTTGTCATGGAAAGTGAACATTACGATATTGCCCATGTAACATTTAGCATAAGTTTTTATGAAACATTTTGAATTTTTATGAATTATTTTTCATTTTATAATATTTTGGAAGTTCTAATTATTTTTAAGAAAATTGTGTTTTTAACATGAATAAAAAAATTAAACAACTAACAAACAATTTAACTTCCTTAACTACAAATCATCTAGAAATTTTTTGTATTTTTTAAGACTTATTTAACCTCTTTTGAATAAAATTGAACTATTTTGGAGAAATTTTTTTTAAGTACTGCTTGATTTTCTCGCAAGTACTTAGCAACCAATAAAAGGCGGTCTGTCCAGTCGAAGGTAGTCCAATTGATCTATCATCGACCACAAAAGCCCGACCAAGCCCATGCTGGTCTCAAATCAATCTTTCTACTCGGCAAGATGTTGGAACTGGGCCAGTTAGAAGCGAGGTAATCAGGTAAATTTCAAAAAATTTATTTTAGATCTTCATTTGGGCCTATGTAGTCTACATTCATTTACAACTTTTCTAAATTCTCTTTTAAATAAAAAGTTCATTTTATTATAATTGTTTAAAATCAGTTGAATTTAATTTTTAATTGTTTGTACATTACGATGAGCGCATGAAATGCACCCATGTATAAAAGTGCAATTGCAACATATGAGAAGTGTACATAGTTAATGTGAACGCTAAGTAGTTGCTGGTATTTACACCCAACGAATACATTACCCCTTTATATATGTCTTCGTCGTCCATAATAAGAAAGTTTTTATTGATTAAATGAGTGTGTGTATGTGTGTGTGTATTTGTGTATGTGTGTATAATATAGTGGTTTGTATTAAAATTAAGTTTATATATGTAACATGTAATAAATCAATGTATACAATATAATGTTAATTCTAATTAAAATGGTTTAAAAGTTTGCTACTATATTTTACATAAAACCCCATTTGAAGCTTTGAGTTAAATACACGCACACATACACACACAAAAATCAAAACAAAATTTGAAGTAAAACAAAATAAAAAAAATATCCAAATAGTTTGGGGATTAAAATATATGCCTTTTAAAAGATCTTGTGCTAGCCTAGATTCACTTGTTAAATTAAGAAACAAATCACTAGATTGATGTTTCCCTTTTTTAATTAGCGAATTTGTTTTAAAATAATTTTTAAAAACAAAACAATTAAGTCTTCATATTATGTTGTCAACTACAATTAACTAATGAAATTTTTCTAAGTTTTATTCATATAACAACTTATATGGAAACATTCAAACTAAATCTTATATTATGAAAACTGACTTATTAACAAGATCATTCCAACATATTTTTTTCTAAACAATAATAAAATTAGACGACATAGGCATATACAAAATCATGATAACAAAGATCAAGATCTAGGTTAAACATACATAACAGATATGGATAAAACTATTATTGTTCATAACATACAAATAACATAGATCATAGCGTAAGGGTTTTCCAATTAAATCAACATAATAAGAATATACAGTTGATTCAAAAAGGAAGAATTGAGATATTCAAGTCATAATCCAAATTCATACATATGAATAGAAGGGAGAGATAGAGAATTAAAGGGATATAAAATATTAAATAATATATAAGAAAAATATAGAATTACCTTAAGATGAAGCTAGGAGAAATATCTTGATATAATAAATCCTAGATCTAATAAATCAATCTCTAGATCTGCAGCAACTAAGAGATAACCACCTATTTCTTTTTAGTTTTTTTGAACAAGTTTCAAATTTTTGGAGCTTTTGCCACTATTAGAATTTTCCCTATGGTGTTTCTGTGTGGAGAGGAAAAACAATGACAGTGCAATATCCTATTAAAGGAGGAAATAAATGTGTAATTAAGATATGGTCATTTTCTCTCCTTTAATTAGGCTGTCTTATCATTTCAAATTCAAAAACCCCTCCCCTTCTCTACATTACGGTCAGCCATCATTTGTGGGCTTTAGGTCTAAAAGTTTTCCAAAATCCAATAAGTATTAACTCAAGTTAAATTCAATTTAAATTTCCTATCGATATCGTATATCCATACATGTGTTTATAACTTTTGTATACGTACATTATTAAATACAAATGGTAATCGAACAAATCAAATAATTTTTTTAATAATTAATATTTCACAAATATTAATTTATTTAATTTATTTAAAGCCCATTTTAGTGGTTATTCTATTTAAACATTCTACTGATATTATATATTGATACGTGCGTTTATAACATTTATGTATGCACTTTTACTGAATACTAATGGCATTCAAATAAATTAAATAAAATTTTATAATTAATATTTCATAAATATTAGTTAATTAAATTAATTTTTAACTATTGAATATTAATTAAATCGTGTGGTTCATTTGGAATATTCATTATTTCGGTTGTGTGACTCAAAGATGTAAATTTAGTCAGTGATTAATATTGAACAATTCAAATATTAACATTCACATGTCAACTTAGCTAGTGGTGTGACATTTTGGCTGAGTTTATCATTTACACATCTTCTGCTAAATTCCAATTTTACTTATTATAAGCGGTCTTTGGTAGTAATGATTATTTACACCAATTCTCTTCATCAAAACCTTACCACACGATAAAATTTTGTTTTGGTCAAAATTCTAGCATCGTCCTTATTCAACTTTGTCAGTCCAAAAAAAAGTCCTTGGTTCAATAATAACTTTTTTATTACATGTACTATTTTGACTTTGAGTTGACTATAGTTGACCATGATAATAACCCTATATAACTAGGGAGATGAATTCTCTATTGAAGTGTTTACTTCCAATGCTTCAACTCGGGCCCAACTATGGCCATTCAATAGACGTCATGCCATGATTTAACTATAATCAAAGTGGAATATCTACATTTAAGTTCAACAGTATTCTCAGGTCAAGAGAGCTGTATAATATCATCACTTCGAGATTCTCTGTTTGACCTTAGTTATATTAACCAATTTGAAACTCTTGAGTGAGTCATTCCATAGTTATCCAATAACTATCAGTACATAACCCCTTAGTCCTGCCCAACAATCATGTGTAATGCACTACCCAACTTTTAGAGAGCGTCACGCACTCTAGTCTCAGTGGATGCATCGATATCCAATCTCTATGCATCTTGACTAGGAATTTTTAAAACGATGTGTTCATTCAAACTATGATAAAATACTCATGATTACAAAATCCTATAATTACTATCACAAAAACACATCATTTATGGGTTTTCTGTTAAATATATTTAAATTAAACAAATAATTAGTTATAATACTTTATAACAAATATATAACAGAAAGAAAAAAACACCTTTCATTATGAACGAGGGTTGATTATAGAGTTAATAATTTACAATAAATTATAGAATTTCCCCAAGGGCATACTCTTAACTCTATCAATCTCCCACTTGCACTTTGGGCCAATTATGAAATCTCAATCCCATCCCTTCGATCAGCATGATGAGGATTGACCGAGCTTGTTCCTTTGTGAATGGATCTGATATGCTATCCTTTGAATCTACCCTTTGTATCACGACCTGTTTCTTCTCCACGAATTCTGTGTAAAGGTGGAATTTTCCAAAGAATGTGTCATGATTTCTTTTGAACTCTAGGCTCCTTTGCAATCTGCATCGATGCGCTGTTGTCATAGAACAATGCCATTGGGTTCTCCATGTCGGGAATCACTCCTAGCTCACTTAAAATTTGTGCATCCAAACCGCTTCTGAAGGTGCTTCATTGAGGGCAATGTATTCGGCCTCAATTGTGGTATCAACTACCGTTTCTTATTTGGAAGTTTTCCAACCGACGGCCCTACCATTTATTATAAAGACGTAACCCGACATTGACTTACTATCATCGATATTACTCTGAAACCTAGAGTTAGCATACCCCTTCATAAGGAGCTCTTCATTTCTATATATTAGAAATAAGCCCCGAGTATTTCTCAAATACTTTAGTATACATTTTACAATCATCCAATGCTTTTCTCTAGGATTAGACTGGTATCGGCTCATGCATCCTAATGCGTATATCACATTCGATCTAATACATAGCATAGTGTAAATTATGGAACCAATCATCGAAGCATACGGTATCATCTTCATACGCTCTTTCTCTTCATCAATCCGAGGAGCGTTCTTCTTATAAAGGATGGTTCCAGATTGTGTCGAAACATTTCCATGCTTAAAATTCTCTATACCGAACCATTTCAGTATGGTATCTATGTATTGGGATTAGGAGAATCCCAATAGCCACTTAGATCTATCTCTATAGATCTTTATACCTATTATATAGACCGTGTCATCCAAATCCTTCATGAAAAAGTTCTTGGAAAGCAAGCTTTCACTGATTGCAACAAAGAAACGTCATTGCCAATCAACAGAAGATCATCAACGTATAACACTAAAAATACGATAGCATTTCCTTTCTTTCTGTGTATGCATGCTTCCCTTATGTTCTGATAAAAACCAAACTGTGTGATTACCTTATCAAAACACTTATTCCAATGCCTGGAAGTTTGCTTAAGTCCATAAATCGACTTTAAAAACTTGCAGGCCTTGCCCTCACTTCCACTGGCCACAAAACCTTCGAGCTTCGACATATAGACGGTCTCTTCTAAATCATCATTCAAAAATGCGATATTTACATTCATTTGTCATGTTTCGTAGTCATAGAATGTAGCAATGGCCAACATAATCCGAATGGACTTATGCATAACTACGTATGAAAAGGTTTCATCATAATCAATACCTTGAATTTGAAAAAAATCCTTTTGTAACTAGGCTAGCCTTATAAGTCTCTGATCATCCATCTACATTTGGCTTTTTCTTAAAAATCCATTTGCAGCCGAAGGGTTTTATTCCTTCAGGTACGTCTGACAAAGTCCATACTATTTTTTCGTACATGGAACCATCTCGGATTTCATTGCTCTAAGCTAGAGTGCATAGTCTTTACCCTGCAGTCCCTGTTGAAAAGACAGAGGAGTATCATCATCTAAGACACAATCCTCCTTCACTCCATCCATGAGAAAACCGTAGATCTCTCTGGTGCACTAGGTTCCCTACTAGTCCTTCTAATAGGTTGTGTGATTTCGTATACGGGTGAACTTTGTTCTCCTACTGGGTCGGTTTTAGTGTTAACTTCTTGGATCTCATCCAAGTCTACAACTTCGTTGTTAATTTTCTTTGATAGAAATTCCTTTTCCAAAAAGACAGCGTACTGAGAAACAATTACCTTTTATTCCTTGGTATTGTAGAATGTATATCCCATTGAGTTTTGGGGATATCCTGAAACACCCCACACCCCTTAGTATACCCAAAAAGGGCACACTAAAGGATATGGTGCGTTATAGGTATAGCTAAAACATTGCAGAGACTAAGATTCACAAGACAAATAAGTAAAAACAGCGGAAACATTTAAATAGTAAATCATTATTCAGAATTAAACTTCTTTAATAAGTCTGAAAAACATCACATGTCTTAAAAATATCAAATACTCATGTCTCATGAAAAATACATCTCAGTATCATAAAATCAGATCACAGAAATAATAATCATCCCTCTCATAAGTACCAGTACATCAAAAGCCAAATGAAATGGAAAATGAAAAGAAGATGAATACATGAAGAACTCCGGTAATGTATCTCCAAGAAATCCGAATCTACTGTCCTTGCCTCTGCTGGCGTATGGGGGGGAAGGGGGAAATAGAGGAGTGGGTCAGACAATAAGTCTGGAGAGTGAAAGTATTACTAGAATTCTTAAGCAAGATAAAGACAATAGACTAAGCAACAGTTCTAGTTTAAAAGGAAATAAAGGAAAGATAAAACTAGGATAAAATACTGTTTCTGATTCTGTTAGACTATTTGCTTTGATTGTGATTGTTTGCACTTGTCTTAGATTGTTGTGGTTAGGTTGAAACCCTAATCCTATTTTAATTAGGCTGAAATCCTAATTCTACCTGTTGATCGGCCTTCTATCTCTGTTGTGCCACTGTGAACCAATCCTTTTGGTCACAGCAAAAGACACATGTTCAGCGCTTGGAACGCAGTAGCGAATTATTTACCCTAATCAATGCCGCACGCTCGGTCATCGCCGGTACATGCTAACTGTCGTCCTCTCTTGTGACCTCTTATTTACCCTAATCAGCATAAGCGTGCCCAGCCTCACCTAATCTGTTGTGAGACCATCAGTCCTAGTCTGAAAGGGATGCTGCCCAGCCTCACCTAAGTGTTGTGAGACCATCAGTCCAAGACCCGATGAACACGAACGCACAGGATTGAAGAAAAATCAAAACACGACGTTACGCCTCAACCTGGATGTTTTCACATCCAAATACAAAGGCGGGTTGACCTGCATGTCGACCTATAGGTCGATTTATGGCCTTGGGGGTCGACCCTAGGGTCGACCTGGCCTAGGTATGGGTCGACCCGACCCTTTGTATTTTTTTTCGTTTTAGTTCAATTCTTGTTTTTCTCGTATATTCTTTATATTAACTCGGATTTTGACAAATTGTATATGGAAATTGACCAGAAAATTAGCACAGACACAATGGTGCAACTCCCGTGGCTCAATTCTAACAATTTCACAAACTTATTTTATAATTTAATTAATTTGTTAATTAATTATTATAGATCAAATTTTGGGTTGTTACATATCCTGTAAATTTACATGGTACCGATCTTGCCTCTAGTTTATTTGGACCAATGTCTTAATGTAGGTCGGACAAACCCACACCTTCCATTCTTGAGTTGAGTTTTTTTATCATACCACATCTTATATGGTGTCTTAGGCACATATTTAATGAGCAACAGGTTTAACACATGCGTTGTAGTTTCCAGCGCATATCCCCAATAGGATAGAGGTAACTGAACCTTACTCATCATGGAATGAACCATATCTAATAGTGTTCGGTTCCTTCACTCCGATACACCGTTATGTTGGTGAGTATATGGTGGACTAACCCCCATTATCTTTTAAGCACTATTGGAATTCATGTCCAACGTGTTAGGAACTGAGATGTTGGTTTTGATGACAACAACCTTTTTAACTTACCTTATTATAAAATATATACTAACACTATTGTCTAGATAGATATGTATATGCAGGATATATATATATATATATATATATGCAGGTATTGATTACTGAAGACTGATCAATATAAAGACTCAAGATTCAAGATTGAAGACTCTAGAGTATCAAGATCAAGATTTCAAGATATGTGTCTAGTTTATTATTAAAACTTCATAATAGCATGGAAATCTTCATTCCAAATTTCATTTGGGATGGAACTCATTTCTATCTTCTTAGTGGCTTACAAACCCACGACAAGTAGCTTACAAACCTACGACAAGTGGCTTACAAACCCACGAACATCCTGGTTTTGTACAAGTTCTCGAGTCCTGATGTGATGAGATATTCTGCAGGAAGAAGCTTGCAAAACTACTTCAAAATGGTTTTTTAAAATGATTTTCAAAACTGCTTTTCAAAATGTTTTAGCCTTAAAAATTATATTTTCAAATGATTTTCAAAAAGATGTTTTAGCCTTAAAATATTCTTGGTTTTTTTTAATAAACTTTTGTTTTAAACTTCATTTGTTTTTAAAACTATCTTTTGATTTTTTTTAATATTTTTATAATATATATACTTGAGATTTAAAATCAAATTTATATATACATTCTATAAATATTTTTTTCTACTCTTCTTTATTTCAAAACATAGGAAAATTAGTTTATTTTATTCCAGAATCATTTCATCTTGTTTTCCGTTCAATATCATTTTCAAAACAAATTTTACATTATTTTTAACTTAGGGATGTCGACATCACGGGATACCCCATGTCGACATGGTGGCCGTTAAATTCAAAAGTTTCAATTTTCAAAAGAAGTGTCTATTCGTTTAAATCTCTTCACGAATGGTTATGATCATTACTGGTCTATAAATAGCCTTCAGAAACGAATTTTTCAACTAACTATTTTCATATTTTCTTCACTCCTTCTTCTCCACAAATCCATATTCTAAAATTTTCATATTTTTAAGATCATGCCGAAATTCTGCCGAATTCTCAAGTGAATCAAATTAGAATCTCATTCTTGTTTATTCTCTGCCCTCTCTCAAAGATCAAAGTGCTATTCAGAGTTATAGGATCAATTTGTAATCAAAAGTTTATCGAGTCTCTTTATAAGGTGTGGTTGTGCCTGGAAATCAATTGGGTAATCTTGTAGCCCGTAAATCAAGAGAGTTTGCCCCGGACTCGTGAGACAGAAGGGTACCTCAAGGCCTTTAGAAATTGAGGATTGTAATCTCAACTTTGGTATAATAAAAATATGTATGATGTGTTCTGCCTTGGTACAGGACTGGATGTAGGGTAACTCCGAACCAGTATAAAATCCATTGTGTTCTTTCCTTTTACTGCTTTTTATTTACTTTCTGCATCTGTGTTTGATTCTGTTATTGTTCTGTGATTAAGTTCTGCATTTGTTTGTGTCATAATTTTAATTTAGTCCATATAAGTCTTAGAATCCATTAAACACCATTCACCCCCCTCTAGTGTTAAATCAGCCTTAAGATCATTAATCCGCACTCCCTTTCAATTGGTATCAGAGCGTTGGTTTTCATAGTTTTCATAATCTAAAACTTGAAAATTGTTTTAATGGCTACCAACACTGGTAATGTCAACTCTGGCACTGGTTCTATTAACACTAACACTAGTTCATTAGTAGAAGGTCAGTCTACTGTCAGACCACCATTTTTCAATGGCAGTAATTATGCATATTAGGCTTGTAGAATGAAAATTTATTTACAATCAGTAGGATTAGACACTTGGAATATCACACAAACTGAGTATGTTGAACCAACTACCAATTTTGCCCAGTGGACTATTGAGAAAAAGAATGTTGCACAAAATAACTCAAAGGCCATGAATATATTATTTTGTTCACTAGATAGGAATGAGTTTAATAGAGTGTCTATTTGTAAGTCTGCATTTGAAATCTGGAAAACTTTGCAAGTTACTCATGAAGGAACAAGCAAAGTTAAACAGACTAAAATTTCCATATTAACCAATTAGTTTCAATTGTTTAAAATGCATGCAAATGAGTCCATTTCCGACATGTATTGTCGATTTCAAGATATTGTCCATTCACTAATTGCACTGGGAAAAAGATTTTCGAAGGAAGACCAAGTCAGAAAAATTCTAAATTCACTCACTCCAGAATGGGATCAAAAGACACTTGCAATCGAAGAAGCAAATGATATCAATCTAATGAAAATAGAAGAATTGATTGGGAATCTGATGTCTTATGAAGTTCAACTGCAAGGAATAAGAGAAAACAAGGTTACAGAAAAGAAGTCATTAGCATTCAATGCAACAACTGAAGATTCGGAACCAAACAGTGATAAGGAGATTGCTTTCATGACAATAAACTTCCGGAAATTCCTTAAATATAGAAAAATGAATAATTACAAAAGAAATGATCAAAGAAATTCCAGAAATAATACGGAGAACGTCAACAATGATAGATGCTACAATTGCAATAAAGTTAGGCATCATAGGAAAGATTGTCCGTATCCAGATAAATAGTTGTTCCCTCCAAACAATAATTCATCAAGGAAAAGAAAGAAAGCATACAAAGCAACTCTTGATGACTCAGACTCATCATCTAGTGACTATGAAAAGAAGATGGATAATTCAAATCTGTGTTTCACTGCTATTCATGAATCAGACGAAGATGGGAGTATGGATCAAAAAATAGGTACGCATTTACATTATTTTTAATTTTCTTTTTTGAATGGATGCTTGTTTGCTTGCTTGATTTTTTAATTTCCTTGAATTTGAATTTCAAATTTATCCCTTGAAATTTGAATTTTAAATTCAAAAATAATATTATTTTAATAATATTTTAAATATTAAATTATTAATATTTAATGTTGCCACAGGAATTATATAAGTAGAATATAGGAAATATATACATTTATTAGAAATTAAGAATAGTCACTTGTCATTTGATTCAATAGGCACATGTCGACATACCGGGATACCCCATGTCGACATGCCCCTCAGAAATTTGATTTCAAAATTTGAATTCAAACTTTTGAATCCTTTTCACCAACTTCAATGCTCTAGAAAGATGCCTCTTGACCAGAGAACATGTCTATAGAATCTCTATTTAATTCACTCTCTTTATCATCACTTTTCACTTTTATTTCAAATTTCAAATTTATCTTCATTATCTTCAACTTCTTTCAAACTTCTTCAAGCATTCCTAACACCATTAGACTTCCTAAATCTATCAAAAACTTTCTCTTTAATGACCCAGAAGATATCAAAGCTTACATCAACTATGTAAACTTTGGTAAAATTCATACGGGGAAATTTGCTATTTTTGAAGATTTTCCTTCTTATGAAATTGAAAATCTTTTTCAACAATGTTCTATTCTTAGTGTAGTAGATAACAAACAAAATGATTTTGTATGTTATCCAAACCTTGTTAAGATGTTTTATGCGAATTTAAATCGTGGTTTTATGATGGGCAAGATGGACAAATTTGGAGTAGTGTTAAAGGAACACAAATAGTTTTAGATTGTGAAATTTTAGGAAATATTTTGGGATGCAAGTATACCTGAATGAATCTCTCGGAATTTCAAATAAATAAAATGATCGAGAGACATTTCATCACATCTTTGAAGGGGATGACAATTTTGAATTCAAAAATCGTTATTTTCGTCCAAAAGCAAGAATTATTAACCTTCTTATTCAACACACCCTTATACCAAGATCGGGAAACTACAACAACCCAACTTTGAAAGTTTGCAAAGCTCTTTTTGCAATTTTTGGAAATTATGATATCAATTGGGCTCAAGTTATTTTGGATTAGCTAAGGCTCAAGAATTTTACTATGGGTGAAAACACATTATATCATGGAATTTATCTCACTCGGATTTTTAATTACTTTGGAGTTGATTTCAAAAGGGAAGAATTTATAACTAGAAAAGTGTTCAACCATGGAAACATTTCCCTTATGCAAATTCCATTAGTATTTCAACCATATGAAACACTTACGGAAAAGAAAGAAAGGCTTGCTCACGAAGAGATGGAAGAAATGGAGGAAGAAGAAGAAGAAGAAGAAGAGGAAGAGGAAGGAATGGAAATTGAAGAGGAAGAAGAGGAAGATCAAGAAACTTCCTTAGAAAGTATTGAATATCCTACTAATCCCGCTAATCCATCCAATAAGACCATTCTCAATAATCAAAGAATTATAGTGGAAAATCAAAAGACACTTAAAAGATCAACGAGTAAGAAAATGGATAAGATTTCCACTAAAATCGACAAGTTCTTCGGGAAAGTTAGTAGAAAGCTAGGACTATCATCTTCTTCATCTTCATCTAATTAGTTTTAGTTCATGTTATTTTGTGTGTTTCAAGTTCTATCCATGTATTTTCCTTTATTTTAGTTAATATTATATTAGTTTATGTAATGTTGACTAGAATCACCAATGAAATCTTTTATTCAACTTCACTTGTCTCTGTAATTGCTTGTTTTTATATTATACAAATTATAGTTGCATAGATTTGTTCATAATATTCAAAACAAAGCAAATTGTCACTTTAGACAGAGGCATGTCGACATCCCCTGTAACAACCCGAGATTTTATAACAATTAACTATCGTCAATGTGACGCTTAAATTGTTTGTTTAATTCAGCTGGAGTTTTAATTGATTGCGTTTCTTTGAAAAAGTTGTAAAGCAGTTCGGGCTTTAAAATTTATAGAAGCCCATATTTTAGTTTAGAGCTGCCTTATCCAAGGAGATAAAACGTCCCTCCCTCCTTCATTTCGAATACCCGACCCAATTCATTTTCTCGTTCCATAACCCTAACCAATCAAAGAAAAAAAAATGGTGGCTCGCCTTCGTTCCTCTTTTCAAAATTAGGGCAAGCTCATCAGTTCGTTCGTCCCCATTTGAACTTCTGTCGATTTCAACTTCAACCGTCTGCATCGAAGCTATTCACGAATGCTCGATTTCAACTTGGTCGCCTTGCTTTTGAGAAGCTCGCCTCGGAGATGCTTCGACCGCTTCTTCTTTAGTCGAGCTCGTGAGAAAGAGGTGAGTTTACTCACATCTAATTCATACTTCAGACGTTGGGTTTTCTTGGCTATTCGATTTCATTTGAGTTTGCTGTGGTTTGATTTCTTGTCACTTGTTTACCTCGGCAGCTCATTCTGTTAGATGTTGGAAATTTATGGTGTATGTGAATCTCTTATGTGACATTGACTTGTTCGTATTTTTGCTATGCTTCGCATTCGATTTTGTTTTGTGGTTATGAATTTTGTGGCTCTGGCCATTGTCAGTGTTTTGAGATTGAACTATTTGATATGTCATTTGCAGTTCCACTTGAACATCTGGATTTGAGTCTATTCATTCTGACCTTTTCCTTGTTGAGTCAGTGAAGCAATTATAGTTTTGAACTAGTTGGTCTGCATGTTGTAGCCTTGATGAACTGTAACTATGCAATTATACTCGTTGTAGCTACTGCACTTGATTCTGGCTTTTCCTCATTGCTTCATCCATTCACTGTGGTGCATTTGGCATTTGTCATGCTGGATCACTGTCTGCATTCATTTCAAATGTTGTTGATATTAGCTGTTTCGTTTGTCAATCCATATCATTGCTGTAATTGCTATACTGTATCCATTTGAGTAGCATTTCTTTGATCTTTGGTCCCTGTAGTGTTGACATTGTAATTATGTTGAGTCAGTTGCCAATGTATGTCTTGATGCATTTGAACTGTTGTTCATTTGAATTTTCTTTGTTGCCCAGTCTGGCTTCACCTGTGTATAGTTTCGAGTTGCACACTGTAAACTTTGTTGTTCCCTTGGTTGCACTTTGGGTATCACTGACGCTCATATGTAGTTGGCCTTGTTGCAGTTGACCATCATGTATATTTGTCTTCCACACCGTTGCACATGTGTAGTTGTAGCAGCACTGTTGTTGTAATTAGGTTGTGACATTGGACTTGAATCTACATACATGTTGTCCATTTTATAGTTGAACCTGAACTGTCCTCTGATAGTTCATATATTCTCCAGTCTGATTTGAAGTGGTCTCCACTACATCCACTTGGTCATTGCTCCATGCATTGTTGACCTATTCGGATTCTTGGGCAATCATGGCTTTTATTTGTAATAATTCGAACATGCCTTAGGTATTATTTCGACCTCTGGTCATTTGACTTTAGTTGTTTTTGCCTTGAATTGTTGCCATGAGGATCACGTGCATATTCTATTTAAGTTGCATTATCCAGTTCTAGTTTTGAAGAAGCAATATATTTTGCCTTTTTGCTTCGGCACTGTCTGCAGTGTTGCATACTCATGTCATATGTGTTCTAGTCTTGTTTCTCTTGACGACAAGTGGTCCAGATATTGTTGAGTCCCTGTGTACTAAGTTATTTCACTGGTGCGTTTTTTTTGTGGTGCACATTCCTGTTTCACTGTCCTTATGAGTGTGCTACCTTCTCTTCATGATAAGTTGAGCTGGTATATTTGTCACAGTGCATTCGAACTTGGTTGCATTGGATTTAAGTCCACTGTCTTAACTTGTACTTGATTTGTTGTTGGTTCTCTTTGAACCTGTCTCTGTGATATACTGTGATTATCCATTTTATATGTCGCAGTCTTGAGTTTTATGTAATGGTCATGGGTGTCTGCTGCACTATATAGTAGTCGTGCTTGTGCATTTTGACGTTGTCGGGCCACCATGGCAGTGCATTGTCAATCTGGTTAGCCTGTAGTTACATGTTTTCACCTAGTAGTTTGCATTGGATCTGGTATCATTCTTTGAGGCAGTAGCATATCATTCCACTTCGATCTTAGTTCTGACTTCTAGCTTGTGGACTTGGTCTTGTGATCTTGCTTCATCACTTGGTGTTGTCTACTCGGATAGTGAACAACATGTATCTTATTTCCTCTGTGTTTCAGTTTGCTTACTTGAGCTTGTATGCCGCAAGTTGCCTTGAGTTGAACCCGTGTGCTAATTGGAACTCGGGTTTGACCTTGTGTTGTGTGGTGATTTTATTTGAACTTCATTTGTGTTGAACCCGATTTCGGGGTTTGACCTTGTGATCATTTGTGACTTTCACTGAGCTTTTGTGTATCTCATGCGATAGCGGCGAGGCAGTACACGCGTGCGTGTACTGCAGCCCTATCAGATTTGACAGTTCTAAATTGATTTAGTCGATTTGATAAAGTGTTTATTTATCTCTGTTGATGATTTAAATCTGCTGATTTTTGTTAAACACTGTTAAGTGTTATATTGACCGTTATCCGGTTTCTTTGTTTAAAGAATCGGATAGACGGGAATTATTGTGACTGTCGTCTATTTAAATTACTATTGCCTATATGCACTAATAAACTGGTTTGAATTAGACTGACCTGGGTATTATCTTCTTTTGAATGTAATACTCGGGTCAGACCCGAGTTATTTCAGGTTGTAGATTTTCTTCTTTGAGTTGCTGTTCAGGATATGAAGACTTTTCACATCTTCTGAAGTTGTCAATGTCATTTTGTAGTAGTCGTGTCATTGTATAGAACGATATGTATTCATGTATATTAGTCGATAATGTACTTGTATATATAACTTCTAGAGTCGACAGTTGTAGTTGTATCATATGTATTGTGTCAACTATGTATTAACTGACATCAGTTATATATATATGAGACTTTTGTTTTTATCTGTGTTCGGCATTTATATTATCTGTGTTATTGCTATATCTAATGTCCTAAACTATTATGAACCGTCGTAGTTCGTTTTATACTAGTATTGGGTGTGTCGATGGGAGTAAATAAATAATAAAAGAAAAATACAAAGTATGTACCACTCCTATCGAGATAACCAATATTAGTGTAAGGCCAATTACGGATGGTCGCTCCTATTCAGCCTTATTCTTCGTAATAATAGACAGTATTTCCTTTAATACTCTTTGTTATTATGAGCATAGAGGTGGGGCGTCACAGTTGGTATCAGAGCTTGGAGTTTATGGACATAATATAAAACTTAACTCGGAAGGAACATATGTTACAACTATCGGTCGATGTTTTATTTGTGCTTTAGTCAAAACTAAAGTTTTGAAATTTGGATGAAATTTTTAAATAACTTTATTTAAAAATAATAGTGAAATTGTGTCCTGATGATTTGATTGATTTGTGTTCTGTTTATCAGAGTGCGCAGCGGAAACAGTGAAACTGTCTTCGCTGAGTACAACTGATAATCTTTTTGATTTAAAAATCAAAATACGAAATTGATATGAATTTCATTTGTTGTTTACATAGCTGTAATTATTTTGTTTCTTTGAGAATTTCGAATCCGAATTGAGGATTCGAAGAAATTGCAGATATGTGATTTTTGTTGAAATTTCCGCTGGCTTTCTTTTGTACTAATCATCTATTGATTAGATTTTTGCTGTTTTAAATTATCTTCATTGAAGATACATTTGAATGATTCTTTGGTCATTTTGTAGTACGTGCAAAAATTTAAATTGCACGTTATTGCATATATTTTACGTTGAACCGATGCTTGGTTATGAAACGTATTTTGTTGCCGTTATTTTTATAACGGGATT
The DNA here is from genome assembly GCA_030737815.1 of Allium fistulosum. Classification (NCBI taxonomy): domain Eukaryota; kingdom Viridiplantae; phylum Streptophyta; class Magnoliopsida; order Asparagales; family Amaryllidaceae; genus Allium; species Allium fistulosum. The sequence continues at coordinate 882,684,086 of CM060903.1, forward strand.
TTACACCAATGCTATATTTTGAAGCACGGTTTTTTGTGTGGCATTTTGATGAATGAGAATTCACTGATATTACATTTTGATGTAGATTGTTTTGATGTGATTTTGACGTTTTAAAACTACTGTCACTTTGACTTCAATAACCGTCAAATTTTAAAAGTGGATTTTCAAGCGGTTATTCCGCAATGCTGATTTGTAACCGTTTTTACGGTATTTTGAGAAGTACAATTTCCTTATCGAAATTGTTACTGATTTGCTGTTTTAATCACGTGATTGGAAAATTGTTTTAAAATGAAAATTGTTTTATAAAATTGTAACAGTTTGCGTTTTCAAAAGAATGAGAAAGCGACTTAAACGATTCAGCAAAATCGAGGATTATGACCCCTTTCTTTTACTGTTTCGCTTAACTCCGGACTTGTTCAGTTGAGAATGTGAATTGCTATTTTTACAAAATAAATAAAAAAATTGTTTTCAGAAATTTTAACAGTTTGCGCTTTCAAAAGAATGAGGAAGCGATTTAAACGTTTCAGCAAATTCGAGGACTATGACCCCTTTCTTTTACTGATTCGCTTAATTCCGGACTTGTCCGTTTGAGAATGTAAAGTGTATTTTTACAGAATACACAATTTTGCACTTTCAAGGAAACGATGAAGTGATTTAAACGATTTAGCAAAAGTGCGGAGTATGGAACCACACTTTTACTATTTCGGTTAATTCCGGACTCGTTAATTGAATATCTGTTGTTTTGATGATTTTGATGAATTTTACACTTTCAAGGAAACAATGAAGAAAATTAAACAATTTAGTAAAACTCGTGGTTATGGGACATGTGCGTTTACTATTTTGGTTAATTCCGGACTCGTTAATTGAAATATTTTGATGCTTTCGTGTGCTTTCGAGCCACTATGTTGGACCTTCGGGTCATATGTTGGACCTTCGGGTCAATACCAGTACTAGACCTTCGGGTCATATGTTGGACCTTCGGGTCATTTGTTGGGCGCCAAAATTATGTTGAGTACTTGGTAGGCTTCGGCCATATGTTGTTGCACGTGCGGCGAATTAAAAACTCGCCATCTGATGGGATCGATCCAAGCTTTCATGTTGATTTTCTAGTCTTCTTAATTGATTTCTAGATATTTGTTGCTTCCAATTATCTGCAGGTAATTGGATATTTGTTGATATGAGTTCTGATTATCGTTTTTGATAATCAGATAATTGTTGTTTCTAATTATCGCTTGTGATAATTAGATATTTGTTGATATGAGTTCTGATTATCGTTTTTGATAATCAGATAATTGTTGTTTCTAATTATCGCTTGTGATAATTAGATATTTGTTGATATGAGTTCTGATTATCGTTTTTGATAATCAGATAATTGTTGTTTCTAATTATCGCTTGTGATAATTAGATATTTGTTGATATGAGTTCTGATTATCGTTTTCGATAATCGGATATTTGTTGCTTTTAATTATCACTTTAGATAATTAAATATTTGCTGATTTGAGATTTAATTATCGCTTTTGATAATTAAATATTTGCTGATTTGAGATTTAATTATCGCTTTTGATAATTAAATATTTGCTGATTTGAGATTTAATTATCGCTTTTGATAATTAAATATTTGCTGATTTGAGATTTAATTATCGCTTTTGATAATTAAATATTTGCTGAGTTGAGATTTAATTATCGCTTTTGATAATTAAATATTTGCTGATTTGAGATTTAATTATCGCTTTTGATAATTAAATATTTGCTGATTTGAGATTTAATTATCGCTTTTGATAATTAAATATTTGCTGATTTGAGATTTAATTATCGCTTTTGATAATTAAATATTTGCTGATTTGAGATTTAATTATCGCTTTTAATAATTAAATATTTGCTGAGTTGAGATTTAATTATCGCTTTTGATAATTAAATATTTGCTAATTTGAGATTTAATTATCGCTTTTGATAATTAAATATTTGCTGATTTGAGATTTAATTATCGCTTTTGATAATTAAATATTTGCTGATTTGAGATTTAATTATCGCTTTTGATAATTAAATATTTGCTGATTTGAGATTTAATTATCGCTTTTGATAATTTAAATATTTGCTGATTTGAGATTTAATTATCGCTTTAGATAATTAAATATTTGTTGATTTGAGAAATTTGATTATCGTTTTTGATAATCGAATATTTGTTGAATTTTAAATTTGATTATCGTTTGTGATAATCGAATATTTGTTGATTTGAGAAATTTGATTATCGTTTTTGATAATTGAATATTTGTTTTCTGACTATCGTTTGAGATATTCGGATATTTGATTTGTCTTCTGATTATCGTTTGAGATAAGTAAATATGGGCGATCTGAAAATTCAATTATCGTTTTTGAGGATTGAATATTTACGATTTTGAGATTTGAGCTTCGTCTTTTTCTCTGGCAATTCAGGTGAGTAATTTGATTTACTCACATTCAATTCGTGCTCTGTATGGGATTTCTGCTCTGTTTTTCCTTCTCTTTTAGTTGTTGGAACTCGATTGTTCTTGCTTTTGTTAGTCATCTGATTTTGATCCCTGATTCCCACGATGTTGATTCTTTTGATTTGAAGCAGTCGAACCTTTTGATTTCTTATCTAATACCTCCCCGCTGACACTTGCTTTGCTTATACATTCGTCATTGCCATGCTCTTTTGGTTGTTACCTTTTATCCATTTATTCCCTATGATTGCGTGGACGCAATTTTTATAAGGAGGGGAGTCTGTAACAACCCGAGATTTTATAACAATTAACTATCGTCAATGTGACGCTTAAATTGTTTGTTTAATTCAGCTGGAGTTTTAATTGATTGCGTTTCTTTGAAAAAGTTGTAAAGCAGTTCGGGCTTTAAAATTTATAGAAGCCCATATTTTAGTTTAGAGCTGCCTTATCCAAGGAGATAAAACGTCCCTCCCTCCTTCATTTCGAATACCCGACCCAATTCATTTTCTCGTTCCATAACCCTAACCAATCAAAGAAAAAAAAATGGTGGCTAGCCTTCGTTCCACTTTTCAAAATTAGGGCAAGCTCGTCAGTTCGTTCGTCCCCATTTGAACTTCTGTCGATTTCGACTTCAACCGTCTGCATCGAAGCTATTCACGAATGCTCGATTTCAACTTGGTCGCCTTGCTTTTGAGAAGCTCGCCTCGGAGATGCTTCGACCGCTTCTTCTTTAGTCGAGCTCGTGAGAAAGAGGTGAGTTTACTCACATCTAATTCATACTTCAGACGTTGGGTTTTCTTGGCTATTCGATTTCATTTGAGTTTGTTGTGGTTTGATTTCTTGTCACTTGTTTACCTCTGTAGCTCATTCTGTTAGATGTTGGAAATTTATGGTGTATGTGAATCTCTTATGTGACATTGACTTGTTCGTATTTTTGCTATGCTTCGCATTCGATTTTGTTTTGTGGTTATGAATTTTGTGGCTCCGGCCATTGTCAGTGTTTTGAGATTGAACTATTTGATATGTCATTTGCAGTTCCACTTGAACATCTGGATTTGAGTCTATTCATTCTGACCTTTGCCTTGTTGAGTCAGTGAAGCAATTATAGTTTTGAACTAGTTGGTCTGCATGTTGTAGCCTTGATGAACTGTAACTATGCAATTATACTCGTTGTAGCTACTGCACTTGATTCTGGCTTTTCCTCATTGCTTCATCCATTCACTGTGGTGCATTTGGCATTTGTCATGCTGGATCACTGTCTGCATTCATTTCAAATGTTGTTGATATTAGCTGTTTCGTTTGTCAATCCATATCATTGCTGTAATTGCTATACTGTATCCATTTGAGTAGCATTTCTTTGATCTTTGCTCCCTGTAGTGTTGACATTGTAATTATGTTGAGTCAGTTGCCAATGTATGTCTTGATGCATTTGAACTGTTGTTCATTTGAATTTTCTTTGTTGCCCAGTCTGGCTTCACCTGTGTATAGTTTCGAGTTGCACACTGTAAACTTTGTTGTTCCCTTGGTTGCACTTTGGGTATCACTGACGCTCATATGTGGTTGGCCTTGTTGCAGTTGACCATCATGTATATTTGTCTTCCACACCGTTGCACATGTGTAGTTGTAGCAGCACTGTTGTTGTAATTAGGTTGTGACATTGGACTTGAATCTACATACATGTTGTCCATTTTATAGTTGAACCTGAACTGTCCTCTGATAGTTCATATATTCTCCAGTCTGATTTGAAGTGGTCTCCACTACATCCACTTGGTCATTGCTCCATGCATTGTTGACCTATTCGGATTCTTGGGCAATCATGGCTTTTATTTGTAATAATTCGAACATGCCTTAGGTATTATTTCGACCTCTGGTCATTTGACTTTAGTTGTTTTTGCCTTGAATTGTTGCCATGAGGATCACGTGCATATTCTATTTAAGTTGCATTATCCAGTTCTAGTTTTGAAGAAGCAATATATTTTGCCTTTTTGCTTCGGCACTGTCTGCAGTGTTGCATACTCATGTCATATGTGTTCTAGTCTTGTTTCTCTTAACGACAAGTGGTCCAGATATTGTTGAGTCCCTATGTACTAAGTTATTTCACTGGTGCGTTTTTTTTGTGGTGCACATTCCTGTTTCACTGTCCTTATGAGTGTGCTACCTTCTCTTCATGATAAGTTGAGCTGGTATATTTGTCACAGTGCATTCGAACTTGGTTGCATTGGATTTAAGTCCACTGTCTTAACTTGTACTTGATTTGTTGTTGGTTCTCTTTGAACCTGTCTCTGTGATATACTGTGATTATCCATTTTATATGTCGCAGTCTTGAGTTTTATGTAATGGTCATGGGTGTCTGCTGCACTATATAGTAGTCGTGCTTGTGCATTTTGACGTTGTCGGGCCACCATGGCAGTGCATTGTCAATCTGGTTAGCCTGTAGTTACATGTTTTCACCTAGTAGTTTGCATTGGATCTGGTATCATTCTTTGAGGCAGTAGCATATCGTTCCACTTCGATCTTAGTTCTGACTTCTAGCTTGTGGACTTGGTCTTGTGATCTTGCTTCATCACTTGGTGTTGTCTACTCGGATAGTGAACAACATGTATCTTATTTCCTCTGTGTTTCAGTTTGCTTACTTGAGCTTGTATGCCGCAAGTTGCCTTGAGTTGAACCCGTGTGCTAATTGGAACTCGGGTTTGACCTTGTGTTGTGTGGTGATTTTATTTGAACTTCATTTGTGTTGAACCCGATTTCGGGGTTTGACCTTGTGATCATTTGTGACTTTCACTGAGCTTTTGTGTATCTCATGCGATAGCGGTGAGGCAGTACACGCGTGCGTGTACTGCAGCCCTATCAGATTTGACAGTTCTAAATTGATTTAGTCGATTTGATAAAGTGTTTATTTATCTCTGTTGATGATTTAAATCTGCTGATTTTTGTTAAACACTGTTAAGTGTTATATTGACCGTTATCCGGTTTCTTTGTTTAAAGAATCGGATAGACGGGAATTATTGTGACTGTCGTCTATTTAAATTACTATTGCCTATATGCACTAATAAACTGGTTTGAATTAGACTGACCTGGGTATTATCTTCTTTTGAATGTAATACTCGGGTCAGACCCGAGTTATTTCAGGTTGTAGATTTTCTTCTTTGAGTTGCTGTTCAGGATATGAAGACTTTTCACATCTTCTGAAGTTGTCAGTGTCATTTTGTAGTAGTCGTGTCATTGTATAGAACGATATGTATTCATGTATATTAGTCGATAATGTACTTGTATATATAACTTCTAGAGTCGACAGTTGTAGTTGTATCATATGTATTGTGTCAACTATGTATTAACTGACATCAGTTATATATATATGAGACTTTTGTTTTTATCTGTGTTCCGCATTTATATTATCTGTGTTATTGCTATATCTAATGTCCTAAACTATTATGAACCGTCGTAGTTCGTTTTATACTAGTATTGGGTGTGTCGATGGGAGTAAATAAATAATAAAAGAAAAATACAAAGTATGTACCACTCCTATCGAGATAACCAATATTAGTGTAAGGCCAATTACGGATGGTCGCTCCTATCCAGCCTTATTCTTCGTAATAATAGACAGTATTTCCTTTAATACTCTTTGTTATTATGAGCATAGAGGTGGGGCGTCACATCCCCCATCCCCCCATGTCGACATACAACAGGCAGAAAGTAGTTACACTTTCAAATTTTTATTCATGTAACTAACTTGTGTCTATTCATTTTAAATGACTTTCTACCCCTATTAATACCTGTTTCTTCCAGAATAATTTATCAAACTTCATTTCTAATCACTCCCTTTTCATATTTCTTCCTACTTCTCGAATTATGGCCTCTCCGATTAAGAATCTAAGTGATAATCTTGAGGAAACTCTCACTTCATTCAAGAATATCCTTACATTCATACTTCGTAATCAGCGCCACTTAGAATTGAGTCAAATGCGGATGATCAAGGAGCAAGAGAGACATTTCGACGCCCTTCGTTGGATGATCTCAGTCCTTAACAAGGACGATCTTGAAGGAAATCCACCAATCACTCTCGACAAAGATAAAGAAGAATGGGATGCCATCATAGCAGACCCTATCTTTGGAGAAGATGGATGGGTGGAAGTACCAAGGAATGTCTAATCATTTTGTATGTTATTAGTGTGTTTTAAACTTGATTGACTTGACTTATTTAAAACATTTGGTGTGGTTTGTATATTTGATTGATTGAATAATTACTGTAAATATGATTGGATGATGATTGATTTACTGTTGGATTACACTTATGATCACACTCATGATCACATTTCACATTTATGATCACATTTCATACTTATGATCACACTTAGCATTTATTACACTTATATATGGATTACTCTATTTGTATTATGGTTGATCATCTTATATCAAGTTCAGGGAATTTATTAGTAAGACGTTTTTGTGTTGATGACAAAGGGGGAGAAGTTACAAAATAGTAGTTGGCTTGGAGTAAGGGGGAGTTATGATTGGAGTAGGGGGAGTAATGGAGTAAGGGGGAGTTATGATAGGAGTTATGGTATGGTAAGTATATTTTATAAATACAGGTTGTCATCATCAAAAAGGGCGAGATTGTTAGGAACTGAGATGTTGGTTTTGATGACAACAACCTTTTTAACTTATCTTATTATAAAATATATACTAACACTATTGTCTAGATAGATATGTATATGCAGGATATATATATATATATGCAGGTATTGATTACTGAAGACTGATCAGTATAAAGACTCAAGACTCAAGATTCATGATTGAAGACTCTAGAGTATCAAGATCAAGATTTCAAGATATGTATCTAGTTTATTGTTAAAACTTCTTAATAGCATGGAAATCTTCATTCCAAATTTCATTTGGGATGGAACCCATTTCTATCTTCTTAGTGGCTTACAAACCCACGACAAGTAGCTTACAAACCTACGACAAGTGGCTTACAAACCCACGAACATCCTGGTTTTGTACAAGTTCTCGAGTCCTGATGTGATGAGATATTCTACAGGAAGAAGCTTGCAAAACTACTTCAAAATGGTTTTTCAAAATGATTTCAAAACTGCTTTTCAAAATGTTTTAGCCTTAAAAATTATCTTTTCAAATGATTTTCAAAAAGATGTTTTAGCCTTAAAATATTCTTTGTTTTTTTAATAAACTTTTGTTTTAAACTTCGTTTGTTTTTAAAACTATCTTCTGATTTTTTAAATATTCTTTATAATATATATACTTGAGATTTAAAATCAAATTTATATATACATTCTAAAAATATATTTTTCTACTCTTCTTTATTTCAAAACATAGGAAAATTAGTTTATTTTATTCCAGAATCATTTCATCTTGTTTTCCATTCAATATCATTTTCAAAACAAATTTTACATTATTTTTAACTTAGGGATGTCGACATCACGGGATACCCCATGTCGACATGGTGGCCATTAAATTCAAAAGTTTCAATTTTCAAAAGAAGTGTATATTCGTTTAAATCTCTTCACGAATGGTTATGATCGTTACTGGTCTATAAATAGCCTTCACAAACGAATTTTTCAACTAACTATTTTCATATTTTCTTCACTCCTTCTTCTCCATATTCTAAAATTTTCATATTTTTAAGATCATGCCGAAATTCTGCCGAATTCTCAAGTGAATCAAATTAGAATCTCATTCTTGTTTGATTCTCTACCCTCTCTCGAAGATCAAAGTGCTATTCAGAGTTATAGGATCAATTTGTAATCAAAAGTTTTCTCTATAAGGTGTGGTTGTTCCTGGAAATCAATTGGGTAATCTTGTAGCCCGCAAATCAAGAGAGTTTGCCCCGAACTCGTGAGACAGGAGGGTACCTCAAGGCCTTTAGAAATTGAGGATTGTAATCTCAACTTTGGTATAATAAAAATATGTATGATGTGTTCTGCCTTGGTACAGGACTGGATGTAGGGTAACTACGAACCAGTATAAAATCTGGTGCGTTCTTTCCTTTTACTGCTTTTTATTTACCTTCTGCATCTGTGTTTGATTCTGTTATTGTTCCATGATTAAGTTTTGTATTTGTTTGTGTCATAATGTTAATTTAGTCAATATAAGTCTTAGAATCCATTAAACACTATTCACCCCCCCTCTATTGTTAAATTAGCATTAAGATCCTTAATCCGCACTCCCTTTCACAACGTACTCACCTCCTCGATTAGGTCGAAGAAACTTAATCGTACGATACATTTGGTTTTCAAATACATTCTTATACTTAACAAATTTCTCATTAATATTGGATTTGTTCTTCAGAAGATACATATATCCTAGTCTTGAGAAATCATCGGTGAAGGTAATAAAGTTAAAACTATTATCTTTGATGATTACAGGCACTAGGCCGCATACATCACTATGCACTAACCCTCAGAGTTCGTCAATTCTTTCATTGCTCCCACTGAAGGGATGCTGGTCATTTCACCTTTAACATACGACTCACACATATCAAACGATTCAGAATCAAGTGGTGGGAGAAAACCTTTGGTTTTCAGTTTGTGTAGCTGTTTCTTACTAATATGACCTAATTTACAATGCCAAAGATAACTATCATTTATTATATTAGAAGAATTACTCACAGAACATACATAATTATTATTAATCATATAAGTGTCATTTTCAAGAAGACTATTGCAGACTTTATTTCTGTTCAAACTAATGTACATAACAATATTCATACAATGAAATATATATATATATATATCCATCCTCTAAAAATCTAGAAACAGACACAATTCCATGATTAAAGTCTTTTACAAAATAGAAATTATTTAATATCAATACTACTCCACTACGCAAACATAAATGATAATCTTCTACTGCCGTTGCATCTACAATAGATCCATCAGCAATTTGGAGCCTTATCTCTCCTTATGCCATACGATGCCAGTTCCTAAGCCCTTGTAATGAATTGCACATACGAGTTCTAGATCTAATATCTAAAACCCAAGAAATTTTATTGATCACAAAAGAATTTCGAATCATAAATGTACGTTATGGAGCTGTAGAACCGTGATGCTTTCTTTCTCTAACGATCTTTAAGTATCCAAGTTCCTAATGACCTTTCTTGTGGTAGTTATGACATTCACCCTTACCATCAGTCTTCTTACTTTTCTTATTTTTCTTACATTCTCTTTTCTACTTCTTCGAACCTTTCGAAGATGATGCACCACCCTTTACAACAAGCATAGCTCCTTGATCTTGGATATAGACTCGGTCGACCTCAACATATTGAGGAGCCCTATGAGATTCACATTCAATTGGTTCATATTGTAATTCAGTATGAACGGTTCATACTATGGTGTAAGAGAACTAAGGATCAAATCAACTTGCAACTCATTGCTTATTCATGCGTCCAATTGTGAAAGCCTATAAATATAGCCATTCATCATTAGTATGCAATCGGTCCACTTTCTATCCTTTAGTCAATTTGGTATTGAACAGTTTGTTTGTATGCTCGTACCTTGCGGAACGTGACTGTTCACCAAATAAGGCATTGGGACTATCAAATCTCTCATGGAAAGACATGTTTTCGTGCTACCTTTTACAACATCTTATCTAATGTAGATAGCACAAAAACTGTGCGATATCTTGGTCCGAAACTCATTTCTCATAAGCAAGTTTAAGTTTAAGTTAAAGCTATATTAATTGCTCTTAGCCAATCGATATAGTTAGGTCCGACAAGTTTGTCGCTATCAGAAAAAAGTTTTGGAGTTGACATTTGTTGCAAATTTTAATTCGTGGATTATTAGACAATGTCATAGTATATATTCTTATATTATTAGTAAGGTTAAACTTTATGTTTCGTTTTACTAATAAGCTCCCATTAGTCTTTCATGTTTTGTCAAACCCTAAGTCGAAACATAGGATTCTTTCAACTTCACTAGTAGGTGTTAGGACTCGTCTATTTTGGAATTCTGACCTTGAGTTTGCACAACAAGTCATAGCTCCACAGACGATGGATAACTCTTTATCGTTATATCATATACACCTCCTAACCCATGGAACCTTGTCCTAATTTCACTTCTACCTTGAGTTTGCTGAACAAATCAAAATGAATATTCACTTGTACCTACCATATCTTGATGACCGAAGTACAGTGTATGTACCTTGAGTTTGCTAAAAAAAATACTTATAGTTTTCTTACCTTATCTATTCAACATATAATGATACTACACATAACATCCCTAGCTTGAGCTTGCTCAACAACTAAGCAGTATGCAAGTAATTTATTAATATATATATATATATGGTAGAGGACAACATCATATTAAAGATTCACAATCTTCAATATATTATTTAAAGTGATATCGACTTATGAAATAATATATTTATAATAAAATACCCTCGTGATTCAAGTGTTGGACACATCGGGAATCACGGTATATGTACACCTACGTATGTATGTATTCCCTAAGTCTATTTAGGGTTTCTTTATTGTTCTACCTTTAGTTCATACATTCATATTATATAAGTTTTATTAGTATATAACTTTTATATTTTAATTGACTTATACAATAGTCTTATGTATAACATTATATTAATTAAAACATATTTAATTAATTTTAATTATCTAACTCTTTAATTAATTGTTAATTATTCGATTTAACGTATTATATTGAATATATACTATAACTGTTATAGTAACACACACACACACACACACATATATATATATATATTAATTTATTAATTAAATTTTAATTATTTATTTAATTAAACAATTTTAATTAAATTTTAATAATTTTGAAAATTATATTAAATACATACATGTACACTTACATTGTCTTAAACACTTTAAGACAACATAAGATTCACTATATACTACACATGCACAAATGCACATTATTTAATTAACTTATTAAATTAGTTAATTTCTTTTATTAATATTATTAATAAAATTTATTTTGTAATTAATTTATATATATACGTGTGTGTGTGTGTGTGTGTGTGTTCAAACACTTTGAAAATTTTCATTATGTTATAACTTTTATGACATATATATTTCTTATTCTAAATTTAACTTTTAAATTTATAATTTATATTTTTAGTTTTCAAAACAATATTGAAAATTAGCCCAAGGCCTAATTTAAATTGGGCCGTTTTTATTAGTGGCAACCTTAGGGGTTACTTCACTTTTTGGGCTAGACTAATAGCCAGGAAGGGCATGATACTTGATTACCCAAACCCAAGCGTAGACATATTTTCTAGACATTCGACTAAATTGGTAAGCTTAATTGGTTAGCATAACATGACTAATTTATACCACATAGACTATTGGGCTCTAATACCATTGTTGGAACTAGGCTAGTCGGAAGTGAGGCAATCAAATTTCAAAAAAATTCATTTTGGATCTTAATTTGGGCTTATGAAGTCTAATTTCATTAAGAATTTTTCAAAATTTTCTTTCAAATAAAATGCTCATTTTATATAATTTTTTTAAATTAGTTTAATTTAATTTTAGTTTGTTTGTATATTTTGATGTGTGCATCTAAATGCATCCATTTATAAAAGTGCAAGTGCAACAAATGAGAAGTGTACATAGTTAATGTGAACGTTGATTAGGTGCTGGGATTTACACCGCAATGGACACATTTCCCCTTTATATATGTATTTGTCGTCCAAAACAAGAAAGTTTTTATATTAAATGAGTGTGTATATATGTATATATGTATGTGTGTGTGTGTTATATAGTGGTTTGCATTAAATAAGATTTATTTATGTAACATGTAATAAATCAATGTATATAATATAAAGTTTATTCTAATTAAATTAGTGCAAAAGTTTACTACAATATTTTACATGAAATCCCTTTTGAAGCTTTGAGTTAAATACACACACACATAAATATCATTAAGCGCATGCACGCACACACATAGACATAGAGATACACACTCACACACAAATGAAAAAAAATTTAAAGTAAAACAAAATAAAAACATCCGAATAGTTTATGAATAAGAATATATGCCTTTAAAAAAAAGATCCTGTACTAGCCCAGATTTAATTGTTAAATTTGGAAAAAAGTCAGTAGAGTAATGTTCCTCTTTTTTAATTAGCAAATTTGTTCTAAATAATTTAAACATAAGATAAATAAGTCTTCATATTATGCTGTCGACCATAATTAATTGAAATTGTTCCAAAGTTTTATTCACATAACCACTTATATGGAAACATTCGAATCGAAATCTTGTATTTTGAAAACTAACTTATTAACAAGATTGTTTCAAAAATATTTTTTTAAAACAATAATAAAATTAGACGACATAAGTATATACAAATTCATGATAATAAAGGTCTAGATCTGGGTTAAACATATAAGATGAATAAACATACAGAACGGCGATGAATAAAATTATTATTGTTCATAACGTACAAATAACAAAGAGCATAACATAGAGTTTTTCAATTAAATCAACATGATAAGAATATACAGTTGATTCAAAAAGGAAGAATTGAGATATTCAAGTCATAACCAAATTCACACATATGAACAGAAGGGAGAGATAGAGAATTAAAGGGATGTGAAAAAAAGTAAATGATATATAAGCAAAATATAGAATCACCTTAAGATGAAGCCAGGAAAAACACCTTGAATGATAAAATAAATCCTAAATCCAATAAATCAATCTCAAGCTCTGCAACAACCAAGAGATGACCACCTATTTCTTTTTAATTTTGTTTGAACAAGTTTTGAAATTGAAGAGCTTTTTCCATAACTAGAATTTGACTCCTGATGTTTCTCTGTGGAGAGGAAAAAAATGATAGAGCAATATCTTATTAAAGGAGGAAATAAATGTGTAATTTTGATATGGTCAAATTATGATATGGTCATTTTCTCTCCTTTAATTAAGATTTCCCTTTCATTTCAAATTCAAAAATCCCTCCCCTTCTCTACATTATGTTCGACCATCATTTGTGGGCTTTGGGTCCAAAAAATTTCCAAAATCCAATTAGTATTAACTCTATTTAAACCCAATTTAAATTTCTTATCGATATCGTATATTGATACACGCGTTTATAACTTTTAAATACGCACATTATTAAAGGCTAATGGTAATCAAAAAATGAAATAAGAAATTTATAACAATTAATATTTCACAAATATTAATTAATTTAATTTATATAAAGCCCTTTTTAGTATTTATTATATTTAAATTGAATTTAACCATTATACCAATATCATATATCGATATGCGTATTTATAACTTTTATATACGCACTTTACAAAACTACTAGTGGCATTCAAATAAATTAAATAAAATTTAATAATTAATATTTCATAAATTCTAATTAATTTAATTATTTTTCAACTGTTAAGAATAAATTAAATCATGCGGTTTATTTGGAATATTCATCATTTCTATTGCGTGACTCTAAGGTGTAAATTCATTTAGCGATTAATATTGAACAATTCAAATATTAACATTCAAATGTCACCTTAGCTAGTTGGGTGTTGTTTTGACTGAATTTATCACCTACACATCTTTTCATAAATTCCAATTTTACTTATTATAAGCGATCCCTGGTAGTAATGATTATTTACAACAATTCTCTTCATCAAAACTATATCACATTAGGACTTATGAAATCTGGTTTTGGTCAAATTCCAACATCGTCCATATTCAATTTTGTAAGTCCAAAAATAAAGTTCTTGGTTCAATAATAACTTCAATTATTAACCATACTAATATGGCCAGGGATTTTGACTTTGAGTTGACTATACTTAACTATGATACTAACCCTGTATAAGTAGAGAGACGAATCCATTATTAGATAGTGTTTTACGTTTAGTGCTTCAACTTAGACTCAAATATAGTCATTCAATGGATGTCATTCCATGATTTAACTATAATCAAAGTCGATTGTCCATATTTAAGTTCAATAGTATTCTCAAGTCGAGAGATGAGTAATATCATCATTTCAAGATTCTCCGTTTAACCTTAGTTATATTATCCAACAGAAAACTCTTGAGTCAGCCATTCCATAGTAGTCCAATAACTATCAATACATAACCTTTTGGTGCCCACTAACGGTCATGAGTAACGCACGGCCTAACTTTTGGAGAGCGTCACGCACTCTAGTCTCGGTGCAAGCATCGATATCCAGTCTCAATGCATCTTGACTATGAATAATTAAAACAATGTATTCATTTAAACTGTGATAAAATACTCATGATTACAACATCTTGTAATTACTATCACAAAAACTATAACACCCCCACCTATATACCCATACTACACAAGAGTGCTACGAAGTAATACTATCAGATAATACGAAGAATGAGGCAAAATGGGGTACACACATGAATATTCCCTTGGGCTAACACCGGTACGTATTAAAACATCGAATAAATAACTCATCTATATGAATACAGTATCATCACAAAGCAATAAACACATGTGCCTCCAGAATAGAATAATACATAATATACAATGTATAAATAGATAACACAAAGTCAGAATCGCAGTGATAATATATAACACATAAATATATATAGTATGTTCAATATATAACTCCTGAATTTATATACGTGAAATTATATAATACATGACAGATATACAAATTATCGGATCCTAGTCCCCTCTATGCCCAATATTAAAGACGGTCTCACTGTCCATGCACCTGAAATGTCCCGAACTGACCCGAGCATTATAAATAATACACAGGTCAGACTATGTATTTAATGATAGGTGATATGAAATATGTAAAATTAATGAAAAGTATGATAACAATACTAATAATGAAATTAGCAAGTTCAAATATCTCAAGATAACAACCACTACAATTTCACATAATAAAGCTTCGTCACCCATATAAAGAAGACCACTTAGAAATCAAGAAATCAACGTCAAATGGGTGAATCATCCATATTTAGAAATAATCATCAAAATCAATATATATATATATATATGTATGTATATGCATATGTATTTATGTATAAGTATAATGTGAAATAGCCTATCAATCCTCCAAACCATATCCAACATCTCACAAACTAATAATATAAATCATCTACAAATCAAAGCATAACCAATAAAGTAAGGCTATCTCAAAAATACCAAATCATCAAAGAGTATGGATGTACATGGACTGACAACACTTTAGACTCAACCAGTCTCTAGCCTAGTCAACTCATTATAGGAATGAGACATATATGCCAATCCACTACATACATACAACCTTAAATCAGAAAGGGAGACCGATAGCACTCAACATGCTTCAGGAACCCAGGACTACTCAGCAACCGTAGAGTACAGTATACTCCTACAGTCTTCAGTTACCTCAATGGACATAATGACTCCATCCACCAGTGACTCGTCTATGCGTAGCCCCGGTCACGACCATACTTTGCCCCTAATGGTAACAGACTACTGACCTAAGTGACACAAGGGACTATGGGCAACAACCCATCTACTACTACCAATATTGTGATGTGCATCAAAGGGACATATAACTACGGTGCTGCAGATTTGGGGCATGACCCCATGATCAGGCCGTAGGATGAAAACTGGCCAATCTAATTCACTGCTAAAAAATAAATGAAGCAGGGCACAATATGGATGGTCATCTAGTACTCATCCCTATAGTTACTCATACCTCTAATGCTAAGCCGACACGCGGCTCTCATAAGCCAACATCTAACCATACTTCTCACCGAATATCACATATACACATAATTGTAATCCCTGTTTGAGTGTCATTAACTTACAATAAATAATCAAATAAATAACATAATGATGTCTGAAACACCCTACACCCCTTAATATACCCAAAAGGACACATTAAAAGGTGTACTGCGTTATAGGTATAACCAAAACTAACAGAGATTAAGAGTCACAAGACAAAAATAGGTAAAAACAGCGGAAACTAAGATAATAACTTATTTAAAACAAGACTTCATAATTGTTTCATAAATCAAATAAGCCAAATACCAAATACACATACATGTCTCAGAACCCAAGACGTCTCATAAAAACTCATAGTCTAAAAAATCAGAGTACATAATATCCCTCATAATATGCCAGTACACAGAAAGAGCTAAAGCTAGAATAAAAGAAATACATAGTAGAAATCTTCTCCAAGAACCCTCCAAGTAACCGTGATCTACTGTCCTCTCCCTTGATTGTTTAGGAGGGGGAAAGGAGAAAATAGAGGAGTGGGTCAGACTAAAAGTCTGGTGAATGATAATAATTACTAGAATCTTTAAGCAAAGTAAAAGTAATAGACTTTACAACAGTTCTAGTATATAAAAGGAAACAAAGGAAATAGAAAAGAGAGAAACTAGAAATAAATACGAATAAACTATTTCTCAATTAGTAAGATAGGTTAACTTTGATTGTTTGCACTTGTCCTTGATAGCTGCTTTGATTAGGCTGAATTCCCAATTTTACCCTTTGATCGGCCTGCTACTCCATAGAATCTACTATGGACCAGACGTTTCCCTACACAGTAGACTTTGGTGTCTGCGAAAGACACACTTACTAAGTGCTTGGAACTCATAGCGATTACTGAGCACTGAAATGGGAGTCGCACGCGTAACTGTCACCATGCCCATGCTACCTGTTGCTCCCTCTTTTGACCTTTTATTTACCCTAGCCAGCATAAGCATGCCCCTCACCTCACTTCAGGATAATGTGAAGCACCTCGTCTCACTTTAGGGTTATGTGAAACACCATGTCCATAGAAAAATAGGGGAAATGCTGTTAGTACTGGTCCCTATCAACAATTATCTAGTTGCGCCCCTTGTTCAAACCCCCTTGATTTGAACTACCTTAGATTGACCGTTTACTACCACTATAAGCATAAGCGTACTCCTCGCCTCACTTCAGGACTATGTGAAGTACCTCGTCTCACTTTAGGATTATGTGAAACACCGTAACCATAGAAATATTAGGGGATTGCTATTTGGTATAGGTCCTACTCTTACTTTTGCTTATTAACTTAGATAAATTATTTAAATAAGCCTTTATTTTTATCAATTACTATTATTGCTTATTAATTTATCCTAAGTCTTAAAATAAGCGCCATAGTTTCCATAGTTTACCATAGTTTCCATAGTTTATCAATTTATAACTAATGTTATAATCATGCTTATCACTTAACCGAAGGTCTAAGTGTGAAAATAAGCTTCTTTCTTCTTTTATTATTTTTAGTTATAATTATAAGTTATAACTAGGCCAATCTTCTTAATTCAGTCCATTTAATATCATAATTAGGCATAATTTCAGTCCTATTCCAATTATATTACAGTCATTGTGATTTACATCTCATATTCCATTATTTCAGATTTCTTATAATTTAATCCAATTTCGCGTTAATTCTATTCTAATCCATACGCGAAGAAGAAGAAGGAGAAAAAAAAGAAAACTAAAAATAGAAGGAAATCCAAGGCGTAGGAAGAAGATGTAAATAACGCATAAATAACAGTAAATAAATTAAAATACTGTAAATAAACTGTAATTAAATGGGAAAAGCTATAGTTAACAGAAATAAACTAAAATTAACTGAAAAGAATAGCTAGAAGGAATAGACTGAAAATAATTCTAAAAACTGTAAATAAATTACTAAAAAGGTTACTCCAAAAATCGTAGTTAAACTACAACTATTGGAACCCTATTATTTTAAATTACTTAAAGAAATTTAAAATAATTACAATCACTCACCTCTGTTCCTTAGCTCTTCCCTTTAGGTCTTCATGGATCCACTTGGGGTTGTTAAATATTTTTATTTATAACGATTTCCTCCTTGGAAAATTATTCCGCTTAGGGTCCTTCCTGAATAGGTGAACCCAATTGGAGAAAATCTTAGAATGAGAAAAGGTGTTAGGCCTAGAGTTCAATTTATAGGGGTAGAAGTGGATCTCATACCGTTGGATTTGGGGATTGAATAGGATGCAACCACGTCATAGGTTGAATAGGAGCCATCGGATGCAAGAATAGAAGGACCAGACCAGTTTAAACAATGCAAATTACGTGTTCAACTTTCGAACGAACGAACGTTCGTTCATGAAAATAGGCAGGCGGGTCGACCAAGCGATCGACCGCCCTTGTGCCCAGGTTGACCGGCCGGTCGACCTGGCCTATATATATATATATATATATATATATATATTTGTTTCTTTGATTATTTTGTTCCTTGCTCATATTAACTCGGATTCTGACGTTCTATATAAGAAAATTGACCAAAAAATTACCACGGACACAATGGTGCAACTCCTGTGGCTCAGTTCTGATAATTTCACAAAGTTATTTTATTATTTAATTAATTAACGAATTAATTATTACAGGTTAAATTTCGAGTTGTTACAATGTCTCATACCACTACATGTTATTCAGATAATTATTCAATGTTCATAAACTACAATCGATCCACACTAGATATCTTTATATGACAAGTTCGATGAATAACTGGAAAAGTGTTACCAAAAGTTCATACTAGACAATATCACTAATCCATTTATTCAAATTTCTTGTCACACATAAAAAAAAATACAAATCAAATAAAAAAATAAATACTTAGAAATAGATACCAAATATATAGTAATAACATATTCACTTTAGTTACTTAATCACAATATAAGATTCAATTACTAAATTTTATTTCCAAATCCTTATATATATATTCCAAAACATCCAAAATCACATTAAAAAAATAAAATAAAAAATAAAAGTAATTATAGAAACTATTTCATAATTTTTTATAACCAAATAATACTATGAAATAAATTTAAAAATCTCCAAAATAATTCTTTCCATTACAAACCATGATTTATAATTGAAAGTTTCACTATATATTCAAAATCTCAAATAGCTCATATTGGAAATAATCTAATATTACTTTATTTTTATTTAATAATCTTCTATAATTAAATACCATTTCAGAATAACTTATATTTATTTCAAACAATATAATATAATTCAAAATCTTTACTTTATACTCTAACAGTTAGAAATAAAATATTTTCCATTTTCAAAACAATCTTTATATCCAAAATAATTTCCAGGACATTATTTTATCTTCCAACCAGTTTTATTAGTTTATAAATATACTTTAAATTGATTTTAAAATACCAAAAATAATTTATCAAAGCTTTCTAAATATTTTAAAACCAGAAAATTAATCGTACATTCAAAATATTAACCATAGAGCGAAATTCTCTAAAATAATAAACAATTCATCAATCTAAATTTTTATTATGTGGCCGAGTCGAATTCCATCGAATTACGGCCATCGATACAACTTGCACATAATATAAATAAATTAAAAAAATTAAAATGCAAATGGATAGTATCTTCTTTGCATTTCAGACATTCAACAAACACAAACTCCATTATCAGACCTAAATAACCAATTCAATATCACATTAACCAATCAAATATCACGATGAAACAATTTATCCAAGTGATTCAATATTTATTCACAAACTATTCAACCAAGAAAATGCAATCAATTCATTCAACAATATAATCTAATCGAGATATGTATTTATATAATTAATATATGATGAAATAGAATAGATGTGACTGAGAAAAACTCACCTCGAACGGCACTTGAGTTCCATTACTTAGCACTAGACTATGTCGATGTCGCTGCCAACCAACGACTGTACCACACACTAATGCTCGCTGCAAGGCTCAGGACTACATACAAACCATCATCGCAGCCACCGCATCAAACATTGTCATTGCTCCCTCAACTTCGCTGCTAAACCCCGAATTGATCGAAGCAAGAAATCTAGTAGCCAAGCTAATCACGAACTACCAGCACCATACACACAAGCACTCCTCTTCCAACATCAGGTGCCACCAGCATTGTGATAACCAAAATCGCCATCCTCTCAATCGAGCACGAACTAGCAGTGCTTCCATTCTTCAACATCGAGTTCACACACATAGGTGCCACCTTCCAAGTCATGCGCCACTATTCGATCACAAGTATCCAGGTCGCCGTCTCGATCTCCTCTAGGCGCGTTCATGTCTCTGGCAATGAAACCCAAGCCACGTTTCTCTTTTTTTAGTTTTATAAAATCAAGATTGCTGTTTTTAGGGCATAGGTTGAGAAATGAAAATAAGGGTTGGCTTGTGTCTCGAGAGAGTATGGAGATATTCCAGAAAGAATGGAAATGGGTTTGGGTCCAAAAGAATTTGGGCTTAGTTTAACCAATTAATTTTTTCTTTTGACAAACTCTTTTTAATCTATTTGTAAATCAATTCCAATTTGCTTTAAATTAATTTAAACTTCATTATACTAAATATATTTCGATAACCATCAAATTTAACTTAATTTATAAATCATCACAAATTGAATTCATTCTCTTTTATTTTAGTTAATTTTATTTATTTATATGGCATAGAAAGCAGGGTTGTTACAAAAACACATCATTTAAAGATTTTCTGTTAAATATATTTAAATTAGATAAATAATTAATTATAACTCATTTTAATAAATAAATAACAGAAAGAAAAAACACCTTTCATTATGAACTAGAGTTGATAAAAGAGTTAATAATTTATAATAAATTACAGAATTACCCTAAGGGCATACTCCTAACTCTATCAGAAGAGCCCAAGATGAGGTCCGATCATCTCATTGCAAAGCCTCCTTCACACTAGACAAGATCTGGAATAGGTCTGGCTTGGTCTCGACTAGCTCTCCTATATTAAACATTTTCCATTAGCTACTAAAAGCCAACACAACTTGCTCGGCATCACATCAGCCGACAATGCTAAACTAGGGTATAAGAGATATAAGAGTTGCTAAATTAGGGTCAGCTCCTATCCAAGCCCACGCTAGCTGATAGCACATCAGGCAATATTGGCCCAAGCATGGCCCGTCTTTAGCATGACTCCAATAAAACCAACTCCAACCAGCATCAGGCCTCCCTCTTAGCCGTAATTGTGCATAGTCATTAATCGTCTTCCCCACATAATCCTCAATAAGATTCCAAGTTTCTTCTGTGTTGTCGACAATCAGTCGGCCGGCTCAGCCATGTGGGCACTTAAGTGAATGGCAAAGTTGTCTATCCATCCATCGAAAGCACCGTAGTTGGACGGCTGAATTGATGCAAGCTCAGCCATGTGGTCAACCATCAGCATTAAATGCACATTGAATGCAAGCCCAAGCTTGGTACAGAAAGGAAATGAGTGCATTCTCATCCACCGCATATCTTCTGGCACACTTTACAGTTGTCAACCATCCATGGTCCACCTCTACAGTCTGATCAACTATCAAGCACTTTTCCTACCAGCTCTATAGCACGATCTCAACGGTCCACCATCTACTCAGCTACTATAAATACTCACTGCATTGCAACTTCAAAGGGGTTGAAATCTGGTTGGAACATTCAATTCTGAATACTACGCACAATTCAGCGCTCTTAATACCGCATAAATCCTTAAGATTACACAGCTTTGTTAGTCTTACGTGCTCATTTTTTCTTATTATTCACTTGTAATTCCCTATGAATGCAAGAGAAATATATAGTAAGAGAACTTCATAGTAGATGTAGGAAGCTTTGCTGAACCACTATGTATCTTCTGTTATTTATGTTTCAACAATGTATTTAACTCTTCATTTTTCTGTTTTAAAGCCTAGTGATTAGCAACTAGCCTCCGCTTTTCACAATGCACTCATATCATTTCGAGGTTGGCAACTAGTCAACATTTTGACTCTAGAAGGAGGGCTTCACCCTAAAAGCTCTACCATTTCCACACCTTTCAACTCCATAAGGCATGATCTGACTTGTTACCATAGACAATCTTCTGGCATTTAAAGGCAACAACTCTAATGAGCACCAAACTAATGGCAACATTCTCGCCAGTGCTCCCCAACCCAATCTTGACTCTATAACAACCCACCATTCGTAACACCCAAAAATCAGTGCCTCACATCAATGCCCGACTTTCAAATACCATAAAAGATGACTTGTCGGGGAAAGAAAGAAAGTTGAGAAAACAAAATACTAAACCAAGGCACATCGATAGGATCTCATGATGGAATGATAACATATAACATACTGAATATGCATGAACATAACGGGATAATAATATATATAAGAGATTGCACTGGCGGAAGTAATTGATAAGTGAATAGCAATACAGAAAGTAAAAATACATCAACTCCATATAGGAGGAGTCCTAAATATAATATTTGATACATCAAGTCTCATATATAAATACATATCTGTCATGTACTATCATAATACCAAGTATATATATGAAGTATTAACATTGCCTCAATAGTGTGCTCCAACTGTCCTGAAAGTGTATCCTTAAAAGCAACTGACTACAAAATTACTCAATCGAGTACCCGAGAGTTGTCATGACCTAAACAAACAAAGACAAAATGCGGGTCAGACTTAAAGCCTGGTGTGAGGGGAACTATCTCAGAATACTATATATTAAAACTATATGCAAATATATAGGAACTACTAAGGCAAGGTCGGTCCTCTCCACAATCATTGCTCATAGGTAATCTAGACAGTCCATATACAAGTAAATTAAACCCGTTTCAAAAGTAGGGAATCATACCATAACCTGCTCTTCTCCTGTAATCAATGAATCAGTACAACTAATATAATGTTACAGATATATACCAGTACACCATGATAAGGTAATCCTATGCACAAATGCAAAGACAATATATATCATAATATAAGCATATTGTAGAATGCATAATGATATTATCAACCAACTATTATAGCATGCACAATCATAACGATACACGATGAATAGTGTGTGTAAATCGATTGTAATGATCAGCTTTTCTTACTACCAAAGGTGACATTTAGTACATCCACGGTATTCATGTGCTGATCATCTAGGTGTCCGAAAGACAAGCTGTTGGGGTAGAAAAGAAGAAAAAAAGACAGGAAGAAAGAAACATAGAATCTCACAACACAAGGGAATCACATATAATAGAACATAAGATAATACATACAGTCACTTCCAAAATAAAACATCAAAGATACATTTAAAACAAAAGCGCAACCCAATTGAAACCATTCCTTTTAAAACCATTTGACCTAGTTGAAAGCTAACTAAATCGAAAGCATCTTATTTGAAAACAAGCAGGCACATTTTAATTTAAAAACAAATTAATGCCTCAACCCCTTCGGAACCCCTGGTTTCGACTCCATACCTTCCGCCTACATCCAATTCACTATGTACCAGTTCCCTGATACCATGTGCATTGGTTTCGACTGTGTCGGAAGCAAAGATGAGGAGGCGGAACCTGGTGCCGTCGGTGTCGAAACAATGAAAAACATGTAGCAAATAGTTCTTTTCACCTAACCTGCTTTATGTGTTAAATTATGATCGGTTGCCTCTTTCTTTACCAATAAAAAGTACTGCAATTTTTCAAAAGTGCTGCCGACTTTCAGAATTAACAAATTTAAATTATTTTGCAAAAAGCCCCTTCTCCTCTCTTAATTATATAAAAAATTTAAGTCTCATACCTTAAATAATTTTATATAACCATTAAAACACTTAGGAAAAATCTACAAAAATTCCAGAAAATCTCTTTTAATATGGTTTCCAACATATAAAAATTTCAGACCCAAATCTTTTATTATTTAACCGTAAATAATTATTAACCCAAATTAACATTTTCTTTACTAGAAAATTCATATAAATTCCTCATAAATTCTGAAATTTCTAAAAATTGAAACCCATAAATAATATTTATGATCCTCATAAAAATTCAGAAGGTATTTGGATGTCATTTAATAGGGTTTTCACCTTAAAACATATCATAAGTTCAATATGAATAACCATAATTCATCAACAATTATATATAATCATTCCATCTTCAAAAACACGGCAAATCATTGCAAAATATTCGGAATTCTTCTTAAAACCGAAAACACAATAAAAAATGAGATGTAAACATTATTCACCTTAGCTTTAGTGATTAAGGATATGAGATTTGAATAAATTTGATGTTGATTAAGCTTCCCCTTTATCTTTCTTCCTCTTGTTCTTGTTAATAGTGGCCGGCCTTAACTTTTAAAATTTGAGAATGAAATGAACGTGTATAATTTACACGGCCATGGGTTATAGATATAGGAATGGTCTCTTTCCTATTTTACCCCTCCTCCTATTTCATTTTAACTTTTCTTTAGTTCATTTGTTACATGGCACGACTACTCCTTAATTAAAATCAAATCTCAATCTCCTAATCAACACATTATTTTATTTAGTTTAACTAATTAAATATCTTAAATAATGTTACCAAAAATACGGGGTGTTACAGACTCCCTTCCTTAAAGAATTTCGTCCTCGAAATTACGATAAGGTACACAACACAATCAATCAAAGGGGTAAAACATACCATCAAATAAGTTAGGATAAGTATCTCTAATCCCGCTCTCAATCTCCCAAGTGCAGTCCTTGTCATCGTCGCTCCACTGGACTTTGACTAATCTGACCGTCTTGGTTCTAAGCCACTTCTCATCTCTCGCAACAATACGAATAGGCTTCCTCACTATAGTCAATTTCGGTTCTACCACTAAATCATCTAGCACAGTCGGTGCGATAGTAGTCTCCGGGTCTCTAACACACGTTCTAAGATGAGAAACATGGAAAACATCGTAGACTCTTGTTAAACTGCTCGGTAACTCAACTCTATATGCGAGTTTCCCAATCCTCTCAACAACAGGAAAAGGTCCAAGGAATCTCGGTGTTAACTTTCCTGATTTCCCAAACCTAATCACACCCTTCATCGGTGATACTTTGACGAAAACCTGAGCTCCAACTGAGAACTCTAAATCTTTCTGTCTCTTATCTGCATAACTCTTCTGCCTTGACCGAGCCTCCTTCATTCTAGCCCAAATGACCTTAATCTTTTCTGCAGCTTCTCTAACTAAATTTGGACCAAGAACCAACCTATCCCCGATCTCTAACCAACATACGGGAGATTTGCAAGGCCTTCCATACAAAGCTTCAAATGGTGCCATCCCAATACTAGTCTGATACCTGTTGTTATGCGAAAACTCAACTAAATGCAGATGGTCTTCCCATGATCCCCCGAAATCTAAATACACAAGCTCTAAACAAATATTCCAAGATTTTGTTAACTCTTTCTGTTTTCCCATCAGTCTGCGAATGGTAAGCGGTACTCATCTTAAGCTTGGTTCCCAAAACTTCATGCGAACTCTTCCAGAACTCACTAGTGAATAAAAGATCTCTATCACTAACTATGCTACTAGGAATCCCATGCAGTCTAACTACATTCTTCATAAACAACTTTGCCAAAATAGGTGCCGTTCCGGTTGACCTAACTGGAATGAAATAGGCACTCTTGGTCAATCTGTCCACTATGAGCCATATACTATCATTTCCTGAGTTTGACCTTGGCAACCCGTCAATAAAATCCATGGAGATAGAATCCCACTTCCATACTGGAATATCCAATGGCTGAAGCAACCCACTTGGCTTATGGTGTTCGGCCTTTGCCTGTTGGCAAATCAAGCACTACTTTACACACGAACCAATATCCCGCTTCATACCTTCCCAAAAGTAACTCCTCTTCATATCCTGATACATCTTAGTACCTCCTGGATGAATAGAGAACTTTGAACGATGGCATTCCTCTAAGACTTCTTTCCTTATGTTTCCTACACTCAGAACACATAATCTTCCTTTCTTTCTCAACCTCCCATTCTGGTCAAGACTAAAATCTTTCAAGTCATCGCACTTGGTTCCATCTCTTAGCTTACTGATTCGTTCAGCTAATACCGGATCATCTTCCTGTTTAGAAGTAATCCTCTCGATCATCACTGGTCGAACTTCCAAAAAAGATAACACTATGGTTTCTACGCTAGATCCAGCCTCGGATCTCCACTGCACTCTGCAATTTGCTAAAGCTTTTAAATCTTTCCAATCAGCAATCATCGCCAAAACTGCATTTTGATGCTTCCTGCTAAGTGCATCTGCAACCTTGTTGCCTTTCCCCGGTGTGTACTCAATCCCAAAATCATAAGCAGCGATAAACTCTAACCACCTCTATTGTCTCATGTTCAACTCCTTCTGAGAGAACAAATATCTCAATGACTTATGATCTGTATATAACTCAATACTCTCTCCCAAAAGGTAATGTCTCCACACCTTCAAAGCAAAAATAACTGCAGCCAACTCTAAATCATGTGTCGGATACCTGACCTCATGTGATCTAAGCTATCTAGAAGCGTAGGCAATCACTTTACCCCTCTACATCAGCACAGCTCCTAATCCATTCCACACGCATCGGTATAAACTACCAAATCTTGATTCCCTTCCGGAACAACCAACACCGGTGCATGGATCAATAAGTGTTTCAAACTCTGGAACGCTTCCTCACACTTATCGGTCCACACAAACTTTACATCCTTTTTCGTTAGCTTGGTCATAGGTACCGCTATCCGCGGAAAATCCTTAATGAACCTCCGATAATAACCAGCCAACCCAAGGAAAGTCTTGTTGAATATGCGAGTATATGATTTTTGTATGATGATAATAAACATATATATATATATATATATTCATTTAAATGTATTTATTAATGTACTATTTTATTTTTCACATAATTAATAAATATTTGCTGAATAAAATAAATAACATAGAATTTAAATTCAAACGGATATTTTATTCAAACAAATATTTTATTACAATTTCGAATAGTACAAATTTGAGCTCTCACTATATATATACAAATTTCAATTACAATACAAATTCGATTACATCACAATTTATCATTTACATTAGCACCTCACTACATAGCACTCATTCACTCGTATTTACCTTCAACTCCATTCCAGATTGAATCCAGCATCTGAGTTATCTACAAAAATATACACTGACGCAGTAAAATTGAAAATAAAATATTTTTGCAGTTTGAAATAAAATGTAATTTTGAAATGTTATTTGCCTCAGTTATTTGGGTTGTTCGTCATCATTTAAATTTGAATTCATCATACACGAACAGCTTGTGACATGCACAATGTATCACTGTACATGCCACGAGGCCGTGCACACCAATGTACACTTGATAAAATTACAGGGACAGGTGAGCACAAGGTCAAACCCAAATCAAAAGCCGGGTTCAACTCAAGTGAAATAAATATTAAGTCACGATATCAACACAAGGTCAAACCCGAGCTATAAGCTGGATTCAACGCAGGTGCAATCCAAATGTACAAGTTCAATAAAATGGTCAAGACACATAAATCAAGACTCGACCAAAGTTCAAGTCCAGCTACCATATGAAAACAGGCAGTCCAACTAACAGCAATGCAGTACACAAATGTACACATATATGGTGAACTTACTCAACAGTAGTGAACAGGACAAAAACAAGGCATGTACAAGCAACTTACTACATAATGAACACAAGTTGAAGCTCACATGAATATAATGAACTGGTCAGACACAAGAATGAAGCAACTAGACCTGGCAACTAGTGAAACAAAGACCAGACTCCATGCAGACCTGACTACAAGTGTAATGCACAGTGAAGACAAAACAAGTATGGTGAATGCAATAAACTGGTCAGTGCAAGTTCAGGTGCTCGACAAATTACAAACTGCAAATGAAATAGCATCTCTACCAAGAAACCAAACACAATGCATCATAGCAGTATGGAAGCAAGACTACATGAACCAGACTCGAGCAAGTCCAGACCACATATGAAAAGGCAAATGTCAAAGACAATGAAAATCTCAACACACATATATACGTGTGTGAAACATCAAGTGAATATGCAACATGACTCAAGTGACTCAATCCAATGCGGACTCGAAGTATAGATGTAAACAAGTCTGGAAACAACATGAAGATATCATGAACATACTCAAATACAAATGGAGATGCACAGTGCAGACACAAGTATTCATATTCATATGCAACCAGAATGCAAGCCTGCAAACTACAACAGACTCGACCAAGACCACAATGCAAACTCAAGTGAAGTCGGTGCATATACAATGAACTCGAATGAACAATACAAGCTTCAACTGAAAAATCAGATGTCCAGAGACCAGACAAACAAGTACAGATTCAAGTAGACAAATGAAGACATATTCAAGTGCATTGAAACTACACAGCAAGTACAACCTGAATACACATCTAACAAGGGAACTCAACAAAGATCAAGTGAACAGCAAGTGGTACAAGACCGAAGTCAGATAACATGAGGAACATGAATTAACAAAGTCAAAATTTTCATAAATCAAGTCACTGGCCGAACTCAACGTACAGAGGAATAATTCAAAGCAATGCCGAAATCACAAACGAAAACAAGTTCAAAAGCAAATCAAGCCGTGGAAGCCATGGAATCAAACACAAGTCAGGATTTGTTCCAATTCACCTCCCCTCTAGGGTGAAATCGATCCTACAACTCTTTATCTCCTTCACTGTCTCCGGTCTCTTCCAACTATTCACCGCTTCAATCTTAGACGGATCTACCGATAACCCTTCCTTTGAGACTACATGACCAAGAAACTTCACTTCCTTCTTCCAAAAATGACACTTTGAAAACTTCGTCTTCAGCTGATGTTGTCTAAGCGTCTCAAGCACCACTCTAAGATGAACTTCATGCTCTCTTTCATCCTTAGGGTATATCAAGATATCATCTATGAAAACCAATACAAACCTATCCAAGTGCTCTTGGAAAACCTAGTTCATCAAATCCACAAAGAAAGCTGGCACATTAGTCAGTCGGAACGACATAACTAACTATTTATATGACCCATATCTGGTCCTAAACGCCGTCAAAGGTATACTATCCTCTGGTACTCTGAGCTGATGGAAACCTATCGCCAAATCCAACTGCGAGAATATCTTAGCTCCACTCAACTGGTCAAACAAATCGTCAATCCTCGGCAATGGATATCGATTCTTTATCATCCTCTCATTCAACTTACGAAAATTGATACATAGCCTTAACGATCCGTCCGGTTTCTTAGCAAACACTGCGGCTGCTCCCTAAGGTGAACTACTCGGCTTGTTAAAACTCTTGCTTTCTAAATCCACCGACTGCACCTTTAACTCCCTCATCTCTATAGGGGTCATCCTGCTTGGCAGCTCACTCACTGGTTCTGCCCCTAGAACCAAATCTATCCGAAACTCAATGGCTCGTTTCGGCGGCAATCCAACTACAGGCTCAAAAACATCTGCGAATTCTCTAACCACAAAAACTTGACTCAACTCATCATCCAATTCCATAACACCCAACAAAGCATTCACTTCACCGCTAGAACCTTCTACGGTATAAACAATTCGATCACTACAATCTGGGTGTTTAAGCGATATTTTCCTATCCTGGCAAAATATCCTAGCATCGTACTCACTTAACCAATCCATACCAAGATTAATCCCGAACCCCACAAAGTCAAACACATGCAAACTGCAAACAAAAGTATGACCTAACAGGTCAAACTCTAATTGGTCACATCTTAACCCTAGAGTTGCATACCCTCCCATTGGATTCGCAACCCGTAAGGAAGTAACTAAATATGTGGGTTCTAGGTTAAGCTTATCTATCAAACATCTAGATATAAAAGAATGTGATGCACCAGTATCAAATAGAATGCTAATAGACATACCAAGAATCTGAAGCGTACCTCCCAAGACTGTCTTTCCTTTCTCCTAGGCTATTGGCTTAGAAGCAGCAGGTTCCAATGTATACACTTTGCCCTTTCGTCCATCCTTAGCAGGCTCCTTGCACTGGCTCTTATAGTAGCCTATCTTGTCAAAGTTGAAGCACATGACATTCTTCTTTCCAGCTACATCTTTACCTTTCAAGCACAACACTCATTAGCATAGTGCCCCTTCTTGTCGCACTTGAAGCAAACAATCTCAGACTTTCCTTTCTTTAGCCTTACTCTTCTCTAGAGAGTCAAGAATCTCCTCATGCCTTAAGGCCATTTCCACAATAAAGTCAGAAGGATATCTAATATGAGGTAATGTGGTCCTAGCTAACTCAGGCTTCAACCCCCTGATAAACTTCTCATTCCTCTTCATGACTGTATCCACTGAAGCATACCCATATCTGGCTAACTCCTCAAACTTTCTAGCATACTCCAGAACAGGCATCTCCCCCTGCTCTAATTCAGCAAAATTTCTTATCAGAGCTGACTATGCCATTGCTGACATGAACCTCTCCTGGAACCTCCACTTAAAATCTTCCCAGGTCATAGTCCCCTTGTCCACCGCCACAGTCACAGTATTCCACCAAAACGAAGCTGCTCCCTGAAGCTGTCTAGATGTCAACCTCCTTTTCTGCTCATCATTGAGCCCCAGATCTGCAAAAATCCTTTCGCAGTCAACAACCAATTCCTTACCTTAATGGCATCTTCCGTTCCAACAAACGGCTTCCCTCCAAGCTTAGTGTAATCCCCACTCAGCTTAGCATAATGGTTAACTACCAGAACTTCCAAAACCCCTGCTCATGCAGCATTTCCTCCTAACACTCCAGCTGCAACTCCCGCCTGCACCATATTCCTGAAAAACTGATAAATAGCTTCCATTCCAACTTGTGGGACTTCAGCTCCCACATTCTCTGCTTGTGCCTCACCTTAACCTCTTCTCACATTAGGCCTGGAATTTCCGTCGGTGCCTTCCCCTCCTGGGTTAACTCTTTCTCTTCTACCTTCCATATCTGTATTCAAACCTTATGAGATACAGAAAAATAACCTAACAAGGATAGGAGACTAAAGATAAAACGTATACTTATATATAGCAAATACAAGTACGTTACTAGCGTTATTCCATACCCTAATCTTACTCTAATTCCTTAGGATTATGTTTTAAAAATCATTTTCATTTTAAAGTTTTTCATAAACCATGCTCTGATACCAAGTTGTAACATCCAGTATCTGGAGGCCAAAACCTAAGCGCTACGGATGTTGTAGTCATCTATAGTATTAACTTCTGGTGATGAAATACGGTAATTATAATGGTATCCATAATATCAGAAGCACTTGAATATGAACAAAATCATAGATTTTCAAAAACAACATTTACTGATTGCATTTCAAAACAAATTCATATCCAAGTTACATAATCCCATATCGTTTCCCAGGTAAAGATTAATTATAATCATTACAAAAATACACCAAGAGCGACAAATGAAAATGCCCCCTTGGTTGATCAAAGCAATATAGTCATATCTGACTTAATACACAGCGGAAATAAACAAAATAATCTGTAACTCCTAATTAGCTATCCGTCAGCCACTTGCTCGTCTCCGGTAGCTTTAATCGCCAAAAATTTCTAAACCTGAAAACCTTAACCCTCGGCCTACTCAAATCAATTTTTGAGCACCCGAGAGTTTAAGGGGAAATAAAAACTTCAAGTCAGACATAAAGCCTGGTGTGAATAATTCTATTACATCTCGGTTTACTGATATTAAGTTAGACCACGCCGCTTAGCGGAACGGGTTTCCCCTCACTAATATCCTCTTTAAAATATATATTTTTCAAATCCTTTCTTCCAACCAAACTAGTTAATCAAACTGATTATATCAAAATAGCAATATCCTTTATGCTAATAAAAGGACTATCTATCCATAAAATAGGTAATAAGTAGACTATATGTCCACAACATAATAGCAAGATCCATTATGCTAACAAATGGACTATCTGTCCACAAACTGGGATGACTACCCGCAAACTGGACTAACTGTCCAAATCAAAATGGACTAACTATCTGAATCATTTTCTTACGGTTAACTACCCTTTATCTTTTCCTTGAAAACCTTTTCAAAATGATTTAACCTTTTAAATCATACTTATACAAGGAAAAATATTTTCTTAGTTTTACTCTAAGCTATTTTGCCATGATATATATACTTTACTCAAAATAATGTTGATGGATTTTTATGAGGATTAGCTATCCTTCCAAAATAAGTTAAAACCCTTTTTAACTTAAAAATTCTTAGGCTACATTGCCTATTTAATACATGCGAAACCTTTGTTTAAAACCTTTAAACAACCCTTTCGAAACCATTGAATGTAACCCTTTCGAAACAATTGAAAGACTATTTCGAAAGCATTAAATATTGCCTTTCGAAAACATTGGAAAAACTTTTCCTTTCTTTTCTCCGAAAGCTTCAAAATACTGGACATCCTCCTTTAAAAGCCTTTTAAATATTACCTTTCGAAAATATAGGAAAAACCTTTCCTTTCAACCCTTTAGAAACCCTGGGAAACCACCCCTTTCGAAACGATTCATTAAAACCTTTCGAAACAATCAAAACTCAATCCTTTCGAAAACACTTTGGGTTCAATTTAAAATATGTGGAAACCTTTCGAAACCATACAAAAATTTACCCCTTCGAAACCTTTGAAAAACATCTCGGTCGAAATCATTTGGATTATGCCTTCAAGTAGAGCAAAAGGATCAAAAACCCATTAAAGTCGAAAGCATCTGTTTCGAAACATTTTAAAAGTATCTCTTTTGAAACCATTTGGGTTTTACTTCAATTATAGAAAATGGGTCTTAAAAACATTTAAGTCGAAAGCATCTATTTCGAAACCATTTCCTAAGTAAAGAAGTGATGGTGTCAAAATCATCCCTTTCGAAAGCATTGGAGAAGTGGCCAGAACTTTTAGAAAACAAAACAACCCTTTCGAAACCATCTGGATCGAAAGGTAGGAAGCGACAGCTAAAGGCCTCGACTCAGTCGAAAGCAATCATTTAAAAGAAAAGCGCAACCCAATCGAAACCATTCCTTTTAAAACCATTTGACCTAGTCGAAAGCTAACTAAGTCGAAAGCATCTTATTCGAAAGCAAGCAGGTGCATTTTAATTTAAAAACAAAGTAATGCCTCAACCCCTTTGGAACCCCTGGTTTCAACTCCATACCTTCCAACTACATCCAATTCATTACGTACCAATTCTCTGATACCATGTGCATTGGTTTCGACTGTGTGGGAAATGAAGATGAGGAGGTGGAACCTGGTGTCGTCGGTGTCGAAACAGTGAAAAACATGTAGCAAATAGTTTTTTCACCTAACCTACTTTACGTGTCAAATTTTGATTGGTTGCCTCTTTCTTTTACCAATAAAAAGTACTGCAATTTTTCAAAGGTGCTGCCAACTTTCAGAATTAACAAATCTAAATTATTTTGCAAAAAGCTCTTTCTCCTCTCTTAATTATATAAAACATTTAAGTCTCGTACCTTAAATAATTTTATATAACCATTAAAACACTTAGGAAAAATCTACAAAAATTTTGGAAAATCTCTATTAATATGTCTTCCAACATATAAAAATTTCAGATCCAAATCTTTTATTATTTAACCGTAAATAATTATTAACCCAAATTAACATTTTCTTTACTAGAAAATTCATATAAATTTCACATAAATTCAGAAAATTTAGAAAATTGAAACCCATCTCTAAATAATATTTATGATCTTCATAAAAATTCACAAGGCATTTGGATGTCATTTAATAGGGTTTTTACCTTAAAACATATCATAAATCCAATATGAATAACCATAATTCATCAACAATTATATATAATCATTCCATCATTCAAAAACACGGCAAATCATTGCAAAATATTCGAAATTCATCTTAAACTGAAAACACAATCAAAAATGAGATGTAAACATTATTCACCTTAGCTTTAGTGATTAAGGATATGAGATTTGAATGAATTTGATGTTGATTAAGCTTCCCTTTTATCTTTCTTCCTCTTGCTCTTGTTAATGGTAGCCAGCCTTAACTTTTCAAATTTGAGAATAAAATGTACGTGTATAATTTACACGGCTATGGGTTATAGATATAGGAATGGTCTCTTTCCTATTTTACCCCTTCTCCTATTTCATTTTAACTTTTCTTTAGTTCATTTGTTACATGGAACGGCTACCCCTTAATTAAAATCAAATCTTAATCCTCTAATCAACACATTATTTTATTTAATTTAACTAATTAAATATCCTAAATAATGTTACTAAAAATATACGGTGTTATAATATATGATGAAGTACCTTCCATATACTTAATTAATCATGCCCATTTATCAAAATTAATTCCATTATACTTATGACATTTCCGACATTTCGACTTCTCTATCCCTCGCCTAGAAACTCTTGTTCTAGATCTCATAGATAGAGGAAAGTCTACTCATCGGCTTGTGGTGCTAAATACAAGATGACTTACTTTCCATAAATGTGTCAACATTTTAACACTATTGTTCACATTTGTGTGAAGTTACTTAATGACATAGGCAAATAAATCCCTTGTATTTAAAACATCCATTTAAATGATAGTTGCTTTTAACAAAACTCGACCTTTGAAACAGAACGGTTAAAATTTAAACCTCCTATTTAAATAATTAAATAAACACTTGAAAATATATTTAAAATTTCAAACTTCCTTTTAAATACTTATAAACACATTCGAAAAGAATTTTCAAAATACCGAAAATAGATAACTCTTTTATTTTACGAAAATCATCGATTTACAAACTACATCCATAGCGATTATCGTTATATGGACCGTAACTTTTAAAACTTGTTTCGTATATCAAAATAGCTTCTAAACCCTTTCTTTCTATATTTAAACCACTTTAATAACATTGAAAAAAGGTTTGAAAAAAAAGTTAAGTTCAGAAAGTCTTTTAAAAAAATCTTAGAAAACAAGGTAGCAAACTAGTTTAAAGAAAACAAGGGATCTCAATGTCGAATAAAAACCAACTCAAGTATGTTAACTATACCAAGCAACATTCAAAATTCGTATACATAAGCACATGTATAAAAATCATAAAACAAGGAACTCTTCACAAAGTCCCATGTAAAACCTTTCATATGCACTCGAAGTGTCCTGTAGCGACCTGTTCGCTACGAACACTTCGACTTCATTTCAACTCTCCAGCAAACATCCTATGTGTCATCCACTTTCAAGCAGGAATCAAACTAAACAATAGCACTTTCATAAAACTATAAGTATAAGCAACCAATAAAAATTATTATAAAAAAACTAATCAATTTTTAAACTTGCTTTTAAATGAGCTTTACTCACCTAAACCAACACGATCTTTTTACCAAAACTACCGCAACTTTTAAATAATACACGGACCTGGCTTCTTTTTACAAACTTGATTTTTAATACCTAGGGGAGGTCAATAGGGTTCGACCATAGTGCTAGGGGTACGGCCTTTGTGAAAATGGGATTTTTGGGTTTGATTTTGGTAAATGAGTGATGTAGAGAGGAGTACAGATGGTTTAAGCAACTTGTTTAAGTGTTTAAAGAGAAAAAGGAGCAATTTTTTAAAACTTTTCTTTTAAAACTTCATGAAAGAAGAGAAGAGGGTGGAAAGAAAAGAAAATAAGAAGATGAAAAGAAATGAAGTAAAATGTAAAGTGATAAAGTGAAGTTCTTTTTATAGAAAATGGAAATGGTAAATTACTAAATTACCCTTCTCTTAAAATAATTACATACCATCCACCGAAATTTTGATAACTCACCTTCCTCATCCCTTAGTACACATGCCACCACCCATTGTCCCTACATGGCATCACATCTCCTTGTTGAAATGTACAAATACCTTAGATTTTGTGCTCTTTTCCTTTTTAAATTACAGAAGAAAAGTCCACTTTGTTTTTATTTACTTAAGTATATATTTAAACATGTTTTAACCTAATTACTTCATTAGACAAGAGTATATGTTATTGTTATATATGTACATATATGCGTTAGTGTGCACAACATGTTCCAACAATGTTTAGATGATGAAAAGTCGAAAATCCGAAAAACGATTTTCGATCACATTTTCGATTTTTCTCCGAACTAACTATTTTTAAACCAAATTTTAAGAAAACTTTACCATCATTAGTTATTACTTAAAAGAGGTCTATTTGAGTGATAAAATCCATTATTAAATAATTTAAAATACATTAAGTATCTATATTTAAAGTGATTAAATTACGGGTCGTTACATCGATACTCATCCTTACCGATGAGTGAT
The DNA here is from genome assembly GCA_030737815.1 of Allium fistulosum. NCBI lineage: Eukaryota > Viridiplantae > Streptophyta > Magnoliopsida > Asparagales > Amaryllidaceae > Allium > Allium fistulosum. The sequence goes on from CM060903.1 coordinate 882,720,549, forward strand.
GTCCAAAGTGAACATTAACCATGATTCAATTATCCCTATGTAGGGTCCAAAATAAATAGTCAGTACACAACTGTACCATAGACCCAAACCACATCCAGTATTATCGAACTCGTGTGGATCTCACCGTACCCCATAACCAGCATAAGTGATATATAACATACTCTAGATATCTGATGCCAATATAGATCTCACTGTAATCCAAAGATTCCCATTGAAGGTCCAAAATAAATTGAGTCACTACAAAATCGTACCATAGACCCCGAGCTGCACCTTGATTGACTGAACTCATATAGATCTCACCATACCCTATATCGAGCTTAAGTGATATACGACCTACTCTAGATATCTAAAACCTGTATGGACCTCAATGTAACTCATATCGAGCATAAGTGATAAATGATCTACCTGTAGATGATCATCATCATCTCCCCCTTAGTCATCATGGATTTCAAAGAAAATTTTCGTAACGCCTGTACAAAAGAGAAAAACGAACGTGTCTCAAATAATACTCTATTGGGATGCACAGTCATTAATATAAAACCGATACAATTTATCAAACAATATATACCCCTAAGGACAAAGCTTGAAGGTATAGATTTACTCTGTTCGATCATACATGCTCGTTGGATGTGATCGCAGTTGATCCCATACGAATCATTTAACATTCACATCCGGATCTCGAGATTTTCCTTGCTTTCCTCCTCCTCGAGTAGCATATGGTATACCCCGAAGTTGCGTCGAAGCTTCGAACAAGCCCGCATCCGAAACAGGGAAAGAAACCCCGATAAAATGGCACCTGACCTAGGCTTTACTGCCTAGGTCGATGCACCACAAGTTGACCGGTGGTCTAAAACTAGTCAACTGGTGGCTGCCTATTCCTGGGCAGTAAATCCTAGGTAGGTAGCCTCTAAACCACCAATTCAAGCCTTGTCTTCTCCGTTGCTTTAATCGATGAGTCGCCTAGCTTTTGTTGCCTGCTTCGCCGCATCGGGTCTCTTTCAAAGTCCATTGGTTGATATTTTGGAAGTGGTTTCTTAAGTATTTGAAAATCAATTTTGATATACAAAACCACTCTTTTACACGTAAAGTTTCGTAGGGCTATTCTTTCAACCTGGCCTCCTCAACACGCCAAAACAAACACAACCGACCTTCTCGCTTCATGTGATGCTCACACATGTGAAGATATGCCTACTTATACATGCATATGCACATGTGTACATGCGAACACACTTTCGCTACACAAATCATGTTTTGAGCTTCACTTGAGCGGTCACTCGACCTGGTATTCTCTCACGTAACTTAGCACCTGATAGTCGCTATGGTTACATGAGATTCCCATAATGTGTTTATGTATGTGTATGAATATTTCCATACACATATATAACTAATTGCACAAATAACAATCATTATCTACAATCCAAACCATTCAACAATTCTACCACAATACTTGAATTGTATTGATTATTTTACAACGTCAAATGCACCTATATTTAAATTAGTATTACAGTTATTACTTAAATCAAAATTTACTTTTATTTACTATATCTTTTCGATAAAAATAAAACATCTTTTTATATTATTTTATAAAATCTCGTATTTTTTATAAAATATATCGTTTATACTATTTTATAAAATCTCCTTCTTTTTTATAAAATATATCATTTATACTATTTTATAAAATCTTACTCTATTTTATAAAATATATCTTTCACTTATAAAATTATTTCTTTACTTAACAATATTTATAAGTACTAGTTAAGCTTTGTCAAGCATCTAATCACTTTAATAATAAGTGTAGAGCCCTTAAACTACTTAATTGGCTTACTAACTTTCTTAAAATGTTCATATATAATTTCATTACTATTATATAATTACCAAACTATACGTATAACACATAATTGATCCTAAAAAGTCATTCCAATCTCTTAGTCAACCCAAATCCAAATCCAAAGCTTACTAACTTTTCAAAACATGATCTTTAAGGTTTCTAATAAATAATATGATGATATAATCATGTTTAAGGCATAAGCATAAGCCTAATTATATTACTAACATTCTCTAAATCATTCCATATCACTTCATAATCACAAATAAACAAATATACGAAGTATAACATGCAAATTAAGTAAGATTAGAATCGTTGCACTCACATGTTCTTCTCCAAACCAAGCTCAAAATCATCAAACCCACTTCTAAAGTCTCTTGAAAGTTGAGATCTAGCTCCACACACAACTTCATGCCAGTTCCTTGATGGGTTTTGTAGAGAATGAGAAGAGAGGAATTGTAGTGATTTTAATTTGAATTTAGAAATCTAAGTGAATGGGTTTAGGGTTTGGAGATTAAGAGGGGATTAAGGAAAGATTAAGAAAAGATTAGGGGAGGAAGTAATGTGAAATGAGAGAATGAAATGAAAACATAAAGAGGATAACCACTTATAAGCTAACGACTAAGTCCACTTTCATTTCTTTTTCAAGAAATCACTGTTCATCCCGAAATTCATCGACTCCAACATAACCAATTTTATACTCATTTTTCTTACGACAGAAAAGCGAACTCAACTACAGGTGTTTCGAGTCACAATTCATCTGTTTCTGAAAAATTGATTATAACGAATGTTCCGTCAATTAACGATTAAATATTTAAATTGATTATTTAAACAATTGATCTTATAATTACGGGGTGTTACATTCTTCCATCCTTAAAAAAATTTCATCCTTGAAATCCCTATGAGTATGAGGAAGTAAAAGGACTGGCCAAAATTCCCAAATCTCAATTCTGGAAAAATTTCAGCAATGCTTTCCCTTATGATATCAACACTATGGAAATTCTCAAATTAGAATGCATCACACAACAAGGAAATATGCGATAACCTACATTATCCCACATTTTCCAAAAAAATACATACCTCTTTTAAGAAAGCTTCTCGCCATTTAAATGCAAATCTAAACAAATAAGCATTTAAATGTTCATGCTTCAGCTCTCAAGTACCAAATAGTACTATACCAAGAGGATTATGTACCAACACAATAACAACTCAAAATTCATATATGTATGACCTTAGCCTAGTAACTGATACTACCATAATAATTCATGACAATCAATTGGATAGTAAGCTCAAGTGAGTCAGTATCAAAAGATACCGCAGACTCCGAGTCACATCAAAAGGCAGTAGACTCTTATTGATCCCATCTTGACCCCATAGTGGGCATGGACGATATGCATTCCATTTCAGATTGCTATCGCTATCACTCTTCGAATATACTTTGTTTATGAAATTATAACTACTATACAAGTAAATGAACACACAAAACAAGCAACAATCAATCAATAATAATCAACAACAATAAACAACAAGCAACCATCAATCAATAGAAAAATCAATAAGCAACAAGCAATAAACAGGCAATAATAAACAATAAGCAACAATCAATCAATAGCAAACAATAAAAAACAACTAGAAATAAACAAGCAATAATAAATAACAAGCAACAATCAATAGCAAACAACGACAAGCAACTATAATTAGCATACAAACTATCAAACATGCAAAAAAGCAAAAAAATCAACAACAACCAAAATCAGCCAATAGCAAAATCAAACAACATCAAACAACATCAAATAGTAGCAAGCAAACATAAGCAATAGAAAACAACAGAAAGCATCAATAATAAACAATCAGCATACAATTATCATATAAATAACCAATAAACAAGCAATGAAAATCATATAAAGTAATGGATAAATCAGGAAGAGTATATACCGACACGCACAGTAACCAATCAATAATTGAGCGTGTATGTGAAACCATAAACCCCATGAGTCTGTTCGACATTCAAAATGAAAAAAATGCCTAAGTGGTGCAACTTCTTTCATGAATACAACATACGAAAGACTGTTACTCCTCCCGCTATGAAAATGAAAACTTATACGGTATGCTAGATCCTTGAGTCTCAAATTCTCGAATAGACCCAGCAATCTAAGCCTTGACTTTTTTTCTTCCAACCAAAACTCGTTCTCCAAAAGAGAAAACTCTACTAATTAAATCATCATTGGACGACGATCTACTAATTCTTAGGTTTGCTCGGGTTCAAATTCATCTCAACAGCAAAATGCCAATAGGGATAATATACTAAGTGCACTACGACGCCCGCCTAAGCAAGTATCATCTCATCACTTAGAAGATTATCTGAATCGTCATAAAACTAGTCAAGAAATCCTTTCCCGAACCACCCCAAGCAACCTTAGCTATATTACAATAACTAAAAATCATCCAAAATGACACAATGCTGGTTCCAACCCTTTGTTTGCTCTTAAGATTTCTTTGTTAAATTAGGGTGGACCACCTAATTCTTCTCAGGAGAACTCCGATCCAGTTCCTTGACCCGACTACTGAAATCTCTTTGCATGACCACTCGCACTTTGGAAATCTTATAGTCACCTCAAGAATCCGATCAAGTGCTCGCCTGTAAGAATCAAGTGAAAACCCTTTCCAAACTGGTGCAAATCACCTAGAAACTCTACGCTCGAACTAAGGGTTAGGAACTGGCATGTAAATGGACCAATCTTAAGACAACATCCCTTTTAGCACATGGAATTACTTCCATCACCTATGTTTACTAACACAAAGAAAAACAATTCTAACAAGAATGACTCTAGGCAAGCGCCTATAAATCATCCTCTCGGTCTTTGCTCATTATTGGGCTTCCACCGAACCCTACTTGGATACAAATCCAAGCCACACTTCATCAACCAACCTCATTCAACTTGAAAGTCCATGCATTAAGTTCAAACGGTAGTACTCTTGGTCACTTTACCTCAGCTTTGCAACTAAGGTTACTCATACAAGGTTTATCATTACATAAGAATTTACCTATTATGAAAGGTGCAAAGTTTAGCCAATTTATCAAGTAACAAGCAATGGATAAATATACCGCTCAAGTACCAGGAGGAATAGAAGTGAGTTCCCCAAAATAGAGCATACCTAACTACATAAGCTCCTTTTGTTTCTTCTGAGTAGTAAGCATGCTAGGACATGGTAATGCCCAAAAGGCATAAGCCATCTTCACTTGCCTGCCACTCTAAAACGTAGGACAATTCTTCTTCAAGTGATCAAGCCAATCACAATTGAAGCACTTACACTTCGCTTTAGCTGGATGAAATATCCTAGCGAAATGCCCCTACATGCTACAGGAGTGACATACTATGCCAACTTTCCTTTTCGCATAAGCTAGATCTTCCTTGTATCTTGGTCTATGCGCTTCGGTTGGAGCTTCAGTCTGCTTTCCACTTTCGCTACCTCCAACGGTACCTCACAGGTGCTCTCCTAAAGAAGATGCATCCCAATAAGACTTTCTAAAGTGGTCCCAAATAGGGATAAGACTAAGCAATGAATCCTCAACTGATTCTTTAAGACCGAAGGCAAACTCCTTTAATGGAATACCAACTATATCAATCTCTAAATACAAAAGACTAAATTGATCAACTTACTCCTTCACTGGCAAGCTGCCCTATTGTAATGATCCACCCTTTTGGACGATTTAAATCGACGATAAACCACACACGTAAGACTCAAACCATTCAAAAGGGAGGATTGTTATGAGGTAAATAAGAAAAAGTAGGGAAAGAAAGAAAACAAACACAGAATCTCATAGTGGAATGACAAAATATAATAATCAAATAAACAGTTCATGAAGTTGTTTTACAAATAATATTTGATTACACTTTTACAATACAGATCAGTGTTACATACAACAGGAATAAATAAATGCAGCGAAACACATGATGTAGTGGAATAAATATAATGAATGATATAGTATACAAATCTCCGTCTTCGTCCTCCAGAAAAGTAGTCTTCGATGCACTGAAAAGCTCAGACTGACCCCAGCGAATTGAAAAGACAAAACACTCGAGTCAGGACTAAAATATCTTATGTAAGTTAAATCAACAGTAAATAAATATGAGTGTAATGGCGTCAGAGATGTTTACGGGGTTTGACATCTCCTATCCAGTGTCTAACGTGAGTGTAATAACTTAAGATATGTTAGGGATTTCCATCTCCTAAGGATCCGTTAAACTATCTACATACATAGTACAATACACTATTATTATAGTGTCTACAATAAAGTAAAGTATTAAAATAACGTTAAGGCGTTACCCATATCCCCTTAACACATTTTATATATTCCCGTAGTCTATACAGTATCGTAAGCTCCACCAAACTGGTGGTTTACCTAGAGGGCACTCCATAGGTACGGTATAAAACAAACTCGTAGAAGGCGCGATAAGGCATGCAACAAGGCACGCGAGGCAATGCCCAGAGTAGAATACTACCATTTTACGGATCAGGACTGGTGGTAACGCATAGCAGTTACTACCACCCACCTCGGAAACAACTCCTATAATCAAATCGAGGGGTGGCCACCAAATCAATCACAAGTCATAATATGGTATCGAAGAAGCATGTCTGATCGGAGGTGCGACCTCACTTGGCCCGGCATGGCTCCTATTTTTGTCACATCAAGCTGACTCGCGGGAGTCAGGGCTACGTTAATACCTCATACAGAATCGATCACCAAACCATCCTACTTCATTCTCGAATCTCCACCACGTACACAGTTGTTAAAGTGGTTTTCGGTATTGGCAAAGAGTATGACAATATCTGATCTCGGTCTCTTTAACAACCAAACGCTTATTTCACGCTGGATGGTTCTTTTACATTCTCAAAACCTTTTCATAATTGATATCAAAATATCATATTCAATTCAAACCATATCACTTTCGAAATCATATTTACTTTCAAAACCATATTCACTTTCAAAATCATATCGATAAGATAGGCTAATTAAATCTTCATTCTAAAATCATCATATTTGCTCAAATATGTCATTTCACTAGAAAATATCATTTCAAATCCCATCTTATGTTATAACATCATTTAACCATATTCGCTTTAAAATCAAGGATTTAAATATAAACACTTCCATTTTACACAATCTGAAATTTAGAAAATAGTTTAGATAGATATAAATAGTTTAGCATAGTTTTAAAAATAAATTTTCAAATAGTTAAATACTCTAAATAGTTTAAAAATATATTAAAATAGTTTAGGTGGATTTAAGATAGTTTAAATAGTTTAAATAGATTTAAAATAGATTAAATAAATTTAAAATAGATTAAATAGATTTAAAATAGATTAAATAAATTTAAAATAGATTAAATAGATTTAAAATGTATTAAAATGGGTAATTAGTTTAAAATAGGTTAAAATAGATTAAGATAAATTAAAATAGTTTAAATTGATTAAAAATAGTTTAAATAGTTGAAAATAGGTTAAATTAGTTTAATAGTTTGAAAATCTTAAAAATCAGGATTTTTAGAATAATAAATCTTTGAACAGTATATATTAAAATAATTAAGTTTGAAATTGATATCAAAATAAACTATTTATGCCTTTTCAACAAATCTGGACCATATTTAGATTTCAAATCACCAACTCGAATTTAAACTTTCAATTCAATTTTCATTAAACCACTTCAATTTATATTGATTATAAATCCATAGTTGAACTAAAATTTTTAACCCACTTCAATTTCATAGATTTCAAAGTTTAAATCTTTAAACATTTCCAATAACTCCATTTCGATAAATTTCAGTTATATGTCAAATTCAAGTTCGAAATTTCCATTTTATTCTTTTAACATTCATTAAACCAACTCAAATTTCAACATTTAAAGCTTGGATTTCGAAAATAATTCAGTTTATACAAAACAAATTTTATTTCAAAATATCATTTAATTGAATTCAAAATTTAAGGATTTTAAAATCATTTAATTTAGCCAATCCAGTGTCCGTATATAATTTTCTACCCTATGGTCAAGTGATACGGATGTATATCATTTCAACCCGCAATACTTTAAATTTACGAGTATATATCATTTCAACCCGCAATCCCGAATAAAATAAAATCCATAAAATCGCTCGGTTTTATCATTTCAACCCATAACAAATTTTCCCTAATCTATAGATCGTTCGGGTATGTATCATTTCAACCCATAGGGATTTTCTAACAATAAACTAAGGGAACTTAAAATGTTATAAAAATAAAAAAATATAACATCCAGTCATCTAATATCAACAATCAACATCCATCACAATCACCATTCGAACCAATCAATAAACAATAACAAGTGACTGATTATCAATAACAGGTATTATCTGGCAATTTAGAATTTAAAATTAAATTAATGGCGATAATATTCAATAAAAGTCAGATTTAACTGGAATGAAAATTTAAATATACCAAACATCAACCAATCAATTTTTAATCGCGTCATAAATTCAATTTAACTAACATAAGATAATCTAGTAGTTGTGAGTGGGTAAAAACACTCACCTTTGATTTCAAATCGATTTGAAATCCAAAATAAGGCCCAAATTTGAACAGTCTCGAAATTCATCCAAACTAATGCTAAAATGCCCGGAATTTCGATACGATCCCAACGAAATAAACCGTGCCCAAATCCGAGTTCGTATGTAAAAGTTATGATAATTAGAAGTAATACGACTCAAATTATAAATATATAAAATAATAAACAAACACTCACGTTACCTCAAAACAAAATGCGCCACGTCATCGTCCCTCTCACAAACCCTAGTCTCGTATCGAACAGAGCACGGTAGCCAACCTCCATCTGAAAAACGCCACCACCTCGTCGACCTTCACCACGATCGAACGTCACCGCTGCGATCAACAACCCAAGCCGCACCTAACCCCCCCTCCTCACGGTCACCTCCGGCTCCACCACGATGAACGGCCGCCACACCACAAAATCCCCTTTTCTAGCTATCTCCATACCTCCGAACGATGAACCAAGACCAGATCTGGGACCTGCTCCGCGGCCTCTACGAGTCTGTACTTCCCGATCGTCGCATAGTGGAATATCCACCATAAAAACAATAACCCAATATGAATGGCCGAAAATAAATTGATGATTTATGGCCAAACCACGACTCATATCGAAAAACAAATTGCAGATCTAGCTTGCGCTCGTCGAGAGCTTCGAATCGGTATATAATATGATAGGGTTTAGAGGAGTTTGAATTTTTGAAATTGGTTTTGATTTGAATTTGGATTTGGGGAAACTAGAGTTTCTGCCATTGAGAAGGAGAAGCCAGAGAGAATTGTACGTACAGTAATGAGGAATAAAAAGGCTTCTAGGGTTATAACAAAACCATTTATACGAACAAATTATGATAAGAATGAATAACACCCGAATAGATTTGAATTGACAATAACGACTTGATAAGCCCGTTCTGCCTCCGAAACGAAAGTGGGTCATCCCATACATCAAAATAGATGTATTCGATATTTTTAAACTCATTGGAATAGGTTTCAAGTCCTTATTCCATCATATACAGAAGTCAGTTTATTTCAAATTGATTTCAATTAAATTAATTTCTACGCATTTCGAGCCTGCACGATCAAACGACAAGTCCGATCGCTACGAAACTTGAAAGCTAACAATAATTCACTGTTACGGATCCGATGAAACTGGTTTCGTCAAAATTCGAGACAGTGGCCAAAATGACTATTTTCACGTTAATTAAATATAATATTATTAAATTAATTTTATCGCTTTTCAATTCAGCTTTTAAAAGTTAACCAATTTCATCATACTTGATTACATATAAAGTTATAATCTTTTAAAACAAATTTTATATCCAATTCAACATTGCTAATTGCACTAACTACAGGGTTCAATTTCAGTTTCAGTAAATTTATCAATTATAATTTAAAATCCCAATAAATTCATTTATCTTGATTTCACTCTTATTATTAAATCAATTATTGACTTATGAATATAATTGACATTACTATACATTTTATCACATTTTACAGTTATCGTCTTAACTCATATTAACGTAATATTTAATTACATTTAATTGTAATTGATTTCCAATTTAACTCAATAGGTTAAATAAATAGGTAACAAATAACAATTGTCACCTTTTTCTTAATTTAATCACATTTATAAGTTTATTATCTTCAAATAAATGTTATAACCACTTACACAGCACTAATTTTATCCAATTTCAATTAATTACATATTATTTCACCAATTAGTACAACATTTGGTTTATTTTCTTACTTGCACTTTATAACCAAATTTTATGTTTAAATAATCATTTCAATTAATTGAAATTTCATTAAAATAGTTGTCAATTGCCTTAAATTGACATTATTAAGTTTCATTCTAGTTATTATCCTCATTAATAAATTACAAATTTTAATTTCTTTCAATATTAAATTACAAAATCTTATTAAATTCAATATTTTAATTATCGAAAATTACGGGTCGTTACACTCTCCCCCACTCAAAACTTTTCCTCCTCGAAAAGGGAAAAGAAGGAATTAAGGAATTGATATATCTTATTCAAAGTATTCAATTTATAAATAATTAATTTATATAATTAAATAATTTAAATAAAATATATCAATTTAAAAACAATTAAATCCTTTCATATTCAAGTTAAATAAAAGTTTGAAAAACATTTCCACTTTCACAAAATTTTCTAAGTCCAAAATTCACGGAAAATTTCGACAGAGTCTTCTTTGTACAGAGAGGTCTGGGAGAATAATAATATCAATAATAGCCATATATATATATATCATATTTCAAAATAAAATATCCCAAACCACGGGAAAACAATATAATATCACTAGAAAACCGTAATCCGAAAACGTACCTATTTGTCGGGCAAACAACGCTTATTTATGAAACCAAAAGCAGTAGCTATTGCTTCCATAAACCTGTATTTCACTTACATAATCCAAAGAAGTTAATAATTATACAAAAGAGAAATTTAAGTTGTTTCAACTAATAACAACAAAACAATCACAACATAACAATAATCATTTGCAAACAAACAGTACAAACATCATTGTCAACAAAGAAATCAATCGTCCATCCATAGCAACCAAAACAAATGGTTTGTTCAGGTTCAGAAACTTTTAATCGTATAAAATGATAAATAAACTACTAAGTATACCATACACTCAACAGCCTTAGATAAAACTTAACAGATTATTTATACATCTTTTACGGTTAGAAGTATCCTTTCCCAACCATCTCATAAGTCAAAACAAACAATAATTCCAATATCATTTAAGTTTATTCTTATTAATCACCTTTCACATTATTTACCGTTCTTCAGTTTCATTCATTCATACAATGATTATTTTCATTAATTTACCTTTATTACTTACAAAATTCATTTCCCATTCATTCATATAATGCTATTTTCCATTAATTTATATTCATTTTCTTACATAAGTTATTTCCATTTCAATTATTTAGATCATCAAGGAATTCATTATTGAAGTATTGCATACATTTTATTTCAGTTTAATTCACCTTTATTATTAAATTATATACTTGATTTCCATTGAATATTAGTGCATAAATTCATACCTAAGCTCCTTAGCTTCTTAATTTACATTCATCTTTCCTTTTATAGTGTTATTGAATATTAAATCCATTTTCAGAATCATTTCAACATTTCTGAAGTTATTATCGTTCAATTGATATAGTTTTCACTTTTACTATTCATTTTAATTACAAATAGCTGCAGCATTAACTTAAGTTCATAATCATTTACTTACAGTGTTCACTTTTTCTATTACATTAATTAGTAGCATTTCAACTTATTAACTTAAGTTTATAACATTTTATAACATCATAATTCTTATTTATAGAAATAATTCTATTGAACACTTTCATTTCCTAAGTTTTACTTGTATAATATTCTATTACATATTTTTATTAACATTTCAACTTTTTAAACATATCTGGTAAGTTATATATATGTCTTTTAGAATGAAATTGAATGTTACACAAGTTCGTCTTATTCATTTAGTTAACAAAATGTTCAATAATTACATCTTCTAAATTTCATTATTCTTAAATTTACAAGTTTCCAATTTCTTATATATTACATAAATCACTTAACATCAAATTTCTTATTTCTGTTTTTTTAGAAGTTTCCAATTATTAATATAGTCAAGATTTCATTTCATTATAATAAGTGAAAGCTACTAATTATCAGAAAGTTTTAAGATCTAAACTCCGGGTTATATTCCAAATCATTTAAAGTAATATATATATATATACTCATAACTTATAAATATCCAATCATATTTAGAGATTAAAATTTAAGATTCATCATCAAAACAAATGTGTAGTAAAACTACTACAGCGGTCTTCCCACTTTGAAACTCGAAAATGAACGTCGATGATGTGTGCACTCATCACCGAAATTATTTTCCAACGACACAGAGGGGAGTACATAACTTATTTATTTTAAAAATTCCTTTAAAACATTCCTTTCAAATCATATTGAAATATTTATATCGGAAAATACTTCCCAATAATACTAACATTATATTCCAAAATCTTTTGAAAACACATTTCAAAACCCGGAATTACGTTTTCAAATTTCCAATTAGTTTCATTTTATTTGTAAATTTTTATTTCGCAACCAATACTTATAAAATTTCACTTCTTAACAAACAAACATATCATAACCAACTATATCATTTATAAAAATTATTCTTTTATATACAAAATATAATACTAGGTAAACTTATTTCATTTACCTATATTTCAAAACCAATATTGTGTCGGCCTGCCCTATTAAGTGTTTAGAAATCCCTATCGATGCCATAGCGTCCCATATATCGACTAGAATTTAAAAATACTAAACATAACAAATTAACATAATATAAAAATATTTTATAACACTAACAAGTACGCTCTCTCATATATACACTCAACGACTCATTCTAGGGTATTACTACCCTATCCCAAATGAGTCAGACCCCACAAAGCTAAGGTTGTAGCTAAACCAAAGCTCTGATACCAAATGTAATGACCCACCCTTTTGGATGATTTAAATCGACGATAAACCACACACGTCAAACTCAAACCATTCAAAAGGGAGGATTATTATGGGGTAATAAGAAAAAGCAGGGAAAGAAAGAAAAAAAACACAGATACTCACAGCGGAATGACAAATATAATAATCAAATAAACTGTTCATGAAGCTGTTTTATAAATAACATTTGATTACACTTTTACAATACAGATCAGAGTTACACACAACAGGAATAAATAAATGCAGCAGAACACATGATGCAGTGAAATAAATATAATAAATTATATAGTATACAAATCTCCGTCTTCGTCCTCCATAATAGCAGTCTTCGATACACTGAAAAGCTCAGACTGACCCGAGCGAATTGAAAAGACAAAACACTCAAGTCAGAACTAAAATATCTTATGTAAGTTAAATCAACAGTAAATAAATATGAGTATAACGGCGTCGGAGATGTTTATGGGGTTTAACATCTCATATCCAGTGTTTAACGTTAGTGCAATAACTTAAGAGATGTTAGGGATTTCCATCTCCTAAGGATCCGTTAAACTATCTACATACATAGTACAATACGCTATTATAATAGTGTCTACAGTAAAGTATTAAAATAGCGCTAAGGCATTACCAATATCCCCCTTAACACATTTTATATATTCCCGTAGTCTATACAGTACCGCAAGCTCCACCATACTGGTGGTTTACCCAAATGGCACTCCATAGGTATGGTACAAAACAAACTCGTAGACGGCGCGGTAAGGCATGTGACAAGGCACGCGAGGCAATGCCCAAGGTAGGATACTACCATTTTGCGGATCTGGACTGGTGGTAACGCATAGCAGCTACTACGCCCACCTCGGAACACACTCCCATAATCAAATCGAGGGGTGGCCACCAAATCAATCACAAGTCATAATATGGTATCGAAGACGCATGTCTGATCGGAGGTGCGACCTCACTTGGCCCGGCGTGGCTCCTGTTTTAGTCACATCAAGCTGACTCGTGGGAGTCAGGGCTATGTTAATACCTCATACAGAATCGTTCGCCAAACCATCCCACATCATTCTCGAATCTCCACCACGTACATAGTTGTTAAAGTGGTTTTCGGTATTGGCAAAGAGTATGACAATATCTGATCTCGGTCTCTTTAACAACCAAATGCTTATTTCACACCGGATGGTTCTTTTACATTTTCAAAACCTTTTCATAATTGATATCAAAATATCATATTCAATTCAAACTATATCACTTTCGAAATCATATTTACTTTCAAACTCATATTCACTATCAAAATCATATCGATAAGATAGGTTAATTAAATCCTCATTCCAAAATCATCATATTTGCTCAAATATGTCATTTCACTAGTAAATATCATTTCAAATCCCAACTTATGTTATAACATCATTTAACCATATTCACTTTAAAATCAAGGATTTAAATATAAACACTTCCGCTTTACACAATCTGAAATTTAGAAAATAGTTTAGATAGTTATAAATAGTTTAAATAGTTTAGCATAGTTTTAAAAATAAATTTTCAAATAGTTAAATACTCTAAATAGTTTTAAAATAGATTAAAATAGTTTAGATGGATTTAAGATAGTCTAAATAGTTTAAAAATAGATTAAATAGATTTAAAATAGATTAAATAGATTTAAAATAGATTAAATGAATTTAAAATAGATTAAATAGATTTAAAATAGATTAAATAGATTTAAAATAGATTAAATAAATATAAAATAGATTAAATAGATTTAAAATAGATTTAATAGATTTAAAATAGATTAAATAGATTTAAAATAGATTAAATAAATTTAAAATAGATTTAATAGATTTAAAATATATTAAAATGGGTAATTAGTTTAAAATAGGTTAAAATAGATTAAAATAGATTAAGATAAATTAAAATAGTTTAAATTGATTAAAAATAGTTTAAATAGTTGAAAATAGGGTAAATTAGTTTAATAGTTTGAAATCTTAAAAATCAGGATTTTTAGAATAATAAATCTTTGAACAGTATATATTGAAATAACTAAGTTTGAAATTGATATTAAAATAAACTATTTATGCCTTTTCAACAAATCGGGACCATATTCAGATTTCAAATCACCAACTCGAATTTAAACTTTCAATTCAATTTTCATTAAACCACCTCAATTTATATTGATTAGAAATCCATAGTTGAACGAAAATTTTTAAACCACTTCAATTTCATGGATTTTAAAGTTTAAATCTTTAAACATTTCCAATAACTCCATTTCGATAAATTTCAGTTATATTTCAAATTCAACTTCGAAATTTCCATTTTATTCTTTTAACAATTTATTAAACCAACTCAAATTTCAACATTTAAAGCTTGGATTACGAAAATAATTCAGTTTATACAAATCAAATTTTATTTCAAAATATCATTTAATTGAATTCAGAATTTAAGGATTTTAAAATCATTTAATTTAACCAATCCGTTTTCCGTATATAATTTTCTACCCTATGGTCAAGTGATACAGATGTATATCATTTCAACCCGCAATAATTTAAATTTACGGGTATATATATCATTTCAACCCGCAATTCCGAATAAAATAAAACCCATAAAGCCGCTCGGGTTTATCATTTCAACCCATAACGATTTTTCCCTAATCTATAGATCGTTCGGGTATGTATCATTTCAACACATAGGGATTTTATAACAATAAACTAAGGGAACTTGCAGTGTTATAACAATATAAAAATATAACATCCAGTCATCTAATATCAACAATCAACATCCATCACAATCACTATTCGAACCAATCAATAAACAATAAAAAGTGACTGATTTTCAATAATGGGTATTATCTGGCAATTTAGAATTTAATATTAAATTAATGACGATAATATTGAATAAAAATCAGATTTAACTGAAATGATAATTTATATATACCGAACATCAACCAATCAATTTCTAATTGCATCATAAATTCAATTTAACTAACATAAGATAATCTAGTAGTTATGAGTGGGTCAAAACACTCACCTTTGATTTCAAATCGATTTGAAATCCAAAATAAGGCTTAAATTTGAACAGACTCAGAATTCGTCCAAACTAGTACCTAAATGCCCGGAATTTCGATACGATCCCAGCGAAACAAACCGCGTCCAAATCCGAGTTCGTATGTAAAATTTATGATAATTAGAAGTAATACGACTCAAATTATAATTTCACCAGAAGGATAAACTTTACAGTCCAATTAGTTTCTAGGACACACATTCAAAGAAATTACTTTCAAGGCCAAAGTCAGCAGAATAATTATTTTCAAGGACAAAGTCACCAGTCCAATTACTTTCAAGGACATAATTTCATAAGTTTTTAGGCCCTAGAAACTAATTATTTTAGGTTTTGTCCTTGAAAGTAATTATTTCAGTTCTGTGTCCTAGAAACTAATTCCACTTGCTAAAGAGGCCCTTGTAGCTAATTTCCACAATTATTATAAATATATAAAATAATAAACAAACACTCATGTTACCTTAAAACAAAATATGCCACGTCATCGTCCCTCTCACGAACCCTAGTCTCGTATTGAACAGAGCACGGCCTCCAACCTCCATCTGAAAAACGCCACCACCTCATCGACCTTTACCACGATCGAATGTCACCGCTGCGATCAACGACCCAGGCCACACCTACCACCCCCTACCCCGCGGCCACCTCCGGCTCCACTACGATGAACGACCACCGCACCACAAAATGCCCTTTTTTGGCTATCTCTATACCTCCGAACGATGAACCAAGACCAGATCTGGGACCTGCTCCGCGGCCTCTACGAGTCTGTACTTCCCGATCATCGCATAGTGGAAGATCCACCGTTAAAAACGATAACCCAATATGAATGGCTGGAAATAAATTGATGATTTCTGGCCAAACCATGACTCAAATCAAGAAACGAACTGCAGATCTAGCTTGCGCTCGTGGAGAACTTCGAAATGGTATATAATATGATAGGGTTTGGAGGAGTTTGAATTTTTGAAATTGGTTTTGATTTGATTTTGGATTTGGGGAAAATAGAGTTTTTGCCATTGAGAAGGAGAATCCAGAGGGAATTGTACGTACAGTAATGAGGAATAAAAAGGCAGCTAAGGTTATAACAAAACCATTTATACGAACAAAGTCCGATAAGAATGAATAACACCGGAATAGATTTGAATTGACAATAACGACCCGATAAGCCCGTTCTGCCTCCGAAACAAAAGTGGGTCATCCCATATATCAAAATAGATGTTTTTGATATTTTTAAACTCAATGGAACAGGTTTCAAGTCCTTATTCCATCATATACAGAAGTTGGCTTTAAAATCGGTTTATTTCAAATTGATTTCTACGCGTTACAAGCCCGCACGATCAAACGACAAGTCCGATTGCTACGAAACTTGAAACCTTACAATACTTCACTATTACAGATCCGATGAAACTAGTTTCGTCGAAATCCGAGACAGTGGCCAAAATGGCTATTTTCACGTTGATTAAATATATTATTATTAAATTAATTTTATAGCTTTTCAATTCAGCTTTTAAAAGTTAACCAATTTCATCATACTTGATTACATACATATAATCTTTTAAAACAAATTACAGGTCCAATTCAACATTACTAATTGCACTAATTACAGCGTTCAATTTCAGTTTCAGTAAATTTATTAATTATAATTTAAAATCCCAATAAATTCATTTATCTTGATTTCACTCTTATTATTAAATCAATTATTGACTTATGAATATAATTGACATTACTATACATTTTATCACGTTCACATTTTACAGTTATCGTCTTAACTCATATTAACGTAATATTTAATTACATTTAATTGTAGCTGATTTCCCATTTAACTCAATAGGTTAAATAAATAGGTAACAAATAACAATTGTCACATTTTTCTTAATTTAATCACATTTATAAGTTTATTATCTTCAAACAAATGTTATAACTACTTACACAACACTAATTTTATCCAATTTTAATTAATTACATATTATTTCACCAATTAGTACAACATTTGGTTTATTTCCTTACTTGCACTTTATAACCAAATTTTAAGTTTAAAAAATCATTTCAATTAATTGAAATTTCATTAAAATAGTTGTCAATTGCCTTAAATTGACATTATTAAGTTTCATTCTAGTTATTATCCTCATTAATAAATTACAAATTTTAATTTCTTTCAATATTAAATTACAAAATCTTATTAAATTCAATATTTTAATTATCGAAAATTACGGGTCGTTACACCTATGCAAGATGGATTGAATCCTCAAGCTACACATCCTTCTCGGTCTAAGAAATGAACTAATAACTAAAGTGACGCTTAAATTCATTCCAAGTCAGTGGCCTTCTCATCAGCCACCCAAACACGTCCTACCCATCCAATGTCTCCTCTCTCCAAATGTTAAGATGAAATCTTCCTTATGAGAACATTCTCTAGACCTATATCGATGAAAGCCCTCTCATATGCACATGTCCAAGGTTGTGTCTCAGAAGTAGTCTAAGGACTCAGATATGGCTTCCCTCCAATGCTAAGGAAATCCTGGCACATCTTCGAAGGGAATAAAGCTGGTGGAGCTAGAAATACTGGTGCCTCAAGGGCTATACCAGCTTTGATACCAACCATGTCTACGGGAAATGGTTGTAGGCGGCGTAACATTCCTTGCGGTAGCTAAATAGTCTCTGAACTAATCGGGTATCTTAGACTGCCTATCTGCAATAGCTCGTGTACTCTGTTTGCTCATATTGATAGCTTAACGAAGATACCTTAGCAACTAGTGATAGAAATAAATCAAAGTATAGAAGACAAGTGGTGAATGCAGTATAATATAGTAGAAAAATACAAGTACGCTCTCTTAACGTATCTCCTTTTACCATATTGATTAACTCAGACTGGTCATCTTGGTCCGAGTGTTGAGCCTAAGCTCTGGTATTAAATCTAAAATCCACCCTTCGTAGCACCCAAAAATCAGTTTCTCATATCAATGTCTGACTTTCGAATAGCATAGAAGATGGATTGTCAAGGAAAAAAAGAAAGAAGAGGAAATAAAGTACTAAACCAAGGTGCATCGATAGGATCTCACAACAGAATGATAACATATAATATACTGAATATACATGAACAAAACAAGATAACAATATATATGAGAGACTATACTAGCAGAAATATCTGATAAGTAAATAGCAATACAAGAAGTCAGAATACATCGACTCCATACAGGTGGAGTCCTGAATATAATATCTAACACATCAAGTCATATATATAAATATGTATCTTTCATACACTACCATAATACTAAGTATATATATAAAGTGTCGACGTTGCCTCAATAGTTTGCTCCAAATGTCTTGAAAGTGTATCCCCAAAAGCATGTGACTCCCAAACTACTCAATCGAGTACCCGGGAGCTGTCCTTGTTTTTATTGATAAAGCTCTCTAACCTTGCCATTAACACTCTCGTCATTAAGTTCCCTCTATCTCTCAACATTTGTCATGAACTTACTGGATCTCATGAATAGGATATACTATTGCTTAATAATTTTACTTAGTTGTTTATTTCTAGGTATTTTTTCTTCACTATATCCTATTATGTACCAATATGTTACATGTCAAGTTTTCAATCGATGGTAGAGTTACTATTACTCAAAGTCAGAAAATCATGTAGAGGATACTTTCTTCCATCAAAAAGCGAAGCATATAATCCTAATTAAATCTTAACCATTTAATTACCACCTTTTATTATTATACTGAAATGAACTTTAAAAATTCAAAAAAATTAATAAATTTTTTAGAAATTCCTAAAAAAAATTAAGAATTTGTAAAATCATTTTCTCTTCTGTATATTTTGTTTTTGGGTAAAAAGATGGTATTCTTTATGAGTTATTTAATTTTTAACTCTCTTCAAAAAATCATTTTCGCTTTTTAATAATCCATATGAAATTCCAAATTCATATATTCATTTCGTAATGAAAGAAACCATTTTAAAATTATTTATACCACATTATAATTAGGATTCAAGCATTGGGCATAAAATAGGGGTTTTAAGAGGTCTAACTACCCTTTCTTAGCCATTTTAACACGTTATAATTACATATAATAATTTTAATGATATTTTATCTCAAATCAACATAGAAATCAACTTGCAAATCATCATAGCCAATTAAATTCTGGTTAATAAGTATTTAAATTCAAATTATGGTAATATTAATCATAATCCTATTATAATTATATTTTAAAGCTTCCCTAGCTTCTCTCCTTTCAAAGTTGTTTTCTTTTCCTCTTCATTTGAATAGAATTAATGTGATACTTTATTGTGACTAATTTTGGTACCATGTAGGTTCGAACTCATGACCTCTAGAACCTCAATTTAGAGCATCATATAACTTGACATTTGAGTTAGTGGTCCTTGTATGCTTTCTTTCTTCTTAAATAGAAATTTTAAGCTTTTAGGAGAATTAATAGGATGCCATTGATATAAAGCTTTTATTTTGTTGAATGATAAATTAGATAAAGGATGAGGGTTTAAATATTTAATGTACCCATTTCAACTTTACTGCATTTGAAAGATATTTTATATAGTTTAATATAGTTTTTAGTAGATTTTAGTAAATTTAAAGTCAAAATAATGCATTTATAAGATGCAGTAATCATCTGCATAAAAGTTATATAATTAATTTTTTTAAACTTTTGAAGCAGTTTTAAAATAGATTTGTTTTATTGCTTTGAAAGATGTAGTTGGGTCTTTGGTACAATATTTATATTTAAAATTAGCAATTTTAAAAAACCGAATTTTACAAATTTAATTTTTACATATATATAATGCCTTTCATTAGAAACATAATAAAAATTGTGATTTAATTGTGAAAACGGTTTGTTAATCCGATGCTTTAACCAAAAGTTATTGCATTTTAAAGATTCAAACTAAATATGTTATAATAAAGGTGAGAATAACAGATGGAAAAGTGGATGTTGGAGCAGGGACTTGATTTATAGAAAGTTATTAGCAAGGACGTTTTGTCCATTTTAATCATTAATAGGGATCTGTCATCCATATCCCTATTTTAATCATTATTAGCAGGGATATTTTTTTTCCAAAATACGTATTTTTCTACATTTCTATACCTTTAGTATATAGTTTCTGAAATTGTATATATTATACACTTTGATTATTTTTCATTTTCAGAAAATGCATTAATTATAGTCTACTAAATTATGACTCTATTTTTTGCATCTTTATTTTTCGTATAGATTATGCTACCTTCAATTATATTTGAATTTTCCGTAGATGATTTGCAATTTTTAGATTTTTTTTGTATTTCAGTAATGTGGGTAATATTTGCATTTAAAAAAAGAGGTTTCTATTCATTCTGTGTGTTTTTTAAGTTTAAGTGGGGTTGAATGGACCACTACCATTTATTAAAAGAAAACAGAGATTACAAAGAGAAGGAAGGGCATACCCAACCTGCGAGAACAAAAGAAAACCAAAAAAAACCAGACCAAAAGTAGAAACCTTATATATTACCCAAGGGAAATATACAGAGTATCATATTTGGTTAGACATATTTCTAACAAGCATCCTTAAACTGACATTAGTATCTCTCTTTTCGTTTCTAAAAATCCTTAAATTCCTTTCACCCCAAATAGCATAAATAAACTTCTTCAGACAACAAAGTAAAAACTTTCCCTTGGTTGTTCTCCATCGTGTACCTTTGAAAATCATGTACCATTCTACGTCAGAATTCGAAGAGGGCCTTTGCATATTCAGATAACATAAAATTCTCTCCCAAATGAAATATGTGAAGGAGCATGGGAAAAAAAGGTGCTTGATATTCTCAAAACTAGAGTTGCATAAGATACATTTAGAAACTTATAACACACCTCTATAAAGAAGGTTATCTTGAGTATGAAGGGCATTGTTGAGGACTTTCCATAAAAAGAGATTTTCTTTAGATTTGAACCATTATTCCAAACTCTACTATGCCAAGGACAAGTCTCCATAGAAGAAAATTGAGAGATAGCTTTGTATATTATAGACACGGAATGAGGATTACCAAACCAAGTCGTAAGGCATGAATGATCCGTATAAAATTTAGAATCAACAGTTGCCTATAAGCTTCTAATACAGGACGAACTAGAATATGGCAATGAAACAGTGCCATCAACCAAGTAGCTAGAAACAAAAGCAACATCAGGAATACCAGAGTTGCTCCTCAAGTTATAATCAATGAAATTAGAGAAAATGACTCCCTTAGCCGACCAAGGATCATGCCAGAAAGAGATCTTTTGAGCATGAGTATTAGTGTACTGAAAATTCGGCAATAGAGACGGTCTAAGCTTGAGCAGACTACGCCAGGTCCAGCTACAATCATGTGGTATTTCCATAATCCAGAAGTGCTCCCTCCTTATAAGATGATTTTTAGTCCACTAAACCCATAGGTTAGGGATGTCAGACAATAGTTTACTTATCAAAAAGGACATCGCGGCTTTAATCCATATCCTGATATTAATAATGCCCAATCCCCCATACTCATAAGGCAAAGCGATTTTTTTGAATGATACAGGAATGAGTTTTGAAGAGAAAGGATTACCATGCTAAAGAAAATGATTCAGAGCACTATTGATCTTGGTAATGAGTTTGCTAGGAAGAACATAAATTCGGGCATAGTATAAACACATTGAGGTTGCAATGGACTTAACTATGACAAGACTACCAGCAAGTGAGAATTTTGAGGAGGCCATGAGGACAATTTTCTAGTGATTTTTTCAAACATAGGCAAGCACCGAATTGTAGAAAGTTTTTAGGAAATTAATGGAGCTCCTAAGTATATTTCAGAATCAGAAAAGGCAGAGAGGCCTGATAGAGATAGTAAAGTGATTTTGAGTTGGTCAGGAATCCCAGCAAACAAGATTTTTGATTTAACCATATTAATAGCAAGGCCAGTAATTTGGTAGAAGTCATCAAGAGTTTGAAGGGAATTAGTAATAGATTTTGAGCTTGGTTTAGTGAATAAGATAATGTCATCAGCAAACTGTAAAGTAGTGATTTTTGGAAACTTACACATAGGATGGAGATCAATCATCTTCCTGTCAATTGCCTTATTAATCATACACAATAATAGTTCCATGACAGCGATAAATAAATATGGTGAGATAGGGTCACCCTGCCTTATTCCTTGAGTCCCTTTAAAGTAACCAAACATATTACCATTGATGCATAGAGATTAAGAGACTGCCGATATGCAAGTGTACAACCCGGCTAGAAAAGGCAGAGGAAAATTCATGGAATACAAAATTTGAATGATAGATTTTCATTGAATAGAATCGAAAGCCTTTTGAATATCCAATTTTAGCATGCACCTAGGAGAGATATTTTTTCTTGAATAGCCTCTCATCAGCTCTTGAGATAGCACTATATTATCAACAATACTTCGATTGGGAAGGAAAGGAATCTGATTAGGGTATGACTGTATCAAAAGACTGTTTCATTCTAATAGTCAAAATTATAGTTATGCATTTGTATATGACATTACTGCAAGCAAATATGTCAAAATTCAATAACAGTTGAAGGTTGGGAGACTGTAGGAACAAGAGCAAGTTTAGTGGCATTAATGCTAGCAAGCATTCTATTATTTCTAAAGAAATTTTTGACTGCTTTAATAACATCATTACCAACAATATCCCAATAAACATTGTAAAAATGAGCATTAAAACCGTTAGGGCCAGGGAAGCTAGAAGATTTCATGGAAAAAATGGATTGCTTGATTTCTTGAGAGGAGATTTCAGTGATAAGGGATGATTTGCATTCTTCAAAGATTCTAGGGAGATCATAGGAGGATAAGGAGGTTAAATCAGGGATAATGGGATGAGAGGAAGCAAGGATGCTTTGGTTGTAATCAAGAAAAGCCTAATTTATGGAATCCGGATTGTTACATGGGGTATTGTTCATGTCAAGGATAAAATTGATTTTGTTTGAGGCATGCTTTATCTTTAGGAAATTATGGAAGTGGTTAGTGTTTCTATCACCTAGAATATTCCATTGGATCTTGAGCTTCTGTTTAGACATTTTCCCTTCAACGGTTATAGCCTTTTGAAGATCATTCCATAAACTAAACTCCTCATCAGAAAGAGATGTGTCAGAGGGGTTAGTCATAAGAAGAGATCGAATTGCATGAAGTTTAGTTCTAATTGCAGTAGACTTTTTGGAACCATTTCCAAAGGTGGCTTGAGACCAGTCTTCCAAAAATCACTTCAAAATTTTCAGTTTAGCATGTAATAAAAAACATAGGATTATTAAAAAGGTTAGTATTCCAAATATCATACAATATGTGATGATTCGTCTCCTCAACCCTTGGAAATCGATACTAATACGTCCATGGTATTCACGTGCCGCAGATCTAAGTGCCGAAGAGGAGGACTATCAAGGGTAAGGAAAAAAAATAAACTGAACAGAATCTTACATGAATGGAATAACATATATTATTTCAAAATATAATCTTTAGAACGGAAAATTTAAATACATTTATCATAGTTAAATATGGACAATTATAAATATCTGTCCTTACAAATGCAGAATGCAATAGTACACAAGTGTGGTGGAATTAAGGTAATAATTTTCAAAGGAATCTTCTAATCCATGCTCCAAGCTCTTCTAGATTTCTTTTAACTAAACCTAACCACTAGGCTGCCCGTGAAAATTAGGGCACCCGGAGTTTAAGGTAAAAGGAAAATAAACTCCGGGTCAGTCATGAGACTTGTGTGAGAAACTCAAAATATGATGTTTGAAAACAAAAGGTATCTCATAAGACCACGCCACACATAAACACGGAACGGGTTTTTACCTTTTGATAACAAAATCATTTGCTACGTAAAATCATTTGATATTATTTTTAGTGACATTCTTTTGAAAAACGTTTTCCAAATAAATATATAAAAATAGCCGAAATTGTTACATTGGTTAAATTTGGCGGCATAATAGGTTTACAACTAAGTCCAAAGGCACCCATTGGAGAATGGATTTTCATACAATGGCAGATAAGGAACTACCTTCCGTATAATACACCTCTAGAGGGATGTACCGAGGACCGACGTCTTCAAAACCTCTGCACCTGGCAAGACCGGCCTACCCACAAACCTGCCTGGTGGTGGATCGAACCAAATATGACATCACCCCGGTCGTAACTGACCTATATATGGTCACAGCATACTCAACATATAGAGAGTAATCTAGAAAGGTGATGACCATACCCTAATGGGCGCGACCCACTTAGCCTTACGACATGCCCTGTTTAAGACATTATCGATTGATGAGGCCCGAGGTAACGATTACCTTTCACATAGTACATTCTACTTTGAATGCCACACTCCCATTCCACGATCACACAACTGATTTCTACAAATGTATAACTCCTAAGCTCGTACATCTCAAGAGAGGGTGTTAAGCTAAGAGAAGTTGCCTTCTCCAGCACCAAACAGGTGATATGTTCGTAGAGATCAATCAATGTAATTAGAAATGCAATGTCAGATATTCGTCAATACAAGTTATCCAGGAACAGGACAAAACCGAAGAAACTTTCCTACCACATCCTATCGGGAATTACCCCTAGAATTAGTAGCGAGAAGTTCTTGCATCGAAGATCTCAAATGAAAAATTACTGTCACATACTATGATATGGGAAATTTCCCCCGAGGGTCAGTGAAAAGTAGCTCTACATTCCATCTTCCAAATCATTTCCATGTCTTCACTTCGAATACGTAAATTGGTTCAAAGTGGTTTCTGGTTAAGAATTACTCAAATCCAACCCCGGTTCCTCCGAACCAATCATCGATAAAAAAAATGTTAAGTAAATAAGGAATTATTCTTTTGATTTATAACATCCTTTTTATCAAAAATATATTCAAGTGATATATATCTTTAAAATATTTCTTTCTGGTATATATGGAATCATAAACCTCTCTTATCAAATCCTTTGATTATTTAAAACCTTTTTAAATCTTGGAATAATTCTACATTTCATTTTCACTTAGGAAAATATTTCCAAATCATTCATTTAAATCTTAACAAAGATATCCAAATCATAACCTTTAAAATGGGTCAAAACAATGTTATTTAAGACATCGTTTACTATAAACCCAAACCAATTAATTTTAAGTATAGGAATTAAATTAATTCCAAATCATTTTCATAAGTCATATTGGAAAACATTATTGAGTTAAAAAGGGTCAATAGAAATTATACTAATTCTACTCAACATCAATTTCCGTATTCAACTTTTACTATCCATCGAATAATGGTGAGATCGCCTTTTAAATTCACACAAGTAGTACGGATTCCCTCCTCGGAATTAAATACCAAGTATATGAAGATTATCTCCATAAAATCCAATTTATTTATATTTGGAAAATTATATCCTTTATACTTTGGGAAATTTTGATTCGAGTAAATCGAATTTTCCATCCCCTACGTCAGGCTAGTTCGGGTAGCTAGGGAGGGCAGGAAATTGGTTTCCCATACCTAAGCCTGGAACTACCTCTCTGTCACCTATAAGGTGGTCATGTTATTTGATCGACTCTAAATATTTTAACATACTTAATTATTCAAATCCTTCAAATCACCTTTAAAATACTTTATTATTCATTTAAAAACATTTACAAAAGATTTGGTAAAGAATTGTTGCGTTTAGAGCTATATTTTAAAGGTTATAGAAAAGTGCTACGAAAAGTGCTGCGAATGGTGCTTTTTAAGCGGTATTGATAAAAACGATTTTTTTCTATCATTTGGAAATTCATTTTTATAACTCAAATCACTTTTAAAACATTTTAAAAGATTTTTAGAATTTATTTCATATTTTTAAAGAATTAAAAATATCTATTTTTAAAGAAATCCTTTTATGGATTCCGAACTACAAAACCACGATTTTTTTGAAAACATGTTTCATTCATATTTCAAAATCTACTTATCGAAATCTCGGTTTTATTTCTTTGTTTGAAAACTATGAATAAATTAGTTTGGAATATTCTTATCTCGAACAATTTCGAGCTATACTCCATTATATATATATTAGTTTGACTTTTAAGGCGAGAAATCGCGAACTACTGTTACGTGACGCGTCTGTTTTTGACTAAATTTTAAATATTCATTTAAACTTTGCCAAAACACTTTTAAATATTTATAAAACGTTTCTAAACCATATTAAACCATTTTTAGGGGGTTTAATCATTCTATATACACCATTTCATTTATTAAAGGAAAGTGATTTTCTTTGTGCTTATATACGTGTATTTAAACGTGACTTGTATATATATTCAGCAACAATATTAACCAACGAAACTTGATGATCAAAGCACATTAACATCCATTTCAAATATCATATCATCATCCAAAAATATAATATAAGTAAGAGTTTCTCACCTTCGTTGGATATTAACCTTAGGAAAATTTGCTATAGCTTCGCTACGATCGCTTTAAACTTTACGAAATCGAACTCCTATGTCTTGAATTGGTTCGACCTTGGCCTTAGATGCTCACGACCTTGGGTTTGCTTGGTGGTGGGCTCGGCCATGGTTTTGGGGAGTGGTGGTCGTGGGTATTAGGGAGGTAGGGGAGGAGTTCGATGATAGTTTTGAGGTGGTTTTACTAATATATATATTATAAATTTAATTCTATTTTGCCAAATATTTTGCCATTATTTTGATAAATTTTGAAGTCATTAGAATAGCTTGAAGAAGGAGGAAGAAGATGAAGAAGAGGGTAGAAAATTATGAAGGAATGGGTAGGTATTTATAGGAAGAACTTTGGAACAAATATCCTAAAGGGAAATTACCCTTTTGCCCCTGCCCACACCCCTCCTCTCCTCCCTAGGTTCGGTTGAATTGACCTCCACATGGGTGCATCCATGTGCTTGTCCATGTGTGTGTGTACTTGTGTGCCCTTGATTGACTTTGAGTTTGCTTAAGGCTTAAGAAGTTAAGAAATATCTTAGATATTTCTTTTTATATATACACATATATATGTGTATGTATATATATGTATACATGTTTATGTGTAAGTTAAAGTGTTTATATGTATGTTATATATGTGTGCATGACATGTAAATAGAGTTGCAACAACCTTTGAATGGCTTTTGTTCGTTAATTCATTGAAAATCGGGAAACCGATTACCGGTCACATTTTCACTTGTAAATAAATATACATATATTTGTAAAAAAAATTAGAAAAAAAATTTCTAATCATTATTAATCAATTAAAATGATCACAATTGAATTATAAAACCATATAAATCAATATTAACAATTATTTACAATAATTGTTATTATACCAATAAAGCGATATCGAGTTTGTTCTTATATTTTCAAATCAAATATATGTCTTCATAAAACTACTATAAACAATTTATTAACACTTTATAACTATTTAAAATGAATTATGATCGTTTAAAACAATTATATGAATAATTATGATAATTATTAAATCATTAAATCTCAATTTAAATTCATAAAGCAATATTTAAATATAAGAGCATCACTGATGATGTCATAAACACATTTTATTTTCCAAAAAATAAAATAATTAATTTTATTTCATATTCTTGTTTAATTACAAGAGTAAGTATATGTATCCAACTCCGCGCGTGACGTTTTATGATTATAGAGCTGTTTATCGATAAAACGATTTTCGGCCATTTAATCAGTATTTTTCCAAAGGAAATATTTTTGTGAACATTTTTTCAAAATAAGTTCATTATTATTATCTATCACTTAAAACTTGATTATTTATGAAAAATAATCTATATTTGAATATTAAAGCAATTTAAATATCTTAATTAATGTGACCAAATTACGGGTCGTTACATACCCCCCCCTCCCTTAAAAGAATTTCGTCCCCGAAATTACTCAAAACTAAAACCCGAAGATTTTTCCCAAAATATTTATTATTAAACTTATACCCGTACAATGTACATTGATCATCCGTACACAATATCTGATTTGATCTTCTATTCGAATTAACAACTTTACTTTCGAACTAGTATTGATCCCCCGATCCTTTAGTGCGGACTTTGACCAGACTTTCTGATCAGAACTCTAGTTATTTCCTTGCATAGCTCTCAACTATGATATAAATCTCAATATCCAACCACAAACCCTCATCAATGTTCGTCGTCAAGAATCGAGTGATAAATTCTTTTTCGGACCGGTGTAAACACCTCAAAGATCTATACTCGAATCTCTGATCACATTATGCGACGAAATAACCCACATACTTCATATGAATTTAATGATCTTTCAAAGAAAATTTATGAAAACATTTCATAAAACTTCCATTATTTATTCAAACATTTTTATAAAGATGCTTCTTTATATTTAACTATTTACTAACATTTCTAAGAAATTATTCAAGTTAAAGATAACTTACCTTTTATTATAATATACCTCTCATATTATAATTTGCTCCTTTTAACCAATATTAAATGCAAACACCTTTGTATTTAATAAAACAAATTTTGTTAATCAAGACTTATTTTATTAATTAATACTCCTTTTATTAATTATCCACTTATATCAGTTTCAATACTTAAAAGTATTCATATACTTATTCAAATGTTTTAAGTATATTCACAAATTACTTTAAGAATTTTACTTACGTTAAAATATAATCCAAGAGATTAAAACAGTTACTAACAAATCATTGTTATAATAAAATCCTTTATAATTTAAACATATAACATTTTCTATCTTTTTATAAAAGATTCCAATACTTGTTATTATCTTTAAAATCCCATTATTAAAGATCTAAATATACCCATAAGATTTCTTCCAAAGTGTCATTCAAGGGTTTAGAAATAAATGTTGCTAAAACATTGTTTACTATAAATCCACGACCATCCATTAATAACTTTAACCATTTCTTTAAAAGATCAAAGTATACCCATGCTTATCAATTAAGATAATACAATTGACAAACATCAATTAATTTATCAATTAATGATTCACATTATCCTTTTTAACTTAGAAAATTATACATATCGAGTAACTAAAATGATACCAAGGAACTGGGTACCACCAATAGTATCTCATATTTCCTTAACAAGAAGGGGAATACTTAAGAGAAGCGTTTACCATCTGAACACATCTCCTCCCCATTTTTAGTTACTTTCGAGCCACTCGAATTAATTAATCATAAGATTGTTTTTCATTTTCAACATCTCATTTTAGAAACAATACTATTATTATTCCTTTTCCAAAAATCATTTGAAATTCTTTTCAAAAATACTGCAATTTAAATTCTCAAAAAAATCCTTTATAAAGCACGTTTTATATATCCAGTTTATAAAATCACTTATATAAAACATATTCTTAAGTTTTATTTATCTTAAATAAATTCCTTTAATAAACATTTCATAATACTACTTCCCCTTATAAAATAAAATCCTTCATTTCAAATTTCTTGCTTCTTTCCTCAAGAATTCTCATTAATTTAAAAGATTTATGTAATACGAAGTTGAAACAAAATATCATAGTTATATTATATATCTCCATAATTTTACATTCAACATTCCAACTTAGACTTTGGTTAAGACCTCCTAACATTGATACATAGGGTACAAAATAGTAATCATAACAACATTTCACCCCCAGCCATACACACTACTATATATATCTAAAAGAGCTACCCTTAATCACCATACTCACCATCTCCTGCATTCCTTTGAATATGGAGTTGATGGTGCGCTCCAGTATCCAAAATCTATTAAAACTTCCCCAATTCCTTCTTCATCGCTTTCCAGTTCACAATCGGCCTCATTGCCATCTTCATTCGATTGCATGTCATCCTCAACATAGGTAGCCATGGTTGGTTCCATGTAACATGTCCCATACCAACTGGTACTCCTGGGATTACCTATACCTCTTTTATTTCTTCAAGGCCTTGCACACCAACTTCCTAAGGGTTCTCGAACATTTCAACTTCTTCTTCCTCTTCTGGTACTTCTTTATCATTCCCATCCATCTCATCCCAGTTAATGTAGGAACTGGATAATTCTTCTTGCCAAATAACATGCTCCCCATCCAAGTCCCATTCATATTGCTGCATTCGCTAGATATTATGGCATTTGGGTCTTCCATAGGTTCTAATTCTTCCTCCATGAGTTCCAATTCTTCTTCCATGGATTCAGATTCTTCTTCCATAGGTTCAGATTTTGTAATAGGTTCTAGTGTGGAGCTAGCAGGATCCGCAATCCATATTCTTTTTGAGACTTGCACGGTTTCGTCATCACTAGAAATTATAATCATCTCGGGGGTCGTGGGTGGAATGAGCACTTCTGCCATTGGATACCCGTCTTTATTTCTTTGAGTGTATGGGGCATGCTCTCCCTCAATTGGGGGCCAACCATTGCTAAGTGGATATTTTGGTTGTTCTTCCTTATCGCTAGAGAGAATAATGAAGTTGTCCTTCTCGCCCTAATTTGCCCGTGAGGTCTCTCCTTTAGAGTACTTTTCTCCATATGGTTTCTACAATGTAAACAACATTCCCTTAGATATAGGTACTAAGCAATTTACTTAATCTAACTTATTTTAATGTTGATTTATTGATATCTCATTAACTTAGGCATATCCTATTTTAAGTAGAAAGGTTTGCTAATCACTTGGTATTAATTTCCTCAAACCAATGTACGACCAACACTTAGAAAATAATCTGAGGTCTTTGTTCAATCCACTTCTAAAGATAGATTTTCCCACTTAAAATTCTTTGTATGACAAAATGGTTTAATCTCCCAAAAATCCTTTGAAAATTTCACCAAAATGTTATCCAAATTTTATTGCTATCACTTCCAAGAATCCTATTCATAAAATTTTAATCATTATATCTAACTAAAATTTCTCAAAAATATATACACACACACTTATTTTTATTATGAAACCAAAATCATTTGTATATGTCACTAACAAATAGGCGCTCATATATAATACTCTCAGACTCATTCTAGGGTGTTACTAACCCTATCTCTAATGAGTTACTCATCCTAGGGTATTACTAACCCTATCTCTGATGAGACTTTACCCCTACCAAAGCCTAGGTGTTTGCTCAACCTAAGATCTAATACCAAATGTGACGACCCATCTCCTCAACCCTCGGAAATCGAGACTAATACGTCCATGGTATTCACGTGCCGCAGATCCAAGTGCCAAAGAGACGGATTATCAAGGGTAAGAAAGAAAATAGACAGAACAGAATCTTACATGAATGGAATAACATATATTTTTTCAATATATAATCTTCACAATAGAAAATTTAAATACATTTATCAGAGTTAAATATGGACAGTTGTAAATATTTGTCCTTACAAATGCGGAATGCAATAGTACACAAGTGTGGTGGAAATAAGGTAACAATTTTCAGAAGAATCTTCTACTCCATGCTCCGAGCTCTTCCAGATTTCTTCTAACTAAACCAGACTACTAGGCTGCCCGGGAAAATTAGGGGACCCAGAGTTTAAGGGAAAAGGAAAATAAACTCCGGGTCAGCCATGAGACTGGTGTGAGAAACTCAAAATATGATGTTTGAAAACAAAATGCATCTCATAAGACTACGCTGCACATAAATACAGAACAGGTTTTTGCCTTATGATAACCAAAACATTTGCTATGTAAAATCATTTGATATTATTTTTAATGACATTCTTTTGAAAAATGTTTTCCGAATAAATATATTAAAATTATCAAAATTGTTACATTGGTTAGATTTGATGGCATAATAGGTTTACAAATAAGTCTGAAGACACTTATTGGAGAATGGATTTCCATACAATGGCAGGTAAGGAATTACCTTTCGAATAGTACACCTCTATTTGGATGTACCGAGGATCGACGTCTTCGAAACCTCTACACCTGGCATGACCGGCCTACCTACAGACCCGCCTGGTGGTGGATAGAACCAAATATGACATCACCCCGATCATAACCGACCTATCCGTGGCCACAGCATACACAACATACTTAACATATAGAGAGTAATCTAGAAAGGTGATGACATACCCTAATGGGCGCGATCCATATAGCCTTATGGCATGCCCTTTTTAAGCCGTTATCGGTTGATGAGTCCCGAGGTAACGATTACCTTTCACATAGCACATTCTACTTTGAATGCCACATTGTCATTCCATGATCACACAACTGATTTCTACAAACGTATAACTCCTGAGCTCGTATGTCTCGGGAAAGGGTGTTAAGCTAAGAGAAGTTGACTTCACCGCCACCAAACAGGTGATACGTTCATAGAGATCAATCAATATAATTAGAAATGCAATGTCAGACATTCATCCATACAAGTTGTCCAGGAACAGGACAAACCAAAGGCCCTCTCCTATCACATACTATCGAGAATTACCCTTAGGATTAGTAGCGAGAAGTCCTTGCATCGAAGATCTCAAATGAATAACTACTATCACATAGAATGATATGGAAAATGTCACCCGAGGGTCCATGACAAGCAGCCCTACATTCCATCTTCCAAATCATTTCCATGTCTTCACTTCGAATACGTAAATTGGTTCAAAGTGGTTTCCGGATAAGAATTACTCAAATCCGACCCCGGTTCCTTTGAACCGATCAGCGATAAAAAAATGTTAAGTAAATAGGGAATTATTCTTTTGATTTATACTTCCTTTTTATCAAAAATATCTTCAAGAGATATATATCTTTAAAACATTTCTTTCTGGTATATATGTAAACATAAACCTCTCTTATCAAATCCTTTGATTACTTAAAACCTTTGTAAATCTTGGAATAATTCTAAATCATTTCATTTTCACTTAGGAAAATATTTCCAAATCATTTTATTTAAATCTTAACAAAGCTTTTCAAATCATAACCTTTAAAACAGATCAAAAACAATGTTGTCTAAAACATCGTTTACTATAAACTCAAACCAATTAATTTTAAGTATAAGAATTAAATTAATTCCAAATCATTTTCATAAGTCATATTGGAAAACATTATTAAGTTAAAAAGGATCGATAGAAATTATACTAATTCTACTCAACATCAATTTTCATATTCAACCTTTACTATCCGTTGAATAACGATGAGATCACCTTTTAAATTCACACGGATTGTATGGGTTCCCTCCTCGGAATTTAATACCAAGTATAAGAAGATTTTCTCCATAAAATCCAAGTTATTAATATTTGGAAAATTATAGCCTTTATACTTTAGGAAATTTTGATCCGAGTAAAATCAAAGTTTGCTATCCCCTCCGTCGGGCCAGTCTTAATAGCTAGGGAGGGCAGACAACTAGTTTCTCAAACCCAAGCCTAGAGACTACCTCTCTATCACCCATAAGGTGGTCATGTTATTTGATCGACTCTAAATCTTTTAACATACTTAATTAACTTTTAATCATTTATTTAACTCCTTCATAAATCCTTCAAATCACCTTTAAAATACTTTATTATTCATTTAAAAACATTCACAAAATATTTAGAAAAGAATTGTTGCGTTTAGAACTATATTTCAAAAGTTAAAGAAAAGTGCTACGAATGGTGTTTTTTAAGCTGTATTGATCAAAACTTTTGTATCATTTGAAAATTCATTTTTATAACTTAAATCACTTTTAAAACTTTTTAAAAGATTTTTAGAATTAAATATATATTTTTAAAGAATTAAAAATATCTATTTTTAAAGAAATCCTTTTATGGATTCTGAACTGTAAAACCGCGATTTTTTCGAAAACTTGTTTTGTTCATATTTCAAAATCTACTTATCGAAATCTCGATTTTCTTTCTTTTTTTGAAAACTATGGATATAATAGTTCGGAAAATTCTTATCTCAAACAATTCTGAGCTATATTCCATTATATATATTAGTTTGACTTTTACGGCGCGAAATCGCGAACTACCGTTACGCGACGCGCCTATTTTTGACTAAATTTTAAATATTCATTTAAATTTTGCCAAAACACTTTTAAATATTTAAAATACATTTATAAACCATATTAAACCATTTTTAAGAGGTTTAATCATTCCATATACACCATTTCATTTATTAAAGGAAAGTGGTTTTCTTTATGCTTATCGACGTGTATTTAAACGTGACTTGTATATATATTCAACAACAATATTAACCAATGAAACTTGATGATCAAATCATATTAAACATCCATTTCAAACATCATATCATCATCCATAAAAATATAATATAAGTAAGATTTTCTCACCTTCGTTGGATATTAACCTTAGGAAAATTTGTTGTAGCTTCTCTACGATCGCTTTAAACTTTACGAAATCGAACTCCTATGCCTTGAAGTGGTTCGACTTTGGCCTTAGATGCTCATAGCCTTGGTTTGCTTGGTGGTGGGCTCGGTCTTGGTTTTGGAGAGTGGTGGCCGTGAGTATTTGGGAGGTAGGGGAGGAGTTTGATGATAGTTTTGAGGTGGTTTTACTAATATATATATATATATATATATATATATAATTTTAATTCTATTTTGCTAAATATTTTGTCATTATTTTGCTAAGTATTGAAGCCATTAGAATAGCTTGAAGAAGGAAGAAGAAGATAAAGAAGAGGGTAGAAAATTATGAATGAATAGGTAGGTATTTATAGGAAGAACTTTGGAACAAATATCCTGAAGGGAAATTACCCTTTTGCCCCTTGCCCACACCCCTCCTCTCCTCCTTAGGTTCGGCCAAATTGACCTCCACATGGGTGCATCCATGTGCTTGTCCATGTGTGTGTGTACTTGTGTGTCCTTGGATGAGTTTGAGTTTGCTTAAGGCTTAAGAAGTTAAGAAATCACTACAATAAAACTAGCCTTTGGTTGCATAAATTGGTGGCATTTATTTGTGAATGCAACTAAAAACATTTCACCCTATAATTAAAACGTGGCAAAAATTATTTTACCTTTCGCGCCTTACCAAAATCTTTCTGCCTAAATCTAATAAACGTAACCAGTACATTCCCTATTGTTAAATTATCTCACACTTATAAATTTTCTAAACCTATGGAACAAAATTTCCCAAATCGCTTCAAAATAATTTCACAAATCGCTTTTTAATTCAACCATTCCTCTCCACATCACTCATCTCCACATCGTCGTTTATTTTCATCGTCTCATCAACTCCTCTCCACATCATCGCGGTAGCTCTCCAGCATGATTTTCTCCTCGTGGTGCCCTAAATAGGTATATTTAGGTTGATTTTTATAAATCAATTTTCTGATTGTGATTAAAGCTTGCGCATAAAATTGTTTGTGATTGTTTCTGATTGTTCGTTATGTTTACTATTCTATTAATACTGCAAGTTATTATAGATTATATTGCAAGTTATTTTGTGATTGTTTGTGATTACTGCAGGTTATTTTGTAATTGTTTGTGATTACATCTTAGAATGTAATTTTACAGTTTATTGTTTTGATATTTTCAACAAAAAATAGAATTTTTACTATCGTGTAAAGAAATTTTATGATTGTTTGCATCGTGATTACTGCAAGGGTATCTCGGTTATTTTGTGATTATTGGCGTGATTACTGCAAGGGTAGCTTAGTTATTTTATGATTGTTTGCATTGTGATTTATTAGTTAACGATACCAGATGAACAATCTATTACTAGTTGGAAACATGTGTTTTTCTGGTTCTACAAATAGTAAAATTTGATAGAAATGATACAATACTACTTAATAAAGAAAGTAATTTGTTTACCTTTTATTTTACAAGGAAATAACAAATACAAATATGTATTACCTTATATTCATTCACAGTTTGGACCTTGTACACCATTTTTGTTCCTCAAAAGTTATAGGTACTTTCATAAACTTCAATGCCAAGATTTACTTTCACTCAAGAAAACTTTTCTTGCTTAGTTCTTAAAATAAATCGTTCAACATGGCTAGGAGAACAATTTTTAATGCAAAAGGAAATAAAATGATACTGTCAAGTAGACCTTAGTAGTGGTTGTCTTTGCAATGTGGACCTTAGCGATGGACAACTAGAGCTATATGGATGCAACAACTAATAATACAAGCAACCATGTTAACACACACTTATAAAATGCATGCTGATATCTTTGGTATTTTTGAAATAAAAATAAAGGATGTGTCCATATATATATACATACATATATATATATATATATTGCAGTAACAGCAAACTCTCAGTAATTTTAATCAAATGTAGTTTGATATCATTCTTACACAAATTTGTTAAGTATCCAAATTGTTGTTGCCATAGGCTGCTTGAAATATCTAGATTGTTCAAACTGTTTTTCTTCATTGCATTTGTTCTTGTACAAATGCTTTCCATCCAAAATTAACATTTATTTTGCAACAAAAAGAATTTTCTTGCCTATCAAGTGCTAATCTATACTATACTTGCTGATGAAAAATGTATTATCGAATTATAAAATACACTTGCTGATGTGATATTATATTATTTCATTATTATTTTCATAAGCTTGAAATATTTTCTTAGTTTTAGACTAGAAATTTGAAAGATAATATTTTGATTTTTAAACATTCATATATTTTCCAACCAGTACCACTTCATTCAAGGCAGTATGGAAGAAAGGAGTTGAAATATTTCATCATATAAAGGTAGTTTTTTTATTAGTATATAATAGGGTTTTAGTGTTTTTATGTAAGATGTATATAAGCATCCTATGTTATCATATACTAATATTAGACTGAAACTATTCACATTGAAGCTAACTAAACAAGAGCAGTTTAGGGTGAAAATGCGTGAACTGACTAACTAGCCTATAAATTAGTTACTTTTTATGAAATTTGACTATGCAACGTATTTTCTAATTTTACGTGTACAAAGTCCTTTATAAAGGCTTTTTTCAATTCACACCTTTATTTTCAATTTTGATAAAAATAAAAAATATCGAAAATTAAGTCATAAAAGTTAATCATATGTTTTTATAAATATTCTAAAACATAAAGATAAGTGTTTTTTTCATAGTACATTGTTGAGAGAGATAACTATATATTGAAAAGGCTCTTTTGCAAATTTCAAACATCTGAATCTATAAGTCATATTGCTTTCGGTATATTTAAAAGGTTAACAAATCAACTTTCGATAATAGTAACTAAGGAGGTTGTATAATGTATATTTGGGTCTTGGCTTCTTCATTCCAATGACGTCGATTATATTATTTTGATCCAACGGTTCCAACTTGTTAAAGTTGCTATAAACTTTTTATTGCCTCCATTTTCCCAAACTAATGAGAGATTTCTACAAATCTATTTAGAAGTTGATATTGTTAATGTCATTATTCTTGGAAATTGGAGATTTTCAATTATTTAGAGTGCTTATTGTAGTTTTTTGCATTTAATTATTCTTGGAAATGTGTAGTTCTTTTTTTTATTACAACAGATAACCAATATCTTCGTCAAAGTTTGAAAACTTATTTGCCTTCATATGTCGATGATGGAAAAAGATTGGGTTTTTTTAAACAGGTGATAATAAGATGCTTAACTTAATATGTATTTTGATAATTAAAACATGTAATATAATATTAAAACTCATTTTTTTATGTTTTTAACTTTTGTGATAGAACTAGTATAGAGTACCGACAAGGAGTAGTGAATTTCGTGCATGCTGCAAAGAGGAATGTAAGTGGTGTAGAAAAAAATTATGTCCCTGCAAAAATTGTCGGAATCTTAGTCGTCATGATGACCACATCATCGTTGAACATTTAATTATGAAAGGAATGGATCCTAGATACATGGGCAGTTTATGGTTTAACCATGGTGAAGATATAAATGTAGAGAAGAAAACAAATGCGTTTGACGTATATGAGTTATTTAAGATGATTCACTATGAAGATGAAGATTTTCTGAATCATGAATTTTTTTATGATGATAAAGATAATGTTGATTCTTAGAGAAAAGAGGATGAGTTTATCAAAAACTTGGAAGATGCAGAAACTCCATTGTATCATGGTTGCACAGATCACACAAAATTATCTGCCATCACCGTTTTGTATAATCTTAAATGTGACTGGCTTGTCTGATAGTGGGTTTGATAAGATTTTAACTGTGCAACATTTATTTTTGCCGAAGGATAACGTGCTTCCCAAAACCTTATATGAAGTAAAGAAATTTCTTAAAGCATTCGATATGGGTTTTGAAAAGATACATGCTTGTGAGAATGACTGCTGCCTTTTCAGAAAAGAATATAAAGATTTAGATGCTTCTCCAAAATGTGGTTCTTCGAGATGGAAGAAAAATCAAGATACTGAAGAGGTTATACAAGGTATTCCAGTTAAAGTGTGGAGATACTTTCCAATAATTCCGAGATTTAGAAGAATGTATAGATCTCAAAAGATGACAGAAGATTTAAGATAGCATTTTAATAATGCAAGCAACGATGGAAAAATGCATCACCCTGTGGATTCTATGGCATGGAAAATGGTGGATGAAAAATATAAATGTTTTTCATCTGATCCACGCAATCTTAGGCTTGGTCTTGCTATAGATGGATTCAATCCATTTTCCATGTTGAGTTTGAATTATAGTTGCTGGCCGGTAATGCTTGTGACATACAATCTCTCGCCTATGTTATGTATGAAGAAGGAAAATATTATGTTAAATTTACTTATTCCAGGCCCAAAGAAACCCGGGAATGATATTGATGTATATTTGGTGCCTTTGGTGGAAGACTTGCAACATTTGTGGTGTATTGGAGTTGATGCTTATGATGCATTTAGTAAAACTTTGTTTAAACTGAATGTAATTTTGCTATGGACGATTAATGATTTTCCAGCTTATGGAAATTTTGTTGGATGTCGTGTGAAGGGGGAAAAAGCTTGCCCATTATGTGGCATCAATACCCATTCTCATTGGTTGAATCATAGTCGAAAGAACGTCTACATTGGTCATAGAAGATTTTTACCTACTTCAGATTCATGAAGGAAACAAAAGGCATTGTTTGATAACACCATAGAGAAAGGTAGTGCTTCTAGAATTCTAACTGGGAGAAAAATTTATGCATTGTTGAAGGATTATCCAAATGATTTTGGAAAGAAAAAGAAAAGAAAAGTAAGAAGAGGAAGTGTGCTTATGATACAGAAAATGAAGATGATAATATTAACGATTCTACAAAAATGGAGCTATCAAGGTGGAAAAAAGACCGATTTTCTTTGATTTGCCATATTGGAGGTTAGTGGTTAATTTATTTACTTTTCATAGTTTTAACAGAAGAAAAACCCAATAATGCGTTATAGTTTTGGTTTTCGTAGGAACTTCCATTACGTCACAATTTAGATGTGATGCATGTGAAGAAAAACATTGGTGAAAGTCTAATGGGCACGATGTTGCATGGTAATAAATCAAAAGATGGAACCAACTGTAGAAAGGATTTAGAGGATTGCGGAATTCGACATGAGCTTCATGCACAACCTCATGGGAATAAAACATATCTTCCACTGGCTCCATACGTGTTGTCAAATTCCGAGAGGAAAATATTTTGCAAAAGATTGTACGATTTCAAAGGGCCAGAGGGCTACCGTTCAAATTTGAAGAATTGGATTTCGTTGCAGGATTGCAAAATTAGTGGATTGAAATCACATGATTACCATGTATTAATGCAACACTTATTGTCAGTAGCATCGAGAGGTTAATGGCAAAGAAGGCAAGAAAAGCAATAATTCGCTTATGTTCTTTTTTCAACAAATTATGTCAACGTGTTCTTGATAGAGAGAAGGTAGAACAAATCAATGTTGAGATTATTGAAGTTTTATGTGAGCTCGAGAAATTTTTTCCACCATCTTTTTTTGATATAAAGTTACATTTGTCAATTCATCTTGGAAAAGAAGCACTAATATGTGGACCGGTTCATTTTCGTTGGATGTACCCATTCGAAAGATATATGAAGACACTTAAAGATTATGTACGAAACTATGCACGGCCAAAGGGCTATATTGCAGAATCCTATCTTGCAGAAGAGTCCATGATGTTTTTCAAAGAATTTTTGAAAAAATCAGGACATATAGAGGAGAAAGAAGCTCGAAATGAAGATTATGAAAGCAGTGTAATACTCGAGGGACGTGCGATTTCAATGTCCAAGACAGTTACATTGTCAGTTAATGAGAAAGAAAGTGCTCATTTAGCCGTATTAATGAATATGGCTGTGGTGGAACCATTTATAGAGTGAGTTTATGTTACATTGTTTTAATTATTTTGATGTGTTCATAATGCTAAATATAACTTATAATCACTTGTTTTATATTAGTTTGCATTTGGAGGAATTAGAATATTCAAACCGGCGCATGAG
Organism: Allium fistulosum; assembly: GCA_030737815.1. Lineage (NCBI taxonomy): Eukaryota > Viridiplantae > Streptophyta > Magnoliopsida > Asparagales > Amaryllidaceae > Allium > Allium fistulosum. Next base: position 882,761,761 of record CM060903.1, read on the forward strand.
AAAAAATTCGACCTTACTTTGGGAAACACATACAAAAAAATTTGCCGATTGGATTAAAAGAAAGGTTAGTTAGATTCTAAATATATTCTCATTGGACTACTAATATTACTCTAAAATATACCTGCCAAATGGAATTTGTTGTAGATACCTATTACCTCCAAGGATCATAATGACATGTTAAGGTGGATTGCTTTTGGTTCGAAGAATGATGCCATGTCTTATAAAGGATATATCATCAATGGGAACATTTTCATATAAAAGATGCAAGGAGAGAAACCCAGAATTATAGGGTGACTTTTGATGCAACTACTATGTGCAGAGCAAGTGCAAAAGATACGTCCCATGTAACGACCCAGAATTTTGAACGAATTAAATTGAAAATATTTAATTAATTTTAAATATTTGAACGATGATTTAATTTGAATCCCGAATATAACTTTGAATTTGGCGATTAAATTATATAATTTAATCTGTTGATAGTTGAATTAAAAATTTGAATCTTCAATTTTAAGCTGAAGAAAAATATTTCGAGAGTTTTTAAAATTCGTATTGATAATACCGAAGATAACAGAACTTTCAGAATTGTATTTTAAACTGTTTTGCTCAGTTTTGAATTTAATTGTTTGAACCGATATTTAAAAATAGCCGTCCGAGGCACAGTCTCGGAATTCGACGAAACCAGTTCCATTGGGTCCGTGATATTGAATTATTGTCGGATTTCCAATTTCGTATTTTTCGGAGTTGTTTCGTGACTGTACGATATGCAAACGCGTTAAAATAAAATGAAATTCAAATTTAAATTTATATTTATATTAATATACATCACCACGTTCTCTTCCCTTAATTTCAGCCGAGAATCACGAAAGAAATCGTGATAACCATGCCTCTGTTTATTTTTTTTAAAATACCTTCGTTATTCCTCTTCAACTCAGTTCAAACGAAATCGAAGAAATAAAAATGGCTAACGAGATAAAGTATTCGACTGCGAATTTATATTCTTCATTCCTCTTCCCATCTCATTCAAAGACAAACGAAAAAAATTCATTCAGTTGAAAAAAATCAATGCCGCATTCCTCTGTTAAATTTCAAAATCAAAAATCCATTAATTCGTTTGCGCGCCTTCACAAATTCGAATCCATATTCACTCGCGAGCGCGAGATGGAGGTAGCGGCGGCGTCGACATCAGCTAGGGCATGGGTTTGATGAATTTGGGGCTCCCGCAGTTCGACTTCGACGACGAGGTTGGAAGTGAATCGAGAAAGCGGTTGTGGGTCCGATCGTGGGTATCGAGTAGTAAGGTTTCTCGGTGATTTCGAGGTAGAGATTTGGGATGGTGGTCGTGAAATTCTGGGAGGTGTTCGATTTCCGAGGTCGAGTTAGGATTCGCGCATGAAAATGATGGCCGTGAGCTGAGCGATGGCGATAAGCAAGCGGCGGCATCGGCTGGGGACACGGGGGGTGACTCGCGAGACTTGGCAAACTGTGAGGGTCCGGCGATCTTCGATCGCGATCGAGTGATAGGGCTCGCGTTTGATTCCTGGATCACAGCGAGGTATATTTATTTTATCTTTAATTTAGTTCAAAATATAGATAAGTTTTAATCTGCAGTAAAGGGAAAAATATATAACAGTCAGTTTATAAAAACAGTGGATTTATATACATATATACAATAAAGAAGATTATTGTTATTATTTACAGGAAAAGAAAGCAAATTTTTACACACATATTTATATTTATATATATATAGGAAATCCAGAAAAAAATAAATATATAAGTACCCACACGTTTTAAATATATATATATGTAGATAAAACATTTAAAAAGGAAAGTTTAATTGTTTAAATTTAATTTTAGTTAAATAAATTTATAAAAGGGAAATGGGTTTAAAGGAATTTAAATGGTGGTTAAATAAAATTTATTAATTAAGGAATTGGTTTAGAACGAATTAATAAATTTGTATAATTATTTATACAAGGTATAAATCAAGAGAAAATCGAGTCAGAATTGGAGTGGATTGCAAATTAAAAGCTAAGGTGAGATCTTCTCACTCGAAGGAAAATTTTGTTTTACAGTTATTGATTGATGATTTGATTGCTATTGGATGTGATATTAGATATGATAGGATATATCTATATATATAGCAATATATACATATTGGCATATGTATATATTGGATTGATGATTTCCCGCCTCGTATAGCGGATGAGACCCTATTGCGCCGTTAGTAAGCGGATTTTTATAAAAACCCATATACCGCGATATTCCACCTCGAAGTGGAATGGTATTGTGCTAACGTCTTTGGATGCAGGGAAACAGGTTGGAGGGATCCAACTGGATTCCTCAACTGTATTTATTTATTTACAGATGTTGATATATATTCTGTTATCATATGATGATATATGATGTTTGATGTTGTGATGGACTAATTGATGTGTTGCATCATTGGATTCAAATTTTGAAATTTAGAAATAACGATGTTGATTTTAAAAGTGAAATTTTAAAAGTGATCTTTGAAAATATACGTTTATTTAAATTGTTGAATTGATTTACTTTAAATAGATAAACGTTAAAACTTTAAAGTTATAAAAGTTAAGATTTTGTGAATTTTAACAAAAAAGTAATTTCTTTTGAAATAAAGAGTTAAGAAATTTATAAAATGGTTTAAGTTGAGATTTTTGAATTATTAAACCAATGTATATAAAAGATGTATCAAATTGATATTTATCAATTAAAGTTATTGGGATTTTAAAATGAGTTTTATAAGTGATATGAAATTTATAATTATAAAATGTGAAGATATGAAATTTATAATTATAAAATGTGAAGATATGAAATTTATAATTATAAAATGTGAAGATATGAAATGTATAGAATTATAAATTGTAAAGATATGAAATTTATAGATTTATAAAGTATGAAGTTGTAGAATGAATGATTATAAGAAATTTACTTATAAATTGGATTTTTGCTTTTAAATGGAATATTGATCGGATTGTTAATAAAGAAGATTTATAAATCAAAGTTGTTAAAAAAAATATAGAAATAGGATTTATAAACGTTGTTTTATAAATTCAAAATCAATGGAGTTTGATAAATTAAATGTAGGAGGTCATTAAAGAAGATATATTCGCGATTTTGGATAGCGAATCTTTATTGAAATAAAATGTGTAGAGATGATTGAAATTTGGTTAAGTGAATTATATTCACGATTTTGGACAGTGAATATATTCTTAAGGAAAATGGATATGTTCTGGAGAAACGATATTATAAAATGAAGTAATTGTTTTAAAAGATGTTTTAAAACGTGTTAAATATCGAAATCATAGATTTCAACATTTATTGTTGAAATAGACGTTTTCGAGAAATAAGGAAATGATGGACTATAACACTGTTGTTATAGTAAATGATTTCCGAAAGGAAATGTTTTATATAGTGTTGGGATTTATATATCTATCTAAATTTCGAATCCCTATACTAGTGATTTTGAGTTGTCGTAACGATGTTTTACGTAACATTCGTTTTGACTCAAATAAAATTTGTGAAAGAGAATAATTTCCTTAAAGAATGAAATGTATACTTAATATTGATTTAAGTATATCGAATATTTTCCAAGTGTTGAAAATAAATAGATTTGTGAAATACTTATTTTTAAATAAGTATGGAAATGTTTTTCCAATATAAAATGAACTGTTTTGAGATTATATCTTCAAAGATAAATTGAAATGTGAATATTTGAAATTTGTTTTCAAATGATTAAGTGTGGAAATTTTATATCTAGTAAAGATATTTTTGGAAGATAAAATAATTTGGAAAATTATTTGGAATCTGATGATGTTGCGCATCTTTATTGATAGTTAAATAACCGACTATCAATAATTACCTTGAATATGGTATTTGTTGTGATTGGATGAATTTGAATGCCACACTTATTTTTGAATAAATCGCTCACTATTCGGGTTAGCCGGGAAAGGACCGTGGGGTCGTATAACCCATTCCGAATATGTGATACGTCGTTATGAATTGCATTTGAAAACCGGTGTTGAAGACCGGATATTTTTGAAAACGGAAGGATTACCGTCGAGTTACTCTACATCGGCTGATCTCCGGTTTAGAGGTTTTATCACCCTTAGTGACGGGAAGTCCGGACGTGATTAGAAAATTATCCGGATATGCAAGGGCTTCGTGAGAAGTGCCTTCGGTTCTGTTCGATCCCGGAACAGACTTGTATGGATTGTGTGTCTGACATTACAATTTGAGATATAAAGCTGATTTCTTTCAAATACGTATCTGTTGGTGGCGGAGAATTTATTCTCTTAGCTTAACACCCTTCTCTGAGACGTACGAGCTCAGAGGTTATGTAGTTGAAATTTATCAGCGATATATCCCAATTTGGTAACGTGGCATACTGAGTGTTGCTGTGAAATGATCAGTGTTTGATCATTTGTGATATGATCATTTGTTTGATCTTATATCTTTGTGATCATAGGTTGATTATTTTGTTTGACCCGAAGCAGGTCTTTGTAGAAAGCGTAGCTTTGTGGACGAGACTTCGTCGAGCCTCACACCCCGGAAATGGTCGAAACAGGAAGGATGCGGCAAGGTTCTAGGGAGTAGCGCCCCTTAGTGTATGTCATTCCTTCTGGATAAAGGTGGTATCATGGTATGGAGCCCAGATACTTAACCTCTGTGGTTGCTGCAAATTTATTACTTTGTGGTTGTTGCGAATCGGGGATCCTCGGGAAGATCGGTGACGATCGAGGGATGGCATACGCGTGTCAGTAGTTACCTATTTTTGCAGAGGTAACCCGGCCTTGTGTTGGCAGAGATCCGGTTAGGTTCTCGGGTCGTCTATTCCAGGGACGTACCCATCGTGGATAGGAAGTTCCTTAGCCTGACCATTTGTTGGAAATCCAAAGAAACAATACGTGATGTGTACGGTTTTAGTTGTATTACCTGCTATGGAATGTGGCGGTAACCTCCTATTGAACATAGTAGCTATAGTAGGCATACGATACTGGTCGTATGTTGGCTAAGATTAATATTATACTTTCGAAATGATTTCTACACTATGCACTAATAATAATATCAAAAAGGATTTGATTTTTTCGTAGTAAGCATCTTTGACTATCATAAGAAGAAATCTCCTCCAATTCTGCATTTGCATTGTGTGTGTGGTGGGAGGTCTTATGGTAGTTTCATTTTCCAAAAGCATTGCGAAATTGACTTTAAAATATTCCTTTGTTGTTATAAAGAATAATTGTTTTACGATCTCACACCAGTCTTGCTATATTACAGCATGATAGGCGATTCTCGCTTCGCAGTTTGGTGGCGAACGGGAGACTCTTACCCCTACATGTCCCTGAGAGGGATGGGTTGGTTAGGCAGAGGCCGTGACAGTCGAGAGGTTGGCCGTAAAAGCAAGTTTGGGGTATCACTGTCAGCCACGGTGGGGCTGGGATGGTTGAAAAGCCTACCGGTTGTGACCGCTTACTTCGGTATGTGACAGCGTGGTATCAGAGCATATGGTTAAGCGACAACCCTGCTCTGTTGGGTGTTACTCATTAGAGATAGAGTCAGTAGTACTCTAGAATAAGTTGAGTGTAATAATAGATACGAGCGCGTATTTGTTAGTGAATATAAAAATGTTTTATATTGTGTTTGCTTATCCGTTGAGATGTTTGTGAATTTTGGTCGGTATGTGGGACGCCATATTATCGATAGGGATTTCTAAACACTTAAACGAGGCAAGACGACATAGTATTGTTTTAAATAGGGTGAATGAAATAATTTTACCCAAAACTATTTTTGTATGGAAAAGAAATCATTTTCTATGAATTATTATAGTATATGGTTGCATGGATGTTAGAAGTGATAATATTAATCTATTATCATTGAAATTGAATAAGAAATTGAAATCGTAACTCCAAAGTTAAGAAATAAATTCATATACAAATGAAATTTGAGAATATAAATTATAAATGTGAATTGTAATTTAAAACGGAATTCCAGAGAAGTTTTTGGAAATGTTTTGAAAAGAATTTGAAAATTTTGGAGATTTGGAAAGTTTAAATCTTTTTGATTTGAAAATGAATTTCAAAGGTTTTGAAAAGTATTTTGGAGGAAGGAAAAGCTCTAAACTCTTTTAGGTCGCTGGAAAATAATCCTGATGATGATGGCCACATCATTAGAATTCATTTTCGGGTTTCCAAAAGAGGAATTGCTGCAAATTGTTTTAAATGGAAGTTGTTTTGAAAATTTGGATTTTGTTTTAGAAAAATTCAAAAGATAAATTTGAATTGTTTTCAAAAATGGTTTTGAAAATGTTATTAAGATTCTGGAATGCTATATAAAAATATTTATGGAATATTATTAAGTTGATAACTTATGCAATTTGAATATTGATAGAATAAATTCAATTTAAAGATTGGAGTTAAATTAAAGAAAGTATAAGTGAATCAATGTAATGAAAGTAAAATTGAAAGTTGAGATTCATTTCGAATCTGTAAGCGATAAAATTGAAATTGAAAATGAAATGATACTTGAATCAAGTGGAATAAAATCCAAACCTGAGAAAATAAAATGGATTGAATTCGAATAAGCTACTTTGATAATTTATTAATTCACGAAATACAGAAAGGGAAGTTGAATTAGTTAAATTGAAACTTGAACTGTGAACTAAATAAAAGAATGGTTCGAAATTGAAGGTAAAATCAAGTAAGTAGAAATAAATTTCAAATGAATGGAATTTACAATTGTAAGTGAATAAAATTGAAACTGAATGTTGAAAACAAATTTGAATAAAATGAATTGGGAATTGTAATAAATTAGTAAATGAAACTAATTTGAAATAGTGCAGTTGTAAAAGAAAGCCGATGAAATTCAATATTCAGAAGTAAATTAGATTGAAAGAGTGAATAAAATTCAAATGAAATTGAAATGTGAAATTGAATGATAATGAATATGCAACTTCAATAGTAAGCTAAAAATGTATAAGTAGTTTATATTGAAAATTTTGTAATAGAATTTGCAAAATGGTTTGAATATATGTAACTAGATATTATGGCTAGTAGGACATACAGGTGTTATAAAAGGAATGGGAATTTTGATTTCGAAGATAAAGTGAATTGCTCGAAAAGGGTAAGTATTTGAATTTCGATATGAGATTTGCTGATTTCTTCTCTAGCCGCTTGGCTTTTTCATTTTCTTTTTGAAATCTGAGAGTCCGTAGGGACGTTTTGTAGTCGTGCCGTATTAGCCGCGCAAAGGAGACGCCGGCGAAATTTTTCGGAAATTTAGGGCGTTAGAAAATTTTTGAGAAAATTTTGAAGTTAAAATTTGAATTTAAACTCGAAGTTGAATTTAGAAGTTAAACAATGTTGTTTTGAAACTAAAAATTGAAGTTGGAAAAACTAGTTGAGCTAATAACGAATCTTTAGTAGGAAGATTTGTTTTGGTAAATTGATAAAACTATTGAATGTTGAAAAATAGTAGACGAGTTAAAGACCATTTTTCCTAACTTGTAATTTCGAGGACGAAATTCTTTTAAGGGGGAAGTTTGTAACGACCCAGAATTTTGAACGAATTAAATTGAAAATATTTAATTAATTTTAAATATTGAACGATGATTTAATTTGAATCCCGAATATAACTTTGAATTTGGCGATTAAATTATATAATTTAATCTGTTGATAGTTGAATTAAAAATTTGAATCTTCAATTTTAAGCTGAAGAAAAATATTTCGAGAGTTTTTAAAATTCGTATTGATAATACCGAAGATAACAGAACTTTCAGAATTGTATTTTAAACTGTTTTGCTCAGTTTTGAATTTAATTGTTTGAACCGATATTTAAAAATAGCCGTCCGAGGCACAGTCTCGGAATTCGACGAAACCAGTTCCATTGGGTCCGTGATATTGAATTATTGTCGGATTTCCAATTTCGTATTTTTCGGAGTTGTTTCGTGACTGTACGATATGCAAACGCGTTAAAATAAAATGAAATTCAAATTTAAATTTAAATTTATATTAATATACATCACCACGTTCTCTTCCCTTAATTTCAGCCGAGAATCACGAAAGAAATCGTGATAACCATGCCTCTGTTTATTTTTTTTAAAATACCTTCGTTATTCCTCTTCAACTCAGTTCAAACGAAATCGAAGAAATAAAAATGGCTAACGAGATAAAGTATTCGACTGCGAATTTATATTCTTTGTTCCTCTTCCCATCTCATTCAAAGACAAACGAAAAAAATTCGTTCAGTTGAAAAAAATCAATGCCGCATTCCTCTGTTAAATTTCAAAATCAAAAATCCATTAATTCGTTTGCGCGCCTTCACAAATTCGAATCCATATTCACTCGCGAGCGCGAGATGGAGGTAGCGGCGGCGTCGACATCAGCTAGGGCATGGGTTTGATGAATTTGGGGCTCCCGCAGTTCGACTTCAACGACGAGGTTGGAAGTGAATCGAGAAAGCGGTTGTGGGTCCGATCGTGGGTGTCGAGTAGTAAGGTTTCTCGGTGATTTCGAGGTAGAGATTTGGGATGGTGGTCGTGAAATTCTGGGAGGTGTTCGATTTCCGAGGTCGAGTTAGGATTCGCGCATGAAAATGATGGCCGTGAGCTGAGCGATGGCGATAAGCAAGCGGCGGCATCGGCTGGGGACACGGGGGGTGACTCGCGAGACTTGGCAAACTATGAGGGTCCGGCGATCTTCGATCGCGATCGAGTGATAGGGCTCGCGTTTGATTCCTGGATCACAGCGAGGTATATTTATTTTATCTTTAATTTAGTTCAAAATATAGATAAGTTTTAATCTGCAGTAAAGGGAAAAATATATAACAGTCAGTTTATAAAAACAGTGGATTTATATACATATATACAATAAAGAAGATTATTGTTGTTATTTACAGGAAAAGAAAGCAAATTTTTACACACATATTTATATTTATATATATATATAGGAAATCCAGAAAAAAATAAATATATAAGTACCCACACGTTTTAAATATATATATATATATATATGTAGATAAAACATTTAAAAAGGAAAGTTTAATTGTTTAAATTTAATTTTAGTTAAATAAATTTATAAAAGGGAAATGGGTTTAAAGGAATTTAAATGGTGGTTAAATAAAATTTATTAATTAAGGAATTGGTTTAGAACGAATTAATAAATTTGTATAATTATTTATACAAGGTATAAATCAAGAGAAAATCGAGTCAGAATTGGAGTGGATTGCAAATTAAAAGCTAAGGTGAGATCTTCTCACTCGAAGGAAAATTTTTTTTTACAGTTATTGATTGATGATTTGATTGCTATTGGATGTGATATTAGATATGATAGGATATATCTATATATATAGCAATATATACATATTGGCATATGTATATATTGGATTGATGATTTCCCGCCTCGTATAGCGGATGAGACCCTATTGCGCCGTTAGTAAGCGGATTTTTATAAAAACCCATATACCACGATATTCCACCTCGAAGTGGAATGGTATTGTGCTAACGTCTTTGGATGCAGGGAAACAGGTTGGAGGGATCCAACTGGATTCCTCAACTGTATTTATTTATTTACAGATGTTGATATATATTCTGTTATCATATGATGATATATGATGTTTGATGTTGTGATGGACTAATTGATGCGTTGCATCATTGGATTCAAATTTTGAAATTTAGAAATAACGATGTTGATTTTAAAAGTGAAATTTTAAAAGTGATCTTTGAAAATATACGTTTATTTAAATTGTTGAATTGATTTACTTTAAATAGATAAACGTTAAAACTTTAAAGTTATAAAAGTTAAGATTTTGTGAATTTTAACAAAAAAGTAATTTCTTTTGAAATAAAGAGTTAAGAAATTTATAAAATGGTTTAAGTTGAGATTTTTGAATTATTAAACCAATGTATATAAAAGATGTATCAAATTGATATTTATCAATTAAAGTTATTGGAATTTTAAAATGAGTTTTATAAGTGATATGAAATTTATAATTATAAAATGTGAAGATATGAAATTTATAATTATAAAATGTGAAGATATGAAATTTATAATTATAAAATGTGAAGATATGAAATGTATAGAATTATAAATTGTAAAGATATGAAATTTATAGATTTATAAAGTATGAAGTTGTAGAATGAATGATTATAAGAAATTTACTTATAAATTGGATTTTTGCTTTTAAATGGAATATTGATCGGATTGTTAATAAAGAAGATTTATAAATCAAAGTTGTTAAAAAAATATAGAAATAGGATTTATAAACGTTGTTTTATAAATTCAAAATCAATGGAGTTTGATAAATTAAATGTAGGAGGTCATTAAAGAAGATATATTCGCGATTTTGGATAGCGAATCTTTATTGAAATAAAATGTGTAGAGATGATTGAAATTTGGTTAAGTGAATTATATTCACGATTTTGGACAGTGAATATATTCTTAAGGAAAATGGATATGTTCTGGAGAAACGATATTATAAAATGAAGTAATTGTTTTAAAAGATGTTTTAAAACGTGTTAAATATCGAAATCATAGATTTCAACATTTATTGTTGAAATAGACGTTTTCGAGAAATAAGGAAATGATGGACTATAACACTGTTGTTATAGTAAATGATTTCCGAAAGGAAATGTTTTATATAGTGTTGGGATTTATATATCTATCTAAATTTCGAATCCCTATACTAGTGATTTTGAGTTGTCGTAACGATGTTTTACGTAACATTCGTTTTGACTCAAATAAAATTTGTGAAAGAGAATAATTTCCTTAAAGAATGAAATGTATACTTAATATTGATTTAAGTATATCGAATATTTTCCAAGTGTTGAAAATAAATAGATTTGTGAAATACTTATTTTTAAATAAGTATGGAAATGTTTTTCCAATATGAAATGAACTGTTTTGAGATTTTATCTTCAAAGATAAATTGAAATGTGAATATTTGAAATTTGTTTTCAAATGATTAAGTGTGGAAATTTTATATCTAGTAAAGATATTTTTGGAAGATAAAATTATTTGGAAAATTATTTGGAATCTGATGATGTTGCGCATCTTTATTGATAGTTAAATAACCGACTATCAATAATTACCTTGAATATGGTATTTGTTGTGATTGGATGAATTTGAATGCCACACTTATTTTTGAATAAATCGCTCACTATTCGGGTTAGCCGGGAAAGGACCATGGGGTCGTATAACCCATTCCGAATATGTGATACGTCGTTATGAATTGCATTTGAAGACCGGTGTTGAAGACCGGATATTTTTGAAAACGGAAGGATTACCGTCGAGTTACTCTACATCGGCTGATCTCCGGTTTAGAGGTTTTATCACCCTTAGTGACGGGAAGTCCGGACGTGATTAGAAAATTATCCGGATATGCAAGGGCTTCGTGAGAAGTGCCTTCGGTTCTGTTCGATCCCGGAACAGACTTGTATGGATTGTGTGTCTGACGTTACAATTTGAGATATAAAGCTGATTTCTTTCAAATACGTATCTGTTGGTGGCGGAGAATTTATTCTCTTAGCTTAACACCCTTCTCTGAGACGTACGAGCTCAGAGGTTATGTAGTTGAAATTTATCAGCGATATATCCCAATTTGGTAACGTGGCATACTGAGTGTTGCTGTGAAATGATCAGTGTTTGATCATTTGTGATATGATCATTTGTTTGATCTTATATCTTTTTGATCATAGGTTGATCATTTTGTTTGACCCGAAGCAGGGCTTTGTAGAAAGCGTAGCTTTGTGGACGAGACTTCGTCGAGCCTCACACCCCGGAAATGGTCGAAACAGGAAGGATGCGGCAAGGTTCTAGGGAGTAGCGCCCCTTAGTGTATGTCATTCCTTCTGGATAAAAGTGGTATCATGGTATGGAGCCCAGATACTTAACCTCTGTGGTTGCTGCAAATTTATTACTTTGTGGTTGTTGCGAATCGGGGATCCTCGGGAAGATCGGTGACGATCGGGGGATGGCATACTCGTGTCAGTAGTTACCTATTTTTGCAGAGGTAACCCGGCCTTGTGTTGGCAGAGATCCGGTTAGGTTCTCGGGTCGTCTATTCCAGGGACGTACCCATCGTGGATAGGAAGTTCCTTAGCCTGACCATTTGTTGGAAATCCAAAGAAACAATACGTGACGTGTACGGTTTTAGTTGTATTACCTGCTATGGAATGTGGCGGTAACCTGCTATTGAACATAGTAGCTATAGTAGGCATACGATACTGGTCGTATGTTGGCTAAGATTAATATTATACTTTCGAAATGATTTCTACACTATGCACTAATAATAATATCAAAAAGGATTTGATTTTTTCGTAGTAAGCATCTTTGACTATCATAAGAAGAAATCTCCTCCAATTCTGCGTTTGCATTGTGTGTGTGGTGGGAGGTCTTATGGTAGTTTCATTTTCCAAAAGCATTGCGAAATTGACTTTAAAATATTCCTTTGTTGTTATAAAGAATAACTGTTTTACGATCTCACACCAGTCACCATGACTGACTCGGAGTTTATTGTTTCCCTTCTAAACTTTGAGTGCCCACAAATTTCCACACGGGCAGTCTAGAGTTAGATTATCAGGATATTCTGGATATTCTGGAGCTTTGGAGATAAGCTGGATGACGAGACGTAGTATTTGTATCTGATAGTATTTATTCCGCTGTGTATTCTGTATGAGGACAAGTTATATAATTGTCCATTGTTGTATATTGACTCTGATGATTGATGTATGTATAAAATGATATAGTTCTTTGTTTAAAGATTATTCATTTATCTATTATATTTTGTTCCGCTGCGATGTGTAAGATTCTGATATTGTTTTCTGTCTCTATTGTTGTTCTGTTGTTCTTCTTCCTTCTTCTTCTCTTCTTCTTCTACTCTTTTTCTTCTTTCTTAAACCCTCACTATTGGAGTTTCCGGCACTCGATTGCTCGACAGTCGATAAAGTAAGTATCGATGTCGAATTTTCGAAAGTCGAAAATTTCGGTATGTGACATCCCAAGTGGTTGATGTGGTCACTTATTATGGAATATTGACGGATATAATTTTATTATATTATCATTTGTTTTAAATTCCTGTTTTTAAGTGTCGTTGGACGTATATAGGAAATGGAGTAAAAGTTGATGATGATGGGTTTACTCTTGTTAATTTACATCAAGCATCATTTTCAAAAGATCCATACATACTTGCATCTTAAGCAAGACAAGTATTTTATTCAAGAGAAAATGATGTTTCTAATTGGTATGTTGTAATGAAAGCACCATCAAGAAGTTTTGTGATGATTTAGAGTCACATGATTGCGTTGAGGAAGATATTCCGTGGAAGATTGCGAAATAACCGGAATGGATGATGAAGATGTTAGCTATTTTAGGGAGGATTGCGAAGGCATACTTGAGTAGATTATATGTTCTACTTGAACATGATTATTAATTTATGATAGTATAAATCTGGGCTATTTGGAAATTCACTTGAACTTGTATTAATTTTCTTTAGTGACTGTTGTTCATCTGCATTGTTATTCTATGTATTATTCATGTTACTTGTGTCATTGGCTATATTGTGGTTGTTGATTTGTCTTTAAGTGTATTGCTTATTATTCATGTTACTCGTGTCATTGGCTATATTGTGGCTGTAAGTGCAGGAAAAAAGCGTGAATGCCCTATCATGTTTATACCTTATCAATTAATGTTTTTCTCAAATAACATTAATATATGCATGTTGCAGTTTTGCTCAATCATGTTTATACCTTAGCAATTAATGTTTTTCATTTCACAACTCTAACATAGTTGATGATGCATACTAGATTCAGTATTTATCATATTATGTGGATATGAGCTTTTTTTTAAATTGTATTATTTGGCATCATATGATTGTTAGCATCTAAATACAACACTATGTATTGTCCACACTTATTGCATTTGACCAAGACCAATTATAATAAGAATTTTATATCAGTCAATGATATATGTTGATTATTTACAAATATTTTTTAAAAGACCATTGTATAATTACATATATCCGCAACAAAATAACAATAGACCCAAGTCATAAGTTATAGAATTTAGATAATTCTTAAATTAGTTAGTTTTTAAAATATAAATGCACTCCTTTGTCTTCTTTCATAGTTCTTTGTTGTCTATCAAATCTTATCATGAATTCATGCATCGCATATGTATACTCAATCATAATTATACAGTTAATTTTTGTTATATTAATTAGCTTAATCACGTGATGAACTATTTTGAAGTCTAAACATGACTTGATTATATTATATTCTCTGTGTGTACCTGCATTTGAATCCTCAAGTCATATTTAATCCTCATGAAAGTCTAAACATGACTTGATTATATTATATTTCTTGTGTGTACCTGCATATTAAATCCTCAAGTCAAAATAACCTATTCATGACAATGTTTTGGCGCCTAAAAATGTTCATTACATATAAGTGATATCACCAATGTAAATGATGTTAGCTCTTATTTTACAAGCACATGGATATTATGCTCACTGTCACATTTTTTATTTATGAATTAATTTTAAGGTGCCTTCGGATTCACTTAACTAATTTATGTTTTATCCTCTATTTCCTTTTTTATCATAAATCTAAACAATACCGTATTTCGTTTCATTTGCAGAAAAGAGATGTTTCCAAGCCTTGTACGTACTCGCAACCGGAGAAAGACCGAAGAGGAATCCCATAAGTATAATTCAAAGCGGAAGTATAATTTAAAATGGAAAACGTAAGAAGCTAGCCGATGTTTGCAATGAAGGGCAAGAACAAGCAGTCAATGCTAACAAGCCAGCCGTGCTTGCATGAAGGCCAAGAACGAGAAGTCAATGCTAGAAAGCGAGCCAGTACTTGCAATGAAGACAATGAAGACAAAGAACTCCGCTCAGAAAATGAATTCCATTTTGACCAAACTAATGATGTTGAGATGGAAATTGGGAGATCAAGTGAAGCTGAAACTGCAAGTACATCTCGGAAAAGAGGCAGTAGAGGTCCAACAAAAGAAAAAAAACTCCCATTAAACATTCATGATCGAACTGAAGTTGAGTTCAATGAAGTATGCATACCAATAGGGCCAGGGTTAATATGTTTATCCTCCTTTCTTGGACCGCTTGTGCGGGAGCAGGTTCCATACACACTTGATGATTGGAGGAATCTAAGTGATGAGTTAAAAGTTATTTTGTGGCGATCGATTCAGGTATGGAAAGCAATTAATTACACTTATTAGTATACCTTTTGAAATGCCAACATTTTTTCTTTTTAAGAGTAGAATAGATCAGTTTATTACTTCTATTTTTGTATACCATTTTACTGGTATCTCTGTGGTTGAATCCATTTCTATATTAGGCATTTAAATTGTAATGTGAACAACCAAAAGATTATTGCATTTGATGCATGTACCTTCTTTAATGTACAGTACCAAATTCAAAAACATATACATTTCAATATTGAATTAACAAAATATTCAGTTGACATGTGAATCAATAATTAGGTAAAAACATAAATTTATGTAATTGTTTTTGATATTAGTGTTAGTAATTTAAAGTTATACAACCATAGTAATATAAAAAAGAAATGAATTAATACCAAAAGCTACTATTATTTTCCGTAAATGTGCCTGATGCAACATTGAATACAATAACAGTTTTATGAGCATTAGCAGAGATCCATGAGCATTCCAACTGTAATTTATTCTTTCATGAGCATTCCAACTATAATTTATTCTTTCATCCCACTATAGTATACAGTAACTGTTTTGCAGCAACACAAAGCTTTGGCAAATAGTTATTGTTAATATCATGTGTTCTAGTGTTAATATCATGTTTTCATGTATTGTTGCAGATTCGATTTAAATTGGAAGAGGATTGGCAAAGAAAAGCTGTATTTCAACAAATGGGAGCAATTTGGAGGTCCTCAAAAAGCAAGTTGGTTTGAAAATTAAATAAAGCGGAGAACGAAGAGGAAAGATTGAAACTGAGACCTACCAACATCAAAAGCATGAACGAATAGAGAAAGTTTGTGAAGACGAAAACTAGTCCGGAGTTTAAGGTAACATTAAGATATTTTTTATTCATATGCTGAATGTAAAGCAACATATAACATTGTCGATATCAAGCAATATAATAATACATACTCAAAAATTGAACCACCGGTTGCCTGTGTACTGTTAATTGTTGTATAGCTTGTATGTAACATTCAAATCAACTTAAGCAAGTCAGCTTACCAGTGTTCACTAAATTTTAACACCTTCCAATAATTTCAGAAACGAAGCGAGAAATATTTGACCCTTAGGGATAAACAACTTCCACACACATCTGGTCGTAGGGGAATGGCTAGATTGGCCGACGACATGGTTAGTTAATTAAGCATAGCATTATGTAATAGTATTTAATGCCTGTCAGTTTATTTATTTAATGTTATTCTAAATTTAGAAAAAAAAAGGAAGTCTAGATCCATTGACTGTAACTAGAGCTGATGTTTGAGTTAAATCTCACGTTAAAAAAAATGGTGAACCAGTGACCGCGGAAGCTACAAATACTATTGTAAGAATATTTTTTATCGGTGTATGAAAAATTATCCGATACTATGATACTTTTACCATCGTACATTATCTGTATGTATTTATTTATGTAGGAGGAGATTAAAAAATTTGGTGGCCTACCACAGTCCATCTCGTCACAGAATGTCAACGGAGATGTTCTTGCACATGTATTGGGACAAGATAAACCAGGACGGTTAAGGGCACTGGGAAGGGGTTGTACCTTAACTAAGCTGGCTGTGGCCCAGTCCAGAGATATACAAGTATCTCGGTGTCAACAGCAAATAGCAGAATTGAAGAGTATGGTACAGATGCTGGTGGACCAGAGGTAAACTTTTAAAAGTAATTTATATATGTAAAATATAAAATAAGGGATATTTCAGCGTCTGACAAATTTAAGATGCGGTGCTTAATTTTGTAGTGCTTTCTTTCTGTTTGCAGTGCTTAATTTTGCAGTATAAAAATTAGTAGTATTTTTTATTGGATCATGTTTAGATAATATATTTTGAAAACTCTATAACTATGATCTGATAAAGATTATGGTTTTATTTGGCTTGTGGGTGTAGTTTTAGTGTAATACATGTACAATGGTGTACATAAACTCACAATTACTACTTCTTTGCTATTTGTGATTTAATTGTGATTGTGTACACAGGCTCACATGTACAATGGTGTACAAATGTGAGCTATTTTTGATTTAATTGTGCATATCCACTTTAGTGCTCCTAAGCTTAAAGTATGGTAATATTACTACTTTGCTGCAGGGTAAAGAAAGTTTGAAAGGTAAAGTAAGTTCGAAAGAAGGGAGCACACCTGAATTGGTAAAAATAATAATTATATTACTCAAGAAATAACATTTGGATTTTAGTTTTTGATCCAGTAATTGATATAATTTTCGATTGAATAATTATAGAGCAATGACGACGTATGTTCGGTGTATAATTGGGATGGAACCTCTGGAATTATTGCCAGTGGGAGTGTAACAACCCTGTATTGTACAAATATTTTTAAATTGATTTTTCCAGATTCAAAAGCTTTATTTATGAAAAAGAATAAATTTTGTTATTTTAAATATAAACTTTGATTTTGATGTGGATTAGAATTCCAAATATGACTAGATTTAATATTTCCAGAAAATGTGAATTTTGGTCAATAGTCAAACTTTGACTTTTAAATTTAAATTTTTAAATATTTGAAATTATAAATTTTATCTTTTATTATGAAAATAGATGTAATAATTTGAATACTGCTTTTCGTTTCGCTGAAAACGGAGTTAAACTGTAAAAGTTATGTACATTTCAACTTTGAGTATAATTTGTTTATTTAACAATTTTGTCTATTTCAAATGATATAAATTTTATTTTTCTTTGTTATGTTTTATTTTAATTGGGTTAATACTTTATTTTGAGTATATTTTATCTTTTAATATTTTTAAAAATGATCATATAATTTTTCTAAAGTTTACTTGAATTTATTTCAATTTATAAAGCCTAGTTTCTATTTTTTCTGTTATTTTCTTCATTTAAATTTTATTTAATTAAAATTTATTTATTTATTTTTTTAAATAAATTTTTATTTCATGTTCTTACCTTTATTTATAAATATTTTTAAGTACATAAAAAGTTTCCAAAGTTCATTGCATTTATTTTTCATATTTTCAAGACTAGTTGAAAATTTTGCTGTTTTATTTAATTAAATTATATATATTTAATATTTATTTATTTATTTTTTTGTTTATTTAATAAATTTTCGTATTTTTACCTGAATTTATATATATATTTCAGTTATTTAAAAATTTAAAGGAAATGGTTGGATATATGAAAAGTTTTAAACTCTTTTGTCTTTTAGCCTTCCACCTCTTCATTTTCTCAACCTACATCCTTTATGATTTTGGCCGTTCATCTCTTTACCATTTCAGCTGCATCTTTCATTTGTTTTCACGTATCTTAACCTTCCCAAACTCACAAAAATAATGCACGGCCATAGGATCAAAAGTTGGGTAAGAAATCTCTTCTTCTTTTATTGTTTTTCTATGTTTTTCTACTTTGATTTGCATGTTGTTCTCATCTTTGTTGATCGGCTCCTCCTCCACCAAGTCATTGGCCAACCTCCACCACCTGATACTCCGACCAGCAACCACCCTAGACCACCATCCTACCAGGCCGAGCACTCATGGCATGAGAACCACCATAAAAACTTCACAAACCATCACCTAACATTGCAAACCGAGCCTAGATTGCCACACCCACCTTTATCCACCACTATCCGCCACCACCACCACCTCTGACCTGACCTCCACCCTCTACCACACCACCCAACATCTTCTGGACACCTGGCCATGACCATAGGACCTAGGGCGGAACCCTTTTGTAGCAATAAAAGTGATGATAGTTGCCTTGTAGTTGAAGATTGTTGCACCTATATACATATGCACCATTTAAACCCACGTAGGTCGACCACTATGGACCCAAACCCAGCCCTTAGTCCCTGCCTTAGCTGACCTTATTCCATCACTAACTGATCCATGTGAAGTTGAGAACAAGTGCAAACCATTTGATGTTGTTTTGGGCATTTATTTCTAGCGTTAATTGGTGATAGCTTGTGTTGAAACTTATTTGTACATTTGCATTGTTTTATGTAAATGAATTCAAGGTGTATAGCTTTGGCTCTCTCCACTCTCTTGTCATATCCATGTTGCCGTGCCATAGTGCTTTTGAAGATCTCAGTTTGTGCTTTTGATCGTTGTCTCCAGCTTATACAAGTGAGTTATTCTCACCAGATAGTGTATACTTATATAACTAGTAAACTGACACCATTTGAATCTGTAAAACTTATATCATCATGTTATAACTGTTATATTATGACTATATGATGTTCACACCTGTTATTACACCTGTTATATCATATGTTACTATTATTTAATGTTATTCTGTTATTTATATCAGTTATCACCATTGCAAGTTCCCTGTAGACTAGAATCACTATGGGTTGAAATGATACATACCCGAACGGACTTTAGAATAAGGAAAAATCGTTATGGGCTGAAATGATAGGCCTGAATGGTTTTTATTTAATTTATTTTAACTTGGGATTGCGGGTTGGAAATGATAGAACCCGGATTTTTCTTTTTAAACTGCGGATTGAAATGATACATATCCGTATCACTTGACCTAGGCTAGAAAACTATATACAGACCCGTGGTTATTTTATAAAGTGTTTTGAATATTTTTAAGTATTTTAAAAATTATAAATTTATGAAATTTGATTTAAATAGATTTTGAAATGTTTTAAAATAAAGAAATTATGATTTTTTTCCATGTGTTAAAAATGTAATTAATAAATGGTTTAACTGGATTTTTGAAATACAACTTAAGTTGGAAATTTGGAATTTTGGTTAAAAATGATATTTAAGTTATATAAATAAAATGGATATTAAATTTTATTTGGAAATGGTAAATATGATAATTTGATTTAAATTTGAATTTAAGTGATTTATTAAAGTATTATTGATTTTCCTATGAATTTAAGTGGTTAAATAAATGAAGGTTTAAAGGTGATCCTTTAAAATATAACGTGACTTGGAAATGTGAAATTTGGTTTTAATTAAAGGTTTAAGTTAATTAAATAAAATTGGAAATTTTGTTAAATTGTGAAATGGTAATTTAATTTGAAGTGTTAAGTCTACACTACAACAAAAAAGACTTTTCACAGCATTTGAAAAACGCTGTTAAAAGTTTTCACAGCGTTTTTAAAAACGCTGTATAACGACATGCGGTCGTTGACCCTAAATTTTTAACTACAAAATATAAACGCTGTCAAAAACTCACTTTTTACAGCGTTTTTTAAACGCTGTTAATAATTTTTCTACTGCAAGGCATAAACGCTGTTAATAGTTTTCTACTGCAAGGTATAAACGCTGTCGTAGGGATATGCATTTTTTTTCCCAATGAATTGACAGCAATGTATAAACGCTGTCGTAGGGATATGCATTTTTTTTCCAAAGAATTGACAGCAATGTATAAACGCTGTCGTAGGGATATGCATTTTTTTTCCAAAGAATTGACAGCAATGTTGTGCCATTGCAATATTCACACATATCATTAATATAAACTACATTTAATTATATTTTAATCAGTTAATGTACATAACATAAACAAATCGAACTAAAAATTGTAAAATAAAAGCATAACTATTAATCACTTCCATAAAATAAGTTGAACACAATATCCATGAACAAAGTTTACATAAACCCATAAACACTACTGCACTACAACAACAACATCACCTACCCTTTCATCAACAACACAGTTGCTTCACCACATCCACCATCAAACTGTATCATTGACTCACTGCCTTGCTTCTGCCAGAACTGTTTTCTACCAACCTCTCCATCACAGTTCACTATTTCAGCGTGCCACTATCATTAACATCAAATCCTCTGCATTTCTCCATTGCCTCCACCAAATCATCCGCCACAAACTCATCATACCACTTCACAACCCCTACAAGCTGTACCATCCAAACCAACCCCTGTAGTATTTCACCTTCATACAACCAATAACCCACTCCAAAATCAATTACTGCTAAACAATCATCCTACAAAACTTCAGTTCAAAACATACCACACCAGCAAACAAGCCTCACAGTTCAACACCCCAGCCTCAACATTCAACCAAAGACCAACCACCATTCTCTGACATCTTTCTTCCACCATCCTCTCACAGTTCCACAAAGCACAGTTCCACAAACCACCGTTCACTACACCATCCTCTCACAGTTCCACAAACCACCATTCTCTGAAATCTGCATCTTGACATGGTTCAAGAGAGGAGTGCACTAATGTCTCTGTCAGTGGAAATGCATATTAGCAAACAATAAATAATAGAATATGACTCAAAAGAAAAAAGTAATTTGAATTTTTATTAGCTAATGGCTATAGACAAAAAGATTACAGTTCATAAATGCAAATTAAAATTACTACACAGAGTGTAAAAACATAATGGTCAAATCAAGTGAAGTTCTAAAAGTTAACAAACATATTATGTAACCACGACTATAGAACACCATATTTGGGGGCCTGCTACAGCATTTATAGAGCCCAGCTAAGGGCTTTAAATTTTCTAACAAAAGCAAAATGTTGGTTAAAGCCAACGAGGGGATATTAAAAAATGAATTCTAGAGGTGGTATTGGATCACATGAACCTTCCTTATTTTCTAAAGGTTGAGGATGAAATATTGTTTAGTGGTAATGGCAGAGAGATCGAGCTGTTAATTGAAAATAGCGGCGGTGTTAATTATAACTTAAAAACTGTTTACAATAGTATAAGTTGTTTGGGTATCACACAATTTACAGGTAAATATTATGAGAATTTAAAGGCAAATGTGATCATTAGAACTAACATTTGAAAAACAAAGCATGCTTGACTTAAGCGAAGGCAAGTAGGAGTGTAGCACATGTTCGTGCAAACAAAATAAATTAAAATTCAGATTTGCCTAACTTTGTACTCAAAACTGCCCAATTTAACCAGAATAAGAAATGAAAAGTTGTCCTGTTTTTATCAGAGAAAAAAGTGTTCAACACATATTCATGATTCGAAGTTGGATATTTCACATCATGTCTGATACAAGGAATTACTTTTCTGAATATTTTCAACTAGAGTGTAGACCTGAAGTGAAATATCCAACTTTGAATCATGAACTATATATGTGAGAAAACATGGACCAAAATATTTGCATGTTGTTGACAAATTACTACAATTTACATATCATCTTCATTTTTTAAGTTTCAATCCGAATTTGATATCACACTCTTCATAGTAGCCAGTCAATGCCATCACAACATGTTCGTATGAAATTTAATCACGAAAACATATGCAAATTGGTTGACAACAGAAAAAAGGACATGATGTCTATGCTCTAGACTGAACATATATCAATATAGAGAAATACCACTACTAACAAATTTCAATTTTCTACTTAACACATTATCCACATTGATATTTCCAGAGTGAATCTTCACCTTGTTTGCACCCATTATCCACACACATGAACACGCACGCGCGCACATACATACATACATATGGGCACGGATCGGCTACCTCATTTTTGCTACGCCTCTATTTCCCCCTAATTTCAACAACACATTGCAATTTGAATAATATATTCTCTCTTTTGCAACCTCATTATATTATTTAAATTGGAATGGGTGGTTGAAATCGAGGGAAATAAAGTTGTAGCCAATCCTTGCAATATATATATATATATATATATATATATATATATAAACCATAGGTATATATGCCAAGATGAATGTGGGACAGAAAATGTATTTAAAGTTTCCACTAAGATGACTTGGTTACTCAAATACAACAAAGCCCTAAAACCATTAAGATTGTCTTAATGAAAAGGCAGCTAGTATTTACAAGTCAGAGCCGGCCCTAAACAAATTTCAAAATTTTAGCTAGGTGATATTGTTGAAATGTTAAAGCTCATCGGACACAGTGCAGTGTTGCCTGACAAAAGTAACTTGATTCCAATGGATTCTCCATATGAACCCAAACAAAATATTAAGATATTATTCATACTTGTTTTTTATTTTCAATTAAAGGATATATAATCTAAACCAGTATTTGCTAAACATGATCAACCATGCACAGCTACTACCTAATTGAACCGCTTGATATCATATGAAGCTATCAGATGAAACTCACCATACCAGAAAGGAATTTTAATATACCTTAGGTGTGACGATGCACTGGGATCGAGTTCTAGCAGTATCAAAGGTGTGAGAAGACGCAGCAGCAACTACTCCCGATATTCCAGCAGCCACGCTAGAAGCTAGAGGAGAAACAGGACCGACTTCATCTATGGTACTGATAATATCACCAAAGAATACAGAACATCAGAAACACTTTACATACAAAATTGTATACCCTTGCCACTTTTTGCAGGGAAACGAAAATATTGACCAATCAGAGCAAATCTATGCTACTGTCAAAGAATATTTGTATCTGACTATGATTGTACGTTTTGGTATTTTGGATCAGAATAAATAATTTAGCTACTTGTTCAAAGACAATATAAATGCACTTCAACCGATGTGCACTTCAATTAATCTAATGCATATATGTCTTTTTTCACTTTTGGCTCATTACTGACTTTTGAGGCATGTATGACCTAGAAGATAAGGAATTGCAGTCAAGTAAAGGAAGAATGCTTGCTTATGGGTTCATACTTTTTAGACGGTGATTCTCAACAACATCCTTTGCCTCTCAATTCATATTAAAGATAAAGATATGAAGTAAAATATGTAACAACCAATGTCTAAAAGAGTTGAAGTTTGAAGGTTTATTTTAGAAAATGGAAAAGTCAAATGAACGCCGCCACATACACACCCTCCTCTGTTGGTTGATGGTTGATACTGGAATTAAGATAAGATACAAAATACGCATGCAGTGATTGAATAGAAATGCATGGGTATGCTCATTGTAACAAAACGAACTATGTGATAACTACAACTTAATGTCTATGATGAATTTAATTTTTTTTTTGTATAACTTAATTAACTTGTTATATTTTATGATCCAAATTATGAGACTTCTCTGATTGATTAGATTACAAATGCAAACAAGTTTGAAAAGCTGTTAAGCTATTGAGGTTGGCTATTATACCATGTTATCTATGTATGGTCTGCCTAAGTCGTTGGTCTGCCTAAAGCTACAGTGCCAACCTGAATCAACCAACAAGTCGTTGGTCTGCCTAAAACGAGCATACCTAGCCTTTCCAGCTTGATATCTATGTATGGAAGCCCTCAACTATTGTAATCAAGTAAAAACTGAAATGAATATAGATAGTTTCTAAGTTGCAAATGAAGAATGTCAAGGATAACATCACACCATCTCACCAAATTCACAGTATGATCACTTGGTATTTCATCAAAATCAGACATTCTAATGTCAGGGATATCATCACACCCTCTAATTCAGTTTTCACATTGAATAGTGCAACCTAGTTGCCAATTCTATTCCCTATAATATTTTTAGCTGGAATAGCATATTTAGAAAATTCGTCAAAAACATAACAATGAATTACATTGATGTTGTATGTCAACGTTACCAAAATCTGAGTAGAAATTTGGCTTGTGATGCAAGAATAATGCATCAATCACAGTGAAGGTAGAGTAAAGCAAAAGCATATCTGTCAAGCTTATGCAAGTAGGATGTGAGGCAGTGGTGCAGAGTGGTGAAAGTGATATAATGGAGAAGCAGCATTTGAATACCAAGTGGTACATTTGCAGTCAAAAGCCTAAAATGTAAATTAATCAGTCAGTCACCAACCTGATTGAATTCAGAATCTATGTCCTTTTCAATTTTATTCTAAAAAATACTCTTTATAGCCTGCTCTTTTATTCTTGCATTGGGTTGCAAATTCAAAAATGTTTTGCAGAGCACGATTCTGATAAAATGAAATGTTGAAATAATAGTTCAGAAACATACCTCCTACGACCTAGAGACTTGGAATCTTGACGCAGTAGGGAACAAGGAGTCAGCACATTCGAACCTTTGAAGCACAATTAAAACAAAGTAAGAATATTGGAACTAAAATTTTCAACATGTCCTATATAAAATGAAATTTACTCTATTGCATAGGATTGTATATCAGTGTCGTTGACAGCCTTCATATTTCTCCGGTAGTCATTTGAAAAAGAACTGTCTACTAAGTGATATTGATATTCTTATAAGTGGTGATCGGGTCAAGAAGTAAATCATAGTCAACTTATTGTTATTCTTATAAATCTTAGTTTATTATTATTATTATAGAGGATTAAGTTATATTTTATATTTTTATAAATTAAACTTGTTAATTTTTATAAAACTCAGTTAACTTAGTTCTAGTTCTAGTTGTTTGACAATCACTTTGCAGAACTTACATATTAACATGGTTAAAATAAAAAAACATTGTGCCCCTTCGCTAACTTCTTCTCTACAATCAGATATTTCAATGAAATAACATACAAGCTGCAATAAATGCAAAACTTAGGTTAATTGATATGTGATTAATATGTGATTTATCCAAATACTTCCCAAAAAGTAAATGATATGCAATGTCAAAGGCGAAAACATACCGTGAACAAGAGAAAAGAAACGGCAACTTGAAAAGCTTGTTGAACTAAAACACCTTTGGCCTCCCTAGTTGGAACACTACATCGCGCTGCAATCCAAAAAGAAATAAAAATGGAATGAGTGACAATAATAGGATAAATGTGAAATTAATCTAGAAAAATAAAAGCTGGACCAAGATACTACATAATAAATAGACAGCCTATTCAAATATTTAGCAGAGCGGAGAATGTAAATTCAAATGTACAGTTTAAGAATACAGAAGCATATCCTAGCAATCTCTAAATCAGTGGTTACCTGTTGTACGTGCAGAAAAAATTGACAAAGCATTTTTTAAAATCATAAGTGCAACTGGTGGGGTTTAAATTCCATTTCCACCATCAGCACCACCTAGCTTCTGCCAATCAACACTCCCCTCTGCAAAACTTGGAACTGCAAGTCTACCTCGATAACTTCTGCATCACCTTCCCCCCAAAATCTATCTCCTACATTTACTCCCAATAATCAAAAGTTCACAACCACTTCAATCACACTGCCGTATACCAGAGCAACACCACCACCATCATTCAACACAACATCTTCACTTCTGATACCAAACTCAACCATTAAGCAAATCCTCCACCATTACCACTGCAATTATCTGTGACCCCGACCGTCAACAGCAGTAGTCCCGTTAACCAATGACAAACCAACTAAAGCGATTCCATCATCTCTCCCTTAGCACCACTTACCACTGCTTGCTCGCCTACGTACCACTATCCCAGATTCATCAATTTCCTACGAATATCGAGCGAACTTCTCCAATCACCCACCGCAACTTGCCACCTAACAGACCCCAAACTATCATCATCAACTTCACAAATTGCCTCACCGAAATCCCCTTATTCGAACCCACCAACCTTCAGCAATCTCCACCAATTCAACTTATTCAACTTGATCAACTTCGCCAACAAAACCAATCTTTATTTCCACCTCTTCGAGCACCGCCCATCCAACCGCAACCTCATCAAGTTCCAAAGACCGATTCTCGCAGTTGCAATTTTCAGCAGTGAGGTTCTTAGGTGCGATTTCATTGAATTGAGACGCGAACGTGGATTGTGTGATTGTGATTTTAGTACCATCGCCTGGTTTGACTTTGATCCTGAATTGAGAAGTAAACGTGGATTGTGTGAGTTATTTTTGGCTAGAAGAGGGAAGCAATTAAGATTTGGAGGCGTAGGTGATTTAGGTTTCTTATTTTGGCTAGAAGAGGGAAATTAATTTACGCGGTAATGAAATTTTTAGAGGGAACGACATTTCACAAATTGCTGAATAAAAATCTCAGCGTTTTACTGTGTTGTTTTTAGTTTTTCCTACCTATAAAAGGTTCAACAACAGCAATCAACTTTTAAACGCTGTTCCCCATTCCTGTTAAAAGCAATTTTTCTTGTAGAGCTATTTGTTGAAATGTGAAGAATTGGAACCTTTACACTTAAACATATTAAGTAAATTGTTGAAAATTGGATTTAATTATAAGAAATTTATTGTGAAAAAGATATATGTTAAATGATATGTAAATGAACATTTTAAACGTTAAACTATGATTTTTTTTTAATGTTTATGTGTTTTAAATTAAAGTTATTTAATTGTTGGAAATACACTAACACCTGAAATTAACTTTTAATAGCATTCAGAAATGCTATAGATTCTGTTTTGAACTAAATTTGTGTAAAAAGAGCTATTACAGCATTTCTGAAATGCTGTAGTTGCTGTAATTGAACTTATAGGCTAATATTGAACTCAGGTCTATTATAGCATTCTCTGGAAATGCTATGATGGTCTGCAGTCTTTGCTGAAACCAACTTTAACCCTTGTTTTGAAATCTGAACTACCGCAGCACTTCTGAAATGCTGTCTTTTCTGTTTTGAACTATAATTCAACTAAAACCGAGTTTTAACAGCAGTTTTAAGTGCTGTCTTTGCTGAATTAAAAATGTTTTCAAATATAACTTATAGCAGTTGTTTTTAAATGCTGTGAAATGCTGAAATTTTAAAAATTAGGGTTTTTGACTTAGTAAACGAACTCAGAATGGTTTGAAACTTTGGAAATTGAATACTTGATTTGAAAATATAATAATTACACTTTTAAAAGGTTTAAATTAATTTTTTTGATTGGAATATAAACTATTTAAAGGTGATTTGAAATGATAGTAAATGAACGATATCTTTGAATTTAAAAGGTATTTAAAGTTGAATATTTGGATTGAACGGATAGGATATTTTATTTTATTAAAATGATTTGAAATGAAGTTTTGTAAGGATATGATATTTTATTATATTAAAATGATTTGAAATGAAGTTTTGAAATGATATGATATTTTAAAAATATGGAAATGGTTTGGAATTGATTTAATCTTTATTTGATAAAGATTTGGATTTGAAATGATATTTTATTTTGAAGTATAAACTGTTTTTAACCTTATAACCACGGGTTATAATAACGTTGGGTTGTTAAAGAGACCGGGATCGGATATGGACATACTTTCTGTCTTACCGAAAACCACTTTGACAACCGTGTACGCGGTGGAGATTCCAAAATGAAGTAGGATGGTGGCGACGTTCTTAAGGTATATTACATGGACCCAACTCCCGTGAGTTGGCATAAGGTGGCTAAAACAGGAGCGATCTCAGACCAGTGAGGTAGCACCTCTTCTCGGACATATTTCTTCGATATTATACTCTTACTTGCGATTTGACTAGATGGCCATCCTCCGATTTGGGAATGTTGTTCGAGGTGGACGATAGTGGCTGCTATGCGCTCCATCAGTCCGTGTGCGTAATTGGTATATCTACCCTGGCATTGCCTAGTTGTGCCGTGTCACCTACCATATCGAGCTTTACTACGATTATGATTTTAAGATCCGACCGCGTTAAGGTTCTCCATCCCCTTAACGCTATTTTCCGATATGATTATACTTTACTTATTTAGACACTATTGTAATAGCGAATATTACTACATAGTAGATATTTTAACGGATCCTTAGAGGATGGGCGGTCCCAAGCATCTTCTAAGTTACTTGTACCTTTACTACAGTTCACTTGAGTTGGTTTACATTATATAAGTATATATTGTCCTGACTCGAGTGTTTTGTGTTTTGCTTTACGCTCGGGTCAGCCTGAGTTATTCACAGATTTGGATTCCACTTTCTGGAGATTTGAATCGCTGGAGATTATCTGCTTGTCTTGTCCTATCTATTTCAATTCCGTTGTTCTACTCAGCTTGTACTTGGTTATTATATTGAGACTTTTGTTGTATTCTATTTCTTCTGTTATATCTTATGTAACTCTGATATATTTATATAGTAGCTTCATGAACTACTATTTCTTTTACTTCCGCTGCATTATTTTACTCTGTGTCTGTGATCTGTGATTATATTTATTTACTGTATATTCTGAAATTTGCCAAATTTTATTTACAACGCGGTATTTTGAGCAATTCTATTCCGGCATGAGTGTCTACTTATACACTTATAATGGATGCGAATGGTTGAAAATACCGGGTCGTTACAGTTGGTATCAGAGCTTTGGCTTTGAGGCAAAACTCAGCATATGGAGTAGATTTATTTACATAATCACTTTCATTCGAGTTTGAATCTTTTCCTCTAGATTCGAATTTCCTTTGAATTTTTGGAACGTTCCCTGCGGTTCCAAAATTCATTCTTGTCCCTCACTATTCATCTTCTTTTGATTTTGGAGTATCACATAACTCCACTTCGAATGATCTTTATAGTGAATTGGCTGTCTCGCCAATATTCTAATTTTCTGGTAAAGGGGGAAACTCCTTTACAAATTAGCATCGATTCACCAGAGATTTATATCTATCCTTGGTTTAGATGCTAATATCTTTTATTACTCCAAACTCTATCTCTTGAGATCGAACGTAGATTTATCCCAGAAAAATCCACATCGATCTTATTCTCTAAGTCACGGTTGACCCGGTTAAGGTTGTCCGCGATTTATCTAAGCTTACCCATCTCTCTACTCTGTTTAACCATCTTGTCTTTTGTTTCTAAACTATCTCCAAACATTTTGAATTGTACTTGTAAATCTATGTTTGTTTTATATATGGTGTTGTTTGAGTTGTTGATGTTGATTTGGATTTCCGATCGATTCGTCTGATCAACGCTATCGATAGGATTTCTAAAACACTTTGACAGAACAAACCGACACCATATTATTTTAAATTTGGTTAATGAAATAAAATTTTGAGATATAAGTAAATTATGGAAGTTATCATTTATTGTTCTACAAATGAATTTATAAATAGTTGTTTATAAATTTATTTGGGAACTGAAATGAATTTAAAACAAGAAATTTAAAGAATTTAATTTCCGATGGATTTCAAACCTTGTGTTTAAAATTTTTAAAAGGGTATTATTTAAAGTATTTTTGAATAAAAATTTGTCTCTAAAGGATTTTAAAGTTTAAAAATTAAGTGCTCTTCTCTTTGTCGCTGGAAAATAATTTCGGTGATGACTGCAGCATCATCGACGTTCATTTTCGAGTTTTGAACTGAAGAGACCGTTCTGTAGTCTTACTACAGCTTTGTTTTGAAAGATTTAATTTATTTGAATTTCTAAATATGATTTGATTTATAATATATATAGATATATGATTTAAATTGATTTGACATATTATGTACATATATTTATTTATCTCTATCTGGTTTGAAGGAAACCGGAAAATTAATTCTTAAATTTCATCTTAAAGAATAATTTCAGTTATAAAAAGAAAAATTAATTTTTTTTGAATAAATGATTCAAACTTGAGATAATGGAAATGGAAAGTTTTATTTGTATAATACAATTGCATTCAAATATAACTTACCTTAAATTTTTTTTAGAAGTTAACAATGTAATTGGATAATATACAATATAAAAAGGATTTTATAAATAAAATTTGAGTGGTTATGATAAATTTTATACACTTAAATTTTAGTTATATAAGATTAACAGAGGTAAATATTGAAAAAGGAATCTAAAGAGATTTTATTTAAATAACTTAATAATCAAATTTGATTTAATATGGAACCTTAAGTCTAACCTAGGAATTTTAATAAAGGTTATTTCCTGAAATGAATATGTTGTATAATAAATAATGTATCTTTGAATAGATAAAATAAAATACATTTGAATTGGACTTTTGGTAATAAAGTTTATTTAACTTGAATTCATAGTTTAATTGATGTCTAAATGAATAAATGTGTAAAGAAATTTGATTGTTATATTTGCTATATTTTATTTATGAAATAGATATGCCTTGAAAAATGAATAATTATGATTTAAATAGTTGAAATGTATTTTAACATCACTAAAATTTGATAATTGAGAATTTGGTTTCCAAATGGAATTTTAAATGTAACTTATTAAAGAAATATCTATTTATGAAATGGGTATTTTAAATAAAGTGTTAGGTTATGTATTAAATTAAGAGTTAAGTAAAATAGTGAACTTTTAACTTAATAAATGAAGTACAGTTTATTTGGATATTCCATTCATAAAAGTATGTTTTAATAGGTCTTAAGTTAAAAGATATCCAAATGAATATTTCTGGAATAAAACTGATTTGAAATACTAATATATCTACTGTGGCATTTTATAAGTGCTGCCATTTGAAAATACAATGTTTTGGAAATTTTATAATTGGATGAACTTAGAAATGCTACAACTTTAAAATGAATATTATTTGACCTTGAATTAAAATGGTTTAAATGAAGATTATTTTAAAAGGTGTTATGATTTTCTAAGTATTATGTTCTTTTTTTAGAATAACATTTCCAAAGTGTTATGATTTTTAGTAGTATGATTTCCAAATGATAAACATCCCTAAATTGTTATGATTTCAAAGCATTATTGTTTCAAATTTATTATCTTAGTTTGTTTTTTTTTCAAACTATCTTTTGGTTGTCCTTATTTCTCTTATCTTGTTACAGAATGGGAAGGTTATTGCTTATACCAGTCTGTTTAGAAATCTTTTTATGATCTTTGAAATCTTGTTACTCATTTTGGAATCTGAACACTGTTTTCCACCCATGGACCGTCGCTTAAGTGAAAAGGGTGATTCAGACTCTAGAGGATCTTTTTCGTGCTTATATTCTTGATTTGACCACCTCCATCTTGTCAAACTTACCTATAACAATAGTTATCAGGTGTAATTCCAATCTTCTTATCATCTTGTCTTAATTCTATTTCATTCTATCTTTTTCTGTGCTTTCTCGTACCTCGTTCCTTTTCGAGGACGAAAAGTTTTGAGTGGGGGAGAGTGTAACAACCCTGTATTGTACAAATATTTTTAAATTGATTTTTCCAGATTCAAAAGCTTTATTTATGAAAAAGAATAAATTTTGTTATTTTAAATATAAACTTTGATTTTGATGTGGATTAGAACTCCAAATATGACTAGATTTAATATTTCCAGAAAATGTGAATTTTGGTCAATAGTCAAACTTTGACTTTTAAATTTAAATTTTTAAATATTTGAAATTATAAATTTTATCTTTTATTATGAAAATAGATGTAATAATTTGAATACTGCTTTTCGTTTCGCTGAAAACGGAGTTAAACTGTAAAAGTTATGTACATTTCAACTTTGAGTATAATTTGTTTATTTAACAATTTTGTCTATTTCAAATGATATAAATTTTATTTTTCTTTGTTATGTTTTATTTTAATTGGGTTAATACTTTATTTTGAGTATATTTTATCTTTTAATATTTTTAAAAATGATCATATAATTTTTCTAAAGTTTACTTGAATTTATTTCAATTTATAAAGCCTAGTTTCTATTTTTTCTGTTATTTTCTTCATTTAAATTTTATTTAATTAAAATTTATTTATTTATTTTTGTAAATAAATTTTTATTTCATGTTCTTACCTTTATTTATAAATATTTTTAAGTACATAAAAAGTTTCCAAAGTTCATTGCATTTATTTTTCATATTTTCAAGACTAGTTGAAAATTTTGCTGTTTTATTTAATTAAATTATATATATTTAATATTTATTTATTTATTTTTTTTGTTTATTTAATAAATTTTCGTATTTTTACCTGAATTTATATATATATTTCAGTTATTTAAAAATTTAAAGGAAATGGTTGGATATATGAAAAGTTTTAAACTCTTTTGTCTTTTAGCCTTCCACCTCTTCATTTTCTCAACCTACATCCTTTATGATTTTGGCCGTTCATCTCTTTACCATTTCAGCTGCATCTTTCATTTGTTTTCACGTATCTTAACCTTCCCAAACTCACAAAAATAATGCACGGCCATAGGATCAAAAGTTGGGTAAGAAATCTCTTCTTCTTTTCTTGTTTTTCTATGTTTTTCTACTTTGATTTGCATGTTGTTCTCATCTTTGTTGATCGGCTCCTCCTCCACCAAGTCATTGGCCAATCTCCACCACCTGATACCCCGACCATCAACCACCCTAGACCACCATCCTACCAGGCCGAGCACTCATGGCATGAGAACCACCATAAAAACTTCACAAACCATCACCTAACATTGCAAACCGAGCCTAGATTGCCACACCAACCTTTATCCACCACTAGCCGCCACTTCCACCACCACCACCACCTCTGACCTAACCTCCACCCTCTACCACACCACCCAACATCTTCTGGACACCTGGCCATGACCATAGGACCTAGGGCCGAACCCTTTTGTAGCAATAAAAGTGATGATAGTTGCCTTGTAGTTGAAGATTGTTGCACCTATATACATATGCACCATTTAAACCCACGTAGGTCGACCACTATGGACCCAAACCCAGCCCTTAGTCCCTGCCTTAGCTAACCTTATTCCATCACTAACTGATCCATGTGAAGTTGAGAACAAGTGCAAACCATTTGATGTTGTTTTGGGCATTTATTTCTAGCGTTAATTGGTGATAGCTTGTGTTGAAACTTATTTGTACATTTGCATTGTTTTATGTAAATGAATTCAAGGTGTATAGCTTTGGCTCTCTCCACTCTCTTATCATATCCATGTTGTCGTGCCATAGTGCTTTTGAAGATCTCAGTTTGTGCTTTTGATCGTTGTCTCCAGCTTATACAAGTGAGTTATTCTCACCAGACAGTGTATACTTATATAACTAGTAAACTGACACCATTTGAATCTGTAAAACTTATATCATCTTGTTATAACTGTTATATTATGACTATATGATGTTCACACCTGTTATCACACCTGTTATATCATATGTTACTATTATTTAATGTTATTCTGTTATTTATATCAGTTATCACCATTGCAAGTTCCCTGTAGACTAGAATCACTATGGGTTGAAATGATACATACCCGAACGGACTTTAGAATAAGGAAAAATCGTTATGGGCTGAAATGATAGGCCTGAATGGTTTTTATTTAATTTATTTTAACTTGGGATTGCGGGTTGGAAATGATAGAACCCGGATTTTTCTTTTTAAACTGTGGATTGAAATGATACATATCCGTATCACTTGACCTAGGCTAGAAAACTATATACAGACCCGTGGTTATTTTATAAAGTGTTTTGAATATTTTTAAGTATTTTAAAAATTATAAATTTATGAAATTTGATTTAAATATATTTTGAAATGTTTTTAAAATAAAGAAATTATGATTTTTTTTCCATGTGTTAAAAATGTAATTAATGAATGGTTTAACTGGATTTTTGAAATACAACTTAAGTTGGAAATTTGGAATTTTGGTTAAAAATGATATTTAAGTTATATAAATAAAATGGATATTAAATTTTATTTGGAAATGGTAAATATGATAATTTGATTTAAATTTGAATTTAAGTGATTTATTAAAGTATTATTGATTTTCCTATGAATTTAAGTGGTTAAATAAATGAAGGTTTAAAGGTGATCTTTTAAAATATAACGTGACTTGGAAATGTGAAATTTGATTTTAATTAAAGGTTTAAGTTAATTAAATAAAATTGGAAATTTTGTTAAATTGTGAAATGGTAATTTAATTTGAAGTGTTAAGTCTATTTGTTGAAATGTGAAGAATTGGAACCTTTACACTTAAACTTATTAAGTAAATTGTTGAAAATTGGATTTAATTATAAGAAATTTATTGTGAAAAAGATATATGTTAAATGATATGTAAATGAACATTTTAAACGTTAAAATATGATTTTTTTTAAATGTTTATGTGTTTTAAATCAAAGTTATTTAATTGCTGGAAATACACTAACACCTGAAATTAACTTTTAATAGCATTCAGAAATGCTATAGATTCTGTTTTGAACTAAATTTGTGTAAAAAGAGCTATTACAGCATTTCTGAAATGCTGTAGTTGCTGTAATTGAACTTATAGGCTAATATTGAACTCAGGTCTATTATAGCATTCTCTGGAAATGCTATGATGGTCTGCAGTCTTTGCTGAAACCAAATTTAACCCTTGTTTTGAAATCTGAACTACCGCAGCACTTCTGAAATGCTGTCTTTTCTATTTTGAACTATAATTCAACTAAAACTGAGTTTTAACAGCAGTTTTAAGTGCTGTCTTTGCTGAATTAAAAATGTTTTCAAATATAACTTATAGCAGTTGTTTTTAAATGCTGTGAAATGCTGAAATTTTAAAAATTAGGGTTTTTGACTTAGTAAACGAACTCAGAATGGTTTGAAACTTTGAAAATTGAATACTTGATTTGAAAATATAATAATTACACTTTTAAAAGGTTTAAATTAATTTTTTTGATTGGAATATAAACTATTTAAAGGTGATTTGAAATGATAGTAAATGAACGATATCTTTGAATTTAAAAGGTATTTAAAGTTGAATATTTGGATTGAACGGATAGGATATTTTATTTTATTAAAATGATTTGAAATGAAGTTTTGTAAGGATATGATATTTTATTATATTAAAATGATTTGAAATGAAGTTTTGAAATGATATGATATTTTAAAAATATGGAAATGGTTTGGAATTGATTTAATCTTTATTTGATAAAGATTTGGATTTGAAATGATATTCTATTTTGAAGTATAAACTGTTTTTAAACTTATAACCACGGGTTATAATAACGTTGGGTTGTTAAAGAGACCGGGATCGGATATGGACATACTCTCTGTCTTACCGAAAACCACTTTGACAACCGTGTACGCGGTGGAGATTCCAGAATGAAGTAGGATGGTGGCGACGTTCTTAAGGTATATTACGTGGACCCAACTCCCGTGAGTTGGCATAAGGTGGCTAAAACAGGAGCGATCTCGGACCAGTGAGGTAGCACCTCTTCTCGGACACATTTCTTCGATATTATACTCTTACTTGCGATTTGACTAGATGGCCATCCTCCGATTTGGGAATGTTGTTCGAGGTGGACGATAGTGGCTGTTATGCGCTCCATCAGTCCGTGTGCGTAATTGGTATATCTATCCTGGAATTGCCTAGTTGTACCGTGTCACCTACCATATCGAGCTTTACTACGATTATGATTTTAAGATCCGACCACGTTAAGGTTCTCCATCCCCTTAACGCTATTTTCCGATATGATTATACTTTACTTATTTAGACACTATTGTAATAGCGAATATTACTACATAGTAGATATTTTAACGGATCCTTAGAGGATGGGCGGTCCCAAGCATCTTCTAAGTTACTTGTACCTTTACTACAGTTCACTTGAGTTGGTTTACATTATATAAGTATATATTGTCCTGACTCGAGTGTTTTGTGTTTTGCTTTACGCTCGGGTCAGCCTGAGTTATTCACAGATTTGGATTCCACTTTCTGGAGATTTGAATCGCTGGATATTATCTGCTTGTCTTGTCCTATCTATTTCAATTCCGTTGTTCTACTCAGCTTGTACTTGGTTATTATATTGAGACTTTTGTTGTATTCTATTTCTTCTGTTATATCTTATGTAACTCTGATATATTTATATAGTAGCTTCATGAACTACTATTTCTTTTACTTCCGCTGCATTATTTTACTCTGTGTCTGTGATCTGTGATTATATTTATTTACTATATATTCTGAGATTTGCCAAATTTTATTTACAACGCGGTATTTTGAGCAATTCAATTCCGGCATGAGTGTCTACTTATACACTTATAATGGATGCGAATGGTTGAAAATACCGGGTCGTTACAGGGAGAGTGTTGTCCAAGGACCCAAATGAGGTTGTCAGTGGCATTCGTCTTGGACCAAATGTTGTGAGCGTTATTATATATTTCGTGGAAAAACCAGATAATTATTTATGGAGGCCTACATCTGAAATGACAATATTAGCAAACGCTGAGAAGAAGACAGTAGCATGGCCATCTACTAGCATAAAGAGGGCACTGCGAGCACACTTGAATGAAGTCGGTACGGTAAATTTTACAATTCACAATAATTTCGTAGGACTTCTAAAAATTTAATTTATAAATATGTGATGTACAATATTTTCACTTAATCACTAAACTCTTGATTTACACTTCTTCTTTTTAGAGTAATAGCAGCGTCCAAGATGACAAATGCAAGATTTATGGTTGGAATGAGGGTGAGGAGGTAGTTGCCGAAGGAAGAATCTACGCCAGAGATCCTCAACATATTGTTAATGGTATTTTGCTCGGTCCGTCTGCCATTGTGATTTGGGTGGACAATGTAATAAATGGAGATGCTTACTTGTGGCGACCCACATTTGATATGTCGTGCATTAGAGATGCAGTCGGTATGAAAATAACATGGCCAAAATCAAAAGTTGAAGTTGATAATGAAAATCTAAATGTGACTGTAAATTGTGCAACTTTTCCCCTGAGATCCACACCCGCGTTCGTGAAGAAACATACACAAGAATGTGTAAGTATATATTCTGCAGTTTATATTTTGTTATGCTTTCATGTTTATGTACAATAAGTTCAATTTAATTATTCAGTTTAATGTTTACCTACACAATAACGATGATTTTTTTTGATTTCATATTTATGGTACTGGTTTTTACATATACTTTCTGAGTTAACTTTATTTTGGATCATGGTTTATGTATTTTGTTTGTTCATCATTTTTATTTTGGTTTCATTTAATGCGTTGGTTTTCTTATTAATTTGGCTTCAGTTTCACTGTTTGTGAAATTTTATGGCTTTGTCCGTTCAAGATATAATGTTAAAATATATAACTTCTGATGATATTTAATATAATTTACGATTCCGACCTTGTTTCCAATCTTTTTGTGAAGTGGCAACATGACTTATAGTATAAGTGGTTCATGTTTATTGTTGGTTTCAAACTTAAGTATACATGATGAATGATGGAATGCGGACGAGATCTTCTTTTTATCATTTATGATGAATATAATTGTGGTTATTATGTGTCGATGTATTTATGTTCAGTATTATGTGTATGTATATAAATATCGCATATATATTCAGTATTTATGAGCGTTTGTGTATTCTGCATAATAATCTCTCTTTTTTCCAACTAATTGCGAAGTTGGTAAAAGATGATAAATGCAAGCTAATCGATGTGGGTGGAACTAGTGAAGTAGTGGCTGAAGGAACCATCGCTTCAACCGATCCAATGACGATGGTTCATTGTCGTCCATTGGGACGTGATGCTGTTAAGGTTTGGGTTGAAACAGTGAGAGTTCCGAATGTAGATCTATGGAGACCCACATCAGAGTTGACATACATGGAGGATGTCTTTGGCATTCCCATAGCCTGGCCAATTAGAAAAGTGATTAAGGAAACACAATGAAAGGTATGCAATTCTATATGTAATTGAAATATTTTGGTTCCTCTCGGTTTACGTCATAATATTGCTTTAAAATATTATGAAGTCCTTAAATTGAATGTTTAGAAATGAGAGGAGTATGAACTTAGGCCATACTGTATCAAAGTAAATGATTTTCTGACAGTATATGTAGGCAATGTTTGAAAACAAATTTTTGATAGAAAAAAATTCTTTCAAGTGCAGGAATACACTGAAAAGTTGATTAAAAATAACATAATGTTGTAAAATTTAATTAACATATGGTTACAACTTGTATATGTAGTTAATGGCAGAGGTATAGAGTGCATAATGGATACTTACCTTATAATCAACCGTGATTAGCTTAGAAATTGTAAGAAATGATCCTGTTGGACGTCATGTGTTCCTTCAACATCTGGATACGAAAAATAAGTGGAAAATTGTGGTATAAATTAGCCAAAGAAACATAAAAAATTTATATGACGGGTCAAAAATAGAAACGCACTTAAGATAATGAATTGGTACTACGTAAAAGCATATATTGAAGTTCAGGGGTTGGTTTGGAGTTGTAGAAGTTGGTGACAGTCGAATTTTTTTTTGTACTTGGTTGCTAAGTGGAGTGTATGAGGGTTGTGGTTTGAAGGAAGGGAAGATAGGTGAGGTCGCGAGTTGTGGAAGTGGCTATTAGGTTGTGATTGTATTGATGGTAGAAAGGTGATTGGGTTTGTGATGATACAGAAGTATGGTGGGAGGAGATGATGAAGAGCAATTTGATGTTATTTGTGAGTCGAGGAAGAGGAAGTATTTTGTTGTATATGTTTGTGGTGGAATGATGGTTGTCGACAGTGATGGAGGCGTTGAAGGTGATTGTTTTAGGTTGTAGAAGTGCTCGAAGAGGATTTATGTATGTTCGAGTCATGTTGCAGCTAAGTTGGGTTTGAAAGTTACAGTTATGAGCATTTCGCCTAGTAAGGTAATGGAGCCAATTGAGTGATGGGGAGCTGAAGCATTTTGTATGTGCAATGCCAGTGATTTCTTTGTTACCAAAGTGTTGCGAACAGAAAACACACTACAACATCGACGCATTGCAGATCAATTGGTATCAGATTATTCTATAGGATGTGAACTTCAACTTTGTACAGTATGTATGGACTGGGTTAGCATTCCCAAAGTTTATTTAGTAAAAAAGCACGGAATAGTGTAAAACAAGGGATGCGTTGATAATTTGATGTGTGCTTCCTCCTGAATTTTTGTTTTTCACGTACAATTTGACATAATGTTATTCGATTATAACAGCATTTTTTATTATGTATAGCCTAAAATTTAAAATTTTGAACTTCCTGAAACCCATTTGCTCGATTACCATAGTCAAGCAATATATGATTTCCCACTTACTTAATGCAATCTGAAATGCTAGAGAATAATATTAGTTTGAACTTTGAAGTGTGTGTGCATATGTGAATTCCTGGGGATGTGATAAGATGCACAGTAATTAAGCTATATAAATTATTGTTTTTTAGCACAGAAAACTCTATATACGACGGATTTAAGTCAGAAATAATTACAAATACCCCGGTTATCTATGACTAATTCTCAGTTAATTTATGCACTTTCATCATGATGTACATAATGCCAAGCTTAATTGATATCGAAACTTCCAAAATTACACCAAATTTATAGTTCAGGATTATGTGTACAATAGGTACTAATTTTGATATGCACCATACACCTTTTCGGTTATGTATGTTCGAGCAGAAAACGACGAGCATGTGAACAATGCAAAGATGATAATTGATACCCCTGGTCCATAATTTAAGCTTGACCTTAAAATATCAAAGTACTATTTGCAG
Organism: Allium fistulosum; assembly: GCA_030737815.1. Taxonomy (NCBI): domain Eukaryota; kingdom Viridiplantae; phylum Streptophyta; class Magnoliopsida; order Asparagales; family Amaryllidaceae; genus Allium; species Allium fistulosum. Next base: position 882,801,993 of record CM060903.1, read on the forward strand.
ACAAGCATGTGAACTATTATATGGTCGTTGTCATATTTTAACCCCGCTTATAATATTCTTATGGTTACTGTCTGGCATGCCCTTCATATTATTTTTATCACTGAATGCATGTCATTTGTATTTGACCTATTATATTTTGGTTGTGTTATGCAGATAATGACTTGTTGCTGATATTTTGGATGAAGCTTCAGGTATCACATTTGCAATATCACATTACACATTTGCAATATCACATTTGGATAAAGTTTCAGTATTGATTATAACTTGAATCTAATTGTTGGTTATTACTTGTATAAAGATAGATCATCGTTTCTAAAGAAATAAGCAGTAGCAGCACTGGTTGTTTATTAGGTAGTTCGGTCGTTTATTGTACTTGCTTAGCTCAAATGTCTATGGTACTTTAGCTGCAGCGCTGTTTATGGTGGTTCGGTTGTGTAACTATATGTACGGTTAACTTCTTGTCTTGAAACTACTGTTTGGTTATGAACTAGTTGTGTTTATGTTAGTGCAGTTGTTTATGTATTTTGTGGTTCTTTGAATGTGTTTATGTTTGAATGTGTTTGCTTATGTATTTTGTGGTTGTTGAATGTGTTTATGTTTAACTGTGTATGTGATTATGTATATATTATAATATAAGCTGTGAACAAATTGAATTGGAGGGCGAAAGATTTGTAGCAGTGTTTAAAACGCTACAGAGTGAAAACATGGCAAAATCCAAAAGGTATGGTAGCGGAATAAAAATGATACAGAAGTATCAAGTGGCAAAACTGAAACATATGTAGGCAAACAAAAAACGCTACAAAAAATGTACAGGTGGAGAAACAGCACACAAAATTAATATGGTAACGTTTAATAAATGCAGTTGTAGGGTTTGGCTATAAGTTGCGTGAAAGGGACGCGGAAGATGATCTTAAGGCTATTTAACACTAGAGGGGGGGTGAATAGTGTTTTAAGAATTTCTTTAAAACTTCTTTGATTTAAATTGAATTAACTAACTTAATGCAAATACACAATCACAGATCAAATCACAGAATCACAAACAAATGCAAATATAAATAAAAAGCAAGTAAAGGAAAGAACACACCGGGAATTTTATACTGGTTCGGTGTTACCCTACATCCAGTCCCGCACAACCCGTACGGCTTTCTATTCAACAATAATCTAGATTACAATCCCTCGATTCTAAGGCAACGAGGTACACCCTCCAGATTCTCAGGTCTCTGGGTAGAACCACTTGATTCACAGGACACAAGTTCACCCGATCGATTTCCAAGGACACGATCACACCTTTATAACCCTACACAAGTTTCTTTGAGTACAAATGTATCTATAACTCTGATAAGCACTGAGATTCTTTGAAGAGAGTGGCAGAGAATCAAACTAGAGATATTCTGGTTTGATTCACTTAAGATTTCGGCAGAATATGGATAGGATGATTAGAAAATAAGATAAGAGAGTAAAGAGGAGAGAAAATAAAGAAAGTAGTTACTGGAAAACGTCCATAACAGTCTCTATTTATAGAGAATGAATGGATGTATCCATTCGAAGAGGTTTAAACGAATAGACACTTCTTTTGAAAACAACCTTTGCTGTAACGGGAAGCATGTCAACATGACAGGTAAATAGGATGTCGACATGGTCTAGTAAAAAGTGATGATTTGCTTTACTTTGAAAATGATGATTTAAAACATATGCAACTTTATTCAAATGGACTCTATGTATTTGTAGAAGGTATTTAGAAGTAGAAATACTTATGAATGTATATATGTATATATACTAAAATATATTTAAAATCAAAGTAAATAAACTAAAGTAAATATAATATTAAAATAGATTTTGAGGCTAAAATATCAAGGACAATTTTGAAATCAAAATATAACAAAATGATAAATATGATTTTGAGGCTAAAACATTTTTGGAAATGTGAACGAAGGTTTTTCTTTTGAAAAGGAATATTTGAAAATTATTTTATAAAACAAGAGATAATTTTGAAAATCATTTTGAATCAAAATTAGTGGATAACAAAATAGGGCTACTATCCGTTCCACTAGATATTTCGTGAGTTCCATCTCACTAGGGTTCCATCCCTTTAACAAGAACGAAGTGGATTCCATTCCATGAGTAAATTGGATAAAAAAGAATGATAGTGCTTTTAAGGAGTTTTAACAAATATCTAACCTAACTATATTATTTGTCTTGAACTCTTGAATATCTTGAATCTCATGAGTCTTCAATCTTGAACTCTTGATCTTTGTCTTCATCAATTTTGTTTTCTTTACTGTACAGTCTTCTTTTGTTGATACCTGCATATAGATTTCCTGCACATATATATTTTATAACACTTCTATAGTTGTTGTCATCAAAACCACTATCCTATGGACTAACATTCTCCCTTTTTTTGATGATGACAACCTTTGTTTATAAAATATTTATATTCTCCTTATAACTCCCCCTAAATCTAAAAACTCCCCCTTAATATATGCCTAACTAACCTATTTTATACTTATCCCCCTTTGTCATCAACAAAAAAATGACACTAACTCCCCCTAAATCTATGATATTAATGATAGTGTTATCATTAATAATACTGAAACTAGATATAACAATGCTAAATATTGTATACTCAGAATGATATATATGAGTAATATAAGAATGAGAATAATAAGTGTAACCACAAATTATTTTATTCATATCACTATATACATAACTGTTAAATGAAAAGAAAATGCATACAATAAGTAGACAAATCAATCAAACATAAGCACACCTATTTATGTCTTATTACATAATTAATATAGTAAGTTATCATAAATCAACCATGTTTAAAACCAAACCAAATCAAGTATTTCAAATCAAATCAATTTTAAACCAAATCAAACAAGTTAAATGTTACGTGGAACTTCAACCCATCCCTCTTTTCCAAAGATGGGATCCGCTTTGATTACTTCCCAATCTTCATCGTCCTGGAGCAATGTCTTTGGTGGATTTACTTGGAGATCCTCTTTGTTGAGAGCGGAGATCATCCATCGTAGTGCATCGAAATGCCTTTCTTGTTCCTTTATCATCTGCATTTGACTCAGTTCTAAGTGCCTCTGATTTCGTAGAATAAAAGTAAGAATATCTTTGAAGGATTTGAGAGTCTCTTCAAGATTATCACTTAGATTTGAAGAGGATGAAGCCATTTTGACGATAAGTAAGAAGGAAATAAGTAGATAAGAGTAGAGAGAAGTTATGAGAAGTTTTCTGAAAGAAAATAGGACTTAAATAGACAGGAAAGTCGTTTGAAATGAATAGACATAAGGAGTTATTTTGAATTTCAAATTGAAATGTCCATTCAGAATATTACCAGTATATGTCGACACGACCTCTATACAGTATGTCGACATACATAGCAGATTTTTCACATCTTATTTTTGAATTTTCAGTGTATATACATATGATTTATATATATATTACTTGATATAAATAAGAGTAACAGTAAGATAAACAGAGAATAAGCTTCATTTCATACTAGAACAGAGAAGTACATGAATTTCATAAAGAAAACATAAAGATACAACTTTCAATACACCAAATTTCATTGATATACAAAAAGTAAACTCTAGAAACTAGTAGATGAGGATGAAGATGATGAGATATTGAGCTTCTTGCTGACTTTGGAGAAGAACTTGTTCATAGTATTGGACATTTTGTCAAATTTTTTGTTTACGGAGTGTTTGAGAGCTTTTTGATTTTTCACAATCACTCGTTGATTGTGAAGGAGAGTCTTGTTTGATGGTCGTGTGGGAAAATCAATACTCTCTAAGGAAGTTTCTTCACTTTCTTCCTCTTCTTCTTCCTCACCTTCTTCTTCCTCACCTTCTTCTTCCTCCTCTTCCTCTTCTTCTTCTTCCTCCTCATCTTCTTGCATTTCCTCATACCCCAATCGTGCTTCTTTTTTCGTTAGTGTTTCGTATGGTTGAAACACGTGCGGAATTTTCATAAGTGAAATATTGGAATGATTAAAAACCTTTCGTGGAAAGAATTCTTCACCTCTCATATCCACTCCAAAGTAATTAAAAATTCTAGTGAGGTATATTCCATGATATAATGCATTCTCTCCCGAATCCAAGTTTTTGTGTCGAAATTCATCCAAGATAACTTGTGCCCAATTAATATCATAATTTCCAAAAATTGCAAAAAGAGCCTTACACACTTTTTGAGTCGGGTTATTGTAATTTCCCGATCTCGGAGTAATAGTGCGTTGAAGGAGAAGATTAACAATACAAGCTTTTGGTCGAAAAAATTTGTTTTTGAAATCCATTTCTTCCTCAAAAATATTGTGAAAAGTTTCACGATCGGTTTCCTCGATTTCAAAAGAAGAAAGATTGGAACCGGTACTTTTACACTCAAGTATGGTTCCTAAAACATCGGTATCCAAAACAATTTGTGTCCCCTTGACACTACTCCACACTTCATCATCCCTTCCATTATAAAAACCACGATTTAAATTTGCATAAAACATTTTGACAAGGTTTGGATAGCAAACAAAATCATTTTGGTTATTGTCAACCAAGCTTAGAATACTATTGTTTTGAAAGAGAGCATCAATTTCATAAGAAGCGAAGTCATTAAAAATAGCAAAATTACCCGAATGAACTTTTCCATAAGTTGCATAATTAATGTATGCAAGTATGGCATCTCTATTATTGTAGAGATGATCTTTGGTGGCTCTTGACAGCCTCATTCCGGCTACGTTGCTAGTGGATGCCATTTTTGAAGAGATAAGAGTGTTTGAAGATAAAAGTTGTTTTGAATTTGAATTGAAGATGGAGATAAGTGTTGATAGAAGATAGATATAAAGAGGTTGAATAGGTGGATTCTCTGGTCAAAGAGTCATAACTATTCAGAACATAGGAGTTAGTGAAAAGGTGGAGGGAAATTTGAATTTTGAATTCAAATTTAGAAATCTGATTTGCTATAGGTATGTCGACATTACCAATAAGTGCCATGTCGACATGCACATCAGATTTTGCAAAAATGATTTCAAGCATGTACAAGATTTATATATATATATATATATATACTTATATATATTATGATTATTGTCTGAATATATTTTGAAAATATATTATACAGAAAATATATAAAAATAATATTTTATAAATTTTTAAAAGATATTTAAAAAAATTTAAGTTAATAAAATCAATTATATACTTAACTAATAAACTATTCTAAGCAACCAATTTTCAACCAATTAAAATAGTAAACGTGTACCTTGTTTGAGTTCCATATCATCCTGATTATCTGAATTCTGAGTTGTCATAAAACACATATTTGCCAATTCTGTTTTCTGTTCATCATCACTTGAGGACGTATCTGAATCATCCAGTGTTGCTGCAAATGCTTTCTTTCTTTTCTTTGAATATTCTTTGTTTGATTGAGGAGTTTGCTTTTCTAGATGTGGACAGTCTCTTTGATAATGACCAAACTCATTGCAATTGAAGCATTTGATGTTGTTGAGTGATTCAGTGTTATTTCCAAAACTTTTTCTCTTGTGATTATTCATTTTTCTATACTTCAAGAATTTTCGAAAGTTTCTTGTCATGAAGGCTATTTCTTCATCATCATCACTAGAGTCTGATTCACCAGTTAGTGCATTAAAGGCAATGGACTTTTTTTCTGATGACTTATTCTCCCTTCTTCCCTGAATTTGAACTTCATATGACATCAGATTTCCAATTAATTCATCAATCTTCAAGGTACTGATGTTATTTGCTTCTTCAATCGCCAGTGTCTTCAAATCCCATTCTGGAGTGAGTGAATTCAGAATTTTCCTGACTTGATCTTCTTCGAAGATTGCTTTTCCCAGAGATACTAGTGAATGAACAATATCCTGAAAACGACTATACATATCTGGAATAGATTCACTAGGCAACATCTTAAATAATTGAAATTGATTAGTAAGAATAGAAATTTTGGTCTGTTTAACTTTGCTTGTTCCTTCATGAGTAACTTGAAGAGTTTTCCAGATTTCATATGCAGTTTTACAAACAGATACCCTATTAAATTCATTTCTATCTAGTGAACAAAATAAAATATTCATGGCTTTTGAATTGTTTTGAGCCACTTCTCTTTGAACGGTCGTCCATTGAGCAAAATCAGTTGTGGGCTCAGTGTATTCAGTTTGTGTCATATTCCATGTTTCTAAACTAATGGATTGTAAATATATCTTCATTCTACATGCCCAATATGCATAGTTACTGCCATTGAAAAGTGGTGGTCTGGCAGTGGACTGACCCTCTACAAATGAACTAGAAATACCAGTGTTGGTAGCCATTGTTACTTTTCAAAAATCAGGTTATGAATACTTTGAAAAAACTTGCTCTGATACCAAATGAAAGGGACGCGGAAGATGATCTTAAGGCTATTTAACACTAGAGGGGGGGTGAATAGTGTTTTAAGAATTTCTTTAAAACTTCTTTGATTTAAATTGAATTAACTAACTTAATGCAAATACACAATCACAGATCAAATCACAGAATCACAAACAAATGCAAATATAAATAAAAAGCAAGTAAAGGAAAGAACACACCAGGAATTTTATACTGGTTCAGTGTTACCCTACATCCAGTCTCGCACAACCCGTACGGCTTTCTATTCAACAATAATCTAGATTACAATCCCTCGATTCCAAGGCAACAAGGTACACCCTCCAGATTCTCAGGTCTCTGGGTAGAACCACTTGATTCACAGGACACAAGTTCACCCGATCGATTTCCAAGGACACGATCACACCTTTATAACCCTACACAAGTTTCTTTGAGTACAAATGTATCTATAACTCTGATAAGCACTGAGATTCTTTGAAGAGAGTGGCAGAGAATCAAACTAGAGATATTCTGGTTTGATTCACTTAAGATTTCGGCAGAATATGGATAGGATGATTAGAAAATAAGATAAGAGAGTAAAGAGGAGAGAAAATAAAGAAAGTAGTTACTGGAAAACGTCCATAACAGTCTCTATTTATAGAGAATGAATGGATGTATCCATTCGAAGAGGTTTAAACGAATAGACACTTCTTTTGAAAACAACCTTTGCTGTAACGGGAAGCATGTCAACATGACAGGTAAATAGGATGTCGACATGGTCTAGTAAAAAGTGATGATTTGCTTTACTTTGAAAATGATGATTTAAAACATATGCAACTTTATTCAAATGGACTCTATGTATTTGTAGAAGGTATTTAGAAGTAGAAATACTTATGAATGTATATATGTATATATACTAAAATATATTTAAAATCAAAGTAAATAAACTAAAGTAAATATAATATTAAAATAGATTTTGAGGCTAAAATATCAAGGACAATTTTGAAATCAAAATATAGCAAAATGATAAATATGATTTTGAGGCTAAAACATTTTTGGAAATGTGAACAAAGGTTTTTCTTTTGAAAAGGAATATTTGAAAATCATTTTATAAAACAAGAGATAATTTTGAAAATCATTTTGAATCAAAATTAGTGGATAACAAAATAGGGCTACTATCCGTTCCACTAGATATTTCGTGAGTTCCATCTCACTAGGGTTCCATCCCTTTAACAAGAACGAAGTGGATTCCATTCCATGAGTAAATTGGATAAAAAAGAATGATAGTGCTTTCAAGGAGTTTTAACAAATATCTAACCTAACTATATTATTTGTCTTGAACTCTTGAATATCTTGAATCTCATGAGTCTTCAATCTTGAACTCTTGATCTTTGTCTTCATCAATTTTGTTTTCTTTACTGTACAGTCTTCTTTTGTTGATACCTGCATATAGATTTCCTGCACATATATATTTTATAACACTTCTATAGTTGTTGTCATCAAAACCACTATCCTATTGACTAACATTGCGCTCTAAATTACAGCGTTTAGAAAACGCTACCAAAATAGTTTACGATAAAACAGCGATTTTTAGTGGCGTTTAAGCAACGCTGCAATAAATTTTATTAGCAGCGTTTTTGAAACGCTGCAATAAAAATATTTATAGTGTCGTTTATATAAATGCAACTAAAAAACATGTACTTTTAGTTGCGGGCTTTATCACAGTGTTTATCAAAACGCTGCCATAAGTTTTGGTAGCGTTTTTTGTACGCCACCAAAAATAAAATTTTTTGTAGTGAAAATCTTAGATATTTCTTTTGTGTGTGTGTGTGTGTGTTTATGTGTAAGTTAAAATATTTATATGTATGTTATATATGTGTGAATGACTTGTAAATAAGGTTGCAACAACCTTTGAATGACTTTTATTCGTTAAACCGTTGAAAATCAAGAAACCGATTTCGGTCACATTTTCACTTATAAATAAATATACATATATTTGTAAACAATATTTGAAAATAAATTTCTAATCATTATTAATTAATTAAAATGATTACATTTAACTTATAAAACCATATAAATCAATATTAACAATTATTTACAATAATTGCTATTATACCGATAAAGCGATATCAATTTTTCTTCTTATATTTTCAATTCAATATATATCTTTATAAAACTACTATAAATGATTTATTAACACTTATAACTATTTAAAATGAATTATCATCATTTAAAACAATTATTTGAATAATTATAATAATTATTAAATCATTAAATCTCAATTTAAATTCATAAATCAATATTTAAATATAAGAGCATCACTGATGATGTCATAAACACATTTTGTTTTTCCAAAAATAAAATAATTAATTTTATTTCATATTCTTGTTTAATTATAAAAATAAGTCTATGCATCCAGCTCTGTGCGCGACGTTTTACAATTATAAAGCTATTTATCGATACAACGGTTTTCGGCCATTTTATCGGTATTTTTCCAAAGGAAATATTTTTATGAACATTTTTCCAAAATAAGTCCATTATTATTATTTATCACTTAAAACTTGCTTATTTATGAAAAATAATCTATGTTTGAATATTAAAGTAATCTAAATATCTTTAATTAAAGTGACCAAATTACGAGTCGTTACACAATATTTTTTGAAAATTAGTATGATCAGTCCAAGAGTTGAAAAATGAAAAGGAGGAATGACTTTTAATGGCAAAACTGCCCCAATCCAGAATAATAGGAGAGTGATCTGAAAGAGGGGGGATGATATTGAGCCATGAGATTAGGCCTAGCAGATAAGGCATCAAGGTTAAAATAAGATCTATCCAATTTATAGTAAGAGCATCTCCAACAGTTTGAAGTGTGGAAATTGAATTTTCCACACTCCAAAATGTTGGAGGCCTCATTTCTCCAACAGAAATGAGGCCAGGCGCCTGAAGACCAGGAGCCTATTGAACAAGCGCCTGTTGACTTCTTTGATTAAAGGCGCATGTTAAACAGGCGCCTCATATTGAGACGTCTGTTCAACAAGCGCCTCATATATAGGCGTCTGTTCAACAAGCGCCTGGTTTCCAGGCGTCTGTTTAACAGACGCCTCAATAGATCCGGAATCTTCACACTGTTGCCCCCCATTCCCACACTATACGAATTTCTCAACCTTTGTTGGAGTTGTTTTTCGGTGCAGATCTCCGATTATTTGAGATCCTATCCTTTGTTGGAGATGCTCTAAGTTCTAACACCAGAACGACTACAATTATTCCATGTATAGTAACATCCTGATTCATTAATAGAGAATAGCTCGGTAGTGAGAATAACACTGTTGAGAGGTTTAGTAGCCTGATAAGAGAGAGGATTTCCTCCAGATTTATCAGTAGAAATTTGCATACAATTCCAATCACCAAAACATATCCATGGGAGAATTGTATGGCTTAACGAAGGAAGAAGGTCAAGGAACAACTGCCTATGATCTTTATTATTTTCAGTGTAAACAGAGGTGAGATAGAAAGACTGATTAGAAGGGATGTGAGTGACATAAGAATGGATGAACTGCTTATGAATAGTGATTGGAGAGATAGAGAAAATACAAGGGTTCCATAAAATTAAGAGCCTGCCAAAAGGAGACTGAGCTAAATTGTGAAGCACTGACCAATTATGATTAATAAAGTTAGCAAGTTTATAAGATAATGGGTGGTTAAGCTTAGTTTCAGAAATGAAAATGAACTGTAAGTTGAGAGTTTGGATAAGGACTTTGATTTATAATTGCTTTTCATAAGTATGAGCACCCCTAATATTCCAAAAAGCTAGTTTGTCAATCATTGAGAACAGATTTTTTGGAGGCAGATCTAGTTAACATACCAGTGGAAGAAGAGTTGGAGATATCATGGTGTTTCAAGGCAATTTGATCAGAATTGTAGACAGTACCGTTATCCAGATCAGCAGGAGGAGACTGCTTATCAAGTCTACCTTCTTTTTTATGAGCAAGAGAGGTTTCAGAAGTGGAATCAATGGAAGGATTTCCTAAAAATTGAGACTCAGTTTAAATGATATGATTTGGTGGTTTGAGTTTGGTGTAAGGGCTTATGAAATCAGCTTGAGGAGTGTGAGAGAGGTTACAAGGGTGATGGGGCTCACTGTGCATATCTGTATGCATATCAGAATTCGAACGAGTGGGTTGGGTGATAACAGAATGGTCAATGGATGGAATAGATTCATGAACATTGGATGGAGAAAAGTTATTTAAATGGATTGGGTCGGTTGAAAGAGATTTGAGAGAGTTTGCATGGTTTTCCACGTGATGACAATTGAGATTTGGTGCATGAAAATCAGTAGAATGTTCATTTAATGACATGTCCTTTGAAGTATCAGTATTTTGTTCATCAAAATCTGGTGTGAATTCACCATCTTCAAGGCCAACTAGCACATCAAATTTATTGTGACATGCATGCTTCTGAGCACTGGGTTTAACTAAATTAGCTGTTGTTTCAATTGAAATCTCAGTATTTATTGCATTTCAGGTGGAAGGTTCGGCACATTTAGTTGACTCAGGAGCAACCATCTTTTCAACATTGAGATTAGCATTAGAAATTAGAGCATTCATTTGAGGAGCATTCATGTGATTATCGGTACTACTACGGTTGGACTTCCTCCATCATTTTTTTTTGAACCTTTTTTTTTGGCAGAACAAAAGGTCATCAATGTACTCATCTTGATTACCATTAACTGGACCACTTTCTTTTTCCTCTTTTCCTCTATTGATTTCAACTTCTTTTTTCTTGCTACTCAAGTTTTCACTCTCACTTCCATTTATCAAAACACAACTGCTAGTAGAATGCCCAAATTTTTTACAGTGAGTACATATCAGTGGTCGCCATGAGTATTTAACTTGCACATTTTCACATCTATCATCACCAACAATGAGGCATCCTGACCACTGTTTAATGCCTTTATTAACAACAAGTTCAGGAGGATCCAAAGATAGACCATTATAAGATAAGTCAAAGTGCATTGCAGAGAAAGTATCAACATTTCTTGGTTTATGACTAAAGAGAGATGACCATTTGGAAGTGACAGGAACAGTAGATTTGGAATCAAGAGATGTAGGAGATGTGGAAAGAAGAGGGTTTGCTACGGAAGGAAGAGGAGGAAAGGGTTCAGACGCTTTGGGCGGCGGTGGGGGAGTTGGACGAGGGGAAGAAGAAGATGGGTCAACGGGAAGGACAGAAGGTACAGTTGAAGGAGAGGGGAGGAATGGAGAGAAGCATGGCTGCCTTTAAAAGTCATAATAATAATATGGTCTGAACACTTTGTGAAAGTATGAATTTGAATAAGATGTAAATTTATCATATTACGATTTCATGTTGATAGTTTGCACTTTTACTTGTTATTTTTTTAATTTTGAAATTGCCTAAATGTTGAACTTCTTACAAATACATTCAGAACTTACAAAATTTAGATAATTGTTAAAGGGAATATTGATGTGGCTTAGGGAATAAATTATACAAGAAATTTTCCTAAGGACACGTTTTAGGGGTTTTTTTGGATGAAGGACGGCCCGCTAATATTTTTCTCCAAAGGACAAATTATCGTTTTTTCCTTTCCAGTCCAATTTCGCGCGCTTATTCTTCTTCTTTCTTTCGATCAAAATTTTCAATCGCGATCAAAGTATCTTTCTTCCAATTATAATATCGATCAACTTCGATCGTTTATTTCAATTCCATCGTTCCGAAAATTATACTTCATCGATCATTTTTTTTCTTACGAGCGTTTGTTGATCTCGTTCTTTTCATATTTGTACCGTAATCTCATTCTTGTTAGGTATGCTTATATTATTCTGTTTTTTGTTGTTTTTTCTATTCGAGTTAAAAAAAATTGTTAGTGCTTTGTATTTGTGTTCATTTTTATGTATGATATGCAGTGTTGTTCTTCTCATTGTTTGTTCGTTCGTCGATGGAAAATTGTGGAAGTAGCAGCAGGTTTTTTATTATTATACTCGTTTTCTTTATGCAATGTTGTATTCTAGTTAGCTTTTCATTTAAATTATCTTGCATTTTCTTGCATTAATGTTGTGATGATTGAAAAAGTATCGTTGCTTGGGTTGTATATAAAGTTGTGATAGAGTGGAAAACTATTGTATTTTAGGTACAGTTTCCGGGTATCATTTTTTTATTATCAGTAACTATGTATCAGTTTTGTATACTGTAGGTATCAGTTTTTGTGAAATTGAATAATTAATGTTCTAAATTGAATGTATTTTTACTAATGTTTATTTTTTATTTTATTTTTGACAGTGGGGATAACAGTCTTCTTTGTCTGTTTGTGTAACAACCCGGTTTTTTCGTGTCAATTAATAATCGACATTTAAACAATAAATATTGTTGCAAATTGCCTATTGAAACTTTTTAAATAATGTTAAAATTCTTTTATAAATGGTTTAAAAGAATTTTAGGCTTTGAGTTGTTCTCGGCCCACGTTTTCATTTTTTTGCTTGGATAGTGAAAATTTGCAAAGTAAATAAACCGTTCCCTCCTCTTTAACCCTATCATTCGAAACCCTACATTATAATCGAACGAAGAAAATAAATAATGGCTGCTCCTTCAATTCTCGCGTTCTTTCCTCTTTGCGCTCTGAAATTTGGGCTTTTCGAAGTGCCGTTCCTACTTCGATCGTATCGTTGGTTGTTCGAGAATTGCCTTGCTCGATCGATTTCTCGTTGCTCTCGGTTGCCACGTCGAAGAAGGTGAGACTTTCTCACATCTAATTCACTCAAAATATGAGATTTTGTTCGTTTTTGTTTTCGTGGTCATCTTTGTTTCGATATTGGGTTATTGTCTGTGTAAATTCGTATATGTGGTGATTTTGGCATCACTTGATTTGGTAGGTCCGATTTCTTTGTTGGCTTCGAATTCGACTTCGTCGATTTTTATCTGATGTTTCAATGGTTTGTCCTCTATGTTTTGATCTGAAGTCGTTTGATTTTGTTCGAGTATCACAGCAGAAACTTTCCTAATTTTCGATTTTTGACAATTTCAAAAGTACGAACAGATACGCACTTGAATCTCTTGTGCATGTTGTCAAATTTCACTCTTGAGTTTGCATTGTAGTATCTCACTGTGTTTTCTTCTACCTGTAGCCTCACTGTTCCATTTGATTTGTTTAGATGTTTAACTGCATACTTTATGACTTGGTGAGCTCTGTTGTATTTGAACTGTAATTGCTTTCCTGTGCATACATACATGAACTGTTGTTTGGTTATTCTGTCATCTCCATGCTATCTTGCTTAAACTTGGATACATCACTGTAGTTACTCTTATTGTATCAAACTTGACTATGGTATTGTCTGGTTCATCTTGTAGACACTTGAGCTTGGTTTTGGATGTATTGTTTCACTGAAGTCTGATATGCATACATATGCAACTGAACAGTTGAACTATATGTTCATTTGATTCTGGACACTGTGATTTGTATTTACTTGACCTTGAGCTACTCTGGTCTTGAGTTTATTCATTTGAACATCACTGAGTTGATTTTTAGCTTGAGTCCGATACATTGCATTGATGCATTGTATTATTTGCATTTGGTTCACTTTGTAATTTCGACTTGTCTTTCCTATTGCACACTGGTTACTGTCACTTTGAATTTACTTGCTGACAGTCTTGTACCTGCATCCATGTTGATGTTGTCATTTTGTTCCAGTGTGGTTTGCACATGTCATTCTGAACTTGTATACTTGCAAAGGTCTCTCCATTGTAGTTGGTCCATGAGTTTGTTGTCTGCATTATGACATTTTTGGTTGTTGTGTCATGTTTGTAGTTTCATGTTGACTTGGATTTGCATCCATTTTTCTTTGTTGATGTTGAGGCTGCTGTTTATTTGAGTTTAAAATGTTGTCTCATTCACTATCATCAGTTGCATTTCATAGTTGCCAGTTGCATTGTATTCATATCGTAATTGAACCAGTCTTGTTGTATTTGAGTATAGCACCTGTAGTGTATAATTTCAATTGAGTCTGCACTTGCCATGCTACAACTTGATCTCTTGTTTATGTATGCATCCCAGTCATACTTGTTGTCATATTAGTTTGCACTGCGATGGATCATTTGGGCTGTGACTTGTTCTTTGATGATTTCATTAGGTTCATGTGTACTTGATTTCATTTGCCTTCACTTGAAATTGTTTTGTGCACTTGGTCGTTGGGCCTTTGTACCTGCTGCACTTGCTTGATCAGTTTCATTCATCCTTGTTTATTTTTGTTGCCTGCACTATGATATGGTGTAGCCTTTGAATTATCACTTACCTGTTACATTGGCATACCACTGTAATTCCATCACCACTGTTTATTTGCATATAAACGTGAGTTCTGACTTGTTTAAATTGCTTTGGATTTCTGTTTTGTGGATTAACACTGTTTAGTGTTATATCTGCCGTTATCCGGTTCTCTTATCGAGAAGTTGGGTATACGAGATTTCTGTGACTGTCGTCTATTTGATATTTGATTATTATTGCTTCTGTGCATTAATAACTGAGTTTGAATTAGACTGACCCGTGTATTATTTTCTTTTGAATTTAATACTCGGGTCAGACCCGAGTTATTTACAGGTTGTAGATTTTTTGCTTTGGGTTGCTGCTAGAGCTATGAAGACTTTTTATATCTTCTGAAGAAGTCTTCGTTGTTTTGTAGAAGTCGTGTCATTATATAGGATGATATGTATTCATGTACATTAGTTGATAATGTATTTGTATATATAACTTCCAGAGGCCACAGTTGTAGTTGTATCATATGTACCGTGTCAAATGTATTGTAACTGACATCAGTTATTATATATATATGAGACTTTTTGTTCCATCTGTATTCCGCATTTATGTTATCTGTGTTATTTTTATATTTATTGTCCTAAACTATTATAGCCACTGTGTAGTAGCTTTGAGTTTGTATCGGTATGTCGGATTTCCTCCTGAAATAGAAATGCATGTTATACTATCTGACATATCGGTGCTCGCACAAAGCAATTACACGGATGGTCGCTCCTCAACAGCCTTATTCTCCGTGCTAGTTGACAACACTACACCGTAGTGTTCTTGGCTAGCGTGGGTATAGAGGTGGGGCGTCACAGCTTGGTATCAGAGCCTGGGGTTTAGGAAAATTATAAAACATAACTTAGATGGAGCATATGTTACAACTATTTGTCGATGTTTTATCTCTCATCTTTACATATGATTATTTTTGACTGTTAGGTATGAATTCCTAACGCTTATTCATGTGCATTTGATTTTGATTTCGTGAAAGTATTTTGGCTTCTGCCTCCGTTTTCTTTGCGAATTCAAGTTGGATTTTTGATGATGAGAAATTTTGTTCTTGTGTTTTCGGCTTTGAATTGATTTAGCCGATGTTGATTTTGTTTTAATTTGGCAAATTAAAGCCATTTTGACTTTTGGACTTTGTTCCACTTTTGTGCTATGCTATGAGTGTCATTGTGTACCTGTTACACTATGATGAAAAATAGCTTGACCAGTTGCAAATTAAGTGATTTTGATTTTTCATTTATATCTAGTTTGAGTCTCAGCAATTTTGAACTTGATATTTTGTGTTTTTCCTCGTCTGGATTTCCATTCGACTTCGGTCACTTTGTTTTTGAGAAATTGCTAATTTCTTGATTTTCAAGACTCTGATTTTGTTTGCCGTTGGTTTCTTTGATAATGATGATTGATTCATTTTGTACTCGACTGCGGCTATTAATTGTTGGCTTCGACATTGACTTGATTCTTACTTTTGTTGAAGTCATTTATGCATTTCTGCTCGTTTTGCTTTGTTTTTCCAGTTGATAATCGATTCTTCTTTTCCAATTAGTTGTTATCACCTTTGTCGACTTTGATAACTTCTATTTCAGGAATTTTTGGGTATTCCTACTTTGATGGATTTGGTATCGATTTCTTTGGATTCTATTCACATCTTTGTATGTGAATTCTTGTGATTGATTGTTTCTACAATCATTTTTGTGATTTGTCACTTTGAAAATATAAAGGTTTTCTATACTAGTAGTAAATATTAAAATCCTTTTCTCCAAACAATTTCAAAACTATTTTACTACAAAGCTCCTTTTCTTAAACCGTTTTCCAATCTATTAGTATATACAAGCCTTTATTTCACTCGTATGAGAAATTGAATTAAACGGCTTAGTAAAACAAGTGGTATGAAACGCTTGCGTTTACTTCGTCGGTTAACTCCTGGACTTCTTCGATTGAACCTTTTGTGACAATTTTTTAGTGTAGATTTACAGTTTGTTCGTAAATATTTAAGTTAAGCAAGTGGTTATGGGACATGAAGCTAAACTTTTATATTTACTAGCTTAGTGTAATTGACACTTCTCGTTGATCATGACGATCATTTTATGATTTAGACTAGCAATTGTACGATGTCTCTTTGTTTGCAAGGTTAGACTAGACACCACTTGTGTGATTCCATTCACACATACCTTTTTGCTTTTTGGTTAGTCTAGACCTCAATTTGTGTGATTCCACTCACACATACCTTTTTGTTTGCAAGGTTAGACTAGACACCACTTGTGTGATTCCATTCACACATACCTTTTTGCTTTTTGGTTAGTCTAGACCTTAATTTATGTGATTCCACTCACACATATCTTTTTGTTTGCAAGGTTAGACTAGACACCACTTGTGTGATTCCATTCACACATACCTTTTTGCTTTTTGGTTAGTCTAGACCTTAATTTGTGTGATTCCACTCACACATATCTTTTTGTTTGCAAGGTTAGACTAGACACCACTTGTGTGATTCCATTGACACATACCTTTTTGCTTTTTGGTTAGTCTAGACCTTAATTTGTGTGATTCCACTCACACATATCTTTTGTTTGCAAGGTTAGACTAGACACCACTTGTGTGATTCCATTCACACATACCTTTTTGCTTTTTGGTTAGTCTAGACCTCAATTTGTGTGATTCCACTCACACATACCTTTTTGTTTGCAAGGTTAGACTAGACACCACTTGTGTGATTCCATTCACACATACCTTTTTGCTTTTTGGTTAGTCTAGACCTTAATTTGTGTGATTCCACTCACACATATCTTTTTGTTTGCAAGGTTAGACTAGACACCACTTGTGTGATTCCATTCACACATACTTTTTTGCTTTTTGGTTAGTCTAGACCTTAATTTGTGTGATTCCACTCACACATATCTTTTTGTTTGCAAGGTTAGACTAGACATCACTTGTGTGATTCCATTCACACATACTTTTTTGCTTTTTGGTTAGTATAGACCTTAATTTGTGTGATTCCACTCACACATATCTTTTTGTTTGCAAGGTTAGACTAGACACCACTTGTGTGATTCCATTCACACATACCTTTTTGCTTTTTGGTTAGTCTAGACCTTAATTTGTGTGATTCCACTCACACATATCTTTTTGTTTGCAAGGTTAGACTAGACACCACTTGTGTGATTCCAGTCACACATACCTTTTTGCTTTTTGGTTAGTCTAGACCTTAATTTGTGTGATTCCACTCACACATATCTTTTGTTTGCAAGGTTAGACTAGACACCACTTGTGTGATTCCATTCACACATACCTTTTTGCTTTTTGGTTAGTCTAGACCTTAATTTGTGTGATTCCACTCACACATATCTTTTTGTTTGCAAGGTTAGACTAGACACCACTTGTGTGATTCCATTCACACATACCTTTTTGCTTTTTGGTTAGTCTAGACCTTAATTTGTGTGATTCCACTCACACATATCTTTTTGTTTGCAAGGTTAGACTAGACACCACTTGTGTGATTCCATTCACACATACCTTTTTGCTTTTTGGTTAGTCTAGACCTTAATTTGTGTGATTCCACTCACACATATCTTTTTGTTTGCGAGGTTAGGCTAGACACCACTTGTATCATTCCACTCACACATACCTTTTTGCTTTTTGGTTAGTCTAGACCTCAATCTGTGTGATTCCGACTCACACATATGGGGTAGCTCCCCATGGTCTTCGGACCGTCTTGTGATAGGCCTCCCCCTCTTTGTGATTTCTGGTTTTCGTATGTTGATTTCTAGAATTTGTGTTTTCTGGATTTCTTGCGATGATTTCTGGAATTTTGTGCTTCACCAATTTTCATGATTTTCAGTGATATGATATCCGTTTTTGTGCATTGCTGAATTCATGTGTTATTGACTTGTTATGAATACAAGTTTAGGGTATGATATCCCTTTCTATCTTTGAGAAGATTCTTGTGACATTTTTGATGAATGAAAATTCATTTGGTATTATATTTCGATGCCAATTATTTTGATGAGATTTTGACGTGTTAACTTCAGTAACCGTCAATTTTGAAATGGATTTACAAGCAGTTCTCCCGCAATACTGATATTGCTAATTTAATCACGTATTTTCAAAATTCGTTATTTTTAAAAGTTGTTTCAAAATATAAATTAAAATTGTTTTCAAAATTCATACAGTTTGCATTTTCAATAGAATGAGGAAGCGATTTAAACGTTTCAGCAAAATCGAGGACTATGACCCCTTTCTTTTACTGGTTCGCTTAATTCTGGACTTGTCCGTTTGAGAATGTGAAATGTTATTTAAAAAAAAACACACCATCCTGCACTTTCAAGGAAACGATAAAGAGATTTAAACGATTTAGCAAAAGTACGGAGTATGGAACCATACTTTTACTACTTCGGTTAATTCCGGACTCGTTAATTGAATATTTATGACTTCTGATTATTGTTTTTGATAATCAGATGTTTGTGTTTCTGATTATCGTTTTTGATAATCGGATATTTCTGATTTCTGATTTATCGTTTTTGATAATCAGATATTTGTGTGATTTGATTATCATTTATGATAATTGAATATTTGTGTTTTCTGATTATCGTTTGAGATAATTAGACATTTGATTTGTTTTCTGATTATCATTTGAGATAATTAAACATTTTTTCGATTGATTAATCGAATATTTATGATTTTTGATTATCGTTTTTGATAATCAGATATTTGGGAAATTTGATTTTCATTTGTGATAATTAAATATTTATTGATTTAATTATCGTTTGAGATAAGTAAATATTTGCGATTTGAAAATTCGATTATCGTTTTTGATGATTGAATATTTACGATTTTGAGATTCGAGCTTCATCCTTTTCTCTGGTGATTCAAGTGAGTAATTTGATTTACTCACATTCAATTCATGCAGTACGTGAATTCTGCTCTGTTTTCCTTTTCTTTTAAATGCTGGAACTCGATTGGTTCTTGCTTTTGATAGTCGTCTGATTTTGATTCCTTGATCCCCACGATGTTGATTTTTTTGATTTGAATCAGTCGAACCTCTTGATTTCATATCTAATACTTTCCCTGCTGACATTTGCTTTGCTTATGCATTCGACATTGCCATGCTCTTTTGGTTGTTACCTTTTGTCCATTTATTCCTTATGATTGCGAGGACGCAATTTCTTTAAGGAGGGGAGTCTGTAACAACCCGGTTTTTTCGTGTCAATTAATAATCGACATTTAAACAATAAATATTGTTGCAAATTGCCTATTGAAACTTTTTAAATAATGTTAAAATTCTTTTATAAATGGTTTAAAAGAATTTTAGGCTTTGAGTTGTTCTCGGCCCACGTTTTCATTTTTTTGCTTGGATAGTGAAAATTTGCAAAGTAAATAAACAGTTCCCTCCTCTTTAACCCAATCATTCGAAACCCTACATTATAATCGAACGAAGAAAATAAATAATGGCTGCTCCTTCAATTCTCGCGTTCGTTCTTCTTTGCGCTCTGAAATTTGGGCTTTTCGAAGTGCCGTTCCTACTTCGATTGTATCGTTGGTTGTTCGAGAATTTCCTTGCTCGATCGATTTCTCGTTGCTCTAGGTTGCCACGTCGAAGAAGGTGAGACTTTCTCACATCTAATTCACTCAAAATATGAGATTTCGTTCATTTTTGTTTTCGTGGTCATCTTTGTTTCGATATTGGGTTATTGTCTGTGTAAATTCGTATATGTGGTGATTTTGGCATCACTTGATTTGGTAGGTCCGATTTCTTTGTTGGCTTCGAATTCGACTTCGTTGATTTTTATCTGATGTTTCAATGGTTTGTCCTCTATGTTTTGATCTGAAGCCGTTTGATTTTGTTCGAGTATCACAGCAGAAACTTTCCTAATTTTCGATTTTTGACAATTTCAAAAGTACGAACAGACATGCACTTGAATCTCTTGTGCATGTTGTCAAATTTCACTCTTGAGTTTGCATTGTCGTATCTCACTGTGTTTTCTTCTACCTGTAGCCTCACTGTTCCATTTGATTTGTTTAGATGTTTAACTGCATACTTTATGACTTGGTGAGCTCTGTTGTATTTGAACTGTAATTGCTTTCCTGTGCATACATACATGAACTGTTGTTTGGTTATTCTGTCATCTCCATGCTATCTTGCTTAAACTTGGATACATCACTGTAGTTACTCTTATTGTATCAAACTTGACTATGGTATTGTCTGGTTCATCTTGTAGACACTTGAGCTTGGTTTTGGATGTATTGTTTCACTGAAGTCTGATATGCATACATATGCAACTGAACAGTTGAACTATATGTTCATTTGATTCTGGACACTGTGATTTGTATTTACTTGACCTTGAGCTACTCTGGTCTTGAGTTTATTCATTTGAACATCACTGAGTTGATTTTTAGCTTGAGTCCGATACATTGCATTGATGCATTGTATTATTTGCATTTGGTTCACTTTGTAATTTCGACTTGTCTTTCCTATTGCACACTGGTTACTGTCACTTTGAATTTACTTGCTGACAGTCTTGTACCTGCATCCATGTTGATGTTGTCATTTTGTTCCAGTGTGGTTTGCACATGTCATTCTGAACTTGTATACTTGCAAAGGTCTCTCCATTGTAGTTGGTCCATGAGTTTGTTGTCTGCATTATGACATTTTTGGTTGCTGTGTCATGTTTGCAGTTTCATGTTGACTTGGATTTGCATCCATTTTTCTTTGTTGATGTTGAGGCTGTTGTTTATTTGAGTTTAAAGTGTTGTCTCATTCACTATCATCAGTTGCATTTCATAGTTGCCAGTTGCATTGTATTCATATCGTAATTGAACCAGTCTTGTTGTATTTGAGTATAGCACCTGTAGTGTATAATTTCAATTGAGTCTGCACTTGCCATGCTATAACTTGATCTCTTGTTTATGTATGCATCCCAGTCATACTTGTTGTCATATTAGTTTGCACTGCGATGGATCATTTCGGATGTGACTTGTTCTCTGATGATTTCATTAGGTTCATGTGTACTTGATTTCATTTGCCTTCACTTGAAATTGTTTTGTGCACTTGGTCGTTGGGCCTTTGTACCTGCTGCACTTGCTTGATCAGTTTCATTCATCCTTGTTTATTTTTGTTGCCTGCACTATGATATGGTGTAGCCTTTGAATTATCACTTACCTGTTACATTGGCATACCACTGTAATTCCATCACCACTGTTTATTTGCATATAAACGTGAGTTCTGACTTGTTTAAATTGCTTTGGATTTCTGTTTTGTGGATTAACACTGTTTAGTGTTATATCTGCCGTTATCCGGTTCTCTTATCGAGAAGTTGGGTATACGAGATTTCTGTGACTGTCGTCTATTTGATATTTGATTATTATTGCTTCTGTGCATTAATAACTGAGTTTGAAGTAGACTGATCCGTGTATTATTTTCTTTTGAATTTAATAATCGGGTCAGACCCGAGTTATTTATAGGTTGTAGATTTTTTGCTTTGGGTTGCTGCTAGAGCTATGAAGACTTTTTATATCTTCTGAAGAAGTCTTCGTCGTTTTGTAGAAGTCGTGTCATTATATAGGATGATATGTATTCATGTACATTAGTTGATAATGTATTTGTATATATAACTTCCAGAGTCGACAATTGTAGTTGTATCATATGTACCGTGTCAAATGTATTGTAACTGACATCAGTTATTATATATATATGAGACTTTTTGTTCCATCTGTATTCCGCATTTATGTTATCTGTGTTATTTTTATATTTATTGTCCTAAACTATTATAGCCACTGTGTAGTAGCTTTGAGTTTGTATCGGTATGTCGGATTTCCTCCTGAAATAGAAATGCATGTTATACTATCTGACATATCGGTGCTCGCACAAAGCAATTACACGGATGGTCGCTCCTCAACAGCCTTATTCTCCGTGCTAGTTGACAACACTACACCGTAGTGTTCTTGGCTAGCGTGGGTATAGAGGTGGGGCGTCACAGTTTGTGTTGAATAATAACACTTTTAGCACTCGATTGTCTATTGATTGCTCTTTGTATGATTTGAAGAATGAGATATGTCGATGTTGGTCTCAATTAACTCCTCTTTCTATTCAGATTTCTTATGTACTTGAGGACAAAGTTATTATGGTTGACACTGATTCTGATATTCAGAGTATAATTTGTTTTCAGTTATACAAGAAAAGTTCTTTCTTTGGTTTTACTGTTAAGGTTAAGGGTTCTGAATTGGAATATGTTGATGGTGCTTCTATTTCAAGTTCATCCGTTGTTCGTGCTTCTTCATCTTCTACTGTATCTGTCTGTTCAAATGTTGTTGTTAATGGTAAAAGTTATTTAAAAGATATGTTGAGGAGAGGGTCGACATTAAGCATTTCCAATTTTGTTGGTTTTTGTTTTGGAGGAGCTGAACATTTTAGAGAGTTTTTGATGGCATATCAAATTCAAAAGGGGTATGAATTAGTATTTTTAAAGAATTGTGCAACAAGAGTTACTGTGATTTGCTCTTCATATAAGGATGGTTGTCTTTTCAAAGTCCATGGTTCCTGTGATTCTGGAGAATTGAAAAGGTTCTTTATGAGAAATTTGGTTTTTGATCATTCTTGTGGGGCTGGTCTTAGACATGTGAATAATCCACATATATCTAGTTCGTTTGTTAAATCGATGATTATTGATGAGATCCGCGATTGTCCATGTAAAAAGCCTAAGGATATTATACTTGATTTTAAAAGAGAATACAATTTTCAGTTGTCTTATGGTTATGCTTATCATGGGAAACAACTTGCATTGATGGAGTTGCACGGTAATGATGCTTTGTCTTATAACGATTTGAGTTGGTATTTGGAAGCAGTGAAGAAATCTAATCCAGATAGTTATGTTGATATGGATGTTGATCCTTGTAGTAATGAATTTGAAAAGGTGGTTATTGCTTTTGGCGCTTGTTTACTTGGTTTCAAGTCTTGTCGTCCTATGATATTCTTAGATGCTACTCACTTGAAGGGATGTCCTGGTGTGTTGATGGGTGCTACTGCAAAAAATGGTGATCAGGGTATGTCTTTGTTTTCAGATTTGAGTTATTTGTATTGAGATCATAATACTTGGCATAATCATTAATATACATTTTTTATCATAATTTGTATTCTGTTGGTATCAGTTTTAAGAAATGTAGTTTATAAGTAGCAAGTTTATAGTATCAGAATTTTCATTGTATTCAATTGTAAGTTTGTATTTGGTATAATAATTTCATACTGCTAAACAGGAGATTAGTATCAGTTTGTGTATAATCTTAGTATCAGTTTCAAGTATGTTCATATATGGTATCATTTATAGTTATGTAGTATTGAAATTTCCTTTGTATCATAATATATGTCAATTTTTGTTTTTTGTTGTTGTTTTAGAATGAAGATTACTGTGCATAATGTTGTGGTTATCAATATTTTTATAATGGTCATATCAGGTTTTAGGTATCAGTTTTGTTACTGTTAGTATCAGTTTTATGAATTGTTTTATATTTATGGTCGTAATTACTTTTAGTTTTTTTTACTAGTTATTTTTGCATTTGCAGGTTTTTTCCCTTTAGCTATGAGTGTAGTTTCTGTAGAAAATGTGGATAACTGGACATGATTTTTGAACCATTTAAAACAAATGCTTCAAGAAGAGTGTACTTTAGTTTTTATGTCAGATCGCCACCAAGGTTTGTTTTCAGATGTTCGTGATGTTTTTCCTTCAGATTATCACAGTTATTGCTATTTGCATATGGAACAAAATCTTCTTTCAGCAGTGAAAGCCAAAGATGCAAATGTGTCTATTGTTGATTTATTCAAAATGTGTTCTAGAGCTTCAAATCTATATGAATTTGAAGGAGCATATTCTAAGTTTTGTCAAATTGGTGGTGTTGCTGGTGTTAATTTTTTAAAGGATAAGCCATTTGATAAGTGGATGGATTTATTTTTTCCAGGGAAACGTTATGGTGAATATAGTTCCAATGTTGCAGAAAGTTTTAACAGTTGGATTTTAAATGAACGAACATTGCCTATTACTTTGTGTTTAGATGGTATTCGTGTTAAGATTATGGAACAAATGGCTAGAAGAAGAGAAGAATGTCGTTTGTGGAGAACAAGTCTATGTCCTTCTATGGAGTTACGCTTAGATGAATTAATTGAAGAAGGATTTGGATGGGATGTATATAAATCTTCTGATTTTGCTTTTGAAGTGAAATCTCCAAACTCTCATTGTGTTGATTTGAATGAGCGGGTTTGTAGTTGCAACCAATGGAAAATTACGGGATTTCCTTATGCTCATGCTATAAAGTGTATGAACAAGTCTAAGTTGTCTGTATATGATTTTGTCGAGAAGTATTTCACTGTTGATGTTTATCGATGTTCTTATGCCAATGCTATAAATCCTATTCCAAATTATGATAGGCCTATTGTTGATGGTAGCATTCAAGATGTTATCAAGCCACCAAAGGAGAAACGTGGCGCTGGCAGACCATCAGTGAAGCGCAAAGGAGGATTTTCATATTTTCATAACAAGCAAAACAGATGTGGCAAGTGCAAGCAATTTGGTCATAATAAACGGAATTGTCAAGCTTCAAAGAGGATATGATTTGATTTTACATTTTTAATTTGTTCAGAGTAATAAGTGTATGAGACTTGTTTCAGTGGTCTATAGTAATTGAACCTTTTGTTATTGAATTGTATTTAGTATAGCATATTATGAAATTGATTTTAATTTCAGCTATTTCTAGTATAGATGATAGTATTAGTTATTTGTTTTTGCAGTATCAGTTCTGTTATTTGTTTTTACAAGTTTTGGTACCGGTATCATTTTTACAGTATCATTTTTTACAGTATCATTTTTTTAAGTTTTTACACGTATCAGTTTTTATAAGTTTTGGTATTATTTTTTACAGTTTCGGTATCAGTTAGTTTGGTTGGAGATAATGTTTGGTTAATTGGATATAAATGACTTTATTATCAGTTTTGGTTTGTTTTTAGTATCAGTTTCGTGTATTATAGTACATGCTAGAATTGACATCTGTACTACTAAATAATTAGAATGATACCTGGTGTTTGCAAAACCTGATACCTGCACTAATTGTTGTTTCATAAAGTATGTTGAGTGTAAGTTTTAACAAAACTGCTACTATCAGTCATAAGAATTGATGCCCGGTTACTGTTTTGTATTGAAATATTATATGAAATTTGATAATATCATTTTACAACTGATAGTTGCATCATAAAACAGATAATATTATGTGGGAGCCATAGTTGGATGATAGAAAATACAGTAGTTAATCTTGTTATAATATAAACAAGAGGAAAAGAAAAGAACATCAACCACAACATATCATTCCAGGAAATCAGTATTGTTTTTACAAGTAAAAGCAGCATTGTTTTAATAACAGAACAACATTACTTCATAAGTATGAAATTGCAACAGAACACCATTACTTCACAAGTACACATTTCAACAGAACAACATTACTTTACAGGTACCAAATTTAATTGTGAAATAACGCAATGTGAATTCATTTCCTTTCTTTCCTTTGTTCTTCTAGGCTTGACATGTATTTAGACAGACTCCAGCAGTGTTCATCATCTGTTAATATTGCATGTGCAATCCTTGCTCTTGTTGATAATATTTCTTTCTTCTCAATTTTTATTGGTATCCTGCTTCTGTTCAGCGAGATGATGAATATCATTACAAATATCCCACAGTCAAGCATGTTGAAACCAAAATGTAATATTAGTATCAATTTTCATCTGCTGTATTAACAGGTTTATAATTAATACAAAAATTTGAATTTCAGAGATAATGGTACAAGCATACAGTATGCTTTGAATTAAAATATTTAGCAGTTTTACTAGGACACTACGTATTAATTTCTACAGGTATCAGTTTGTTTTTTGTAGGTGTTAGTTTTGTTTCTGTAGGTATCAGTTTGTTTTTTGTTGGTGTCAGTTTTGTTTCTGTAGGTATCAGTTTCTTTTATGTAGGTATCAGTTATGTTTCTGTAGGTATCAGTTTCTTTTTTTTAGTATCAGTTTTGTTTCTGTAGGTATCAGTTTCTTTTATGTAGGTATCCGTTTTTTCCTGTAGTAACTGTTTATCTGAATTAAAAGTTTATTGAATTGAGAGATAATAATTTTCAATAATTTTATTAAGAATCAAATTCAATTAAATATAAAAGGTATACAATGATGTATAGAAGTATATGGAAAATTATAATGCAAATACATAGATTATAACGAGAAAAAAACTTACGAGTCTTCTGCTTGCTGTGCACACTTTATTTGATGCATTTCATCTGGTTTCACCACCATGTCTGTTATGTTTTTGCTTTTCCAGATTTCTTGGAGCATGTCCTCTATTTCATGTCTCTAAAACAGGTAATATATTAAAATTTTAGCTCATATTCACCGTGATAAGTATTTTTTTTAAAAGAAAGATAAATCTCATACCAATTTAATAGCTTCTTGTAAACTGGAATTGTTTCTTTTGTTTGATCTTCTAGGGCGGTTAGAGTCAACATGGCACCATTGCATTGTTGGGTATATTAAAGTCACTAATGTCCAATGGTTCTCACAATGCAAAGGAAAATATATACTTTCAGCATATTTGTCATGTACAATAGATTCTAGCAAAGGGAGGACAAGACTTTTTTTCACCCCCTTTATATCACACACAATTGCTTTCTGTTTAATATGAAAATAAGTTATGATTTAATAAATGAAGCAATTATTATGTACTTGAATATTAAAGTTTTATGTACCGTCATTGTAGTTGTGAAAGCATAGTTGTGTTCTTCCAGTCCACATTTTGAAATATACCAATCTATAATCTGTATTAAAATCAGAAAAGTATAAGTTTTTTTATTGGTGAAGCAATATTAAATTGTTAATAGTATCAGTAATGTTAATAGTTGCTGTGTATGTTGATAAGTATAAAAATAATAAAGCATCAAGTCAATTTAAGCATGTTGTGGATTTGGGTACATTTTTTTTATTTTGGTATTAGTGTTGATGTACAGAAAAAAAATATTATGTACCTGCCCGTCTGTGTCGTTTCCTTCTAGTAGATGTTTTAGTGCATTCTTTGTTATGACACAACCTCCTTTGACTGTGTCATTGTCTTCCTATGCCACTACACTATTTTGATAAAAACAATTTGTATATGTTAGATAAACTTAATTTCATATTTAAAATTAATATACATATTTGTACACTTACTTTTGTGATGATATCGTTAATGAAAAGAAAGTTTTGATCACATTTTGTTGCTCAACTTTGAGATAGATCAAACATTTGCAATGTCCAAGCCCTATCTCTGAAAGTGTTGGCTCTATTACTGCAAGTGGCTTTGGACTGTTGTCTTGTTCACTTTTGTTTTCAACATCTTTTTTTTTCAGGTTTGGGCTTATTTGCAACTTTCTTTTTTTTCATCCCATATTCAAAGCTATGACGTTGTTTTTTCACTCTTGTTCTTGCCTTTAACCTTTGAATGTAAGAAGCTGTCTGTTTTTGTGTTGCTTTGATTTTTTTGTCACTTGATTTTGTGACTGTTTGTTTCCCTTTTCTAACAACTGTTTGCACATGTTCTTTTGCATCTTTTTTTCTTCAGTTTTTTCACTTTCAAACTCTTGTGTGTCGTAAAGTTTGAAAGATGGAGGGGTAAAGTCAAGCACTGAAGCGACATATGGTATACTTCGGTTTTTTACATCTGTATCCTCTTGAAGATTTTGATTATCTTCTGAGTTGTCTCTCTGCACTTTACTTTGTTTTTCCAACTCTTCTTTTTGATGCACTTCAGTTGGAGTCTGTTTTTTTTCTTCATATTTACATTGTATTTCTTCACTGCTCGTTTTTTTTACCCAATTCACTTTCTATTTCGATGGGCATATGTTTCTTCATTTCTTCTGTTTTATCTTCTCTTTTTTGTACACACTCTTCAGTTTTTCTTCATTTTTTTCTATTTCCATTTCTATAAAAGTATCTGCATTTAGTTCAGTTTGTAAAATGTCGCTTTGTACATTGAAACTTTCTTTTTTATTTTCACCGTTTTCTTCACTATCATTCAAATCATCTTCAAATTTATTGGTGTTGTCTTCAGCCTGAGATGTTTTCTCTTCATTATCTTTCAGCTTCAACTTAATTTCTTTCAACTCTTCTTTCAACCTGAAAACTTCTTGCTCTGCTTTAATTCTTTTCTTTTTTTCTACAGCCAATTCTTTTTTTGTTTTCTTTGTTTCTTCTTCCAAATCTTTTATATGCATTTGGAAGATCTTGATGCTTATGTCTTCCTCAAATGAATGTGCACTTTCTTTGGTTTCTTCAAACTTTCTTTTCTTTCCATGCTTTTCTTTTTGAATTTTAGGGAAATTGTGTTCAACAGTCTCTGTTTGAAGTAGACATTCTTCATATGGGCTGAGATTTGTGATTTCTTTCACCTAGAAAATTGGTATTGAAAAATTTGTTTCAGTTTTAAGCTATGATATCAATTTGCAATGATAATTGAATTTTTACTGTAATGAAAAAAGAAAACTGTATGCAATAAAACAAATAGCTATTTTTTTATTTTCTGATACTATTAGTATCAGGTTCAATCATGTAAAACTGGTATCAGTTTTCGAATTCTAGTATCAGTTTCTAATAATATTAGTATCAGTTTCTTATAATATAAGTATCAGTTTCAAAGATGTACAACTATGGTATCAGTTATTGGATTGTAGTATCAGTGTAAATTGTGAAATTACAAGGTATCAGTTTTTGCATTCTAGTATCAGTTTTGAATACATCCACAATTTGTTTCAAGCATGTACTCATTTGGTATCAGTTTTTGCATTTTTGTACCAGTTTATGATACTATTAGTATTCGTTTCAAGCAAGTAAACATATGGTATCATTTTTTTGCATTCTATTTTTTGTTTTTGATACTATTTACTACATAATGATATGGTATCACTTTTTGATCAATGTAGTATCAGTTTTATGTTGTTATAGAAGAAAGGATAGACAATACAACTTTATTCTACATAAGAGTTAAAGCATATTGATTAACAAAAAATGAAACGGAATTTTTACTTACATCACCCTCTTTCACGTTATCAAAAACTGCTTTGATTGCTTTGTCTTTGAGTTTCCTTAAATCCCATTTTGCAAATCTTGGTAAAGTTGGAGTATAATATTGTCTTTGTTGAATGAGATTCAGTTTCTCACAAATGCAATACTGTTAACATAAAAAGAATTGATTAGATATGTTTGTTAAAAAAAGTTAAGTAATAAATTTTGATTAACTTATCTTACCAATGGAAGCATGGAGCATCCCGACATATTTCTTGGATTATGGATGAACTTCTTAACAAATTTATTGAAATTCTTTTTTATTGTTAGTGGCCAAGAAACCAATAACATTGTCTCTACATTAATCAAGTATGGTAGAAGTCCCCATCTTAATTTTTGCTGGTTGTTTGGAAAGAAGAATGTTAATAGTATTTCAATTACTATTAACATTGGAAAGTCTTCTTCATACTCTTTTTTCTTTTTTGCAACTTCTTGCTTTATTCTTTTTTCCACAACATTTCTTGTTATATAAGTGCAATTGCCGAAGTTTCTGTTTGCAAATTCCCTACACTGCATTGGAATTGTTTTGTTTGTCATTTTCTGAGTTGGTTCAATGTTAATTCCTTTTAGTGGTAGGCCAAAAATCAAACTTATATCCGTAGCTGTAACGTTCATCCTTTCTTTGGAAAATAAGAATGCATCTTCTACAACTGAGTAGCATTTGTATAAAACATCCAAATTGTGTTGATGCTTTTTGCATTCTTTCATCAAAATTTTCTCTTCATAGAAAACTCTAAAGAAGTTGTAGAAAGGAGTGCTCTTCATTATGTCCATTTGCTTCTTGGATAGAGCATTTTTTTGTTTTATCAGTTTTACCATTTTGAATACTGCCTGCAATCCACATTTGTAAGCAGTTTCATGTTTTTTATCTTCAGATTGCTGTTTTGTTTGTGATCTTTCTTTTATGCATTTTGGATGTGGATCAACAAAATCATCATCATCCTATTATTTCAAAATAAAGACAAATAAGTTATTTGTGAAACAAATTATGTTTAAAAACAACAATAGATTTGGGTATTAGCTGCAGTGAAATATCTTCTGTCAAATATGTAACAATTTCAAGTTTGTAGTAACTAGGTATCAGTTTGCAGTAACTAGGTATCAGTTGGTACTAAGTAGGTATCAGTTTTCTGTAACCAGGTATCATTTTTTCAAGTAGGTATCAGTTTTTTATTACTAGGTATCAGTTTTTTGTAAATAGGTATCGGTTTTTTTGTAAATAGGTATCAGTTTTTTGTAAATAGGTATCAGTTTTTTGTAAATATCATATTTCAACTAAATGATACTAACTATTATTTTATCAAACAATTTACGCTTACTGGTAATGACAATTATTACTTGTAATTAGGTATCAGTTTGTTGTACTTATTAGCCTTTTCTTTTACCAAATGATTTATAGGTAATATTTTTGAAATATTTATCATGGTATAAAGTTATGATATTTTTTATTTTACCGAATCTAGTTGTTCTTCATCT
The DNA here is from genome assembly GCA_030737815.1 of Allium fistulosum. Lineage (NCBI taxonomy): Eukaryota > Viridiplantae > Streptophyta > Magnoliopsida > Asparagales > Amaryllidaceae > Allium > Allium fistulosum. Next base: position 882,833,236 of record CM060903.1, read on the forward strand.
GATTCTTCATCCACAGCTTTTTTTCCTTCTTTTTGCTGAAATTTTTTCTGTTTAACAATTTTTAATAACATTAGAATACATTTAACAGAATAAATTATTAGTATTAGTTTTATAATTTTGCAATTTCAGTTACCTCTGTTTCTTTTTGTATTTTGTTCTGAATCATTTTTTCATTTCTTCTTTTTGTTCGTTGTTCTCTTTTTTGCATATTGTCTTCAACTTTTTTCTCTGCAGGTATTTGTTGCTGCATGTTCTCCTCTTTGTTCTATGCAAAAAATTTCAATGTTACTATAACAAAACTATACTGACTTTGTTATATTTGATTTTATATTATCAGTTACCTTCTTTGGTATACTTTCGCTTATTTCTGGTCTGCTTCCACTTGCTGTAATTTTTTCGTCTCTTCTCTTTCTTCTTTTTTCTATGTTTTGCTTTTCCTCTTCTGTTGATGTAGGTTTTTTAACCTTTAATTTGTTGTTTTTTCCCTTTACTGCCGACGCTAACGTTTGCGCTAGAGGTAGGTTTTCCTCTTCTACCATTGCATTTTCTTTTTGAACATCTGCTGCGTCGACATTTCGATTTTCATTTTGTTGATTCACTTCCGACTTAGTTAGGTTTTTATCGGCTGTCGATTGTTGTGCTCGTTGTTCATCTACAATCGATTTCTGAGCTTCTGTTGAAGATGTAGACTTGTTTCTAGTTTGCGGTGCCATTTTTTCTTTCGAGCAAAGTTTTCATGAATTTCTGAGTGTAAGGATGGAGGAGGAAGACGAACAAAATGCTTTGTTTTGTTTAAAATTGTATCTGGGTTTTGGGCTTTGTCCTTACGGTAAAAGTTTTATGCGCGTGTCCTTCTGACTAAATATTTACTATAATTTGTCCTTAAAAAAAATTTCCCTAAATTATAAAGGGAATGTTTGTAAAAAAGTTTAAATTTAATAGGGGGGAAATAGTTCAACTTGTGCTAATATTTTTTACAAAATTGTTGTATTTTTTTTTCATCCTTATACCCTCATTCTCTATCTTGTTATTTTATTTTTCAAAATTTTCATGCAAGATCCTTTCCCAACCTGCCAGCCTTCCATTTTCTTTTCGATGAATTTTCTTATTCTCTGCCTTTTTTTTGCATAAACTTAGTCTCCTCCTAGCTCCTCTCGATTCTCTCTTAAATTCTTAGTCAAGTTTGAAAATTTCATAAACTCTCATTCGTAAACTGAAATTGAGGATCCCTTGAAAAAAATATGTTGTAGTTTTTTCATCCGAAGATCTAAGACACAAATTTATTTTATTCTTACAATTTTTTGTTTCCTTTAAATGTTTTTTAATTTTTTATTTAAATCTGGTATCGTTATTGAAATTAGCTGTAACCAATCTGAAAAAAGTGTTTAAATTGATATAGTTGTAGAAATGAATGTTAAATTCTTTTGTAGAAATTTTGGTATGTTTTAATAGTCTGAGCATTACGAGTTAGGGTTTAAGATGAAGGGAGGAAGAAGAAAATGTGAATGAAGTTTGTACTAAAGAAAATTTGATTAGAGAGAAACAATTGCTTAAAATTCAAGTTTATTTTGGTAGTTGTCGTTTATTATTCTACGAGGGAAATCGTTAATTTGATTCCCCTCATAACAAAATTGTTAATAAAAATATTGACTGTTTTTATTTCCTTTAGCCAAGATAATATTCTCCCTAACAATTCCACAAATTTATATTGCAAAATTGTGTTGTAGAATTTTTTTCTCAACTACATTCAATCTTACATTTTTATTTTCATAGTTTACATGTGGGTTTTGTAAAGTTCACATGTTCCTTTTATGTTTGTTCAACATAAAAGAGGGGAAGCCAATTTATAATCCAAATTCTTGTAAATCATTTGTAGTTTACAAATGCTTTATATATTTTCAAAAATGCAAGAATCAATAATCGGACTAAACATGATTTTTGCACAAACTTGTTTTATGCTATTTTTACATTTTATTTGATTCAAACGTGCTGATTTTTTGACATTTTAGCCAGAAAAATGGAAATCCGTTTGTAATTTATTTTTATTTTTGAAAAATAAGGGTTTGTTATGTATTTTACTTCTGGAAACTTTGGTAAACATACATTTTTTAATTTTCTGAATACACAATCTTCCCTTCTCAAAAACAAGATTTGTACAACAATTTTTTTTATATTTTTACGTTTCGGAATATTTATGGAAAACTTTACAAAATTTGCAAACATATAAAGTTTTTAAATTACAAATATTTGTGAAAAACTTTACAAGTGATTTTCATTTTTTTTTCAAAAAAATAAAAAAAGATTTGCTTTGGTCATAAAAACATGTGATTAATGTTTAAATTTAATTAATTAATTTTAGATTTAATTTCAAACAGAAAATGAATACGATCCATAAATAATGTTTTTGTATGGTTTTCCATGTACTAAAATGGAAAATTAATTATTTAGGGCTTGGTTGTGAATATCATTATCAATAGGGAGTCAGTCGGTCCTAAAAGTCTCATGATACGATCCATAAATAATGTTTCATCATCAACTCAATGCAGCAGCGGTACAAGACTTCAATTTAAAACGCTCTGAAGAGAGATGCAACATTTACAGAAACAAACCTTTTGAATGCCTACAGAAGTCAGAAATTATGTGACTTAACATCGACCATGAAAAAGAGGTGGAAAGAGAGAACTAATATCAACCACATCTTTGCAAGTTCTACAAAAACGACCTATGTTGGTTGAGCATTTCTCCGCCCAAAGCATAACAGTATATCAGATATAATACAATGTCACACAGAATCACGTCACATACTAGAGAAGTATGTTAAACAACATAACACCTATATAATAACTTAATAATTAGATGTCTTAATTTGATCCAAGAATAATTAATAAAGGTAAAAAATGCAGATACACTTATCAGTACAGAAGAATAATTGAACAGGTACGAAACGATAATATACAAAACATATTCAAAAAATTAGCACAAGCAGCAACTATATAACACAAACATATATCTGCACATCAATAGTCAGTATTTCAGTAGGCTGAGTTCACTTAATGCCAATTGCCTAATTTTTCTGCACATGAAGGCCATGTAGGGTTGTGGCGGCAAAGCCAGGATACAGTCCATAGCAATAAACCGAAGAATGTGTTTTTTCCATTTAACCGTCTTCATAAGAAATAGGGTACTCCTGTCCTGGGCCCTCTCATTTGATTATTCTCTTCTGTCTCGGTGAAAAACTTCACTTCTCTCTCCTGTTTTTTTTTACACTGATTTTTTAAATAAAAAGGTTGCATGGTGTAAGAAGAAGAAAAAAAGGTCTATGACGGAGTATTGATACCATTTTTTCATTGAAACTCAATATAGAAGCAACATTCCCACATCGGTAACAATAATTTGGAGCAGACCACACCTGCAGTTCAGAAAAAGATGATGAATTGATGCTAGTCAACCCATGAAACTTGAAAATACCATAAAATATCAAGTAAAACTCACGGTTACAAGACCCTTATCTGGGAACATGTACTTAAGACCTTCCTGGACAAGCTGATGGGCCCGACAAACAAGGTCTAGATTGTTTATATGATTGAACTGCAAAATAAATTATCAATAATATGTGTAAGTTGGGAGAACAAATAAGTAAAAAGGTAATTTATTTTGAATAAAGGAAGAAAAAAAAGGATAATAAATACTTCAGTTGTCACTCGTGATCCAAATAGCCATCCCGCCCCTCGTGGACTTACAGCCCAAGTTTCAATCTCTTCCGGGTCGCTCCACATTAGATCACAAAAGGGACCCTCATGTGGGATTTCACAATTTCGATCAATAACTCTAATCTGACAATGCGAAACAAAATGGAATCCTACTTTATAAGCCTTGATATAAAAGTTAACCATAAATTACTAAAACTTTCTTTCTATCTGTACTGGTAGAGAGAAATGTACATAAGAGTTATGTACCAACTAGCAGACATCCGAAAATGCAGAGGACAAAAATCATTTTGATGCAAAAATCATTCAGTTTTAAGGAAATTAGAGCAATATAAAAACCTGAACAAGAAATTGAACAAGGGAAAACCTGGTCAATAGTCCTTATATCGGGGGAAAGACCACCATGGACACAAAGCACCTGCAGTTATCAGATGAGATACTTTAGTTTGTCATTAATGACCATAAGTTATCGATAAAGAAACGAAACAGTATGCTTGTTTCCATGCGATGGACCATTAAATGTAAACAAGTACAATTATAGCCTCAAAAGATGGTTTACACAATACACAACAGAAATTCTACAATGAAAACAATGGAAGCATATGTGCACAAAATGGCTTACTTTTTCATCTATTATTGCCGACAAAGTCAAGTAGTCAAATACATCAGTGCAGTAGCGCCAAGCATTGGCATTTCCATACTTTCTTTGGCACTCGTCATAAAAACCATAAACCTATAAATCATAACATGTGTTGAGCACTTTTATATAACCAAAAACAATTGGACTACTCATCATGCAGGGAGTGAGTACTATGAAAAGCTAAATAATATCATATGACAATGAACTCAAAAGTAATTACAATAAATGGTGAAAATTATTTAACTATTTTTTTTTTTGTTTGTCTGATGGATAATCACATTAGCTATTGACTCTCACACGTGCGCACACGCCCACGCACATATTCATGAGATTAGGCTTTTTATACCAAGTCACAAAAATATCCACAACTCAAAGTTTTTTAGTAGAAGACACCCTACTTAGAATGCTATGTGGCTATTAAAGCAAACTAGCTCTTACTTAGTCATAATTCTGCATAAAGTAACAAACCCATTTACTAGCACTTGATAATGTGCATTATACAAGAAATCAACTATTTTCATCGTAATTAATATGCTAATACATATCATACATATTCTATATGTTGATGACAGCAGTGGCAAAGATGAATTTCTGTTGGTTTTGTTAGTAGTTTTAAAGGAAAAAAGAAAATAGCTCATTTCTTGATAACATTAAAGCAGGCAAACACTAGGAGAGAGCACTTCGTTTAAGAGTATCCACCTATACTTACCTGGTATGCTTGTTTTAGATTTTACAACTAATTGTGGTGATGGCATTAGCATCTATATAATAAGAAAGAAATCCTAGAGTGTAGAGAATTCATATCAAACTCGATTTTACTTTTACTTGTAGCTATATACTATCTAAGACTTGAATAACTATGTACTACCATCTAAGTACCTTAATTTTCTTTTATTATTTTATTTTAAAAAAAATTACTTGTAGAAACCACCATAAAATTATGCCTCGTAGATTTTGAATCTGACTTGGACTAATGATTTACTACACGCGTGTATCATGAAGATGAGACATAAAATGAAATATTAAGGCACTTCTCAAGTAAGCTTTAGAAGAGTAATGCAGTTACCTTAGAATAATACAATTAATGAAAAATGTAAGAATATTTTTTCACAAAAAAGGATAGAAACTGGAGATAGAATATTGCAAGGTAAACCAAAGGGAACAAATATAATATACAAGGATATAATGAAAAGAGAACAAAAATAATAGAAGGATATCAGCTTTTACACAGTGGAGATACTTCAACAAATAGTTATACTTAAGTTCAGTTCAAAATTCAAATGTCAACATCTACCTGAGTTAATTGTCTGCTTTCATGATTCCCCCGCAACAACGTCATATGAGCAGGATATCTGGTAAATAAATATTTCATATCAGAAAGAAAGGATATCACAAATGAACTCTGCATATCATATGCGACAACTACAGTTCCGAACAAATTACAAGTTGAGAAACAAATTAAACTGTATACATGATTGAAGAGATGAATCAGAATCATATATGAGGACTGCGCTACCAACTGGAAGACTAGATAGAATTCAATATATAAATACATCCTACCTTGACACCATGGTAAGAACTTGAATAACAGGCTTCAAAAAAGGTACTACGTCAGCGTAAATTTTAGAACACCATAATGATACAGTCTGTCATTAAAATAGCTAATATTTGGTTGTGTGAATTCAGATTTACATTGGTCAGATCAGTCCTAGACTCCTAGTAGCTAAAAAGTTTTATTGCAACACGTGCTCTTAACATTTTCCTCATCTCGATATAGTCCATTTTCTACACACGAAATTATCATTGAAGATGGTCACTGAATCACATATACTGATGGCATGAAAAGGTTGATAAAAGACTCCACTAATAATATAGGTAAAGGTAATGAGAAAACCGGTCACCTGAGAAAACATATGTGCCCAATCAAATAATGTTAATGGTAGAGAGTTGACAAATGCGATTGTGATTTGTGAAGACAAGCTTCAAAGATGCAGAAAGAAAAGTGTTTCAAGTATTTTAATGATGGAAACATTTCATATAAAAATATTTTGCCAACCATCATCACAAACTGTCGAGAAAAAATATCTATATGAATACAATTACACAATGACACATTATGAAACAAAAGTTTAATGTTTTATCTTCTTCATGAACGTAATTTGTGTCCGTCAACTTTTAAGATGCAAAACAGATGGTTTTCCTAACACGTTACTTCTATGTTCTCAAACATATACATACAACATGTATCAAGAATTTCAGATCTATGATGATAAAGATTTCAGCTGACAGTATAAATTTTAGTCTACAAGACATGAGATGACTTCTATACACGTTTACCAGAAGCGTGCATGATATGTAGCTATTATGGATATCCTTGTAGCATTAGCATGCACATGTAAGTTTGTTCCTAACAATTACATATTTAAAAAGAACCGGTATAGCAATATTAGAAAAAATTATGAACGTATATTTGAAATAATGAATACTAAAACAGGTTCTCTGATCATAATAAAATTTCACCTACCTGATCAACATAAATATCAAGTATCAACCCAATCATCAATCAAACTTTCATTTGCATCTTAAAGAAGTTTTAATACTAATTAATATACCTTTTAATATAAATAAACAGCAGAGGTTATCGTGTATAAAAGTTTCTTAACCTGCATGAATAAATACATACATTTGCTTTCACATGCAAAGAGTCACTGTTTATTAGATGCATCATACATGACTCAGTAAAAGGGTGCAATAGAGAGGAAGGGTGGTCATGGTAAATATATTTGAATAGTACCTGGCTTTAAGAAGCAACAGAATTGTGAAAACTTCCAGACTGTTGTATCCTCGATCAACAAAATCGCCCTAAGGAATAGTTACAAAAATAACATGTAAATATGATTGTTTTCCGATCCATAACGATAACTTGATAAACGCAACACTAAAAAAATTGTGAATTATATTTTACCATAAATATATAATTTGTCTCAGGAACATGACCTCCAGTCTGGAAAAGTTTCATCAGGTCATGAAATTGGCCATGGATATCACCACAAACTGTGACAGGGCTATTAACAGGCTGCACATTTGACTCCTCTATAAGAATTTCTTTCACCTGAGGGTTTAATATGAAGAAAACAGTGAATATAGTAAATAGGGAAAAATTGAAAAGATGGATAAAAATACATTGGTGAACACTATGAGGTTGAGTTTCAAATAATCAGCAATCTGCTTCCATAAAAATCCTTTAGCCGATAAAAAAAGAAGCTTAATTGATTAGGTGAATGCATCCGTTTTTAAATATTACAATGCAATCGTAAACCGGATATCATGCTCGACTATGCAATGTAAAATAAAAAACTTGGGATCATAGAAGCACTGTGCTTTGTCCCTATGATAATATGGTCATGTACCATAAATCTACATACAGATCAGATATTGAACAGACCACAAGTCTGTGTTTGTTTTAAAGAAAAAAGGGCTGAATGCTTAATTAAATAAGTGATAAGTGGTTGTTAGCTTGTTTGTTTTCAAATAAGTTCTGTCATTAAGCTCTTCTATTCACTCAATTGAATAAGCAAAATTTTAATGCTTATTGTAAGCGATGATCACTTATTACACCACGTTTTCCAATTACTCATATGCAATATAATATGTAATTGTTTTATTTATTTTTTAATTATAGCAAACAATTAGAAAAGTTCAAACACAACGTCAATTTTGTTTTCAGTTGGTGATTTTTTTCATTTTGTTTTGATTTTAATTTCATAGTATAATCATTAAAACAGAATATACTAAAAACTAGCAACGAAAAAAAAATAATGTCAACCTACCGTGAAGTTTGCATGCTGTTTGAAGTTAAAATATGATAATTTATAAATTGGTCAATAAGAATGGAAATGAAAAAACAAATAAATTGAAATATGTAATAGAGATGTGGAAAAAATATAAATAAACAATTTCAACAAGCTGAACAATACTGATTTATTTAAGGTAAATGAAAACTTAAATAAAATCTGCAATACATACGCAGAAAATCAACATATTACAAAACTATGAAAACTTGGACAAAATGGTATGACATTTTTATAATAACTTATTTCAATATATTGAACATATATGTATGTGTGTGTAATGCTAAAAACATTAATTGATAATCCAAACACGAACAAACTTCAATTTTATTATAATGATATATTTTCTTCTCGACTAAACTCTTATAAGATATATTTACGTCGTCAAATTTTCTAGTTTCGACGTGTTATATATATATATATATATATATATATATATATATATATATATATATAATATAATAGACATAAGTGTGTTTTGTATGACAGTTGCACTGAAGAGTAATTAATTTTAACTTTGAGGGGTAATATTGTCAAAATAGTAATTTATGTTCATAAAACAAATTTCTAATCAGAATGTAAAGAAACAATATTTTAAGCATTCAGCGGTTTAATCAAACGATACCAAGTTTTGTAGAGTTCAGCTTTGAATTCAACTGAACCCATTATTATTTTCCTTATATGTTAACCCTCCAAATTTGTTAGCCATGACCCAAACTAGCATCAACGAAGTAGTTGGAAACTATCAATTAATTAAAATTATGCAAAGAAATGAAAAGGATTGAACAATTTGAAATAAACTAAGTCTAACCTAATAATGCATTTCATAAATCAATATGGCACTAAGCCCTACAATATGATGCAATTTATTACACATTCAAATCTTGAAAAGCAAGATCAAATTGCTTACGTAACCTCAATCAATTCCCTTACCAATTAGTTTCTATAAAGGGTCTAATTTTAGATATTTTTGATAGGTTTAAGAGCTTCTGTTATTTTTCATTAAATTAAGGGTCCTCCAGCCGTACCTGATTTGTCCTATATATATCTAGCCTTAAAAAACACCAATTAGAAACTCAAAATGTGAAAAGTCAATCTATTGTTCACCTTCCAGCATTCTATGATTTTTATTACCATGGTTCAACCATTCGTCTAAAAAGACTCGTAATAAAAATTAGAAATACAATTGCTTTCCCAAATTGCAAGCAAACCCTAATTCAGCAAAACATAACAATAATAATATCAGTCCTAGTCCTACCAAAACCAAATTATATTTCGCGGCCAAATTTCGCCTAAACTTCTGGAGAAAACTACAGCAATACACGGCCTAGATAATAAGGGTAAAGTCGTAATTACATATTCGCAGAGTAGTTGGAGCTCGTCTTCCAAAAGATGATTGCCTTCTTTGACCTTGGAAATCCACTGATCCAAATCCATGGCTTTTATATTATGATTTTAACAGAAATAGAGACAACGGAGTGGAGAGGAAATCTGGGGAAGGGGAAGGAGCAACACAGCGAAAGATTTTAGTAGAAAGATAATTAATGAATTTGAAATGAGAGGGTAATAGAACGAGGCGAAGAATTACTGAGCGAGACGAGGGTATCTGTGTAATTGTGGTGAGCATGGATCTGCTTACTGCACTTGCAATGCATGTGCGTATTATTTTCGTGTTTAGGTCCTCATTTTATGTAACTCAAGCAAAATAAAATATAAATGAAAATCGAAAAAAAAACTACACTACACTATTATTAGTGAGTTGCATTTCAAGAGCACACAAGCTTTTTGGGCATTTTGTGAAATGAACAGTCTTTTGTTTCATTTTTATTCGTATGGTAACTTCCCTTCTTCTGCTTTCGCTTCTCTTCTTTCTCCATTTTGGTCCAGCCTACCTTATAGCTTCCCCCCTCCATTTGGACGTTTTCTACCACTCGCAATTTTACTTCCCTACGTCTGCTCTCGCTCCTCTCTTTTTTTCCATTTTGGTCTGACCTACGTACTAGCTTCCCCCTCAATCTGACCGTTTTCCACGTTTTCATCGTCGTCCACTCCTTCTACCAATGTCGCCTTTCAAATAGACTCTTCTCTGACGAATTGGCCAAACTTCGACTCCTTAAATTTGTTTTCCCATAAATATATTCCTCAAACCTGACCCTAACCCTACATCCAAGTTCTAAATTCGCATCTGTTATTTCTGCCATTTCTTCATGTTCCTCGCTAATCGCTGACCCCAAGGATGTGATAATGCTGAACATCCAAACTTGATGTTTTTTGAAGTTATGGAGTCCACTGGAATCTTTGTTTCTAGACTAAAATAGGTAAATTTTACGTATGTATTAAACAATTTTATTAATTCTTTGTTTATTTTAGGCTTTTGTTAAAAAGTAAGGTTTGTACCCATTATCAATGACTATTGCTTCTATTCTACGTTTTTTATGGAATAGTAGATGCTAAACAAATGTGACTTTGTTGTTTCCACAACACTATATCTATTTTTACTAATCCTATATTCACTTCATTGTCAATGAATAAACAATAAGTGAATGTTGTTATCAAATAAATAAAACATGTCATTAAGAGTTTGAATTTTCCAGGCATTTCACAATTTGACTTAGTTGACATCTACAGTAGCTATGATTACTAGAACATTATGTTCCCGTCAAATACTTTTCATCAATTATTTCACTTTGAAATTTGTATTATAAAGCTCATTATCTACGTTATTTCTAGCTAAATGATATTATCTCTCCATTTTCATATATATTGTTAGTTTCCATTGTTTCTGATCATCCCTTGAAGACTACAAATCACACTAGATAGCTTGCATTTGTTAATCCACATTATAATCTAATTTCACATGACTGCAAATGCCTTAATAGTATGCACCTATGTTTACTGGAAAAATGTATTGACCTATCATCTATGTGCTTTCACAATCATTCATTAAATTTACACTGAAAGAGGTACAAACAAATTATAATTTGTAGTGTAAAAATGAATATCTTAAGGACTTTACTTCCCTACTTCTGCTCTCGCTCCTCTCTTCTTTCTCCATTTTGGTCTGACCTACGTATTAGCTTCCCCCTCAATCTGACCGTTTTCCACGCTTTCATCGTCGTCCACTCATACCAACGTCGCCTTCCAAATAGACTCTTCTCTGACGAATTGGCCAAACCTCGACTCCTTAAATTTGTTTTTCCATAAATATATTCCTCAAACCTAACCTTACATCCAATCTCTAAATTCACATCTGATTCCGCCATTTCTTCATGTTCCTCGCTAATCGCTGACCCTAAGGATGTGATAATGCTGAATATCCAAACTTGATGTTTTTTGAAGTTATGGAGTCCACTGGATCTTTGTTTCTAGACTAAAATAGGTAAATTTTACGTATGTATTAAACAATTTTATTAATGATTTGTCTATTTTAAGCTTTTGTTAAAAAGTAAGGTTTGTACTCATTATCAATGAATATTGCTTCTATTCTACGTTTTTTTATGGAATAGAAGATGCTAAACAAATGTGACTTTCTTGTTTCCACAACACTATATCTATTTTTACTGATCCTATATTCACTTCATTATCAATGAATAAACAATAAGTGAATGTTGTTATCAAATAAATAAATAATGTCATTAAGAGTTTGAGTTTTCTACGCATTTCACAATTTGACTTAGTTGACATATGCAGTAGCTATGATTACCAAAACATTATGTTCCCGTCAAATACTTCTCATCAATTATTTCACTTTGAAATTTGTATTATAAAAGCTCATTATCCATATTATTTCTAGCTAAATGATATTATCTCTTCATTTTCACATATATTGTTATTTTCCACTGTTTCTGATCATCCCTTGAAGACTACAAATCACACTAGATAGCTTGCATTTGTTAATCCACATTATAATCTAATTTCACATGACTGCAAATGCCTTAATAGTATGCACCTATGTTTATTGAGAAAATGTATTGACTTATCATATATGTGCTTTCACAATCATTCATTAAATTTACACTGAAAGAGGTACAAACAAATTATAATTTATAGTATAAAATGAATATCTTAAGGAAAAAGTTTCAAATTTATCAAATTAACATTCCTGTACACTTACTTCTAATGAATAATAATATGAAATAGGAATGTGGCTTCCTTAGACTCTTTGCACAAAGACAGCCATATATATACGAGCCATGAGAGAGCATTTGCGTATCTAGCATGGAAATATTGTAGTTAGAGAATTTCATATTGATACAGTAATTTATTATAGTTTAATCGAGATACATATATTTGGTATATTTTAAATGAATGCATATGACTATATACATATGGATCTACTCTGTATCCCATCAAATTTACTCATGTTCTCCATTTATTTGTACTTTATTGATATTGTTGGATTTACTCCTACATGGATTATATTATAGGTTAAGATGCCATGGTTTTATATGAAATTTATGGTGTCCTTAACATGACTCAAGCCGGTGGAAGCTTTAGTCTTGGATAATTAGGTTAATGCATCATGTAGCAACAACATGTACCTCACAAGAAAATCCAGTTTGTATAATATTTTATATATGTAAAAAATTCATCGTTTTTACACCATATAAATCTTTTCAGTATAGCCATTATCATTAATGTGATTTAGCTTGAATTTTTCATTAAACCTACTGGTTATACGGTTTTCAGAGTTTGTTAAAATGTCATTTATTGATAAATAATATCGATATATGTTATATAATTTTCAGTAAACTATGTGTGTTAAATGATTTTTTTGTTCTCTTTTCACATGTAAATGTGTTCATTATGTAAAATTTTAATCTTCTTCTTCCATTTGTTTATGCTTCTTTTAAATAGACAGAACCAAATCTTTTATTTTGTAAGGTCTGATAGGTAATTTTCTTTTTAATTTGTTGTTTTATCAGCAGTTCCAGAATGTTAAATAATAACCAAATTAATAATTTAATCATATCACATGATCAAGCAAATTCAATTTCCTAAAAATATAAATAGTCAATGATTTGGAAGATTTATAGTGGCCAATCATATATAGTGTATCCCAAGGAAAAGGCAAGTTTTTCAAATATTATATGTATATTTTATATCACGCAAATATGAAATATATGTAATTATTTTCGATATACCAAAAATACTTTATTTTTCATCTTTTAAACAAATCATGTCTATGCACAATAGTGTTTTTTCTAATTAACATATTCGTTGGCCTAAATACATATAATATTACTACTAAAATAACGAATTAAATTACAGTCATAAAGATTACTACTAAAATAACGAATTAAATTACAGTCATACTACTAAACCATATTTATGCTCACTTCCTTCAAGAGAAGCAAGCATGAAGCGATCACGATTATTGATTTGAACTTATACCAATGTAATCTCCATATATATATATATAAATCATTAAATGTTGAGCCTTTAGTGCTATGTTATATATCACATTTGACATAAATAATTGAAGCATAAATGAATTGAAGAGTGAGGCTCAATTGATGGCCAGTAGCCATTGATGAACTAAGCTTGATTTAATAAAATGTTGAGTATAATCATATTTAAACCAAGATGCAAGTATAATAAAAGGGCCAATATGTTTTTGTACCTTATTCATATTATTGTTCTCCTTATCGTATGTAGTGTCAAGTAATATGCACTGTCTTTATAATAAAGAATGAATTTCAAATTTTGAACCAAAAATTATCATTAAGTAAACAAGAACAATTAGAAATGTGAAAATTAATACAATTTTGTCCTATTTTTTTACCAAGGGTGATACTTAATATTAAGCAACGAACTCATCAATTTGCTCCTATTTTATGATTATATTTCAAGCAGTGACCATTTTATAAGCACATTTTGGAATAATTTATTTTGTTTGTGACAGAGCTTTTCTTTTGTAATGTGAAACGTACCATTTTTTTTTTTGAGTTGCAAGCATCTCACATTTAAACTTAGTTCTAGGCATGGTAGGTGAATTCCATTATACTTATTACGATATATTTTCCAATGGTGCTGGCATGCGAACCATAGGTATTGCCCTTCATTTTTTTACAATGCATGGTGCCTATATTTTTTTTGAAAACATTTACTAAAGGATGTTATAGGATAATACACAATACAACATATCAATGAAACGCCAACGAAGGCAAGGCATAAGCAAACCAATAATGCATTAATTAAAAAAACACATGTAAAGTCCTAAATTTCTTAGAACAATATATTGCGAGCAATGTTATTTTCTTTATAATTGAAATTATTATGAAATAATGCTTTTCACCGACAAGCATTGATCTTCATATGTATGTTTTTAATAGTTGTCACTTTCTTAGCGCTTTTGATGAAAAAATGAGAAGGAAGCTATTTAGCTGCCCTAGCATAATCTGGTTTGAACAAGAATAGAAACTTTTTAGACATCATCTTATACTTCCATGATTCACTATGTAATATGATAGAAGAAAACATGATTTAATTTGCAACACTAATGCGTTAACAATTAGAATAAGCAACACATAAAAGCTGAACTTCTGCATGCTCAAAAATATTATTTGTTTCTTTTTCCCCGAAAGTGAAATTGACTTTTCATACGGTGGTAATAATTATTAATTAAAGTTGACCATATTCTCTTTGATAATGTTTCATTTTAAATTCAAAGACTCTGAAAGTTTTTTCATTTGTAGATAGGGCATCCCCATACTGAACAGAGACATTAATACAAGTTATGCTCTTCCTTTTTTACATATGTTCAAGTATTGGTGTTCCTATAAGATAGTTAGTTTTAGTTTCGGTAATGGTTGATATAAAGTATAAACACAATATCAGGTCGGTAAAAAACTGAAATGATGATAAAAGCATGAGCAAACGACATAGCGGGTTCATGAAAAGGATCTGAACTTAATGGAATCATTCAAAATGAAGGCTCTTTTGCATATTCTTCATAGGAGATTTCATGTAGGTAGCATGCATCAATATTACCATATATAGTGAATTTACTATTGTACTTGAGATTTTTGAGCTCACCTTTAGGTAATTCACATTTTGATTGACCACAGGACGCTACACCTGTATGTTTGTTGTTTATTTTTTGCTTTCACCTTTTGAACTATTTATTTGTTTGTTTCCATTTTGATATAGAATATGATATTTAATATAGATTCGCTTTGTAAGATGTTTGTCGTTGCTTTGCATGATCAGGAGGTTTAATTTTGTTTTAAAATTTATTTTATCTACCATTTACCTACGTACTACTGAGGTGTTATTTAATGTTATATGTCATGTTTTCTAAATTAAATCCTTTTATTTCCCTGCTTTTCTTTTATATTTATATATATAGACATTTTCTTATAACATATTTTACTATGTACATCAAATAAGTACTACATTATGATTAATTATTCTGCTAGAAGGTTAAGAATTTAGGATTTGGTTATGGATTATTGTTCGGTTTTTTTCTTTCAACGATCAAATTTTTGTTATGATTAAAAGAGGAAAATTTTCTTAGATTTCAACTATTTTTCATATTATTGTTGGATCAACCTATATCGGATCCAATTTCTAAATGGCTATTCAATTTTCCATCATGTTTGTATCGATCTACAATACAACTTTAGTTTGCCAAATAAAAATTACAAATATTGTCTTTTAGATGATTGTATGTTGGACTATTTGGCAACTTATGTTTTGGGACAGTTTTCTGCAAAATTGATTTATCACAAACTGTAAAAAAATCAATGGAATCCATTAATAAAGCACTAACTAAACGAAGTCCGTGTGCGTAGCATGGGTTCGCACTAGTAAAATAAGAAAGCGCAGTTTCTTAATCAACTAATTTCATATCGATTGCTTATTAGTTCAGTGATATATTACTTCACTTTATGTACAAACTAGCGTGTAACAACTCCGCATTTGTGGCGCAATGGAAAATGGATGTCTAAGTTCGAGTCATGCATTGCACATTTCTTGCCAAAATATTGAGCCTCAACAGTTATAGATGTCGTGAGTTAAAGCGGGCAGGCACAAATTAATCACCCCTCGTGAGTTTATTGGTCTATCGGATTCTCCTGAGTATAATTTTAAAAAAAAAATATTAGAAGATTTTATTAATATCTAATTTAAATTAGATATATTTAACCGGGTTTTTAACTAAGCAGAGTTCAACCAGAAGTATAAAGTCAAGATGAAAAAAACGACTCGAAAACTTGGAAGCACACTTAGAAGAAATAGAGAGGCAATTTGGAAGAGTTTTAGTAGAATTGGAGCTAAGTAAATAACTTGGCACCGAGTTATTTAGGTCGGCACCGATCTATTTATTCACCAAATTCCTCCTCCCAAACTCCATACAACTACTCCAACTACTCATGATCAAGTGGTTTTCCTAGAGTCTGGATGAGGAATTCCAAGGATTGATGAAAAGAAGACAAAAAAGCAGGAGAATTCAAATGCTAATAGGAAAATCACTAAAATCAACCAAAAGTCATGGAAAAGAGCTTGAAGCACATCAAGTAGAAGATGGAAGAGCTTAGCAAAGGAAGGAGTTCATCTTCCACCAACAAAAACAGGTCGGTACCGAGTCATTTAATTCGGTACCGAGTTGTTTTTCCTGTTCATGAGACCCCGATCTCTCTTATACAACTTCGGGTCACCTCTTGGACCTCAGTGCAAGTAGGCTTCTGATCCAAAACCTCTGTCTCTTTATAAATACAAACCCTACTATAACTGGAAAGGGATCTGATTTTCTGCTGGCATAAACTCTACCATTTCTTCATCTCCTACCTCCCTCACAATAGTCACCTAGGCGGCTACTCTTAGCAATTCTAGGCTATAGAATCTGTCAAGCCCTTATACTAGTAGCCTGTGCTCTCTAATTCTCTGCAAACAATAATCAATAAAAAATTATAAAGTAGACATAGGCCAGAAATTGCCGAACCACTATAAAAATCTTGTGTCTTCCTGTTCTATTTTCTTTATTTTCAATACTATCTGCTAGATATAGGTCTCACAAGTTCCCTACAACTCATTCTTGGGAGTTGATCCATTATTGGCGTCAACATTTTGATTCTTTCACTAAGAAATCGATTCTCATGGTTAGATATAGCTTTCTATTGTGGATTTTGTAGAGATCCAGTAGTTAGATCCAGAAATCCTTCTTGAAGAATTTGAAGATTTGCTATTGGAAATCAATGGCACCTAGAAGAGGAAGATCTACATCCGGTAGATCCGTAGGAGCGGTTGTTGATGGTGATAAAGGAAACAATCACCAAATGGAAGTTAATAATAAAAACACGGTACCATACTCTTTTTCTCAACATGAAGTAGTTACCGGAGGAGAGCTTGATAAGATGATGCAAGAGCTTAACCAGAAGATGGTGGATAGTCGGAAAGCTCTAATGGATAAGATGGACGCTTTGCTAACCTTGCAGTCGCCAAGGACAAGAAGAGTTAGAAGGGAAACTTCCCCTGCAATAGAATAAGAGAACTCTTCGGTTTCTAGCCAAAACAGAAGGAAAGCAAAAACAGAAAGAAGTAACTGCTAGAGTTGCAGGAAATGTTTGTAGGAGGAAGTAGAAATGTCCCCCCGTAAAGAAACCAATCCGCATCGAGAAGTTTCCTATCGGTATTGACACAAATTTTAGGGTGAACACTCCTTAGAAGGGTGAACCAATGCTTGTTTCTTACTCTGATGATTAGATGCTGGTGGATGATGATGATGATTTTGAACCAGATGTTGGGGGAAATGCTATCGGAGTTCAAATAGTCACAACTGAACCAGCCTCACGACAGTAGCATACTACAGGAATGGTTGTCCTAGAGATTGGAGAACCTAGGCGTCAGTTGGCAAGCTAATCCCATTTGGAGAGCCAAACACTTAGCGTAGCCCTATGGAACATCGTGCTAGCAAGGAACATATAGGTGAAATGGTCAAGCGGTTGGTTGAAGAAAGCAAAGGCATGAAGAATGAGGATTGGGGTTCTGCTCCTAACAGAATTCCATTGACGGAAAATACTCTAAGAGAAGAATACCCCAAAAAGTTCACCATGCTGACAATGCCATCCTATAATGGAACTATTGATCCCAAACAACACTTACTCAAATACGAATGACATATGGATGGAGTTAGGGTTACGGATGTTGTTCGTTGTAGGTGTTTCCCCATCTTCTTGGAAGGAGTTGCTTCTATGTGGTTCACTAGGATTGCACCGAAGTCCATACCAACTTTTGATGAATTAGCCAAGAAGTTTCTAGAGCAGTTTAGGCTCCACACTGCCCGACCAAAGTACGCGATATCCCTATCTGGCTTGTCACAAAGACCCAACTAGTCGTTGAAGGCTTTCTTGAATCATTTAACATCACTGTTACGGAGGTTAGCAATCTAAAAGAAGATCTTGTATTCATGACCTTGGTCCGAGGCATCCACTTGGACACTAATTTTGGTAGATGGTTGAAGATGAAACGACCAACTACTATGGAAGAATTTCACCGGAAGGCGAACCAGTTTCTACGGTTAGAGGAAGTAGGACCGGCTTAAGGAAATTTCAACAACGGACAGTCGAAGGAAGTAATCCTGCAGATATCAGCTATTGCCCGGAGATAGACAACGACAAGGAGAAATCCACAGAGTTGAGCTATTTATGTGTTAGTTTCTGATGATAGAAGCTGGTACACGACTAGGATCTCAACACTGAACGTTGAAAGATTTGTTATGACGGAAGATGACGGCGACGCGTCTTTACGATACATACATCCAGAATGACATTGGATGATAATGCCAACTAGAAAGAATTCGAATGCAGCCAAGGAATTGACGACATTAAATATATAGTGCTTGGAATCGAGCAATAGAGTTAGTAGTTCCCGAAGATAGGAACTATCATGCGAATCAAACTAGGCACAACCGAATGAATTGCTTTGGATATTTAATCTTTCGTAGGTGCCCGAATCTTAACATTCAACCCTATGGATAGAGGCATATACACAAACACTTGGTCTAAAAGAACTCGATTAAGCCCAAACAGGAATAGCCACAGAGTTGGCTAAGCAGTAGTTCTGTGTGGTCGAATGAAGTATTTTGGCAGATAAAAAACAGAGTTAAGCAATAGGATGCACTAAAGCAATTGCAGGAATATTATTTACATGCACAGAGTTGCGGTAAATAACCATATTGCGTAGAAACAGAAGTACATAATACAGGAAATTGCAATAGAGGCAATCATATTATACACACAGACAGACATACATAAACAGGCACAATACATAAAATGCAAAAAGAAGATAGATTACAAAGGAAAAGTTATTCATTCTTTATTAATAATCTTTTTATGTATAGATAAATAGTGGGGGCCGTACCTGCACAATCTCGGCCTGTTTAAAGCAAGAAACAAAAATACAGACTCAACTGCCACAACAACACAAAAAATGAATGCTCAGTTAGCGCGCGCACACTACTGAGTCTTCCCCTTCTTGCCACTCTGGCTGCCTTTGTCAGTGCTGCCTGGATGGGTCTTGAGCTTCTTCCACCCTTTCCTCTCCTTGCCAAGAGGAGTCTCGCCTTTTGAGTGAGTAGATTCCTCGTCGGTCACAGTATGTAGCTCTACGGACTGGCATGTTGAAGTCTTAGTGGGCATTATCTTAGGTGGTCGGATCTTTAACATGGGAACTTTTTGTTGAGGACTTGTTAGTGTTGAAGATGCAGGCTTTGTGTTCCTGGGCTCCTTCTTTGCAATCTTGGAGCTTTACAGCTTTGGCCTTGAATCTCCTCGCCATGGTAACCAGGTCAATAGGGTCCAAAGCGCCGGTAATTTGAACGTCTTCTTCCTAGGAAGTGGACATGTCTTCTAGCACTTCCAGAGAACCAACCTTCTAAGCTCTAGAACCAGCCTTGAAATGGGAAGGCAAGATCTAAGCAGCAAGTCCTGTTAAGACGAAAGTAGACGTGGTAAAGATAGTAGTAGCCCCCTCTGCATAGTCGGAGGCGGAGGAGGCAAATATGGTTGACCTACAAGTTGGAAAATAGATCGGTAAAGTTTAACGATAGATTCTCACGAGAGCTAAAGCTTCTCAAAGACTAGAGAAATGAGAGAGATACCTGTAGCAGAATCCTGGTGAGATATGGTGAATTCGCCATCTTCGGTCCCAAACTCCCTAGACTGGACCACAATAGGAGGAATGAGTGGCTCATTAAGTGTAGTCATCGTTGAAGTTAGAATCTCATGGCCGGGTTTAGAGCCAACCCTCATGG
Source organism: Allium fistulosum (assembly GCA_030737815.1). Taxonomy (NCBI): domain Eukaryota; kingdom Viridiplantae; phylum Streptophyta; class Magnoliopsida; order Asparagales; family Amaryllidaceae; genus Allium; species Allium fistulosum. The sequence continues at coordinate 882,853,687 of CM060903.1, forward strand.
ATGCAGGAATGATCACCGTCAGCTCTCTGGATTCTAAAGTGGATACTTTGTGTTGACTCGATGAGCTCGGGTTAGCAAGAGCTTTGGCAGCATCAGCAGCAGCAGTATCGATGGCCTCTTTAACTAGGAGAGCCTTTTCAAACAGAAAGAGATTTGATGTCCTTAGCATCGAGGTATACTATAACATCCCTATACTTGGAGGTCCAGAACTAACGGCTACGGATGCTGTAGTCATCCATAGTTATTAATCTTCGATGACCAAATACGGCGGTGCTAGATTCATTGATACACAGATCACAAGAATATGGAAAAAATTTAACAATTTAAAAACACATATCCACATTACATTCAAAGCATTTGATGTTCATTATATAATCCCAAAAATGATAACCACATTCAGTAAAATATAATTATTACACATACACCAAGAGCGACATATGAAGAAGCCCCCTTGGTTGATCAGAGTATATAATAAGGCTAAAAAATCTGCCTTTACATCCAAATACACAGCGGAAAAAAATAACTCTAAATAACTAACTGCCTCCTGCATGCCTCCGGAAGCTTTATTCATCTAAGAAGAGAACCTGAAAACCCTAAACCTCAAACTACTCAAAATCAATTGAGTACCGGAGAGTTTAAGGGGAAAACAAAAACTTCGAGTCAGACATAAAGCCTGGTATGAATAATAATCTAACATCTCAATCCTTTTAGATATCTAGTGAGACCACGCCGCTTAGTATAATGGGTTTCCCCTCACTAGTATCCAAAAACCTTTATAAACCATATACTGTGTTCCTGCATCCACAATGGTTAAAAACATACATTTCAAAATATTATGATGATATGCATATATAAAAACATCTTGGATTTCCCATCTCTAGTTTACATTGACACCCTATCATAATTATAGTTTCTAGGGTCACTATTAACCTATTGGTTTTCATGGGTTTACTAATAACCTTTTTCATTATACATGGACACTCTTTCCAATTTCATAGTTTTCATGGGATCACTAAGAACCTATAGGCTCCTGCCAATTAACTTAATTAATTTGTGGGTCCCCCTGAACCTATTAGTCATTCCAATAACTAATCCTTTTATCCTAGTTCTCATGGGTTGACTAGGAATCTATGGACTTATCCAGTAACTTACTTCTCATCCTAGTTTTCATGGGTTGACTAGGAACCTACTGATGCTTCCATTAACTCTTTTCTTATCCTAGTTTTCACTGGTTGACTAGGAACCTATTGACTTATGTCAATTCTTAATCCGAATATAGTTTTCATGGGTTCACTACAAACCAATTAGCCCCTGCCAACTGTTCTTAATACATAGTTTTCATGGGTTTTCTATGAACTTGTTGGTTACCTCCAATAACTACCTTATCATAGTTTTCATGGTTTTACTATGAACCTATCTCCTGGACAACATCAATGTTTAAGCATCCTATATTTTTGGTCTCCCTGACTCCCTGGATGCAATTCTACTCATTTAGGAGTTTAAGAGTTTAATCAATTTATATTCACTACTTGGTTAACCTAGCTGGTTCTTCTACCCCTTTATCCCTAAAATACTGTTATGGGTTTGCATGTGAATATATTTATATTTGAAGAAGCAAACATAACAATTTAACAATACCACTCCTATGGGTTTAAGGTCCTTGAAATACATTTCATATAAAACATAGTTAATCCCTTTAACTTATATTTTTATCAAGGCAATACTTCTTCAAATTTACATACTTAAAGTCATTTCAAAACTCCTTTATTTACCCATGGGTTTTACCTTTAAAATTTGAGAGTGGGTTTTAAAACCTTTTAAAACCTTTGCTTTCGATCTCATAGGATGACCTCCTTCGAAAGCCCAAAAACCCATCTTTAAAACATAAGACTCCTGTCTTACGAATACTTTAAAACATCACTTTCAAAACCTTTTGACCATGTTAAAGTATTATCAAATAGAAATAGAAGCAGAGCTTCAAAACTAGTTGAGAGCGCTCTTTCGAAACCAATGAAGGTTACCCTTCGAAACCATAGAATGTCCCTCTTCCGAAAGCATTGGGTTTATAATTAAAACATCATTTTTGGGTCAAAGTGAACATAAGCGAAAGCATCACTTTTGAAACCATTCTTTAATTCAAAAAGTATTGGGGAAGGTTGATGGTGTCGAAACCATCCTCTCGAAAGCATTAAAACATCTGGGTAAAACAATTGAAGGTTAGCTTCGAAACCCCTTCCGAAACCATTGCCTTCGAAACCCCTAACCCCTTCCGAAAGCATTAGGAAGTGGCTTGTATTTATAAAACAACTGAACTTTTCGACAACATTGATGCCTTCAATGCCATCGGAAGGTACCAATTCACAGAAGGGTTTCGACTAGGTCGAAGCTGCCCCTTTCGACAGCGTTAAACAAAATCTAAGTAACTCCTTCGGAAGCTACTTCTTTAAAACAAAGGCGGCAGCTCTCTTTCAAAATCCTCTTTGAAATACCCTTTTGAAACCATAGGTTTCGACTATGCTGAAACCCCTTTAAAAACAGGCAAGCGCTTTTCTTTTAAAACAAAGGAACCAACCCCTTTGAAAGCTACCTTTCGACACCCTACCTTCTGCCTTTCTCCAATCCACTACGTACCATTTAAATGATACCATGTGTATTGGTTTACTGGTTTCGACCTAGAAGGTTTCGACTAGGTTGGAGGTGAAAGGTCTTGGTCGAAGGGACCTTCTAAAGAAGGTGGAACCCCATTTTCTGAGCAAAAAACTATTTTTACCAAATAAAGTAAACATTTTGTAATAACTTGCCCACTTGTAAACACATAATTGGTTACATTAAACTTTCAAATTATTTTACTAAAATTTGCCGCATTTTCTCAGATCTAAAAACGTGCTAACTTGTAACAATTAAGCCCTTCCTATTAACAAAACAATTAAATCATTTAGGTCCTCCTTTCAAAATAATTTAATTTCCATACTAAATCACTTAGTAAAAATCCCCAAAAATTCCAGAAATTCACTTTAATCATGTTATCTAACATAACAAGATTTCAGACCCAAATTCTTAATATATTTCCAAAATAAATTTATAAACCCAAATAACCATATTTTCCTTCAAAAATTTATAACTAATTCTCCACGGCTTGGAAAATTATAAAAATTGAAACCCAATTCCAAAATCATGTTTTCATAACATATAATTTTCCCATGGCGTTTAAAAATCATTTAACTTCAGTTTTACCCTAAAACCGTGTATATCTCCATTTAAACATCCTTGTTTAAACCATATAAATTATAAACCAAGCATATCATCATTCAATATATCATAAAAACGAATTTATCCCTTAAATCCGAAACCATATGATTATAAAACCAAAATAGAAATGTGGTGACTATTATTCACATTCGATTAGATAAGGAAATTGAAGATTGATTGAGACTGATTTCTTCTAGCTTGATCCTAAGCTTTAGATTGATTTTCTCTTCTTTGCTATCTTCTTAATGGCCGGCTCTCTTCTTTCTTACGGTTAAAATTTTACTTGTGATAAAATGAACGTGTATGACCTAAAGAAAATGGTATAAGGGTGGAGAATATGGGCGGCAATTACCCTAATGCCCTTATATTTGTTTTAGCTAACACTCAACCATTTATAAGTTCATTTGATTTAAATAAGCATGACCACTTAGTTTATTAATAAACCTCAATCTCCTTATCTACATTATTCTATTTAATTTATTCTAATTAAATCTCCTAAATGATGTCAATAAAAATTAGGGGTGTTACATGCTCCCCTCCTTAAAGAATTTCGTCCTCAAAATTCAGTAAGGACTAACTAGCAAACATAGCAATCATCTGTAACAACTCCTAACATCCATACTAGCCTACCCCACTAGCAACTAATCTATATAAATCTAATATAGACATACCACCAAAGCTGATCAGGATAAGTATCTCAAATCCCATCCTCTATCTCCCAAGTACAATCCTTCTCGTTGTCGCTCCACTCAACTTTCACCAACTTGACTGTCTTGGTCCTCAATCTTTTCTCAACTCTCACTACAACCCGAACTGGTTGTCTAACAAAAGTCAAATCAGGCTCTACTACCAAGTCCTCCAACTCTGTTTGGGGAATAGTAGTCTCTGGATCATGCACATACTTGCAAAGTTGAGACACATGGAACACATTATGGACACCTGCCAAACTGCTCGGCAACTCTACTTTGTATGCGAGCTTCCCAACCCTTTCTATAATCTAGAATGGTCCAACATACCTCGGGGTCAATTTCGCAACTTTTCAAATTGTACCACACCCTTCATCGGTGATACCTTAATGAAGACCCTGTCTCCCATTGAGAACTCTAGGTTTTTACCCCTCCTATTTGCGTAACTCTTTTGCTTGGATTGAGCTTCCTTCATCCGTTCTTGGATTAACTCAATCTTTTCTGACGCCTCTCTAACCGAATATGGACCTAAGACCAATCTGTCTCCAGTCCCCAACCAACATGCTGACGATTTGCATGGCCTTCCATACAAAGCTTCAAAAATCGTCATTCCTATACTAGTCTGATAGCTATTATTATAGGAAAACTCAATCAAATGTAGGTGATCTTCCCACGATCCACCAAAGTCCAATACGCAAGCTCTCAATAAATCCTCGAGTACCTTATTGACTCTCTTTGTTTGCCCATATGTCTGTAGGTGATATGCTGTGCTCATCTTGAGCTTGGTACCCAACACCTCTTGTAGACTCCTCCAAAATTCACTAGTGAATAAAGCATCTTTGTCGCTGACTATGCTACTAGGAACTCCATGAAGTCTAACTATGTTCTTTATGAACAACTTAGCCAAAACTGGTGCCGTTCTGGTCGACTTTACTGGAATGAAATTGGTACTCTTGGTCAACCTATCCACAATAACCCATATACTCTCATTTTCCCGATTTGACCTTGGCAACCTATCTATAATGTCTCAATATCGAATTCATTTCCAGACTGGAATATCTAAAGGTTGAAGTAACCCACTTGGCTTCTGATGTTCGGCTTTCACTTGTTGACAGTTAACACACTGCCTAAACCACAAGCCAACATCCCTCTTCATGCCTTCCCAATAGAAGCTCCTCTTCATGTCTTGATACATCTTGGTCCCTTCAGGATGAATCGTGAACATCGATCGATGACACTCTTCCAAAACTTCCCTCCTTAAGTTCTCTACATTCAGAACGCATAATCGTCCCTTCTTTCTCAACCATCCTCTTTGGTCAAGACTAAAGTCCTTAGATTATTGATCTCTGATCCTACCTCAAGTCTGCTTATCCTCTCAGCTAAATCTGGATCCTCTCTCTACTTAGAAGCTATCCTCTCGATTAGCACTGGTCGAACTTCTAAACAAGACAACATGGTTGTACCCTGACTAGAACTAGCAGTAGATCTCAACTGCACACCACAACTGGCCAAGGCTTCTAGATCATTCCATTCTGCCAACATCGCTAACACCACATTCTGATGTTTTCTACTGAGAGCATCTGCTACTTTATTTCCTTTCTCAGGAGTATACTCTATACCGAAATCATAAGCAGCCAAAAATTTCAACCATCTTTGCTGCCTCATATTCAACTCCTTTTGAGAGATTAATTACTTTAATGATTTATGATCGGTAAATAACTCAAATCTCTCCCTTATTCAAGGCAAAAATCACACACAGCTAACTCCAAATCTTGGGTAGGATATCTTACTTCGTGCGGTCTAAGCTGCCTAGATGCGTAAGCAATAACTTTGCCCTTCTGCATCAACACTGCTCCTAATCCAGTACCACACGCATCTGTGTATACTACCAACCCTTGGTTACCATCTGGAACTACTAACACTGGAACATTAGTCAACAAATGCTTTAACTTAAGGAACTCATCCTCACATTTGTCGGACCAAACAAACTTCACATCTTTCCTGGTCAACTTAGTCAGAGGCGCTACTATCCACGAGAAATCTTTAATGAATCTTCGGTAATAGCCAGCAAGTCCAAGAAAACTCCTGATCTCGGTTACCGTCTCTAGTCTCTTCTAATTATTGACAGCTTCGATCTTAACTGGATCAACTGACAATCCCTCCTCTGAAACCACATGACCAAGAAACTTAACCTCTTTCTTCCGAAAATGACACTTGGAAAACTCCGCCTTCGGCTGATTCTGCCTCAGCGTCTCCAGCACCACTCTAAGATGAATATTATGCTCTCTTTCATCTTTCGAGTACACTAAAATGTCATCTATGAATACCAACACGAACCTATCCAAGTGCTCTCGAAAAACCCAGTTCATCAAGTCAACGAAGAAAGCAGGTGCATTCGTCAATCCAAACGGCATCACCAACCACTCATATGAACCATACCTAGTTCGAAATGCGGTCAAAGGAATACTATCATCCGCCACTTGCAACTGATGGAACCCCATCGCCAAATCCAATTGGGAGAACATTCTGGCTCCACTCAACTGATAAAATATATCATCTATCCTTTGCAAAGGGTATCTATTCTTGATTGTCCTTTCATTTAACTTACGATAGTCGATGCACATCCTTAACGACCCATCTGGCTTCTTCACGAACACCGCAGCCGCTCTTTAAAGCGAACTGCTTGGTCTAATAAAATTCCTTCCCTCAAGATCCACCAGCTGCACCTTTAATTCCTTCATCTCTGTCGGTGTCATCTTGCTAGGTGGTCTACTGACAGGTTCAGCTCCCGGTACAAGATCTATCTGAAACTCAACAGCTCGTTTCGGTGGTAGTCCTGTGACAGGCTCAAAGACATCTGCAAATTCCCTTGCCACTCGAACCTGACTTAACTCTTCTCCAACCTCTATGGCACTTAATAGAGCACAAACACTCTTACTGGAATTCTCCACGGTGAAGATGATTCGGTTATGACTATCTGGGCGTCTCAATAATATTTCCCTATCCTGGCAAAATATCCTAGCCTCATACCTACCCAACGAATCTATACCCAAAATGATCCTGAAATCTACGAAATCAAAAACATACAAACTGCATGCAAACTTATAACCTAACAAATCAAGTTCTAACTGGTCACATCTCATCCCTAAAGTTGCATACCCTCCTATTGAATTTGCAACCCTTAAGGAAGTAACAAGGTATGTTGGTTTTATGCATAACCTGTCAACCAAATACTGTGATATAAATGAATGTGATGCACTGATATCAAATAGTACTCTTACTTGTATACTATGAATCAAAAGCGTACCTTCCATCATAGTTTTCCCTTTCTCTGCTGCAGTAGGTCTAGAAGAAGATGGTGGTCCAATAGCAAACACCTTCCCTTTGTCCGCCCTGACTGGCTCTGCACACTGGTTCTTATAATGCCCAACTTGGTCACAGTTGAAGCATTTCACATTCTTCTTCTCTACAGGCTTCTTTCCCTTGCCCGTCCGACACTTGTTAACATAATGGCCCTTCTTATCACACTTATAGCACACCAAATACGCCTTTGACTTCTTGGCAGCCTCCCTTTTCTGGTCTCCCTTCTTCTTAAAGAATTTCCTTTTCTTTCCCTGAGGACCTGGGGATTCAACTGGCTTCTCTCTAACTGACACAGCAAGCATCTCCTCATGGCGAATAGCCATCTCCACCACCACATGACAAGGCTCTCTGACATGAGTCATAGTCATTCTGCCTAGCTCTTGCCTTAGTCCACCAATAAGTCTGTCATTCCTCCCGATATCTATGTCTACCAAAGCATATCCATATCAAGACAGCTCATCAAACTTAGCAGCATACTCGATCACTGACATCTCTCCCTGGACAAGATCCATGAACTTCCTCATCAATGCCGACTTGGCAACCTCAAATAAGAAACTACTCAAACCTTCTTCTAAAATCAGCCCATGTCAGCTCTTCCTCCGGAACCCTAGTCGTCACACTGTTCCACCGGTGAAGCGCTAACCCTTGCAACTGTCTAGAGGCTAGCCTTCTCTTTTCTCCATCAACCAAGCTTAAATCAGTAAAAAAATCCTCTCATAGTTCAAAAGCCAATTCTCAACCTCAACAGCATCCTCCGTTCCCATAAACGGCTTTCCACCCAGACAGGTGTAATCCCTGCTCATCCTAGCATAATTATATCCAGCTGGAACTACAAGATTAACTCCACCAACATTACCAGCAGCTCCCGCTTGCAAACGATTAGCCAATAACTGATACACCATCCCGCATCTACTAGCGGATTTCCAGCACCTACATTGGCCTCAGCGTTTGGATTAGTATTAGCCTGTCAACCTTGGTTTCTCCGGGTATTAAGTTGAGCATTTCCGTTGGTTGTGGTGCTTCCTCCATCAAGATTTCCTCTTCCATTTCCTGCTTCCATATCCTCTTTCTCGTAAATCAGCATATGAGCCTTAGTAAGAGTACAGAAGAACGGTATAAGAGAGAGGGGATTACGTACTTAGATATATACCTATATATCAAATACAAGTACGTTACTATAGCGTTAACCCAAACCCCGATCATATTTTCAATTTCTTTGGATTATGTTTCAAAAAGCTTTTAGGTTTTACTTTTCTTTTAAAGTTTCATAAACCTATGCTCTGATACCAACTTGTAACATCCCCCTACTTGGAGGCCCAAAACTAACGGCTACGGATGCTGTAGTCATCCATAGTTATTAATCCCCGACGACCAAATACAGTGATATTAGATACATTGATACACAGAAACACAAGAATATGGAAAAAGATTAAACAAAAAATAAAATCCACATTCCATCTCAAAATATTTCAAATTGATTACATAATCCCAATTCGCATATCATGTTCAAGTAACATATAATAACAAAATAAGCCAAGAGCGACATATGAAGATGCCCCCTTGGTTGATCAGAGTACATAATAAGGCATTAAAACAGTTTTCCTTTACAATCAAACATACAGTAGAAATAAAATAACTATCTGCCTCATGCACGCCTCTGGAAGCTTTATTCATCTAAAGAGAAACCTGAAAACCTTTAACTTTCAACCTACTCAAAATTGATTGACTCGAGAGTTTAAGGAGAAAACAAAAACTTCTAGTCAGACATAAAGCCTGGTATGAATAATAATTTACCATCTCATACCATTTGGATATCTAGTGAGACCATGCCGCTTAGCGGAACGGGTTTTCCTCTCACTAGTATCCTAAAACATATATAAAACCATATACTGTGCTACTGCATCCACAATGGTTAAAACATAGTATTTCAAAACATTATGATGATATGCAAAACAATTAAATCAATTTTGGATTACCCATCCCCATTCATTCTGACTATCTGTCACAATTAGAGTTTCTAGGATTACTATTAACCTGTTAAAATGGTAAGAACTATCTGTCCAATTACTTAGTTTTCATGGGATCACTGAGAACCTATTGGTAACTCCAATATCTTATTCCTTATTCTAGTTTTCATAGGCTAACTAGGAACCTATTGGCTGACTGCCAATATCTTAATCCGGATGTAGTTTTCATGGGCTAACTACAAACATACTGGCCCCTGCCAGTATGAAATCATAGTTTTCATGGGCTGACTATGAACCTATTGGCCCCTGCCAATATCATACAGTTTTCATGGGTTTATTGTAAACCTATTGGCCCATGCCAATATATTTAGTTAAATTTTTAACATCTGTTAAGTTATATTCACTACTAGGTCAACCTAACTGGTTATTATGCCCTTTCCCCAATATACAGTTACGGGTTAATAACAAAGTGAATAACATTTCAAAATCTTTATTTATGCCATGGTTATTACTTTAAATTGAGATTGGGTTTATGTTTTGAAATCAAAAAACATCTCTTTCGAAACCTCTGGATAGCCTCCTTTTGAAAGCAAAGATCTCTTTTCAAAACATTAAATACATACCTTTTCGACGGTATCAAATCATCTTTTAAAATATAGAGCTTCGAAACTAATGAAAGTACCCCCTTTCGAAAGCATTGAGCTTGCTCTTTAAAAATCATTTGGGTCAAAATGGTTATATACGAAAGTATCTCTTTCGAAACCAACATAAATTAGTTTGGGGAAAAATTGATGGTGTCGGACCATCTAGTTCGAAAGCAAAGGTCTTTAAAAATCAAAACTTCGAAGGTCTGGGTCGAAACCCCTTTTCGACTTCGTCTCCTTCAAAACCCCAACCCCTTTTGAAAGTAATTAAAAAAAGGTTTGGTTTAAAGTAAAAACAAAGGCAACTCTTTGAAAGCATTATTGGACAATATGGTCGAAAGGTAGAGTAGTGGCCAGACTTCGACTAGGTCGAAACCAACCCATTTCGAAAGCTTTTATTTAAAGAAAAAGGAATCCCCTTCGAAAGCTAGTACTTTGGTAATAACATGACAACCTGCTTCGAAAGCTAAACAAACACCCCCTTCGAAAAAAAAACGTTTTGACTTAGTCAAAAGCTTTTAAATAAAACAAGGCAAGTGTTTAACTTATGAAAACAAAATAGTGTTTCCACCCCATCGGAAGCTTACCCTTCGACAATAAAGCTTCCGCCCATTTTCCAATCCAGTACGTACCTTCCAGGAGGTCCCATGTGTATTGGTTTCGCTTATGAAGGCTTCGACTTTGATGGTTTCGACTATAATGGGGCGGAACCAAAGGTGTCGGAAGGTATCTTCCATTAAAGGCAAAACACCTTTTCTGATTTAAAGGCTGAATCATAGCAACTTTAAGTAATTTCTTTTTAACAACTTGCCTAGTTGGAAAACACTGATTGGTTGCCATAAAAAATTTCAATTACTTTACTTCTAAAATTGCTGCATTTATTCAGATCCTAAATTAAAGGATTTAAACATTAAAACCTTTCCAAATAACCTAAATCCGACATTTGCAAAAAAGTTCCTCTTTCAAAATAATTTATTTCCCCTAGTAAATCAATTGGGAAAAATCCCCAAAAATCATAGAAATTCGAATCAATCAAGTAATTAGACATATTAAAATTTTAGACCCAATTTCTTCCTGAAATTCACAAATGAAATATTTAACCCAATCGTCTCATATTTTCCATCAAAAATTCATAATAAAGTTTCCATAGCTTGGAAAATTCTGAAAATTAAAACCCATCTCCAAAATTATGTTTTACTTAACATAAAATTTTTCCATGGCATTTCAAAATCAATATATCACGGTTTTACCCTTAAAACCATACGAATTACATATATAAGGTAATTGTTTAAATCAAACAATTCATAATTTAAGCATATCATCATCCAAAATTTCATAGAAATGAAATAAAACATAAATCCGAAATCATAGGATTATATAAACCAAAAAGAGATGGAATAAATTATTATTCTCCTTAGATTTGATAATGAACTTGAGATTTGTTGTTGATTAATCCTTCCTAACTTGAACTTTGGCTTTAGATTAAAATTCCTCTTTTCCTCTTTGGTAATGGTCGATTTTGATTTAGGTTTTAGATTTTTGTGACCGTGAGAAAAATGAAATGTGAATGGACATAGAGGAGAAGTAATAGCCGTGTAAAATAATAAGGAGGCTATTTTACTATAATGCTCATGTGTAACTAAATTAGCCCTTAAACCATATTAAAGCCCATTTATTCAATTAGTAAGCACGACCATATATTAATTTAATCAAATCTCAATCTCCTTATTATCATTATTCTATTTAATTTATCTAATTAAATCTTCTGAATAATGCCTTCAAAATTAAGGATGTTACAAGGTACCCCCCTTAATGAATTTCGTCCTCGAAATTCAGTAAGGACTAAATACTAAACTTAGTAATCATCTGTAACAACTTCTAACAATCATACTAATCTAACTGACTAGCAACTATCTATATAAATCTAATATAGACTTACCCTCAAAGTAAATCAGGATAAGTATCTCTAATCATGTCCTCTGTTTCCCAAGTACAGTCCTTCTAGTTGTCGCTCCACTGAACTTTGACCAACCTAGCTGTCTTGTTCCTTAATCTTTTCTCATCTTTAGCTACAACCCGAACTGGTTGTCTAACAATAGTCAAATTAGGCTCTACTACCAAATTATCCAACCCTGTCATAGGAATGGTAGTCTCTGGATCATGCACATATTTACGAAGATGGGACACATGAAATACATTATAGACACCAGCCAAACTGCTTTGCAACTCTATTCTGTACGCGAGCTTTCCAATCCTTTCCAAAATCTGGAATGGACCAACATATCTTGGGGCTAACTTTCCAGACTTTCCAAATCGTACCACACCCTTCATAAGTGATACTTTAATGAAAACCTTATCCCGTCTTCACGCCTCTTGTCTGCGTAACTCTTCTATCTAGACTGAGCTTCCTTCATCCTCTCTCAAATTAACTCAATCCTCTCTGACGCCTCTTTAACCAAATCTGGACCTAAGACTAATCTGTCTCCAGTCTCTAACCAACATCTTGGTGATTTGCACGGCCTTCCATACAAAGCTTCAAACGGCGTCATTCCTATACTAGTCTGATAACTATTATTATAGGAAAACTCAACCAAATGTAGGTGATCTTTCCAAGATCCACCAAAATCCAATACACAAGCTCTCAATAAATCCTCGAGTACTTTGTTGACTCTCTCTGTCTGCCCATCCGTCTGAGGGTGATATGCAGTACTCATATTAAGCTTGGTACCCATCACTTCATGTAGTCTCTTCCAGAATTCACTAGTGAACAATGCATCTCTGTCACTGACTATACTACTAGAAACTCCATGTAGTCTAACTATGTTCTTTAGGAACAACTTTGCTAAAATAGGTGCCGTCCTGGTTGACTTAACTGGAATGAAATGGGCACTCTTGGTCAATCTGTCCACCATAACCCATATACTTTCATTACCTCTATTTGACCTTGACAACCCATCTATAAAATCCATGGACATCGAATCTCATTTCCAATCTGGAATCTTTAAAGGTTGAAGAAATCCACCGGGCTTCTGATGTTCAGTTTTTACTTGTTGACAGTTTGCACACTGTCTAACCCATAAGCCAACATCCCTCTTCATGCCTTCCCAATTGAAGCTCCTCTTCATATCCTGATACATCTTGGTTCCTCCAGGATGAATCGTAAACTTGGATCGATGACATTCTCCAAGAACTTCTTTCCGCAAGTCCTCCACATTAAGAACACACAGCCGCCCCTTCTTTCTTAGCCATCCTTTCTGTTCAAGGCTAAAATCCTTCAAATCATCGATCTCTGTTCCAATCTCAAGTCTCTTGATCCTTTCAGCTAATACTGGAACCTCTTTCTGCTTAGAAGCAATTCTCTCAATCAACACTGGTCGGACTTCCAAATAAGACAATCTGGCGGAACTCTGGCTAGAACCAACAGTTGATCTTAACTTCACTCCACAACTGGCCAAAGCTTCCAAATCTTTCCACTCCGCCAACATAGCTAACACCACATTCTGATATTGTCTACTAAGAGCATCTGCTACCTTATTACCTTTTCCTAATGTATACTCTATACCAAAGTCACAAGCTGCCAAAAAATCCAACCACCTCTGCTGTCTCATATTCAACTCCTTCTAAAAGAATAAATACGATAAAGACTTATGATCAGTATAAAGCTCAAACTTCTCCCCTAAGAGATAATGTCTCCAAATTTTCAATGCAAAGATCACAGCTGTCAATTCCAAATCATGAGTAGGATATCTAACTTCATGTGGTCTAAGCTGCGTAGATGCGTAGGCAATGACTTTACCACTCTGCATCAACACCGCTCCTAATCCAGTTCCAAATGCGTCTGTGTACACAACCAAACCTTGGTTTCCATCCGGAACTACTAACATGGTGCATTGGTCAACAAATGCTTTAACTTAAGGAATGCTTCCTCACATTTGTCAGACCAGACAAACTTCACCTCCATTCTGGTTAGTTTAGTTAAAGGTGCTGCTATCTGCGAGGAATCCTTAATGAATCTTCGGTAGTAGCCAGCAAGTCCAAGAAAACTTCTAATCTCAGTCACTGTCTCTGGTCTCTTTCAATTATTAACAGCTTTGATCTTATCTGGATCAACGAAAATCCTTTCTCTGAAACCATGTGACCAAGAAACTTAACCTCTTTCTTTCAAAAATAACTTGGTAAACTTCGCCTTTAGCTGATTCTGCCTCAGTGTCTCAAGCACCAATCTAAGATGAACTTCATGCTCTCTCTCTCTCATCCTTAGAGTACACTAGAATGTCATCTATAAATACTAGTACAAACCTATCCAAGTACTCTCGGAAAACTCGATTCATCAAATCTACGAAGAAAGCAGGTGTATTCGTCAATCCAAATGGCATTACCAACCACTCATATGAACCATATCTAGTCTGAAATGTTGTCAAAGGAATACTGTCCTCCGCCACTCTCAACTGATGGAAACCTGTCGCCAAATCCAACTGGGAAAACACTCTGGCTCCACTCAACTGATCAAATAGATCATCTATTCTTGGTAAAAGATACTTATTCTTAATGGTCCTTTCATTCAACTTACGGTAGTCAATACACATCCTTAATAACCCATTCGGTTTCTTCACAAACACCGCGGCCGCTTTCCAAGGCGAACTGCTTGGTCTAATAAAATTCTTTCCTTCTAGATCCACTAGCTGCACCTTCAATTCCTACATCTCAGTTGGTGTCATCCTACTAGGTGGTCTACTCACGGGTTCAGCTCCGAGCACAAGATCTATTCTAAACTCAACAGCACTTTTAGGGGGTAATCCAGTGACCGGCTCCAAGACATCTGGAAACTCTCTTGCTACCCGAACCAGACTTAACTCATCACCTTTCTCTATAGCATTAAGCAAAGCACTAACACTTCGGTCAGTATTCTCTACTGAGAACATCAATCGGTTATGACTATCAGGGTGTCTCAATGATATCTCTCCATCATGGCAAAATATTCTAGCCTCATACCTACCCAACCAATCCATTCCCAAAATGATCCTGAAATCTACGAAATCAATAACATACAAGCTGCATGCAAATTTATGACCTAACAAGTCAAGTTCTAATTGGTCACATCTTAAGCCTAGAGTTGCATATTCTCCTATAGGATTCGCAACCCTTAAGGAAGTAACAAGGTAGGTGGGTTCTAGACATAATCTATCAACCAGACACTGAGATATAAATGAATGTGATGCACCGGTATCAAAAATTACTCTAACTGAAATACTTTAAATCAAAAGCATACCTTCCATCATAGTTTTTCCCTTATCTGCTGTAGTAGGCCTTGCTGATCCAATAGCAAAGACCTTTCCTTTGTCCTCACTAACTGGCTCTGTACACTGATTTTTGTAATGTCCAACTTGATCACAGTTGAAGCATTTCACATTCTTCTTAATGGCAGCCTTCTTTCCATTCCTTGACCGGCATTCATTTGCAAAGTGACCCTTCTTATCACACTTATAACAAACTACCTTAGCCTTTGACCTCTTAGCCGTGTCTCCCTTCCGGGTTCCCTTCTTTTTAAAGAACTTCCTCTTCTTCCCTTGAGAACCCTGGGTTTCCATTGTCTTTTCTTTAGCTAGGTCAGCAAGCACCTCCTCATGGCGAATAGCCATCTCCACCATAATATTACAAGGATCACGGACATGTGTCATGGTCATTCTAGCAAGTTCGGGCCTCAGTCCCCGAATGAACTTCTCATTCCTTTTGATGTCAGTATCTATAAGAGCATACCCATATCTAGACAGCTCTTCAAACTTAGTAACATACTCAACTACTGACATATCTCCTTGCACTAGATCCATAAATTTCCTCATCAGCTCAGACTTAGCAAACTCAGATACAAACTTCTGCTCAAATCTCATCTTAAAATCATTCCAAGTTAATTGTTCTTCCGGAACTTCGACAGTGACACTGTTCCACCAATGTAGTGCTGACCCCTGCAATTGTCTAGAGGCCAACCTCCTCTTTTGTCCATCATTCAGACCTGTATCAGTAAATATGCGCTCACAATGCAACAGCCAATTCTGAAATGCTACAGTACTCTCTGTTCCGAAGAATGGCTTCCCACCCAAACTAGTGTAATCTCTACTCAACAAAGCAATATTCGCCACTGAAGCCACAGGATTTGCTCCTTCTCCATTTCCAGCAACTCCAGCAGCACCAACACCAGCTTACATCAAACTGGCTAAGAACTGATACATCACCCCCATATCTATTGGTGGATTTCCAGCACCCACATTGGCTTCAGAAGTTTGGTTACTAGCAAAAACTGGTCGACCTGGGTTTCTCCTAGTAGTGAGTCTAGCATTTCCATTAGTTGTGGTGCTTCCTCCACCAAGATTTCCTCTTCTATTTCCTGCTTCCATATCTTCTTTCTCATAAATCTACATACGAGCCTTAGTAAGATACAGAAGAATGGTCTAAGAGAACGGGGGATACGTACTTATATATATAACTATATATAACTATTTATGTCATGGTCATTACTTTAAACTGAGATTGGGTTTATGTTTTGAAATAATAAACATCTCTTTCGAAACCTCTGGATAGCCTCCTTTTGAAAGAAAAGATCTCTTTTCAAAACATTGAATACATACCTTTCGACGGTATCAAATCTTCTTTTGAAATATAGAGCTTCAAAACTAATGAAAGTCCCATTTTCGAAAGCATTGGGTTTGCTCTTTAAAAATCATTTGGGTCAAAATGGTTATATACGAAAGTATCTCTTTTCGAAGCCAACGTAAATTAGTTTGGGGAAAAATTGATGGTGTCGGAGCCATCTAGTTCGAAAGCAAAGGTCTTTAAAAATCAAAACTTCGAAGGTCTGGGTTGAAACCCCTTTTCGACTCCGTCTCCTTCGAAACCCCAACCCCTTTCGAAAGTAATTAAGAAAAAGGTTTGGTTTAAAGTAAAAACAAAGGCAACTCTTTGAAAGCATTATTGCACAATATGGTCGAAAGGTGGAGTAGTGGTCAGGCTTCGACTAGGTCGAAACCAACCCCTTTCGAAAGCTTTTATTTAAAGAAAAAGGAATCCCCTTCGAAAGCTAGTACTTTGGTAATAACATGTCAACCTGCTTCGAAAGCTAAACATACACCTCCTTCGAAAACAAACGTTTTGACTTAGTCAAAAGCTTTTAAATAAAACAAAGCAAGTATTTAACTTATGAAAACAAAACCGGGTTTCGACCCCATCGAAAGCTTACCCTTCGACAATAAAGCTTCCGCCCATTTTCCAATCCACTACGTACCTTCCAGGAGATACCATGTGTATTGGTTTCGCTTATGAAGGCTTCGACTTTGATGGTTTCGACTATAATGGGGTGGAACCAAAGGTGTCGAAAGGTATCTTCCATTAGAGGCGAAACACCTTTTCTTATTTAAAGGCTGAATCATAGCAACTTTAAGTAATTTCTTTTTAACAACTTGCCTAGTTGCAAAACACTGATTGGCTGCTATAAAACTTTTCAATTACTTTACTTCTGAAATTGCTGCATTTATTCAGATCCTAAATTAAAGGATTTAAACGTTAAAACCTTTCCAAATAACCTAAATCCGACATTTGCAGAAAAGTCCCTCTTTCAAAATAATTTATTTCCCCTAGTAAATCAATTGGGAAAAATCCCCAAAAATCATAGAAATTCGAATTAATCATGTAATTAGACATATTAAAATATTAGACCCAATTTCTTCCTGAAAATCACAAAATAAATATTTAACCCAATCGTATCGAATTTTCCATCAAAAATTCATAATAAAATTTCCATAGCTTGGAAAATTCTAAAAATTAAAACGTCTCCCCAAAATTATGTTTTACTCAACATAAAAAATTTCCATGGTATTTCAAAATCAATATCTCATGGTTTTACCCTTAAAGCCATACGAATTAGATATATAAGGTAATTGTTTAAATCAAACAATTCATAATTTAAGCATATCATCATCCAAAATTTTATAGAAATGAAATAAAACATAAATCCGAAATCATAGGATTATATAAATCAAAAGGAGATGGAATAAATTATTATTCACCTTAGATTTGATAAGGAACTTGAGATTTGTTGTTGATTAATCTTTCCTAGTTTGATCTTTGGCTTTAGTTTAAAAGTCCTCTTTTCCTCTTTGGTAATGGCCGACTTTGATTTAGGTTTTATATTTTTGCGACTGTGAGAAAAATGAAACGTGAATGGACATAGAGGAGAAGTAATAGCCATGTAAAATAATAAGGAGGCCATTTTACTAATATGCCCATGTGTAACTAAATTAGCCCTTAAACTAAATTAAAACCCATTTATTCAATTAGTAAAGCATGGCATATATTAATTTAATCAAATCTCAATCTCCTTATCATCATTATTCTATTTAATTTATATAATTAAATCTTCTGAATAATGTCATCAAAATTAGGGATGTTACATTATAAATGGCTAGACAATCGATTAGAAAAGGTGTTACAGTTGGAAATCAACAAAGGGGCAGCCAGGAGGTATCCTCAAGAACTCACCCCCATCAATCTACATAACCAGGGATGAAATGGAAACTATGATGAATGGACTGCAGGAGAGGATGATAGCACGCCAAGAAGAAATGATGGAGAACTTCTTTAGGAGAATGGGATAGATGGGAATAACTAGAGTTGCTGCAACTCAGAATCAGAGATCAGAAGTCGGAGTGCGGCAAGCTGGGAATATAGCATAATGACCCAGGACAAACCCCGAGCCAAGTATAGAATTCGGTACCCAACCCCAAGTACGAGTTTGTACCGACCCCCAAGGGCTCAGGGGCATGGGTCGTCCTGGCCTTGGAAGGATTGATATGCAAACAGGGATTGATACAGAGCATGAAAGGACATCCGAAAAGTACTGCCTATTCCATGAGCCGGATGGGCATAACACAAATGAATCCAGGCAACTACGGGATTTGATAGAGGAACATGTCAGGGATAACCGATTACAGCAATATGTAGGGAATCATACTGTGGCGGCGGAACAGGAGCAGCCATTGGCCGAACCAAATCAAAACGACCTTGGATCAAGATTATGGATATTAACTCTTGATTGGGATGGCAGGGAATCGGGTCTGATTCTCGCACTCTATTTCCCTTTTTCAATCAACCACGTAATAATATAGTCTAGACACCTACTTGTGTATGGGATCCTGAATGGTCCCTAGGCACGGTCTGAGCTGGATGCTAGGTTGTAACGATTGGTAAGGCAACTCTCTTGATGTTAGGTTTTATGGTTTTATGTTTTTATGTTTGAACTTGATTCCGTTAGATGAACCTTTGGTTACTAAATCCCCATTGAATGTGATGATTGCATATTTATCGCTTAAAGTCCTATCCGAAAAAGCGGGACTGCTATGTAAGGTGCAAGTCCCCTCACCGGAGAGCGAGCAAATGGATTTTGTATGATATTTATCGCTTTAAGTACCGTAGGACCGGTGTGCAAGGTACAAATTCCTTTACCAGAGAACAAGTGGATGGACTCGTATGATATTGATCGCGTTATGTTCCATCCGAAGAGATGGAACCAAAGTGTAAGAAGTAAGTCACCTCGCTGGAGTGCGAGTGGATAAGCTTACTTGTCATTGAGTGCCCTCGTCGAAGAGCGAGCAGATTGGGCTCAGCAAGGGTCCGAAGAGACCATGGATATTGATCGCATTATGTTCTGTCCAGAGAGACGGAACCGGAGTGCAAGAAGTAAGTCACCTCGCCGGAGTGTGAATAGATGGGCTTACTTGTCGTTGAGTCCCCTCGTCGAAGAGCGAGCGGATTAGGCTCAGCAGGGGTCCAGAGAGACCATGGAATTTGATCGTGTTAAGTCCCGACTGGAGAGTTAGGACCAGAGTGCAGGAAGTAGGTCACTTTTTCGAATAGCGACTGGATGGGCTTGCTCGTCGTTAAGTCTCCTCGTCGAAAAGCGAGAGGATTGGGCTTAACAAGGTCTGAGTGACCATAGATAGGTTCGAAGAGACCTTGAACTTGATTATCGGCCTCGAACGGCCATGGATTGGATTATCGTCCCCGAACGGCCATGGATTGGATTATCAACCCCGAACGGCCATGGATTGGATTATCGGCCCCGAATGGCCATGGATTTGGTTAACGACCCGGTTAGACCGCAGATTTAACTATTGGCCTCGAACGGCCATGGGTTTAATTAATGGTCCAGAGAAGTACTCCCCTTAACTTAAACGTTAAACGATCCAGAGAGATCGCACATTAAACTAAATATAAAACGATCCGAAGAGACCAAACCTTAAATAGATATAGATTTGATAAAAAGGATCTGAACGCCTTGTAATCATAATTAAACTGACGAATCTCGGATGAACATGGGACGATTTGATATGTGATGTAATAACTCCGAACGAAATCAAAATGGTGACGTATAGATTGTACTTAGGTCGAGTTTAGAGTCTTAAGCTGTAATAGGTCTGGAACGATCCATGATTAATAAAAGAGTCCTAAGGAACTGGACAATTCATTAAGATTGAAGCAGCCAGAGAGCTCAACTATCGAAGATTGGCATCACGGTTATTCTTAAACAAAGCACACCTTCCCTTCACAAGGTGTGCTTTAGGGGGCAAATGTTATCCAGCCTTTTTACTGGGCAATATTCAAAACAGACTTAGACAATTGAATCAAACGAGTGAGTGATATAGAAATGACCCAAGGACTTTGGGAATATCATAAAAAGGCAAGAAAAAAGAAATATAAAAAAAGTGAGCGAAAACAGTTGAAAATTTGGAAGTTCAAGTTTTTAGAAGGGCCGAATCAAAGTAAACCCACAAAATTCTCAGGTCGGACTCAAAGCATAATGGACTTGAGAAATCCCCGAGTCAAACATGAAGCAATCCATAAAAAACCCCAAGTGCGACTCAGTACCGATCCCTGAACTTGGATCGGTACCGATCCCTAATGACTTGGAGCAAACACTCAAAAATCTCGGGTTTGACTCCAAGCAAATGAAGGAAAACCCAAAACAAGAAAATCTCAGGTCAAGCCCTAAGTAAACACTCGAATTTCTCGAGTCGGACTCCAATCAAACGCAACTCGAGTACAATCACGACTACAAAGTGGAGCAAACTATCCCAAGAAATTCTAAAATTAGAAAATCCTTAGACGAGGAATCATCATTGATCCCACACCTAGGGAAGAAAATCACTAAGTGAGGGATCATCACCGATCCCACACATATGGCAAGACAAACTCAAGTGTTGAATCCCACTAAGTGTGGGATCGGTACTGATCCCTTCCCTAGGTGGTCGGTGCCGATCCCAAATCTTCATCCAAAGTGGCCCCCACTCATTCCACTCACTATCGATGATGCCAAGAGCCTATTTCAAGTTCCCTTCCTATGATTCTATGCAAGTCTCTATCGATCTCCACTAGAGTTAGCAACTCCATTCTTCCAAAGATCCATCATTCGGACCCAAAAACACATGGGCGACTATGCAAAACAACCTTGGAAACACAAAGCCAACAACAAGACAAGCCAACACAAGTAGTTGCAAGACCCTATACTATGTATATAGGGATCGGTATCGATCTCCTCCCCCTAGAGTGATCGATACCGATCCCTAACCCTAGGGAATCCGGAGTTGAGATTTTTTGGAGGACTTCATCTTTATGGAGAGGATCTGTAGGAGAAATATCAATGAGATATTTAGTCATCTACCCCTATAAATACAGAAGGCATGTTTATTCTAGGGATCTTTTTTCTTCTTCCCTACCTACAATCTGCCATTTTTTCATAACTCTACGGATTTATACAAATCCACGCAAACTGTACTTATAATCTGCAATATAAATAAACAAAATCTTTGGAGTGGATGTAGGCCAAAGTACGCTGAACTGCTATAAAATCTCCATGTGTTCATTTCTTTCTAATTTTTCATTTTATTTCTTCACTTTTATTTTTCTACTCAATCATTTGGGTGTTTGTGCCATTTTTGGTTCAAATAGGTATCGAATATGGTCTTATACTCGGTACTTCAGGTACCGAACAAGATCTTCTATTTAGTACCTATAGTACCGGACAAGATCTTATGTCTGGTACCCTGAGGTACCGAACATGGGGTTTCCACTGAGAACTCATTTGTGTCTCTTAGCCCTTTTGTTGTGTTGCCTTCTCTTGTTATGCTACCTTTCTCTTGCTTCCACTCAGCTACTTCCAATCCTTTATTCGGTAGGTGAAACTACCCACAAAAGTTAGTGTATGTAATTTATGTTATGTGATTTAAATATCTTTATGGTTGAATGAAAAAAAATTGTTTTACCATTTTTCTTAATATAAACACACACACACACACACACACATATATATATATATAAATCAGCGCATATTTTTTGGATTTACTAGAAGAATAGACTAAATACTCATTAAGATTATCTAAATAATTTAAATTTGAAATTTCGTAATTAGTTTAAATATATAGATTTAAATATAAAATATCATGAAAGAATTGATAGGGGTTTAGTCAATAATTGTAGAAATATTAAAATATAGGATTTGAAGCTAAAAATGAAAATTATCAATATATGATAAATTTATCGAGATAAATGAATAATAATATTGAATTTGTTAATATTGTTCACATATATTATTTATGTTATATGACTTATATATCTTTCGAATAAAAACTAATTTTATCACCTCTAATATGATATACATATTAAAACCATCATATTTTAGCATTTATTTGATGAATTAATGAATATTTATTAGTTGAATTTATTTAAAAAATTTAATTTCAAGATCACATAATTAATTTGAATATATTGACTTAAATGTGCAATGTAATGTGATATTGATGAGTGTTTTGTAAACAACTGTATAAATTTCAAAGCGTAGGTGCTTGACGTTAAAAAAAGGGTTTTACAATGCAATGTACGGTAAATATATTGATAAAAATGAATTAATCTTTAAACTTATAAATATTATTTATGTATATAATTTATACTATGTGATTGATGTATTTATATATTTAAATGAATATTTATTGTTTTTGTTAATATTAATATGGTTCATATTAATCTGATTTGTTAGATGAATGAATGAATAATACTTGACTAAAATTATTTAAATAGTTTCAAGATTATGTAATTAATTATAATATATGGGCTTAAATATAAAATATTAGAAAGTAATTAAACAGGGTTTTGTAAACGGTCATAGAAATTTTAAAATGTAGATATTTGGAGTAGGTTGTGGGCATTTTTGCCCATAACATAGCCAATATGAAAAGACGTCAAGGAACATAGAAATGATTAGGTGCCATCATATAATTGAAACCACATCTCACTCCGAGTTACAGATTGAAATATATGATCATCTCAAAATCCATCCACCACCTAACTTACTTGGGCCCCACCTTGGAGACTATTGTCTACTTTAAGCAAATAGAAAATCCAATGGCAATGGAATATTCTAGTCAACGATACGAAGCTATTGGTTGAAGTTTCACTCAATTTTGACATAAAACGAAGGAGTTTTGACATAAAGAATGTTGGTCTGGAAAGGAGCAGGAGAAATAGTTCGATAAGGAACCTAACCGTTTACTACCTAACAAATCTCAACCTAAAGTCACACTTATAAATACCTCATGTGTGAGCACAATTATCAGAAGAGAATGGATGAACAATAATGGTAGATAGGCTTGGAGTTCTAGAAACTACCTAACAAACCTCTACCTATCCAAATCTATGAAGCACTACTGAACAACAAGGAATCATTTCAGCCTTATCCAATCACCTTCAAATATCTAGTCCACCATCCAACATCAGGTTATGGAGGACCAACCTCAAGATTTACGATACCAGAGTTCCGCCAATCACTGATCTAGCAACCCACAATTGTTGTAACCAATTCAGAGAGATACAGCAAGCGTTGTAGCAATTGAAGATCAAAGCATCATCACTTGGTCAAAGTGCCAGGAAAGGAAGGTGGAAAGACCAAAAGATATCACAATTCAGGGAGATTTTGGTTGATTGCGTTTCCAGGCCAGCAAGGATTGAGAAGCTAATTTGGGGATTTCTAAGGTTAGAAGACCCAATTTGGTAAGTGGGAATCATCTCCTTCGATTATAATGCCTGTAACAAGCATATCATTTTATAATTACTATTATGGTTAATAAATGAATAGATAGGTGGACTAATTATATGAATTAAAATTATACCGAAACCTAAAACATATAAACATTAATTATACTAAGTATTACCTAATTGATGATTAGAAATGATTAAAATGGATTAATTATGTTTAAATGTTGTAATAGTTGGATTTGAGTAAAAATGATATTATGGAATGATTCTATGAAGATTAAGTGGGTAGAAATGTGTGGTATAATTCCCTAAAGATGTACAAAACTTAAGAAATTATAAGTATAAAGATTTGGATGAAGTTTGGGGAGATTGGGTGGTAAAATGGCTTCAGGTCGTAGGTAGAATACATTGCTTGGACCATGCACCGATCCATTGATGTATACCACACTGGTGCACTAGTGTGACCTGCAAATGCAAGTTGAACCTAGGCCCATTTAGGACCAAATCGAATAGGCGGTCGTTTAACATTTTGGTTTCTGTAACGTAAGGATCTCATACGATGTTTATATGAGTGTTCACTAGGCATTGTGTAATGTATTGGTATATGTGTTTATATGCGTATTCGAGTGTTAATTTTGCTTAACTAATACTATTGTGTTCGAAAACTAATCTATGTTTAACTAGTTCTCCGTGTTCGTGTTGTTTTAGACTATATTTATCTAACATAATTCCCATTTATGATCAGTCTATGTTTAACTGGTTATGGTTAGGCTATGTTTACCTAATCACTGCTCGTTTATGGCTTAGTCTGTGTTTAACTAACTCATACGTTGTACACTATACTATGTTATGGTATCACTATCACAAAGTAGTTTAGACCACATATTATCACAACAACAAAAAGAGTCATCCATAGCAGCACATAACCGCTATAAAACAAAACTATAGCGGTTTGATAAACGTTGTATATTGAAATGTTATAAAAAACAATGGTGTATTTATAATACAAAAAATGCCGCTATAAAATAGTAAGTTTCATAGCGCATATAGGCCGTTATAAATTTTAATTAGGCATAAGAAAAAAATTTCTATAAATAACATTAGAAACGGTTATATAAACGCTACATATCGACATTTATAGTATATTCTAAATAGGTTTACAATGTGTATATGCCTATAAATTACGTAGATACAATAGCGCTTTTAATCCGTTATCCTCCGATAGTAACAACCTGCATTACATTACCTTTTCATAACGCTTATATTATAAGGGGGAATTAATTTAAAGGACAAAAATTTGTATATTTTTAGCCTCAAGGACATGACCTCAATATTTTAACCACAAGGACAAACATTTTCCTAAAAATTATTCATAAGGACAAACATTCTCCCAAAATTATTCATAAGGACAAACATTCTTCCAAAACTGCTACCGAACCAAAAACTGATACCTAAAAACCGCTACCGATAAATACAAACTGATACCTAAAAACTGCTATCAATAACTAAAAACTGATACCTAAAGAAAGTTGTCCTTCAGGCTAAAATACTGAAGGTCTGTCCTTTAGGCTAAAATGCTGAGAAATTTTGTCCTTGACAATAATTTCCTATATATATAGTATTATATAACTATAACACTTTTTAAGTGCTATGTTTTATTTTCTGTGTGTTTGATGCATCTTGCAATATATTATAGTTTAGCAACAACATATCAAAAATGAATCTTCTTTAAATATATAATAATATGAACAATGTAAGAATCGAAGAATATAATAATCATAAAATGTAATGCGTTATATCAAACGTACCAAATTTCCACGGACTTCGTATTAAACAAGACCAGATATACACATAATATCCATTACATATCTTTTCAGCACATACCAAAAGGTAGTAGCAAATATTTTAAGTACACCTAAAAAAATTGCATTGGTTGATGGGCTAGAATGTGATGAGCCAGCAATATTGCATCCTCCATTTTGTATAGGAACAAGTTCTTTGCTGTTTATTGGTGGATTTACTATTGATGAAGATTTTGCACACCTGTTGTTTTCTTTTTTTGCACCATCTCTAGCCGCTTCTTCTCTAAGCCTTCTTCTCTAAAGAGCCTACACATTTTAATGCATTTATATATAAACTTTGAACCTTTTCAGTACTTTTCCAAGAGAAGGTTTGTGTAGTGATGTTGCAAGGGACAGTGGAGGCTTATTTTTTTTAATTTACAAACGTATTTGCTTAGGTTTCACAATATTATATCATAACTTTTACAAATTCATAAAGCAGTTTAAGATAAATTAACAATCATGTTTGCATTGTGTGTTCAAAAATAACGGAATCTACATAAATATTATTATATTAACACTCTTCATTCTGACATTTAATGAGCAGCGCTTTAATAGAATCAAAATAAATTGCAGAATTCAAAACCAAGATTACAAAATTATACTTTTTGAATTAGTATAATTTTTTTTAGAATCAAGCACATATATACATTCACTAATTAATAACTAAGGACTGTGTCTCTGTCTATGTCCACTAACAAAATCTAGTGAATGTCAACTAGAATCTATAATTACATATTATAAATATGTATATATAATTTGATTAAGATTTCTTGAAAATCCTACCAATTGATAAAAAAACAACCTGATCAATATTTTTGGGAACCAATCAAATTCATCATTGTAATATTGCTAACAAAATTGACCATCAAAAGCTGTTCGGAACATCAGAATTAAAATTTGAGTTAATACAAAAAATCATCAACCATTATAATATTAACCGTCAGTAATTGTTTTTAACCAATCCTTTGTAGAGCAACTAAGCAAGGAAAAAAACTCAATGTACGTCCAAATCAACTTGCAATAACCATTCTCAATCAATAAAAATAAATTTGAGTTAACAAAACATTATCGATTCATCATTGGTTCCTAGTAATTGTTTTAAATCAATAATTGAATTATCATCATTCAACTTCAATCATCTACCTATTAAATTTCAACCACAGGCCCATTCACACACAAACATACAGAAACATACTTAAACACAAACACAGCCAAACATACCCTCACATATAAACATACACTCACACACAACACAGTTTCACTCATATATACACACCGGCTTAACCCACACACACTCATATAGTAATAAATTATTATTATTATTATAAACTTAGTTACTTTCTTTAAACACATTTGATTTTTATAAAACTTAGTTAACGAAGTTGATTTTTATAATATTAGTTAATTTACATTTTGTTACCCGGTTATTTGACCCGGTAACGAGAGGCTCGGCACAGGGTTCCCGTTCGGCATAACAAGCATCGCTCGGCATTCTCTGGTTCGACCAGTCTCGTTCGGCACAAAAACTCATTCGGCATAAGACCTCGCTCGGCACAAAGCGTCGTAAGGCACAGGACCTCGCTCGACACTCCTCCTCGCTCGACACAGGAATCTTGCTCGGCTTACAAGCCCCGCTCGGCATCTCTGGATTGTTAGCAAACCATCAAGTCCACAACAGAGTAAGAGCATTCTACCACTTGCCTCGGTTCTCTTGAGTGATTACTTCGAGTCGCTCGATGGATGACCAGACAGTTCTCGCCCGGCATTTCTCATTCGGCACAAGTGGCTCGGTGCGCAAGGGTCACTTACTGTGGGCTGAGATACCATGTTCCTAGGCCCATGAAAGAAGTTCAACCCATCTTCGTCTATAAACAGAGGGGCAGGGGCATGCCGAAAAGGGATCTTTTTCCGAGAACGCTGGGGAGACTCTGCCATTTTGAAGACTCATTCTTTTTCAGTTCAAACTTGTACTCAAGTTGTAGGTGTACGGATCGTATCTGTATTGAATCATTGAAAAAGCAATAAAGATTAAACTCAAAATGGACGTAGGCAGTTACGCACCACTATAAATTTGGTGTTTTTGTTTATTACAGTTATTATTGCATTCCACCGTGTTATTCCTCAGTTCTAATTTACCTTCTTCATTAATCTCTCTACACAAAACTCTCTTTGGGTGTTAGTGACCAATTTTGGTGCTAACATTCACTGAGAAGGATTCTCAGGCCATTAGGATCTACTTTGTAGCTACTGGATTGAATAAATCCCCCAAAGGAGATCCAAGTCATTCATGGAAAATCCGTTGATTCTACTCAGAGTTTCTATCAATAACTCTATAATGGGAAGACCACATACTAGATCAGCCTCCCATAACGCAGATGTCACCGAGACTGCTACTGTGCAACAAGTAGGACCCAACAATCAACAGATTAATCTAGGCGCTGGGACTGCCACTGCCCAAAATCAAATGGAAGCTGTCACTAGGACAGAGTTCAACGAGCTGATGAGAGAACTCATGGAGAGCAGGAGATAACTCAGCGAACAGATCCAAGCTAACGCCAACCTTATGACTCAGCTTACTCAACAACAACATCATAATGCTGGAGGAAGCCCCGCTCCTTATTCCTCATCCGACAGCTCTTCTTCATCTGATGAACCTCCCAGACGTAGACGTCGTAGAACAGAAACAACACAAACGGGTGCTGCTGATCGATCAACCAGGGATGGTCCGGGTTCTCTACCTGGAGCAATGGCTCCTCACTTACACCAAGAAAATTACACTCCGGCTCGAATGGGAAACTTAGGATCTGGAGTATGAGCGGAAGCTGGACAGCAGGCACACCAAGGTCTTAATGATGCTAGTCTCCAGGATACACACTTGGTAGATCGCCAACGGAGGAGACACCGACCAGAACGGTCTCACAGGACAGACACCAACCTGCCATCTTCCATACAAACCCCAGACCTATCAGCCATGGTCAGACAGCTGATGAAAGAGAATCAAGGCTTATCAAATGATGATTGGGGGTATCCAGGAGTCATACTCCGTTCACAGATGTTATCTTACAAGCCGAGTACCCCAGGAAGTTTAACATGCCGACTATTCCGGCCTATGAAGGAAAGACTGATCCCCGACAGCATGTGATGAGGTATGAATGGATGATGGACTCAGCTAGAGCGAACGATGCAACCAACTGTAGATGTTTCCCAATAACTTTATCTGGAATCGCTACCATGTGGTTCACCCGACTTCCTCCGCGGACTATCTCCAACTTTGATGAGTTAGCGATGAAATTTGTGGAACAATTCAGGATTCATGCCACTCGTCCCAAGGATGTGATGTCCTTGTCCAGCGTGATTCAGGCTCTAGGGGAGTCGTTGAAAGAGTACTTACAAAGATTTCATGTTGCCGCAACTGAAGTTATCAACCCCAACGACCATGCTATTTTAATGGCCGTGATGCGAGGGGTAAATCCGGATTCAGAGTTTGGAGATTGGCTGGCGGGAAAGCCTCCGACTACGCTAGAACGCTTTTATTCAAAAGCACACCAATTTATAAGAAGGGAGGAAGCTAGGTGGATGAGGCAAGATAATGTACCGGTACATGGCAAGGAGGCTGTGTAGAGTAACATCGCTGTAAAACAATCTGGTGATAACTCTAGAAAGGTACAAGTCAATGTTCAAAACAAGCCTGAACAATCTAAAGGATTTGGTGGGGGAAATCCCGGAAAGAAAAGGGAAGCTGGAAAGTGGAAACCAAGGATCCCAACTTACAACAAATACACTCCTCTGAATGCATCTTTGGAAAATATTTACTTGTCAACTTGTAATACTTTCCAATACCGAAAGCCATGCCCAAAAGAGTCTACTGAAGAGCAAAAGCGGACGGGGAAGTATTGCCACTTCCATGAGACTTACGGGCACAATACCGAGGAGTGTAGGCACCTCCATGACGCTATAGAAAAGTTGATTAGATAGAAAAAGTTGCAGGAGTTTGTAAAGAATCCTCAAGAGGACGGACAGGGAACATCCAATCTCGGTCGTGCACCAGCTCCACGTCACCTTGAAGAGCCTGCTCGGACCGTGGGTAGACTGGTCATAAACACGATAGTAGGTGGACCTCACCCTGCAGATAAGAACTGGTAAGAAATGGAGCGGTATGCTAACTCCTTGAGGCATGCAGATTTTGAGTGTTGTTCGAATGTGGAGGATAGGAGCCCCGCTAAACAACAGCGCATGATGACGGATGATATAGTATTTAGGAGCAGGGATGCTGATCAGGTGGAGGCTCCTACCGTTGACCCGATGGTCATATCCGCGACAATCGGGCCAACATTTGTGAAAAGAATTTTGATTGATTGTGGAAGTTCTGTTAATATCATCTTCAAAAAAGCATATGACCAAATGAAGATGGAGACGAAAGATTTAAAACCATCTAAAGCTCGTATCCATGGCTTTAATGGTGCAGCAACCGATGCAGTGGGTTAT
This sequence comes from Allium fistulosum, assembly GCA_030737815.1. Classification (NCBI taxonomy): domain Eukaryota; kingdom Viridiplantae; phylum Streptophyta; class Magnoliopsida; order Asparagales; family Amaryllidaceae; genus Allium; species Allium fistulosum. Next base: position 882,883,998 of record CM060903.1, read on the forward strand.
GTTGAATTGCCAGTTGAACTAGGGCAAGGTGAACGTAGGAGGGTGCGAATCCTACCTTTCATAGTTTTGGATGTTGATTCTCCATACAATGTATTTCTGGGTCGACCGGCCTTGGCAGAGTTCAGGGCAGCTTTGTCCCCGTGGTGTTTAACTTTGAAATTTCTGACAGACAAAGGAGTTGGTGTTGTACATGGCGATCAGGCGACTGGTCATGCATGCTATGTGGCCAAGTTGAGAGAAGCCCAATGAAGAGAGAAGGGAAAGGTTGTGGACAGCTCCGTCCACAACCGAGTCGTTGAAAATTGACGAGTAATGCCCGAGCTTTGGCTCGGGCAACGTGACCGGATCTGTAAAAACATAGATCCGAAAGATGATGATGAGGAACCCAGGGAAGAAAAAGCAGCACCGGCTGAACTAACGATTGACATTTCAATCAGCCGAGACGATCCGTCGCGAGTACTTAAGATTGGATCACAACTCAGCCCCTCGATGATCGAGGATCTCACTGATTTCCTCCGAGCGAATCTGGATGTTTTCGCTTGGACACATTTTGATATGTGCGGGATTTCTCCTGCTATTGCGAGTCATATGTTGAACATAGACCCGAGGTGCGTTCCAGTAAAGCAGAAAAGGAGAGGCATGGACCCGGAGAGGTCCGTGGCTCTCAAAGAGGAAGTGGACAAACTCAAATCCAATGGGTTCGTCCGCGACGCCCTCTACCTAGAATGGGTCTCTAAACCTGTACTAGTGAGAAAAGCGAATGGGAAATGGAGGACTTGTGTTGATTACTCGGATTTAAACAAAGCATGCCCCAAGGATAGTTTCCCATTACCTAGAATTGATCAGCTGGTCGACTCAACGGCAGGACACGAGTTATTATCATTTATGGATGCGTACTCGGGATATAATCAAATCCCGATGCACATTCCAGATCAAGAACACACCAGTTTCATCACAGACGTTGGACTGTACTGTTATGTAGTGATGCCTTTTGGGCTAAAAAACACAGGGGCAACTTATCAGCGCTTGGTGAATCGGATGTTTAAAGACCAAATTGGTAGAACAATGGAAGTCTATGTGGATGACATGCTCGTGAAGTCACGACAGTCAAACGACCATATTCGAGACTTGGCGGAGATGTTTGATATACTCAGGAATTATGGAATGAAAATCAACCCACTGAAGTGTTCCTTTGGTGTTGCATCAGGAAAGTTTTTGGATTTCATTGTCAATGCACGAGGAATCGAAGTTAACCCGAAGAAGATTCAAGCTATCCGAGACATACAAGTACCCAGAACTATAAAGCAAGTACAAAGCTTGAATGGAAAAGTAGCCGCGTTGAGTCGATTCATATCCAGGGCCACAGATAAGTGTATTCCCTTCTTCGATGTAATAAAGAAAGAAAAGAGAAATTTTGAATGGACGCCCGACTGCGAAGACGCATTCTGAGCTCTGGTAAGGCATTTGGAAAGTCCCCCGGTGCTATCGAAGCCTGTAGACCATGAAGTGTTGTATGTATACTTGGTTGTATCCCAACATGCTATCAGTACATCATTGGTTCACGAGGAAGACCGAGTTCGAAAGCCGGTGTACTATGTCAGTAAACGTCTAACGGGGGCAGAAAGAAATTATCCCAAAATTGAGAAATTGGCCTACTGCTTGGTGATTGCATCACGCAAGCTGCGCCCGTACTTCCAGGCACACTCGATTAGTGTTTATACCGATCAACCCTTGCGACAGGTACTCCAACGACCAGAAACCTCTGGAAGGATGTTAAAATGGAATATCGAGTTGAGTCAGTTCGATATTACCTACCTGCCGCGAAGGGCTGTACAAGGGCAAGCGCTAGCAGACTTCATTGCTAAATTCACCGTGTCAGACGAATCAAACGATTATGACATCATTCCGCCTAGTCGATGGAAACTGTACACTGATGGGGCATCCAACGACCATTGTTCTGGGGCTGGTATAATACTGGTGAATTCCGAAAACCGATCAATTTGTTACGCTTTAAAACTCAATTTCCCAGCCACAAACAACAAAGCCGAGTATGAATCGTTGATTGCTGGCTTGAAACTTATCAGGGAACTCGGAATAAAATCGATTGAGATCTTTTGCGACTTACAATTGGTAGTGTACCAGGTTCGTGGAGACTATCAAGCAAAGGGGCAAAGACTCGCCCCATACCTTGCACGAGTTCAAGAACTGTTGGCAGACCTTCAATACTACGATATTTCCCATGTCCCGTGCCATCAAAACAAGGAGGCCGATTCATTAGCGAAGTTCGCAAGTATAGGCGATGCACAGCAGTTGGGTTTGGTTCCCGTCGAAGTTTTACAATCTCCAAGTATAAACAAAATGGAGATAGATTTTGTTCTAGAAATGGAAATTGAAAAGAAGTTATGGATGACCCCATTCAAACAATACATACTACACGGAACCTTGCCCGATAGAAAGAACGAGAGACGACAAGTCATTCGTAAAGCTTCAAGATATATAATGCAAGATGGAATAATGTATCGGAGGGGGTTCTCGGTTCCCTTACTCTGGTGCATCGCCCATGATGAGATAAAACGAGTTTTGATGGAAGTGCACGAAGGAGAATGTAGCAACCATACTGGGGGCAAACACGCAAAAAAGATCCTCCGTTATGGATATTATTGGCCAACTGTAAATCGAGATGCTGCAGACTACGTGAGAAAGTGCGACAAATGTCAAAATTTTGCGAAAATCCCAAAAGCTCCGCCAACGAAACTCACACAAATGGTTAGTCCTTGGCCATTTGCGATTTGGGGGATCGATATAATCGGTTCCTTACCGATTTCCAGAGGTGGTGCAAAGTATGCAATTGTTGCAGTTGATTACTTTACTAAGTGGGCAGAAGCGGAGCCTTTAGCTACGATCACCACCAAAAAAGTAATTAATTTCACTGTACAAAACATCATATGTCGTTTTGGCCTCCCACGAACTATCATCACGGACAATGGAACTCGATTTGAAAGTAGATAATTCAAAGAATTTTGCCATAAATATCATATTGAGAAAAGGTTTTCGGCGGTCGCTCACCCTAAAGCAAACGGACAAGTGGAAGCCGTAAATAAAATAATCAAGTTAATATTAAAGAAATGACTGGAAAAGGCTAAAGGCAAGTGGGTGGATGAGCTTCCGACAGCAATCTGGGCTTACAGAACCACCCACAAGTCCGCAACTGACCATACTCCATTCACCTTGGCATACGGCACTGAAGCTGTGATACCCGTGGAACTTGAAGTTCCTTCTCATCGGGTAACCTATTATGATCCCAAGATGAATCAGAATCTCCTATTGGAATCGCTGGACTTTGTTGACGAAAAACGTGAAGAAGCTGATTTAAGAGCGGCTGCACATAGGCACCGAGTTGCACGGTATTATAATGAAAAAGTCCGATCGAGAATTTTCAATGCGGGTGATCTTGTTTTGAAGCGAGTCTTTCTGGCCCCATCACATATGAATCCCACATGGGAAGGTCCATATGTCATCGAACGGAAGCTTGGGGAAGGAACTTTCAAGCTAGCGACCGTTGATGGCACGACACTCCCCCGAGCATGGAATGGCGAACACCTGCGCCGTTATTACTCTTAGCACAATTATTTCGCATTTTAGTTGTAATTATTTCCAGTTTATGTTCCTTTTGTTGTTTTTAGTTGTCAGCATGTAATAAGACAATTTAGTTTGTTTTTATTTGTTATGATCAATAAAGGCTTGAAGTCGTCTTTTCCATGAACTATTGATGTTACCATATAGTAGAATTCAGTGACGAATATTAAGTTGCGTTATTCTGTTTGGCGTATGAAAGCGCACCCAAAACTAAAAAATCTCTAAGGCCCCTGAGTGCGGACTAGAGTACTCTAAGTCCCCAGAATGCGGACTAGAGTATAAACGACTGAAAAATCTCTAAGTCCCCAGAGTGCAGACTAGAGTACTCTGAGTCCCCAGAGTGCGGACTAGAGTATAAAAAACTGAAAAATCTCTAAGTCCCCAGAGTGCGGACTAGAGTATAAACGACTGAAAAATCTCTAAGTCCCCTGAGTGCGGACTAGAGCACTCTAAGTCCCCAGAATGCGGACTAGAGTATAAACGACTGAAAAATCTCTAAGTCCCTAGAGTGCGGACTAGAGTATAAACGATTGAAAAATCTCTAAGTCCCCAGAGTGCGGACTAGAGTATAAACGACTGAAAAATCTCAAAGTCCCCAGAGAGCGGACTAGAGTACTCTGAGTCCCCAAAGTGCAGACTAGAGTATAAACGACTAAAAAAATCTTTAAGTCCCCAGAGTGCGGACTAGAGTACTCTAAGTCCTCAGAATGCGGACTAGAGTATAAACGATTGAAAAAATCTCTAAGTCCCCAGAGTGCGGACTAGAGTACTCTGAGTTCCCAGAGTGCGGACTAGAGTACTCTGAGTTCCCAGAGTGCGGACTAGAGTATAAATGACTGAAAAATCTCTAAGTCCCCAAAGAGCGGACTAGAGTACTCTGAGTCCCTAGAGTGCAGACTAGAGTATAAACAACTAAAAAATATCTAAGTCCCCAAAGTGCGGACCAGAGTACTATGAGTCCCCAGAATGCGGACTAGAGTATAAACGACTGAAAAATCTCTGAGTCCCCAGAGTGTGGAATAGAGTATAAACAACTTCGAAATCTCCAAAGTCCCCTAAGCGCGGACTGGAATGTTCTGAGTTCCCAGAGTATGGATCAGAGTATAAGCGATTCAAAAAATCTCTGAGTCATATGGAAGTGAACTAGGGCTTATGTAACTCACAAGGTTTTAGATTTCGACTACGAGTTATATAGTGAGCTGAACAACAAAAGTCATTTGAAAGGCAAAGAACGAAGTTTTATTTATTAATTCAAAATGAAGTCCTACTACAACTTCTCCCAAACTCGGGGCAAAAAGTCTATCTACAACGGCTATGAAAATAAATAAAAATAATTACATAATCCAAGTTGATTCTCATTGAACGAGCATGATATTTACTTCTTTGACTTATTCTCCTTCTTCGATTTCTCAGACGACTCCTCCCCCACGCGTTTTCTCTTGGACGTTTTGCTCGCCTGAGAAAGGGTGTCAGAGGAAGGAGGAACTTCTAACGGCCTGGTCCCACCTGGAAGAATAATCTTCAAAGGCCTGTTCAGTGGGTCGTCGAGCTCTACCACTTAAGGCTCGGCCTTAATCTCGGCTTTCTCTCTCCCCTCTTCAATGACCTGTTCCTTCATACTTAGCTTTGAAGTGTGTTTGGAGGCGCCAGTAATTTCGACTTTGTAATGTTCCTCGACAGGCGATGGATCATCGAATCTGTCTTCGTTAAGCGCCTAAATCACTTGAGCATCAGGTCCGGGAGTCTCTTCCATTTGAGTTGTTTCTCCCATCTTCTCCTCCTTCTCTGTGGCGGCATCGCTCCTTGGAGTAGGTACGGGATCGGAATGACCTACGCGGAATCATAAGAAACAAGTGTTAGAATACATTTATCGCTTGCTGAAAGCAAAGACCCTTTGGATTTTGAAAGGAAAGTTATGTACCCGTCTCAGGTTGACTCTCGACTGTTCGGGGAGTTTCGCCTTCTGGAATAGGAGATAGGACGTGAATATTAAGTCCAGGATCCTCTGGATCATAGCCAATATGTTGCTCAAAGGGGTCAAGTGGTGGACGACTGGACGACACAGTAGGGGGAGGAACCGGAGACTCGGTTCCGGACGGACCGGCAATGGCGTCTTTTCCCTTTGATAAGGGGGAGTCTCTGCTGTAAAGATCCTTCGCCATAGACAAGTCCGAAGGCTCATTCCCCTAGAGAAATTCCTTCACTAAAGCTTCTTCGTCAACCTCTTCAGTCCTCGACTCAGCCTTTCTGATCCTTATCAAAGTCTTCCATGCTTTGGCTAAAGATTCGAGGTAACCCTCGCCGAGAAATGTTAAGTCACGATGCATGAGGACTCGAGCGTTGTACTCGGCTATAAGCGAATCGAATTGGCATTTGATCTCCTCCCTACTAGCTTCGACGGCAGCCTTAAGGCAAGAGTCCATCTCCATAAATGCTATTCTTTTGCCCTCTTCGCGGGCTTCATCCTTTAGCGTCTCAGCCTTGGAGAGTTCTTCATCGAGCTTTGTCTTCAGGAGTCGTGTAGCGACAATCTTGTCGCAGTAACGTTGTGACTCCTCTTGAGCAGCAACCTTTTCTTTTTTCTCTTTGAGAAATAGTTCTTCCAGCTCTTTGACTCGTTGAGCGAGCACGTCTTTATCCTTTTGAACAGAATCTTTCTCTAAATCTAAGGCCCCGCAACGTTGAACCGCTTCGTCAATTTCTTTCTTATGTGTCGTCTCCAGACGACTAACGGCCTCCGATATGTCTTTAACATTCTTTTGGGCAGCTTCAATTCGAGACTTGTATGAAGAAAGCTCTTCATCCTGAGCTTTAATGATGTCTTTGTCATGAATAGCCTCGAGCTTCAAACGGTCGATTTCATGTTGACGCTCAATAGAGACTTCCGAGACTTTTTCAACCAAATGGATGAATGCGTCATATTGAACGTTGACGTCGTTGTTACATGCAATGGCGCTTTGTTTGACGTGTCCCGGAATGGGATGGATCGCCGGAAGGAACTTCAGACCATCAAAGCATATCTTGGGGAACGTAGCCTTGAGCTCGGCTAGCTTTTCCGATACCGACGGATCTTGTGCGGGAGTAGAAAGAGTTGGTTTTGAAACTACAGTTTTCTTGTGAGGCCTTGTGCTGGAAGAGCCTGAGTGTTGATCGCGGGGAGTATCGGACTGGGACCCTTTGTGGCCAGATTTCTCCCTACCTTGTTCCGGGTGAGAAGGAGAATCGTAATGAGATGAAGGCTGATGGTAAGTTTTCCTTCGGGATGACGAATCCCGGGAGCGGTAATCTCTGTTGCTGTCATCATCTCTATCCCGTTGTTTGCCGAAGCCCGAATCTCGTCCAGAATGATGGAAAATAGAGGAACCGCGGAGGCGGTCAAATCCATGAGAACATCTCATATCACCTGCACAGAAATTAAATGAACGCGAGTTAGCCAGAATCACATGGTGACTGAAGATTGAGTGTAGGGTGAAGTGTAAGTGTTATCGTGTGTGTCCTAGTGTTTCCCCCCAACGGACCAGTTTTTTAGCTTTACTAATTGGAGTTTTCTCTCCTTGATTTTGGACTTGAGCGCCTTCATCGCAATTCGCGGGCGAGCGAAGCTTCAGGACTTCCAGATCATCGAAGCCATAATTAAGCAAATCGTCGGGAATAGTGAGGTCCGACATGCCTTTCAATGAACTCTCTAAGTGTTGAGGAGAAGGCTCTCTCTCTACTGGAATGATTGTGACCTTAGAGGTTCCGCCCGCTGTCTTTTTCCTCAATTTGTAAGTCAATTTCTTCTTCCCCTTTGAAGGAGGAGGCGTTACTTCAATGTCATGTACCTCAACCACCGGTTCCAGAGTGGGACTAACGTTTTCACCTGATGCTTCGAGCACCTTAGTTTCTCTAATCTCGCCCTCCTCAGGTGTGTCAGGGGGACCATGTGACGAAGGCCCAACTTGCCTTTGTCCGAGGCAAATCCAGTTGTAGTGGCGCTATGAGGAAGACTTATTCGGCGACCTTCCGCCAGCAACCCAAACTTCGAGAGCAATTCGTTTGAAATAATAGATCTAATGTCCCGGTCTTCCGCAGGGGTAGATCAGATAGCTTCAACGGCCTCAGAATACCCGAAGCCTTTGGGACGCGAGCTGATACCTGTAAAAGTCGAGAAAGGGTTTAGAAAAAATGCACTTCCTGGCTCGTACAACTATTGATCTAGAAAAGGGACTTACTCCCTTCCAGCCATCTCCTTGCGAAACCAGGGGGCAGCGCACGTAAAACCACTCTTGCTTATATTGGGCGAATTTGCTCCATGCCCCTGTGAGGATTTGGCACTTGCTATGTGGCTCGAGGAATACGAAGGAGGGGCTGTCGGACCGCCTCTTGAAACGGTAAATGTAGCGGATATCGCCAGGAGTCAGGAGCCTGAATAAAATGCTCATGAAAAGAATGCACGTGTCGTATATGAACGCGTGACTATTGGGATGTAACTGTGCTGGGGCGATCTCAATATATTGTAGCACATCGCGGAGGAAAGAGTTGAATGATGGCATGCTACCAACCCAACACATAAATTTGTTGCAGGCAGTATATCCGGCTGGGGGCAGGTGAGGACGATCTTGCCCTGATGGGACCAGTACATCGTCAAAAGGAATTCCATGTATCGAGCATAGTCGGCGGAGGGCACTGTCATTAATTCTCGAAGCTTGAGAATCGACCGGATTGTCTAGAAAGATCACTGCATCTATGGCGTTGGGAGCCAGATCAACAGATGCGATCGGGGAACTCGGAATATCTTGTACAGGAGTTGTCAATGGATTTGAAGTTCCAACCACTTCCTGTTGAGAACTTGGCTCGGGTTTGTCTGAAACTGTGGCGGAGCTAGACTTTCTAGACATCTTCGATAAATGTTGAATCTGATTAAACACCTGTTTGAACTATACTTGAAAGACAATCAATATTAGACATAACGACAAAAGTGCTCCCCCCGTGTGGTGTGTGGATTAGTGCAATTGTTCGAGAATAAGTGTTAGGAAATTAAAAGCTATGAAGATGATAAAATAAAGTTAAGTATAAGCGTCCTGTGATGGTTTTTAGTTTTGAACTCGGAAGTTGGCATTATATGTCAAAGGATATTATCTGTTTTTATCAAATTAAATTCAGATTTATAGTTGTTGAGACAGGGGATTTATCAGTCCGGATTGGTCGATATGCTTGTTTGCTTAAGTCCTTGTCCTTATTCTTGTCACATGTTTAGGCATTGTAAGTGAGGCAAGTCAACATGAACTATGTTCGAGTTAGGATGGTTTTGACTATTATTGCCTACCTCAAGACTAAATGCCGAGCGACATTCAAAAGACTCGACTAAACAACCACCTAAACTCTCCTGCACTCCCTCTCCGCCGTTCGGCATGCGGGAGACATGCCGAACCATGGTCATACCGAGCCGCATCGCTCGACACGCTGAACCCGATTAACGCTTATCTCCTACTCTCTTTCTTCACCGTTCGGCATGAGGGAGATCCTCGTTCGGCATGCCAGACCAATCCCTTGGCCTTTAGCCGGGCCACACTTGTGCCTACTTCAAGCCTCTCAATGCCGAACGGCTTTCACCTCGCTCGGCTATTTCAATGCCAAGCGACCTTCCTAACACTCACAACACTCAATGCCGAGCGGCCCTCGACACATCTTAACTGACCAACTTACCTCCTTACTCCCTAACAACACTTCCATGTGGAGACCACCGGGCCACCAGTTCCACACTTGGCCAGTTTTTCACTCGTCTACCTATACATCACCGACCTACTTGGCCACCAATTTTTCCCTCGCACCTGGGTACACTTCAACAACCTAACTCCCTTGCTCGGCAACCCAGCCAGACCTTACGTCCTAAAAAGCCTCCAACACCCTCTTCCTTCCTCCTCTCCACATTGCCCTGAGACATGTTCAAACCACGATTCATCTTCTCTTTCCACACAATTCCTACTATCCTTGATCTAACGAAAATCCACGAACTTGAATCTCGTACTAAGTTTCTTAGTCTGGAAAGAGCATTTAAAAGAGAAGTTTTTACCTAAGAGGATGGTCGAGACTTAGGAATCTGATTAGGTTCGAGGCTGGAGATTGTTTAGATTCGACGTGGGAAAGAACTGTATAGAAGACTTGCTAGATTTGGGATAAGGAAGGAGAGTTGGAGAGGTCGCAGAAGTTCGGTAGAAGGAGAGTTGCGAGTTCCTGAAACAAGGTGAAAGTAAAAGAGCGATAAAGAGAAGTGTCGGTTTTTATAGAGAGGAGAAGTTGAATAGGCATCGACCGGTGGACCCGGTCAAGGTACTTTAGTGGTTCGGTGGGAGTTATGCCAAACGACTGAGGACTTGCCGAACGGGTGGCTCGGCGCACGAGTATAGACCGAGCCGTGTCAAAGAGGTAATGTGATAAAGGAGCGATTTCCACCCGATGGAAGAAGAAGGGCATTAAGCACAGATGTCTTGTGATTCAAAGTGTATCATGATTGACTCTCATGATACGCTTTGGGAGGCAAGTGTTACCCGGTTATTTGACCCGGTAACGAGAGGCTCGGCATAGGGTTCCAGTTCGGCATAACAAGCATCGCTCGGCATTCTCTGGTTCGACCAGTCTCGTTTGGTACAAAACCTTGTTCGGCACAAGACCTCGCTCGGCATTCCCCCTCGCTCGGCACAAAACCTTGTTTGGCACAAGACCTCGCTCGACACTCCCCCCTCGCTCGGCACAAAGCCTCGCTCGGCACTCCTCGCTCGGCACAGGAACCTTGCTCGGCTTACAAGCCCCGCTCGGCATCTCTGGATTGTTAGCAAACCATCAAGTCCACAACAGAGTAAGAGCATTCTACCACTTGCCTCGGTTCTCTTAAGTGATTACTTCGAGTCGCTCGATGGATGACCAAACAGTTCTCGCCCGGCATTTCTCATTCGGCATGCCTCGTTCGGCACAAGTGGCTCGGTGCACAAGGGTCACTTGCTGTGGGCTGAGATACCATGTTCCTAGGCCCATGAAAGAAGTTCAACCCATCTTTGTCTATAAATAGAGGGGCAGGGGCATGCTGAAAAGGGACCTTTTTTCGAGAACGCTGGGGGAGTACCATTTTGAAGACTCATTCTTTTTCAGTTCAAACTTGTACTCAAGTTGTAGGTGTACGGATCGTATCTGTATTCAATCATTGAAAAAGCAATAAAGATTAAACTCAAAGTGGACGTAGGCAGTTACGTCGAACCACTATAAATTTGGTGTTCTTGTTTATTACAGTTATTACTGCATTCCACTGGGTTATTCCTCAGTTTTAATTTACCTTCTTCATTAATCTCTCTACACAAAACTCTCTTTGGGTGTTAGTGACCAATTTTGGTGCTAACACATTTATTATTGTTATTTTATGATAAACTAAGTTAATTTTGATATAGTGTAGTTATTAATTATATGAGGCAGCTCGTAATGGTAGAAAGTAAAAAAATTAATAACAATATGAAAAAGTTGTTAGTAGTAATAGTAAAAGTTGCAAATCATAGGTATACTCCATTCTTTAAGGTGGTATATGCTGTTAAATCATTAACTAATGAATACAACGAACTAAATCATGTGAGCATAATTAGAAATTGTCCAAATAGCCAGTGAACTCGCTAAAATAGTACTTGTCAAAAGTCTAAGTTATCAGTACCTTAATCATTTATGCATCCAACCCCTCATCCCTTAGCCACAACATCCGCCCAATATCAAAAAAAAATTGCAAATGAAACCAAAAGAAGCCATTTCACCTAGTTGCATGTCTTTTATAACTTTCTCAACTTCTTTCTTTGAATGCAGATGTGCCGTCTCACTGCATTATACAGGCCAATGAAAAAATTTAGACTATCTCGATAAAATCTGAAGTTTCTATGTATTGATGGCAGTTCAACATGTGCACTTTTCTACCAATTGCTTCACTCAGTAACTGGCAAACAGTTATTTTCCCACCTCCAGTTTCACCAATAAGAAGAACATGTTCTTTCATTTCATAACACCGCTTTACAAGATAATACAACCTCTTCAGACTTTTAGTTTATACAATACTACAAAAGAAACAAGACTTATAAGAACAAAAGCTATGACATGAGAGTTTGGATGAGATAAAAACTATTAAAAATGCAAGCATTTGGTCTCACTTTTGCATGCTCGCTGGTTCAGTTTGGCTTTTCTCCTACACACGAGATATTGATTAAGTTATTCGGCATATGATATCTAAATAAAAAGGTACCTTAAAGTAGAAGATATGACACGTAGCTAAGATCAAGAAATATCCACAATATGCTGCATTTTAGACTTCAACCTATACTTTTTCCAAATAATGGTTAAAATATCATTTAATGATATTTTCTAGATATATAGCTGATACTTGTTGATATATCAACGATTCAAGATCGATTTTTATGCAAATATTGATTGATATAGACAAATATTACCATTTGAAGAAAAATACATAAATATCTCATATATCAACGAGACATACCTGCACATTGGTCATTAATAGATAATTTGTCGATACTAATTAAATACTTAGGATACTGTATATGATTAAATAATCAACAATCAAAGGACATGAATGTTCATTTCAAAAAATGAATACATTTTCATTTTGCTGTGCTACAATGAGGACTTGTGTAGACCTAAAGAGGAAGGAGGAGTGGGTTTGAGAAGAATTAAAGATATGAGGATAGTTTTCACTCTAAAACAAGCTTGTAGAATAATCACAGGAAAAGGATTATGGGGGAATTAGATGAGGAGTAGATACATTAAAGGAAATTTCTGGTGTATGCAAATTGATAATAATGCTTCGGCAAACTGGAAAGCCATAATGAGAATAAGGGAAACTCTTGCTGCATGCAGTATGAAAGAAATAGCTATGGGAAGAGAAACTGACTTATGGAAAGATCCTTGGATTGCAGGTGATTCTTTGATCAACATACTGGGGCTTCACACTTTTTCAGATTATGGATGCCCTAATAGAAAAGTGTCAGATATTATTAACAACAATGAATGGAACTGTTCACAACTTCCAGCAAATCAAAACATTAAAGATAGAATACAATTTATGCCAATCTTTAGTGGTAGAGATAACGATATCTGGGCTTGGAAACCTACAGGTGCTGAGTTTACTACTAAATCAGCTTGGGAAGTGATCAGGAAACGAGATAATAAGGCTGAATGGAGTAAAATCATTTGGGATCGGGCAAATACACCGAAAATGGCTTTCTCAACTTACAAAGCAATTCTTAACAGGTTACCTACTAAGGATAGACTTGTTAAATGGGGGATTTTGAGAGAAAATAATTGCGTCTTATGCAATATAGAAGAAGAATCGCATGAGCATCTTTTCTTTGCCTGCAAATTTTCGAATGAAGTATGGAAACGTTGCAAAAGACAAACAAATCTGCAGAAGGATACAAGTACACTGGAGGAAGAAGTAGCTCACCTGGTTCAGCGGAGAAACGTTATAGACGTGGAAACCAAATTGGCCAGTATTGCTATTACTACGACCGTTTGGAGCATTTGGAAGGAGCGAAATCGTCGAGTATTTCAGAAGACACAGAGAAATCACATGGAGGTCAGCAAGCTTGTGAGAAATGACATGCAACTGATATGAAAGAGAATCAAGGTTTGGAATAATACCTCGAGGGAACTAGGAGAAGTTCGAATTGCAGGAGAGGATCAGAATCGAGCATCGGAAGAAATCCTAAGTACGAGCTACTATCGGCCGCCATGAATCTGAAGTTGTGAAGCTTTTATTTATGGTATTTTTGAGTTTGTAAGATTTTGTCGGCTATGTTTTGTAACCCTACACAGTTCGTTTTGGGCTCTGTATTGGTTTGAATTTTGGGCTGTAATGCCTTTAATAAAATCTTACCCATTTACAAAAAAAAAGAAATTACCAAGTTATTCATATGAAAATTCTGTTATTAATCACATCAAACTGGGAGGGAGGTAGAATGCTTACCTTCTTTTTTCTTATTGTTTGGTCACCGGTAGATTATTTATCGAAAAGAAACAAAAACGAGTACGAAAGGGTTAAGAAGAAACAAGATATCATTCCATATCTTAGTTAATCGAATATAACCTTAATTATAATCCTTTATCGGCATCTTAATTATAATCCTCGCAGAAAATTTCAACAACCAAAGGACATAAAAGCTTTGCTTTATTAGGCTGCGTAGCTAGATGATAGCCGGGTTTTGTTTCCCTTCAGGAATACATAGAAGGTAAATTGACTCACTACAAGGAAATATAAAAAGAGAAGTACCTAAACAACAAATAAAATACACTTTGTGTTAAAAAATAGGTGATAAATATATCTTCAGTGCAAATAAGTATATCATGCTCAATACTTGTAGAAAATTGGGCAATTAAATGTATAATAAGCACATAGGTGAATTATTTATCCTTTATAAACCTTTAATTTTATAGACTTTCCGTGTTGTTTTTTATATGTAATTTCTTTGTCTAATCATGGTGTCTTGAAACTTCTACATGAGCCGATCTTAATATGTAACAGTAGCTAAGAAAAAAATGTAGAGCCACAAACGCAAAAGAGAGAGCGAGGGAAAAAATTAAATACATTCACAGTATATGTTTGAATTAAAGAAAATGGATGTTCATAATACTATCCGACGACCAAGAGAGAAAAATATTTGAATTGTAATAGTTCAAAGAAAATGGTAATTCTATCATACTAATTCCAGTACTACATGTACCAAATTTTAGTACCAACTAGCCCGATAGCTAACGAATAATAAAAAATTAAATGTCTATGTTATACCAAAATGAACAACAATAAAATGATCATCAATTTGATGATCAAACTAGTGATACAACCTTGAAAACAGTAATACATAGGTAAAAGTGAACTTCTTAAAGAAGCGAAGACACATACTTGAGATAACATGATAGAGATATTGGTGACATGGTTGGGCTGTGTGCACTATGGCCTGTTGTTCTTGTTCAATGGCAGACTGGTAGTGGTTAAGGCAATGCAGCAGCAACGAAGACTGGAATACTGCACTAGTACATTACCACATGGACTTAAGGAAGGATCTGAGCCGAACTGGTCTAATACATTACCACTTGAATTGGAATACTGCACCAATACATTACCACTAGAATAGCACACTGATACGAAGATTGGAATAATTTAGTGATCAATCTAAGACTGAACTAATACATTATAACATGGAATACTACACTGAATCGAAGGAAGTAATTAACACATACCAAACTATTCAAATTTAAACTGCAGTGAAGAGTCGAGTATATTGCTGTAAAATATGAAATGCAAATTGAGCTGAAGCTGGGTTGATAAAGCGGGAAGAGAGAGACTAGAATGTTGATTAATGTGCAGTACCAGCAAATCAACAAATTGAATACTAAGCCTAAAAGTTAACTGACCTATAAGATGAGCCTGAACTGAAATAGATAGAGCACCACACATTCCAAAAGATGACTGAATTGGAGTATCCAATAGTGTAAATCAACCTGAATTGATTCCACGTTATAGTAGCTAACTAGAGAGATGGTGGCTGCTGAGAGGAAGCTTGTTGGATAAGAATAGTAGCTGATGTTTGAATTAGAGTATGCATGGAGACGACAAACATATTTTTTAAATAAAATGTATATTATAATGAAACAACATTTTTTTTAAATAATTTAACCTTACATTATATACCACAGACTTAAGCTCAAATACTTTATACTAAACCGAAAATTAGTTTGGAGAAGAAAATGGTTATATAATACAGAACTTGTAGTACATGTTAAGGATGAACATGATGTATTCATTCTTGTATTAACCCCTGAACTCAATTTCTCTTTGCATTTACCCTCATTCTCCAATGTTGAAAGTATTATACGTGAAGCAACAGGTTGTACATCATAGGTATTTGTGCATGAATTTAGATTATAAACCACTTTTAAAAATTTTGTTGCTACATTTGAGGGAAAATAAATCTATAGGATTTTATTACTTCATGTACACCACATAGTCCATGAATCTAAATATATAATTTTTAAGAACAATTAGTTATAGAAATCAAAAATATCATCACAATAAACAATACACCCTTTGTATGTCAAACTAAAAATATTTTAAAATGGCAACCTTGAAAAAAGATGGTAAATAAAATTAAAATTATAAGATATACCACAGTTGAAACATGCACACATGACAACATGATAAAAATAACTGCAATTTGTATACATGAATATAAAAAATGATACACGTTCCACTATACAGAAATGCACCTACCTTGCTATAGAATAGAACGACTAAATTGTAAACAACCATTTCAACTACGACCACTAATTTAATGAGGAGAAGGCAAAGTACCTGACAGAGACCAGTGCCGTCGATGCTTCAGCTGCGAATACCTAAAGTGAGGGTTCAACCTACAAACCAAAATAACATACATTTAGACATCTAACATTAATGTATTTATCTAATAGAGGAAAAAACATAATAGTAAACACCTCTTCTTCTTTGTTTATCAAGCAGGCATAACATGTTCATTGATTCCGCAATATGTTGGTTGCACAAATATCGGTTGCAAACTGAATGGGGATATAGTCACAAAATCAAACGAACAACTGCTATAATCATTCCATGTACATTCGACATAACGTTTCAACATTTCCTCCATCAATAGCAACCAATATTTTGCTCGATATAGGCAACATCGCTGCAAAAATTCAAATTTATAAAAACTATTTAAGAACATGGTAATCGATCCTTGCTTCGATGCATTAAAGAAGGTGCATAAAGCTCTTCCATTAGGCAAACACAAGCATTATATAGAGAGGCGGTGCAAGATGATCTGGTACAAAACGAAATGATAACCGAAAAAGATGCTAATGCAAAAGAGTGGAATTAAAATTGTGTAAAAAAATTAAATGGAATGTTAAATCAATTTTTGTCCTACAAAAAACTTGAACACAAAAAGGATGTAATGAAAATAGTTGGTTACAAAGTTGAGTTGGTATTACCAAACGACAATAATGCCGATCGTGAATATCCGAAATCTCTCTTATCATCATCCATACTGTTCAGGCAGCAAGTTACCGATTAACACCAATGTTGACCCAACTTAAAAGACTAGTAGGCATACGACCAGTCGTATTAACTGACAATAAAAAATAGGGTGAAATCATGTTAAAGATATGACACAACCTGGCAACGGAGGAACACTTACAGCCATGCAATGGTTCTTGTTCAAACAATATGGTAGTACACTTTTTATAGGAAAAATAATGGATGAACATAAACACAACCAAACGTATACATTAATAAAAGCAAAATTAGTTTGTCTGTGCGGCGAATATCCCCATAGAGGTTTTAATCTGGTAGTTGAACTGATTCACATTAACTTTAACACATTCCTATTGTATTATTTAAACTTCTTCAATTATGTAGGGGGCATTAACCATAGGATGTAATCACAATCTACCATAAATACAACAAATAGCGCTGTTTTGAACATGTATGACTTCAATTCTAACTTGCAGTGCAAGTGACAAACCCTACAAGACATATAGTCAAACACTATCAAAAGTTGTCCAATGCTAATGGACAACAATTGTTAATCAGGCAGAGGGGTAGACAGTGGAGCACAGGGTATAAAGACTGACCCTAAATACATGACGTCAACAACAAGTTTAGTCGTAGAAAGGGGAACAATGTTCATCCACGGCATGTAAACAAAATTTAGGTTTACTCATCAAGAACCCGCAAACTGATAGTGCTATATCCATGGAACTTAAGCGCATATCCAATCGTAGTTAGGCAAGAAAATATGTGTAATCTAAATGTAGCTGTCGACGTAAGACAAAGAATCTGCAGTTCAGGGCAAGCTTGCTCTCATTAGCTTTTCTGTGCAAAGCATGTGAAGATTGCTTTTGAACTGGATCCGATATTTAGGGTTTGCAAGAGAGAATTAAGATTCGTTTGAGAGATGGAAAAAAAGATGGAACGAAAAAGAAGAGGGAAGTGGAAAATAATTTGAGGAAGAGGCGGGCAACCAAATAATTGTGAAAGCCCACTTTCTCAAAAGTTATTTACCGGATCCTACCCTAAATAAAAGAAATTAAAACAAATAATAACGCTTTGAAATAAAGCTTCATCTATTAGCGTTATAAAATACAACTTTTCTTGTAGTGTGTATTTATTATAAAAGTACAAAGGATCTCTAATATGGCTAACTTATGTAAATGTGTATATTACCATAATCAAGCTAAATAATAGTAATGTAAAAAAAACGATCACACAAGAGTTTTTATATTGGTTTGGACCTCCCGTCCTACATCCATTCCCGAAGCTCCCCTTCGGATTTCCACTAATCAAACACCCTCACTTGACCCAGAGGAATAGGCGTTACAACAGTTTTCTAACTTGACAATGCTGTGTTCTATCAGCATGGATTTTGACTTCTGTTACAATCTTCTTATAATCTCCTCTTTGAGTTAAATGAGTGAAAGCACATGAGTTTATGGAAGTATATCGCCAAAGAATATAGAAATGCAGCTCTTAGTGAGGTTAAAAGCAAGTTTAGAAATTTGAGAGCACTAGAGTTTATAGAGCAAGAGAGAATATCAAAATAAGAAATACGATGATTTAAACTCTAGCCTTGGCCATGTATTTATAAGTGTGAGAAGTCTCCTTCAGAAGTTGCAACTTATCGATGAAAAACATTGAAGAAAGATTCGCAACCGGTGGAAAAGAAAAGACGTGTCTTTTCAAAAATAACTATTACAAATAGCTCGAACATTGAATTATGTAGTGAGACGTATGACTTTTAAATTTATTTTTCCAAAAAAAAATAGTTCAAAAATTCTTGACCCCAGAGTCTGGATTATGACCCCAGACATCTGAATTTTGAAAATATCAATCCAGAAAAGATGTAGTTCAAAATCGTGTGACCTCAGATGTTTAAAAGATGTCTTCAGATGTTTGAGTCCCTAAAGGTTTTATAACATGCTTAAAAACTTTGTTTGGGTGATTAAAAACTTTTCGATGCAAACTTTGTTAGCTCATATCTCTCATGGGAGTACATGTTCATTTAAGACATTGGCACAAGATATATGACTCTTACAACAATTTGTCTTCATGTCGAGCTCTTTGTTGATACTTCATTTATTGAGTCTTTGTTGCCTTTGTGTTTCCAAATGTGCTCATTCATTGTTTCTTTTTATCATCATTTACCTACATGTTAGCTTAAAAATTATTTGATATGATTGTATAGTTGTTGTCATTAAAATCTAATAAAAAAGGTTCTAACATATTATGCCAGGCTAACTTTATGAATGTAGGTGAGACATGTGAGATACATCTTTGTTTAAATGTAGCCTTTATATAATGTTATGCGATCATACCTGCAATATATTCTTAGTAGTGTTTTTCACTCACCAGACTCATGTCTGACCCCCTTCCTCTATGTTTCCTTTTGTTTATAAATTTATAGGTTATGATGGTGGTCTCAATTAAGTGACGTGGACGGTGCATGTGAAGATGGCGTTGCTTATGTATATACTGTTGTATTTATCAGTTGACGGCATTAGTGTATAATGTATTGATGTATATGGATTTGCATTTGATCATGTGTACTTTGATATGTTTTGATATTATATATATGTTTCCTAGAGATTTGGCCAGGCAACTTAGTACTCGGTATATCCATCGTTCGGCCCAACTAGATCGTTCGACATCTCTTTGCAACCGTCACTCAAGAACGCTCGGCATCCAGGAGCGCTCGGCCAAAGGCATTGTTCGGCCAAAGACTTCGTTCGGCCAAAAGGCATCGTTCGGCCAACGTATCGTTCGGTTAAGGTATTGGTTCGGCCAAAGGCATTGTTCGGCCAAAGACAACGTTCGACCAAGAGGCATCGTTCGGCCAGCGTATCGTTCGGTCAAGGCATTGGTTCGGCCAAAGGCATCGTTCGACCAGAGACCTCGTTCGGTCAAGGTATTGGTTCGGCCAAAGGCATCGTTCGGCCAGAGACCTTGTTCGGTCAAGATATCATTCGACCAAGAGGCATCGTTCGGCCAGCATATCGTTCGGCAAACCAAGGACGTTCGGCAGTCAAAGATGGCTCGACATTCTTCCCAGCACGACCGGCTTCGATTGTTACTCGGCCTACTCTTCACACACAACAAGCATCGTTCGGCATGAAGAGGATGGTTCGACATACGACCGTTCGTCCTGTTCGGTTCGGCATACATAGACCACTCCATTTGGGCCAAGGTGTTCGGCTGCCAGGTCCGCCAGGGAAGTCCAACCCATCTTTGTCTATAAATAGAGAGGTAGGGGCACAGTGAAATGGACCTTTTTTCGGGAACACTGGGGAGACTCTGCCGCTTTCAAGACTCATCCTCTTTGCTTAGCAATTGTATTCAAGTAGTTGGCAAACAGATTGTATCTGTAATCAATTATCTGGAAAAGCAATAAAGATTAACCTCAAAGTGGACGTAGGCAGTTACGCCGAACCACTATAAATATGGTGTTCTCGTCTTTGCATTCAATTTAGCATATTGTTCCTCATTTAAATTTACTTTCATCATTTATCTCTCTACACAATCTTTCTCAACGAGGTTAGTGCCAAATTTTGGTGCTAACACTTTGGTGCTTTCATTGAGAGATTGAATTCTCAGACCTCAAGGATCTGCTTTGAAGCTACTGGATTGAATAAATCCCCCAAAGAAGATCCGATTCATTTGTAGGACATCCGTTGATTCTACTCAGAGTTCATACCAATAACTCTACAATGGCAAGACCACGTACCGGATCAGCCTCTCATAATGCGGACGCCCACGAGACTGCTAGCGTACAACAAGCAGGGCCTAGCAATCAGCACGCAATGCTAGGTGCAGGGACTACCGCCCAGGACCAAGTGCCGGTTGTCACCAGAATATAGTTCAACGACTTGATGAGAGAACTCAGGGGAAGCAGGAGACAACTTGGAGAGCAGATGCAAGCTAACGCCAACCTCATGGCACAACTCACTCAACAACAGCATCAAAATGCTGGGGGCATTCCCGCTCCTTATTCTTCATCCGACAGCTCAACTTCGTCCGATGAACCTCCCCGGCGTAGACGCCGTAAGACTGAAACTACGTAGGCAGGCGCTGCTGTCAGAACAGCTGGAGACCGTGACCAAGCAGGAGCTGGAAACTTAGGAGTTGGAGTGCAGGTGGAGGCTGGAGACCCGGATCGTCAAGATACTAATGATGTCGAACCTCAAAATGCACATTTGGCAGATCGCCAGCAGAGGAGGCATCAGCCTGATCAATCACGTAGAACAGACTCCAACCTTCCATCTTCCATACAAACGCCAGACCTGACAGCCATGATCAGACAATTGATGAAAGAGAATCAAGGCTTATCAAACAATGATTGGGGAGCATCAAGAAGTCATACTCCGTTCACAGACATTGTTCTACAGGCAGCACACCCCAGGAAGTTCAGTATGCCAACTATCCCGGCATATGAAGGAAAGACTGATCCCAGACAGCATGTCATGAGGTACGAATGGATGATGGATTCAGCTAGAGCAAATGATGCAACCAAGTGTAGATGCTTTCCAATAACTCTATCTGGGATCGCTACTATGTGGTTCACCCGACTTCCTCCGCGGTCCGTATCCAGTTTCGAGGAGTTGGCGAAGAAGTTTATAGAACAGTTCAGGATACACACTACTCGTCCAAAGGACGTGATGTCTCTATCAAGTGTAATCCAGGCTTCTGGGGAGTCATTGAAGGAGTATTTACAGAGATTCCATGTTGTGGCAACTGAAGTCAGCAATCCCAATGATCATGCAATTCTTATGGCTATGATGCAAGGCATGGATCCAGATTCAGAGTTTGGAGACTGGCTGGCAGGAAAACCTCCGACTACGCTAGAGCGTTTTTACTCAAAGGCACATCAGTTCATAAGAAGAGAGGAAGCCAGGTGGGTAAGGCGAGATAAGGCACTGGGGCCTGTCCAGGAGTCTGTAAAATGCAACATTGCTGTGAAGCAGTCCGGAGACAACTCGGGAAAAGTTCAAGTCAATGTCCAGAACAAGCCCGGGCAACCTAAGGAATCCGAAGGAAGAAATCAAGGGAAGAAGAGAGAAGCTAGGAAGTGGAAGCCGAGAATTCCAACCTACAACGAGTATACCCCGCTGAATGCGTCTCTTGAGAACATTTACCTATCAACCTGCAATACCTTTCAGTACAGAAAGCCACGTCCAAAGGAGTCAACCGAAGAACAAAAGCGGACTGGGAAATACTGCCGCTTCCATAAGACCTATGGGCACAATACGGAAGAGTGCAGATACCTACACGACACTATAGAAAAGTTGATCAGGCAGAAAAAGTTACAGGAGTTTGTGAAGAATCCACAGGAAAGAGGAAGGGAACACCCAACTCAGGTCGTGCACCACCTCTGCGTCATCCCGAGGAGCCTGCTCGGACGGTGGGCAGACTGGTCATAAACACGATCATCGGCGGGCCTTACCCTGCGGATAAGAACTGGCAAGAGATGGAGCGGTATGCTAGTTCCCTGAAGCACGCAGATTTCGAGTGTTGTTCCAACGTAGAGGACGGGACCCCTGCTAAACAGCTGCGCATGATGGCAGACGATATAGTATTCAGGAGCAGAGATGCTGACCAAGTAGAGGCTCCTACCATCGACCCGATGGTCATATCTGCGACAATCGGGCCTGCTTATGTGGAGAGAATTTTGTTTGATTGTGGAAGTTCTGTCAATATCATCTTCAAGAAGGCTTATGACCAGATGAAGATGGAGATGAAGGATTTGAAACCGTCTAAAGCTCGTATACATGGCTTTAATGGCGCAGCGACCGATGCAGTGGGGTATGTTGAGTTACCAGTTGAACTGGGACAAGGCGAGCATAGGAGGGTGCGAATCCTACCCTTCGTAGTTTTGGATGTGGATTCTCCGTACAATGTGTTCATGGGTCGACTGGCCCTGGCTGAGTTTAGGGCAGCATTAGCCCCGTGGTGTTTGACTTTGAAGTTTCCGACTGACAAAGGAGTAGGTGTTGTTCATGGCGACCAGGCGGGTGGTCGTGCCTGTTATGTGGCTGAGCTCTAAGAGGCCCATCGGAGGGAGAAAGGAAAGGTTGCGGACAATCCCGTCCGCATCCATAATACTGACAATTGACAAGTAATGCCCGAGACCTGGCTCGGGCATAATTCTCGGATCTTCAGAGACATAGATCCGAGAGACGACGATGAGAAACCCAGGGAAGAAAAGGCAGCGCCGGCTGAATTGACAATTGACATTTCAGTCAGCCGAGACGATCCATCGCAGATACTGAAGATCGGATCACAACTCATCCCTGCAATGACTGAAGATCTCAGTGATTTCCTCCGAGCGAATCTTGATGTTTTTGCTTGGACACATTCTGACATGTGTGGGATTTCTCCCGCTATTACGAGTCATATGTTGAACATAGACCCGAAGTACGTCCCGGTTAAAAAAAAGAGGAGAGGGATGGACCCGGAGAGGTCCGCTGCTCTCAGAGAGGAGGTGGACAAACTCAAAGCCAATGGGTTTGTCCGCGATGCCCTCTACCCTGAATGGGTACAAACCCCGTGCTAGTGAAAAAGGCGAACGGGAAATGGAGAACTTGCGTAGATTATTCCGATTTGAACAAAGCGTGCCCCAAGGACAGTTTTCCATTGCCTTGGATTGATCAGTTGGTCGACTCCACTACAGGACACGAGTTGTTGTCATTCATGGATGCGTACTCGGGATACAATCAAATCCCGATGCATATTCCGGACCAAGAACACACCAGTTTCGTCACAGACGTTGGGCTATATTGC
The DNA here is from genome assembly GCA_030737815.1 of Allium fistulosum. NCBI lineage: Eukaryota > Viridiplantae > Streptophyta > Magnoliopsida > Asparagales > Amaryllidaceae > Allium > Allium fistulosum. The sequence continues at coordinate 882,907,498 of CM060903.1, forward strand.
TATGTAGTAATGCCTTACGGATTGAAAAACGCGGGAGCGACCTATCAGTGTTTGGTGAACCGAATGTTCAAAGACCAGATTGGTAGGACGAGGTAAGACGATGGAAGTCTATGTGGATGACATGCTCGTTAAGTCACGATAGTCAAACGACCACATTCGAGACTTATCAGAGATGTTCGATATACTCAGATATTATGGGATGAAGATCAACCCTCTGAAGTGTTCCTTCGGCGTTGCGTCGAGGAAGTTTTTGGGATTCATTGTTAATGCCAGGGGAATTGAAGCGAACCCAGAAAAGATTCAAGCTATTCGAGATGTGCAAGTGCCCAGAACTATAAAACAGGTGCAAAGCTTGAATGGAAAGGTGGCTGCACTGAGCCGATTTATATCCAGAGCCACGGATAAGTGCATTCCCTTCTTCGATATAATAAAGAAAGGGAAGAGAAATTTCGAATGGACATCCAACTGTGAGGAAGCATTCCGAGATCTGGTGAGGCATTTGGAGAGTCCTCCAGTGCTTTCGAAACCAATAGACCACGAGATGTTGTACGTCTACTTGGCCGTGTCCCAGCATGCTATAAGTGCTGCTTTAGTCCGCGAGGAGGACCGGGTCCAAAAGCCGGTGTATTATGTTAGCAAACGTTTAACGGGGGCAGAAAGAAATTACCCTAAAATTGAGAAATTGGCATATTGCTTGGTGATTGCATCACGTAAGCTGCGTCCATACTTTCAAGCACACTCAGTCAGTGTGTATACCGATCAGCCCTTACGGCAGGTACTCCAACGACCAGAATTTTCTGGAAGGATGTTAAAATGGAATATCGAGTTGAGTCAGTTCGATATTGCCTACCTGCCACGAAGAGCCATACAAGGGCAAGCATTAGCAGATTTCATCGCTGAGTTTACTATATCTGACGAACCGGACGGTCACAGTGTCATTCCTCCCATTGAATGGAAATTGTACACCGATGGGGCATCAAACGACCGCTGCTCCGGAGCTGGGGTAGTTCTCGTGACTCCAGAAAATCGGTCGATTTGTTATGCTTTGAAGCTCAATTTCCCGGCTATGAATAATGAAGCAGAATATAAAGCATTGATTGCTGGTTTAAAGCTTATTGGAGAACTCGGGGTAAGGTCAGTCGAAATATTTTGTGACTCACAGTTGGTGGTCTACCAGGTGCGGGGAGATTACCAAGCAAGGGGACAGAAGCTTGCTCCGTACCTTGTTCTGGTTCAAGAACTATTGTCGAACCTCGAACATTATGACATTTCGCATGTCCCGCATGAATAGAACAAAGAAGCCGACTCGTTGGCTAAATTCGCAAGCACTGGCGATGCGCAGCAAATGGGATTGGTTCCCGTCGAAACCTTGCATGCTCCAAGCATAGACGCAATGAAAGTTGATTTTGTGTTGGAAACGGGAATCGAGAGGGAATCATGGATGACCCCATTCAAACTATACCTGATGACCGGGACTTTACCGGAAAAAAGGAGCGAAAGACGACAGGTCATTCGAAAAGCCGCACGATATGTGATGCAGGATGGAGTAATGTATCGGAAGGGGTTCTCGGTCCCCTTATTACGATGCATTGCCCATGATGAGACAAAGTGGGTCTTGAAGGAGGTTCATGAGGGAGAATGTGGCGACCATACTGGGGGGCAAACGCTAGCGAAAAAGATCCTCCGTTACGGATACTATTGGCCAACTGTGAATCGGGATGCTGCAGATTATGCAAGAAAATGTGACAAGTGTCAAAGATATGCGAAAATCCCGAGAGCTCCACCAACATAACTCACACAAATGGTTAGTCCCTGGCCATTTGCAATCTGGGGAATCGACATAATCGGCTCTTTGCCTATATCCAAAGGTGGTGCACAATACGCGATAGTTGCAGTCGACTATTTCACAAAATGGGCCGAGGCAGAACCTTTAGCCACAATCACCTCTAAGAAGGTCATTAATTTCATTGTACGAAACATTATATGCCGCTATGGTCTCCCTCGAACCATCATTACGGACAACGGAACGTAGTTTGAAAGCAGAGAGTTTAAAGATTTCTGTTTAAAGTATGGCGTTGAGAAGAAGTTCGCCGCCATTGCGCATCCGAAAGCTAACGGACAAGTCGAGGCCGTTAACAAAATAATCAAGTCCATACTGAAGAAGCGTTTGGAAAAAGTCGGAGGCAAGTGGGTAGATGAACTCCCAACAGCATTATGGGCTTATAGAACTACCCACAAGTCCGCGACTGGCCACACTCCATTCGCATTGGCATACGGCTCGGAAGCCTTATACCCGTGGAGCTTGAAGTTCCATCGCATCGAGTAACATATTATGATCCTAGGACGAATCAGGATCTCTTGTTAGAATCACTGGACTGCATCAACGAAAAACATGAAGAGGCTGAACTAAGGGCGGTAGCACATAGGCACCGAGTCAAGCGATATTACAACGACAAAGTCCGCCCAAGGATCTTTAATGTGGGTGATCTCGTTTTGAAACGAGTTTTCCCGGTACCATCACGTATGAATCCCAACTGGGAAGTTCCATATGTCGTTGAACGGAAGCTTGGAGAGTGAACTTTCAAGATAGCGACCGTTGATGGCGTGACATTCCCCCGAGCATGGAATAGTGAACATTTGCGACGTTATTACATTTAGCCTGTTTCTTTCCTGTTTTAGGTACAATTATTTGCTGTATGTTTTTATTCCGCTGATTCTTAGTTTCATCTTTAGTGTGTAATTGGACAATTTAGTTTGTTTCATTAATAAAGGCTTGAAGCCGTCTGTTTCACGAATTATTAATGTTTCTGTACCTTATAATCTGGTGAACCGCTTGAGTGCGGACCAGAGTACTCTAAGTCCCCGGAGCGCGGAATAGAGTATAAACGACTCAAATCTCCGAGTCTCCTAAGAGCGGACCGGAGTACTCTAAGTCCCCGGAGCGCGGACTAGAGTATAAACGACTTCAATCTCCGAGTCCCCTGAGAGCGGACTGGAGTACTCTAAGTCCCCGGAGCGCGGAATAGAGTATAAACGACTCAAATCTCCGAGTCCCCTGAGAGCGGACCGGAGTACTCTAAGTCCCCGGAGCGCAGACTAGAGTATAAACGACTTCAATCTCCGAGTCCCCTGAGAGCGGACCGGAGTACTCTAAGTCCCCGAAGCGCGGATTAGAGTATGAACGACTTCAATCTCCGAGTCCCCTAAGTGCGGACCGGAGTACTCTAAGTCCCCGGAGCGCGGACCAGAGTATAGACGATTCGAATCTCCGAGTCCCCTGAATGCATACCAAATTACTTTAAATCCCCAGAGCGCGGATTTAGAAAAAATTCTAAGTACCCAAAAATGTGAAACGAGAAATATGCCACTCCAAAGAATGTTCGAACAATGTAAGAATGGATTGGGAAATTATGCAACTAATAAGAACTTGAGTTTCGACCATAGTTATACAGAAAGCTAAAAAGTAAAAGAGTCGTTCAAGTGTCAAAGAAACTAAACTTTATTCAATAATCCAAAATGGGGTTACACAACTACTCCTCCAAAACTTGGAGTCAAAAAATCTATCTACATGAACTACGAAAATGAAAAAGTAGTTACAGGACCTAAGCAAAATCTCGTTGAACGAGTATAGCGACTATTTCTTCGGCTTATTTTTCTTGTCTTCCTTTGTTTTCTCAGAATACTCCTCTCCCTCACGCTTCCTCGTGGATTTTTTGCTTCCCAAGGAAGAGGAATCAAGAGTGGGAGAAGGAACATCAAGCAGTTTGGATTTGCCGGGAAGAATGATTTTCAGAGGCCTATTCAGCGGGTCGGTAAGTTTTAGTATTTGAGGCTCAACCTTGATCTCGACCTTCTTTTTCTTCTCTTCTACGAGTCGTTCCTTCATGCTCATCTTCGAAGTATGTTCTGAGGCGCCAGTGATTTCGATTTCATCACTCCCTTCAACAGGAGATGAAGTGTCAAACTTATCATCATCTAGCGCCCCGATCACTTGAGCGTCAGGGCCGGGAGTTACTCCCACGTGAGCGACATCGCTTGTTTTCCCCGCCTTCTCCTTGGCGTCATCGCTCCTCGGAGTTGGTACAGGATCAGAGTGGCCTGCATAAAAACATAAAGAACGAACATTAGGACCTATAACCGCTAACAGAAAGCGACAGATCTTTGAACTTCTAGAAGAAGAGTTTTTATACCGGTTTCTGGCTGGCTATCAGCCGCGTGCAGAGTTTCACCCTCTATAATATGGGATAGCACATGAACGCCGAGACCGGGATCTTCCGGATCATAGCTGGCATGCTGCTCAAATGGGTCAAGTGCTGGCCGACCGGCCGGTTGAGTAGGAGGAGGGGCTGCAGCCTCGGTTCCAGACGGATCGGCTTCGTCATCTTTCTTTTGTGACGGGGAAGAGCCTTTGTCAAAGAGAGCCATAGCTGTGGACAAGTCCGATGGCTCATTCCCCCTGAGAAATCTCTCACTAAAGCCTCCTCGTCAACCTCTTCGGTGCCAGACTCAACCTTCCTGGTCTTTATTAAAGTCTCCCAGGCCTTAGCTAGAGATTTAAGATAGCCCTCGCCTAGAAATGTCAAGTCGTGGTGCATAAGGACGCGGGCGCTGTATTCGGCAATCAGTGGGTCAAACATACACTTGACCTCTTCTCTACCGGCCTCTGCAGCTGCTTCAAGGTGGGAGTCGATCTCCTCGGAAGCAAGTCTCTTGCCCTCCTCACGGGCTTCGCTCTTCATCGTCTCAACCTTGGAAAGCTCATCATCGAGCTTTGCTTTTAGGAGACGTGTATCAACGATCTTGTTACAGTACCGTTGAGACTCTTCTTGAGCCGCTATCTTTTCTTCCCTCTCCTTAGAGAGTAGGTCCTTCAGCTCTTTGACCTGCAGGGCAAGTGTTTCCCTTTCTTTTTGAATGGAATCTTTTTCTAGAGCTAGGGCCCCGCTGCATTGGATGCGATGTCAAGTCCTTTCTTATGGGCCGTCTCTAGACGAGCGATGGCCTCCGCAGTCTCCTTAGCATTCTGTTCTGCGGCTTCAAGCTTGGACTTGTACGAAGCGAGCTCTTCGTCTTGATTCTTGATGATGTCCTTGTCGAAGATAGCTTCGAGCTTCAAACGGTCAATTTCTTGTTGTCGCTCGACGGATACTTCCGAGACTTTTTCGACCAAGTGTACAAACGCGTCATGTTGAACATAGACGTCGTTGTTGCAGGCGATGACACTCTGCTTGACGTGCCCTAGGATGTGATGAATAGCTGGGAGGAATTTCAGGCCGTCAAAGCAGATTTTTGGGAATTTAGCCTTAAGATCGACCATCTTCTCTGCTATCGTTGGGTCAGCCACAGCAACAGGGGGAGGAGGCTTTGAAAGTTCTGTTCTCTTCCGATGTTTCCGAGATTGCCGTGTGCTCGATGAACCGGAATGTTGATCTCGGGAGACATCGGGTTGAGACCCCTTCTGCGAAAGTTTTTCTCTATCCGGCTCAGTTTGAGGAGGGGGATCACGAGAATACGAAGACTGGGAATATGTTTTCTTTTGATAAGACGATTCACGAGGACTGTTGTCTCGATCTTCGTACTCGTCTCTGTCCCTATGTCTACCGGAGCCTGAATCCCGTCCCGAATGGTGAAATACAGAAGAACCGTGGAGGTGATCGAACCCGTGGGAGCGCCCCATGTCACCTGCATAGAATAAAAATAACAATGAGTTTGGAAAAATCGAGGTAATGGAAAAAATTGAAGTGTATGGTGAAGTGCGTGTGTGCGTGTGTGTTCTAGTGTTCCCCCCGACGGACCAGTTCCTTTATCTCTACTGATTAGAGTATTATCTCCCTGGACTCGGGCTTGAACTCCCGTATCACCTCTAGCAGGCGAATGAAACTTAAGGGCCTCCGGATCGTCAAAACCGTAGTTGAGTAGATCGTCGGGAATGGTAAGGTTCGACAGACCCTTTAAAGAACTTTCCATGTGCTGTGAAGAAGCCTCTTTCTCTGGCGGGATGAGCGTAACTTTGGAAGTCCCTCCAACCTTCTCCTTCCGTATCTTATACGTCAATTTCTTTTTCCCCTTCGAAGGGGAAGACGGCGTTTCAATATCATGCACTTCGACCAGCGGGTATGGTTTGGACGACGTTTGGATGCAGCTGCGACGGGGCGATGTCTATGTATTGCAACACGTCCCGAAGGAATAAATTGAATGGAGGCACGCTGCCCATCCAGCACATAAACTAATTACAGGCAGTGTACCCAACTGGGGGCAGATGTGGGCGATCATGTCTCGACGGAACCAACACATCGGCGAAAGGGATTCCGTGAGCATATTCGCCGAAGCGCGACTTCGTTAATCTTCGAAGCCTGTGAATCGATCGGATCATCCAAGAGAATCGATGCCTCCAGGGCATCCGGAGCTAAATTATGAGCAGGGGAAGTCGACGGATTTGAAGTGTCCGTGACTTCTTGCTTTGAAGACGGCCGGGGCCTATCTGAGATAGTGGCGGAGCTAGATTTTTTAGACATCTCCAATAAATAGTGAATCTGGTAAAGCACCTGTGAGAACTATACTTGAAAAATGTTCAACGTTAGAATTAACAACACGAATATTCCCCCCACGTGGTGTGTGAACTAGTGCAATCAATCGTGTATAAGCGTTGAAAATTTGAAAGTCACAAGGTTACTGATATGAAACTGAGCTTCAAATCATCGCCTTCGAAGACCGTCATCGCTGACCTTCTCCAAAAGCCTGCCTTATGGTGATTACTGTTTCAGATTCAGAAAACGTTAAAAGAAGTTATCCGATTATGTCAATCGAAGTCCAGGTTTATGTTTACTGAAGCTAGGGAGTTAATAGTCCGGATCGGTTTGATATGCTAGTATGCTAGAGTCCTTGTCCTTGTTCTGTTATGTGATTAGGCAAGGCAATTGGTTGTTCGGCATTTATGATTGTTCGGCCTTAGTGTGGTTCGACATTTGTGTTGTTCGGCCTAAGTGTGGTTCGACATTTATGTTTGATCGGCCTAAGTATGGTTTGGCATTCATGTTGTTCGGCCTTAGTGTCGATCGGTCAAACTATCGACCGGCCTATCTATCGTTCGGCCAAATTATAGTTCGGCCTAACTATTGTTCGGCCTGGGTATCGTTCGGCCAAGCATCGTTCGGCCAAGATTCTGTTCGGCCGAGATAACGTTCGACATCCTATCTAACTCATACTCCCTCCATATCCTTCCATTACACTGCCCGGCATGTGACGTGACATGTCGAGCCAAGGTTACGCCGAGCCCCAACGCTCGACACACCATCCTTAACAACAACCTCATTCTCCTCTTCTTCCTCCATCCGCACCGAACAACGTGGATGAATTGTTCGGCAAGTTATGACAAACCATGCTGATTTGGCATTCTAACCAACTCCTGTTCTTCTCCTATTCTTTCCCTCCAATCTCGTGCATTCGGCTCTGGCCACTTATCTTTCCCTCAATACCAGTATCCTAATCGAAGTTCGACGCAACACTAATTGGGTCCTAATTTATGAATTCGAGCCTCGTGCTAAAAGCCCTTTATTCGTAGGAAGGATTTAAATAGGGGAGTCGATACCTAGTGAGGAGATCGAAACTTGCAAAGCTGCCGTATAGGTTGAAGAGGATTGTCAATCTTTAGCGTCAGTTAAACAGGCGTGGTTCGCGAGTTCAAAGTAGCAGAGGTGTTAGTAAAGAAGAAAAGTAGGTGAGGAAGTCCAGCTTTTATAGGGAAGAAGAAGAAGTCGAAGAGACGATGACCGTTAGAACCGGTCAAAAACAAAGTCGTTCGGCATACCAGGAGCGTTCGGCTTTAGCTGTTCTGTTCGGCACTCACATATCGTTCGGCACACACCACCTCACCTGGTAATCACAAGAAGACATCTCCGAAAGGAATAAGCTAAGGTTTGAAGCGAAGCATGAGGGATACGTAATTCAAAGCGTATCACGTTCGGTCACGTAATACACTTTGAGGGGCAAGTGTTTCCTGGAGATTTGGCCAGGAAACTTAGTACTCGGCATATCCATCATTCGGCCCAACTGGATCTTTCGGCATCTCTTTGCAACCGTCATTCAGGAAATCTCGGCATTTAGGAGCGCTCGGCCAAAGGCATTGTTCGGCCAAAGACTTTGTTCGGCCAGCGTATCGTTCGGTCAAGGTATTGGTTCGTCTAAAGGCATTGTTCGGCCAAAGACAACGTTCGGCCAAGAGGCATCATTCGGCCAGCGTATCGTTCAGTCAAGGTATTGGTTCAGCCAAAGGCATCGTTCGGCCAGAGACCTCGTTCGGTCAAGGTATTGGTTCGGCCAAAGGCATCGTTTGGCCAGAGACCTCGTTCGGTCAAGATATCGTTCGACCAAGAGGCATCGTTCGGCCAGCGTATCGTTCAGCAAACCAAGGAAGTTCGGCAGTCAATGATGGCTCGGCATTCTTTCCAGCACGACCGGCTTCGATTGTTACTCGGCCTACTCTTCACACATAACAAGCATCGTTCGACATGAAGAGGATGGTTCGACATCCGACCATTCGGTTCGGCATACAAAGACCACTCCATTTGGGCCAAGGTGTTCGGCTGCCAGGCCCGCCAGGGAAGTCCAACCCATCTTTGTCTATAAATAGAGAGGCAGGGGCACAGTGAAATGGACCTTTTTTCGGGAACACTGGGGAGACTCTGCTGCTTTCAAGACTCATCCTCTTTGCTTAGCAATTGTATTCAAGTAGTTGGCAAACGGATTGTATCTGTAATCAATTATCTGGAAAAGCAATAAAGATTAACCTCAAAGTGGACGTAGGCAGTTACGCCGAACCACTATAAAACTCCTTAAGCTAGCTTACATCCAAAGCCACCGAGTCCTTACACCTGTTAAGTCTTGCTCTGACCCAAGCATTAAAATAACACCCGGGTCCCCTAATTATCACAAAAGGTGAGATACTGATAATAATAAACTTGCATAAATGTCAAGGATAAATTTCTGTAAATTGTGCTTCACTAACATAATAATACTTCATTTAATAATTCATGGTTTATAGTTTAGTTTATGCTCATTTACAACATTCATCAAAGTCAAAGCAATCACTATAATAAGAGCATAGAAAATCATGACCATATATGTAAGTAATAGACAAGCACTTCGCAAATCAGCACTAGAGACACGCACTTCGCACGCTATCATAAGAGATTGCACTTTGCAAGTTATAACTCGCTAGAAAACAAGTATCACAAGATCGGCCCGAAAACCCATTCAATATGCCTAAATGGATCACCCAAGAACGAGTTAAAATACCCGGCAAATAAGTGTTATCCAATTCGATAAGTAATCATAAGAGTGTCAACTAATGTCCTATAACCACTTGATGACACTCGAATATTTACTAAAAGTTAGCAAATTCCACCAATGTGTAAATAAATGTTCAATCGAACAAGTCCAAGAATTAACCAGTTAAGTAAACGCAAGCATTTCATACCACTTGTTTTACTAGACCATTTATTTCAATTTCTCATTCAAGTGAAATAGTGTATTTGTATAGAAATAGTTTTGCATTGAAATCTTATTTAAAATCTTGATATAAAAAGAGTAATAATATATCTACTAGAAAATACGATTTAATTCATATCTATATTTATAGAAAACTTCTTCACGTTCCACTTGAAAATTTGAAAGTGTGTATATATATAATATATATATATATATATTCTAAAATCTTTCATGTCCAAAATACACATATTTTCCATATATATAATATATTTCCTCAAATCATTCATGTCCAAAATACACATATTTTCCATACACACACACACACACACACACACACACATATAAATCAATTTATTTCCAAAAGAATTTCCTTTATAAATAGCTTTGCAAACTGGTGCAATTAAATTGTATGTTTGTCAACAATCATAGAGCAAGACTTCCATGCCAACAAGATCATCAAAGTTAGATTCAAGCACCCAGAAATACACAAGTAGTTCATCACAAATAAGCTTCAAAATAATGTAAAAGTTCAAGCAAAATAACAAGGCAAACAATGAACAATCGAACGGGCGAATCGATGGAGTTTTCCTGGAGCTGAAACAGCTCCAGGCAACTACCCACAGGTCCACCAGTATGCACCGCCAGTGCACACGGTGGGGATGAAATTTGAAGCTGTCCGGCTCTAGAGACCCCTTCGATCGACTTCTGGGTGATGGCGTTTCGCATCAGGGTCATATGTATGCGATTTCAGACTTGCATGCAACCAAACAATTACACAAAGCATCACAACATCAATGATCTCATTATAGTTTTCTAATTCTACATGGATTAGGGTTTTCAGCAAACTAGATAACTTCATACAACAACTCAAGTCAATTTCTCTATTATAACACAATTTTTATTCATCCACACAAGCATGCAAATGACATAGAGATAGTTGTTAGTTCAACTCACTTCTCTTCCTAGCATTAGGCAGTAAATCACAACAGTAGCTTGTTTTTCTTCACTAGAAAACCCTAGATTTGTTTAATCAAAATACCAAAGGAAAACCTAATTCACTTACTGTAACTAAAACAAAAATCTCTAATAAGAAGTGAAATAGGTTTTAGATTCTTTTAGTTGAAATTAATAGCTTCCTAAGATTATAATTTGACCAACATAGACAGTTTGGGAGCTAGTAATTAGGTTAATAAAAGAGGAATAAGAGTTTATCCTAATTTTTGAAGTTAGAAAATATTGAGAACGTACAGTAAACTGCTATGGAGAAACTTTCTTCTTACTTACATTATGTTTGGGCTTTGGGTTGTAATAAAACCCAATAAGAAAGAAATAAACCATTTTCACTTATTATCTCACTTTTAAACCTATATTTTATATTAATTTTATCTCCAAAAATTTATACATAAATACTGCAATGTATTTCAACCACTTATTTTTCATTAAAAAGAAAGAACTAAAATTTAAACTATTATTCAACCTCTCTTTTAATATCTAAAACAAAACGATATTTTTATTTACAATAAAAGGTCAATTATAACTCCTTTATTGTTTGAACACAACTAACTTTATTTTATTCAGATTAAATTTATACAATATAGAGAAAATTCTAACTCAATCTCTAACATGTTTTAAAATAAGGAATTTACATCATTAAATCCCACATATTGCATTTTCAAATAAAATACACATTTTGGAATTCTCATTCCAAATTCTAATTTAAATTATTATTTAAATAAAATACTAAAATTCTAATTTCTCCAACTTTAATACTTTGAGAAATCAAATTTCTCATCTAAATTTCTAATTTAAATATTTATTTATTTTATTTAAGCAACGGTAAAATTAGGATTGTTACGGTTTGTGTATATACCGTTTATTTCGGAGTTAAGTTTACCATCTTTGTCTATAATTCTATAGGTTGTTTCTAATGCATCCCATTATGCAAATAGCAGAGATGAGTAACCAGACTGAAACTAGCCCTGTGGAGGAGGCTATAGAGATACCAAGGGTGAACATTCCATTGTGTTCCACCGTTATCTACAAGCTAGGAACCATACCGCTGTTAATACTGAAGTTTCTACGTCTTCTGTACAAGGTGTTGAAATTGGTTAGACTCTTGCTTTGCATTTTCTAAAGTTGTGTAAGGAGTTTACGGGCTTGGGAGGTAAATCGTTTAAGGGGACTAAGTCGTTTATGGAAATGCGCGAATGGATTCGTGATTGTGATAAGATTTTTTATTTGCTTGGATTGGATGATAGTGTTAAGAGAAAGCTTGTCTCTTGGTATTTAAGTGGAGAAGCACATAATTAGTGGGAAATTATAGTGGCCGAGGTTAATAATGAGGAAATTACTTAGGCTGACTTTAAGAAAAGATTTGAGGTGAAGTTTATATCGGGAGAAATGGAATTAATGCTCGAAAGGTTTATCAACCTCTGTCGAGGAGAAATAACTATGAAGGAGTATATAAATAAGTTTAATGAACTTTTAAGGTTTGGATTTGAGCTGGTGAACACTAAATCGAAGAAAGTTATGAAATTTGCCAAAGGATTGAATTCTCCATTAAGGAAATTGACATTTAGTCAGATTCCTATGGGAGCGACATTTGAGAGTTTAATGGAAGCCGCATTTTTGAATGTTGTCGCATTGAGGATTTCTGTGAGATAGTTTAAGAAGGACACTTGTTTGGGAAGATGTAAGGAAGGTAGGAATCAAAATGGTCAAGCTAAGAAGAAAGACATTAAGTGTAAGGTGTAATATGAGGGGTACTATAGGGTCAACATCTCGAAGATCAAGTTCTATAATTGCAACCAGAAGGGGCATATTAGTAGAGAATGCCCAAGTTTGGAAGGAACTGAAGGTGCGTTATTGATTTTATTTTGATAATTTGTGATATGAGTTTGTACTTTACGGATACACGTATATGACTATGCATGTTTATGGATATGTCATGTACGTTACATAATACGTGAGTGTATGAATTGCATTTTTCATCCTTTGGGAATTTTAGGGACAAATTTTTTTAAGGAGGAAGAATGTAATACGCCGTAAATTTTAGAAATTAATGTTAAGGATGTTTTAGTAATTTAAACTAAAAGGGAAAAAATGTAATTTTATGAACAATTAAATTTGGTAACAAAATTTATATCATTTCACAGCGAATGTTTTTTTGAGAATTTTGACTATAAGAACGGGAAAATCTGACATCGTATGTGTGATTTATTGACAAAATATGATTGTGGGTTTTGTAAACAAGCTTAACCCATTAAGGTCCGAAATTGAAATCTAGACGGTTATTATTTTCTCGCTTCCCTCTTTCATTTAGTTTTTGAAAAAGTATGCACTTCTCATTTTTCTTCCCGACTCCATTACTGTTTTCTTCCTCTTCCTTTGCCTCATCATGGCTCAACCAATTTCAACAAATAAATATACTAAATTGATCAGTGTGAGAAGAGGAGTTCGATTATACCATTTGTTTGGTGATTCAGGAGATTTAGGTTAACAGCATTTTTTAGGCCAGCAAGGATCGAGAGGCTAATTTAGGGATTTCTAGGGCTAAGTGACTCAATTTGGTGATCGAGAATCATTTCCTTCAATTAAAATGCATATATGCAAGTATATCATTGTATAATTGCTAATAGGGTTAATAAATGAATAGATATGTGAATAAATTATATAAATTGAAAGTACATCAAAATTTGAAACATATAAATGCTAATTATACTAAGTATTTCTCGATTAATGATTACAAATGATTAAATTAGATTAATTATGTTTAAATGTTGAAAAAGTTGGATTTGGGTAAACATGATAATATGGAATGATTCTATGAAGATTAAGTAGGTAGGAATATGTGGTATAATGCCTTAAAGATGTAGAAAACTTCATAAATCAGAAATATAAAGACCCTGATGGAGTTTGCTGAGATTAGGTGGCAGAATGGTTTCAGGCCGTAAGCAGAATACACTACCTAGACGATGCACCGGTCCACTGGGGTAAACCATACCGGTGCACCGGTGTGACCTGCAGATTTAGGTTGAACCTAGGCTCGTTTACGACCAAATCGAATAAGCGACCGTTTAACATTCTGGTTTCTATGCAACGTAAGGATCTCATACGATGTTTATATGAGTGTTTATCAGGCATTGTGTAATGTATTGGTAGTGTTTAGATGCATATTAAAGTGTTAGTTTTGTTTAACTAATACTAGCGTGTTTGGAAACTAGTCTCCGTTTAACTAGTTCTTTGTGTTTCTTTGTGTTAGACTATGTTTTTCTAACACAATTCCCATTTATAATCGGTGTATGTTTAGCTAGTTATCCTTAGGCTATGTTTACCTAATCACCGCTCATTTATGGGTTAATCTACGTTTAACTAACTCATATGTTGTGCGCTATACAATGCTATGTTATGGTATCACTATCACAAAGTAGTTTAGGCCCACATATTATGTTTATTATGTCGAGTTAACTTTGTGGATGCATGTGAGATAGGTGAGGTACGTCTTTGTTTAGATGTAGCCTTTATATAATATTATGTGATCATATCTGCAGTATATTCTTAGTAATGTTTTTCATCCACCAAACTCATGTTTGACCCCTTCACCCTATGTTTCCTTTTGTTTATGGGTCTGTAGGTTATGATGGTGGTCTTCAGTAACGTGGGTGGCATAGGTGACGATGATGTTGCTTATGTATATAGTGTGTTGTATTTATCACTTGATAGTATTGGTGCATGATGTATTGATGTATATCGATTTGGATTTGATCATGTGTACTGGGATATGATTTAATACTTGATGTGTGTGTGTGTATTGTTTGTTTCCTTCCGCTATGAGATTCTAAAAGTTTTAGTTAGTTGGTTTATATAGCTCTTTATATACTATATGTCAACCATGACGATTTGCCATTTTTGGTTTTTATTCATTTACATTCAAAGGTCGAAAATGATGCGTTGTTACACACACCCCATATTCACACTACAACAAACGACTTGGAGTTGTTTGCCCATTTTTTGAGCAAATTTTTTTGATGCTTCACTAAAAACTGATTCCCAAAATGCCTTCGAGATCAAAGAATAATGTTAGTGCTACCAGTGGGAATGCATGGAACACCAGCGCAACCAACTAGACAACTACCAATTAGGATGACATTCAATAAGAACTCTAGTCTTAGCAGACATAATCACCAAAGGCGACATGGATAGAGTTGTGGCCGAGCTAAATGAATGCTTTGTTGTCCAACAAGCAATGATGAAACAACTTATGACGTGCTTGGGGAAGATGCAAGTTATTGGTCACAACATTAGATCACGAGGATGGTTGTAGTCTAAAGGAGCCAAAATGCAAAAGGGGTCAGATTTTGACAACGAATCTGATTAAGAAAGTTAAAGAGCTAGAAGAAGGAATGTAAGAGACATCAGTACTCGCACAAAGCAATTACACAGATGGTTGCTCATCAACAGCCTTATTCTTCGTGCTAGTTGACGGCATTACCCCGTAGTGTCCTTGGCTAGTGTGAGTATAGAGGTGGGGCGTCACATGTCCATTCAAAAATTTGACTATTGTAGAAATTATCTGAAAAATAAGGGAAGACGTCTGGTTGTTTGAATATACAAACATAGAAATGGCGGTTTAAAAGATAAATAAAAATTGGTGTAATCAAACGTCTGAGCAGTGCAAATCAGACGTTTTGTTGTGTTACTACTCTGTCAATCAAGAGTAGAAAACTTAAGAGTTTTGCCAAACGTCTGGTTCTTTTACTCAGATGTCTGGTGGAAGTGTATTTAAAAACTTTGAATTATAAGATCATAAATTTATATCGCCAGATGTCTGGATAGTGTCCCTAGACGTCTAGTTGCCAGAGTTGTGCAAAAAATATGATTCCAGTTTTGTTTTTGAAGATGATATAACTTAGGAATATTTTGTGTGTGCTCATCTAACTCAAAGGAGATTATACAAAATAATCTAAGACATTAACACAATTATATGACCTTACCTAAAAACATCTTCATGTCACTCTTTTGTGAATACCTTCTATTATAGCTTCTATTGATCTTCCGATGCCCAGAGCGCTTCACCTTCATATACATATAAAGTAGTTGAAATATTATACAAATATGATTGTATAGTTGTTGTCATTAAAACCAAATAAGAGAGATTTTAAAAAATTCTTCCCCTTTTTGATGATGACAACCGTACAATTTTTTTAATTAATATTCAAATAATAGTATAAACAATATTCCCATTTAATATGATCTCTCCCTCATCAATATGCATATATTTCTCCCCCTTTGTCATTATAAAAAAGATTCATGGAGAGGATTTTATGTAGATGCAATCAATTGACAAAGAAACACATAACATGCACAAGAATAACATGATGTGCGAACAACACAATGGTACATACACATGAAACAACTAATTACTAATCAACAATCTAACATAAATAAAATCGTCTAAAAGTTATAACAAAAACAAGCATCATGCTAAATTGTTCACATAAGTGCTGAAGAAAGAAATGGGAAATTACTGATAATAGCTATAAGAGAGACCACCATAATTCTCATAGTATGCAAAGGATTAGTTTGGTAATCTCCCAGCCACTATTGCTCGGTATTGCTTAGCTCTTCCTCTTCATTAATGCTTTGGACTTGAAACAGAGCATTACAATTGTTGGGTAGGTAGTGGAGGTGGTGAATCAGACTAAGATATCTCCGCGTTCTTAACTTCCTGTCTGTGTGGTCCTTGCATAATAGCTTTACCTCTATCACGATAAGAGGATTCTGCAATATGCTCGAATGCTTGAGAATGTGAGGCACGAGCGTGAGAAGGAGGCAGACTATGAGGAGGAGAGGATGATGAAGTAGAGCTTGATCGGCCTCTAACTTTTCTCATAATTTTAGATAACGATGACGTTATCTTATCCTAAGTATGCTCCATTTTTTCCATTCTTGTCGAGAAGGATCTTTCTAAACCTTTTACCCTTCTTGCTAAGGTCTTTTGGTTATTGGTGATGATTTGTTGATTTTGAAGAGTCAAGTTTGCTATTGATTCGTTTTGGTTTGGAACGAGTCTAACATCATGAATGTCCTAGTCGAAGAGGTAACCAGATTGTTGTTCCATAGTATGAGTGGAAGTAGGAGCTCGTATATTATGTGGTGGATGAACTATGGGTTGAGATGAGTCTTGGCTACATTGGCTTTGTTGACCCATCCATTCTTCAAAGCTCATGTGACAAGGCATGGTTTCAGGAAGATGCATCAAACTAAAAAATCGTCAACAATTATATTTTACAAGAATTGGTTCAAAGTTTGATGGGATGATATTGACTTTAGAAAATTGTAGGAGCCTTGTTAACCTACTTTTGAGCCAAAGCAGATTTCAACTAGACTTAGAAGATTCAAATGAGGACAAAATGACTCGAAAACTTGGAGGCACACACTAGAGAATTGAGCTCAAGAAATTTAGGCTCAAAATACACTAAGTAGAGATGTCGGTACCAACTTCTCATATAGGTACCGACATCTCATATTAGCACCATAGATGCTGCAACTTCTTGGGACACGTCCATATAGAATTACAAGTCATTTTGGAGCTAAGGAGAAAAGTCACCACCGACCTCTTAGGCAAAAAGACTGATACCGGGCTGTTTTGAAGAAAAGTAGATAACGACTTGTTTTAGACGACCAACGATCGATGGAAATAGCATAGGACATCTTAAAATCATGTAAGATGAAGCAAAATAAAAGAATCAACCCACTTGGGTATAACCATAGATGTCGACACCGACTTGAGTGGTCGGTACAGACATGTGGTGTTAACCTAGATGGGTTCACGACTCCTATCTCGGGCCTCTATCTGGACTATACTCCAACTCTTACCTAGGTCCAATACGACTGCTACCACTATAAATACAAGCCTACCTGCAACTAAAACAGGATCGGGATTCTGCTACCACTACGTGGGATCTATACTATTCTTCAACTCTTTCCATTACATGATAGTCACCAAGGCAGCAACTCTAGACATTTCTAGGACTTAGAACTTGTCTAGCCCCTGTACTTGTGACTAACTCCTTCTCAAATACCATGTAATCATATTCAAACAAGATCAAAACAACTATTAAGTGGACGCATGCTTAGTTAACAGCCGAACCACTATAAAATCTCCGTGTCTAATTTACTTTTATGTGATTTACTATTATATTTGCTTTGTTCTAATAGGGCTAGTACTTTCATATCATACTATAAAGTGTTGATCGATTTTTTGGGTTAAAATTTTGGTGCTTTCACTGAGAACAAAAAGCTAGATCTGAAAACT
This sequence comes from Allium fistulosum, assembly GCA_030737815.1. Lineage (NCBI taxonomy): Eukaryota > Viridiplantae > Streptophyta > Magnoliopsida > Asparagales > Amaryllidaceae > Allium > Allium fistulosum. The sequence goes on from CM060903.1 coordinate 882,925,301, forward strand.
TGAAATTTGAATCTGTGATTTGATGAAGATGAAAAGGCCTAATACTAGATCTAAGACCAGAGCAAGTCAACTAGAGCTTGGGGGCAGCGAAGAGGTGCCCTCAAATTCTCATCAGTCGAACTACGTTTCCAGAGAGAAAATGGAGAGAATGATAAAGGAGATTCAGGATGGAGTGATAACTAAACAACAGGAAATGCTTGAAGGATTCGTCCAAAGGAGGGGACCACAAGGAATAGCCAAAGTTGCTGGAATTCAGAATTAAGGACAAAGAACAAATGTAGGAGCATCTAAAGTTAGAGCAGAACAAATAGGAGCAATGCCCCTACTAACTGAACAACTGGGTGCTAACCTAAATCAACCCGGTACTGGGGGAACTATATTTGAAGGCAATGTTGGTTTGGTTGCTGGAATGCCAATTATAGATAATGCTGGCACTAAGAATGCAAAACAGAATGTGCATGAGCAATAACATAAAGTATATGTGCTAGAGCTACCCCGTTGGAATGGAGGAAAAAATGAATGTGGAAGAGTAGGATAGATTGCTAATGTGTAGCTAGTGGAGAATATGCCCGAGTATGTGTCGGATTTCCCATACAAGGGCAGGGGCAGAATATCGCTTTTGGACGACCTTCATTAGATGGCGAAAACCGAATTAGTAAGAAGATTAATTAGAGGAGGACCCCAGATCAGGGTTTGGAAGATGTGAATAGGAATCCATTTACTACTAATATCTGAAATGGGAGAAATCCTCTCAATTTCAAGCCTTTTGACGCGGGAGATGTATAACGGAAAAACTGATTCAACGACTCATCTGATGAGACACATCTGACATATGGAGGTGTTGGGTGCTTCTGAGGAGGCAATGAGGTAGTGCTTCCCATTATACTTAATGGATTTGGCGACAATATGGTTCAGATGGTTGGAGAATGGGTCCATTAGCACGTGGACCGAGCTAGTGAACAAATTCATAAGCCAATTCAGAGTTCACTCTCACAATCGAAGAATGTGATGATGTTGTCAAGTGTGAAACAAAGGCCCGGAGAGACCTTGAGAAGCTATTTGACAAGGTTCAATGTAGCAGTAGCTTCAGTTGACAAGTCGGATCCATTAGTAGTTTTGATGGCGGCAGTATCTGGAATTGCAAGTAAGACCGACTTCAAAACTGTACCGAAAAGGGATCCATCGATTGATCTTGTGGAATTTTACTATAAAGCCGACAGAGATATTTGCGTCAGGAAAATGTTGAAGCCGAGGATGCTGAAATTAATGTTGTGAACGATAGGAGCTGTCCGGAGCAGGGAATGGAAAAGACAAAGGAAAAATGGAAACTGATGACAACTTTAGAGAACCAAAACAACAAAAGAGGGAGCCGAAATTCCCTTCCTACACTGATCTGACTGAGACCCTGGAAGGCTATACCTAGACACTAGGGGAAAATTCACTATCGGAAGCCTCCAAGAAGAGAACCCACTAATAGAGAGAAAATATCCATAAAGTTTTGCATCTTCCATGAGCTGGCTGGACATGAAACGAATGAATGCCGACACCTTCGTGATCCGATAGAAGAACTATTTCGGAACAACCAACTGCCACAGTATGTAAGGAACAAAACTATGATGGTACAGCCGGAGCAGCCATCATCCACAGCAAATGCATCAAGGAAAGCCTAGGGATTTGGGCCAGGACAAATAATTCCATGATCGGGATGGATGGGAATCAGATCCGGTTCCCATGCTCTGCTTTTCGTATCTTTTCCACACTTTTCTTTTTGTATTTAGCAATAAAGACAATAATAGCCCCAGACCACTTAGACATGCACAAAACTAGATTGTTCTCTAGTTACGCTCTAAGTCGGATGTCTGGAGTGACTACTTAGGATAATAATAACCTTGGACCGCTTACACGTGTACGAGACCTAGATTGGTCTTTAAGCATGCTCCGAGTCAGATGTTCGGGATGAACATTTAGGATTTCTACTTATTTGATTTTTGATTGTTTGCTTTAATTTGAATATCTGTATTTTGAAAAATCCATATTGAATGTGACGCTGAGCGCTTTATGTCCCGTCTAGAGACACAGGACCAAAGTGCAAGGTGCAAGTCCCCTCGCCAGAGAGCGAGCAGATGAACTTGTACGATATTGTTCGCCTTAGAGTCCCGATCGGAGAGACGAGACCGGAGTGCGAGAAGTAAGTCTCCTCACTAGAGAGTGAGCGGATAGGCTTGCTTGGTCATTGAGTCCTTTGTCGAAGAGCGAACAGACTCAACAAGGATCTGGAGAGATCAAAACCCAAAAATAAACGATCTAGAGAGTTTGTCCCCTCAACTTAAATAATAAACGATCCAAAGAAATCATCTCCCCTAAATTAAACATTAAATGATCCGGAGAGATCGTTCTCTTAACTTAAATGATAAACGATCCGGAGAGGTCGTACATTAAACTAAATATAAAACGAGCCGAAGAGATCGCGTGTTAAACTGAAATACAAAACGATCCAAAGAGATCGCGCGTTAAACTGAAACACAAAACGACCTAGAGAGATCAAACCTTCAAATAGATGCAAATTTGATAAAAGGATTTGAATGCCTTGTAATTGGAATTAAGCTGGTAAATCCCAAGTGAGCACAGGACGATTTTGGATATATGATGTAATGATTTTGAATCAAATCATGATGTAATAAGTGATTTGTGATGTAATAACTCCAAGTGAAATCAGAATGATTATGATGTACAAACTACACTGAAGGCAGAATCTAGAGTCTTAGACTATAACAGGTTTGGATCGACCCATGATTGACAAGAGAATCTGAAGGAACTGCACAATTCACCAAGATTGAAGTAGCCAGAGAGCTCAACCATCGAAGATTGGTTACTGGAACTTGTTCTTGAGCAAAGCATACCTTACATTCGAAAGGCGTACATTGGGAGGCAAGTGTTAACCTACTTTTGAACCAAAGCAGAATTCAATTGGACTTAGAAGTTTCAAACGAGGACAAGAGGACTTGAAAACTTGGAGGCGCACCTAAAATGACTAGAGATTTGAGCTCGAGAAATTTGAGCTCAAAATACACTAAGGAGAGATGTCGGTACCGATCTCTCATGTAAGTACCGACATCTCATATTAGCTCCATAGATGCTGCGACTTCGTGAGACACCTCCATATGGAATTAGAAGAGTGATGTAAAAATTGCAGGTCATTCCAAGCTAAGGATAAAAGTCACCACCGACCTCTTAGGCAAAATGGATGATACCGGGCTATTTTGGAGAAAAGTAGATGATGACTTGTTTTGGACGACCAACGATCGATGGAAATAGCATAGGACATCTTAAAATCATGTGGGATGAAGTATGCAAAAAGAATCAACCCACCTGGGTTTAACCACAGATGTCGGCACCGACTTGAGTGGTCAGTACCGATATGTAGTGTTAACCCAGATGGGTTCATGACTTCAAGCACTATCCAAGGCCTCTATTTGGATTGTACTCCAACTCTTACCTTGGCCCAATACGACTGCTAGCTCTATAAATACAAGCCTACCTACAACTAAAATAGGATTGAGATTTTGCTATCATTGCATGGGATCTCCATCTATTCTTCAACTCTTTCCTCCGCATCATAGTCAACAAGGCAGCAACTATAGACATTTCCATGACTTAGAACTTGTCTAGCCTCTGTACTTGTGACTAACTCCTTCTTAAACACCTTGTAATCGTATGCAAACAAGATCAAAACAACTATTAAGTGGATGTGGCTTAGTTAACAGCCGAACCACTATAAAATCTCTATGTCTCGTTTACCTTTCTATGATTTTCTGTTTATTTGCTATGTTCTAACAGGGCTGGTGCTTCCATATCATACTCCAGGGAGTTGATCCATTTTTTGGGTTAACAAACCTCATTATATAAGGTGCATAAACAACAGTTTGACATCGACGGACCCAAAAATTCTTTATCTCATTATGAAAAAACTTCGCCCAATTAACCTTTATCCCCCAAATATTGCATAAAGTGCTTTATGATCATTTTCATATATTTGCTTGTGACTTCCTAGTCGAGGCAAAATGGTGTTAATCAACATTTGATTAATTAATCTAGCATGGGGTCAAAAGAAATTTGTTTTCATTCTGGCATACTGTCTTCCCAGATTTCATGAGTGATGGAATTTATAGGCAATTTCCTACAGTCATCTAGTTGTTCTAATTCCACTCTTGCCCACAACAAAGAGAAATAACAAGATGATTCACATGGATTTTTATTATTTTTCCATATACACTAGTCCATAACCATCTCTCCTCATCATGTGGTTTCCAAATATTTTCACTACACAAATTTGCATAGAAAAGATAAATAACAAGTGGATCTATTATTACCTCATTTTGTTCAAATTCGATCAAAGGAATGATTTCAGCAGTATTTATGAGTTCTCGAAGATGATATTCTTCAAAAGCACTCAAGCGGTAGAAAGGTCCTTCATGAATTCTTTTCTTCTTAAGCTCTTCAAAACATTGTTGAGAAATTACATTATTGTAGAGCCAAACAACAATATTTTCATCAATTGCATAGGAGATGGGCATAGAGGAAGAAGATTGACTCCTTCTTGGTTTTTTTGGAACTGCTTTTTCTGCCATTTTTAGAGATTTAGGGTTTTTGGAGCTTTAGGGTTTGAAAGTCGATTTAGGTTTTGAGTGAAAATGACGAATGAAAGAATGAAACATTATTTAAAAAAACAAGAAAGCAACGGCTCAGACATCTGTTTAGTATAGTCAGATGTCCGAGTTAGGTGCATAACATAATAGAAAGAAGATAGTGTACAAAGTGGATTATTCAGACGTCTAATTTAAAAAAGAAGATGTTTGAGATTGATAACCACATTTGTAATTGGGTACTAGACATCTAAAATTGATCCTTTTAAAAAGGAATTCACAAGTAATCGGACGTCTGAACTAGATCACCGGACGACTGATGTTGAAAAAAATGTTATTGATTTATTTTGCATATACACATATTACATATGCATACATATTAAATATTTGTATGTGAAAAGTATATACACATATATTCTACGTGTATATATAAGTGTTTGCTATGCACACACACACATACTATAAAGTTAATCAAAAAGATTCGGTATCAAACTTGATTTATTGACGGACTCGACATTTCTTCGGATGGATCAGTTTCCCATGAGTTTTCAAGACACGGTTCATATATTTTTATCGGAGTTGATGGTGATTTTGATGGACTGATAAGTTGCTTTGATGAGGTAGGTTGTCTTGAAGGAGTAAGCTGTTTGAAGGGGCTTCCAGTTGAATGAATGCACTATTTTGTTGGCGATTTTCCATAGAAATGCATTATAGATTTTTCCATAAAACTTAAGCGTTCTCTCTTACGGCGTTGCTCCCAATACATTTCTTTTTGGAGTGTCATGGATTCCCCTTGGTAGTAAGCTATTTCATTGATACGCTCATTTTGGACCATAGTAATTTGTCCTTCAAACTTTATCGATTGTTTCACCTTCTTGCCTTTTGGAGAGTAGCCAGTATGATCTGAGGGAGATGAAGTGATTGTTATATATAATGATGTGTTGTCTGAAATACACATTGGTATTGATATTAATATAGTTTAAGAATATGTAGTTTGTCATTTAACATGTAGAGCAGTTTGTATATATATAACCTAAGTTTTTACTAAAAATAGCTTTAGTTTGTTTTCTGGTTAATTTTCTACCAGAAAAACTTTAAAACTATTAGTATATATAGTTAGTTTAATAAATACCAAAAATTTCTAGATTTAAACCAAAAGTTTTCCTTTGTTTTAGTGATTATCATGTTTTCACCAGAATTTTTTTTTAAATGCTTAGCTTATTTTTAAATTTTTTTAAATATTCTCATTTTTACATTTATATCAAGAAATCAATTCATTTGGGGAATGAATTCTTAGATCACTACGTAATTTTATAAAAGTAGATTCACAAAGAGGCTTAGTAAAAATACCGGCAATTTGATTTTTGGTATTAACAAAATATAGAGAGATAATGCCTTTTTCTACATTATCTCAAAGAAAATGATGACGGATATCAATATGTTTAGTTCGAGAGTGATTAATGGGATTTTTCGATAAATTGATCACAACTGACTTATCATAATATACATGAGATTTAGTAATTATTTTTCCAAAATCTCTGAGAGTTTGTTGCATGTAAATCACCTGTACACATGCCAGGGCAGCTGAAATGTACTCAGCTTCACAAGTCAATAGTGAAACACAATTTTGTTTCTTACTAAACCACGAAACCTAAGGTTGACCAATAAAGTGACAAGTGCCACTTGTACTCTTTCAATCCATTTTGCAACCTTCGAAATCAGCATCACCATAAGATACTATTTCAAATGAGCAACCTTTCGGGTAAAAGTGCTTGTAATCTTTGGTGTTGATCAAGTAACACAAAATTCTTTTCGCAGCTCGATGATGTGATTCCTTGGGCTTTGCTTGAAATCTATTGCATAAACAAACACTCATCATAATGTCAGGTCGAGTGGCGGTAAGATATAGTAGAGATCCTATCATACTATGATATAATTTTTGATCGAAATCTTAACCGCTCTCATCTTTATCTAAATGTAAGCTTGTGCTTGTTGGATTTGGATTAATGGACGTGTTATCCATTCCAAAGCGTTTTAACAACTCTTAACAATGTTTTTCTTCATAGATAAAGATTCCATTTTCCAGCTGTTTTATTTGTAGACCCAAGAAAAAAATTAGTTCTCTTATACGTGACATATCAAATTCATTTTTCATAATATTCGACAAATCATTACATAAATTTTCCTTTGTAGATCCAAATATTATGTCATCTACATAAATTTAAACAACCAAAATATCATAATTTCCCTTTTTAATTTATAATGTAGTGTCTATTTTACCAATTTGAAAACCAGAATTTAATAAGTGACATTTAAGTCCATCATACCAAGCCCGGAGTGCTTGTTTTAGACAGTATAATGCTTTCTTAAGTTTAAAAACATGGTCAGGGAATTTTTTATGAAATAACAATAGTGATGTTCAACAGAATCATTTTCTTTAATAAAGCCATTTAAAAATACACTTTTGACATCCATTTGATATAATTTGAAATTATGGTGACATGCAAAAGTGAGTAATGTTCTTATAGCTTTATATCGAGCTACAAGTGCAAATGTCTCTTCATAATCAATTCCTTCTTCTTGATTGTATCCTTGATCTACTAGTCTAGCTTTATTACAAACTATTTTTCTATTTTCATCGGCTTTGTTTTTAAATACCCATTTAGTTCCAATTATCGATTGATCATTCGATCTTCGTACAAGTTCCAAAACTTTATTACATTCAAATTGGTTTAATTCTTCTTGCATTGCTAAAATCAAAAAATCATCTTTAGCAGCCTCTTTATAGTTTTTTGGTTCAATATTAGAAATTAAAACTACGTGACTTATTTGATTTAGCTGACTTCTTATAGAGAATCGATGTTTACGTCACCTATTACATTGTCTATTGGATGGTTTTTCAAAATTCTACAAGCTGATCTTAAAACATTATTGGCATCATTATTACTTGTATTCGTATCTTAATCATCATCATCATCATCATTATTATTATTATTTTCTGGATTAAGAGTTTGATATTTATCCAATATCTCCCCATCATAATTTTCCTTTTTATTTTTGAAATCTTCATCGAATGAGACATATACACTTTCTTCAATGATATTTGTTCATTTGTTAAAAACTCTATAGGCTAAGCTTCATTCTGAATACCCGATAAAAATTCCTTCATCTACTTTCGGATCGAATTTGCCTAATTGATCTTTAGTACTTAATATAAAATATTTAGGACCAAAAATTCAAAAATAGGAGACTTACGGTTTCTTTTCAAAAAACATTTCATAACAACTATGTTTAGCCATTGGTCTTAATGATACACAATTAAGCACATAACAAGTAGTAGCAACAACTTCGGCCTAAAAATACTTTGGTAAGCCACTACTATTGAGTAATGTTCGTACATATTCTTGAAGGGTATGATTTTTCTTTTCTACTACAGCATTTTGATGTGATGTCCGTGGGCAAAAAAAATTGTGACTAATACCTTTTTTATTACAAATTTTTTCAAATAACTCGTTTTCAAACTCTCCTCCGCGATCACTTCTTATATTCTTAATTTTACATTTCTTATATTTTAAATTCTTTTAGCGAATATTTTAAAAAAATTCAAAGGTATCACTTTTGTGTTTCAAAAATAGTGTCCATGTAAATCTCAAATAGTCATCGACAATCACAAAACATACTTATTTTGATTTATTGATCGTACTTCGTTAGGACAAAATAAATCCAACTGAAGTAGTTCTAGTGGTTGTTTTCATGAAATTTCTCTCTTTGATTTAAAAGTGATTTTCTTTAGATTACCATATTGACATGCATCACATAGGTTTTTAACTTTTAAATTTATTTTGGGTAATCTTCTAACTAGTTCATTTTTAGCTAATTTGTTAATATACTTAAAGTTAATGTGACAAAACCGCTTGTGCCAGAGCCAAGGTTTTAAAACTTGGATTTCGGTCGCATTTCGTCTCGAAATTTTACACAAATTATCTCATATCGGATGAGATCTCGGGTGAGATGAGTGAATCTCGGATGTATATCTCAAATTGACATCTCGGATTTTAAAGTCCATCTCGGGACTATCTCGGAGTAACATAAGTCTAAATTTGATAGTTTTTAAGATTTTTTAAATAATTTTTATCTATATATAAATTTTATTAACATACATAATTTATATAAAATGATAATATTAATTTTACATTTTAGATCAGAGTGATAACACGATTGATTTGATATTAAATGAATGATTCTCTACTCATTTGAATAATGAAAGTTAAAAAATAAATAATAAGTTTTTTCTCGCTCATTAAACGGTAAAAAGAAGAATTAAAAGGTAAGTAAAAAGTTATCAGAGTGTAATTTTTTGTGGACTTACATAAGAAGTGAAAAAATGTAAATGAAAAAAAATATAACTTCATATAAGATCTTCTATTGAGATCTCACCTCAAATTTCACTACCTTGGATGTGATGAGTGTCAAATAATATATACACAAAATTTAATGTCTCGTTTCGCTAAATCTCGTCTCGCTCAAGTTTGAAAATGAGATCTCGAACGAGATCTCGAGCAAGATGAATGAGATCTAAAACAGTTGCCAGAGCCATGGATCATTGTGATTTGCAACTAGACACAAGACATTGTCACGTTTAATATTCATATTTAAGATATAAATACTACGTTTTCTTATTCCTTCAAAACTCAAGTTTTTATTTTGATCAAAAATGTTGCATTTATCTTTTTCAGAATCTATTTTATATCCTTTATCGCAAAGCTGACTTATACTTGAAAGATTGTGTTTTAAATTCTCTATGAATAACACGTTAGAAATTATTGGAGAGGTTGATATACCGACAATGATAACATCTTTAATTCCAACTATGAATCCTTTCAAGTTGTATTCAAATGTTAGAGCACCACCATAGATATATGTTATATTAGATAACATATTTGCATTTCTCATCATGTGTTTAAAACATCCACTATCGAGTATCCATTTCTTCTTATTTTTGTTTTTGGGTACCTGCAAAAGAATAAGAATTTTATTAGTATACACTTTCTACATTAGGGTCCTATGTGTTAGTAGAGGAATGTAGCCATACCTAAGAGGGTTTGGGACCTTCATAAATATAATAATAATTATTATTAACAACATTAAAAAGATAGTTATCTATATATTTTTTCCTAATTAATTTATTATTAGTTTTTGGAATCCAAATTTTCAAAAAATTTGTATTTGAACTACTTGATTTAACATTTTCTTTGGACATTTTGAACTTAGTATGCAAAGTACTATATTTATTATTAGTATGTTTAGCTTTGAAACCAAATCCATTTCTATTCCCGGAGGGTTTGAAATTTTAATTAAATTTTCGAAATTTTGCTTCCCTTTATTAAATTTCGAAACATTACTAGTAATTTGTTCTAATCTCTGCTTTATTTCAAAAAAAATATTTTTAGCCGAGTGTAGACTAGATTTTAGTTTATAGTTCTCATTACTAAGCTTATCATTCTCAGTTTTCTATCTTTAAGTTCATTGATTAGAGTAACATATTGTGAAGATAAGTTTTCACAAGATTTTTGTGATATTTCCAGTTCCTCCTCTAACGTACTTTTCTCAACTTATAGCATTCTAATTTCTAGTTCATCTCTACTTAATTTTCCTATATTTTCTTTATATAATTTCTTTAAATCTCTAAGTTTATCATCCAACTCTATACTTATTTATAAGATCTCATTATAGGAGAGTCCAGGACTTACCTCTGATGTAGTTGTCATAAAACAGATATTTGCTTGTTCTGAATCACTATCAAAGTCACTATCTAAAGAGGATAAGTCTGAATCATCCCATGTTACTTGGAATGCTTTTTGATTTTTCTTGAATTTTTTGAACTTATTTTTTTCTTCTTGTTGTTTAGTTGTGGATAGTCTTTCTTCATATGACCAAATTTGTCACATTTGAAGCACTTGATTGATGTTTAGTTAGACGAGTTTGTTGAATTTCCACCATTCGGTGCCTTTATGAACTTTTTGAATTTCTTGAAGTTCTTGGCAATGAGTACGATCTCATCATTGTCCAAATCTGAATCATCATCATTGGCTCGGAATGCTATATTTTTTGTCTCTTGATTTTGCTCTTTCCTAGCCTACAAGTTAGCTTCGTATGACATTAAATTTCCTACTAATTCTTCCACTTTGAGTTGAGAAAGATCATTAGCTTCTTCAATAGCTAAGACTTTTCTTTCCCATTCAATAGTCAAAGAATTTAAAATATGTGTAACAAGATCAAATTCATTGAAAGTAATTCCTAATGCCATGAGATCATGTTAAATTGTTTGAAATCTAGCATACATATCTACAATGGTTTCATTTGCTTTCATTTTGAATGATGAAAATTGATTTCGTAGAATAGAAATTTTAGTTTGTTTTACTTTATTCGTGCCTTCATGAGTGACTTTTAATGTACGCCAGATGTCATAAGTAGTTTTACAAAGCATAACTTTTAAGAACTCGTTTTTATCAAGTGAGCAAAATAATACATTCATAGCTTTAGCATTGTTGAACGCTGCGGTTTCTTGAACATTTGTCCAAGTACCTATTTCAGTAGCAGGGGCTTCATATTTATTTTGAGTAGCTTGCCAGAATTCAAGACCGTTAACTTCCATAAATATTTGGACCAATAAGCATAGTTAGATCCAGTGAATAGTGGTGGACGTGCAGTTGACTAACCTCCTAGAAAAGTGCTTACTATATTCTAATAATTCTTTAAATACTTTGTTACAGTAATTTAAATTACCTTGCTCTGATACTAAATAAAAGTGTGCACGGATCTAGTATGGTATGGCTGATGTAAATGATCGAGTATATATTCTAATCTAAGTAAAGTAAACTAATAAAATATCAAAAAGTAGAATAATAAAAATGATCACACCATGATTTTTATACTGGTTCGGATCACCCGTCCTACGTCCAGTCCTGAAGCTTCCCTTTGAAATTTCCCCTAATCAAAATCCCTCGCTTAGCCCAAAGGAACAGGCAATACAACAAAGTACCTTGAGTTGACAAGCTTGTGTTCTTTACAACACTAATGTTTACTGCTACTACAAATCTTCTTATAATCTCCCCTTGAGTATAATGAGTGTAGACACGTGGATTTGTAGGAAGTTTCACCACTAAATGCTATAGTATAGTTTTTAGTGATATAAAGTGAGAATATGAAATCGATAATTGCACTTAGAGTTAGATAGCAAGATAGAAAGTAGAAAGTCAGAGAAGTGAAATCTAATCACAATTCTTGAATATATTTATAGATCTTTAAGGGTTTTGTTTAACGGTTGTTACTATTCAGATGGAATCTCTTGATAAACACTTGCAACTATTAGAGAAAGAGATGCGACTAATAAAGAAGAAGAGAAGTGCCATTCAAAAATTTGACTATTGAAAAAGTTCAGATGTTTGAAAAATAGGGGCAGACGTCTTGTTTGAATAAACAAAACATAGAAACGGTAGTTTAAAAGATAAGCAAAAATTGGTGTAACCAGACATTTGAGCAGTGCAAATCAGACGTTGCTTGGTTAAACGTCTCTGTCAAACAAGAGTATAAAACCCGAGAGTTTTGCCAGACGTCAGGTTCTTATACTTAGACATATGGTGGAAGTGTATTTAAAAACTTTGGATTATAGGATCAAAAATTTATGTAGCCAGACGTCCGAATAGTGTCCCCAGATGTCTGGTTGTTGAGTTGTGCAAAAAATATGGTTCCAATTTTGTTTTTGAAGATGAAAAAAATTTAGAATATTTTGTGTGTGCTCATCCAACCCATGGGAGATTGTACAAAATAATCTAAGACATTAACACAAATATATGACCTTACTTAAAATCATTTTTATGTCGCTTTTTCGTGAATATCCTCTATTATGGCTTCTATTGAACTTCTAATACCCCGAGCGCTTTCATCCTTCATATACCTATAAAGTAGTTGAAGTATTCTACAAATATGATTGTATATTTGTTGTCATTAAAACCAAATAAGGGAGATTCTAACAAAAATAACATAAACTTCGGATTATATAATTAACCCAAATATATGAAGTTAAATATAAAATATTAGGAGGTAAATGATAAATTATATGTAAGTAATTGTATAGACTTTAGAATGTCTGTACCAATATGTAAATGATTTAATAAATTAGTAAAATAAATGTAAATTGATAAATTAAAGACTTTGAAAATAAAATATCTAAAGAGAGAATTAATGAGAAGAGAGAAAACTCCTAGAATCAAGGAGAATGACATAAACCTTTCTGCTTTACTATTATTTAATAGATGAACAGATGAGTTCGAAGATAATCTTTGTGAAAAGGCCCGAATTAATGGGTGAAGAATAATGTCAGAGTTAGGGGTAGCATGGGATTAATATTTTGAAATCAAGAGGTTATCATTGATACAAAGGCTACTTTATGTCAAATATTTCGGGATTTATAACATCGATGTTCCAAGATAGCAATGTCATAAGAGAAAAACTCACTCTTTACGACTGCTTTTTATACTTCATTGTTAATCCATACATAAATTTAACATAAAATTCTGCCATACTTCTCCTACTTTTCCTTTGAAATGATATAAGTAGACTAAAGTGCCATTTTACAACAAATCATTTAACACAAAATATCCAAAACTACACCATCAAAACAAGAGCTTATTGATTTTTTTGAAGATTTCAGGAACACGAGATTTAATTCTACAATGGTTGATGCTAAAGAGATAACCCAAATGTTGGATATTGAACCAGTTTTTACTCAAAAAAGAATTATTCATAGAATTAAACAATTTGATGAAGATGCGAATGTTGAAGAAACTATGCAAACACCAGAAGAATCTTTCCGAATCAATTACTTTTTGCAAATTGTGGATAAAGCTCGTGTTTCTTTGATGACTCGATTTGAGCAATTCAAAGAGTATGAAGATAGGTTTGGCTTTTTATTTGATTTAAAAAAATTCACTTCTATAGATGATGAGAAACTGAAAGATCATTGTTTAAAACTTGAGGAATATTTGAGACACTACCGTTTTGCGGATACGGACTGGTGGTAACGCATAACAGCTACTACCGCCCACCTCGGAACATACTCCCAAAATTAAATCAAGGGGTGGCCACCAAATCAATCACAAAGCAATAAATATGATATCGAAGAAGCATATCCGATCGGAGGTACGACCTCACTTGGCCCAGCATGGCTCCTGTTTTAGTCACATCAAGCTGACTCGAGAGAGTCGGGGCTACGTTAATATCTCATACAGAATCGTTCACTAAACCATCCTACTACATTCTGGAATCTCCACCAAGTGCACAGTTGTTAAAGTGGTTTTCGATATCGGTAGAGAATATGACAATATCTGATCCTGGTCTCTTTAACAACCAAACACTTATTTCATACCAGATGGTTCTTTTACATTTCTAAAACTGATTCATAATTGATATCAAAATATCATATTCTCAAAAACATATCACTTTCGAAATCATATTCACTTTCAAAATCATATCACTTTCCAAATCATATCCACAAAATAGGTTAAACCCTTATTTCAAAATCATCATATTTACTCAAAATAAGTCATTTCACTAGATAATATCCTTTCAAATTCCAACGTGGGTTATAACATCATTTAACCATATTCGCTTTAAATCCAGGGTTTAATTATAAACAATCTAGCCTTGCACAATTTGAATTTTCCAAAATAGTTTAGATAGTCATAATTAGTTTAAATGGTTTTAAAATAGCTTAAAATAGTTAAAATACTTTAAAATAGTTTAAAATGGTTTAAAATAGTTTAAAATAGATTAAAATAGTTTAAAATAGATCAAAATAGTTTAATATAGTTTAAATAGTTTAAAATAGATTAATATAGTTTAATATAGTTTAAATAGTTAAAATAGATTAATATAGATTAAAATAGTTAAAAATAGGTTTAATATAGCTTAATAGTTTAATATAAAATGGTTTGTAATTCTAAATAAATCTGAATTTAAAATAATATATTTTTTGAAAGTTTATATTAAAATAATTAATTTGAAAGTAATATCAAATTAAACTATTTCCATTTCAACAAATCTGGACCATATCCAGCTTTCAAATTTACAAACTCAATTTTTATATTTCAATTCAGATTCCCAATAAAACCATTTAAATCTATGTCGATTTCAAATCCATGTTTAAACTATAAATTTAAACTACTTCAAATTTAGTATATTTCTAAGTTTAAATATTCAAACATTTTCAATAATTCAATTTCGATAAATTTCATTTATACTTCAAATTCAACTTTAAAATTCCAATTTAAATCCTTTAAACAATTCATTTAAACCAATTCCAATTTCAAAATTTAAAGCTTGGATTTTTGAAATAATTTAGTTTATATAAATCAAATTTATTTCAAAAATATCACTTAACTGAATTCAAAAATTAAGGATTTAAAAATTAATCAATTTAACCAATCCGGTGTCCGTATATAATTTTCTACTCTATGGTCAAGTGATACGGATATATATAATTTCAACCCGCAATAAATTTAAATTTATGGGTATATATCATTTCAACCCGCAATCCCGAGTTAAATTTTCAAAATCCACAAAATCGCTCGAGTCTATCATTTCAAACATAATGATTTTCCATAATCTATAGATCGTTCGGGTATGTATCATTTCAACCCATAGTTATTTGCCTAGCAATAACTAAGGGAACTTGTAGTGTGATTACAATATATAAATATAACATCCAGTCATCCAATATCAACAACTAAACATCCATCACAACCATCATTCAAACCAACCAACAGATAACAACAATTGACTGATTATCAATAACATGTATTAGCTGGCAATTTAAAATTCAATATTAAATTAAATAGCGATTAAATTCAATAAAAGTCAGATTTAACTAGAATGACAATTAAAATATACCAAACAGCAACCAATCAATTTCTAATCACATCATAAATTTAATTTAACTAACATAAGATAATTTAGTAGTCGTGATTGGGTTAAAACACTCACTTTTGATTTTTCATCGATTTAAAATTCAAATAAAGGCCCAAATTCGAACAGTCTCAGAATCCAGCCAAACCAGTTCCATAATGTTCAGAATTTTGATACGATCGTAACGGAGAAAACAACGCCCAAATCCGAGTTTATATGCAAAAGTTATGGTAGTTGGAACGATTGGATTTTAAAATTTAAATTAAAATAAACAATTAATAAATTATACCACGTCACCTGACTACGCGCACAACTCAGAAACCCTAGGTTCACACTATTCATCGCGACCGAGCATCCCAACAGCCGCCACCCATTTGCCTTGCCGCCGACCACCACGTACAGTATCGCCTCGATCAGACTCCATTACCAAACTTCCCACCTCAGCACGACCCCACGACCCAGGCGCGGCCCACTCTGATGCCCCATCCATGCCTCCGCTGCCCCATATATTTTTAGATTTTCTGGCGATTCTTGACCAAATTAAGACCTACGTACAACATCTCCAAGACCTGCTCGATGCCTTCTTCCCATCGCCGCAACCCGATCCTCAAACGGTCGACGATCCACCGTTGGATCATAAACCCTAAAAATGAATGGTCGAGGTTCATCCTCGATTTCTGGTCAAACGATGCATTCAATTGAAAAACGAGCAACTGCAGTAGATTGCGCTCGTCGAGAGCTTTCCAACGATATATAATATGACATAGTTTTGAGGAGTTTGATTTTCAATTTGAATTTGAAATTGAATTAGGGTTTTGGATCTGCAGCCATTGGAAGGAAGAAAAAGCAGATAGATGAATAGGCAGATACATACAAAAATAAGGAGTAAAAAGGCTGCTAGGGTTAGAAAAACTATTTATATAGACAAGGCCCGATAAGAATGAATGAACATATCGAATTGGTTCGAAACGACAATAACGACCCGAAAAGCTCGTTCCGTTTCTGGAATGAAAGTGGGTCATCCCATATATCAAAATAGATGTTTTCGATATATTTAAACTCAATGGAACAAGTTTCAAATCCAAGTTCTATTGTATACATAAGTTAGCTTTTACAATCAGCTTATGTCAAATTGAATTCATTAAATTGATTTCTACGCGTTTCGAGCTCGCACGATCAAACGACAAGTCCGATCGCTACGAAACTTGAAATCCTACAATAATTCACCGTTACGGATCCGATGAAACTGGTTTAAATCTGAGATAGTGGCCAAAATGGCTATTTTACACGTTAATTAAATAAATTATTATTAAATTGATTATATCACCTTTAAATTCAAATTTTTATAACTAACAAATTTTTATCATTTTTGATTACCTAGTAATTTATAATCTTTTAAAATAAATTTCCATGTCAAATCCAATGTTAAATATTGCACTAATTACGGCGTTCAATTTCAATTGCAATAAATTCATTAATTATAATTTAAAATTCAATAAATTCATTTATTTTGATTTTCATCTTATTATTCAATCAATTATCGCTTTATGGACATAATTAACATTGGTTTACCATTTGTAACATCAATATTCTATAGTTATCATTTTAATTCATATTAACTGCAATATTTAAGTAGATTAATTTCAATTGATTTCCAATTTAATTTCAACGGATTAAATAATGAAACGATAATTAAACAATTGTTACAACATACAATTTCAAACACATCTCTATGTTTATTGTTAACAAACAAAGCTAATAAATTCACATACTTATTAGTTATTCTATATTAACCAGATTTCAATTCATTACGTACAATTTTACCATTAAATACAACATTTGGCTTAATTCCTTGTTTACGATTCCTAACCAAATTAACTTTACAATTATTTCAATTAATTGAAATTACATTAAAATAATTATCAATTATCTTAAATTAACATTATTAAAATTACATTCTAGTTATTTTCTCATTATTAAATCACAAATTTTTAATTTCTTCCAATATTAAACACCAAAATCTTATTGAATTTAATGTTTAATTATCGAAAAATGTGGGTCGTTACAACCTTATTTATTAGAAGCCAAAACGTTAAGTTAAGATAACTAAAAATATCCATTTTATTTGAGTAAGAAGTGATAGGGCCACAACATCATTAATACCAATTGATCTTGAAAGGTAGCTTCCAGCAATTGTTTCTTTTAGTTTAATTAGGTTGTAATTGCTTATTATCTCTTTTTGGGTATTGAAAATGCGTATGATATGATATGAGATATGCTTCTATTTTATTATTGTGTTGATTTTCTAGATGAATTTGACTACTATA
Organism: Allium fistulosum; assembly: GCA_030737815.1. Classification (NCBI taxonomy): domain Eukaryota; kingdom Viridiplantae; phylum Streptophyta; class Magnoliopsida; order Asparagales; family Amaryllidaceae; genus Allium; species Allium fistulosum. Next base: position 882,943,236 of record CM060903.1, read on the forward strand.
TGTATTGGAAAACAGTACAAATCGGGAAATCTCATAAGAACACTTAACTAATGATAAATGTAAAGTAAGGTTGAAAGTTTATAAAACAAATTATAAAATTAAATAAATTTGCAACTAAAAATAAATAATGCTTAATTCTAAAAAAAGTTAGGATTTTAGAAGAAAAAAAGTAATTGAAGGACAGTGAATGGTTATTGTGAAACTCATGGGTCACTGTCCATATGTCTTAAAAGGTAAAATTTATGAATGTACTTATGTGTTGTTTGTTGTTCTGAAATAAAAGAAAAGGTTTTCAAAATTTTAATATTAACTGTGAAATATGCTAGGGTCAATCATATGCGTTAACTCGTTGATTGAATCCTGATTACGTTAAGATGTGGCAAGATTTGTTTTGAATGTGTAATGGAAATGCTTTTAAAATATTATGTTAAAAAATTGTTTTAATGATTTCAAACTATTTTACAAATTTAATTGAAAAGGAAAATATTTTGAAAGGAAACATGCTTAGTGTAGGAAGGGCCAATGTGTTAGTGAATACGAATTTTACTGTTCAATGAGTGTGACCATATACAAAACATAAGGAAAAACTATTTTAGCTTTGGAATTTCTATTTCCATACCTCATTAATAGTAAAAAAACTTGTTTTTAAATAATACTGGTTTAAAATTTAATAATAAACTTCCTTATGTGAATTGTACTTGGAAAAGTTGGAAAATATTAAGGGGCAAAAGAGAAAGTTTCAAGGTACAAAGGAATTGGTACACAAAAGAAGGGTGGAAATATAATATTCTCCATCTAAATTCCTTTTCCGACACTAGAGTATAGATTTAGGAAAACTGGATTTTTAAAATTTTAGATGTTAAAAATGGTATGTTAGGCATTGGATGGTAGGGATTGGAAGCAAAATTGGTTGAACCATACTCCTATTCATAGGAGTGTGGAAATTACGGTATGGGAATAAGGATTTTGATTATTAAAAACTTGCATACATGTAGAACCGCTGATATATATAGGTTGTTTGTACCATATTTTCAAAATTATTTTAAAAAATGCATTCATATTGTAGACGTTGATTTAGTATTATTTGGCATACATATCATATGTGTTATGATACAGTGTGCACTTGTACATGACTGGCTGTAAAATTGGTTGTACTCTAATTGGTTGGATAGTTTAAAATGGTTGAACGCAATGTTACATGATTCAATCCTTGCGGAATTTCGGGGACAAATTTCTTTTAAGAGGGGAAGAATGTAATATCCTGTAAAATAAATAATAATTAATTAAAAGAATTAATAAATAAGTTTATAAGGCTCAAAAATGAAAATTGAGAAATGTCAAAAATTGACTACGAAACTTGCACTATTGTGTTTATGGCGATTATCTGGACAACTTTTATAAAGGCTTCACGGTCTGAGTTCAAACAGGAAAGTTATCAACATTTGAAGATTTTGGATCGAAAATAATTCAAAATAGAATTAAGGAAATAGATAGTAATAAATAATAATAACAATAAAAAGGAAATGAATCACCGACCCACCACCGGTTGACGTATAAAAAGAGCCGGTCGACCACTGGCAGTCGACCGCTCCAATCAATTGATCGACCGGTCGTTAGGGTCGACACATATTTAACGTCACTCTAAACGGCCTAGATTTAATAAATAAATACCTAACGTACAAAATTGATTTGAGCGCCTATAGAAATAGGCTTAGGCTCTCACTTTCTTCTCGTATTTTCTAAATAGAGTAGCAAACCTCTGCCATTCTTCATTCTCTACTATTTCTAAAAATTATAAAAATATTATATATATATATATGTATATATTGGAGAATGACATAAAATAAAAGAGAAGAGGAAAAGGAGTGAATCAATTCTGTGAAAACGGTAAATTCTAGATTTATAAGTTTAGACTCCACTTGACTCAAATCTCCTCTCAAATCTTAAATCCTAAAGGATATGTATCGCTTTAAAATGCATATTTTTGGTTGAAAAGAAAGGGATTGAAGTAAGAAGAATGTGTTTAGACCTGGTGATTTGGAAGCCATAAGGTGAGTGAAAAATTATATGCTTTACATAATACTAAATTTATATCGCTGGAATTATATTTTTTTTATGCCTATCTAGAAACCATTGAATTTTAGGCTTAAATAAATAAGTCTAACTTGAAACTCTTGCCTACATATTTAGAAATTTATTAAATTTGATGAAATGATATATATACACCCTAGATCTGGAAGTTTGGGAGAGTGGTCCCTAAAATTTATGAAATATAATATTGATACAGTTGCGTATTAAATTCCAGATTCTTGTTATTTAGGTTATAAATTGTTAAAATTAATAATTATTAATTGGAGATGATTTAATTTGATTTAAGATTCAAACTTCTGTATTTAAACTCATTAGAATTGTAGAATCTCCATGGAAGTTTCCATAAACTTCCCAACAATATGAAAAGTGCATCGTTTGAAATAACAAGTAACATGCCCAAATGAAAGAGATGTGCAAAGTAGGGATATCTTTCCATAGTTTGCACTACCTATTTCAATAAAAATAGAAAAGGACGATTCCTTGAAATTTCAAATGCAGAACGAATTGGGTAGTTTATGGGAAATTGCAACGGTAACATTTTCTTCATAGGGAAAGATGCAGTTCTAATGCATAAAATGTGGAAATAAATATTTTTATGGAAGTTGCACATAGGTGCACATCGAGAAATCCTTAAATATAGAAACTAAAAAGTTATAAATAGAAATAAAAATAATCTCGTTTACCAATTAAATACATATATGTGAAGTAAAGTATAAGTTTAAGAAATAAACAAACAAACATCGGTTACATTATAAATATATAGGTATCGTAACGTGCAATTAATTGTATGTTATCTTTTTTTGAAATTATACTCAGGAGAACCTGAGGGATCAGTAAACTCCTTGGGGGAATTAAGTTGTACATGTCTTCTTAAACTCATAGCACCTATAACCCTCGAGACTATTTTTTTCGAGAAGTATGTGCAAGGCAGGGCTAGAACCTAGATCTATCACCAGACCTAGGCATCACTTTTCCATTGTGCCACACTTATAGACGTATGTTATCATATGAATTATAAATAAAACTCTAAATACCAATAAGTTAATAAATTAAGGAGCGAAAGGGAAGTTATTGTAATCAAGTCAATATGGGTAATAAACCATTTAATGAAATTTAATTATAGAGACCAAATATGGCATGGGTAAAGGAAAATCAAATAGGCATGATAAATAAATGTCATTAATAACATTTATGGAAGGGAGAAATAAAGGCTGTAAACATATTAAATAAGAAGAAGTCAGAGAAAGTAAATAAATGATTATGAATAAATAACAAGCTTAAGAGGTGTAATAATTTCCAAAGTTGAAATTACACGACCTAAATAATTTGTTTGCGACAGGTATGAATTAGCGGGCCTAACCCAATATTTGGATTAATTATAAATGACTTGGTTTAGTATAGGTTGGGATGCGAGGTTAGTAGAGTTACACAAAGGAAGTCTACCTTCTGCAAGGGGTTACCAGCAGTTGTGTATATGTACTACTGATATGGGACATCTTCAACTATTAGTCTCATGGGGGATATCCGTTCGCGCATAAGGTTGGGAAAATATATCAAGGGGTTTGCCTCAAATTTGAAGTATTAAATGTCTAAGTATCTTCAAGGCGGTCGAGGGGTTTACTTCGGGGCAGAAGTATTACATGGCTATTAAGTCTACCTCTGCTCTTTTTGAGAAGTTTAAATAACATACGACAGTGCCTAATTGGGAAAGTGGTCTCCGCTTCATTTCCAAACTAAAGCTATTAATTAACTGATAATAAGAATTTTACTTGATTTGTATCAGGAAAATATAAATGGGATTTTTGGATGGTGGTCGATGTTATGTGTGCATTGCTTGGTAAACCGATATTTGTGCAGTTGGAATAGGCATAGGACGAGGCCACCATCTGTCCTAAGCGATCATTAGCAAAGACTTGGATTAAGCCTGTACGGATTACACTTCCTACTGGTGTAGAGTTCGTTAGGATTTGCATTGATCTCAAAGTTTGGTTGTTTTTTTATTTGGTGGGAGGTTGGCTAGTTAACCCTTAGATAGGTCTTTGAGATGTGTAGTAATACGACAAGTTTAGATTATAAAGTCGTGTCTAGATATCATCGGCCTTCATAGTTAGGGCCAACTAACTATTGATTACGTTGCGAATGGGTTTCCTTTTTGGAAGTATGGGGATGCTTATATATATATATATATTCATATACGTACTTATACCTCGGAGTAGGTTGGATATATATCATACGTGCATATGGAATTAAATCTCAATCCATAAATAACAGACATAACACTTAAATGGAGATTAATCATCATTGGAGATTAATCAACATAAACTAGTGTTACAGATAAAGTATATAATTTACCAGCCACCAAAACGTTGTTCTGACCCCCTCCTCATTATAACCCACATGATAGATTTAGAGAGACATAATACTGGTATAAGATGGGAACGGTATGTGGACAGGTATTCTCATTCATGCTCTGCACTGACAAGGTAACTAGATAATATTGGTTCCAAGGTAGCAGCCTTAGTCAATATATATTTTGTTATATTTTACTATTCTGATAGAATTTCATATAGATGGCTCACTGATATACTTATGTTTATTATAGGTTACCAACACCAATGATCTATACTCTAATGGACTTTGGTATTTTATTTAGTCAAATAATCGGGCCCACTAAAGTGCGGGTTGTTACATTATTATTATTGGGAAAGACGGCAGACAATGTTACAAATTAGGATGATGAGGCGAATAAGCCTTGTAGGTAAGGATGTATTAGACAAGCAGGTTATTAGGCCAGAATGGGTCTTGGTCAACATGTGCTATGTGGGCGTATTTTTTTTGGTTTTGGATCTGGTAGGAACATTTATTCGTGAGAAAATAAGAAACGGGTACATACATGATACATCACATACTACATAGGGTTAACCAGTTTAACCATTTATCAATTTCTAACAATTTGTCAATACTAATGTGACCTTAGATCTCAGCTCTTACCTATACATTTTATTAAGTGTTTATTTCAACATTTTATTAATAAAATGTATCCATAATTTACTTATGTTACTAGCACATTATTAGTTAATGTTTCGTTCATCGAGTTTATTTTTCCATAGCAACAAAAACCCATCACTGACTTATACTAATCAAGAGTTATTCCATTCGCTCATAAGAATTAAGCATAACCCTTATGTTCATTAGATTTATGCCCAACTCCAACAACATTTAACATCCCCACTTAGTCTAGTCTATGTACCTATTCTTTCATTCATTTCGGTCATACCTGTACACTAGAGTCTTTTGACATTATGGCTCCAGAGCGAGGAAGCCATGACCCAAGGAGCAACCTTAACATTAGTCATGCAATTCAATCATTTTCATGATCTCTCATTTGGTTTATTAAGGTCTGAAGGTCATTCTTCAATAAAAATTCCATTTATTTATTTGTACTCCATCTAGTAATAGGCCTGTCAATGGATACCCGAAAAATCCGAAATCCGTCCGGATCCATATTCGAAAAAACGGATATTATCCGATATCCGAAAAGCGGATGCGGATATCCAATATCCGAAAAGAAAATCGGATGCGGATGCAGATATGGGCATATCCGTATCCGAAAAACATCAGTCCGATCCGAAATTAATTATAATAAAAGTTGTTATTATTATTGATTTATTATTTTAAGATGACCCTAAGTTATAGTTAAAATATATTTAGAAATGAATTGGCCCAAGCCCAAATTGCTCAAGAAAGAAAGTAAAACCATAACTAAGCAAGTAACAATAAGTCACATAACTCACGTTTTCACTTTCCTATTTCAATTTTCAAACCCTTATTTCTGTTTCCTCAGCCGTTTCCAATTTCAAACCCTAAATTGCTCTCGCGCTCCGACTTTTGTCGTTGCTCCGCCTCGTTCAGCTCACCTCGTCGTCGTCGCGCTCACCTCGTTCAGCTCTGCCTCGTTCAGCTCCGATCCAAGTGTCACGGCCCTGCTTTGCTCCGATCCAAGTGTTAGAGATCCACCTCGTTTGTCACAGCTCCGCCTCGCATAGAACTGCTCTATGCTCATGCTTGGCTCTGCTTACACTCGGCTTTGCTCACGCTTGACTGCTGTTGCTCTTCACTTTGGCATACAGTTTGAAACTTAATTATTTTGCTCTTATTTCATATTATTTTAATACCAGAATGAATGGATCAGTATCCCGCATAATATAAAAATGTTCTACAGATAATTAAGTTATCTCAAAAATTTAATAAGCATTAAGATATTGGTAAATAGAATTTGGAAGATGATATGAGATGTTGAGATATAGCAAATGGCATCTGTTAGGATTTGCAGCACCTGTGGCAATAATTTTTTCCCCCTCAATTGACAAATTTGGCAACTTTACCAAATTGCAGGCCAACCTTGAATCATCATTCATGTGAAATAGATTCTTGATGACAATATCAATCTAAATTTATGTTAGAGGAATATGTATGTTATTTGGTTTATTAACTGATATTTGATTTTGTAGTGTGCTATACTTTGTATTTTGTTTAGATTATTAGTTAATTTATATGAGATGGTTAAGATGAAAACATATGAGAACTGAAAACAAACATTATTTATTGTTTTTGTTTGTTTTTTGTTTATTTGAATTGTTGTAATATCGTAGGAACTTGTTTGACATTATGTATGTTGCTATTTTGTCATTTGAATTGTTGTAATATTGTATGAATTTGTTTGACATTATGTGTGTTCCTATTTTGTCATTTGAAAAACTAATTAGTATTGTAGTTTGTGTGTATTGTCATTTGAGAAAGTGATTGTTTTAGCTGTTATGTTTTAGTTCAAAAATATTAGCATAATAAAAGTCTTATTCAATTTTGGATGTGGATATTTCGGATATTTTCGAATATCTGGAAATATTCGCTTTTTATTTTCGGATATCCGAAAAATATCCGCGGATGCGGATGCGGATGTTAATCACTGATATCCGCGGATATTGGATGCAGATTCAGATGCGGATTTAAATTTTCGGATGCGGATGCGGATACAGCCATATCCGCATCCGTTTGCATCCGTTGACAGCCCTATCTAGTAACACTTTCAAGTTACTAATCAACCCTTTCCCCTTTAAACTACATAAAAAAGGTTTAGTCATATCAATTACATAGAGTACACATTGTCCTTAATGTAGTGATTTGAAGCATTTGATGAAGATTCATGTTATGTTATTTTATGATTGCATTAAACAATATTCATCTGATTGGGCCCATATAATACCCTAAGTCATAAGTCAATCAAATCTTTTAGGGAACATATATTTACAATATTAAGGTTCTTTTAGTTATGAGATTACAATTTCACATAGAAATAGAATCACATATAATAATAACATCAAACATCACATATACATGTTCAAGTTATACTGGTATAACAAAAATATCCAAGCTTCATTTATGTTGGTATTTATATTTTGTAACATCATATGCTATCTTTCCAAGCTATCTAAATTCAATGTAATTCAAGATTATAACTTTTCTAATTTGATCAAGACAATACTTATGAATATGGTTCATTTGATGGAAATTTCTTTCATTTATTGCTATCTTTAAATGCTATGTAGTAATGTTATCATCAAGGTTAGATCATAAGAGTAGCTCATATTCTGGCATAAGATCTATAAATTATGGAATTAGAAACAACATTCAAAAGAAATGTCTGAGTAAACAGAATTATCTTTTTGAAACATTTTATAAAGGTATGATGTGAGAAAAAAGTTAAGGCTCTTTCACTAAAAGGTAAAATTACGAAATTTTAAAACAGCTAAGAGAGCATTTGCAACATTGAAGTGGATTTTGAAGGAAATAAATCGTAGAATTGAGAAAAGTGTTGTTAATAAAGGTTGTGCGTCTTAGAATTATATTTCCATAGAGTACAAAATTATCAAAAATGGTTAAGGGAATCAAATGTCATGACTTAAATATGGAAAATGATTTAGATTGAGTTTTGACAACCATTGTCTAAAACTTTCTCAATTTTGCAATAAGACTTTTCAGGCGTTAAAAGGTCAAATTTGGACATGTGTATAAAAAAATCATAGATCTATAAGCCTTATTTCCAAAATACTAAATTTCTCCAAATTGATTCAAAGGTTCAAAAGTTTTCTCAATATACTACAAGGGTTCTAGTTTGTGTTTATATCAAGCCATCTGAAAACATATATGACTCTGCAACAAAATATTGGGTTAGAAAACATTCGTTCTAGAAAAGTATATAAAGCTAAAGTTGTATATATTTTAGTTACTTTTATAGAAATCAATAATTTATCCATCAATTCAGAGGATCAAAAGTTATGCTTAATATACAGAAAGAATTTTGGATTATACTTAAATTAAACCAGTTAAAAAACATATACAGCTTTGCAACAAAATTCCAAGATAGTAACTTCTGGATTAGAAAAAATATCTATAAAAAAGTTGTTGATCTTCGAACAACCTTTTCAATGACCAGAAGGTCACAGAACTAGTTGAGAAATATCAAAAGTTAGTCCTAAATCATTGAAATGTGTATACTCATTTCCTATATTACAAAACTATATGAAAATTTTGAATTTAGATAATGTTACTCACCCTAATGAATTATGTTCTAGCCTCTAGCTCAAATCTCTCAACCTCCTTGAGTTTTATTTACTTATTAACTATTTCTTTTGATGATGGAAGTGAAAAAGGGTAGTGTGTTTATAGTGTAACATGGGGTTATTACTGTAATATCACAAATTGAGCCCTAACTGAACCTAGGTAACCTTTAAACTTCTTTAGGTGGCTTCTCAACTTTTAAGCCAGCCAACAACCCCCTTTTGAGGCATTTATACATATATGTGCATCTTTATTTTTATGGATATGTTTATACACACACAAAAATACATACAAACATACATACATTCATACATATATCTGTGTGTGTGTGTTTATGTATATGTGTATGTTTATGCATATGATATACACTCATTATCATGCATACATAACACACTCCTATGTACACATTTATTTTAGTCCATGCATTAATTATTCTTATCAAATTTTGTTTATGCGGATCTCGCTATTCGGTATGAACATGATTAATTCTTTGCATAAGCATTATTTACGTAACCATTTCCAATTTATTGGATGCTCAACATAATTTACTAGTTGTCGCGTAAAATCCTATCTTAATATCTAAATTCCATGATATATAATAATATGTGGTAATTGAGGAATTTTACAAAGTCCATCGACATAATCATCAGCGACCAACGCTAGAGTGGATCAAAGTTGCGAAGGTGTACTCGTTGGTAGGAGGGAAATACATGGGTAGTTATAACATTTCATAATTTGGAGATCCATAACATGTGCCTAATTAATAACAAAATTAGTTAAATAATAGTTAACAAAATTTAATAAGGGAATCACTCAAGGGCAAATTTATATTAATCAAGTGTGGGACACATGAAAGATTAAGCGAGTTGAACTAATAAGGGGTTAAGGAATTAATAAGTTAAGCAAGGAGAGATTTTAGTCCAAGCTCAAATTATTGATCTTTCTATCTCTTAGCAAATATCATTCCTTTTATTATCTCATTTGATGAAACCAAAACAAAACATACAAGCTAGGCTACCATTACTAAGAGGAGGAGAGGGAAAACAAATCGAGCACAACTCAAATTTCATTTTCTAAAGGAAAGAAATGATTTTAATCAAGCTTTCCAATTAGGTGAGTAATGCTAACCCTATTTTCCATTCAAAACTATTTGGATTCATGCATTCTATGTAATTTCTATTTATAGTGTTGATAAACATGTTTTGTTGATGATGGATTGATTCTATATGGATTTTGTTGTCAAATGGCTAATTTATTGGCAAGTTAAGAGTAATATGCTAGTTCATCATCTCCAAACAATTTGAAAATTTTATATTATATTCATAATATATGATTTTGTTCTTAGATGGCTTTTGAATTTATAACTTTTGGAATAAGAAATTAATTATTATAAAATTTCCAAAGGGAAAATAGGCTGTTTTGACTGTAAATTATTGAAATATAATATTCTGATCCAAAAATTGTGTTATAGGTAAAAGATTGTGTTTATGATCTTTAGTTAATTTATGGGAATTTTCCCGTAATTTTTCTAATTGATGTGAACTAAATAGCAAGACAGGAAATTTCCTTAATTGATGGATTAATTAAAAAAATAGGTTAATTAAAGTAGAAGATACTGGCCTGTTAGCGAATTTCTTGCTATGATTTAAAAAGCAAAGAATGGAAGCATGAAATGTGTAAAGATTAAGTCAAAAAGTTGTTACTTGGTTAAGTAATATAATACTTTTCAATTTAAGTATGAAATGGCCATCATATTTTCGATAAAGTTCATAGTCCCATTAACATATCTCTAATAGCTTAAGCTCATATCGCTGATAGCCATATCTTCATCAACAAACGTGTTATATCTCCAATAGCATGTGTTTTATAACTTTGATAGCATATGTTTCCTGAATTCGATAACATATGTTTTATAAATCTGTTAGCACATAGTTCCACACTTCCTATAACATGTAGTTTCATAGCTCTAGTTGTATATAGTTTCATAATTCATATAACATGTAGTTTCACAGCTCTAGTAGCATATAGTTCATACTTCTGATAGTATATGGTCCATAACTTCAGTAGCATACTTTTGATAGTATAAATGTTCATTATCCCTGATAGCATAAAATTTCATAACTCCGGTAGCATAAATGCTCATAACTTTGCTAGCAAAAAAATTCACACCTCTAATAGCTTATGGTTCATACTCCAATAGCAAATGATTAGTTCTTTCGATAGGGTAGTATCATTCCTTTAATAGAACGTATTTCATACTTTTAGTAATAAATGTTTCATACTTCCATTTAAAATGCAAGTGTGTCATTGGAAGCATTTCAAAAACTAGTTTACATGAGTTGTATAACATGTATCTGAAAATGTAAAACTATAAAATGAAAATTATGCAAAAAAAAAGAAAGTGGCTAAGGCTTATGTAACGACCCGCATTTTCGACCGTTCAAGTCGACAAAACATACACACATGCCGACTCAAACAATCCAAAATACAGATAGTTATTGGGGTTAAATAAGAAAGAAAAGAAAGAACAGAAACAAACTCAGAACCTTGCAGCGGAAGGGACAAGATATAATAATAAAATAACAGTTCATGAAGCTGTTAAATAAATAAATTTGATTATTATTATACATCATAAATCAGAGTTACATACATATCAGAGATAATACAACGATGCAGTGGAAAAATAATACAGTAGTAGAATACAAATGATGTAATACCAAACTCCGTCTTCGTCCTCCAGAATATACCTTCAACCTTATCTGAAATGCTCAGGCTGACCTGAGCGTAATGAAAAGACAAAACACTCGAGTCAGGACTAAAATATCTCATGTAAGTTAAATCGAATAAGTAAATATGAGTGTGACGGCGTTGGAGATGTTTACGGGTTTTAGACACCTCCTATCCAGTGTTTAACGTGTGTGCATTAACTTAAGAGATGTTCGGGATTTTCATCTCCTAAGGATCCGTTAAACTATCTACTATATAATAGAATACGCTATATACAATAATGTCTATCATAAAGTAAAATATCAAACTAGTGTTAAGCCATGGCCCATTCCACCCTTAACACATTTTTATTCCCAAGAGCATATACAAGACCGTAGTTTCCCCAAAACCGGAAGTCACCAGAGGGCAATCCATATACTAAAGGTACAAACCAAAACGTAGTGGTCGCGAATAGGATAATCAGTATGACAAGATACATGAGGCAATACCAACTAGGATACTAGTAGTTGCCTGATCCGGACTGATGTTGGGCATAGCAGCTACTACCCCAACACCGCGAAACAACACTCCCATAATCGAGGGGTGCACCCAAATCGAATCACAAAAGTAATAGACATGGTAACGAAGAAGTGTGTCCGCTAGAGATGGCGATCCTCAATGGTCCGGCTGGCTCCTGTTTTAGTCATGTCAGGGGTCATCCAAAATCGTTCTCTTTCTTCAAATCAACACGTTCACCAAAACCATCCACTTCATTCTGGATCAACACTCCACGTATATTAGTTATTAAAGTGGTTTTCGGTATCGACAGAGAGTATTTCCATATCCGATCCCGGTCTCTTTAATAACTACGTTATATTTTTCACACCGGTTGGATCTTTACATTTCAAAACAGTTCATATATTTATATAAGAATATAAGATTCGCTTTAAAACCATTTCGTATTCAAATTAGAATATACTTCAAATTAAACATCCGTATTAAGTAGTTTACTTAATTTCTGGAACAATTCCAATTCAATAAACTTAGATTAATATTCGAATTTCAAGAATTCACTTAAGTATTACATTCCAAATCAATTTCAGTTCAAATCCTATTCAAATCAATTTTATCTTCAAATTTAATTCAATAGTTTCAGTTTAGTTCAATTCACAAATTTCTTTAAATTTCAATTCAATTCCAAATTAATTAAATCTCAATTTCAAATTAATTTTCAATTCCAAACTCAAACTTGAAATATCATTTCATATAAATTTTCTTAGAAATATTCAGAGTTCGATTAAAAGTCTAATCTTTTAAAACAAATCAACTTTCGAAAATTTACGCCATATTTCAATTTTTTTTACTTAAAATTCTAAACTTCGAATAATTAAACAATTTCATTTACCAAGTTTAAATTCCAACATTTCGAGCTTCAATTCAAAATAATTCAATTTCCATAAATTGGATTTTATTCTTAAAATCAATTCATTTAAATAATTTCAAAACAACTTTTTTTTTAAATCATTTAATCTAACCAACCTGGTGTCCGTATATAATTTTCTAACCTACGGCCAAGTGGATAATTATTTCAATTTTAATTTCAAGGATGGATATATATCATTTCAATCCAAATAGATGTCATAGGTATATCATTTCAACCTATTGCTTAATTTATTCGAAATGATTCGGTTTACAGTTTTATATGCAATAAACAATATACATGATGATAACATGATATATCAAAATAAATAAACAACCAATATCGACCAATAGCATCCATCACAACCAATCAACCATAAAGCCAATAACATTCACAACAATTTTATAATTATCAATATCGAGCAATATACTGCCAATTTAAATTTAAATTTATTTTAACGGTCAATTTAAAATTCTATCAATTAATTCATATATCAATACAGATGATAATTAAACCTACCAAACAACAGCCAATAAATTTCATATCACTTCAGAATATAAATTTAACTAACAAAAATTATTTTAGTCAATTGTGAGCGTATAAACACTCACCTTGAATCTACGGGTTTAAATCAAATCGAACGACGTTCGATTTAACCTAAAATTTTAACGAGCTCCAAATGTCTTCGGATCTGCACTGCAGCGCAGCACTCGTCGCTGCGATTCCGCTGCTTCTTGTTTCGTCCGATTCCGACCTCGTATGACAAAGTTATTGCATTTTAGGAGATTACACGATTTTTAGATAATATAATTTATACACCTTTTTATTTTATTTAACCTTTGTTAAATCAGAGCCGTCCATTTCAAAAATCAAGATCAAGGGTCGTGACTGCTTCTTCCTTCCAAACGCGAGCGTAACCCAGGATATCACGAACCCATCAACGTCGAACTAGGGTTTGCTGCCGCTCTCACTACGTCGAGTTCTGCGATGATCAGACTTCGTCAAATCGAAGCTCCAAGCGAGCACAACCCTCGGCCAAGGTCTCATTGAACTCGGCGCTGACCTCTCCTCGAACCACGTGTGTGAACAGCCGGTGAACGCGGCGACCCCCTGACCTCCACACAACGAACGAACGCAAATCCACCGTTGGATCTGAAGATCGCTTCGAGCTCTAGAACTTTGCAGTAGAAGATTTGTGCTGATTGTTTACGGATTTGAAGAGAATTCGAGAAGAAAGACAGAAGTTTCCGGCCATTGAAATTAACTCTGGCGGCAGAGATAAACAGCTAGGGTTTCTCTGATACGAACATGAATATATACGTATAGAATATTATTAAAATATTATTTTCCAAAATTCATGCTTTTTCAAACGAACTCCAAACGACACGTGCCGATAGGCGTTCGTAAGGTTTTACCCATATTCCGAACGCAGTGGAACTAGTCCCAAGGCCTAATTCAATCGTATGTGGAAGATAGCTTTTGAAGTCGATTATTTTAATTAAATTCGACAATAAATTTCTACGCGTTTCAAGCTCGCATGGCCAAACGACAAGTCCGATTGTTACGAAAATTGAAACCTTACAATAATTTACTGTTACGGATCCGATGAAACTGGTTTCGTCGAAATCTGAGATAGTTGTAAAAATGGCTATTTCTACTGTTTAATTTCAATATAAAATTCCCAATTTTAAATTATTAACTTTTAAATCAAATTTCAAGTGTTCACAAATTTCATTTTTAATTTCAAAATAATTAACAATTTTTTACAATGCAGTTTTCCATTATAAATCCAGTATAAAAGATTACCTTAGATTCAACGTTCAATTATATTGTAATTCAAATTCAAGTTATTTAATTCCAATTGAATTCTTTTATTTCGATTTACACTTTCATTATTGAATCAACCATTTACTTATACATTATTATCAATAGTTTATAATTCATTTACTTTCATTTTCTTCAGCTATCATCTTATTTAAATTCACACTAATATTAAATTACATTCATTTACGTTGATTTCAATATTATAACTTCAATATTAAATTTAACATTTTATTTATTTCGTTGTTTACAATCAAATTCAATTCGTTTCAATTACTTGTTACCCTCAAATTTAAATCTTTACTTACGTTCAATTACAAGTTAACATCTTTATCAAATTACAGTTTTAGTTATTATCTGATTTCAATCAACTGTAATATTAAGTTACATTTATTTATATTAGTTTCAATAACATAAACTTCCATTATTAAATCTACCATTTTATTTATTCTTTGTTTACAATCTTAACCAATTTGGTTTACAATCAAATTCAATTCATTATTTATATTCAATACAAGTTAACATCCATATTTAATTTACAAATAAGTTATTTCAGAATTCAGTTTTGCATTTTAACTTGTAATTCACATTTAACAACACAAATTTTATTTCCTTCGGATTTTTATCCAAAATTTTTATTTTAATTCGTATTTTTAAAGTGTTAAAAATACGGGTCGTTACATTCTCCCCCACTTAAAACTTTTCGTCCTCGAAAAGGAACGGAGAAGGGGAAACCATCATTTAGATATAATTCATTCAAAATATTCGACTTATTTGCAAAATTTAGTTATAGAATTTTAAAATCTCAAAATTTTTCTAACTCCCGGATTTTTGAAAAATTTCGGCAGCACCTCCTTTGCGCGGCTAGGACCGAAAAATTTCACAGTGGTAATAATTGCATGATATACCTCTCATTACAAGAATGAGGCATCCCAAAACATGGGGAACACAAAAATATACCACAACATAAACTGTAATCCGAGAACGTACCTTTTATTAAGCATTTATTAGCATTTTAACTTACATTTTGTATTTAGCGCAGAAGCGAGCTCCACAAGCGAAGCGCAACCCTTTGTCACCTACTAAAATACTCAACAAACAATTATAACCAAGCATATAAAGGTAGATTGATATACTTAGCATATACAACATTTATATAACATATTTTTAACTTCAAAACTGAGATTCTAAATTCAGGACAGCGAACAAATCCAAGTTTTTAGTCCCCTAAACGATGAAATTTTAAAATGGAATCCAAATAAAAGTTGTTGCATTCGTTTCAGGCTTTCCGGAATGTCCAAAATCATCAAATTCGGACCATCCGTTCAAAAGTTACGGCCGTTTTACAAAATGGATACGCCTCAGCCTGGGCAATAAATTGCGCAGGTCAGCGACGTTCACTCACGGTTTCGACCCTCTAAATGACAGAAAAACACAAAACATTTAAAACAAAAGTTTTAGCTTAAGTTCTAAGCTTTCCAGAAAGGGCAAGATCGTCAAAATCCGATAAACCAGTAAAAAGTTATGGTGAAAATACTAAGAGTATATGCTACTAATTTTGCTTCCCTTTTTACACAGGCCAGCGAGAAGATTCAAATTTTTAACTAAGTAAATGAAGGGATTTCTCAAGACACTCTAAAAAGAAGTCGTGCTACAGTTTCTAATCTTTCCGAAAAGTCTAAGATCGTCGAATTTCGTCCTTCCATTTAAAAGTCATGGTTGTTTTCGTTTCAGCATATATTGGACAATTTTGGATTTTTCAAAATTTGCTTTTATTATTTCAAAGTACAAACCATCAAACTTCAAATTTTCTAAAGAAACAATCATAAACACAAAGTCGTTTATTTTCTTATTTATTCATGAAATACGTTTACATTCGATTTGTTTCCGATTTATTCAAGTTTGTTTCATTCATAATTTTAAATTCAAGTCAATTTGCTTCAATTTAAATTGAATTCAATTATATTTAATTTCACTTTGCTTCAAATTTGAATTTTATTATTTAAAATTTTTATTCCGTTTATTCAATTCCATTTACACTAATGAATTCTATTTAATCAATTACCATCCATCTAACAACCAATGCATATCAAACATTAACATCCATCCAAAATCTACACTAAATCAATTATACATTTCCAAGTCAAAATTTTAATTCATACACTTCCAAGTTTATTGACATTTAGTTTTATTTAAATTTAATTAGTTTCTATTTACTAATTTTATATTTAATTAATTTTAAATTTAATTCATTTTACAACTTAAATTTCCTTTATATTTACAACTATCAATAGATCTTCACATTTTATATTATTCGCAATCACACTTGTATATTATTCATTTACTTATCCTTATTAGCATTTTAAACTTTTTTAAGTATTTGGTAAGTTATAGCTATGCAAATAGAATGTAGTTAAACAATATACAACTTCTTTTCATTCAATTTGAGTGTTATACCTATTAAATAAATTTCCAATTTATTATTTTCCAAATTAAGGGTTACTCCTACAATTTTAAATAAAAAAAATTCTTTAACACTTAAATTCAATTTCACCTTTTCAATTCATAAGTTTCTAACAATTCAAGATTTACTTTAGTTCTATAATTAAAATCATTCCTTATTAGAGAACTTAAGAATTTCAACTCCGGATTCGATTTAAACCATTTTTTTTCTAAATATATATATATATATACTAATATCTTTATATCTCAAATCATATTTTTTTTATAAGAATTTTAATCAGCATTTAAATATATATATATATATATATATATATACTTATTTTCATTTCATACTTTAGAAAATTTCAATTCAATTTCTATTTAATCAAAAGAGTACATAAAACTTTTAAGTGATCTCCCCCACTTGGACTCTCGAAAATAAACGTCGATGATGCGTGCACTAATCACCGAAATCATTCTCTAGTTTCAAGAGGGGAGTATAACACTTACTTCATTTGAAAATCCTTTGAAAACAATTTCTAATCGAATATACTATCATATAATACTTATATTATACATTTCAAATTTTTGTTAATAAATTTTCAAATCACCGGAATTTAAATTCTCCATCTTAACTTAAATTCATTTTTATTTTATTTTATTTACCATTTATATTCATTGTCAATCATATTTACAAGTTTCATTTCTTAAAATCATCCAATAGTCAATAGTTAGAAATATTGACTAATCAACAATGCCTTCACCCAACGCTCTCTTCCCCTCCCCCCTTTATTTGTTGGTGCTTAATGTTGTTGCTTAGTTTTTCTGATTCAGATTTCTTTGGCTTCTTCAACGGGCCGGTTTGAGCTTTGGTTGTCTAGATTCGAGGCCTGGTTCTCCTTTTCTTCGCTTGCTCTTGGGTGGTTCTGTGTGGTTGTTTGACTGCGTTGGTTGGTCCTGCTTTTTCTGCTGGATTTACGTTGGTGGCATTTTGGTTGTTATGCTCCTCCAGCGCCAAACGGTCTACTCATTCCTTAGATTGGCTTGCACTGTGATTTCTAGATTGTTGCTTCTGTGGTACGGCTTGGAGGTCTGGCCTATTCCTTTGGATCTAGGCGGGTTTGTGTTTGGTGGTGGATCTATTATCCTTTTTTCTCTTCTGTATTAGGCTGGTTTTTGTTTGTGTTAGCTGTGATCAGATTTTCTGCTGGTGTTCAGCGGTTTTGATTTTGGGAGGCTTTTGCTCCTCTGTACTTGCTGTATGTGCCACCGGAGAAAGGCGGTTTTTCTCCTATTGTTATATGAATTTTCTTTTAAAAAAAACGATGATAATCTAATATTATCATCTCCTAACAACCAATACAATCAAAATTTATAAATTTTCAAGATAATTCTTTTATATATAAAATATAATCTAAAACAATATTATGTCAATATGTCTTATTTGAGTGTTTAGAAATTCCTATCGATGCCTTGGCGTCCCAAGTACCAACCAGAATTCATAAATACTCAACGGAACAAATTAACACAATATAAAATCATTTTTATATCAAAATTACAAATACGCTCTCTCATATACACTCAAACTCATTCATAAGGTTTTAACCCTATTTCAATGAGTTATTCCCCACTAGAGCCAAGGTAATCTAAACCAAAGCTCTGATACCAACTGTAACGACCCGCATTTTCGACCGTTCAAGTCGACAAAACATACACACATGCCGACTCAAACAATCCAAAATACAGATAGTTATTGGGGTTAAATAAGAAAGAAAAGAAAGAACAGAAACAAACTCAGAACCTCGCAGCGGAAGGGACAAGATATAATAATAAAATAACAGTTCATGAAGCTGTTACATAAATAAATTTGATTATTATTATACATCATAAATCAGAGTTACATACATATCAGAGATAATACAATGATGCAGCGGAAAAATAATACAGTAGTAGAATACAAATGATGTAATACCAATCTCCGTTTTCGTCCTCCAGAATAGACCTTCAACCTTATCTGAAATGCTCAGGCTGACCCGAGCGTAATGAAAAGAGAAAACACTCGAGTCAGGACTAAAATATCTCATGTAAGTTAAATCGAATAAGTAAATATGAGTTTGACGGCGTCGGAGATGTTTACGGGTTTTAGACACCTCCTATTCAGTGTTTAACGTGTGTGCATTAACTTAAGAGATGTTCGGGATTTTCATCTCCTAAGGATCCGTTAAACTATCTACTATATAATAGAATACGCTATATACAATAATGTCTATCATAAAGTAAAATATCAAACTAGCGTTAAGCCATGGCCCATTCCACCCTTAACACATTTTTATTCCCAAGAGCATATACAAGACCGTAGTTTCCCCAAAACCGGAAGTCACCAGAGGGCAATCCATATACTAAAGGTACAAACCAAAACGTAGTGGTCGCGAATAGGATAATCAGTATGACAAGGTACATGAGGCAATACCAACTAGGATACTAGTAGTTGCCTGATCCGGACTGATGTTGGGCATAGCAACTACTATCCCAAACCGCGAAACAACACTCCCATAATCGAGGGGTGCACCCAAATCGAATCACAAAAGTAATAGACATGGTAACGAAGAAGTGTGTCCGCTAGAGATGGCGATCCTCAATGGTCCGGCGCGGCTCCTGTTTTAGTCATGTTAGGGGTCATCCAAAATCGTTCTCTTTCTTCAAATCAACACGTTCACCAAAACCATCCACTTCATTCTGGATCAACACTCCACGTATATTAGTTATTAAAGTGGTTTTCGGTATCTACAGAGAGTATGTCCATATCTGATCCCGGTCTCTTTAATAACTATGTTATATTTTTCACACCGGTTGGATCTTTACATTTCAAAACAGTTCATATATTTATATAAGAATATAAGATTCGCTTTAAAACCATTTCGTATTCAAATTAGAATATACTTCAAATTAAACATCCGTATTAAGTAGTTTACTTAATTTCTGGAACAATTCCAATTCAATAAACTTAGATTAATATTCAGATTTCAAGAATTCATTTAAGTATTACATTCCAAATCAATTTCTGTTCAAATCCTATTCAAATCAATTTTATCTTCAAATTTAATTCAATAGTTTCAGTTTAGTTCAATTCACAAATTTCTTTAAATTTCAATTCAATTCCAAATTAATTAAATCTCAATTTCAAATTAATTTTCAATTCCAAACTCAAACTTGAAATATCATTTCATATAAATTTTCTTAGAAATATTCATAGTTCGATTAAAAGTCTAATCTTTTAAAACAAATCAACTTTCGAAAATTTACGCCGTATTTCAATTTTTTTTTTACTTAAAATTCTAAAACTTCGAATAATTAAACAATTTCATTTACCAAGTTTAAATTCCAACATTTCGAGCTTCAATTCAAAATAATTCAATTTCCATAAATTGGATTTTATTCTTAAAATCAATTCATTTAAATAATTTCAAAACAACTTTTTTTAAATCATTTAATCTAACCAACCCGGTGTCCGTATATAATTTTCTAACCTACGGCCAAGTGGATAATTATTTCAATTTTAATTTCAAGGATGGATATATATCATTTCAATCCAAATAGATGTCGTAGGTATATCATTTCAACCTATTCCTTAATTTATTCGAAATGATTCAGTTTACAGTTTTATATGCAATAAACAATATACATGATGATAGCATGATATATCAAAATAAATAAACAACTAATATCGACCAATAGCATCCATCACAACCAATCAACCATAAAGCCAATAACATTCACAACAATTTTATAATTATCAGTATCGAGTAATATACTGCCAATTTAAATTTAAATTTATTTTAACGGTTAATTTAAATTCTATCATATAATTCATATATCAATACAGATGATAATTAAACCTACCAAACAACAGCCAATAAATTTCATATCACTTCAGAATATAAATTTAACTAACAAAAATTATTTTAGTCAATTGTGAGCGTATAAACACTCACCTTGAATCTACGGTTTTAAATCAAATCGAACGACGTTCGATTTAACCTAAAATTTTAACGAGCTCCAAATGTCTTCGGATCTTCACTGCAGTGCAGCACTCGTCGCTGCGATTCCGCTGCTTCTTGTTTCGTCCGATTCCGACCTCGTATGACAAAGTTATTGCATTTTAAGAGATTACACGATTTTTAGATAATATAATTTATACACCTTTTTATTTTATTTAACCTTTGTTAAATCAGAGCCGTCCATTTCAAAAATCAAGATCAAGGGCCGTGACTGCTTCTTCCTTCCAAACACGAGCGTAACCCAGGATATCACGAACCCATCAACGTCGAACTAGGGTTCGCTGCCGCTCTCACTACGTCGAGTTCTGCGATGATCGGACTTCGTCAAATCGAAGCTCCAAGCGAGCACAACCCTCGGCCAAGCTCTCATTGAACTCGGCACTGACCTCTCCTCGAACCACGTGTGTGAACAGCCGGTGAACGCGGCGACCCCCTGACCTCCACACAACGAACGAACGCAAATCCACCGTTGGATCTGAATATCGCTTCGAGCTCTAGAACTTTGCAGTAGAAGATTTGTGCTAATTGTTTACGGATTTGAAGAGAATTCGAGAAGAAAGATAGAAGTTTCCGGCCATTGAAATTAACTCTGGCGGCAGAGATAAACAACTAGGGTTTCTCTGATACGAACATGAATATATACGTATAGAATATTATTAAAATATTATTTTCCAAAATTCATGCTTTTTCAAACGAACTCCAAACGACACGTGCCGACAGGCGTTCGTAAGGTTTTACCCATATTCCGAACGCAGTGGAACTAGTCCCAAGGCCTAATTCAATCGTATGTGGAAGATAGCTTTTGAAGTCGATTATTTTAATTAAATTCGACATTAAATTTCTACGCGTTTCAAGCTCGCATGGCCAAACGACAAGTCCGATTGTTACGAAAATTGAAACCTTACAATAATTTACTGTTACGGATCCGATGAATCTGGTTTCGTCGAAATCCGAGATAGTTGTAAAAATGGCTATTTCTACTGTTTAATTTCAATATAAAATTCCCAATTTTAAATTATTAACTTTTAAATCAAATTTCAAGTGTTCACAAATTTCATTTTTAATTTCACAATAATTAACAATCTTTTACAATGCAGTTTTCCATTATAAATCCGGTATAAAAGATTACCGTAGATTCAGCATTCAATTATATTGTAATTCAAATTCAAGTTATTTAATTCCAATTGAATTCTTTTATTTCGATTTACACTTTCATTATTGAATCAACCATTTACTTATACATTATTATCAATAGTTTATAATTCATTTACTTTCATTTTCTTCAGCTATCATCTTATTTAAATTCACACTAATATTAAATTACATTCATTTACGTTGATTTCAACATTATAACTTCAATATTAAATTTAACATTTTATTTATTTCGTTGTTTACAATCAAATTCAATTCGTTTCAATTACTTGTTACCCTCAAATTTATATCTTTACTTACGTTCAATTACAAGTTAACATCCTTATGAAATTACAGTTTCAGTTATTATTTGATTTCAATCAATTGTAATATTAAGTTACATTTATTTATATTAGTTTCAATAACATAAACTTCCACTATTAAATCTACCATTTTATTTATTCTTTGTTTACAATCTTAACCAATTTGGTTTACAATCAAATTCAATTCATTATTTACATTCAATACAAGTTAACATCCATATTTAATTTACAAATAAGTTATTTCAGAATTCAGTTTTGCATTTTAACTTGTAATTCACATTTAACAACACAAATTTTATTTCCTTCGGATTTTTATCCAAAATTTTTATTTTAATTCGTATTTTTAAAGTGTTAAAAATACGGTTCGTTACAGCTTAGGTAAGACATGAAATGATAAGTTGTATCATTACATAATATGAAAGATAAAAATGTTTTACCTAAAAGTATTATAGAATTTTGACCTAAATGAAAGGGCTTATAAATGTGTAGTTGGACAATTGGTAATTGAAGACATCAACCGAACTCAAACATTATAAATATGTCCACTCATTGAGATATTGAATGTCAAGATGCCAAGGCTTTGTGAACTCTAAATTCAATAGGCATATGGAAGGGTACCAAGACTTAGGAAGTATAGCTAAATGTGTTTAATTGATAAAATTAACCAGTGTTAATAAAGTAACAACAAAATGGATGTAATTACTGAATAAATGAATTGGTAACATGAAATGAAAGTATTTCTAGGACTAGGAGAGGTTATTACACTTAGAAAGGGTACTTGATAAAATGTATTAAGGTGCTTACATTCAGTCTTATAGGAGAGTCAAGTTGGCTTCAGTACGTAGATCCCAAGGTGGATGCGTAGTCATTCAACTGTGATGTTGTGTAGGATAAATTTGTGATATGGAAACCTTTTATGGTAATTACTAACTAAAGTTAATGATAACTGGTAAATTTTCATGATAATAAGAGTCTACGTGGTGCATGCGAATATGAATGATAATTGTATAATAGGGTTCATAATGTGTTGATGATGTGTATGGATTATACTTGTGATTGAAAATGATGACTATATGACATTGTTTATAATATGATGGAAAGTATAGGGTATACTTATGATTCAAAGAATTCTTATGTGATTATGCTCATGAAATGATGCTTTTAATATATACGATATGATGTAATTGTTGTTGATGATCTAGCAAAGGAAATACCCATTCCATTTAGTGGTGTGGTCTTACTATATTTTGTGTTTAGGGAGTTATTTGAACCAAAAGTGGGACAAACTCCCAAGAGTTTATGTAGAGAATAAAATATGAAGAAAATAAAATAAAAAACAAGGGAAAGAGAAACACACAATAATTTATAGTGGTTCGGCAAAGCAAGGCGTACGTCCACTTTGATCTTTTATTGCTTATTTCTAACTAGAGGCATAAGTTCTTCAAGGTCGGCACAACTTCGACACTTAGATTTTTAGAATTACAAGAATATAGCATTAGGACGAACAAGAACCCATAAGATCCTAAAATGAGCCTTACCATCCTATTTATAGGAGTAGGGTGCCTAATATCTCACACCAAATGTCTCCAAGCCATTGTATACGATTTAGACCAATTCTCCAAAGAAAGTAGATGCCAACTCATCAGGAAGTAGGGTTCAGTACCAAACCATAGTTAGGGGTCGGTACCGATCCCTATGATGGCCATATTGGTTGTCTTCAAGTCTTCATCTTGGCTCGTCTTGTGGTTAGCTTCGTGATTCTATAGCTGTTTGCACCAATATTAGCTTGCTGCTAGGTCTAAATGATGTAGTTATGGAAGAACAGAGCTGCAGCTTCAAGTGCTTGTAGAGATCGAAGGAGAATTGCATTGAACCAACAAACTAACATTGAAATTAGGCTCGAGACATCATATAAGAGGCACAGGAAGAAGTTGGGGTCCATCTGAGGTGGTGGTGGGACTCGGTACCGACCATAGGGTGGAGTCGGTACCGACCCCTAAACTTGGTCAATTGGTGGTTGCCTTGCTTTGGGTTGCTTTGGCCTTCACCTTGCGATTCAGTCTGTGCTTGGTTTTTTGACTCCTGGGCTATCTCTCTGGGCTTCCTGGCTCGATAACTCCTAATTCGGTTCGTCCAACCTATCTGAATATTGTCTGGTCCAAAGGCTGGATAACACTTACCCCTCAAAGTACATCTCGTTTCTAACTTAATGTGCTTTGAATCGAGACTAGTATGAATTTCCATGAAGGACTCCACTCTCTGTTTCAGATGGTTGCTATCCTTCCCATAAATTGATTCCATGAAAAGTTATGTCCATAGTCCTTTGCTGCGACGCTCTACCAGCATCTGGAATTATAAATTTGGAATGTAATCTCGTATTTTGTCATTTTGGGCTTGACAATTTTAAACTGATCCCTTCCATGGATTTTTCAGGTTCGTAATTAATTTCCCTTTAGTTCTGATCATTGGATATTGAATATGTACACTTTAACACATATCCACGTGCATGCTTCTGAGTTGATAGGAGTATGCATGATGGTTCATCACTTGTATTTGCATAGGCATATATCCACACAAGTACAGACTCTAGACTTGGGATATATCCCTAGTTTTCCTGAGAATTCAAATTTGTGGGTATATAACTTACCCCTCCCCACTTCATTTCCTCAATTTGTTTCACTGATCTAAAAGCTCGAATGTCGCCATTAAATGACTTCGACACCCCTCGATCAAACCTCGCCACTGTTCATCATTAGGAACGTCGCCACCTTACCTCTCCAGATCTGATGGTGCTCACCCCTCCTTTGCTAGACTCGTCTCCATCGACCTGTACCTCAACTTTGAGGACCTGTTTTTACACTTGAACCGATCCTCCTCTTGTACTTGCATAGTATTAGGCAGGTGAATGATGAACTTGATGATGGAGATGGATGTGGTTGAACGGATGTGGGTGATTAGGGATGTGGACGGCCGTGATTTGGGAAGTGGTAAAGGTGTAAGAAGAAGGATGAAGGCTAGAATTTCTTTGAGTGTTAGAGTTGTACAACTCCAACACTTAGAATAATTTCAAAATTTCCTGGTTCACATAAGAATTTGTCTTTGTGTCCCAAAAGCTTTTTCTTGCTCCTGAGCCTTTTCCCAAGTGTAACCATTGATATAAAGCTTGTCAAGACGGTCAACGATGACGGTCACGTCGTGTAATATCCAGAATTTAAAACAGTTAAATAATATCAAAAACATGAACTACACGGCACTACATGACATTGCACTTCACTTTAGCACGGGGAGTATAGCTTGTAATCACTCTAATGTCGATTATCTGTCGAGTTTTTTTTATAGAAATGGACTAGAGATGTTCCAAACGTCTTACTGCATAAGGTGTAGGTACATCACCTTTGAGATATATCGAATCTGATGTAGAGTCAAGCTCAACTACAACTCCAAATACATAGAAAAATCCAATTCAGCAAGAATAGCAACAAGAGATCCCGCCAGTTGAACAACAAAATCTCAAGAATCCCGAAGTCGAGCAACAAGCTCCTGAAAATCCGGTAAAGCCGGTAGGTAGTCCAGATGTAGACCCTGCACCTGACACTCTTAAGGATGCAGTAATATTAAATGATCCCATTGATTATGTTACTTCTAAAATTGTCGAAGGATCTCTTTGGAGAATATATAACAAGCATGGAATTCCATTCGATGACGTCTTGGTCCCATCTCGCAATCAAAGAGCTCGCAATCCCCCAAAGGGTTATATTACTTGCAATAGATACATGTGCTTGGCGGGCTGTGTCCTACCGTTCAATAAATTTGTCCATTGAGTTCTGAATTTTATGAGTCTTGCTCTAACACAACTACACCCGAATAACTATGCCTTTCTCCTTGGCACATATATGGTCTTCATTGAACATTTATATCAAGCGCCCAGCGATAAGGAGATTCGATATATATCCAGTTTCAAAAGCCGAGAGGAAAGTCTATCTTTGATTTACTTGGAACCAATCAGAGGTTGCAGAGTGGTTACTAGGGCATGGAGCAAGTTGACCTACTTCAAAACTGAGTGGTACTATATCCGCTGTCCGCCTAGGTTTGCATGCAAATGGTTGTCCGAACATAAGTTCCTCTCCATGTGCATTACATGAATCTATTTAATAGTATGCAGACTTAACTCAAATCCTTGCTTTACTATCCAGATGTTCTAGCAAGGCCCAGTAACCTGGTGCTTTCATATACTGTCAATATTCTTATGGCAGTTTCGGCGGGAGGCAAATATATCAGAACTCTCCTATTAGATGAAAATCTTCTCGTTTGTGGCCTGTTAGAGGATGGTCGTAGTACTGGCATCATCCCAATAGCTTCTAAGGATGACGACGATGATAATAACCTGCTCGAAGGAGGTGGGGCTGATCCAAATTTTCCCACAGCCCCAAGTCCTTGGGCTGGAGTCGAAGAAAACATTGAACAAGCTCCGGAAGATGTCGAGGAAGGTGAAATTATTGGTGAAAGTGGCGAGGCTAGCCAAGGTAACATTGATGCGGGCATGAGTCTCAGCTTGAACAATCTAGGGATGACCAAGCGCTTGCTCTAAAGAAGAAGATAATTATGAAAATCTCCAAGGCATAGGCTTCTACACAGCCCCCACTGGTTATGGATGCAGAGAAAACACCATCTTTTCCTTCGACAGGCGCATTTTCTTACTTAGGGCCAATTCCTACCGAGTTTGGTTCTTTCAATGTCGGTAATATTAGTATTAAGGGCATCGACTCCTCCATTCATGTTGATAAGGATTTCATCCCTACTAGTATAGGAGAGATTACTCCCATAAGTAAAGCTCCAGCTCATGGTCCATAGGGGGGACACTAGGACACTCACGTTTACATGCACGTCATATGTTTGCACAAAAAATGGACAAATACCTCAAAGTCGTATGATTTAGTAGATCTTATGTTGTTCTTAGTGATTTGGGTGATTTATGCAAATATATGAAAAGCAGGGGCTAAACTGTAAAAAGACACGCAGATTTATAGTGGTTCAGCCAGAATGTGCCTACGTCCACTTTATATGTTATTTCTCTTCTCTTGTTTTGATTACAAGTACAAAGCTTTGATACAAGTAAAAGAAAGTTGTTTGAAAGTTCTCTCCATGCTTGAGCTCTCAAACTTTTCCCCCATTGATGTACCCCTGCCCCTCTATTTATAGAGTGAGGTTGGGGGTAGGGGTCTTGGATGTATACAGCTGCGAATGGGCCCGGGCTGATACAATCTGGCCTGGCAAATCTTGGTTCGGCATCCCTTGGTTCGGCAATGCTTAGCAGTGGAGTCTGGACCGGCATTGCTTGGAAGTGGAGTCTGGACCGGCATTGCTTGGCAGTGGAGTCGGGACCGGCAATGCTTGGAAGTGGAGTCTGGACCGGCATTGCTTGGCAGTGGAGTCTAGACCGGCATTGCTTGGCAGTGGAGTCTGGACCGGCAATGCTTGGCAGTGGAGTCTGGACCGGCATTGCTTGGAAGTGGAGTCTGGACCGGCATTGTTTGGCAGTGGAGTCTGGACCGGCATTGTTTGGAAGTGGTAGGGAGTAGGCTGGTTCGGCATCGAGGAGATGGGTGGACCGCTGGGTGCTGGTTCGGTGTAGGAAATGTACCCAACAATTGCCCCCCAAAGTAGGGCATATTCCTGAATATGGCGTGCTTTGTTTTAGAGTGGTCCAGTTTCTGACGCCGAGCTATCCGGTTCGCTTATAAATAGGGACCACATGCCTTCGTTTCTCCATATAAGCCGATCCACACTTCCGTCTTTGCCGAATCAAATTTTCATCGTGTTAGCCGAACCAGAATCTTATCCTTGCCGAACCAGGTGAGATCCTTTTCTGCCGAATATGCCTTTGTTTTGTACTACCGAATGGACTCGTGGTCATGGTTCACCGGACGAATCTCGTGCGTTTCAAGCACCGAATGGCACTTTTATACTTAAATTGCCGAATGGAAATGTGTGCTCGGACCACCGAATGCGGCTAAACTGTATTAGCGCCGAATGTACTTAACTTCATCTTGGGTTACCGAATGAATTCGAGTGCCGAATGGGTCCCTTGTTGGATATGCCGAACGAGATAGGGGAGTTCGAATACCGAATGACCTTTCGACCTTGAACTACCGAATGCACTTCTATGACTTGAATTATGAGCGAAATTCCAGACTGCACACACTCGCTTGTTTACTTCCTTTATTCTAATGACGCACTTCTTTGTGTTTGCAGGTAAATGTCTCGAAAAGCAGAAACTCGATCAGATAAAAAGAAGTCCCAGGGCGAAGGAGAATCTTCCGCAGTGCCCCCTGCTCAGCCAGGACCGGAACATCACGGATCTACCCCGAGATCGCTAGTGGACGGGTACGGCCCTCAGGAGCTTCTGAACTCCCCGCCCGATTGCTTTCCCAGCTCCCTTAAGGAAGAGCAGCTTGATGTCATCTCCCGTTCTTTCGGAATTGATAGGGCGCACATGCTGTTGCCAGGGAGAGAAGTTATGCCATATGACCCTCCCGAAGGGTACTTTGCCTATAGTAGATACCACTGTATGTGTGGTGCCATCCCGCCTCTTAATGCTTGGGTACTCAGTTTTCTTACATATCTAAAGGTGGCCCCATTCCAGCTTCAACCCAACTCTTACACTATACTGGTGAGCCTCTTCGTCATCTTTCAGAGGAAGCATGGGCGTGCTCCTTCCAACCGGGAGATCCGGTACTTATATAATCTGAGGGGCTATAAGAAGGGGTCCCCATACATCAGCTTGGAGTCAGCTGTAACCTTCAAGCCGGTCTTGGATCTGTATTCTAAGTACAGCATGTTCAAGAAGGAGTGGTTCTTCGTCAGGGACGACTCTGTTTCTATTCGGCGTTTCACCTCCGGATGTAAGTCGATGCTTTAATTATAATTTCCATTCTGGTTGCGATGCTTCTTCTCTTACGTTTTCATTTTTTGCTAGCGACAGGTGGCTTTGCGGTTGTGGAGACTGATCGCCTGGTTCAGATGGCGGCTGAGATAGAAGCTATCCCCGGGAGAGATAGACCGGCTGCTTACTTGATCAGAAATGCGACCCTTCTGGAGTATAATTTGATCCTTCCACAGCAGTCAGTAGTCAAGCAGAGGGAAACGGCGGAGGAGAGGGCGGCTGCTCAAGCTAAGGGAGGTGTCACAGTAGAGAGTGGCAAGAGGAAACCTTTCTCAAAATCTCCAGTGGTCGGAGGTAAGAAGCTTAAGAAGTCGGATGGTCCTTCCCCCAACACTTGTCCACTTACTCCGGGGAAGGAAGATGTGGAGGAGGAGAGAGGTGAGGGTGGAGATGATCGGGAAGGTGGTGACGGTGGCGATGGCATCGAGGCCTTGCTTCCTGGGCAAGCAGGCGAGATTCAGGAGTGGACGGATGATGCATTCCACCAAGCTTTCGAGGGGCTGGACGGAGAACCGACTTTGGTAGAGAAATCTGGGAAAGCTGACAAGGCCAGGACCGGTGCAAGCGAGTCTTCCCAGACTATTCCAGCCAAGGTGGCTCCGACGACTCAAGGTGAACTTTTGACTCATGCAGGCTCCATTTATGATGGGGACTTAGGAATATTTTATGATCTGCTCCCGTCCTGGAATGAAATCCAGGACTCATTGCAGTATCCTACTCCTCCCCAGGGTTTGTATAACAGATGTGTTTCCTTTCTTCTTTTAACTTTTAATTTACCGCGTTTCTCGAATTATGGATCAATGTAAGCTTGTGACACTTGTTCTTCATATCAGGAGCAGGTAAAACGGCCAAGGCCTCGGATCTTCGGCACAGGCTTGAACAATACAAGCTCTCCAAAGCTTCCGCCAAGCCGAAGCCTTCGACCCACCGTTCCGGGGATGTAGTCGGCTACCGTCCTCTTCTTGGGGTTATTGAAGAGGGTATTCAAAAGAGAAAGAGGAGTCATCCCTTATCCGAACCTTCACTTGGTCCTCAGCCCCCAATTCAGCCTCTTCACGATATCACGGAGGAGGATACTGAGTTCACACTCTCTCCGCACCCGTCTGAAAATCCTACCGTTACTTAGATTGATCGTCCTGGCTTGGCCCGTAATCCATTTGCGGGTCATCCTGATCTGGATCCAAGTTCCCATGATATTACCTTCGACGAGGTTACCGGTGAGCACCTTCTTCCCCGCAATCCCATGGTATGGGTGCTTGATGAGGCTAAGTCCTTAGATCTCGATTTACTTACCACTCGGGTAGTTACCATGGGAGACAAGGCCAAGGCTAATATTGATCGGGTGGCGGAGGAGACTAGGAAGCTGATGGGGCATCATGCCCGGCTGGTTAAGGCTGGAGAGGATATTGGGAGTGCCAACATCCGACTATGATTGATGGTTTCGGACCAGGCCAAACAGCTTGCTGATCAGGCCATTCAGATTTCTCAGCATGAGGCTGCCTCCGGGCGGTTGAGGAAGACTATGGAGGAGGCTAGTAAGGCGGAATTGCGGAAGATGGAGGCTGCCTGCAAGGAGTAGATAAATATGGCCATCTCGACAGTGGACGAGGTTCGGAGGGCGGATCTTGAGCAGGTAGAGGAGCTGTCGGGGAAGCTTGAAGCCGTAGAGCTTGCTCAGGTCAGGCTAAAGGAGGAGATGAAGGCGATGAGGAGGTCCCTTCAGGCTGACTGCTCGCGATACCGACTGGAGAGCGATGCTGCCATTGCAAGGCTATCGGTTTCTGAGGCTCGTATAAGGGAGTTTGAGGAGAATGAGGGGATGATGGATGATATGTTGCAGGATATGTACTTTCGCATTTGGAAGCAGGGCAGCTTATCTTGGATGGACGACTACCCCCGGGTTATGGCTAGGATTTACCTCAGGGCTCTAGAGGAGGCCAAGGATGAGGCGGATAAGGAGGGTGGAGCGGCCTTTAGGATGGATGTGGTCACCGCTCAGTTCACCAAGGAGGAGAAGACAGCGGTGAAGGAGGGGATGCGGTTGTTCGTGGTTGAGGAGGCAGGTGTGGAAGTAGGGGATGACAACCAAGACGATCAAGGGGAAGTTGCTGGTAACCTCTTCTTCATTAGTTTCTTCTTTCGTTAACTCTGTTGCTTATTACTAATGATTTCTCTTCTTGCCTGATCAGGCGGTCAACACCAACAAGACAAGGGTAAAGATCCAATGCAGCCAGCTCCCTGATTCGACCTGGATGTTTCTTTTGGTTGATTCGATACTGTTACACATGTTGGTTTTGAAACAGTAACATGGCTTTCAAGTTATAATGGTGCTACTTGTAATAAGAGATTTGATTTTCGGCATGTAATACTTAACTTATGATAATTTCGTTATATATGGATGTTTTTTGTAGTCTTAATGTGCTGAATAAGAAATATAACTATGCGTGTACTTGTGATTCAGTGGTATTTGATGCTAAGTTCCTGCTTAAAGTATAATTTCATATCTTGTAATACTAACGTGATGTGCAAATAAACTATAGCTATTTTTTTAGGCACACAAAAATAAAATACCGTCCCTCCTGCTTTAGTTGTAGACGGCGGCTTTAGCGTGACCGAGTATGAAAATGCGGTCGAGTGCCCGACCATCCGGTCTCATTTTCGAATGCCTCCTATTCTGTGACCTGTGCTTTAGGGATCGTTATAGAGGATAAGAGGAAAGTTTTAAAAATAGAATGGAAATATAGGAAATAGTAAAAACTTCCAATCACGGAAGGCCGCCGATGTGCTTAAGTTCGTGGCAAACGGGTTTTGTAGTCACTTTCCCTAGCTGTGGGTCTTGGAGACATTTGTCACCCATCTTACGCCTCCGCGGGGAGTTAATTCTTTTTTACCTCAGCCGTACTTAAGGCACATCGGAGCCGAGATCGCGCACAGTAACTACCCGAGCCATTATGGCCCGTAATCGTGGGTATTATTCGATTTACCGTGGCCGGCTAGCGTGGGTGCCGATCGTCAACCGTGAACTGCCCCTAGCTGGCCACACCTTATGTTGGGGCTTATAGTCGGTTCACGGTTGCCGGCGAGCCGAACGCCGTAATGAGCTGCCTCGGCTATAGTCGGCCTTCTCAGTGGCTTATAATCGGCTCATTACAGTTGGCTTTAAGGGCCGTCGCGATCAATGAGTTAACCCGTAGCAGAGGGGTGCTGGAGCAAAAGTGTCTCATTGGCAAGGGCATAGATTCGCATAGTACCTGTCAGGTCTTGTCCAGGTAAAGTTGCGCTATGGAGTGCTTTGAATTGAAACGTTGTATGCACATGATTTTGTTCAACAGAAAAGGATAAAGTTAACAAGCAGCCAAGATATAAAGGAACAAGTTAAAAAAAGAGACAAGGTTTTTTAAAGTGGTTCGGCATGAAAATGCCTACGTCCACTGATTCTCTTTGTTAATTCACTTCATATGGGCAATACAAGTTAAGAAAAGTATCGACGAAGGTGTTGGATGTTCCATGCCCTCTGGAACACCTCTCCGTCCACTGTTGACAAAATATAGGCTCCGTTGTGGAGATCTTTATGAATTACATATGGTCCATCCCAGATTGGGTCTAGCGCTCCGGGGCGAGGGAAGATTCGCTTGAGGACAAGATCCCCTTCTTGTAAGGTACGATGCTTGACTTTGGAGTTGTATTGTGCCGCCACTTTCTGTTTGTGGGCTGCTGCTTTAAGGACTGCATCATTTCTTCTCTCCTCAACTAGATCCAAAGACATGTGAAGGAGTTCTTCGTTCTCTTCTGGGTTATAGTGGATCCTACGGTGGGAAGGCACAATGGTTTCAACTGGGAGCATAGCCTTCGATCCGTATGCCAAAGAGAAAGGAGTGTGCCCCGTTGATGTTATGAAAGATGTGCGATAGGCCCATAGTGCCGTAGGAAGTTCATCCACCCAAGCGCCCTTTGACTTTTCGAGCTTCTTTTTTATTAGAGTTTTCAGAATTTTGTTGATGGCTTCGACTTGTCCGTTTGCCTGGGGATATGCTACGGATGAGAAGCTTTTGTGAATTCCGTGTTCTCGGCACCAGTTGGCGAATTCCTCGCTGTCAAACTGAAGTCCATTGTCTGATATGATTTTGAGTGGGACTCCGTACCTGCACAGAACATTTTTGATCAAGAAGTTAATAACTTTGGCTGAAGATACTTTATTCAGAGGTTCCGCTTCCACCCATTTGGTGAAATAGTCGACTGCCACTATAGCATATTTGGCCCCGCCTCGGCCCATTGGTAGCTCGCCGATTAAGTCAATTCCCCATATTGCGAAGGGCCAAGGGCTGGTCATTTGAGTAATCTCAGTTGTTGGTAGCCGCGGAATCTTAGCAAACTTCTGGCATTTGTCACACTTTTTGACGAAATCTAAGGCGTCCTTGCTTAAGGTGGGCCAGAAATATCCATATCGGAGTATCTTTTTTGCTAACGTTTGCCCTCCGGTGTGATCTCCGCAGCTTCCCTGATGGATGTTGGATAAGATTTCCTTGGCTTCCCCCCCAGCGACACACCTTAATAACGGGTTAGAGAATCCGCGCCGATAGAGGATGTCTTCTTGTATTGTGTAGCGGGATGCTTTCCTCAAGATTTTCTTGACTTCGTTACGCCCGTTGGGTAGTGTGCCACTTTGTAGGTAGTCTCGGATGGGAGTCATCCAAGTTGCTTCTTCGGCTGCAGCTACCAGATTCACTTGCTCAAAACTTGGGGTCAGTTGCTTTGAGATTGTTACTGCCCCGAAGATGGCGATGTCTCTCATACTTGCTTGCTTTGCCAATTCGTCGGCCTCTTGGTTCTCTTCCCGAGGGACGTGTTTGATTAAGTAGTGGTCCAATCGGCTGAGAAGTAACTTGGTCTTCTTTAAATATGCTATGAGTCGTTCTTCTCGAGCTTGGAATTCTCCTAGTATTTGATTAACAATAAGTTGAGAATCGCTGTGAAGACACAAAGAATTGGCTCCGACTTCTATGGCAAGTTCTAGTCCGGCTATTACTGCTTCATATTCTGCATCGTTGTTGGTGGCAGCGAACTCCAACCTTATAGCATAGTGCAGTTTGTTTCCCCTGGGAGTGATTATTACCACACCTACCCCGAGCCTTGTTCGTTCGATGCACCATCCACAAAGAGATTCCATTTGATATCTTCTGCTATTTCCAATTGCTCCTTATCTTCGTTGGTAGTGAATTCTGCAATGAAATCAGCCATAGCTTGTCCCTTGATGACGGTGCGAGGGTGATAGGTGATATCATACTGACTTAGTTCAATGCACCATTTAAGTAGTCGCCCAGAAGTGTCGGGACGATGGAGTACCTGCCTCAGTGGTTGATCGGTCAGAACTTTGATGGAATGGGACTGGAAGTAGTGACGCAGTTTCCATGATGTGATTAGTAAACAGTATGCTAGCTTCTCAAGTTTAGGATATCTGACTTCTGCCCCCGTAAACCTCTTGCTGACGAAGTAAACTGGCCGCTGCGTGCGGTTGTCTTCCCTTACCAAGGCAGCGCTTAGAGCGTGAGATGACACAGCAAGGTATAGGTATAATTCTTCGCCTTCGCTTGGAGTCGAGAGTACCGGTGGTTTCTGGAGGTGTTCGATTAAGTTAAGGAAAGCGGTTAAGCATTCGTCGGTCCATTAGAACTTTCCTTTGTCTTTCTTTAGAGCTTCGAAAAAGGGGACGCACTTGTCCGTCGCCTTGGAGATGAATTGGCTTAGGGCGGCCACTTTTCCATTTAGGCTTTGCATTTCCTTTCGAGTGGAAGGTATCTTGATATCCCTTAGCGCTCGGACTTGTTCAGGGTTTGCTTCAATCCCTCTGGCATGGACGATGAATCCTAAGAACTTTCCTGATGACACCCCGAAGGAGCATTTTAGAGGATTCAACTTCATTCCATATTGGCGGAGTACTTGAAACATCTTGCCTAGGTGGCTTACGTGATCTTTGGCTTTCCTTGACTTTACCAGCATGTCATCCACATATACTTCCATAGTTTGTCCTATTAGCCCTGCAAACATCTTGTTGACGAGGCGCTGGTAGGTGGCTCCTGCATTTTTAAGTCCGAAAGGCATTACCTTATAGCAGTATAAACCCCGGTCGGTGATGAAACTAGTGTGGTCTTGGTCGGGAGCATGCATAGGAATTTGGTTATATCCTGAGTATGCGTCCATAAAAGATAGGAGCTCGTGCCCGGCTGTGCTGTCTACCAGTTGGTCGATTCGAGGAAGTGGGAAGCAATCCTTTGGGCAGGCGTCGTTTAGGTTGGAAAAGTCAATGCAGGTTCGCCACTTCCCATTAGCCTTCTTTACCAGCACCGGGTTAGCGATCCATTCCGGGTAGATAGCTTCTCGTATGAAGTCATTGGCGAGTAGATTCTTTACTTCTTCATCGAGGGTTGCTGATCGCTCTGCCCCCATACTTCTCTTTCTTTGTTTTATGGGCGCCTTGGTAGGATCAATGTTTAATACGTGGCATGCTATGTCGGGGGAGATTCCGGTCATGTCAGCGTGTGACCATGCGAATACATCCAAGTTGTGGCGGAGAAAATCGATGAGTTGTTCCTTCAATTCTGCTTTTAGTTGGGACCCAATTTTCAATAGTCTACTTGAGTCGTGCTTGTCTACAGATATAAACTCCATAGCTTCTGCAGGCTCGGCGGTGACCTCCTCCTCTTTGTCCCTAGGATCTAATTCATTGAAAGGGTCGCTGGTATATCGAAGAGGAGGGGCTTTCTTTAGTTGCTATGCTTCTAGACTTTTTGTGCAGAGGGCAATCTCTACACCCTTTCCTTTATCCTTCCTGTGGTTGTTGCAAAGTTCAGTCACATAGCAGTCCCGAGCAACGTCCTGGTCTCCTTCTACTTCCCCTATTCCATTGTCCGTTGGAAACTCCATCTTTAGGCACCATGGGGCTAGGACAATTTGGAAGTCAGACAAGGCTGGTCTTCCTAAGAAGGCGTTGTAGGCCGAATGGTTTTCTATTAGCACAAACGTCTGCTTCCGTACAACGGAGCGGGGATGACTTCCAATCTCAACAAAGAGGTCCAGTTGCCCGAGGGGCATCTTTGCATCCCCAGTGAAACTGTGTAGTGGTTTATCGCAGGGAGATACATCCTTCATTGATAGCTTCATTTTGTCGAATGCATGCTTGAACAGGATGTTTACTGAGCTTCCAGTGTCTACTAGGATTCGGTAAACTTCGGCGGGACCGAGCCGGGCAGAGATAACCATGGGATCCATGTGAGGGTATTGCCTTCCTTCTAGGTCACGCTTACCGAATGTGATGTCATCACTTTCTTTCCGTTTCGGGTGGCGTTCTTCTATAACCGTATTGACATAGTCTTTACTGTCTCTAAGCGACTTTCCGTATCTTTCCATCTCTTTCCAGCTTTTGCCTGCGATGTGCGGTCCTCCTGAGATGGTATGGACCACTATCTTCTCTTGACTAGAGCCGCTAGTGTTGCGGTTTCCTCTGCCGGTGTCCGGTGAGGGTAGCCTTGGGTTTTCATTGGCAGGAGCTGGAGTCCTGTCCTGACCTTTTACATAGCGTTCCGGTTTCTTCCTTCTGATGTGTTCCTCAATCAAATCCCGGAGATGATGGCATTCATTGGTATCATGCCCGTGAGATTCGTGGAAGCGGCAGAACTTTCCAGACTTCTGCGCGTTATCTGATTCCTTCTTGTATGGTAGGCGTTTGTATCTAACTTCGCCTTGGGTGGCAAGGAAGATATTTTCGACGGTCTCGTTCAAAGGAGTGTAAGTGTCAAATCTCGGTCCAGGCCGATATAGGCGCTTTTCTCCCTTCTTGCCCCCAGCGTTGTCTCTGGAATCATTTCTTCGAACGTCCCTCGCCGCAGCAGGGGTGTTGCTATGAGTTGCCTTATTTTGCTGTCCTGACTGCCCCTCGACGGCAGCATCCTCAAGCCTCATATATTTCCCGGCTTCATGGAAGAAATCGGGCAAAGTAGCTGGTTTTTCTTTGGTCAACCTTCTAGCAAATTTAGTGTCCGGATGCACACCACTACAGAGGGTCATTAGGATCAGCTTCTCATCGGCATCTTGGACCGCGGCTGCTGCGGCATTGAATCGGGTTAGGTATTGCTGCAACTTCTCTCCAGGTTTCTGTTTGACGCTGGATAAGGAATAAGCGTCCTTAAGATGCTCCACGTGAATGCGGAACTGACTGATAAACTTTTCCTTCAACATTTCCCACGAGCTGATGGATCCCTGGGGTAGATGACAGAACCAAGAGGTAGCGAGATCTGCTAAGAAGAGAGGAAAGCATTTGCACAGTACTCCCTCTGTTGCTCCACTCATGAGCATATGTTGTGTGTATCTCTGTAAGTGTACAACGGGGTCGGAGGTTCCTTTGTAAGGTTCCATTGTTGGCATCTTCCATTCTCGGGGGGTGATTGCAATTTCGATGTTGCGGGCGAAAGGGCTGGTTACCCTAGCGCCTATCCCTTGATCTCTTTGCTCCCACTGAACGCACTCTCTGAATAAGCGTGCCATCCTTTCATCAGAATTTGGAGCAGATAGAAACGAGTTTGGTTCTGTTCTGTGGGATTGATTCCGTCCAGATGACCTGTAGGGATGGTATCGTCTATCATTCCTCATATTTTCTAGTGGCTGCCTTTGGTCTTCTGGGAGCATGCTAGGGTCAGCTACAGTAGGCCCTTGCCTTGATCTTCCCCTGCTGGGTTCTGATCTAAGCACTTCCTCGGGTCCAACTTCGGGCTGGACTCTAGCTCGGCCCCGTTCACTGGCGTTTCCATGGTTAGGTAGTATGACAGGCTCAGCTACAGTTGACCTTCGCCCGGTACCTCCCCCGTTGGGTTCGGTTCCAAGTGTTTCCTCAGGCCTAACTTCGGGCTGTGCTCTATCTCGGCTCCTACCATGGTTACTTCTGCCGTTAGCTCCTTCGAAGAAGGAAGATCTTTGTTGTCTCTGAGATCCTCCAGACTGGGACTCGCCCCATGATTCGGTGTTGCGATTGGACTCTTCAGCATCCCTTAAGCGTGACATGAGATGGTCCACCAAGGCTTCCTGCTGGGACGTGAAGCGATTAGTTACTTCAACCACAACCCTGTCTAAATCTGCCCTAGTAATTGCTGCGGGCTGTTCTATGGCAGGAGTGGTCGGATTAGCTTGTCCTTCATTTGTTACTACTGCTGGAGGGGGACGATTTACTTGATTCGTGACAGCTGGATCTGGAAGACTGCTGGATGCGATGTTTTTTCCTTTGTTAACATCTTTTCTCTGTTTGGGAGGCATGTTTTCCAAGTGGCGAACGATGCTGTTAGGAAAACTGTTAAGTGGATGAAGCTGAAGCTTCGAGCTTCTAGTTCTCAGTGAAAGCACCAAAAATGTTTGCACAAAAAATGGACAAACACCTCAAAGTCGTATGATTTAGTAGATCTTATGTTGTTCTTAGTGATTTGGGTGATTTATGCAAATATATGAAAAACAGGGGCTAAACTGTAAAAAAGACACGCAGATTTATAGTGGTTCAGCCAGAATGTGCCTACGTCCACTTTATATGTTATTTCTCTTCTCTTGTTTTGATTACAAGTACAAAGCTTTGATACAAGTAAAAGAAAGTTGTTTGAAAGTTCTCTCCGTGCTTGAGCTCTCAAACTTTTTCCCCATTGCCGTACCCCTGCCCCTCTATTTATAGAGTGAGGCTGGGGGTAGGGGTCTTGGATGTATACAGCTGCAGATAGGCCCGGGCTGATACAATCTGGCCTGGCAAATCTTGGTTCGGCATCCCTTGGTTCGGCAATGCTTGGCAGTGGAGTCTGGACCGGCATTGCTTGGAAGTGGAGTCTGGACCGGCATTGCTTGGCAGTGGAGTCGGGACCGGCAATGCTTGGCAGTGGAGTCTGGACCGGCATTGCTTGGAAGTGGAGTCTGGACCGGCATTGCTTGGAAGTGGAGTCTGGACCGGCATTGTTTGGCAGTGGAGTCTGGACCGACATTATTTGGAAGTGGTAGGGAGTAGGCTGGTTCGGCATCGAGGAGATGAGTGGACCGGTGGGTGCTGGTTCGGTGTAGGAATGTACCCAACATCATAACACTCGCACTTGACCTGTGTCCTTGCTTGTTGGATCTAACTTGTTCTTGTTTCCCTTGTAGGATCCATGGAAAAAAGAAAATACATTTATTGGTCTTTGGAGGAGAAAGCATCACAAGCACAAAGGCCTTGGTCGAGCTCGTACCTCTAGGGAAGCAGTCGTGATTATGTGTCAAGCTAGACAGAGATGACCGAGATAGAAGTAGTTATGACAGAGATCGCTCATCACATGACTCTACTTCCAAACATCGTCTTAGGTCTAGATCACCTCCTCCTGTTAGTCCCTGAGGAGTTGGTTTTGATGACAACAACCTTACTTAGAATTAGATTATAAAATATATAATACTAACATTATTGTGTAGATATATATAGATATGTTTGCAGGTACTAAAGAATGAAGAATTGTACAGTATAAAGATTCAAGATCAAAAATTGAAGATATCAAGATTCAAGACTCATGAGTATCAAGAATTTCAAGAGTTCAAGTTTCCAAGATAAGTTATATAGTTAGGAATATTGTTAAAACTCATAGAAAGGCACTGACATCTTAAAATCTATTTTATTCGTGGAACGGAATCCACTTCAAGCTCGTTAAAGGGATGGAACCCTAAGTAGGATGGAACCTACGAAAAATCTAGTGGAACATCTTTTTGTATCCACTTACTTTTATTTCAAAATGATTTTCAAAATATATAGCTTGTTTTTCAAAATGATTTTAAATATTCCTGTTTAAAAACCAAAATCATCTGTCCTGGTTTTTCAATATATTTTAGCCCCAAAAATATCCTTAGTTTTAAATATCCTTAATTTTAAATATCTTTGATTTTAAATTATTATCCTAAGTTTTTAAACTATAATTCTGATATTAATATATTTAGCTGTTTTATATATTTATACTTAAGATTTAAATATAAAAGTATAAAAAATTATTATATATATTTTAATATTGTTCTCTATAGTTATTTATGTATTATAACTATATATAAGTATATTTTAAAGTTTAAATATAAATATAATATAATATAGAAATTATTTTCAAAGAAAAACAAATCACCAAAAAAATACAAGGGCATGTCGACATGGTCACATGTACCCCTGTCGACATGGTGACAGTTAAATTGTTTTTTAAAAGAAGTGTCTATTCGCCACATCCCTTCAATGGACATGGCTATTGATCTACTATAAATAAAGGGTGTTTTCAACGAATTTTAATTACTTTTTTCTCTGATTTAACTTCTCTTCTTCTTCTCCACTTTCTTATTTACAAATTACACCATTACTCTGCCGAAATAAATATCGAATCTAACTAGATAATTTCTGGTTTTGATTCTCTCCACTATCTCTACAAGATCCAAGTGTTAATCTGAGTTATAGACTTTTTGTAATCAATTGAGCGAGAGAAGGTGTGATTGTAGCCTTGGAAATCAATTGGGTGAACTTGTTGCCCGGTAAATCAAGTATCTCTACCTAGAGGATTGTGAATCTGGAGCGGTGTACCTCGTAGCCTTGAAATCGAGGGTTGTATTTGTAAGAATTGTTTTGAAAGGA
The DNA here is from genome assembly GCA_030737815.1 of Allium fistulosum. NCBI lineage: Eukaryota > Viridiplantae > Streptophyta > Magnoliopsida > Asparagales > Amaryllidaceae > Allium > Allium fistulosum. The sequence continues at coordinate 882,984,436 of CM060903.1, forward strand.
AATCCGTACTTGTGTTGCGGGACTGGATGTAGGGTAACTCCGAACCAGTATAAAATCCGGTGTGTTCTTTCCTTTACTGCTTTTACTTTATATTTGCATCTGTGTTTGATTCTGTGTTCATATCTGTGTCTGATTAGTGTATACATTGTTAACAAATTAAGATAAATTCAAAAAGATTAACAAATTTCTTAAAACACTATTCACCCCCCTTCCTCTAGTGTTAATTCTAGCCTTAAGATCCTTAATCCGCATTCTAACACCTCCTAGAGGTCTAGAAAGGCAACTCGATCATCATGATGACATCCCACCTGGTGACGCTTCTCATGCCCCTCCTCTGTCTCCTATCTTATGCAACCTCTGATGCCATCTCACTCCAGTCAGTCCTCCAACTGTATGCACCACAATAGTGATTCTGAAACTTCCCAGCACAGGTTAGCCAAAGAAACTGCTATAGTCCCACTCATCTCTTCGAAGGAACAACTTACGATTAATGCCTGAATGGACAAACTAAAAGACGAATTTCCAAACATTTGCTTTGATGGCCTTATGTTTGTGCCTAATTTAAAAAGGATCCCGGCTTATGTACAAAAGATGACCATCATTTGTACGATCGACATTCACAATCAATATAACGAATGGTCGAAGTTAGCTGAGAAAATTTCCAAAGTCTCCAGGGATAGGCAGCTAGAGATCGACAACCAGATACTCATCGAAGCTGATAACAAGAGAATCATTGCTAATCTCGATGCTGAGTTCGAGAACTAAGAACATCCCAAGCTAAATCTGAGAAGAAGGTTGAGGAGACCACTAAGGCACTTGAAGAGGAGCGGATTAAGCATCGGGATGAAATGGAGAAGGCTTTCCACCAAAACCATGCTCTAGTAATGAAGAAGGATACCACAAATAAAAATGCCGCTGAGTTGAAAGACAAACTGGAGCGTGAAACCAAAGAAAAAGATGAGGCGCTCCAACATGCTAAGACTTATTGTAAAGAGTTGCTCCGCCAGGGAGGAAAGACAAAGCGCTCAAGCATGTTAAAGATATTGACGCACTCGTCAAAAGAGAAGTTGAGGTCACGGAATAGCGGGCAGAAGAGCACGCGATGGAGAGGTTTGAACCGCTACTAAACCAGTATAATGCCAACGTGCTTAAATTCGGTAATTTGGAGTAGTTCAAAGATGATCATCCCAAAATCCTTGCCCTCGCCTGGGAGCAAATCGTTGAAGAAGAAAAAGATTCCCTCGAAGTCGGCGAGGTGGATTTTGAGCAGCTGGAGAGAGAAGTCTTGGTAGAGATAAGCCCAAGATTCTAAAAGATAGCCAGCTTATCCTTCATCTAGAGCTTGCCTCAACAGCGCATAAAGACTTGGGTGAAGGCTCTGGATCAATGCCACATGATGCTACTACCAGCCAAACGCTTGGGTCCCAAGCTGCTCCGACACCTGGGTATGTTCTTGAGAGGCCTGAGATCTACAGGCCTATCATCCTCTCTCCGATTCTCGAGGAGAACTCCGACGGCACTCCGGCCCGCATGGAACTTCAAAGTGAAGAAGGTATCTCATTGACTTCTCCTGTATTCCAAAAAGTTGATGTGTTGCCGATTAACATAGCTAATCTTTATCTCTTGGTTTCTCAAGCCTTAGGTCAACCCCATGTTGCTCTGTTTCCCGACAAGGACTCTCAATCGAGACTATGCTTGTAACAGAATCAGTTACTGTCACTGCCTCAACAATGATTCCAACCATCCTATTGATGATACTCCCATGCTTGACGAGTAGGTGATTGATGCTTTGTTAGATGAAAGAGCTAGTGGGACTCAGGAAACTCAGATTGATGAAGACGTTATTACTAGGTCTCCAAGCCCCTGTTGGGTCCCATCATGCATGAGCTCGAGCAGGAACTTGAAAAAGACATCCTCCTTTCCATAGAGGTCAAGCAGAAGAAACTTGAAGTTATTCTTCCTCCTCTGTCCATTGCCTTACCCGAGCAAACTATTTTCGCTTCGGTCTATATTCCGCCCCTGGTAGTGCCCAAAGCGTGCATGCTGAATCGTCGCAGAGCAATCCGTCCGAAGGTAAAGGAAGTAGAGAAAGAGGAGGCAAAAGACAACGTGAAAGCTTGAGCGATGTTTCTCCCAGCTCCAAAAGGAAACAAAAGAGAACGAAACCGAAGAGGTGAGCGCTGACTTGGTTAGTGTAGATAGGCTTACATTTTAATGGTAGTTGCAGTCTATTTTGGTTTTTGGCCGGCTTTGTGCGGGTTCGGTCCCAACTTTCTCATTTGTTTCTAGGGTCACTAACACTTGTACTTAGCTTTTCAGATTTAGTTTTAATAACAAAGGCTTTTGTTTCATTTACTCCTTGTATGGATTTGTCTACGTATTTACGAAATATGATTTCCATTCGATCTACTCGCGATCTATTCCTTTTAGTTATTATTGTCGGACCAAATCCTTTAGCCCGTTCTGTGATTTACCGACCTTACATCGTTCTTGCGAAAACACAAAGTAATTGTTGAAGCACCAAATTCTGGGCATTAGTTTGAGTTAACCACTTAGAACAGCGGTTAGTGTATCCGTTTCCATGATCACCACATCTGATTGCGTCAAACTCCGAGCACCAATCGGAATTGGCTTATCGTAGTTCACACATCCTCTTCCAGGATATACACTTCTAATCACACCAAACTCCAGGCATCAATTTGAGGTTCAAAGGAAAGATCATGCCTTACACCGAGCATGGACCTTTGGCATCGCCTGCTCCGGGCAAAGTGTTAAGAATTGGATGGTCTTGTCACATCCACTTTAATTTGTACTCCTGCCCTCAATCCGAGGATAAGAGTTGAGCAAGTGAATGATCATATCACGTTTGCTTTGATTTATACTCCTACTGACATCAAGGGCAGGAGTTTATGCATGGACGGTCATGTCACATCCGGTGAGAGTATATACTCCTGCCCCCAATCCAAGGACAAGAGTTGGCCGATGGATGATTGGGTCACGTCCATTTAGTTTATACTTCTGCCCTTAGTTCGGGGATGAGTGTTAGCATGTGGATAGCCATGTCATGTCTGGCTTAATTATATACTCCTACCTTCGATCCGAAGGCAAAAGTTGGTTGGTGTCAACCTCTGGACACCAAAAGAGACTTCATGGGCCACAGAAGTTTGATCGATACCTATCTTCGAGTACCTACACACCCATATTAATCATATGCAGATTCATTCAAGTCCGTCAAGTTACAACTCTTAAGTAATGGAGAGATAGATTTTCGGACAGGAAAAGCCGTTTCATTTCATAAAAGATGGAAAATGACAGAGTCTATCTTATTACACTGCTCTATCCAATTATTTACAAGCTTCTTTCTAAGTGAAATAGCGTCGTAGGTGCTCGCTATTTCATGCCCGCGGGAGTGAAATCCCATCCACGGTTGCCAGTATGAAAGTGCCATCTCCAAGCTTTTCCTCTATTGCATACAGACCTTCCTAACTCAGGCCTAAGTTCTTAGGACCAGGGAAGATTCGCTTGAGGACCAAGTCGTCGATTTCAAAGTTTCGACTCCTGACTTTGGTATTGTAATATCAAGCAACTTAGTGTCTGTGCGCAGTTGCTCTCAACTTTGCTTCGGTCCATTTCTCATCGATCACATCGAGGGACTCCAAAAGGTGCCGCTCATTCGTTTGCAGATTGTGATGCATCACTCAATAATCCCAAAGTGTTAACGAAATTTCACCGACCCACTTGCCCTTGGCCTTCTCTAATTGCTTCATAAGAACAGACTGGATAAATTTGTTTACAGCTTTAACCTGTCCATTTGCCTGAGGGTGTGCTACTGTTACAAATCTCTTCTCTATGCAATGTCGGCGATGGAAATCCTTAAATTTTGTGCTGTCGAATTGGGTCCTGTTACCGGTAACGATTTCCCGTGGAACTCCATAGTGACAGATAATATTCCGAACTACGAAGTTGATTACTTTCTTTGTGGTAATAGTGGCTAATGGCTCTACCTCAGCTCATTTGGTAAGGTAATCAACTGCCATGATGGCATACTTCGTGCCGCCTTTGGATATCGGTAGAACATTGATGATATCAATGTCCCAAACCGCAGATGGTCAAGCACTGACCATTTGAGTCATTTTCATCAGCGGGGCTCTTGGAATTTTAGCAAATATCTAGCACTTATCACACCTTCGGGTATAATCAGCTGCATCTCGATTGACAGTTGGCCAGAAATATCTATATCGAAGAATCTTCTTTGCTAAGTTTTGCCCCCTAGTGTGGTCGCCACAAGCCCCTTGGTGAACTTCTCTTAGGACTTGTTTGGCCTTGTCATGAGCGACACACCAAAGCATGGGGATAGGGAAACCCTTCCTGTACAGTAACACTTCTTGCATGATGTATCTTCAAGTTTGGCGAAGAACTTTTCGTTATTCATTCCTTCTCTTCGGAAGGATCCCTCTTTACAAATAATTCTGAATCGGTCACCTATGACTCCCTTTTAGGTTCAGTCTCCAAGATCCAATCAACGTCCTTCTGGATGCTTAGAGCTGAAAGTACTTCTACCGGAACCAAAATCATGAGCTGCGCATCTCCAGAACTAGCCAGCTTAACCTGTGAATCGGCCTTTTCTTTCTGGTTTCTCCGAATATGTGTTATCGTATAATATTCAAAGTCATCAAGCAGCTCAAAAACCCGGTTTAGATAAGGAGCTATCCTTGCTCCATTTACCAAATACTCTTTTCTATCCTAGCATACCATTAGTTGGGAGTTGTAGAAAATGTGCAAAGTCTTTATTCCTAGTTCCTTGGCGATTTTGAGTCCGACAATCAGGGCCTCGTATTCAGCTTCGTTGTTCGTCGTCGGAAAGTCGAGTTTCATGCAGTAACTTATCGGGTGTTCTTCGGGAGTGGCAAGTATGACTCCAGCACCAAAACACTGATCATTAGAAGCACAACCATGTATGTCTTCCATCCAACTTCTTTTTCTCCACTGCACAGATCGTTACATTTAGAAACACCAATCATTAGATGCATCTTAGTGGGCCTACATTTCGACAAAAGTCAAAACTCAAGTCCATTAAAGCACAGATCATTGGATTCGGTACCTACAAATAAGCATGAGCGTTATCAAAGATTGATAGAAATCTAAACTCACAACGAAAGCTAATAGGATAAGAATACTGACTATGACCACTACCTTGGAATTAGTGGTATTCCTTGGATAGTAGATTGTCACATCAGCATCGAGCATGAGAGAAAAAGAGGACTTCTCCAACAATAAAGCACATCCAGCTCCAATGACTTTTTCTCTAAATCTATCCTGTGGGTTGTAATGAGGAGGGGGTCAGAACAATGTTCTAGTGACTAGAAAATCTATAAACTGTCCATAACATAAATTTATACCGACTAGTTTCCATTTAATAGTTATGTCCATTAAGGTTAGAAATTCTAATCTAACCTTGTATTGCACACACGATTACTTACTTATCCCTTCCCAAGTAACAAAATACCGATGAAGCCTTATCAACCACCCAATACTTCCAAACTCATTTTCCACTTTATACTTCTAAATATGAAGTGGGCTTCTATAATAATTTTAAAAAGAGAAATAGGCAGACTCTGCCATTTAAGACCTCAATCAAGGTAGACCCCATTATTTATGACCAATTCCCAAGGTGATTTCCTAACAATGTTGTTAATGATCGGTGGGTCCTAGCAACAAAGACCTCTAATCACTATTTAAGCCTTCCAATATTTAAAGTCCAACTATTACCGCATTTATCACCGAAAGTATCATAGCCATTTAATACACAATACCCAAGCCACTTAATAACTTTTATTGGAAAATAAGCAGACTCTAGTAATTTAATACCTTAATTAAGGCAAACCCCATCATTTAATACCTATTTCCAAGGCATGCTCCTCAATGGTACTGCCGTTGGCCTTAGCAATGTGAGAGACTGTACCCAAGCCACTTGATACCTCATTAATAAGGACTAGGCGGACCCTTGACCATTTAAAACCTATTTATAGGTAGACCTTTGTCATTTAATACCTAAGCCCAAGACGGACTCCTCACTGGTATAATCTAGCTGACATTGCTTGGAAATCTTATTGGGCTACTTAATACTTCTTTTATAGAATAGAGGCAAACCCTTAGATCAGTCACTTAATACCCCAAACCTGAAGCAAACCCTTCTTGAAATATCCACTATCACTTTTAATTATAAATATAGAATCTCATTAGGTTACTTCTTTCAGTAGGGAGGTGGGCCCTACAACCACTTAATACCTCAACACTGAAGTAAACCCTTTTAAAGACATCCTTATTTATTTGGAATCTCACTAGGTTACTTAATACTTCCACTTATGAGAGAGTCAGACCCTCCAGCCACTAAATACCTCAAACCAGAAGTAAACCCTATGGAGATATCTCTCATCGCTCCTAATTCCAAATTTGGACCATTAAATATTTTCCAATTAAAAAAGCAGGCCCAATCTCTCACGTCCTCACGGGTCCTAGGATTAGTGATATCTCACATCAGTAGTAAGTACACTCGACTGCTGGTAGCCTCAAAGTTAAAGGCAGTCTTCCATCGACTGACTCTACTAGCCTCGCATCACTAACCTACTAAGTCCAGTTAACCATCCTTAATTGCGTTTTAATTATTTTCGATCCAAAATCTTCAAACACCAATAATCTCTTCGTTTGAACTTCGATTGCAAAACTTTATATATGAAAGTTACCCAAAAATTCATCCCGAACGCAATGGTGCAAGTTTCGTGGTCATATTCCAAAGTTTGCTCAAATTACATTTTGAGTCTTATTATTATTTATTAATTCTCTTTAATTAATTACTGTTTATGTAACGACCCGTATTTTTACGGATTGAAAAGTTTGTCAAAATCTGGAATTTTAGTGTTGTTGAGCCATTTCAGATTTTAGGCAAAATATGGTTAAGTTTTAGGTCGTACACGACCTAAGAGTTAAGTCGTGACCGACTTAAGTGGGGTAGACGACCTAAGGGGAAGTGCGATCTAGTGTGTGAGCGACCTAAGTTTGGGAGTTGTGTTGTTAGATCGTCTAGATGACCTAAGGAGGTGATTTGGTTAAGTGCTAGGTTGGTTGGAGCGACCTATAGGATTAGGCGACCTATAGGAAAGCGACCTAAGGAAACTAGTAGTCAACGACCTAATTGTTAGCGACCTAAGAGATAGCACAGTTGCTAGCGAGTTAGTGAAGATAGGTCGCATCCTAGCTAAGAAGGATAGGTCGGCAGCGACCTAAGGAAGGAGTAGTTAGGTCGTATGTCTTGGGTGTAGTTAGGTCGCTAGGCTATTAGTTGTTAGGTCGCGAGAAAACACTTATGTGTTAGGTCGTTGAGAGGTTATGTCGTAGCATTGTTAAGTCGCGCAGTGCTTTAGGTCGTTGGTGTGTTAGGTCGTTGGTGTGTTAGGTCGTTGAGGTTATAGGTCGTAACACAGTTAGGTCGCTGAGGCGCTACGATTGTTAGGTCGCGTAAGCGCTTAAGCGTTAGGTCGCTGATGTGTTTAGTGTTAGGTCATAGCACTGTTAGGTCGCACCTATGGTTAAGTCGCTAAGTCATAGGTCGTAACCTTGTTAGGTCGTAGGAGGAAGGGTTTTGTTAGGTCGTTGAAGCGCTTGGATGATAAGTCGTAGGTTGCAGTGGCCTGGGTTGTTAGGTTGAAGAGGCTTTAGGTCGGTGGGGTTTATAGGTCGTAGGTCGTGGATCTATAGGTCGTATACGACCTAACTCCGAGCGACCTAGGGAAGATTTCTGCTATAAATAGAGGGGGGTTGTTCTCACTTTTTGGGATCCGGATTTCGAAGCGACGAAGTGCTGCCATTTTGAGAGCTCGACTTCTACACTTCTTCACTTCTTTTCTCCACTCTAATCTAGTGCTTCCATCCATCCAAATCGAAGATCAAGATTGAAGATTCAAGAGCTTAGATTGAAGATCTTCATCCATTAAAGTGAGATTTCATCATTTGAAGCGGATTCGTGATAGATCAAGCTTGATCCTTCGCTGTCCAGATCTGAAGCGTGTTGATTTGAGGTTGTTTAGGTGATTTGGTGAGTGGTGATTATCTCTCACACGGATCCAAAGGAGTAGATCGGATTGTTGGTTCGATTTGGTGTTAAAATAGGGATTTCCATGCATTTTCTTCATCCTAAGTGTAGATCCATATAGATCCATTGTTCATGATGATGTTACATCCACTTTATCATATGTTAACCTATGCAAGTTCATTCATCAAGTTTGTAGAGATATTGTTCATGTTTTCATGCTTGTTAGACTTTCAACTCTTTAATTACGAAAATGCCATTATTGTTATAATTGTCTACTTAGATCATATTCGAATGTTTGATTGCTTGGATTAATGCTTGATTTGATTGATTGCTATGAATTAGATGATTGATGGTTTGATTTAGACCGAAGGTGATTCAAAAGCCAAGAGAAAGGCTCTTGAATTGGGAAAGCTGCTCGTGGCATATGTAGCGAGATGATGAGGCTCTTATGCATAGATTTGATGATGTGATGAAGCTTTGCGAGGATGTGATGAAGCGAGGCAATCATGTGATGAAGACTTGGTTTAATCCAGACGGGATCATTCCAAGCATGTTGATAACTCGGTGATATGATTCGAGTTGAAGATAATGAATGGATATGAGAATAGTCGTCGAAGAGGATGACTAGAAGGCTTGGGTCTCATCGTTGTTGAAGGTTCTAGCATGCTCCAAGCAAGAGTACGTTTGGGCAGATTCGATAGTCCCAACGGCTAACTGTTGATGGTCGAGTACTCTGGGCAGATTCGATAGTCCTAGGCACGGGTCACGATGACGTGCGGGAGTTATGTCTAGAACCAGGGTTTCCATTAGCCCTTGACGGACGGCTGAAAGAATGTGTCGGTCATTCAATTAACGGTGATACCGAAGCAGTGATAACAGTGATAGCCAGAGTCATGGATGTTTGGTTGTATCGTCATTCGGACTCAAGAGCGGTATTTTCTGGGTGCTTATCTGATTTAGGCCTTGGTACTTGGAAAACATCGCCTTTGACTCGAATGATTATTACTTTACTTTAAATTGTATGCTCTGCTATGTTGCTTCTGCTTAGTGTGTGTCTGGGGGCTATCACTGTAGAAAGAGGTGGAGTGGGAGGGTTGTATTCCTGTTCCTTTTCCTTATGCTCTTTTGGTATGTTGTTAGTTAATTTACTGCTCACTAAGACTGTTGTCTGACTCAAGGCTTTATGTTTTAATTCTTATCGCCTTGGGCTGTTCGTCCATTTTGGGACGGGCAGACTAGGTAGCAGGTGACAGGTGCTGTTCTTGCTTCCCGCGTTGCTGATACCGAAGACGAGCTGGAGGGTTGCATATTATCTTCTTATTATATGTACTGGATGTTCCGCTGTTTGTATTCTCTGAGTGTTATGTAGTGAGGCTTGTTGTATTGACTATTCAGATGCTTGTATTCAACTATTATGAAGTTTTATTGATGGGACTTTTATTCTGTGAAGCTTCACTACATATATGTTCTATTGTATTTTGTCCATGCGCTGTGAGTAATACGATAGATTCTGTTGTTTTAATTTACTTTGACAATCGTCCATGGTCGCCTGGCACACTTTACAGCGCACTATCTCTAGATTCCGTGCGGGGTCATGGGCGGTCGTCACATTTGGTATCAGAGCTTTGGTTAATCGATTTTACCCAACGCTCACTGACGTAACTACGTATGAGAGACGTAATTGTATTTTTATGGATGAATACTATATATAATATAGTAGCTTAGTAGAGTTTGAGTCCTTTATGCAGTTGTTTCTCTAGATGTTCTAATCATTCCTTTTTATAGATATTGAGAATGAGTCGAAGAGGGAGACCAGCTGCTAGGGAAGGCCGTGCTACTGAGGGGGCTGCTGATTATGCAGCTATGTTCGAAGCTATGATGACTTCGATCATGAGAAGGATACCAGTTCCGGGGGCAGCAGTAGATGTTGGAGTCCAAGTTCAAACTCCAAAACCGGTGGATTTTGCTAAGTTGTGTAAGGACTATACTACTCTTGAAGGGAAGGTTTTCTTGGGAACAGAATCAACTATTGAAGTCCAGAGATGGATAGATGCTTGTAGAAGGATCTTTGGTGATTTGGGAATTGATGATGCAACTAAGAGGAAGTTGGCATCAAGGCAGCTTCAAGGGAGAGCCTCTGATTGGTGGAACTCTATTACCATCAATACTCCGGAGGAAGAGATTACTTGGGAGCAATTCCAAGTCAGATTTGAAGCTAAGTTCATTTCTACAGCTCAGAAGTCTGTTCTGTTCAAGAAGTTTGTGGAGCTCAAGCAAGGTGGAAGACCAGTTCTTGAGTATGTTTCTGAGTTCGAAGCTTTGTCCAAGTATGCCCGATCGTATATCGAATCTGCCTATCAGAAGAATGAGAAGTTTGTGACAGGCTTGGACAGTTATCTGGGGAGACAGTTGGTGGATCATTTGGATGATTCATTTGAGAAGCTTGTGGAGAAAGCTCTCAGGCATGAGAGTCTGTTTCCTAAGGAAGGATCTGTTGTTGCTGTGACCAGGGAAGAGTCTAAACCCCAGCAGGGTGGAAACAAGAAGAGGAAGCAGCAGCAGCAGAAGGGTAAGGATGGCCAGAAGAAGCCGAAGGGCGAGGTGACTTGCTACAATTGTCAGCAGAAGGGCCATTTCTCGAAGGATTGTAAGAATCCGAAGGTGCTGATGAAGTGTCACAACTGTGACAAGCCGGGGCATTTTAGGAAGAATTGTCCAGAACCGAGGAGGGACAAGCAGATTGTGCAAGCTTATGCTTTGGGAGCTGTTCTGTCGTCTTCGAAAGCTCCTACTGCTGAAGAGAAAGGAAAGAGTGTGGTTGTTCAAGGTACTCTTTTCCTATGTGGTGTTCCAGTTAGAGTTCTGTTTGATACTGGAGCGTCGCATTCGTTTGTTTGTAGTGAACTCGTAGGCCGGTTAGGTTTGGAACCGGATATTGTTGATAGGCCATTGGTTGTGACTAATCCAGTTGGGGGTTCGTCTTGTTTGTGTATGTTATGCCGTGGTCTAGTAGTATCGAGTCATGGTTGCTCTTTTGCTTGTGATTGTTTTGTTCTGAACTTTGTGGGGTTCGGAATTATTTTGGGTATGGACTGGCTTAGGAAGTATGCGGCTAAGGTTGATTGCGAAAGGCTGGAGGTGACAGTCGAGAATGTGGAAGGGCGAAAGATTGTGATACGATGTAAGCATGAAGAAGGCGTCTTCATGAGCTTCATGTATTCGCTAGTTGTTCCACGGGATGGACTGTCATCGGTGCCAATCGCTAATGGATTCGAGGATGTCTTTGACGAAGTCAAAGGGTTGCCGCCGCATAGAGAGATCGAGTTTCGTATAGATCTAGTTGAAGGAGCCAGACCTGTTGTGATGCCTCTTAGGCGGATGGCGCCTAGGGAACAGCAGGAGTTGAGGGTGCAAGTTGATGATCTTTTGCAGAAAGGATTCATTCGGCGTAGTGTGTCCGAGTGGGGTGTACCAGTTGTGTTTGCAACCAAGGCAGATGGGTCGTTGAGATTGTGCGTCGATTATCGTGAGCTGAATAAGGTGACTAAGAAGAACAAGTATCCATTGCCGAGAATAGATGACTTGTTTGATCAGCTTCACGAAGCCAAGGTGTTTTCTCAGATGGATTTGGCAACGGGATTTCACTAGTTGAGAGTGGCTAAGGATAGTGTGCCGAAGACTGCTTTTCGGACACCATCTGGTTTCTTTGAGTGGCTGGTAATTCCGTTTGGATTGACTAACGCGCCAGCATATTTTGTGGATCTTATGAATAGAGTGTTCAGAGATCAGTTGAACAAGTTCGTACTTGTGTTCGTGGATGATATTCTGATTTATTCCAGAACGGAAGAAGAGCACAAGACGCACTTGCGTATTGTTTTGGAAATTTTGCGGAAACATCAGCTGAAGGCTAAGTTTTCAAAGTGTCACTTCTGGAAGAGTGAAGTGAGGTTCTTAGGCCATGTGATTTCTGGAAGTGGAATAGCGGTTGATCCCGCTAAGGTGGCAGCGATCCAGGATTGGGTTAAACCTAAGAATGCGTCGGATGTGAGAAGTTTTCTTGGATTAGCAGGATATTATCGACGGTTTATCAAAGACTTCTCCAAGATAGCTGCACCGTTAACAGGATTGACGAAGAAGAACCAAGTGTTCAGTTGGGATGCTAAGTGTGAGCAAGCTTTCGGAATCCTGAAAGAGCGATTGACAAGTGCTCCTGTTTTGACTATTCCGAGTGGGAATGATGAGATGGTGGTTTACACCGACGCATGTGGTACTGGACTTGGAGCAGTACTGATGCAGAGAGATAAAGTTGTTGCGTATGCAAGTCGACAACTGAAGCCGCATGAAAGGAATTACCCGACTCATGATTTGGAGTTAGCGGCGATTGTATTTGCTCTGAAGATGTGGAGACATTATCTATTGGGAGTTCGATTCGAGTTGTTTACGGATCACAAGTCATTGAAGTATCTTTTCTCCCAAAAAGATTTGAATCTTCGGCAGCAACGTTGGCTAGAGTTTTTGGCATCATATGATTTTGGTATAGCTTATACTCCGGGAAAAGGTAACGCGGTGGCAGATGCGTTAAGTCGAAGACATGCAGGATTGGGAGCCATGTTTTCAGAATGGAAGAGTCTCGAGTATTTAGCTGGATTTGACTTCAGGTCTAGGTGTGAATTGGAACCTGAGATGTTGGCAAACTTATCGATAAGACCTACTCTTGTGGAAAGGATTGGCGAGAGCCAAAAGCGAGACGATAAGCTTGTCAAGATTATCCGTGAATTGGAATCTGGATTGGATCTAGAAACGGATAAAGGATTCGAGGTCGATCGAGAGGGTTGGCTTCGAAAGCAAGGACGACTAGTTGTACCCGATATAGATGAATTGAGGAGTGAAGTTCTAAAGGAAAGTCACCACTCAAAGTTGACAATTCATCCAGGTGGAAATAAGATGTATCGGGATATGAAGAGAACCTACTACTGGGAAGGCATGAAGAAGGATGTTGGAAATTTTATTTCCAAGTGCATGAACTGCCAATTGGTAAAAGCCGAACAGAAGAAGCCAAGTGGATTACTTCAGCCATTAGAAGTTCCTACATGGAAGTGGGAGCAGATATCGATGGATTTTATTGATGGATCACCTAGAACCAGAACGGGAAATGAAGGGATTTGGGTCATTGTAGATCGTTTGACTAAGAGTGCTAGATTCATTCATGTTCGATCGACTAGGATGGCATCAAAGTTGGCTGAGTTGTATGTGAAGTGGATAGTTCGATTCCATGGTATTCCGAAGAGTATAGTGAGCGATCGAGATCCATTGTTCACTAGTGGATTTTGGAAGAGCTTCCAGGAAGTTTTGGGAACCGAGTTGTGTTTGAGTACAGCTTATCACCCTCAAACAGATGGTCAGACCGAGAGAGTCAACCGAGTTTTGGAAGATCTTCTTAGAGCATGTGTTTTGGACTTCGGAGGATCATGGGAAGATCACCTTCATTTGGTGGAGTTTGCATACAACAACAGTTACCAATCAAGCATTGGTATGGCACCGTATGAGGCATTGTATGGAAGACCGTGTAACTCTCCGACATGTTGGATAGAAACTGGAGAGAAGCTGATGCTTGGGCCAGAGATGATTCGACAGACTACGGAGTGCATAGAGATCATTCAGCAACGAATGAAGGCAGCCCAAGACCGTCAGAAGAGTTATGCCGATAAGCGTCGAAAGGATTTGGAATTCAACGTAGGAGATATGGTTTTTGTGAAGATTTCTCCACTGAAGAATGTTATTCGATTCGGGAAGAAAGGAAATTTGACTCCGAGATTTGTTGGACCATTCCCGATCATCGAGCGAATTGGAAAGCTCGCCTATAGATTGGAGTTACCTGAGAAGATGTCGAGTGTGCACAATGTTTTTCATATATCATATCTACGGAAGTATGTGCACGACTCGAGTACGGTGGTTTCTGTTGATAGCTGTGAAGATTTCGAAGTTGATCCAGTCGATAGAAGACCTCGTAAGCTGCTTCGTGTTGTGGAAACCGATACGAAACAGCTTAGGAGAAAGGTAGTTAAGTTGCTCAAGATACAATGGAGTGATGATGATAACGACTGTACGTGGGAGGTGGAAGAGAGGATGAAGGCAGCTCATCCTGAACTCTTCAAGGTATGGCCCTAAGGTGTCGTGTCATCTCATGATATTGTAACTTGTTCTAGTGTTAGAATTCTGTACGCTAAGCTAGAATTGGATGCATGGTTTGTTGATTGTTATGGTTGGTAGGCGTACAGAATAGTCTTTGATTGCTTTGTTTGTTTGGAATTTCGGGGGCGAAATTCCTAAGGGGGAGAGAATGTAACGACCCGTATTTTTACGGATTGAAAAGTTTGTCAAAATCTGGAATTTTAGTGTTGTTGAGCCATTTCAGATTTTAGGCAAAATATGGTTAAGTTTTAGGTCGTACACGACCTAAGAGTTAAGTCGTGACCGACTTAAGTGGGGTAGACGACCTAAGGGGAAGTGCGATCTAGTGTGTGAGCGACCTAAGTTTGGGAGTTGTGTTGTTAGATCGTCTAGATGACCTAAGGAGGTGATTTGGTTAAGTGCTAGGTTGGTTGGAGCGACCTATAGGATTAGGCGACCTATAGGAAAGCGACCTAAGGAAACTAGTAGTCAACGACCTAATTGTTAGCGACCTAAGAGATAGCACAGTTGCTAGCGAGTTAGTGAAGATAGGTCGCATCCTAGCTAAGAAGGATAGGTCGGCAACGACCTAAGGAAGGAGTAGTTAGGTCGTATGTCTTGGGTGTAGTTAGGTCGCTAGGCTATTAGTTGTTAGGTCGCGAGAAAACACTTATGTGTTAGGTCGTTGAGAGGTTATGTCGTAGCATTGTTAAGTCGCGCAGTGCTTTAGGTCGTTGGTGTGTTAGGTCGCTGAGGTTATAGGTCGTAACACAGTTAGGTCGCTGAGGCGCTACGATTGTTAGGTCGCGTAAGCGCTTAAGCGTTAGGTCGCTGATGTGTTTAAGTGTTAGGTCGTAGCACTGTTAGGTCGCACCTATGGTTAAGTCGCTAAGTCATAGGTCGTAACCTTGTTAGGTCGTAGGAGGAAGGGTTTTGTTAGGTCGTTGAAGCGCTTGGATGATAAGTCGTAGGTTGCAGTGGCCTGGGTTGTTAGGTTGAAGAGGCTTTAGGTCGGTGGGGTTTATAGGTCGTAGGTCGTGGATCTATAGGTCGTATACGACCTAACTCCGAGCGACCTAGGGAAGATTTCTGCTATAAATAGAGGGGGGTTGTTCTCACTTTTTGGGATCCGGATTTCGAAGCGACGAAGTGCTGCCATTTTGAGAGCTCGACTTCTACACTTCTTCACTTCTTTTCTTCACTCTAATCTAGTGCTTCCATCCATCCAAATCGAAGATTCAAGAGCTTAGATTGAAGATCTTCATCCATTAAAGTGAGATTTCATCATTTGAAGCGGATTCGTGATAGATCAAGCTTGATCCTTCGCTGTCCAGATCTGAAGCATGTTGATTTGAGGTTGTTTAGGTGATTTGGTGAGTGTTGATTATCTCTCACACGGATCCAAAGGAGTAGATCGGATTGTTGGTTCGATTTGGTGTTAAAATAGGGATTTCCATGCATTTTCTTCATCCTAAGTGTAGATCCATATAGATCCATTGTTCATGATGATGTTACATCCATTTTATCATATGTTAACCTATGCAAGTTCATTCATCAAGTTTGTAGAGATATTGTTCATGTTTTCATGCTTGTTAGACTTTCAACTCTTTAATTACGAAAATGCCATTATTGTTATAATTGTCTACTTAGATCATATTCGAATGTTTGATTGCTTGGATTAATGCTTGATTTGATTGATTGCTATGAATTAGATGATTGATGGTTTGATTTAGACCGAAGGTGATTCAAAAGCCAAGAGAAAGGCTCTTGAATTGGGAAAGCTGCTCGTGGCATATGTAGCGGGATGATGAGGCTCTTATGCATAGATTTGATGATGTGATGAAGCTTTGCGAGGATGTGATGAAGCGAGGCAATCATGTGATGAAGACTTGGTTTAATCCAGATGGGATCATTCCAAGCATGTTGATAACTCGGTGATATGATTCGAGTTGAAGATAATGAATGGATATGAGAATAGTCGTCAAAGAGGATGACTAGAAGGCTTGGGTCTCATCGTTGTTGAAGGTTCTAGCATGCTCCAAGCAAGAGTACGTTTGGGCAGATTCGATAGTCCCAACGGCTAACTGTTGATGGTCGAGTACTCTGGGCAGATTCGATAGTCCTAGGCACGGGTCATGATGACGTGCGGGAGTTATGTCTAGAACCGGGGTTTCCATTAGCCCTTGACGGACGGCTGAAAGAATGTGCCGGTCATTCAATTAACGGTGATACCGAAGCAGTGATAACAGTGATAGCCAGAGTCATGGATGTTTGGTTGTATCGTCATTCAGACTCAAGAGCGGTATTTTCTGGGTGCTTATCTGATTTAGGCCTTGGTACTTGGAAAACATCGCCTTTGACTCGAATGATTATTACTTTACTTTAAATTGTATGCTCTGCTATGTTGCTTCTGCTTAGTGTGTGTCTGGGGGCTATCATTGTAGAAAGAGGTGGAGTGGGAGGGTTGTATTCCTGTTCCTTTTCCTTATGCTCTTTTGGTATGTTGTTAGTTAATTTACTGCTCACTAAGACTGTTGTCTGACTCAAGGCTTTATGTTTTAATTCTTATCGCCTTGGGCTGTTCGTCCATTTTGGGACGGGCAGACTAGGTAGCAGGTGACAGGTGCTGTTCTTGCTTCCCGCGTTGCTGATATCGAAGACGAGCTGGAGGGTTGCATATTATCTTCTTATTATATGTACTGGATGTTCCGCTGTTTGTATTCTCTGAGTGTTATGTAGTGAGGCTTGTTGTATTGACTATTCAGATGCTTGTATTCAACTATTATGAAGTTTTATTGATGGGATTTTTATTCTGTGAAGCTTCACTACATATATGTTCTATTGTATTTTGTCCATGCGCTGTGAGTAATACGATAGATTCTGTTGTTTTAATTTACTTTGACAATCGTCCATGGTTGCCTGGCACACTTTACAGCGCACTATCTCTAGATTCTGTGCGGGGGTCATGGGCGGTCGTCACAGTTTATTTTACGGAGTGCTACATTCTCCGCCCTTAAAAAATATTTCTTCCCCGAAATTCCTCAAGGATTGAATCATGTAACATAGCACACAACCATTCTAAACTATCCGATCAATAGTGTACAACCAAATTTTGTAGCCAATCCTGTACAAGTGCATGGTGTATCACAACATATAATATGTATGCTGATTGTTCTAAATCGGTGCCTCCTATATGAATGCATTCTTTAAAACAATTTTGAAAATGTAATGCAAACATCCTATATATACTAGTAGTTCTATATGTATGTAAGATTTCAAAAACCAAAACCTTTGTTTTCACATAACAATTTCCACACTCCTATGAATAAGAGTATGGTTCAATGAATTTTGCATCCAATCACTACCATCAATACCTAACACAT
The DNA here is from genome assembly GCA_030737815.1 of Allium fistulosum. Classification (NCBI taxonomy): domain Eukaryota; kingdom Viridiplantae; phylum Streptophyta; class Magnoliopsida; order Asparagales; family Amaryllidaceae; genus Allium; species Allium fistulosum. Next base: position 883,002,079 of record CM060903.1, read on the forward strand.
AATTTCTAACATTCAAAATTTTGAAAATCCAATTTTCCTAAATCTATATCCTTATGCAGAAAAAGAAATTTAGATGGAGAATTTTATATTTTCGCCCTTCTTTAGGATACCGATTCCGTTGTACCTTGGAACTTTCTCTTTTTTCTCCAAATCTTTTCCAACTTTTCCAAGTACAATTCGCATAAGGAGGTTTAATTTTAAGTTATAAAATGGAATTATTTCAAAAGTACATTTTGTTTACTATCATAAGGTATGGAAATAAAATAGAAATTTCAAAGCTAAAATGGCCTTTTCCCTTGTTATTATCTATGTTTTATACAATGTCACCCTTGCCGGACTGTAAAATTCATATTTACTAATACATCGACCCTCCCTGTGTTAAGCATGTGGCAGTTAAAAATAAGAAATTTCCTCATTTTCTGTTAAGAATCATTTTCCCCTTCCTATCAAATTTGTAATAGTTTGAAAAGTAAATCTTTCAAAAGCATTAAACCTGATTTTTTAAAAGCATTTTAAAATAGTTTTTCAAAAGCATTTGAGCATAATTTTTCAATAACAATTGAACACAATTTTTCAAAGCATTAGCCTTTACGTCTTTTAAAACAAATCAAGTCACACCTTAACGTAATCAGGATTCAGTAAATGAGTTAATGCATATAATTGACCCTAGCATTGCACAGTCAATCTTTGATTTGAAAACTTTTCTTTTGTTTCAAAATAACAAACAACACACAAGCATATTTATAAATTTTAGCTTTTAAGGCATAGGTATAGTGATCTGTGGTTTTGCAACAATCCATGTCCTTTGCTTGCTAACATTTATTTTTTCCAAAATTCTAAAGTTTTTGAGATTTAAGCATTCTTTATTTTTAGTTGCTAAATTTAATTAATTTCCTAATTTATTTTATAAATTTTCGACCTCAGTACACTTTCCTCGTTGGTTAAGTGTCCTTATGAGATTTTCTTATTTACATCATTTTCCAATATATATAGCGATCAAAGCTCATCTAGAAAACTAACACAGTAATAAAATAGGAAATATCTTATACCATATCGTATGTTTTTTTAAATACCCAAAAAGAGACAAATAGTGATTACAACCTAAATAACCTAAAAGAAATAGGAATCCGCCCCTTCAACGTCAACTAGTATTAATGATGTTATGGCCTCATTGCTTCTTACTCAATTAAGATGGACATTCTTAGTATGTTATTCAACTATAACCCTCATATCCTAACTTACATTCTTGGCTTCTAATAAATAAGGTCCATCCATTATTTTAATTATTACAACCAATTATAGGATAAACTGTGCATTTTCACACTGTAGTGGGTAAGAAATATAAACTATGCACATTTAGAATAACTCATTGGAAAGTTGGCTTGGTCGAGTACTTCCCTACCACCTATCTTGCCTTCCTTACCCTTGAGTCAACCAACATTCTCTATGTGTGTTTGCCATCTCATCACCCTCTTCTCATTTTATATTACTATCTTCTTTCAATCAAATTCTCTTGGTAGTATTCAAATTTTGATATTTATTTTCATTATCGTTGATCTTTCATGCAAGTATGCTTTAGAACTCGTAGAATTATACTTTGATACCGTTCTTCATTTCTTTTATAGGTTCTCCTTATGGATTTCACACATATCTAATAAAACATTCCTAGGTCCATATTGATATTCCCTATATTTACTAAGGATTCCTTGTTGCTACCCAGTGAGCATTCCTAGCCATTTTATTCATAGCATTGACCATTATCCCATCTTACTCGGGCAGTCATCCCTATCGACCGCATATCAAAAGTTGGTTTGGTTTTCTCCACCCTTTATAAAATCAAAATTTCATAGTTATGAAGTATTTAATCCAAAACTTTTATCTTTGAAAATATAAACTTGGAAACCTTTTTATTAAATTCAAAAATTGCTTAATTTCCAAAAGGAGCCATGAAAAATTTCCCAGTCTAACCAACTTTCCCCTTTTAATGACTTTCTACAACAGAGACTTACTTTATTTTAAAAGTGGAACTTTTAACTCAAAACATTTATTTGCATTCAAAAACTCAATTTTTGTTCCAAACCATTTTCAAAAAACATCGTCTATAACTTTAAATAATAAAAACTGGAGTAGACAAAGACAACTTCCATTCTATTATTCATGCTATTCGATTTTCGATTTTAGCGGAGATTATAGAGGGGCTTTTAAAAGATATGTGCAATTACTACACATATTTATGGAAATTATATGTTTTTCCTTTTTCTTCTTCTATATTGTTTCTAATTAGATTACTAACCTTAGTTTAATCAAAATTCCTAACGTTTCTATTTAAATTTCCTAATATTGCTACTATTTAAATTTCTTCTATCTAAGTTGCTCTAATTTTAAATAGCTTATCCATATATAGATCTTTTATTATTTTTTTATTGGATCATTATAGTGCGTTCAAATACTGCTTTAGTCATTGGGTTTTCCTTCATTAACATGAAAAGAGATGCTTAATGTATAAATCTATTTCATTCATTTTTCTCCGTATTTTTCTTATACCAAAATATTTTTCCTATCTTCATCATCAGAATTCTTACCCTTCCATTCACTTTACCCCATTTAAATCAAGTACCATTTCCATTTTTCCACCCCTTAAAAAGAATTCAAAGAGAAACTTTTAAATTTAAAGAAATATGAAAAATCATGGAGCCAAACATACGCCCTCTATTCCATTCATTTCAGATACAAAAAATTCTTTTACCAAAAACAAATTGAAAATTTTCAACCCAACCAGTTTAAACTTCACTAGGAATCTTTAGATTTCCTTTAAAACTTTCAAAATTTCTTGCTTTTTCGAAATAGCAACTTTTTAATGGCAGAGTCCTTCTATTTTAAATAAATCCTTTTTTAAAACCATTCAGAACGTTTCAAGAAACTTTCAATTTTTTTTAAAAATTCTTTCACATGGGGTCGGACTCAGAAATGGACTCCTATTCATCCTTTTATTTGGACTTTCCTTCTTTTCTGCTCATTCTTAACTCATCTTCATTAAGAACATATCAGAAATCCGACTATCATCTTGTGGTGTTTAATGCACACCTTCTTGCGGAAACTTACTCATTCCTTTTTACATCTTACTTTCGGATGCTTGCAACATATAGGTTCTTGCTTCCCATTTATAAAATGTATGTCTTTAATCGGCAATCTATCGAAATCCACAATCATAGGGCAATCTAGACCCAAAATGGAGTCAAGTAACATCCAGCTTTAGGAATCCTTTTAAATGCCACGCTCATACTCTTCTTAGTCAATGCCTTAAGGTACAGCCTACACTCCATGGGGTAATCGGGGTAGATGTATAAATTTAGTTGTATTTATTATTCTAACTCATAGTTGCCTCATCCATCTTTTCAGAATATGATCACAACTACTTTTATAGTTGGAATTCTTAAAGTTTGGCATATAATTTATATAATTATAGGTAAAAATACAAATACATTCTCTCTACGTATCCTAATTCATATGATCGACTTACCTTAGCTCTGATACCAAATGTAACAACTCGTACCTTAATGGGCTCGAATTTCGACTAAGGAAAAATCCAAGTCCACTGGGATATCGATCGTTTGTGTTAGCAACCTGAAATAAACATAAGTATATCAGAGAGTTGTCTACATAAAATCCCAACGGAATAGAAAAATATAATAGAACATACATACTGACTAAGGCTACTACCTTCGAATCAATATTATTCCTTGGATATCTAATTCCCTTGTCAGTGTCGAGCAAGAATGAGAAGACTTTTCCATCTACCGTTCCTGTCTTGCACTAGTAGCTTGTCCCTTTAAATATATCCTATGAGTTATAATGAGGAGAGGGTTAGAACAATGTTCTGGTGAATGGAAAATTACGTACTTTATCCAAAACACTTGTTTATGCCTATTGATTTCTATTTAAGTGTTATGTTTATTATTCATGGTTTATCCGTTTAATTCCATATGCGCATATGATATATCTAACCTTCTCCGACGTATAACTATATATATGCCTAAATATATAAGCATTATACTACCCAAAAAGGAAATCTCGCATACTTAATACTTCTTAAACAGGGAGGAAGCAAACCCAACGACCATTCAGTACCTCAACCCTCAAGCAGACCCTCCATAATACAATCCCTAGTCAACCGGCCTTAGCTACTCCTAGATACTGCTTTATAATTTAATTAACCATATTACTAACGCATCTCAAAGACTTATCTAAGGGTTAACTAGCCCACTTCCGACAAACAAACAACTAATTCAACTTTAAGGTCATTGCGTATCCCATATGGATTCTACATTAGTCGGAAGTGAAATCAGTCAGGGCATAACCCAAATCTTTGCTAATGACTGCTCAAGACCGTTGGAGTCAAAACCTATACGTCATCCCTACTTCTAAATACCAGTCTATTAACAACACTAACATAGCCTACCGATCACCCACAGTCGAAATCCCATTTAGACTTACCTAATATAAGTCAAAAAATTTCCTACTCCATTTACCTAATGACTAGTTTAGAAATGAAGCAAACCCCATTTCCCAATTAGGCATTGTTGTAGGTTATTTACAACTTCTTGAATAAGGACGAGGACGACCCAATGGCCATTTAGTACCTTCCACCTTGAAGTAAACCCCTTTACATTCCTAAAGGTACCGAGACATTTGTTACTTCAAATCTGAGACGAACCCTTGGTATATTTTCTCACACCTACATGCGAACGTATATCCCTTCCGCATGAGTCTTATAGTTAGAGATGTACCACATCAATAGTACGTATACATAACTGCTGATAGCCTCTAGGTGAAGGGCGGACTTCCATTATGAAACTCTACTGACCTCGCATCCCAACCAATACTAAACCAAGTCATTATTAATTAACCTAAATATTGGGCTAGGCCCACTAATTCACGCTAATCCTAAACCTATTATTAAGGCCATATAATTTTCACTATGGAAATTGTAACAACCCGTATTTTTAACCATTTAAATATATTTAAATTAATATAATTGTTAAATAAAAATGGTTAGGAATAATAAATTTATGATTTTATAAATGAAAAATATATTAAAATGTGGGTTAGGAACTTAAATTGAATTCTTAAATGAAAAAAGATTGCAATAAGGTAAAAAGTTGTAACTTATATTAGAATTTAAAATTATGATATTGGTTTATAAGAAATAAATAACAGGAATTGAAATAACAAATGTTGGATTTAAATAAAGAATTGAATGGATTTAATAAAAGTAAAATATGGGTTTATTTATTTAAATTATATTTTAAGATAAGTTTGATTTCAAATTATAGGATAAACACTTAATCGGAAATAACGTATAACTTGTGTTATATTCAATAAATTGAATAAGTAGCTTTGAATTACTATGAAAAGAAAACAATTATTTTATTGTTAGAATTCGTTTAAAATCTAATATTGAAATTAATTTACCGGAATATTTTTATTTAAAAGAAGAAGAAAATTACAATCTGGTTAAATTGTAAATTAATAAGTTAATTGGAACATGAATTAATTAGTTTTGTAATTTGGAAATATATTTAGTTTCACTAACTAGAAACCGATATTTGGTATAGAACGCTGGTGAGCACGTCTCGTTAGGGGTTCAAGTCCTTTAGGTGAACAGCAACTGGCTATCATCTATATAATATCGCTATCTCCTTCATTCGTTCAAATGCAGCTGACAATCAAAAATTAAAACCCTTCCATCCTACGGCCTTCGTCGATCGGTGCCACCAGAAGTCGATTCAGGCAAAGTGCCCAACTAGAAACTTATAGAGCTGAACAAGATATAGGAGATATATGGTTGGATTGTCGTAGATCGAAGCGAGGTGGCCAGAAATCAACCGCGACCACCGCGGCTAGGGTTGTACTTTTCGTCGTCGTTGACGAACTATAAGCGGGGGCGCCTGAAACAAAGTCGAAGGAGATAATGAGAGCTACCTTCTGGTGAAGTTTGGTGGTCGATGGTAAAACGTAGCCATAGCAGTTCCAAGATGATCAGGGACTGGAAATTGAGCTTGGTCTTGAGCTATTGAGGCTGAGGGGCGGAAAATCCGGTGGCCGTGAGTTTGCCTTGACGAGGCACGGCGGCAGCCAGGCAGCGGCCGCACTGTGATTTGGCAAGTGTTGAAGTCGAGCGGCCTGGGTTCGGTAAAGAACGATTAGCGGCTATATACGTTTAAGAAGGTGATTAACATTTTAAACATAATTTATTTAAATTAATTATCAATCAATTATATTCAATTATTAATTCATTTATATCGTGTTCATACGAGGCCAGATTTGGGTGCGGTCTTTTGCGTTGGATTCGTATCGATGTTGTCTTCACGATGGAGTTGGATTTGTCACTATTTGCTTCAGTGCTAATTTCTAGATTTTTTTAAGGTAAGTGATTTAACCCACTTACGACGTACTAAATTTCCTAGTGCAAGTTTAATCAATTTACGAAGTGATAAAATTATACTAATTGCTGTTTGAAAATTTAATTGATTGAAAACAATTCATAAAAAAATTGATTGGTTGAATTTAAATTTGATTAGGTTTAAATTGACATTCAAAGTTGATAATTAAATTGACATTTTATTTTGATAGTTAAACTGACATTCAAATTAACATTTAAATTGCATATCAGTTTTAGTTAAACACTCAACATTGACAATATATGACTATTGTGATTTATGGTTGCATTGGTTGATTTGGGTTTTGATTGTTGGTTGCCATGGGCGATGTTGTGATGGATGGTATTTTGATTGGATATATATGATTTATTGATTTCGTATTATCCCTGTTATTATCACTATTGATATATTGGTCACTTGAACACTGAACTTTGATGTGAACCCTTGGACATCCTATTCGATATGTGAATTATTGGATGCATTGTTTACAGCTTTAGCAGAATGTGATTGTTGTGATTTGATCGCCATTGGCGGAATTGAAAGATTTCATTTTATAACTTGGATTCTAAACTCTGAAAGGTTTTCAAAATCTAAATTTCAAGCTTTAGAAATATATATGTTATAAAGAATTTAATTTTGTAAATTGGGTTAAATCAGATTTTAGAAAAAAAATTTGAAAGTCATTTATAAAACTTTTAAATTCTAATTTTAAAAATAATATATATTTTCTACAAAGAGTAATAAAAGGGTTTACAAAATTTCTATAACTTTACCGAATAAAAGAAAATATTTGTAAAGAAACCGATGTTTGAAAACCAACCATTTAGTGATTATGGTATTTTATACATTTGAATGGAATTATCGAAGTTTTGGAAATTTGTAAAGTGTGGTGAATCTTCCGAAACTGCAATAAGTTATTTGAGAATTAATTGATAAAAGAACTTGTATTGGTTCCAATGATTTAAATAAAATCTGAAAATTTAACATTGAAGTTTTGTCTAAACTATGAAATTTATTAAATCGATTTGAAGTTGATTAACCTATTGAAACCCAAAAATGAAGTTTGAAAACTCTGAAATTGTATATGTGAAATTTTGAAGTAAAAATTGAAGTTATTTACATCCTTATTTCATCTGATTTTTGTTTAACTTACATGAGGATTTTTATTCCTAAATCGAGTGTTTTGTCTTTTCAATACGCTCGGGTCAGCTTGAGTATTTCGGTGTTTCGAAGGCGATTGTTTCTTGAAGATGAAGATGGAGTTGAAGACCGTATTTAATAGTATATTTATGTTGCATTGTTTTGTGATGTTTGATATGTATAACTCTGATGTTATTGTATAATGAAATCAAATATATATTGTACAATATCTTCACAAACTGTTAATGTATTTATTATATTTTGCCATTCTGTTGTAAGATCCTGTATTTTTGTTCTTCTATATCTTATTTCTTAATATAAAACCCATTGAGCATCCGTCTTTTTGAACGGTTTGAGTTGGACATGTGGGGTTTATTCTCAACTTGGATAGTTTAAAAAGGTGAGTCGTCACACATGGTATCAGAGCCAAGTTGAACGAACACCTAAGTCTGTTGGGTAAACTCATTTGAGATAGGGTTAGTAATACTATAACATCACCCTACTTGAAGGCCCAAAACTAACGGCTACAGATGTTGCAGTCTTCCATAGTTATTAATCATCGGCGACCAAATACGGCGGTGTTAGATTCATTGATACACGGAAACACATGAATATGGAAAAAATTTAAACTTCAAACAAAATCACATTTCATTCCATAATATTTCCAAATTCATTACATAATCCCAAATTCGCAAATCACGTTCAGACAAAATATATTTATTACAAAATACGCCAAGAGTGACATATAAAGATGCCCCCTTGGATGATCAGAGTATATACAGGCAATATAACAACTTTGCCATTACAAACAACACAGTGGAATCAAAAGGAAAGAGAATTCTAAATAGCTATCATGCCTCCTGCACGTTTCCGGAAGCTTATTTGTCGTAAGAGGTACCTGAAAACCTTAACTCGCGAACTACTCAAAATCAATTGAGTACGCGAGAGTTTAAGGGGAAAACATAAACTTCGAGTCGGACATAAATCCTGGTATGAATAATAATCTACGATCTCAAATCATTTAGATATCTAGTGAGACCATGCCGCTTAGCGGAACGGGTTTCCCCTCACTAGTATCTCAAAACTTTTATAAAACTATATACTGTGCTCCTGCATCCACAATGGTTAAAACAATTCAAAACAGTATAATATGATGATATGCAAAACAAATGAATCAATTCTAGATTACCCATCCCCATTCATTTTAGACTATCTGTCTCAATTATAGTTTCTAGGATTACTATTAATCTATTAGTTTCATGGACTAACTAATAACCGGTTAAACATTTAAGGACTCCATGTCTAATTACATAGTTTTCATAGGATCACTATGAACCTATTGGTAACTCCAATATATTACTCTTATCCTAGTTTTCATGGGTTGACTAGGAACCTATTGGTAACCCCAATATCCTTTCTCTTATCCTAGTTTTCACGGGTTGACTAGGAACCTACTGACATCTGCCAATATTTCATCTGGATATAGTTTTCATGGGCTAACTGCAAACCTATTGGCCCCTGCTAGTATCCAACCATAGTTTTCTTGGACTTACTATGAACCTGTCTTTCTGACATCTTTCTTTATACATAGTTTTCATGAGCTAACTATGAACCTATTGGCCCCTACCAATATCTTTTCCTATACATAGTTTTCATAGGCTTATTGAGAACCTATTGGCCCCTGCCAATATCTTTTCCTATACACAGTTTTCATAGGCTTATTGAGAACCTATTGGCCCCTGCTAATATCTTTCTTTATATTTTAGCATCATATATTCTGGTCTTCCTGACCTCTTTGATACAATTCTACCCATTCAGGAGTTTATTCAATTTATATTCACTACTGGGTTAACCTAACTGGTTTTTCTACCCTTTATCCCCAAAATGGAGTTATGGGTCCATTATAAAGTGAATATAATCATATTAGAAGAAGCAATATAAAAACATAGCAATACCACTCATGTGGATTTAATATAAAACTTGGTTAATTCCTTTAACCTATTACTTTATCAAAGAAAGCTTCTTCTCAAAACCATTATAAAAACTCATTTGATTTGCCATGGGTTATTCCTTAAAAAAAATAGAGTTTGGGTTATAAAACTTTTCGATACCTTCGAAACCTAGCTTTCGACTTCATAGGATGACCTCCTTCGAAAGCCTTAAAAATCTATCTTCAAAACATTAGGCTCCTGCCTTGTAATACTTTAAAAACTTCCTTTCGAAACTTTTCGATTGTAGTAAAGTATTAATATTAACCTTTAGAAGCTCATCTTCGAAACCCGTTGAAAGTTCCCCTTTCGACACCAATGGAAGTAACCCTTCCGAAATCTTTGAAAGTCCCCCTTTCCAAAGCATTGGGTTTATACTTAAAACATTTTTTGGGTCAAAGTGAATATAGGTGAAAGCAAATCTTTCGAAACCATCCTTTATCATATAAAAATATTGGGGAAAACTTGATGGCGTCGACACCATCTCTTTCGAAAGCATAAAACATCTGGGTAAAATAATGGTAGGTTGGCATCGAAACCCCTTTCGAAACCATCACCTTCGAAACCCCTAACCCCTTTCGAAAGCTAAAGGAAGTGGCTTGAACATATAAAACAAAACACCTTTTGATAGCATTGACATCTTCAACACCATCGAAAGGCTATAAAACGGCAGCAGGGTTTCGACTAGGTCGGAACCCCTTCTTTCAAATCATTCTTTCTTAAGTAAAGGAATTCAGTCGAAAGCAAACTTAAGTTAATGGCAACCCTTTTGGAACCCTCTTTAAATCCTCTTTTGAAACCAAATGCTTCAACTCTATCGAAGGCTTAAAACAAAACAAAGGCAGGCGCTTTTCATTTTAAAACAAACCCAGGTTTCGACTCCTTCGGAAGCTATGCTTTCGACACTTAACCTTTCGCCTATCTCCAATCCACTGCATACCATCATGGTGATACCTTGTGTATTGGTTTCGGCATAGTTGGTTTTGACAAAGATGAAGGCGGAAGCTTCTATTTCGAAAGGTGCTTTCCTAAGTAGGCGGAACCTATTTTCTGATGTAAACCTGGTTTAGTTCTTTATAAAGTAAACTTTTCTCTAACTAACCTGCCACGTGTCAACACCAGATTCGTTGCCTTAACCTTTTCAAATTCTTTTCTAAAATTAACTACCGCTAATCAAATCTAAACCATGGTTAAGTTAATCAATTAAGCCATTCCATTAGACAATTTTTTTTGCAAAGAAGTCCCTCTTCTAAAATAATTTATTTTGCATAGCAAATCACTTTGGAAAAATCCCCAAAAATTCCAGAAATTCACTTTAATCATGTTATCTAACATATCAAAATTCCAAACCCAAATTCTCAATATATTTTCCAAAATAAATTTATAAACCCAAATAACCATATTTTCCTTCAAAAATTTATAATAATCTTTCCATAGCTTGGAAAATTCCCAAAATTGAAACCCAACTCCAAAATCATGTTTCTCATAACATAAAATTTTTCTATGGCATTTAATCATCATTAAATCTCGGTTTTGACCTAAAATTGTGCTTACCTCTTTTAAACAACCTTGTTTAAATCATATAAATTATAAATCAAGCATGTCATCATTCAATTCATCTTAAAAACGAATTTATCCCTTAAATCCGAAACATAAGATTCAAACCAAAAATAGAGATGGAATTATTATTCACCTTGATTTAGATAAGGAGATTGGATTGAGATTGATTTCCCCTAAGCTTGATTCTCTAGCTTTAATTTGATTTTCTTCTTACTCTTAATGGCCGGTCGTTCCGATGCTTTTGATTTTCTTTTTCAAAAATGACGTGAATGGGAAGTAAGATGGTAGGAACAAAAATATATAAAGGTGGAAGCTATGGACGACAATTCCTAATACGCCTTTATGTAACTTAATTAACCAAAAACCCATTCTTTTAGCCCATTAATTATATATTAGGCTCGGCTCTTAATTAATTAATTAATTAATTAATTCAAGTCTCAATCCCCTTATCACTTAACATTTACATTATTCTATTTAATTTATCTAATTAAATCTCCTGAAAAATGTTATAAAAAATTAGGGGTGTTACAAGCTTCCCTCCTTAAAGAATTTCGTCCTCGAAATTCAGTAAGGACTAAATACTAAACATAGTAATCATTTGTAACGACTCCTAATAACCATACTAGTCTACCTGACTAGGAATCTATATAAATCTAATATAGACATACCCTCAAAGCAAATCGGGATATGTATCTCGAATCATGTCCTCTATCTCCCAAGTACAGTCCTTCTTGTTGTCGCTCCACTGAAATTTCACCAACATAGTTGTCTTGTTCCTCAATCTTTTCTCATCTCTCGCTACAACCCGAACTGGTTGTCTAACAAAAGTCAAATCAGGCTCTACTACCAAGTCCTCCATCTATGTATGAGGAATGGTAGCCTCTGGATCATGCACATACTTGCGAAGATAAGACACATGAAATACATTATAGACACCTGCCATACTGCTCGGCAACTCAACTCTGTATGCAAGCTTTCCAATCCTTTCTATAATCTGGAATGGACCAACATATCTCGGGGCCAATTTTCCCGATTTCCCAAATCGTACCACACCCTTCATCGGTGATACCTTAATGAAAACTCTGTCTCCAGCTGAGAACTCTAGGTCCTTACGCCTTTTATCTACGTAACTTTTTTGTCTGGATTGAGCTTTCTTCATCCATTCTCGGATCAACTCAATCTTCTCTGACGCCTCCCTAACCAAATCTGGACCTAAGACCAATCTGTCTCTAGTCTCCAACTAACATACAGAGGATTTGCATGGCCTTCCATACAAAGCTTCAAAAGGCGCCATTCCAATACTAGTCTGGTAACTATTATTATAGTAAAACTCAACCAAATGCAGGTGATACTCCTAAGATCCACTAAAGTCCAACACACAAGCTCGCAACAAATCCTTGAGCGCCTTATTGACTCTCTCTATCTGCCCATCCGTCTTTGAGTGATATGCGGTACTCATCTTAATCTTAGTACCTAACACATCCTGTAGACTCTTCCAGAATTCGCTAGTGAATAAAGCATATCTGTCGCTGACTATGCTACTAGGAACTCCATGAAGTCTAATTATGTTCTTCATGAATAACTTCGCCTAAACAGGTGCTGTCCTGGTCGACTTTACTGGAATGAATGGGCACTCTTGGTCAACATGTGCACAATAACCCATATACTCTCATTTCCTCTACTTGACCTTGGCAACCCATCCATAAAATCCATGGATATCGAATCCCATTTCCAAACTGGAATATCTAGAGGCTGAAGTAACCCACTCGGCTTCTGATGTTCGGCTTTCACTAGTTGATAGTTTACACACTGCCAAACCTACAAGCCAACATCCCTCTTCATACCTTCCCAATAGAAGCGCCTCTTCATATCTTGATACATCTTGGTCCCTCCAGGATGAATCGTAAACTTGGATCGATGACATTCCTCAATAACTTCTCTTCTCAAGTTCTCAACATCTAGAGCATACAATCGTCCCTTCTTTCTCAACCATCCTCTTTGGTCAAGACAAAAATCATCAACCTCAGTTCCAACCTCAAGCCTTCTGATCCTCTTGGCTAATAATGGATCTTCTCTCTGTTTAGAAGCTATCCTCTCGATCAGCACCGGTCAAACATCTAAACATGGCAACATGGCAGTACTCTGACTAGAACTAGCAGTCAATCTTAATTGCACCGCACAACTGGCCAAAGCTTCTAGATCTTTCCATTCTGCCAACATAGCTAACACCACATTCTGATGTCTTCTACTAAGAGCATCCGCTACCTTATTACCTTTCCCAGGAGTATACTCTATACCAAAATCATAAGCAACCAAAAATTCCACCTACCTCTATTGTCTCATATTCAACTCTTTCTGAGAGAGTAAGTATCTTAAAGACTTATGATCGGTTTACAACTCAAATCTCTCCTCCAAGAGATAATGTCCCCAAATCTTCAAGGTGAAAATCACCGCTACCAACTCTAAGTCATGAGTAGGATATCTTACTTCTTGCGGTCTAAGCTGCCTAGATGCGTAAGCAATGACTTTGCTCTTCTGCATCAACACTGCTCCCAATCCAGTCCCACGTGCATCAGTGTATACTACCAACCCTTGGTTTCCATCTGGAACTACTAAAACTGGAGCATTGGTCAACAAATGCTTTAACTTAAGGAATGCTTCCTCACATTTGTTGGACCAAATAAACTTTACTTCCTTCCTGGTAAGCTTAGTCAAAGGCACTACTATCCGCGAGAAATCCTTGATGAATCTCCAGCAGTAGCCAACGAGTCCAAGAAAATTTCTGATCTCGGTCACCATGTCTGATCTCTTCCAATTGTTCATAGCCTCGATCTTATCTGGATCGACTGACAATCCCTTCTCTGAAACCATATGACTAAGAAACTTAATTTCTTTCTTCCAGAAATGACACTTGGAAAACTTCGCCTTCAGCTGATTCTGCCTCAGCGTCTCTAGCACAACTCTAAGATGATCTTCATGCTCTCTCTCATCCTTAGAGTATACCAAAATGGCATCTATAAACACCAACATGAATCTATCCAAATACTCTCGGAAGACTCGGTTCATCAAATCCACAAAGAAAGCAGGTACATTCGTCAACCCGAATGGCATTACTAACCATTTATACGAACCATATCTAGTCTGAAATGAAGTCGAAGGAATACTGTCCTCTGCCACTCTTAACTGATGGAACTCCGTCGCCAAATCCAACTGGGAAAACACTCTGGCTCCACACAACTGATCAAACAGATCATCAATTCTCGAAAAAGGATACTAATTCTTTGTCGTCCTTTCATTCAGCTTATGATAGTCGATACACATCCTTAACGACCCATTTGGTTTCTTCACGAACACCACGGCCGGTCCCTAAAGCAAACTGCTTGGTCTAATAAAATTCCTTCCTTCTAGATCCACTAGCAGCACCTTCAATTCCTTCATCTTAGTCGGTGTCATCCTACTTCGTGGTTTACTCACAGGTTCAACTCCTGGCACAAGATCTATCTGAAACTCAATAGCTCGTTTCGGTGGAAGTCCTATGACTGGCTCAAACACATCTGCAAATTCTCTTGCAATTCGAACATGACTTAGCTCTTCTCCTACTTCCATTGCACTCAATAAAGTACAACTACTCCGGTCAGAATTCTCTACTAAGAATATAATTCGGTTATGACTATTAGGGTGTCTTAAAGATATCTCCCCATCCTAGCAGAATATCCTGGCCTCATACTTTCTCAACCAATCCATACCCAAAATGATTTCGAAATCTACAAAATTGTAAACATACAAACTGCATGCAAACTTATGACCTAATAAATTAAGTTCTAACTGGTCACATCTCATCCCTAGAGTTGCATACCCTCCTATTGGATTCGCAACCCTTAAGGAAGTAACAAGGTATGTGTGTTCTAAACATAACCTATCAACCAAACGCTGGGATATAAATGAATGTGATGCACCGGTATCAAAAGGTATCCTAACTGGTATACTCTTAATCAAAAACGTACCTTCCATCACAGTCTTTCCTTTATCAGCTGCAGTAGGCTTAGCTAATGATCCAACAACAAAAACTTTCCCCTTGTCCGCCCCGACTGGCTCTGGACACTAGTTCTTATAATGCCCCACTTAATCCCAGTTGAAGCACTACACATTCTTCTTATATGCAGCTTTCTTTCCCTTGCCTAACTAGCACTCATTTGCATAATGAACCTTCTTGTCACATTTGTAGCAAACCAAATCAGCATTTGCCTTCTTGGCAGCATCCCCTTTCTGGGCTCGCTTCTTCTTAAAGAATTTCCTCTTCTTTCCCTGAGGACCCTGGGATTCAACTATCTTCTCTCTAGCTGAAATATCAAGCATCCCTTCATGGAGAATGTCCATCTCCACCATCACATTACAAGGTTCTCGGATATGGGTCATGGTCATTCTAGCAAGCTCAGGTCTCAATCCTCGAATGAACCTTTCATTCATTCTGACATCAGTGTCAACCATAACATATCCATATCGAGATAGCTCATCAAACTTAGCAGCGTAGTCGACCACTGACATCTCTCCTTGAACCAGATCCATGAACTTCCTCATCAATGCTGACTTAGCAACTTCAGACAGAAACCTCTGCTCAAACCTTCTATTGAAATCAGCCCATGTAAGCTCTTTCTCTGGAACTCCGGCGATCACACTATTCCACTAATGAAGCGCCGCCCCTTGCAACTGTCGAGAGGCTAGCCTTCTCTTTTGCCCATCATCCAAGCCTAGATCAGTACATATCCTTTCACAGCTCAACAACCAATTCTCAACTTCAACAGCATCCTCTGTTCCAACAAACGGTTTTCCACCCAAACTGGTGTAGTCTCTACTTAGCTTAGCATAGTTATTCCCAATTGGAGCCACGAGATTAGCTCCTCCAACATTACCGGCAGCTCCATCTTGCAAAAGATTGGCTAACAACTAATACACCATCCCCGCATCTACTGGTAGAATTCCAGCACCTACATTGGCTTCAGAATTTGGATTAGCATTAGCTTATCTACCTTGATTGCTCCTGGTACTAGGTCGAGCATTTCCATTAGTTGTGGTGCTTCCTCCACCTAGATTTCCTCTTCTGTTTCCTGCTTCCATATCCTCTTTCTCGTAAATCTGCATACGAGCATTAGTAAGATACAGAAGAACAGTTTAAGGGAGAGGGGAATACGTACTTATATATATATATATATATATATATATATATATATCAAATACAAGTACGTTACTATAGCGTTTACCCAAACCCCGATCATATTATCAAACTCATGGGATTATGTTTCAAAAACTTTTAGGTTTAACGTTCTTTTAAAGTTTCATAAACCTATGCTCTGATACCAACTTGTAACATCCCCCTACTTGGAGGCCCAAAACTAATGGCTACGGATGCTGCAATCATCCATAGTTATTAATCCTTGGCGACCAAATATGGTGGTGTTAGATTCATTGAGACACAGAAACACGTGAATATGGAAAAAAATTAAATTTCAAACATAATCACATTTCATTCCATAATATTTCCAAATTCATTACATAATCCCAAATTCGCAAATCACGTTCGGAGAAAATATATTTATTACAACATACGCCAAGAGCGGCATATGAAGATGCCCCCTTGGACGATCAGAGTATATACAGGAAATATAACAACTTTGCCATTACAAAAAACAAAGCAGAATCAAAAGGAAAGAGAACTCTAAATAGCTATCATGCCTCCTGCACGTCTCCGGAAGCTTATTCGTCTTAGGAGGTACCTGAAAACCTCAACTCTCAAACTATTCAAAATCAATTGAGTACGCGAGAGTTTAAGAGGAAAACATAAACTTCGAGTCAGACATAAAGCCTGGTACGAATAATAATCTACCATCTCAAATCATTTAGATATCTAGCAAGACCATGCCGCTTAGTGGACCGGGTTTCCTCTCACTAGTAACTCAATACATTTATAAAACTAGATACTGTGCTCCTGCATCCATAATGGTTAAAATAATTCAAAACAGTATAATATGATGATATGCAAAATAAATGAATCAATTCTGGATTACCCATCCCCATTCATTTTAGACTATCTGTCTCAATTATAGTTTCTAGGATTACTATTCACCTATTATTTTTCATGGGCTGACTAATAACCGGTTAAACATTTAAGGACTCCTGTCCAATTACATAGTTTTCATAGGATCACTATGAATCTATTGGTAACTCCAATATCTTACTCTTATCCTAGTCTTCATTGGTTGACTAGGAACCTATTGGTAACCTCAATATCCTTTCTCTTATCCTAGTTTTCATGGGTTGACTAGGAACCTATTGACATCTGTCAATATTTCATCCAGATATAGTTTTCATGGGCTAACTACAAACCTACTGGCTCCTGCCAGTATTCAATCATAGTTTTCATGGGCTTACTATGAACCTTTCTTTCTGACATCTTTCTTTATACATAGTTTTCATGGGCTAACTATGAACCTATTGGTACCTGCCAATATCTTTTCCTATACATAGTTTTCATAGGCTTACTGAGAACCTATTGGCCCCTGCCAATATCTTTCTTTTATATTCTAGAATCCTATTCTCCGGTCTTCCTGACCTCCTGGATGCAATTCTACTCATTCGGGAGTTTATTCAATTTATATTCACTACTGGGTTAACCTAACCATTCTTCTACCCTTTATCCCTAAAATGGAGTTATAGGTCCATTATAAAGTGAACATATTCATATTAGAAGAAGCAATATAACAACATAACAATACCACTCATATGGGTTTAATATAAAACTTGGTTAATTCCTTTAACTTATTAACTTATCAAAGAAAGCTTCTTCTCAAAGCCATTATAAAAATTCCTTTGATTTAGCCATGGGTTTTTCCTTTAAAAAATAGAGTTTGGGTTATAAAAACTTTTGATACCTTCGAAACCTAGCTTTCGACTTCATAGGATGACCTCCTTCGAAAGCCATAAAAATCTATCTTCAAAACATTAGGCTCATGCCTTATAATACTTTAACACCTTCCTTTCGAAACCTTTCGATTGTAGTAAAGTATTAATATTAACCTTTATAAGCTCAACTTCAAAACCTGTTGAAAGTACCCCTTTCGACACCAATGGAAGTAAACCTTCCTAAATATTTGACAGTCCCCATTTCGAAAGCATTGGGTTTATACTTAAAACATTATTTGGGTCAAAGTGAATATAGGCGAAAGCAACTCTTTTGAAACCATTCTTTATCATATAAAAATATTGGGGAAAACTTGATGGTGTCGGCACCATCTCTTTCGAAACATAAAACATTTGGGTAAAACAATGGAAGGTTGGCGTCGAAACCCCTTTCGAAACCATCACCTTCGAAATCCCTAACCCTTTTCGAATGCTAAAGGAAGCGGCTTGAACCTGTAAAACAAAACACTTTAAGATAGCATTGATATCCTCAACACTATCGAAAGGCTATAAAACGACAGCAGGGTTTCGACTAGGTCGGAACCCCTTCTTTCAAATCATTCTTTCTTAAGTAAAGGAACCCAGTCGAAAGCAAACTTAAGTTAATGGCAACCCTTTCGAAACCTTCTTTAAATCCTCTTTCGAAACCAAACGCATCGACTCTATCGAAGGCTTAAAACAAAATAAAGGGATGCGCTTTTCATTTTAAAACAAACCATGGTTTCGACTCCTTCAAAAGCTATGCTTTCGACACTTAACCTTTCACCTATCTCCAATCCACTGCATACCATCATGGTGATACCTTGTGTATTGGTTTCGGCATAGTTGGTTTTGACAAAGATGAAGGCGGAAGCTTCTATTTCGAAAGGTGCTTTCCTAAGTAGGCGGAACCTATTTTCTGATGTAAACCTGGTTTAGTTCTTTATAAAGCAAACTTTTCTATAAACCTGCCACGTGTCAACACCAGATTGGTTTCCTTAACATTTTCAAATTCTTTTCTAAAATTAACTGCCGCTAATCAGATCTAAATCATGGTTAAGTTAATCAATTAAGCCCTTCCATTAGACAAAACCAATTTTGCAAAGAATTCCCTCTTCTAAAATAATTTATTTTGCATAGCAAATCACTTTGGAAAAATCCCCAAAAATTCTAGGAACTCACTTTAATCATGTTATCTAACATATCAAAATTCCAGACCAAAATTCTTAATATATTTTCCAAAATAAATTTATAAACCCAAATAACCATATTTTCCTTTGAAAATTTATAATAATCTTTCTATAGCTTGGAAAATTCCCAAAATTGAAACCCAACTCCAAAATCATGTTTCTCATAACAAATTTTTTTTCCATGGCATTTAATCATCATTAAATCTCGATTTTGACCTAAAACCGTGCTTACCTCTTTTAAACAACCTTGTTTAAATCATATAAATTATAAATCAAGCATATCATCATTCAATTCATTTTAAAAACAATTTATCCTTTATCTGAAACATAAGATTCAAACCAAAAATAGAGATGGAATTATTATTCACCTTGATTTAGATAAGGAGATTGGATTGAGATTGATTTCCCCTAAGCTTGATTCTCTAGCTTTAATTTTTTTTTCTTCTTCCACTTAATGGCCGGCCGTTCCTATGCTTTTGATTTTCTTTTTCAAAAATGACGTGAATGGGAAGTAAGATGGTACGAACGAAAATATATAAGGGTGGAAGCAATGGACGACAATTCCTAATTCGCCCTTATGTAACTTAATTAACCAAAAACCCATTCTTTTAGCCCATTAATTATATATTAGGCTCGGCCCTTAATTAATTAATTCAAGTCTCAATCCCCTTATCACTTAACATTTACATTATTCTATTTAATTTATCTAATTAAATCTCCTGAAAAATGTTATCAAAAATTAGGGGTGTTACAAATACCCTGGAATGAGGTTGAGTGAATATATATATATATATATATATATATATATGAGAGCACGTATTTGTTAGTGTATAAAAATGTTTTGAAATGAGTAAATGGAATAATTTTACCTAATATTATATTTGATATATAAAAAATAATTTGTAAAATTTGATAAGATTATTTATGATGTGTTAGATAAAAGTAAATATTATAGTTGGATTGATTGATTGATTAATATAGTTATACTTATTATCACTTATTGGTTGGTTAGTTGTGCTCGGCCAGTTTATGAGCATTGACTATTGGTTGTTGAATTTTGAATCGTGTTTAACCAATTATAAGTAATTTGTCTTTTCAACATGGGATGGGTAGATATTAATTTATTGGAAACATTGAATCAAACACCTTATGAATTTAGTTCCACGGTTTGACTATAAGGTGTTGGCGATAATGTTGGTTAAAATTCAAAATAAAAGTTGTTGGTATAAACTAAACATAGATATAAAATTGTGAAATGAATTTATTCAAGAAGTGACATATATAAGTATGGTTTATAACTAAAAAGAAATTCAAACTGATAATTTGAGAACCTAAATTTCGGGGTTTTAAAAAAAATGGATTTTTTGAGATTAGGGAAAATAATATTAGTGTTATTTGGAAGTAATACGAATAGAAATGTTTTCAAAATGATTTCAAAGGGAATAGAAAGCGCAGAACTCACTTTTGTCGTTGGAAAATAATTTCGGTGATGACTACAACATCTTCGGCGTTCATTTTCAAGTTTCAAAGAGGGGGAGGCACTATAGTAGCATTCCTACGCAATTGTTTTAGTGAAATGGATTTTTATTTAAATCCCTGAAGTATGATTTGGTATACATAAGAAATATGTATATATTAATTTCAAATAATTTGAAATAAAACCCGATGGTTAATTCTTGAGCTTTTGGTTAAGTGATATTTTGAACGTATCTATTGTATGCATTAGGATATTTGATTGTGCATCTGTTGGAGATATTGATTTATGATTTTCAATTATTAAAATGAAATAATTTTTTTGACAATTTTGAATAATCGGAAACTTCAAATTGAGATAAGAATTGGAGCCAATTATGAAATTATAAAAAGTTGAGTTTTGTAACTCTTAAATTAGAAGGATAATAGAATTGAGAATAAGTTTTAAACTGTTAAATATTCTTTTTAGGTAAATGAGTAAGAATATTTTGTGTTTTACAAGTATGAAATTAAGTTTTGAAGTGTTTTATAATGAAATTATGTTTTAACAGATGTTTATGAACTTAGTTAATGTTTTATAAATTCTATTTGTTTGTAAAATGATTTTTGAGAAGTATTCGATTTTAGAGAAAATTTGATTGATATAAAGTCTCTATTATGTATATGGAAACTATCGATTTTGAAAGAGGAAAAGGCGAAATACTGATTTTATATTAGTAAGACTTTATATAAATATGAAACTAAAGAAATTTTTGAAAACTATGGATTTTGAAAATAATGAATTTTGAATGGTATTGGATTTTGAGGAAGAAGGAAAAATGAATTTTGAGATTTATATGAATATGAAACCGAAGTGATATTTTTAAACCTATTGATTTTTGAAGACCTTTGATGTGGTAAAATATTCTATTTTGAAGTTTTCGATTCTTTTAAAGAGGATTTTATATAAATATGAAGTTATTTCGAGACTATCGACTTTGGAAGGTATTCGATTTGGAAAGTAATGATCTTATATAAATAGAGTTTATATAAGCATGATCTTTACAAAGTTTATGATATGAAAAGGGTACTATGTGTATTATGATATATTTTAAAATCAAAGATTTCGAAAAGCACCCTCCACGGAAATCGAAAATTGGATATCCACTAGGTGGATCCACTTGGAAATCCACTCGATGGATTCAATTAAATTTGATGCAAGTTGTCCGGACATAAACTCATGAGTTCTTTTGATTTTTGTTTTTCCTTATAGCATAAATCGAGGGGCAGAGATTGCTACATTTACTATGGATTTACTGGGATAGCGACGTAACCATTGCGTAACTGCGATCTATGAGGGGTTTTTGTGGTGTAAATCGAGGGGCAAAGATTGCCTATAGTTATAATGGATTCGCTGGGATAGCGACGTAAACATTGTGTAACTGTGATCCACAGTGTTCCATGGCATAAATCAAGAGGTGGAGATTGCCTACATATACTGTGGATTCTCTGGGATAGAGACGTAACCATTGTGTAACTGCGATCCATGATTGAAAAGTGAAATTCGATTGGTACTTTCCATATTTGATTTGAAAGGTTTTCAAGTATTTTCACTGGATGTGGAAACAAGTCTACTAAGTACTTAGGGATTTTTAGTCTTATGCTTGATCAATGTATGACTAAAGCCAGTAAGAACGAGGATAAACTTGTTAAGACATCGAGTTATAAAAGTATTCTGATATAAACTTATTTGTCTTTTATAAATCATTTAGAAATGTTAAAAGTTGTTTATTTATAATTAATATAGTTTAAAAGTTATTTATCAACATTTTAATATAGTGAAAAGTTATTTACAAAATTGATATTGTTTAAAGTTAATAATTATTATGTATTAATAATGTTTTGGAATTACTTATGTTATTTATTAAAATGCCTTGAAAGTAAATTATTGTTTAGTATAATAATGTTTAAAGATTGATTAATATTGTTTGTTAAATAATGTTTGAAAAGTATTTTGGTATCAAAACTAGCAAATTTTCAAATAATAGATTTAAGAATTTAAATAGCTTCTTTCTAAATATAAGTAATGATGTTAATAATTATTTCAAATATTTTGCACATTTAGAAGGATCTATTGTGAATATTTATAAATGAATTTACCTTACATGAAGTAAGGAATTTTACAAATGAATTTTTGTAAAGTATTGATATACTGAAGATTATAGATTTGGCATATCAATTTTGCAAATCAATTTTTCAAATGAATTTTTCCAATGAGATCTATATAAGTTTCTTTAAAAATAAAACTTAGAGATATTATATAAATAGAATATATATATATATTCTTTAAAATTTTACGGAATGAATGATTTGGAAAGTATCATCTATAGTATAATATGTTTGAGAGAAAATAAATTTGAATAGCAATTTTAAAAGAGAGATTTGAAATATTTATTTGGTTTTTGAAGTAGTAATATGAGATTTAAAGGCTTATTTACTATTTGAATTTGTATTAAACAAAAGTAAATGTTTTCCATGATTTGAATAATTATGTTAAAAAAAAGTATTTTCCAAGTAGATTATGTAAGATATGAAAATTTATACTCTTGATTTGAAATAGAAATTTAATGTAAGATTTGAGTATATTATTAGTTTTAGTTTAATAATCTTTGAGTTCATGCTTATTTTAAACAATGAGTTTAATAAATCATCAGATTTAAAAAAATTTATTTCAAACTTGTTTAAAATGCTTTTGATATTAATTTCTAATATTATTTTAAACTGTTTGGGAAAAATCTTTGTAGCATACTATAAGGACATTTTATATATATCTTATATTTAAACTAAGTGAGCAAGTTTAAGTGTTTATAAGCCTAAATTTTTAAGGTATATCGAAATATTTTGTTCCTCTTCAAGACGAATACCAAATACTTAAAGGTTTTGTTTATAATCAATTTTGTTTTGAATTTAAAATTGTTTTATACTTAACTTAAAGTTTATAAGTCTTTCGAATTTAAGTGTTTTATACTTAACTTGAAATTACTTTCTATACACTTGAGAAATAGTTATGAAATAGTTATAGAATGTTTATGAAGTAATTATGGTGAACTATTTTATAGAATGTTATAAACTTATGTAATGTTTTACGAAATGATTCATTAATGATTTTAACATTGAATGGAAAATAATTGTGTGTAAGTAAATAAATATCAATTAATAAGAGATGGTCTCTTTTGTTGCATGTAATTGTTATGATTTGGTTGCATGTAGCTTTTACATCGCTAGAGTTGCATGTAGAATTGCATCGATATTGTTAGTTGCATCCCATTATATTATTATGTTGCTTGTGCTTATGATATGAATAGCTAATGTATTGTTCTTTTATCACGTTTAACTCTCTTTTGGGTTATGTAAGTAAAATTCAGGCATATTGAAGAAAGACTAATTTGATGCTTTTGATTTCATGAGTAATAGGTACCCGGGAATATTCTTTATTGCTTTACTTCTTTGGCTTTCTAGATGGAAGAAATTAGGTCTGGTCGGGAAATTAAGGAGGAGTAGCTGAGCCTTGCCGTGGTATAGGAAGCAGCTAAGCCCAATCATATTCATTCGCGTTCGTTATTCATGTCCGATTTTGTAGACAGGTTTACCTCTTGGAGGCAGATTTATTGTGTTTCCTTAGAATGCTCGCAAGAAAAGTTGTTGCCCGACAAATAGGTATGTATTTATAATGTTGGTTGGTTAATGATTTTCTACCCTTGATGTGGGGAGCCACTTAACTTTTATTTTCTTTTGATTGGTTTGGGCCCACAGAGGTAGTTTGTAGTTTTTCCGACTCAGTCGCGCAAAGAAGGTGCTGCCGAATTTTTTTTTGAAATTTTAGGAGTTAGAATTTTTTTGTAAAATAATAAAACTAAGTAAGTTTAAATGTTTATAAGTTGAATATTTTGGTGGAAAACTTATCAAAATGTTAGATAATTTCTTTGTTCCTTTTCGAGGATGAAAAGTTTTGAGTGGGGGAGAGTGTAACGACCCGTATTTTTAACCATTTAAAAATATTTAAATTAATATAATTGTTGTATAAAAACAGTTAGGAATAATAAATTTATGATTTTATAAATGAAAAATATATTAAAATGTGGGTTAGGAGCTTAAATTGAATTCTTGAATGACAAAAGATTGCAATAAGATAAAAGTTGTAACTTATATTAGAATTTAAAATTATGATATTTGTTTGTAAGAAATAAATAACAGGAATTGAAATAACAAATATTGGATTTAAATAAAGAATTGAATGGATGTTTAATAAAAGTAAAATATGGGTTTGTTTATTTAAACTGTATTTTAAGATTAGTTTGATTTCAAATTATAGGACAAACACTTAGTTGGAAGTATTGTATAACTTCTATTGTATGCAATAAATCGAATAAGTATGTTCAAATTACTATGAAAAGAAAACAATTTTTTTATTGTTAGAATTCATTTAAAATCTAATATTGAAATTAATTTATTGGAATCTTTTTTTTTCAAAAGAAGAGGAAAATTACAATCTGGTTAAATTGTAAATTAATAAGTTAATTGGAACAAATTAATTAGTTTTGTAATTTGGAAATATATTCAATTTCAATTTAATTAGAAACCGGTTTAATATTTAATTTGTGTGAATATTCAAATTTAACAACCAAAGGTTTAACTTTTGTATACAATTAAATTGGGTCTCGAAAATAGTCCCATTGAATCCGGGATAAGGGCATTTGGTATAGAACGTTGGGTAGCACGTCTCATTAGGGGTCTGTGTCCTTTAGGTGAACAGTAACTGGCTACCATCTATATAACATCGCTACCTCCTTCATTCGTTCAAATGCAGCCGACAATCAAAATTAAAACCCTTTCATCCTATGGCCTTCGTCGATTGATGCCACCAAAGGCCAATTCAAGCAAAGTGCCCAGCTAGAAACTTGTAGAGCTTGACGAGATGTAGGAGATGTACGATTGGATCATCGTAGATTGAAGCGAGGCGGCCAGAAATCAACCGCAACCGTCGTAGCTAGGGTTATACTTTTCATTGTTGTTGATGAATTATAGGCGGCGGCGTTTGAAACAAAGTCGAAGGGTATGATGAGAGCTACCTTCTAGCGAAGTTTGGTGGTCGATGGTCAAACGTGGCGGCAGTAGTTCCAAGGTGATCGGCGATTGGAAATTGAGCTCGATCTCGAGCTATCGAGGCTGAGGTGCGGCGAATAAGGTGGTCGTGAGTTCTCCTAGACGAGGTGTGGCGGCGACTAGAGGCATGATAGCATTTTGATTTGGCAAGCGTTGAAGTCGAGCGGCCTAGGTTTGGTGAAGAACGATTAGCGGTATATACATTTAAGAAGGTGATTAACATTTTAAACCTATTTTATTTATGTTAATTATCAATCAATTAATTCAATTGTTAATTCATTTGTATCGTGTTCATACGAGGTCGGATTTGGGTGCGGTCTTTTGCGTTGGATTCGTATCGATGTTGTCTTCGCGATGGAGTTGGATTTGTCATTGTTTGCTTCAGTGCAAATTTCCAAATTTATTTAAGGTGAGTGATTTAATCCACTCACGACGTACTAAATTTCCTACTGCAAGTTTAACCATTTTACGAAGTGATAAAATTATATTAAATGGTGTTTGAAAATTTAATCGATTGAAAACCATTTATAAAAAAATTGATTGAATTTAAATTTGATTGTGTTTAAATTGACATTCAAATTTGATAGTTAAATTGACATTTAATTTTGATAGTTAAACTGGCATTTGAATCAACATTTTATTGCATATCATTTTTAGTTAAACACCCGACATTGATAACTTATGACTACTGTGATATATGGTTGCATTGGTTGATTTGGGTGTTGATTGTTGGTTGTCATGGGTGATGTTGTGATGGATGGTATTTTGATTGGATATTTATGATTTATTCATTTTGGTACATCCCCGTTATCACCCCTGTTATTATCATTATTGATATGGTTATCACTTGAACACTGAACTTTGATATGAGCCCTTGGACATCCTATTTGATATGTGAATTATTGGATGCATTGTTGACTGATTTGGCAGAAATGTGATTGTTGTGATTTGATCGTTGTTGGCATTGAAATATTTCATTTTATAAATTGGATTCTAAACTATGAAAGGTTTTCAAATCTAAATTTCATGCTTTAGAAATATATATGTTATAAAGATTAATTTTGTAAATTGGGTTAAATAAGATTTTAGAAAAAAAATTTGAAATTCATTTATAAAACTTTTAAATTCTAATTTTAATAATAATATATATATTTTCCAAAAAGAGAAATAAAAGGGTTTACAAAATTTCTATAACTTTACCGAATAAAAGAAAATATTTGTAAAGAAATTGATGTTTGAAATCCAACCATTTAATGATTTTGGTATTTTGTACATTTGAATGGAATTATCGGAATTTTGGAAATTTGTAAAGTGTTGTGAAATCTTCTGAAACTGCAATAAGTTATTTGAGAAATAATTGATAAAAGAACTTGTATTGGTTCCATTGATTTAAATAAAATCCAACAATTTAAATTGAAGTTTTGTTTAAACTATGAAATTTATTAAATTGATTTGAAGTTAATTAACCGATTGAAACCTTGAAATGAAGTCTGAAAACTCTAAAATTGTTTATATGATATTTCGAAGTAAAAATTGAAGTTATTTACATCCACATTTCACCCGATTTTGATTTAAATTACATGAGGATTTTTAGTCATAACTCGAGTGTTTTGTCTTTTCATTACGCTTGGGTCAGCCTGAGTATTTCAGTGTTCCAAAGACGTTTGTTTCTTAAAGATTAAGATGGAGTTGAAGACCATATTTACTAGTATATTTCCGCTGCATTGTCTTGTGATGTTTGATATGTATAATTATTGTAACGACCCAC
Source organism: Allium fistulosum (assembly GCA_030737815.1). Classification (NCBI taxonomy): domain Eukaryota; kingdom Viridiplantae; phylum Streptophyta; class Magnoliopsida; order Asparagales; family Amaryllidaceae; genus Allium; species Allium fistulosum. The sequence continues at coordinate 883,029,713 of CM060903.1, forward strand.
CGTTTTGAACCATTCAAGTCGACAATAAAACCACACTTGTCCAACTCGAAACATTCAAAACAACAGATTTTTATATAAATTTTGGGGTAAATAGAATCAATCACAGACACAGAATATGCAGCGGAATAAATAAAACATAGTAGTTCATGAAGCTACCACATAAACAACAGAGTCAGAGCAGATACAACAGAAATCCAAATACATAGAGATTCGCTAATACATAAGCAAATGACAAATATCTGAATAGAAATAACTGAAATAGATGGATAGATAGATAGATAGATCTCCAGCAAAGTCTCCAGCTCCAAAAGGTGAGTCCTGAATGTGTAGTGATACTCAGGCTGACTCGAGCATAAAGTAAATAAAACACTCGAGTCAGGACTAACATTCTCATGTAAGTAAATCAACTCAAGTGAAATGTAACAAGTGAAATGCAATAAGAACTCAAAGGATGTTTGGGATTCCCATCCTTTAAGTTTCCGTTAAACTATTTATATGTAGTAATATACGCTATATATGCACTGTCTATCAGTAAAGTATAATATTGAAAATAGCGTTAAGGCATTACCCGTACCCCCCTTAACACATTTTATAGGCATCATAGTCTATACAGTACTGTAAACTCCACTGATCCTGATAGGCTATCAGGGAGCACTCCATAGGTACGACACAAACCAAAATCGTAGTAGGCTCGATAAGGATAATATGACAAGGCACGTGAGGCAATGCCCCGGGTGGGATTCTATCGTTTTGCACCCCCGGACTGGTGGTAATGCATAGCAGCTACTACCGCCCACTTCGAACAACACTCCCATAATCAAAGGTGGCCACCAATAAATCACAAAGTAAAAGATATGGTATCGAAGAAGCGTGTTCGATCGGGGGAGCGACCCCACTTGGCCTGGTATAGCTCCTGTTTTAGTCATATATTTATGACCCGAAGGTCAAGGCTGTGTTTCTTACCTCATTCCGGTAGCCTTCGCCAAACCATCCTACTTTGTTCTGGATTCTCCACCACGTGCACAGTTGTTAAAGTAGTTTCGGAATTGGCAGAGAGTAAGACAATATCTGACCCCGGTCTCTTTAACAACCAAACGCTTATTTCACACCGTGGTCATTTATAAAACATTTTTAATAATAAATCTTAAATTACAATTTAAATCAATACTAAAATATTTAACTTCAATTATATATTTAGATTTGAAACATTTCTTAATAATTCATATTAAACTAAATTTTTACATTTCAAAATTTTATCCTTTGGAAATCAAATAACGACAACTTAAATGGAATCTCATTTAAATTTAAATCCTTTAAACCAGATTAAATTACAACTTTATCTCTACTTAACTTCTTACATTTTATTTATTAAAGTTATTATAAAAAATCTATATTTATTATATTAAATTAAATTTTAAATAAATATCTTAAAACTATATTAAAAATTTTATTAAATTAAATTTTAAACTATTTAAATTATATATTTAAAACTAAATAAAATTATAAGTTAAAATCTTAAATTTACATTTAAAACCATATATTATCTTATAATTTGAAACTTTAAAACATATAAAATAAAATATATTTCCAGATATAATTTTTTTAAAAATCATTAAATTAAATTTAAAAATCAAATTTAAAAATCAACATACTTTACAATTTAGAAAATAATTTAAAACCGACCAACAGTGTCCGTATATGATTTTTTATCCTATGGTCAAGTGATTGGGTATGTATCATTCAACCCAAAATAGTTATAATTTCAGGGTATATATCATTTCAACCCGTATCCCAAATCAAAAAATTCCAAATCTATAAAATCGCTCGGGTATGTATCATTTCAAGCCATAACTATTTTCCCTAATCTATAAGTTCATTCGGGTATGTATCATTTCAACTCATAGTGATTTTCCTAGCTAACATATCAGAGAAGTTGCAGAGTGATTTTGATAATTAGATAATATAACATATCGGTATATATCATAGAGCATATCATATAACATGTCATTCATGTCACATGTGATCATCATATCAGAATCATATAATATTAGTTAAGCAAATACAACTATAACAACATTTCAAAAATGGTCCTTCACTTAACACAAGAAGGTTAGTCGTGAGTGGTTCTCACCTTTCGTGGCTAACGAAGGTAATGACTACAACAATTGGACACGAACAAACACGACTACAACTGGATCTCAAGCTAGCAAAACCACAAGAACAACACACTTGATCACAAGCTCAAATATGAAGAGACAAACATAAATATATTTTTTTATAAAAAGAAGAGGAAGAGGCAAATAGGGGTTCGGCCAAGGCTAGGTGGGGTACGGCTATGGTGGGGTTCGACCTAGGATGTGGCCGTGGGTGTGTGGGTGGTACGGCTTGGGTGTGTGGTGGTGGTATGGCCTAGGGTAGGATCGGCTAAGGGGAGAGGGAAGGGTGGTTCGGCTAGGATGTGGAGTGTGAGGGTGCGGCTATGGTGTGCTGGCCGTGGGTGTGGTGGCCGAGGGGAGGCTGGCCGTAGGTGATGGGGACGTGGGCGGCAAGAGGAGGAGAGGGGAGAGAGAGAGGAGAAAGGAGAGAGAGGGCTAGGGTTTGGGCTAAGGGATTTGGAGGAAGAAGGAGGAGCAATGGTGAATGGTTACTGGAGTTTTTTTCTAGAGAGCAAATGAGAAGAGGATGAGAAGCTAAAGGAAAAATACGTACCCTTTTTCCCAATAGAAGCTTCTGTTTGGTGAAAGGATACGTAGAATTCTAGGTGCCTCTTAGGATTCAAGCCCAACAAATGCAAGCCCAACAAAACAAGACAACCCAAAACTCAAGATCCAATAAACAAAATACAGGTAGAAATACACACAAATACATCGTTCGTATTCGCATTTTTACACTGTAAATTGCAGATTAAAAGCTACAAAAGTCGGATTTTAACAAAACGAAAAGTGGTGACCATCTCAGAATTCAGTCTAAAATTAGAAAAAAAGAATAAATTTAAAATTTGAAACTTTTTAATTTTCAACTAAAAGTCAAACTTTGACTAATTTTGACCAAGATTTGTAATTTCACAAAATTTTCCTTTTTATTGAATTTGGAAAAATATACTACTCAACGTCCCAAAATCGTTATTAAATTCAATTTTTTTATATTTAAAATTTAAAATATTTAACTCATAATTCAAATAAAAAATTTCTTTAAAATTTGACTGAATTTTTGAGTCGTTACATTCTCCCCCACTCAAAACTTTTGGTCCCTGAAAAGAAATGAAATAGGAGAATAGAAACAAGCAGAAAAGATAAGATAGATTCAAAATGAATAGTACCTGATACAAACAATTCAAGATTTGAAGCACGCATGCTCTCCTCCGTTTCCTAGGTACAATCCTAGTCGTTTGTACTCTATTGTATTTTGACCAGGTTGACAAATTTCCTCCTCGGCTGCTTCGTACCTCTATCGACAATACGAAGTGGCTTCCTCTCGACAGTGAGGTTTGGCTCAACATCCAAACTCTCAAGTAAAGCAGGCTGAACAATCAAAGATGGATCATGAAGATATTTGCGAAGGTGAGATACGTGAAACACGTTATGCACACTCGATAGCTTCTCCGACAAATCAACTCTATAGGCTAAAGGACCAACTCTTTCCAAGATGCGGAAATGACCAATGAATCTAGGAGCAAGCTTTCCTTTCCGTCCAAAGAGAATCACATTCTTCAGCGGCAAAATCTTAAGAAAAACCTGATCACCCACTGCAAATTCCAAATTCCTTCTCCGCCTATCAGCATACTTCTTCGCCTATCCTGGGCAATCCTCATCTTTCTCCTGATATCCTCAACCTTTTCAGATACTTCTAAAATCATATCAGGCCCAAGAACCAAACAATTACCGGATTCAATCCAACAAGATGGAGATTTGCAAGGTCGTCCATAAAGAGCAGCAAACAGAGATATTGCGATACTAACCTGAATTCAAAGGATGGGATTAAATTGATTTACGCTTACGGTAACCTTAATTTAAAATTAAGATCATACCTGATAGCTATTATTATAAGTGAATTCAACGAGATGGAAATGAACTTCCCAAGATCCTCCATAATCAAGAACACAGGCACGAAGAAGATCTTCCAGAATCTGATTAACTCTTTCCGTCTAACCCTTGGTCTGCGGATGATAAGCTATGTTAAGATTCAGACGAGTACCCAGAGCTTCTTGAAATGCTTTCCAAAACTGGCTGGTAAAGATAGGATCTCGGTCACAAACAATGCTAGATGGAACACCATGAAGCCTGACAATCTCTCTCAAATAAATCTCTGCTAAACTCGAAGCGGTTCGATTTGACTTGACCGGTATGAAATGAGCTGATTTGATCAGTCAATCGACAATCACCCATATACTCTTGGTGCCCCCTTCTCGTCCTCGGTAACCCATCTAAAAAAATCCATAGAAACCTGATCTCACTTCCAACTGGGAATCTCAAGGGGTTGCAACAATCCAGAAGTCTTCTGATGATCAGCCTTAACCTCTTGACAAGTTGCACATCTACTAATATAAAGGGAGATATCTCGCTTCATACCACTCCACCAATACAGCTTCTTCATATTCTGGTACATCTTCATAACTCCTGGATGGATAGAGAGTTTGGACTGATGATTTTCCTTAAGCACTTCTTGCCTTAATCCATCGACATTCGGAACACAAATTCGATTATTTTTCCTCAAAATCCCATTTTGATCAATTTGTGCTCCCAATTTACCTTGGTTATCACCATCCCTGCTACGAACATTATCCTTCATGTGCTTAAGAATCCTGTCTTCATCTTGCTTAGCCGTGATACGATCCATAAGGGACAAAGAAACCACAATCTGACATAACATTGCCTTTTTCCGACTTAAAGCATCAGCTACTATGTTAGCCTTCCCGGGAGTGTAGTTGGTGTCGAGGACATAAGCTGCTAAGAATTCGAGCCATCTAACTTGCCTTTGGTTCAAATCCTTCTGAGCGACTGGTGATCCGAAAAGAGCTCAAATTTAGTTCCCAAAAGTTGGTGCCCCCATAACTTCAAAGCAAACACTACAGCAAGCAATTCCAAATCATGATTGCATAATTGGCTTCGTGTGTCTTCAACTGACGACTGGCATTAGCAATAAACTTCCTATTATGCATCAAGACAGCTCCCAAACCTTCTCGACAAGCATCGGTGTATACCGTTAATCCTTCACTTTCATTCGAAACGGTAAGAATTGGTGCAGAAGTAAGCTTTCGCTTTAACTCATTAAATGCAGCTTCACACTTATCATTCCAAACAAACTTAGCATTCTTACGAGTCAAAGCAGTAAGAGGTGCAACAATCCGAGTAAAATTCTCAATAAATCTCCGATAATAACCAGCTAGGCCCAAGAAAGTATGGATATCTGAAGGATTTTTAGGTCTTTCCCAATCCTGAATCAGAATAGGGTGTTTGAATTCAAAGAAAGATAAGATAATTAAATTACAAAGGAAGAAAGGTGGATAGACTTATATTAATTGCGGCGACCTTAAAAGGATCGACTGAAACCCCATTTTCAGAAACAATATAACCAAGGAATCAGACTTCATCCTTCCAGAAATGGCATTTGAAAAACTTAGCTTTCAACTGATGACTCCTAAGGGTTTCAAGAACAAAACTCAAATGCGATTCATGCTCCGTCTCTTACTTAGAAAAGACAAGAATATCATCGACGAAGACTAGAACGAACTTGTTGAGAACATCACAGAAAACACGATTCATAAGATCAATGAAGAAGGCTGAAGCATTAGTCAAGCTAAAGGGCATAACTAACCATTCATAGAAACCATTCTCGGTTCGGAAAGCTGTTTTGGGAATGCTCTCCTCAGCTACTCTAAGCTGGTGGAAATTAGAGGCAAGATCAAGCTGAGAGAAAACTTTAGCTCCGTAGAGCTGATCGAACATGTCGTTGATTCGAGGCATAGGATATCTGTTCTTCATAGTAAGCCTATTCAGCTCCCTATAATCAACACACATCCTCAAAGAACCATCAGACTTAGTGACAAAGACCACTACTGCTCCCCATTCTGAATGACTCTGCCTATTCAAACCCTTGGAAAATAAGTCTTCTACCTGCTTCCTTAACTCGACCTTCTCTCTGGATGCCATCCTTCTGGGAGGAAGAACTACTGGTCGGGCTCCAGGAACAAGAACAATGCGAAATTCAATTTCCCGCCAAGGAGAAAGAGAAGCGACTTCACCAAAAACATCAGGAAAGAGTTTGAAAACATAAGTAGAGTCAAGGTTACTAGGAGGAGAATCAAGAGAAAAGATAAAGCTGCCAGCATAATCCTGAGGCATTCGGCATGCAATCACCGAGGAATTACCCTGGTCATCCACTAAGGAAACGGTTCGAGCCTTGTAAGAGATAACCGTATCAAATCTCTTTAACCAATCACCTCCGAGCAAGATATCAAATGCATCAAAACCAATAACATAGAAATCTCCTATGAATCGATGCACATTGTAAAGGAGTTTCACTCCCTTACAAATCATACTAAGGTTGGCGGGACCGCCAATGGGATTAGATACACATAAGGATACAGTAGCCAATTGGGGTTGCAAGATGTGTTCAAACTTATTACAAAGATCTACAGAAATGAAACTATGAGATGCTCCAGTGTCAAATAGAACACGAACAGGAAAATCAAGCAAAGAAAAGGTGCCCTGAACATGACTAATCAGACGATCATAATACTCAGGACGGGCTCCGGAGATAAACTTCTCATTCTTCTTGAGCGGGGTGTCAATCAAACCAGGCCCAAACTTGGATAACTCATTAAACTTTCTCCGATACTCTACAAAAGACATATTCCCCTACTCAAGGTCCATAAATTCCCTGTATAACCGAGACTTCCCGGCTTTGGGTATCTATTTTGCCACAAAAGCATCTTTGAAAATTTTGATCCAAGATTGAGATGAATTTCAAAGAGATAACCTAACAAACAAGGACAACTAAGGATTATACCTAAATTGCTGCCAAGAGATATTCGCCTCGATGGTCTGGGCAGTAACTGATTCCCACCAATCCAGGGCAGCTTCCTGCAACTTCCAAGTAGCCAACTGACGCATCCGAGCGTCGGTGATCTCAAGTCTGGTAAAGATCCTCTATAAGCTCTTCAGCCACTGCTGAGCCTCAATAATACTCTCCAATCCAGTGAACTTAGTACCTCCAAGCCGAGTGTACTCCTTACAAAGAGTGGTGAACTTGATTGGTTGAGCTGGAAGAGCAACTGGTGGAACAACTGGTGGTGCTGGGGCATAACCTCGACCCCTACCTCTGACATTCCTACGGGTACTCATCTGGAAGAATCAAGAATGGATTTTAGAACAAAGGTGGAGATTCAAATTCAAAGGAATCCTAATCAAAAAGAATTCTAACTACGGATCCAAGCTCACTCTAGAGTGATTCTGTAATTAATTCTACTCATTTTATGGTATTACTACCCTATCTCTGACGAGTTTTTAGCCCATAGGCTATGGTTTTCCTAAACCTCGCTCTGATACCAACAGTAATGACCTACCGTTTCGAACCATTCAAGTAGACAATAAAACCACACATGTCCAACTCGAATCAGTCAAAACAATAGATTCTAATATAAATTTTGGGGTAAATAGAATCAATCATAGAATCACAGACACCGAATATGCAATGGAATAAATAAAACATAGTAGTTCATGAAGCTACTACAGAAACAACAGAGTCGGAGCAGATACAAAAGAAATCCAAATACATAGAGATTCGGTAATACATAAGCAAATGACAAATGTCTGAACAGAAATAACTGAAATAGATAGATAGATGATCTCCATCAAAGTCTCCATCTCCAAAAGATGAGTCCTGAATGCTGTGATACTCAAGCTGACCTGAGCATAAAGTAAACAAAACACTCGAGTCAGGACTAACATTCTCATGTAAGTAAATCAACTCAAGTGAAATGCAACAATAACTCAAAGGATGTTTGGGATTCCCATCCTTTAAGGATCCGTTAAACTATTTATATGTAGTATTATATGCTATATATGTAGTGTCTATCAGTAAAGTATAATATTGAAAATAGCGTTAAGGCGTTACCCATATCCCCCTTAACACATTTTATAGGCATCGTAGTCTATACAGTATTGTAAAATCCACCGATCCTGGTGGGCTATCAAGGAGCACTCCATAGGCACGACACAAACCAAAATCATAGTGGGCTCGATAAGGATAATATGACAAGGCACGTGAGGCAATGCCAAAGGTAGGATACTACCGTTTGGCACTCCTGGACTGGTGGTAACGCGTAGCAGCTACTACCGCCCACCTCGAACAACACTCCCATAATCAAAGGTGGCCACCAACTAATCAAAAAGTAAAAGAAATGGTATCGAAGAAGTGTGTTCAATCGGGGGAACGACCCCACTTGGCCCGGTATAGCTCCTGTGAAAGTGTACGTGCAGTACTAAGGATCATGTAATATGGTATATAAATGCGGAAACTTATAATAGCAGTAAAATAAAAATTAAAGTAAGCACACCAGGAATTTTTATACTGGTTCGAACTTCCCGTTCTACGTCCAGTCCCAGAATACCCTCTGGATTTAAACTAAACCCCTCACTTAACCCGGAGGAATAGGTATACGACACCTGAGCAGCCGAACATGAATTTTTCCGCCTCAACAGCCGAAGAGGACTTCAACTTAATACAAATAGCTTGTTGACGAATGTGTTCTGAATAACACTGATTGTCTTTTGATAGTACAACTTTCCTATAATCAAATCCTCAAGAGTATATATGTGTGTGAAGATTTAGAAGGAAGATAATCACGTAGAATCGAAGTATATGAATTAAATCAAGGATTCTAGTTATATTAAATAAGAATGAATGCTTTTATTTGCAGAAATAAATAGAGAATAGATTTCAGAATTATAAACAAGAATCGGTGATTGTAGAAGTGAACTGAACATGTTTATATAGTTGTAGAATAGTTACAATCTTTCATGAAGAGTTTCAATCAAAAGTTGTGTCCGTATCTCTTGGATTGAAGGACATTCCTCTTTATGAACAATCGCAACTCTTCAGAAAACTAGCCGTTATGTTCAGGTCGGTTGACCGAGAAAACTGGCCGGTCAGCTGAGTTTCAAAAACGTATAAAAATGGTGCATATCTGTGCACTTGACACAGGGTCGGTCGACCGAGGATCCTGGTCGGTCAGCCGACCTGTTGTCATTTGCACAGTGCACACTTATTTATGTATAATTCAATATAAATCAATTTGTGTGTGTGTGTGTGACTACTTGAGGAATGATTTTAACAATATTCTAAGACTCAATACAATAAAATATTCATACTAAACTCTGGATTGTAGTCTTGTCTCCTTTGTAGTGCATCATATACACTTATTCTCTTTTTGTCGCTTTCGTATAGTATTCTCGTCGTATGATCTTTGAAGCTTGTGTCATAAATCAAAACTCATGAATCAACATCCTGTTTTAGTCATATATTTATAACCCTAAGGTCAAGGCTGCGTTTCTTACCTCATTCCGGTAGAGTTCGCCAAACCATCCTACTTCATTCTAGATTCTCCACCACGTGCACAATTGTTAAAGTGGTTTCAGAATTGGCAGAGAGTATGACAATATCCGACCTCGGTCTCTTTAACAACCAAATGCTTATTTCACACCGTGATCATTTTATAAAACATTTCTAATAATAAATCTTAAATTTCAATTTAAATCAATACTATAACTTTAATTATATATTTAGATTTGAAACATTTCTTAATAATTCATATTAAATTAAATTTTTACATTTCAAAATTTTATTCTTTGGAAATCAAATAACGACAACTTAAATAGAATCTCATTTAAATTTAAACCCTTTAAACCAGATTAAATTACAACTTTATCTCTACTTAACTTCTTACATTTTATTTATTAAAGTTATTATAAAAAAATATTTATTATATTAAATTAAATTTTAAATAAATCTCTTAAAACTATATTAAACATTTTATAAAATTAAATTTTAAACTATTTAAGTTATATATTTTAAAACTAAATAAAATTATAAGTTAAAATCTTAAATTTACATTTAAAACCATATATTATTTTATAATTTGAAACTTTAAAACATATAAAATAAAATATATTTCCAGATATAAATTTTTAAATATAATCATTAAATTAAATTTAAAAATCAAATTTATAAATCAACATACTTTACAATTTAGAAAATAATTTAAAACCGACCAACGATGTCTGTATATGATTTTCTACCCTATGGTCAAGTGATTGGGTATCTATCATTTCCACCCAAAATTGTTAAATTTTTCGGGTATATATCATTTTCAACCCATATCCCAAATCAAAAATTTCCAAATTTATAAAATCGCTCGAGTATGTATCATTTCAATCCATAACGATTTTCCCTAATCTATAAGATCATTCGGGTATGTATCATTTCAACCCATAGTGATTTCCTAGCTAACATATCGGGGAACTTGCATAGTGATTTCGATAATTAGATATCAGTATATAACACAGAGCATATCAAATAACATGTCATTTTTGTCATAGGTGATCATCATATCAGAATCATATAATATTAGTTAAGCAAATACAACTATAAAAACATTGCAAATGACATTTCAAAAGGGGTTCATTCATTTTACACAAGAAGGTTAGTCGTGAGTGGTTCTCACCTTTCGTGGCTAACGAAGGTGACGACTACAACAAGTGGACACGAACAAGCACGACTGCAACTGGATTCTCAAGCTAGTAAATCCACAAGCACAACACATTTGATCACAAGCTCAAATATGAAGAGACAAACACAAATATATATATATATATATATATATATATATATATATATATATATTTATAAAAAGAAGAGGAAGAGGCGAATATGGGTTCATCCAAGGCTAGGTGGGTACGGCTATTGTGGGGTTCGGCCTAGGGTGTGTGCTCGGGTTTGTGTGTGTGGGTGGTACGGCTTGGGTGTGTGGTGGTGGTACGGCCTAAGGTAGGCTCGGCTAAGGGGAGGGGCAACGGTGGTTCGGTTAGGATATGGAGTGTAAGGGTGCGACTGTGGTGTGCTGGCTGTGGGTGTGGTGGCCAAGTGGATGCTGGCCGTGGGTGATGGGTACGGCGGCATTAAGGGGAGGAGAGAAGAGAGAGAGAGGAGAGGGAGAGAGGAGAGAGAGGGCTAGGGTTTGGGCTAAGGGATTTGGAGGAAGAAGGAGGAGCAATGGTGAATGGTTACTGGAGTGTTTTTTCTGGAGAGCAAATGAGAAGAGGATGAGAAGCTAAAGGAAAAGTACGTACCCTTTTTCCCAACAGAAGCTTTTGTTTGGTGAAAGGATACGTAGAATTCTAGGTGCCTCTTATGATTCAAGCCCAACAAAACAAGACAACCCAAAACCCAAGATCCAATATACAAAATACAGGTAGAAATACAAACAAATACACCGTCCGTATTCGCGCATTTTACACTGTGAATTGCAGATTAAAAGCTAACAAGCAAGTCAGAGGTCATGAGTTCGAGTTCCGCTTTGGTCAGAAATAAAACAATTTTTGTTTTTCAATATTTTTGTATATTTTTATTTATAAATCTTTTAAAGACATTATTCTTAAATCACGTCTAAGTTTTATAAAATATTTTCATTTAGTGGTTTAGTAAAAATGTCAGCAATTTGATTTTCAGTATTAATAAATTCTAAATGTATTAATCCTTTTTCCAAACAATCACGAAGAAAGTGATGACGAATATCAATGTGTTTTGTTCGTGAGTGATTGACCGGATTTTTAGAAAGATTTATTGCACTAGTATTATCACAATAAATTATAGATTTTTCAAGATGAAAATTAAAAGCTTGTAGTGTTTGTTGCATGTATACGACTTGTGCACATGCCAAAGCAGCAGATATATATTCTGCTTCACACATTGATAAGGAAACACAGTTTTGTTTCTTACTAAACCAAGAGACTAAGGAACGTCCAATGAAATGACACGTTCCGCTTGTACTTTTTCGATCCGTCCGACTTCCTTCAAAATCAGCATCGCTATAGGAGACTAATTCGATAGGACATTCTTTCGGATAGAATAGCCCAAAATCTTTGGTTTTAGTTAGATAACGAATAATACGTTTAACTGCTCGCATATGTGATTCTTTGGGATTTGCTTGAAATCGAGCATATAAACAAACACTCATCATAATATCGGGTCGACTCACTGTCAAATATAGTAAAGATCCAATCATACTACGATATAGTTTCTGATCAACACTCTTGCCATCCTCATCTCTATCGAGATGAATCGTTGTGCTCATAGGAGTTGGTTTGGCAGCAGTGTTTTCCAAACCGAATCGTTTAATTAAATTATAACAATATTTTTCTTGAATAATGAAAATTCCATCTTCAATTTGTTTAATTTGTAATCCAAGAAAATATGACAATTCTCCCATATGAGACATTTCAAATTCATTTGTCATTATAGTCGAAAATTCCTGACATAGTTTTTCATTTGTCAAACCAAAAATGATATCATCAACATATATTTGAATTATTAAAATATCTTTATTAGTTTTATTAATAAAAAGCGTTTGATCTACTTTACCAATTTCAAAACCAGATTCTAATAAATAGCTTTTAAGACGATCATACCAAGCACGTGGTGCTTGTTTTAAACCGTATAACGCCTTTTTGAGTTTATAAACATGATCCGGAAATTTTTCATGATTAAAAAGAGGTGGTTGTTCAACAAAAACATTTTCTTTTATGTATCCATTTAAAAATGCACTTTTAACATCCATTTGATAAAGTTTAAAATTATGAAAACACGCGAAAGCCAATAAGATTCGTATTGCTTCAAGTCGGGCGACTGGAGCAAATGTTTCTTCGTAGTCAATTCCTTCTTCTTGATTATATCCTTGTGCAACTAATCTAGCTTTATTCCTGGTTATATTTCCTAGTTCATCTGCTTTATTTTTGAAAACCCATTTAGTACCGATGACTGATTGATCACTAGGTCAGGAACGAGTTCCCAAACTTCGTTTCGTTCGAATTGATTTAGTTCTTCTTGCATGGCAAGAATCCAGTAGTCATCAGTTGAGGCTTCTTTTATATTCTTAGGTTCTATGTTAGAGAGAAAAGCTACATGACCAACTTGATTTAATTGATGTCTGGTTTTAACATTTGTATTAACTTCTCCAATTATATTTTTCACAGGATGATCTCGTAAAATTCTAGGTGGAGATTTTATTATATTAGGAGTAATATTCTCATTTTCAGTAATATCAAGATCATTAACGAAATTTTCTTTAGTATTGCTATTTTCATTCTGAGTAGTTTCATCATCAGAATCAATAGTAACATTTGGATTTATATATTTAAAATTTTCGTCAAATGAGACATGTAAACTTTCTTCAATAATTTGAGTTCTTTTATTATAAATTCGATAAGCCTTGCTTCGTTCCGAATATCCAACGAATATTCCTTCATCCGATTTTGGATCGAATTTGCCTAGATGATCTTTAGTATTCAAAATAAAACATTTAGAACCAAAAACTTTAAGATATGAAATATTTGGTTTTCTTCCATTTAGAAGTTCATATGGAGTATTCTTAGTTAATGGTCGAATAGAAACACGATTCAATACATAACAAGCAGTAGCTACAGCTTCTGCCCAAAAGTGTTTCGATAAAGTGGTTCCATTTAATAAAGTTCTTGCACATTCTTGTAACGTTCTATTTTTCCTTTCTACAACTCCATTTTGTTGTGGTGTTCTAGGAAACAAAAAATTAGGGTTAATACCTTTCTTGTTACAAAATTGTTCAAAAGCTTCATTTTCAAATTCTCCTCCATGATCACTTCTTATATTTTTAAAAAACTTTAAAATTATCAAAAGTATCACTTTTATTTTTCAAAAAGAAAATCCAAGTATATCTAGAAAAATCATCTACAATAACAAATACATATCTATTATGATTAATAGACTGCACTTGAGTTGGACCAAAAAGATCCATGTGTAAAAGTTCAAGTGGTTGTTCTGTAGATATTACTTTCTTTGATTTAAAAGAAGATTTTGTTAATTTTCCTAATTTACATGCATCACAAAATATATTAGTTTCGAATTTTATATTGGGTAATCCTTTAACTAATTTGTTTTTAGCTAGTTTGTTGATAGTATTAAAATTGATGTGGCAGAATCTTTTGTGCCAAAGACAAGAATCGTTTTCTTTAGCTACTAAACACAAATTTGAATTATTATTAACATTCATATTTAAGATATAAATGTTTTTATCTCTTTTTCCGTCGAAAATAGTGTTATGATTTTTATCGAAAATATTACATTTATTTTCTGAAAAAGTTATATTAAAACCTTTATCGCATAGCTGACTAATACTTAATAAATTGTGTTTTAAATTTTTAACTAATAAAACATCAGTAATGAGAGGTAAATTAGAGGTACCGTTGCTACTGACATCGCCTTTGCCGATGATATATCCTTTTAAGTTATCTCCAAAGGTGACTGCTCCTCCATTTGAGTATATAATGTTTGACAACATTTCTTTGTTTCCAGTCATGTATTTTGAGCAACCGCTATCTAAAATCCATTTTCCTCTTTTATATGTGGTACCTGCAAAAAGTTTATAAAAAGTTGGTACCCAATCTTTTTAGGGTCCTAAGAGTTAGATCTTAGGAAGCCAAACCCATACGGGTTTAGAATTCCCTTTATAAACATAATTCTTGTTATTATGAACAATTTCCATAAATATTTTGATATGTTTTTTCCTTATCAAAACATTATTTGTTTTTGGAATCCATATCTTGATGGTTTTAGTATTTGGGTAAACTGTTTTCTTAATATCCTTCTTAATATTATTATTAATCCTATTTTTAGCAAAATTATTTTGTTTCTTAAATCCTAGTCTAGATTTATTGTTAGAGGATTGAGAATTTTCAAGTATACTAGAAAGATTCTCTCTTCCTTTATTGAAATTAGATACATTTTTAGAAATATCATCAAATTTTATTTTAAGACAAGATTTTTCTAACTCTAAATCCTTAATCTTAGAGTTTAAACTATTATTTTCGAAAAGTAAAACATCATTTTTGTTTTTCTGAATTTCTAATTCTTCAGATATTGACGAAATTTGAGAAGATAAGTTAGAATTTGATTGTTGAGAAATTTCAAGTTCTTCTTCTAATATTTTCTTCTCATCTTTCAGCATATCTACTTCTAAGACTGTTCTATCTAACTTTCTTTGCAACTCCTTATTTTTCTTTTTAAGTTGCTTTGCGAAATCTACTAATTCAGAATTAATTTCAATTAAATCTTCAAAAGTAAGATCACTTACATCGTCTGACGAAGCCATGAAGCACACATTTGCTTGTTCATTATCACTTTCACTCTCTGATGATGATGATGAGTCAGTGTCGTCCCAAGTGATAGAAAAAGCTTTTCGTTTGGTTTTGTCCTTCTTGAGATTATTCTTTTTACGCTCTGGACAATCCTTCTTCATGTGTCCTTTCTTATGACATTCATAACATTCCATTGCTGAAGATGATGGTTTGCTGCTATTGGAATTGTTGTTGGAATTATTTTTGTTTCCCTTGAATTTGTTTCTATTGAATTTCTAAAACTTTTTGAAATTTTTAGCGATCATTGCCATATCTTCATTATCTGAGTCGGAATCATCTTTTTCTGCTTGGAATGCCACATTTTTCTTTTCTTGTGCTCCATTTCTTTTTGCCTGCAAATTTACTTCGTAGGACATTAAATTACCTATCAATTCTTCTGGTTTTAATGTTGACAAATCACTTGCTTCTTCAATGGCTAGGACTTTTCTTTCCCATTCGTCCGTTAAAGAATTTAAGATTTTTGTAACAACATCAAAATCAGTAAACTTTTGTTCTAGTGATAGTAAAGCATGATAAATATCCTGGAATCTAGAGTACATGTCATTTATAGATTCATTTGGCCTCATTTTGAAATTTTCAAATTGATTTTTCAACATAGAGATTTTGCTTAATTTAACTTTGTTCGTTCCTTCATGTGTTATTTTAAGTGTTCTCCAAATTTCATAACCAGAAATGCACATGCTAACTCTATTGAATTCATTTCGATCTAATGCACAAAATAAAATATTCATAGCCTTTGCATTTGATGTAGCATCTAGTTTTTGTGTGTTACTCAAAGTTGAGTATTCTCCAGTAGGAATTGTGTACTCACTTTGTATAACATTCCAGATATCAAATCCACTAGATTGCATATAGATTCTCATTCTAGTCGACCAATAATTATAATTTATACCATTAAAAAGTGGAGGTCGTGAAGTTGATTGACCCTCTGTGAAACTAGTATTAGTGTTAGTGTCAAAATCATTAGTATGTGTTGTTGCCATATTACTAGAAATAAATATCAAATAACTTTGTGATGGTTATAGGATAACCTTGCTCTGATACCAAATGAAAGTGTACGTGCAGTACTAAGGATCGTGTAATATGGTATATAAATGCGGAAACTTATAATAGCAGTAAAATAAAAATTAAAGTAAGCACACCAGGAATTTTTATACTGGTTCGAACTTCCCGTTCTACGTCCAGTCCCAGAATACCCTCTGGATTTAAACTAAACCCCTCACTTAACCCGGAGGAATAGGTATACGACACCTGAGCAGCCGAACATGAATTTTTCCGCCTCAACAGCCGAAGAGGACTTCAACTTAATACAAATAGCTTGTTGACGAATGTGTTCTGAATAACACTGATTGTCTTTTGATAGTACAACTTTCCTATAATCAAATCCTCAAGAGTATATATGTGTGTGAAGATTTAGAAGGAAGATAATCACGTAGAATCGAAGTATATGAATTAAATAAAGGATTCTAGTGATATTAAATAAGAATGAATGCTTTTATTTGCAGAAATAAATAGAGAATAGATTTCAGAATTACAAACAAGAATCGGTGATTGTAGAAGTGAACTGAACATGTTTATATAGTTGTAGAATAGTTACAATCTTTCATGAAGAGTTTCAATCAAAAGTTGTGTCCGTATCTCTTGGATTGAAAGAAATTCCTCTTTATGAACAATCGCAACTCTTCATAAAACTAGCTGTTATGTTCAGGTCGGTTGACCGAGAAAACTGGCCGGTCAGCTGAGTTTCAAAAACGTATAAAAATGGTGCATATCTGTGCACTTGACACAGGGTCGGTCGACCGAGGATCCTGGTCGGTCAGCCGACCTGTTGTCATTTGCACAGTGCACACTTATTTATGTATAATTCAATATAAATCAATTTGTGTGTGTGTGTGACTACTTGAGGAATGATTTTAACAATATTCTAAGATCAATACAATAAAATATTCATACTAAACTCTGGATTGTTGTCTTGTCTCCTTTGTAGTGCATCATATACACTTATTCTCTTTTCGTCGCTTTCGTATAGTATTCTCATCGTATGATCTTTGAAGCTTGTGTCATGAATAAAAACTCATGAATCAACATCCTGTTTTAGTCATATATTTATGACCCAAAGGTCAAGGCTGCGTTTCTTACCTCATTCCGGTAGAGTTCGCCAAACCATCCTACTTCATTCTAGATTCTCCACCACGTGCACAGTTGTTAAAGTGGTTTCAGAATTGGCAGAGAGTATGACAATATCCGACCTCGGTCTCTTTAACAACCAAATGCTTATTTCACACCGTGATCATTTTATAAAACATTTCTAATAATAAATCTTAAATTTCAATTTAAATCAATACTAAATATTTAACTTTAATTATATATTTAGATTTGAAACATTTCTTAATAATTCATATTAAATTAAATTTTTACATTTCAAAATTTTATTCTTTGGAAATCAAATAACGACAACTTAAATAGAATCTCATTCAAATTTAAACCCTTTAAACCAGATTAAATTACAACTTTATCTCTACTTAACTTCTTACATTTTATTTATTAAAGTTATTATAAAAAAAATATTTATTATATTAAATTAAATTTTAAATAAATCTCTTAAAACTATATTAAACATTTTATAAAATTAAATTTTAAACTATTTAAGTTATATATTTTAAAACTAAATAAAATTATAAGTTAAAATTTTAAATTTACATTTAAAACCATATATTATCTTATAATTTGAAACTTTAAAACATATAAAATAAAATATATTTCCAGATATAAATTTTTAAATATAATCATTAAATTAAATTTATAAATCAACATACTTTACAATTTAGAAAATAATTTAAAACCGACCAACGATGTCTGTATATGATTTTCTACCCTATGGTCAAGTGATTGGGTATCTATCATTTCAACCCAAAATTGTTAAATTTTCCGGGTATATATCATTTTCAACCCATATCCCAAATCAAAAATTTCCAAATTTATAAAATCGCTCGAGTATGTATCATTTCAATCCATAACGATTTTCCCTAATCTATAAGATCACTCGGTATGTATCATTTCAACCCATAGTGATTTCCTAGCTAACATATCGGGGAACTTGCATAGTGATTTCGATAATTAGATATCAGTATATAACACAGAGCATATCAAATAACATGTCATTTTTGTCATAGGTGATCATCATATCAGAATCATATAATATTAGTTAAGCAAATACAACTATAAAAACATTGCAAATGACATTTCAAAAGGGGTTCATTCATTTTACACAAGAAGGTTAGTCGTGAGTGGTTCTCACCTTTCGTGGCTAACGAAGGTGACGACTACAACAAGTGGACACGAACAAGCACGACTGCAACTGGATCTCAAGCTAGTAAATCCACAAGCACAACACATTTGATCACAAGCTCAAATATGAAGAGACAAACACAAATATATATATATATAAAGAAGAGGAAGAGGCGAATAGGGGTTCATCCAAGGCTAGGTGGGTACGGCTATTGTGGGGTTCGGCCTAGGGTGTGTGCTCGGGTGTGTGTGTGTGTGGGTGGTACGGCTTGGGTGTGTGGTGGTGGTACGGCCTAAGGTAGGCTCGGCTAAGTGGAGGGGAAGGGTGGTTCGGTTAGGATATGGAGTGTAAGGGTGCGACTGTGGTGTGCTGGCCGTGGGTGTGGTGGCCAAGTGGAGGCTGGCCGTGGGTGATGGGGACGGCGGCACTAAGGGGAGGAGAGGAGAGAGAGAGAGAGGAGAGAGGGCTAGGGTTTGGGCTAAGGGATTTGGAGGAAGAAGGAGGAGCAATGGTGAATGGTTACTGGAGTTTTTTTCTGGAGAGCAAATGAGAAGAGGATGAGAAGCTAAAGGAAAAGTACGTACCCTTTTTCCCAACAGAAGCTTCTGTTTGGTGAAAGGATACGTAGAATTCTAGGTGCCTCTTATGATTCAAGCCCAACAAACGCAAGCCCAACAAAACAAGACAACCCAAAACCCAAGATCCAATATACAAAATACTGGTAGAAATACAAACAAATACACCGTCCATATTCGCGCATTTTTACACTGTGAATTGCATATTAAAAGCTACAGAAGTTGGATTTTAACGAAATGAAAAGTGGAGACCATCTCAGAATTCAGTCTAGAATTAGAAAAAAGAATAAATTTAAAATTTAAAACTTTTTAATTTTCAACTAAAAGTCAAACTTTGACTAATTTTGACCAAAATTTAAAATTTCACAAAATTTTCCTTTTTATTGAACTTGGAAAATTTTACTACTCAACGCCCAAAATCGTTATTTAAATTCAATTTTTTTTTCAAATTTTAAAATATTTAAAAAATTACTTTAAAATTTTACTGAATTTTTGAGTCATTAAAATTATGATGTAATTGTATAATGAAATTATATATATATATATATATATATTGTAAAATAGCTTCATAAACTGTTTATGTATTTATTATATTTTTCCATTCTGCTACGAGATCCAGTATTTTTGTTCTTCTATATCTTATTTCTTTATATAAAACCCATTAATAATCTGTCTTTTTGAACGGTTTGAGTTGGACATGTAGGGTTTGTTGTCAACTTGGATTGTTTAAAAAGGTAGATCATCACAGAAATTATATTGATTCCTAAGTTTATTTATTAGTATTTATTTATTTATTTTCTGCGAACCATGCCGATCTTATACGCTTATTTCCTGTATTCTTCATTTCCTTTTAATGTCACTTAAATATCACTTATTTCTTTACATCCAATTAATTGTCCATAATAAATTATCATTATTATTCACATTGGAAAATCAGTAATGACATTTATTTATTCATTTCGAATCTAACTTATTATACCGATTATGTTTCCTCCATAAATGTCATGATAGATTCTGTAATCAATCTCATTAATTGAATTTAGATCCCCATTTTATTTATGTAACCTTCCATTAACTATGCATTCATTGCCATTATTGTTGCAATCATTATTCATTAATATTGGAGTTATTACCCCCTTTCTGATTGCAACCTCCTAACTCTTTTATTTATTATTTTACTAATATTTAAACATTTAATCATAGTTGATACGAGAATCGACGTATATGTATTCATTATGCTCTATTCATTACCTTATGTATATTTATATATTTAATTAGTAGGTACGGTTATATGTGTGTGTGTGTGTGTGTATTTAACTTGTTAATTTTTGTGCTAAGAAATCTCATAATATACACCTATATGCAAAATCTACAAAGAATGCTTATTTTTACATTTTAATTTACTAGAGCTATCCTTTCCCAAAGAAATAAATTATTACTGCTATAACTTTCCATAAACTGCCTAAAAGTGAGACTTTTGCTAGTTTGAAATTACATGAAACTGTTTCTTTTTATTTCTATTGAAATAGACAGTGCACACTATGGAGGACATTCGTAGTTTACATATCTCTTTTATTTAAGAATATTCCTTATTATTTCATAAGGTGCACTTTTTATACATAGTGTGGGGTTAGACAGTCAATGGAAACTTACATGGAAATTGGTACAACTAAATTGTGCATTCAACACTCCCAATAAATTAAAACATAGAAATTTACATTCAAGTCAAACTAGAGCATTTTGAATGGTTGCTAAACAATTTACAACCCAATTTACATAAATACGGAATAAATTTCACAACCTTATCAACATTATACGTTAAAATTTTGAGGGACTAATTTCCAAAATTTCTAGATTAGGGTGTATATGTCATCCCATCATAATTACATAACATACATAATATGTGGACAAGATTTAAATTAAATATATTCATTTTAAGCCTATAATTCAATAGATCTTCCTTAGGCATAATAATTAAATAAAATTCAACGATATAAATTTTAGTGTTATATATAAATCATATAATTTCCTACTTATCTTCCTAGCTTTCCAAATCCTCCAAACCCGAATACATTCCTTTAGTTGACTCCTTTTTCCTTTCCATCCCAAAAATATGTATAACAAGATATATGCATACCCGTTAGAATTATAGTTCTGGGGAGATATTTGAGATAAGTGGAATATAGATTTATAATTTTAGAGAGTGCCTTTTTCGCAGAACTGATTCACTCCATCTCTTCTTCTCTTTTATTTTATGCCCTTCTCCAATACACACACATACATATGTATATAATAGTTGTTTTATAATTTCTAGAAATAGTGGAGAAGGGAAAATGGAAGAGCCCCGCTGCACTGTTCAAAAAATATGAGAAGAAAAGTGAGGGGTTGGGCCTTTATTTATATGCGCTCGATTCAGTACTATCTATTAGATTAATATTTATTAAATCCAGGCTGTTAAGCCGAGGTTCATTCCTAGCGGCCACGATTAGAACTGGTCGACCGCTTCCGGTGGTGGTCCAGTATTTAATGCTACCATTAATTATTTATTTCCTTAATTCTCTTTTAATTATTTTCGATCTGAAATTTTTAAACCCCAATAACTTCTTTGTTTGAACTTCGATCGGAAAATTTTATATATGAAAATTGCTTGGAAAATTGCCAGAATGCAATGGTGCAAGTTTTGTGGTTAAATTCAACATTTGCTCAAATTATATTTTTAACCCTTGGTAATTAGTTATTAATTCTCTTTAACTAATTATCATTTATTTTATAGGATGTTACACATTTATCTTCATTAAAAAAGCCAACTTTAGTTGCTATAATTACCCTTGGTCCATTCAATTAACTTTTAAAGTGTCTCATACTTAATTAACCAAATCCCCCTTATGTAATTCTTGCAATTAAATTTAACTTATTCATCTCTTTAATAAAATCTTCTTATCATTAATTTAATTTAATTTCCCATATTATGGACCCTCCAAAATATAAGGTGTTATAGTCTTCCCTCCTTTAAAAATTTCATCCCTAAAGTTTCAATAAAGAGAACAAAATTTATGCTAATACCCTAAAAGTGTAAAGTCATCATCATATAAGTACGCACAAGTACAAAAGATTACACTAGTACTCTACTAATGTAAACCAACAATCATCAAACATAAATGTATTGGTGCAACTACTAACACATAATCATATCATATCATGAATATACTAATACCCTTCTAGTTCATACAATAGACAAACAAAGCACCTTGCTATAAACATGAATGTCTAGAATATCTCGAGATAGATATTCCTAATCCTATCCTCTACCTCCTTGGTACAATCCTCTTTATCATCACTCCACTAGAGGCAAAAAAGTCTGATAACTTTGTTCCTTGACTCCTTCGTATCATTACCTACTATGCCTTTCGGTCATCTCACATATGTCAAATTCAGCTCCATAGATAAATTCTCTAACACCCTCGGTTCCACTACCGAACTTGGGTCATGCATAGATTTCCCTAAATGTGATATATATAAAACATTATGCACACCCACTAAACAACTCAGTAACTCGACATGATAAGCGAGTTTACCAATTCTCTCAATCATTGGAAATGGTCCTATATATCTAGATGCCAAATTCCTCTCCTTCCCAAAGCGCAAAACTACCCGCATCGAAGAAATCTTACCATGAACTCAAGCTCTTTTCTTTGCATGTCGACATAACTCTTCTGCCTTGATTGCACTGCCTTTATCTTGGCATGAATCAATTCTACCTTCTCGGTAATATCTCTTAACAAATCAGGTTCAACATAAGTCTATATCCCGTGTCTAACAAACAAACTGGTGACTTACACGGTCTACCATAAAGCACCTCGTACGGTGTCATCCCAATATTTACCTAGTAACTACTATTGTAGGTGGACTATACCTAATGAAAATGGTCTTTACAAGATCCTCCAAATCCAAAAGTTATGCTCTCAGCAGATCCTCAAGCGCATGGTTCAACCTATCGCTTCGACCATCAGTCCGTGGGTGGTAATTTGTACTCAAGTTCAATTCTGCACCCAATGCACTCTGTAAACTTCTCCAAAACTGACCGATAAACTATGGGTCCCTATCACTTACGACACTACTCGAAATCCCATATAGTCTCACCATATTTTTCATATATAGCTTCGCTAAGCTAGTTGTTGTCCTTGTCGACTTCATCGGGATAAAGTGGGCACTCTTAGTCAATTTATCGACTATCAACCAAGTACTACCATTTCTCATCCTCAACCTAGGCAATCCATCTACGAAATTCATAGATACTGAGTCCCAGTTCCAAGTTGGTACTTCCAAGGGTTGGAGTAAACCGCCCGATTTCCAATATTCAGCTTTCACTTGCAGATAGATGAAGCACCTCTTCACACATTCTCTTATATCTCTCTTCATCCCTTCCCAAAGAAGACACTCTTCATGTCATAATAAATCTTTGTGCCCCTAGGATGAAGAGTAAATTTAGACCGATGACACTCCTCTAGGACTTCTTTTCGAAGATCTCCTATATCTGGAGCACACAATCTTCCTTTCTTTCTAAGCAATCCCTTCAAGCCTATCCTGAATCCTTTTAGATCCTCAACGTTTGCCTCTATCTCTAGCCACCTAATATTTTCTGCAATTGGTGGGTCCTTTCTTTGCCTTGTCGCAATCCTTTCCATAAGTGTTGGACTGACCTCCAAACTTGCTAACATACCTGAATCCCTACTTGATTTAGTATTCTTCGTATAATCAAGAGGCTAACGTCTTTAGTGTCTAACATTCTTCAATTATGGCTAACACTCCATTCTAATGCTTCATACTCAAAGTATCGGTAAGCTTGTTTCCCTTCCCTGGCATATATTCTCTACCTAAATCATATGCTACTAAGAATTCTCACTGTTTATGTTGCCTCATATTTAAATCCTTTTGAGAGAATTGGTACTTAAGGGATTTGTGATTCGTATATAACTCGAACCGCTCTCCTAACAAGTAATGTCTCCAAATCTCAACCCAAACACCATCGCTGCCAACTATAAGTCATGAGTCGGATATTTAACCTCACATGGCTTCAATTTCCCTGATGCATGAGCCATCACTAGCCTTCTTTGCATGAATAATGCTCACAGACCTGTTCCATATGCGTCGGTATACACTACCAATTCTTAATTTCCTTCAGGTATGATTAAGACTGGAGCATTCATCAATAACCACTTCAACTCCAGAAATGAACCTTCGCACTTACTAGTCCACACGAACTTTTCATTCTTCCTGGTTAGCTTAATCAAGGATGCAGCTATACACGAAAAATATTTAATGAAACTTTGGTAATAGCCAGCCAAAACCAAGAAATTTCTCATCTCTGTGACCGTCTTTGGTCTCTTCTAACCACTAATAGTCTCTATCTTCGATGGGTCCATAATTAATCTATTCTCTGAAACAACATGCCTAAGAAACTTAGCCTCCTGTTTGTGAAAATGACACTTTAAAAACTTAACCTTTAACTTATGTTGTCTCAATGTCTCTAATACTAATCTAAGATAGACTTCATTGTCTTTATCATCCTTAGAATATAATAAGGTAACATCAATGAAGACCAACATAAATCTATCCAATTGATCGTGAAAATTCGGTTCATAAGATCAACAAAGAACGCATGACATTGGTTAGTCCAAACGACATCACTAACCACTCATACGAACCATACCTTTTTCAGAATGCGATCAATGGAATACTATCTTCTTCTACTCTCAGTGAATGGAAACTCGTTGCTAAATCTAGCTGCGAAAACACTCGAGCTCCACTCAACTGGTCAAACAAGTCATCTATCCTGAGAAAAGGATAACAATTCTTCATATTCAACTCATTTAGCTTCCGATAATCAATGCATATCTATAAATATCCATCCGACTTCTTTACTAATATTGGTAGCTCCCCACGATGAACTACTCTGCATGATGGAACTTTTATCCTCAAGCTCCACTAATTTCTTCTTCAATTCTTCCATTTCCTAAATTGGCATTCTGCTAAGAGGTCTACTAATAGGCTGTGCCCCCATGATCAAGTCTATTCGAAACTCGATTTCCCTCCTTAGTGGTAATCCCATCACGGATTCAAAAACATTTATGAATTCCCTAACCATCCATACTTTAATAACCTCATCATCTTCCATAGCATATAACATCAAGCCTGAGTTCTCTTTCATTACATCCAAATGTTTATTTAATTTCAAGGCGAGTTAGATGAAATTGAGGTTTGGACTTGATAAAGTTAAACTAGGAAATTATAAAACTGCAAAATGATGAAATGATGAGAAATAATTAAAAGAATCGATTAATCGATTCAAGGAAATCAAATGTTATGATGAAACAATTGAAGAGATCAAATGGCCTTTTAGCAAATTGTTAGATCTTGAGTTTAAATGCAGAATAATAGATGGAAACAAAATTGAAACAGAAGTGCAATAGAAAAAACGATAAATAAGACTGAAACTGAAATTAATAAACTATGAAATGAACACTAGAATGAAGTAAAATTGATTCTTATAACTAAATAAAAAAAGTACAAAAGAAAGGGAAAAAAGGAAAAAGAATTATTTTTTCAAACCTTAACCTAATCTAAAAAAATCACGAAAAAAAACTAAAATAAATTCCTAAATGCCAAGATCCTCTCAAATGTGGCTAGGTGGAGGTATTTATAGAGCTTTTTGCATCCGGATCTAAAATTAGGACCACTCCGGAACTTTTGACTCAATCTTTCTCCAAAAGTTTCTTTACTTTGTGTGTTCCACTGTATTCTAGAAACCTCTTTCTCTAGCATACTCCAGAAGCTTCTTAATTTGGTGTGTTCTAGAAGGATGTTGTGCTAGGAGATGTAATTGGTTTCAAAAATATGTACCATGCTAGATTCGAACTAGTAACCTCCTAGTAAATGCATATCTTCAAAACCAACTGAGCTACAATAACTGCTGTGTATATATGACAATTTATTCTTATTAACAGTGCTTAGGGGTTGAACTGCATCCTTTTAGTCAATTCTTTGATAATTCATTCACTCTTCAAAAATAAAGAATCTGCAATAAACACAACAAAAATACCAAGTAATACTGCCTTATGAATATTAATATGTGTACAATAGCAGTTTAAAATATACGCAATTTGATGTTCATCATGCAACAACCAGTCCATACCCAAATTTACCTCG
Source organism: Allium fistulosum (assembly GCA_030737815.1). NCBI lineage: Eukaryota > Viridiplantae > Streptophyta > Magnoliopsida > Asparagales > Amaryllidaceae > Allium > Allium fistulosum. The sequence goes on from CM060903.1 coordinate 883,056,229, forward strand.
TACCTTACGAAGTCAAACACATATGGGTCACAAACAAACAAGTGTCCATACAAATCAAACTCGAGGTCAGTGCACCTTAATCCGAGAGTGGCATACGCAAATGAAAAAGTGAGTAGCACTAGCATCAAATAGCACTCTAACTAATATACTGGAAAAAGTTGAAGCATAACCATTCCTTTCTCATCGGCAGTCGGTCCTAAAGAAGGTCCTTCCAAAGCATAAATATTTGTATGCTTTGCCTTCGGCCAATCCCTCTTCTTGTGGCCAGGCCTGTTATAAATAAATCACTTGGCCATGTCCTTATTCTCCGGTTAGGTACACATAGTGGAGTAATGCCCTTTCTGGCCATTGTTAAACTAAGTACCATCTACCATACTCGGCTTTTGAGCTCCTCCTCCAAAAGTCCTTCCTCCTTTCTGATTCTTTCCGCCTTTCTGACATAGATTGAATGTTTTTTCTGTCCACCCCTAGGTCTAACATCATTGTTCTTCTCCTCCTGAAATAAGCGAGCATGTTATCTTGCCATTTCCACCACCATATCAAAAGGAGCCGATAGATGAGCCATCACCTTGTGATTCAGCCCCTTCTTTAGGCCTTCTATGAACTTCTCATTCTTCTTCGGCGGAGAACTAATACGCTCCCTTCCATATTTTAACAAAGCATTAAAACTCTAAATGTATTCTTTCAAAGTCATCTCTCCATGCTCCATGTCAAGAAACTCATTACATAGTGCAATCTTTTGGTATTTAGGGATAAATGAGCCTTGAATCGCTCTTTAAACTACTACAGGTTATCTCTTTCTCTAGGACTTCAACATTACAACCTCCCACCAGTCCAATGCAACACCTGAGGTTGACGAGAAGCCAACCACCTCTTCTGAGCATTGTCATACCCTAAGTCTTTGAAGATACGTCCATACACTTTCAACCAATTCAATACTTCCAAGGCAGACTCCTTCACCATCAACTCCTTTCCTCCACATCTCTTAAAATCTTTGTTTATCTTAAAAAATCGGCTCCACTTGCTTCCTCCTATCTTGGTTTAACAACTTCTTTTACTTATTGCCTCATCATCTCTATCATAAATTAGCAGAACAAAGAATTCATACTCATTCCTCTTTCGGCTGGGGTAGGTACTTGCGTATCGGCTTCAGTACTAACTTGTAGGACTACCTCTCGCCCTTGGCCATTAGTTTGTGCAATGTTAGTTCCACTACTAGGGTTGCTCTTGTACTTTCTATGATTAAACGTCGGATACATATGACCAATTTTGCCTTCTGCATAAGCAAGGGTTTGTAAGAAACGGAAGTAAAGAGGGTAAGAGCAATACTGGAGGGGTAGATATATCCTACTGTATATCTATATAAAAATACAAGCACATTATATATACCTGACGTATACCCTCCCCAAGGTTTTAGTTTTCTACTAATTAATTTTTATTTAGCTCTGTTTTACTTAGGTGTACCTCTAACCTCACTCTAATACCACGTTGTAACATCTCCCACTTTAGGACTCAAAAATAGACGTCGATGTTGATGTAGCCATTACTAGAACTATTTTCTGGTGATAAAGTAAGCTTAGTATTATTTTGCACAAAAAAGTAAAAAAGAGTAGTTAAATAACTTTTTCATCTCATCAAATTGTTTTACAAGATTCATTACATCATTTTTCCTAAGTCATTTCCCACGCAATGGTAAATACAATAAGAAAATAAGAGTAGTGTCATGTGATGTGCACGTAAATATGCATATTTTTACTTCCATATTTTATCGAATTTGATTAAATAAATGATCACATTGGGTATTTTAACATGTTTAAACAAAAATTCAAATTATTTTAAAATCGTCATATATTCATCTTCTTATAGGGGCAAAAGGTCATTTTTGTGCACATATAATTTTGAGAAAAATTACTTGGATATTTTAATATTATTTCTAGGAATTTGGATTCAAATGGAAGAGGGTTTTCTAAAGAAATATGCATTCATAAGAGAAGATAAGCAAATGAAGACAAAAATAATTCATGTCATGAATCACGGAGGACCCCATCTACCCACCTACCTTAATGTACAAATTAGAAGCTAATGCACATACTAATGGCCATTAAAGTTTCATGCACACTTAATGGAAGATTATCTCATGCTAATGATAACTTGGTGGCCACACTTCCTCAAGGGTAGTTTGGGTAGCTCCCAAAAAATGGATTAGGGTTTCCAAACATATATAAATACCCCATATGTTCATGTAATTAGTCTCTCTTTTCTTAGTCTCTTAGCCTCCATTTAGTTTAGTTTGAGGCTCATAAATAAATTAAAATTCTCTTTTCCTTTTCATGGCTACTTAGCCATTTTTCTTTCATGTATGTTTTCTTTTATATGCAATGTTAATTAATGTTCTTTTATACTTGCATGCTCTCTTTCTTCTTATGTTAGTAGCTTAGTTTTATTCCTTATGCAAGTACATTAGTTTTTATTTTATTTTAATTAGCTCTCTTTTTATTTAGCTCTCCTTTTCTTCTTGTTTTTGTTTCATGTTGAATGCTACATTTGTTGATATGATAACAAATATGAGAGGCTAAACCTCTTCAGTTTAGGGGTAATGAAGCTCTCTTAATCATGTAGCTTCAACATTTTTCTAATTATTGATCTCTTTTTATGCTTAATGGAAATTTTAGATGTGGTTAAAATTTGTTGTTTTAGCTTTGAATTTGGTAGCCTATATTGTTGATACCAAATAGGCTATGCTTAAACAAACAAAACACAAATTACCTTTTCATCTACATATGATGTTGGTAATGAAGTGATTTTAAAATCAAAATTTGATGGTCTATATTTCTAATCAATAGTTAATAGGCCATGCTTAGAATAGATTTTATTTTCAAGTTCATTGCCATTTTCATGAGAGTTAAAAGTGATTTAGTGGTTGTGTTATAGTTTGATGGTTTATATTGGGCTAATTAATGGCACAAATATTCTATACTTATGATAAGCACATCAACTAATGTCACTAATGACCAAAAGAAAGATCATAATTTCATGTTGTGTTGATTTATGTGATCTAGAGAGGGATTTATCTCTAAATTACCTTCAAACTCTCATATTTTTATCAATTTCCTTTTGCTAGTTTTCTACATTTTTAGTTAATCACAATTTCAAATATTGGTTTAATTTGATTGAATAGAATTTAAAAATCTAAACAATTCTCTACGGATCTACCCGTACTTGCCACGTACTAGAATTGTACGTCGTGTGCTTGCGGTTAAATTTTAATTAAAATTTATTGGCGATTTTCTGAACTCTTAGAAAAACCGTCGTTTTACAAGTTTTTGGTGCCATTGCCGAGGAATTTGATTTGATTTTTATTTCTATTCTTCGAATTATTTTTATTTGATTTTATTGTGTGCTTGTTTTGTGTGTGTATTGCATTTAAAAAAAATTATGTGTTTGTTGTGTGAATTTTGCTTTCATTTAGATTGTTTGCTTGTTGTCGTATTCTATTTGCATTTCTTAAAAAAACATACACAATTTCGAAACAAAAACAAAAATATTTTATTCCATTTTCAATTTTGCATTTACATTTCATTTTTTTTACAAATTTACATATTCAAATTTCACTTTGAACAAACTGAAACGAACCAGTCACTGTTTTGTGCATATCATACCCTCCACAGTGCACATTCACCATAACAACCTCCCTGACCACTTTTCTACCCTCAATCACCATCCAGTCACTATCCCTATTACTGCACATCCTTGTTCATATCCACTGATCCCCCACTTACTCATCCACTTCCTCCAGAAATTCCACCACCACAGCCATTATCACAGTAAACATCATTCCATCACATACACTACATCACCATCCTCAACTCTTACCTCACCTCACTGTTGTGTAAATCACTTGCCATTAAAAATTCACCTGCCATTCACATAACTGCCATTCATACAAACTTCCACCACCATTTCATACAAATCAACTTCCAGTTACTTGCTTTCTGCAACTCCCTAACCAATAGTGTTTTTCAGTCACTTGCCATATTACATCACTCCAAAGACCACATAACTATTGCACTGCCTCTGTTTGCACAGTGCATAACACTGCCTTTGACAACTCTGTCACCCTTCACAAAACAATGCATTGCTATGCCACATTGCTTGCATTCATCTGCTACTATCTCCTCTAACTACTGCTTGCATACAAATTCACCCCTTAACCCCTGAATCATCCTCTCACATCACAAAATCCACCCGACCACCTCCCTACAGCAATTTCACAACACCTCCAAAACTCGAACATCACCACCATCTACCACAGCCTCTACAACCTTCTTCATTCATACAACCGAAACCATCACAACCATAGTCATTCCTTATATTGTCAACCAGAAAATCACTGCGAGAGCAAAATTCTACCATACATAGTCAACCTTACAACTGAAACATCATTCCCTGAAAACATCATACCAAAGCAAACAAGCCACTTCATACATACACCAATACATATCACTTCATACATCCACTTCTCTGCAGTGCTCCATTCACCCACATTATACAACTACAAGATGCCACTTCATTTACCTTCATCAATCAATCTAACCACTGCCCACATTTGCATAGCAACACACTCCCAAACCCCTGCCATCTACCTCTTTGTTACTCTCACTACCCACAGTTCAACCTTCAACACTTCAACCTGAAATAAACCAGCCAAAACAACATTTGCCATTGTTTCACCCTCCACCCTTCACTGTGCATAACAGCATCTCCATCTGTAACTGCTACCAGACATCACTACTCCACGGCTACTTCATCACCAAACATCTCCACTGTCACACATCCCGTTCACAAGTTACAGCCATCACTTACCTAAAAAAACACCCTTTCATACTTACTGTTATTCACTGCTACCATCACTTCAACATTCACTTTCCTCCAACATTTCACTTCATCACTTCAACCAGAATCATCAAAACTGCACACAATCTTCTCCAAACAACAATTCACAAACAACCTTCAACCAGAATCATCTTCACAAACAATCACTGCACACAATCACTTTAGTCATCCAAAATCACCTCCAAACTTCAATCGTCCTGAATCGAGACACCGTGACCAATTCACTACCCCTTCCTCTCAGCCAGCAACCAACCACAACCATCACCTCGACTCGTGACCAAATAACCATGACCGTTGCGACCAGAAAATTAAACCGCGGCCACAACAACATCGACTTTCAAAACTAGGAATCGTAGCTGAAGTTTTTAAGCTTAGGGAATTGATTTGAGTTTGGAAAATGTCAATTTTTGGTGTTAGAAAGAGATAATTGCGGTTGAAATTTGAAGTAGGGGTGAAGTCCTTTCTTTTGTATTCGAAAGCAATTTTTTTTAATGTAGTTGGGTTGGGCCGTGTGTCTTAAAAAAAGATTTATTTTTTGTTAAAACCATCTCTTTCTTTTCCTTCAAAATTTTAAAAAAAGAAAAAAAAAATAACAAGTTTAATTTAATTTTGTTTGTTTTCATTTGTTTTCAAATAACAAGTTTCTTTTTATTTTATTTGTTTTCAGTTGTTTTGTTCGAATTCTTCTTTGATATTTCTTTTATATATATATATATATATATAATCTTGTTCAAATATTTTTGATTTTAGGTTGCAAATTGTAGGAAATCGAGAAAAATCACTTTGCTTTGCTTGCTTGCTTAGAAAAAAAATTGCCGCTAAAAAAAATTAAATAAATAAATTGCTAATAATATGCACGCTCTGGTATCATGCTCTCATCTCCATTTTTATTTTAAGTGCATTGTTGGCTTCTTGCATTTAAAAAAAAATCAAAAACCAAAAACAAAAACAAAAATTCAAAAACCAAAAACAAAAACAAAAATCTGTTCATAGTTGCATTGTTAATACATGTTTAATTTCTACTTTGCATTTCATCCTAGAATTTTGATTAATAATAACGGTTAGACATCGATAACGCTTAATTGTATATTGACAAGTTGTCCTCTTTCGACAATTTAAATTCTTGGTGTATAGGCTACGACAAAGCAATAACCATTTATAAATATTACGGTGATTCGTAAATATTATAGTGGTTGTTTCTCTGAAGGTACTTAAACCTTCTGCTGCATTGCTACGGTGATTCATGGTGCACCATAAATCCTGTCCGTTACCTGGCTGAGAACTATCTCGTTGGATTAAGACAATGTGTGATTATACAATTTTGGGTTAGGAACTACTTAGGATAGAAAATTTGTAATTAAACCCTTGCATTCATTTAGTTGCATTAGTTCATGCATAATAATTTTAAAAAAATTCAAAATCCAAAATAAATAAATAAAATTGTAAAATATTCCTTAACTTAGTTTTTAAATCCTTTTCATTTGAAATTTTTCAATCAAAAATATAAAAATCCAAAAAAAAATTAAGTTAGTTTTTATTAAAAATATAAAAACCTTTTCAAAAAAACAAAACAAAAATCAAATTTCCTTTTTGAAAAATAAAGTCCTTTTAGTAAATAGTTTTTCTTTATAAAATATCCAAAAAGGAAAAAAAGCATTCTTGAAATTGTGCGAGTTTTTTTACTTCCCGGAATTTTACAATAGTTGCGAAAATCAATATAATCTATATAGTTTCACATCAAACTCGTATGGATATTTTAATGACAACTTTTGTACAAACAATTCGAATTTCGAACAACAAAATTTTCAAAATGATGAACAACCCTCAAATATTAGACCGGGCTACTTTAAAATCTGATGGAAATCTTGAAAATAGCATTAAAATGATTTCATCTTTACTTGAACTATCTACACAACAAAATCAAAGGATAAATAATTTGTGTAATTCATATTTGTGCAATAACTCAAGTCAAAATTTTCAAAATAATCAAGATTTGAATTCAATTCAAAATTCAAACAATTTCGTGTATAACCCAGGCCAATTCAATTTCTAACTTCAAAATGAATTTCAAAATCAAAACGAAAATGGAAACAACTGTTTAAACGAATTTGGCAATGGGAATTGTTTTAATGATGATGAAAATTTTTGTGCTCAACAATTTCAAACTGAAAATCCACAAATCAATAATTATAAATTTGATTTTGTTGAGCAAATGGACGAGATTTACAATGATAACACAGATTTGTTGTTTGAAACATATATGAAACAACATGAGAAACAAAATCAAATCCCAACGTATGACGAGTCAAATAATAATCCATCTTTTACCCAAATTGATGAATTTCAAATAACAACTTTTGAAATTGAAAATGACGATCTTGATGAAATTGTTGAAAATACGGTAATTGAGTTGGATTTCAATTCTTTTGAGGGTGTGAAACTCGATTTAAAATTCGATCTTCCTTTTTTTGAAAAATTGAATACAACTTCGGATTTTGAACTTGATATATGCAATGAAATTGTGAATAATTAAACAAAGGAAGACGAATTTAGTGAATACGAATTTTATGGACTTTTCAAAGATGAGTTATTGAATTCCGAAGGGGAAGATTTAAATCACCATTTTGATTTTAAAATCGATAATTCTAAAGAAGTTTTCAATGATAATTTTGAATTTCAATTTGGTTAAAATAAACTTGAACTTCAACCAATTATTTTATCAACCCCAAAAATCATCAAAAATAAAACAACTCATATGATTTTTAATAAAATGACATTCATTTTTCCAAATCGACATTCAACTTCGAAATCTTTTATGGTTTGGTTTTCTGAGCTTAAGCTTCGGCTCTCATACTTGATGAGACAAATGAATTAGTCTTTGAAAGACCGTTTCATTCACTCTTTAACAACATATTTTCTGATGTCTTGTAAATAATAATCTTTCATGTAAATGCAGGTCATGTTTTTATTTTATTTTTCTCCTTTCACTTACGTTGACTGTGGGGACACAGTCAAAATCAAGTGTGGGGGAAGTCTCGTCTTCATGGTTTATTTTTTTCATTTTCTTTTCAAAACTCAAAAAAAAAAATATAAAAAACAAAAAAAAATCCCAAAAACAATTTTTTTTCAGCATTTGGATTTATTTTTGAAAGAAATACTATAGGATAAATATATGGTTTTAGTTATTAAATTAAAAATTTTGAAAATTTATTTATCTCAATAAAAATAAAATAAAGTTTGATTACAAGTAACTATGGTTTATCTAGTATATAGGAAGGTTAATAGGTGATAATTATGAAGTATATCCTAATTGAAAATCTTTGTTTAAAAAGTGGTGGATTTAAAGTAAAAGGATATAACGTTTTTAATCTTTTAAGTTAAATGGTGTTAAGATGATTTTGCAAAACTCTCTCCTAAATAAAAGAAAAAAAGAGAAAGAAAAACAAAAGAAAAGAAAAAAACATATTTGTATATATGTATATATTTTTTATAGACACATAAAGTCATGTGTTCACATGCAAGTGTGTACACTCGCCATGCTCTGTACCCTTCTCACGTAAGCTCGAAAGGCAGTGCACGATCGGTATATCTGGCCTCAGTTTATCTGAGTTAGGTGTATGTATATAAAAAATTCTTTTTAATAATGCCTATAGTCGATAGGTGTTCACACTTGTGTGTTCACTCGCCACGCTCTGTATTCCCCTCACATAAGCCTGAAAGGCAGTGCATGGATAATATATCTGGCCTCAGTTTATCTGAGTTAGGCATATGCAAATATTGTTAATATCAATAAAATTTCAAAAAAAAAGAGAGTAAGCAATTGAAATCCAAGCACTATTTTGACTTGTTTGATTTGGCTTGATATTAAAAAGAAATAAAAATACTACTTTGAAAAACTTTGATAATCAACTAATGATCCATTTCATAGTTACACTGTATTATCAACTGAAACAACGAGTTAAACTATAGTCTATTTTTATGATAACTTGATTTTTGTTGGAAATTTTGACAAGTAAAAGGACTTAAATTTCATGATAATGACCAAAACCTATATTTAACTTATTTGTGTCGATTTTAAAAGTAAATCCTTCGTTTGTAAATATTTTCAAAAAAAAAACTTGCATTCATATCTTTGTAGATAAATCTTGCATTTAGTAATTTTTCATTTTGTAAATATTTTTTCACTTTGCATTTGGATTTTGTGGGTAGTATCCGCTAAAAACCATCATGAGACAACACTCGTCCTACTAGAGACACTTAGAGGTTTAACGGCTTGTTGCATACGCTCAATGCAATCATGATCCCTACAAATACGGATTTGTCTTAGTTTTAGTTTATTTGAGGACAAATAAAAAGATAAGTGTGAGGGTATTTGACGTGCACGTAAATGTGCATATTTTTACTTCCATATTTTATCGAATTTAATTAAATAAATGATCACATTAGGTATTTTAACATGTTTAAACCAAAATTCAAATTATTTTCAAATCGTCATATTCATCTTCATATAGGGGCAAAATGGTCATTTTTGTGCATATATAAGTTTGAGAAAAATTACTCGGATATTTTTATATTTTTTGTAGAAATTTGGATTCAAATGGAAGAGGGTTTTATGAAGAAATATGCATGCACAAGAAAAGATAAGCAAATGAAGATGGAAATAATTCATGTCATGAATCATGGAGGACCCCACCTACCCACCTACCTTGATGTACAAATTAAAAACTAATGCACATACTAATGGCCATTAAAGTTTCATGCACACTTAATGGAGGATTATCTCATGCTAATGTTAACTTGGTGGCCACACTTCCTTAAGGGAAGTTTGGGTAGTTCCCGAAAAATGAATTAGGGTTTCCAAACATGTATAAATACCCCATATGTTCATGTATTTAGTCTCTCTTCTCTTAGTCTCTTAGCCTCCATTTATTTTAGTTTGAAGCTCATAAATAAATCAAAATTCTCTTTTCTTTTTCATGGCTACTTAGCCATTTTTCTTTCATGTATTTTTTCTTTTTTATGCAATGTTAATTAATGTTCTTTTCTACTTACATGCTCTCTTTCTTCTTATGTTAGTAGCTTTGTTTCATTTTTTATGCAAGTAGATTAGTTTTTATTTCATTTTAGTTAGCTCTCTTTTTATTTAGCTCTCTTTTTCTTCTTGTTTTTGTTTCATGTTGAATGCTACATTTGTTGATATGATAACAAATATGATAAGCTAAACCCCTTCAATTTAGGGTAATGAAGCTCTCTTAATCATGTAGCTTCAACATTTTGCAAATTATTGATCTCTTTTTGTGCTTAATGGAAATGTTAGATGTGTTAAACTTTGTTGTTTTAGCTTTGAATTTGATAGCCTATATTGTTGACACCAAATAGGCTATGCTTAAACAAACAAAACACAAATTACCTTTTCATCTACATATAATGTTGGTAATAAAGTGATTTTAAAATCAAAATTTGATAATCTATATTTCTAATCAATAGTTAATAGGCCATGCTTAGAATAGATTTTATTTTCAAGTTCATTGTCATTTTCATGAGAGTTAAAAGTAATTTAGTGGTTGTGTTATAGTTTGATGGTTTATATTGGGCTAATTAATAGCACAAATGTTCCATACTTATGATAAGCACATCAACTAATGTCACTAATGACCAAAAGAGAGATCATAATTTCATGTTGTGTTGATTTATGTGATCTAGAGAGTGGATTTATCTCTAAAATGCCTTCAAACTCTCATATTTTTGTCAATTTTGTTTTTCTACTTTTCTTCATTTTTAGCTAATCACAATTTCAAATATTGGTTTAATTTGATTAAATAGAATTTAAAATCTAAACAATTACCTGCGGATCGACCTGTACTAGCCATGTACTAGAATTGTACGCCATGCGCTTGCGGTTAAATTTTAATTAAAATTTATTGGCGATTTCCTAAACTTATAGAAAAACTGTCGTTAAACATCATGTTCAACATACGAAGATGCCAACATGACATATAACCAGTTATAATTCTTGGTTTAACATAGTGGAATTTTCAAAGTAACTTTTATTAGCTAGACAAGCCTCTTGCTTTATCTTTGAATTCTTTATTCGTCCTTCAAAAAGATACATGTCTAAACTATAAACTCGGTCTACTCAAATGAGTAAGTGAGTTTATAAGAAAATAATAAAAACATAGTTTAAACATAAAGCTTGGTATAAGTACAATCTTACCTTAAGCAATCATAGTGAGACCACGTTGTTGTAGCATGGAATGGCTTTTCTCCTCATTTTATCATCATAGTTATCATATCGTAACATGTGAACAGTCATTACAACAAAAGCAATCGTGTGCATTTCATTCAATCCGCAAGTGTAACCTACAGTTGTCATCTAATTATGAATCATATTATATTTTAATTTCAATTAAAATTAAGTATACCATATGCCTAGCATACATTCATGAACCAAGTCATCCAATCATCCATCCACACATAATATAATCTCTTGTTTCAGGTGTTCATCCTTAATTTACCATTAACTTATTTTAATGATTACCTCCCTAGGTCTTTCTACTACTAATTTATCTTTCCTCGGACAATGTCATATGATGAAATGGCCATTTATTCCATTAATGGGAGCGATCCTGACAAAAGCCACCCTGACTCTCCTAAGAGGTTGAATGCAAGCACCCAGAATACATTCTATTCAATGTCCTTACTAGGCATCAATAGCCCCTCTTAGTCCATGAACTACCATCGTTCACGTTGCTGATTTATTTATTTTATTTGTGTATAACACCATCCTGATGTTTTGGTACTCTACCATGGCACCTTACCATAACTTCCCTTTAGAGTTTATAAATCCTTTAGGATTGAACCCTACCGTGGTACCGTGCCATATACCATTAAGCTTTAGAATAATATTCAAGGCAACCAGCCATATACCATTGAAGATTAGACGAATAATCAAGGTACCTTGCCATCCAATAACTCATGAGTAGGTATATCTTTACGATCATGGTTCAACCCCTTTCTTCCAATCATTAATATTGTACCCTACACTATCTTTATATGAAACATTTTTATCTTTGATTAAATGATACCCTATCATTTATTAGCTTCTCTAAGCTTTTCCTCCATTTCAAAAATAAGTTAATACAATTTTAACTTATAAAATCCTTCTTTATTTTATCCCTATGAAATAGTTTATCGACACTTAGAAATTTTCTTCCAAAGTGTTATAAGTATTTATTATTTTACTTAGATAAATATAGCTTCCTTAGCTATTGCAAGTCAACCTTAGCTATCATACATTGGCTATCCCATAGCTTTTGCATGTTGAGCCTAGCTATCGCATATTGACTATCCCATAACCATCACACATTGACTCCCCTAGGCCTTCGCTAGTTGACCATCATCTAGCCATCGCATGTTAATAGTGTTTCAACTATCATTAGCTTTGTGAGCTATCATGGGTTGTCAGCTTCCCAAGCTATTGTGTGTTGAGCTTTGGCAGTTATCGCTAGTTGATAGCTTTCCAAGCTATCGTGTGTTGAGCTTCAATAGCTAAAACAGGTTGACTCCTCTGAGTTATTGTATGTTGACTCCACTGAGCTATAGCACACTAGCTTTCTCAAAGCCTTCGCAGGTTAATAGCCTTAGTGCTATTGTGAGTTCATAGCTCAAATATCTATTGTGGGTTGATACCTATAGGCTATAGTAAGTTGAAAATTTGGCATATATTTAATAAAATTGAAAACTGATTCATTACATTATTAAGTGATTACTTTACACCAAATCTCATTTGGTGTTGAATTCTTATTGGTCAATGGGTTTCTTTTTAGTTTCCATTTGAGAGTTGACTAATCACATTCTATGTTTATTAATTAATTCTTTTTAATTAATTACTTCATTTCTTAGCCAAATAATTCGTATAAAATTGAAAATTAATGGGAAAAATCCAAAAAAATCACAAAAAATCTAGTTTAACATATTTTACCATATATCACAATTTCAAGTCAAAATAATTAAATTTATTATTTTTAATAATTAATTTCTAGAATTTAAAATTTTTATCAACCTAGAAAATTATTACAAATTCCAAATAAATTACTTAAATCAAGAAATTGAAAACTCGTTATTGTTTTATCATTATAAACATCATATAAACTATTCATAGCATTTATATATGATTAGATTATGTTTTACCCTATAACATGAACAAACTCCTTCCATTTAAAATCCAAATAACATTACATACAAGATTTAATCATTCAAACACATTTATCATTATCAAAATTATCCAATTAAAAGAAAATCCGAACCTAAAAGGGTTAGGAAAGGTTTTAGAGAAAACTTACTCATCTTGATTAAGAAAACTTGATTTAATCTACTCATTCTTCTTAAAGTTGAAAGCTTGGATTCTTCTAACTTTGATTTTCCTCTTCACTTTTGCAAAAAAGCGGCCGGCCTTATAAGGTTTAGGGATTTATTTTGGAAAATGAAAATGAAGCGGAATGAGAGAATGTGACTAAGGAAAATAGGTTAGTGATTTTGGATTGGGCTAATATCCCTTCTAGCCTAGTCTCACAAATACATCTCCTTTAACATAAGCCTTCTTACTTTCAAACGTAATTTATTTATCTTTATTAATAAGGCCAATTTTAATTGCCCTAATTACCCTTGGTCCATTCAATTAACTTTAAAATGTCCCTTACTTAATTAACAAAATCTCCCTTAGGTAATTTTTGCACTTAATTTATCTTATTCGTCTCTTTGAAAATATATTCTTATTATTAATTTAATTTTGTAGGATCTAGATTAACCCTAGAGGGGGGGTGAATAGGGTTATAACAAATTTTCTTTAATTTAAACAAACTGTAGAGAAGTAAATATGCTGAAAAGTAAATCACACACAGAATTTACCCAGCTTCGGCAACCCCTGCCTACTGCTGCATTCCCAGATTACTATTAGAATTAAACAGTCTCCCACTTACAAACACTCTAACAGACTCGCAAACCCTGCTACCGCCTATATAGTTTTGCAAACTCGCAAACCCTGCTTACTGAACTAATCCTAACTAGACAATCTGACACAACCTAAATCCTAGGTGGTGATTTTCCAAGATTTGATTCGAAAAGTTTAGACTTCAAAAAACAAGAACAAAAATAACAGAAAACTCGAGTATAAGTTTTTGCCCTTAACAAAACAACCCGACCCAAATTATCACTTAAGAAAAAGAATGCAGCCACTTCCCTCTTTTTATTCTTTAACAAGGTCGGCCCCTTTTCTTCTTTTTATTTCGGCCCGTTTCTTTGCTTGTGATAATGGTGGCTCTGCTCGATCTCGTTCCTCTATGAGAAATTAGGGCTTTGTATAAAATAGAAGAAGCCGACTTTTAATTTCTCGATCGAATGATGATTCCACGTTGTTTGCTCTGTCGATCGACGTCTCTTCGTAGCTTGGCTTTGGCTGCTTCTATGATCAAGTTCGTTTTCCTCTTCGCTCTGAAAATTAGGGCTTGCGAAAATTGAAGGCGCTGCTCTGTCGAATTTATTGTTGATGCTTCAATTTCTTTCTCTGATCAATTCGAATGTTCGCGGCTCCTCCTCTCGAGTTCGTCTACGATACCGGTATGTGATTTTCTCCTTTTGCTCTGCTGGTTTTGGCTTGATTGAACTCGATACTCTTTTAGCCGATGATGATTGGGTTTATATAGGATTTCAATTCCTATAATTTCGTTCGAATATACTGTTTGAATTTGTCAATCGATCTTGCTTAGCCGCTTGATTTTTCTTCAATGATGCTGATGACTTCTGACTATTTCATATGTGTATATTTCGTTTTCTATTACTTGATAATCACGGTATTCATTACGTGATGATTCTTTTCTTAGTCAATCTACTTGGCCACCACGGTATTGAATTTTGACTTTTTCAATTTCGGCTTTGCTGGCATTTTTGGTTCGAACTTGTTGCCTTGGTCATCACGGTGTTGACTTCGACCATTTCTGATTTTGTGATTTTCTGGCTTTCCACGGTTATCACTGTTTTGATGAGTTCGAACTAGCTCCTGCATTTCTCTGTTGACTTCGGCAATACGTTGATATTTTTAGTTGTCTGATCTGTAGCATACTCGACTTGTTCGATTTTTACTTGTCGTTCCATGGCTTCGACATGTGTTCGTAACTTGACTTTGCATTAGTTTTGAGAATTGACTTTATATGTTGATGACTTCGGTTATGCTTTGTCCTGAGTTCACATGTATTGTTTCTTGTATATATGTATACAAGTGTGCATTCATTTACTTCACTGTTTATTATGCTGCATCACTTGTATACCATCTGAAGCTTGACATGTTAGCTTGTAGTTCATGTGTTCACTCTGATGTATAAGCATTTGCCACTGTTTGTTCTTCATGTAGCTTGTTGTACTTCATTCCTCACTTGTGTACTGTCTGATGTGCATCTTTGTTGTTTGGATTGCTTTGGGATTGAACTTGAGCTTTGATATAATATAACCTGTCTGGAGTACATGTGAGTTGCATTTGTGAACATCGTCGAGTCTGGTTGTATTTGCATTGAACCATGCAGTGTCGAACTTGTACCACTTTGGTCATGCTTTGTACTTGGCTTGACAATTTGATGTCGAGGCTGTTGTATTCATGTGGTCTGGTCTGATCATCATGTAGTTATATATATATACATGTCTCTGATTTGTTGTACTAGAGTCACTTGTGCATTTTCAAATTGCTGTTTCAATTTGGTCTGGTTGGACTTGAGACTGTAGCATTCATGTGTACATTACTTGTTTCACTGTTGGTGTTGGTATTGCATTTGTGTTGAATCCAGCTTGTCTTTTGTCTCGACTGTGCACACGAGTTGGCGAGGCAGTGCACACGTGTATAAATGTACACGTGTGTATTGCAGCCACTCATAATTACCTATCCCTGATAAGAATACTGATGTGCACAGATTTTACACAAAAAATAATGACAATAACCCATATATCTGAGGCACCAATAAAAACAAATTTATATTTTTACAAATTCAAATTTGTTTATTTTCAGATTACTGTTGTAGTTGCTAATTATACAGGTACACAGAAGACAGGACAAGAACTGGAGCTGGACAATGTAGATAGATGCAGATGTTCAGACAGAGTGAAAAACTGAGTGTTGAGTGTTGTAGTGAGAAAAATGTGAATGTGAAATGTATGAAACTAGTGTATGTATATAGAGAGAGCTGAAAACTTTGTACTGTAAAAGTGTTGAAATAAAATATTATGTTGAGTAAAAAATACTGATTGAATTATATAAATTTTGTGCAATAGTATTATTATTCAATATGAATATTTATTCCTATATGTGTATAGTACAATCTGCAAACACATATATAAATTGATATATGTTTGTTATCATCAAACAAAAAATCACATCAAACAATCTTCCCCTTTTGATGATGACAAACATATATATTAAAGATTTTGAAATTCTAGTAAATGTGTTTGAGCATGAAATATTTAGCTCCCCCTATATAAATGCTCCCCCTACAACTGAGACCACTCCCTATATAGAAGATTTAGAAAATTACAGAAGAATAAAAGAACTAAAGAAAATTAACTAACAACATTTAACAAAATTTGTTGAAGTATTCCAAATATATTTACTTTCTTATCAAAATCTTGTTCTTCTCCCCCTTTTGTTATCATCAAAAGACTGTCAACACTAATGGAACAGTAGTGGAAAAAGGAATTTTTTTTAAACAAAAACAAATGCAAAACAAAGGAAAAAAATCATAATATATCATAACGAGATAACAATTTCCACATTGTAGAGAATGGATCGATGATTCGGTTTTTATATAATGAGAAGAGAGAAATTTTAAAAATAATTTGACATTTAAGCACAAAAATAAGCACTTACTAATCACGCATAACCATAAGGACTTTTAAATGGGATTAGCAGTTACTTATTAGTCTAAGCATCTGGACTTTTAAGTGAGACCGGAAAAATACTTAGCTACCATACTCCATCCATGCATAACCATAAGGACTTTTAAATGAGAATGGAATGATGGCAAAATAATTCATTCACATGCTCCATCCATGCATAACCATAAGGACTTTTAAATGAGAATGGAGGCATGAAATTTTTTTTTTTAAATTTTAAAAGAAATCACTCTTCTCATTTTTCAAAACCATTATGAATGATAGAAAGATGATAGAAATAGAAATGGTCGTGGAATAAGTTACCAAGTTAATTATATTATGAAATGTTTTTTTTTAATTTTGAAAAGAAATAAAACAAAACATATTTCCACTACTGAATACCATATTCGAATCAATCTTTGAATAATATCCAAAATTGGTTTGAATCCTAGAAATTGAAGTTGAAAATAAATATTCAAGAATATTTCAACCAAAAAATGGAAAATGATTAGTCAATTTCTATAATCCCCAAATCCAAACGTAATCTGGAAAATCTGTCTTCGGGGAGGGGTTTTGTGAAAATATCAGCAAGTTGAATCTCAGTTGAAATATGTTCAATGCAAATGTTTTCCTTAGCAATGTGATCTCTAAGAAAATGGTGTCTCACATCAATGTGTTTTGTGCGTGAATGATGAACAGGATTATTTGACAAGTCTATTGCACTTTTACTATCACATTTTAATGGAACTTGTTTATAAACTAAGCCAAAATCAGAAAGAGTTTGCATCATCCATAAAATTTGAGCACAACAACTTCCTAAAGCAATATATTCTGCTTCAGTGGTGGATAATGCAACACAATTTTGTTTTCGTCTTGACCATGAAACTAATGAATGTCCTAGCATGAAACATGTCCCACTAGTGCTTTTCCTATCTACTAATGAACCAACATAATCAGCATCAGAATAACCAACTAAATCAAAATTTTCACAAGAAGGGTACCATAGTCCAAATTTGTGTGTGTGTGAAAGATATCTCAAAATTCGTTTAGTGGCTTTCAAATGAGATTCTTTAGGATTAGATTGAAAACGTGCACACAAACACACAGAAAACATAATATCAGGTCTAGAAGCAGTAAGATAGAGAAGTGAACCAATTATCCCTCGATATTTCTTCTGATCAACAGCAACTCCTTTCTCGTCTTTGTCCAACTTTGTTGATGGGCTCATAGGAGTTCTCAATGGTTTGGAGTTCTCAACTCCAAATTTCTTCAACAGTTCCAACACATACTTGGATTGTGAAATGAAAATACCATCACTGCTTTGCTTGATTTGAAATCCAAGGAAAAATTTCAATTCTCCAACCAAGCTCATCTCGAATTTAGCCTGCATGACTTGTTCAAATTTCTCACACAAGAGTTCATTAGTAGCACCATAAATGATATCATCCACATAAATCTGAACAATCAAAAAATCACTTTCTTTATGTAATAGAAACAGTGTCGTGTCAGCACTCCCCTTTTTAAAACCATTTTCCAAAAGATATGTACAAAGGCAGTCATACCAAGCTCTAGGAGCTTGCTTAAGACCATATAATGCTTTTTCTAGTTTATACACATGATTTGGAAAATCATGATTTTCAAAACCGGGGGGTTGTTCAACAAAAACTTCTTCTTTCAAATCACCATTTAGAAAGGCACTTTTTACATCCATTTGTTTAAGTTTGAAACCCTTATAACATGCAAAACTTAGCAAAATCCTAATGGCTTCTAACCTAGCAACTGGAGCAAATGTTTCATCAAAATCTATGCCTTCTATTTGGTTATATCCTTTTGCGACCAACCTAGCTTTGTTTCTAATTACATTTCCCGATTCATCAAGTTTATTTTTGAACACCCATTTAGTTCCAACAATTGGATAGTCATTAGGCCTAGGAACTAATTTCCAAACTTTATTTCTCTCAAATTGATTAAGTTCATCTTGCATTGCTAAAACCCAACTTTCATCATTAAGAGCCATTTCAACAGAATCAGGTTCAATCTCAGAAATAAAACCACTGTGACAACAAAACGCACACAAATTTTTATCAAATGAAGAGCGAGTGCGTATACCTTCCGTAGGATCACCTATAACCAATTCAGGAGGATGATTGGATTTGAACTTCAATCTATCAGCATCAACAGTCCTACTTTCAGCTTTCTCACTAGATGTCCCTTCTTCAATGCCTTCATGATCTACCCCATCGTCAACCGTCTTTTCAGTTGTCCTTTCCAGATCAGATTCATCGAATTTCACATTGATTGATTCAACAATTGTTTTTGTTTGTTTGTTGTATATCCTGTAAGCCTTGCTCCTTGTTGAATAACCCATGAAAATTCCCTCATCAGCCTTTGATTCGAATTTTCCAAGTTGATCACCTGTGTTAAGAATGAAACAAGGACATCCAAATACACGAAAATAAGAAATGTTAGGTTTCCTTTCATGCCACAATTCATAAGACGTTTTGCCAAGTATTGGTCTAATCATTACTCTATTCATTACATAGCACGAAGTATTCACTGCCTCTGCCCAAAAGGTTAGAGGTAGTTTATACTCACTCAACATGGATCTAGCCAATTCTTGCAATGTACGATTTTTCCTTTCAACCACCCCATTTTGTTGAGGTGTTCGTGGAGCAGAAAATTCATGTTTTAAACCATTTTCTTCACAAAAGCTTTCAAAATCCAAATTTTCAAATTCGCCTCCATGATCACTTCTCAAAGTTTTAATTGAAACTCCTTTTTCATTTTGAACAAGTTTTGCAGATTTTGAAAAATAATCAAAAGATTCAGACTTTTTGGCTAAGAAATAAACCCATGTAAATCTAGAATGATCATCAACCAATACATAACAATAACGTTTTCCATTCAAGCTTGCAATTTCATTTGGTCCAAATAAGTCCATGTGAATTAATTCAAGGACCCTTGATGTGCTAACAATGTTTTTAGGGCGAAATGATGATCGACTAAGCTTGCCCAAAGAACATGCTTTACACACTTTATTATTTTTAAATTTCTGATGTGGTAACCCTTTGACTAATTCTTTTGTTTCAAGTTTTTCCAAGAGGCCCATGCTAGCATGTCCAAGTCTCATATGCCATAAGGATGCCTCTTCGTCAGTGGCTACCAAAAATCTAGAAAGATTTAGATTATCAAAAGAAAGAGTGTAAACATTTCCTTTTCTTTTGCCCATAAAAACAATGTTATTAGAAGATTTATCAATGATTTTGCAAGTATCGCTATCAAAAACCACATTCATACCTTTGTCACATAACTGGCTAATAGAAATGAGATTGTGATGCAAATTATCGACGTATAAAACATTAGTCAAGGAAAAAGTACCGTTACCTACTTCACCTTTACCAATAATCTTACACTTGCTATTGTCTCCCATGATCACATTTCCACCTTTAAAATTATCTAGGCTAAGGAACTTTGATTTGTCACTTGTCATATGTCTAGAACAACCTGAATCTAGAAACCATTCTTGTTGCTCCTTAGCCCGCCAACAAACCTACATAGAGAGAGAAGAAGATGACCTAGAGAAACTCTTAGGTCCAATGATATTAGTGACTGAAGCATTGTGAATAAATAATCCCTTTGGAACTCAAACTTGTTTTGTCCTTTCATTCTTGTTCCAATAGACATGAAATTTGTTTGTAGAATTCTTAGGAACCCAAACTTGTATAAATTTTGTGTTCTTGTTCCTATGACTATAATTTTCAGCACGATGTCCAATTATTCCATATCTAGCAAAAACACTCTTACCTTTTGCATTATCATCAACTTGTGTTTTCCCAAAACCTAGTCCTTTTCTGTTGTTAGCAAAAAGTTGATTTCCCAATAACATGTTGAATGATTTTTCTCCTCTTGAAAAGTATTTCAGAGTTTTCTCAAGATTTTGGACTTTGGTTTTTAGTGTTGTGTTTTCAGTCACAAGTGAGGTGCATCTATTTATAAAATCCTTTTTCCTAGTGTCAATGGTTTCCTTAAGACTCAAGTTTTCTTTTTCAAGATTCTCAAAATTATTCTTAAGTTTTGATAATTCTGAATCTAAAATTTTACATTTTTTACAGTCTAGGTTTTGAATATTTTCAAGTTCAGTTTCTAACCTAGTATTTTCATGGACAAGTTCTCTCCTATCAGATTTCAGTTTTTCAATTTTAGATTCAAGAGTATCAATTGTTTTAGTAAGATCATAACACATCAAAACAAGTTCTTTATAAGAATAGTCACTTACCTCACTAGACTCCTCTGAGCTTGCTTCTGAATCTGATTTTGCCATAAGACACAAATTAGCCTCCTCTGAGCTATTATTCGAAACTTCCTCTCCTTCTTCATCATCCCAAGTCGCTGCAAAGGCCTTCTTCTTCTTTTTCTTTCCTTTGTTGTTTTTGAGAAGTGGGATTTTTTGTTTGAAGTGGCCAGGCTTCTTGTAGTTATAACAAGTCAATTCATTATCGGAATTGTCAGAATCTTTTGACCTATTACCACTTGTTTTCTTCTTGCGTGGCCTGAATCTTGACCATTTTCTAAGATTATTGACAGCCATTGCAAGCTCTTCAATTGGATCTTCTTCTTCTTCATCGCTCTCTTCTTTGCTCTTTAAGGCAATTGTCTTCTTCTTTGATTCGGAGTTGTTGCGTTCCTCCTTTGTTTTTAGCTCAAGCTCATATGTCATCAAGTTGCCAATCAACTCCTCCATGCTTAGTTTACTCAGATCTTTCGATTCTTGTATTGCTGTGACTTTTGCCTCAAAGTTCATCGGTAAGACTCGTAGCACCTTCCTCACAAGCTCTACCTCAGTGAATACCTTCCCAAGCGCTCTAGCATTGTACACCAAAGTTGAAAAGCATCCAAACATGTCCTTTATGCTCTCGCCTTTGTCCATCACAAAGTTCTCGTATTCATTGCTGAATAAGGCTAGACGAGACTCCTTGACTTGAGAAGTTCCTTCATGTGTCACCTCCAAGGTATGCCAAATTTCCTGCGCAGTTTTACAATGAGAAATTCTATTAAATTCATTCTTATCAAGAGCACAGATCATAGCATTCATGGCTTTAGCATTTGTAGTTTTTAATTTCTTATCGTTAGCGTCCCACATATCCTTGGGTTTAGGAATCTCAGTATCACCAACAGTTATAGTGGGAGATTTATAGCCAGTTTCAATAATGTCCCAAACATCATAATCAACAGAACTAAGATAAATACCCATCCTAACTTTCCAATAAGCATAATCATTCCCATTAAACATGGGTAGCCTAGCAATAGATTGCCCCTTAGAAAAAGCATTATTTGGTGGATTCATGACTCTAGAGTTAAAGAAAAATACCGGGCTTTGATACCACTTGTAGGATCTAGATTAACCCTAGAGGGGGGGTGAATAGGGTTATAGCAAATTTTCTTTAATTTAAACAAACTGCAGAGAAGTAAATATGCTGAAAAGTAAATCACACACAAAATTTACCCAGCTTCGGCAACCCCTGCCTACTGCTGCATTCCCATATTACTATTAGAATTAAACAGTCTCCCGCTTATAAACACTCTAACAGACTCGCAAACCCTGCTACCGCCTATAGAGTTTTGCAAACTCGCAAACCCTGCTTACTGAACTAATCCTAACTAGACAATCTGACACAACCTAAATCCTAGGTGGTGATTTTCCAAGATTTGATTCAAAAAGTTTAGACTTCAAAAAACAAGAACAAAAATAAACAGAAAACTCGAGTATAAGTTTTTGCCCTTAACAAAACAACCCGACCCAAATTATCACTTAAGAAAAAGAATGCGGCCACTTCCCTATTTTTATTCTTTAACAAGGCCGGCCCCTTTTCTTCTTTTTATTTCGGCCCGTTTCTTTGCTTGTGATAATGGTGGCTCTGCTCGATCTCGTTCCTCTGTGAGAAATTAGGGCTTTGTATAAAATAGAAGAAGCCGACTTTTAATTTCTCGATCGAATGATGATTCCACGTTGTTTGCTCTGTCGATCGACGTCTCTTCGTAGCTTGGCTTCGGCTGCTTCTATGATCAAGTTCGTTTTCCTCTTCGCTCTAAAAATTAGGGCTTGCGAAAATTGAAGGCGCCGCTCTATCGAATTTATTGTTGATGCTTCAATTTCTTTCTCTGATCAATTCGAATGTTCGCGGCTCCTCCTCTCGAGTTCGTCTACGATACCGGTATGTGATTTTCTCCTTTTGCTCTGCTGGTTTTGGCTTGATTGAACTCGATACTCTTTTAGCCGATGATGATTGGGTTTATATAGGATTTCAATTCCTATAATTTCGTTCGAATATACTATTTGAATTTGTCAATCGATTTTGTTTGGCCGCTTGATTTTTCTTTAATGATGCTGATGACTTCTGACTATTTCATATGCGTATATTTCATTTTTCTATTACTTGATAATCACGGTATTCATTACGTGATGATTCTTTTCTTGGTCAATCTACTTGGCCACCATGGTATTGAATTTTGACTTGTTCAATTTCGGCTTTGCTGGCATTTTTGGTTCGAACTTGTTGCCTTGGTCATCACAGTGTTGACTTCGACCATTTCTGATTTTGTGATTTTCTGGCTTTCCACGGTTATCACTGTTTTGATGAGTTCGAACTAGCTCCATGCATTTCTCTGTTGACTTCGGCATTACGTTGATATTTTTAGTTGTTTGATCTGTAGCATACTCGACTTTTTCGATTTTTACTTGCTGTTCCATGGCTTCGACATGTGTTCGTAACTTGACTTTGCATTAGTTTTGAGAATTGACTTTATATGTTGATGACTTCGGTTATGCTTTGTCCTGAGTTCACATGTATTGTTTCTTGTATATATGTATACAAGTGTGCATTCATTTACTTCACTGTTTATTATGCTGCATCACTTGTATACCATCTGAAGCTTGACATGTTAGCTTGTAGTTCATGTGTTCACTCTGATGTATAAGCATTTGCCACTGTTTGTTCTTCATGTAGCTTGTTGTACTTCATTCCTCACTTGTGTACTGTCTGATGTGCATCTTTGTTGTTTGGATTACTTTGGGATTGAACTTGAGCTTTGATATAATATAACCTGTCTGGAGTACATGTGAGTTGCGTTTGTGAACATTGTCGAGTCTGGTTGTATTTGCATTGAACCATGCTGTGTCAAACTTGTACCACTCTGGTCATGCTTTGTACTTGGCTTGACAATTTGATGTCGAGGCTGTTGTATTCATGTGGTCTAGTCTGATCATTATGTAGTTGTATATATATACATGTCTCTGATTTGTTGTACTTGAGCCACTTGTGCATTTTCAAATTGCTGTTTCAATTTGGTCTGGTTGGACTTGAGACTGTAGCATTCATGTGTACATTACTTGTTTCACCGTTGGTGTTGGTATTGCATTTGTGTTGAATCCAGCTTGTCTTTTGGCTCGACTGTGCACACGAGTTGGCAAAGCAGTGCACACGTGTATAAATGTACACGTGTGTATTGCAGCCACTCATAATTACCTGTCCCTGATAAGAATACTGATGTGCACAGATATTACACAAAAAATGATGACAATAACCCATATATCTGAGGCACCAATAAAAACAAATTTATATTTTTGCAAATTCAAATTTGTTTATTTTCAGATTACTGCTGTAGTTGCTAATTATACAGGTACACAGAAGATAGGATAAGAACTGGAGCTGGACAATGTAGATAGATGCAGATGTTCAGACAGAGTGAAAAACTGAGTGTTGAGAGTTATAGTGAGAAAAATGTGAATGTGAAATGTATGAAACTAGTATATGTATATAGAGAGAGCTGAAAACTTTGTACTGTAAAAGTGTTGAAATAAAATATTATGTTGAATAAAAAATACTGATTGAATTATATAAATTCTGTGCAATAGTATTATTATTCAATATGAATATTTATTCCTATATGTGTATAGTACAATCTGCAAACACATATATAAATTGATATATGTTTGTTATCATCAAACAAAAAATCACATCAAACAAATTTTTCATATCATGGACTCTCCAAAAAATAGGGTATTTTACTAGATCTTCAATTCCAAATGCTTGAGTAGTAAAAAGGGTAGAAATGGTAGAGAAAGGAAGAGGAACACCTTGGCGTTGCTGTGGACCCGGGTTTGAGTTGGATGACTGATTAAGTTGTCTTGCAAAGTCCCTACATTAAACACACTCTAGCATTTAATTATTTCAAGTGTTGACATAGTCCAAGATCTTCGTCCAGTTGATGCTCAAAATCGAATATACCACATATGCGACTCTACAAAAAGAAGCTCCATATCTCTCTAGATAATGATTTCATTAACGTAGACTCTACATTAATTTATAATATCCAACACGTAGTTCCATAGCACATTAGAGCTCGTTTTCCAGCACGAATGAGTTGCCTACATAGAGTGCTACCATTCATCATGCCAAGGACACATGACATAGACTGCATAGAACATATCACATATCATTCAATCGATGTATAGAACCTAGTTGGTCAACACTGAACACACATCGACATCCGTTGGATTCTCTATATCGGCTATATGGGATTTAATTAGAGTCAACAATGAATATAAATCATATCCGACCATGCTCATATCTCAAGCTTTCAGTATAAGATAAAATATCCAAGACATTTAAGACGTCTTTCCAATATACCAGGCCTTTCCATGTCCTTGACGTCAATTTCTTCTTCCAGGCCAACTTCTACCTAAACCTTATCTAGTGCCATGCAACGTTGATGCCAACCTCAAATTATATGCCCATGGGTGATAATATTGCCCTAGATGCCAATTTGGGAGGCGCTCTAATCTTGAACAACCTGCTTGACTGCCTGGCTTCAAGGTTAAATGCCAAAGTCATTAAAATAATTTGTGTCTGCCATGGGATTCCTTTGGAGGAAACTCTTGTCCCGTTGCCAACCTAAAGAGAGCATAACCGTCGGGAAGGCTACACCACTAGTAGTATGTATATGTACCTTATTGGAGCAATTCCGCCATTTAATCCCCTCATAGGACTGACACTCCAATACTTCAGATTGGCTCAACCCAGTTTCATCCAAATGCATGCACTGCTCTTACTTCCATATACATGCTCTTTGTTTAGTGCTTGCAATAGGTTTTGACTTTTAAGAAGATCTGATACTTCTTCAACTTCAAGAAGAATTTGAAAGTCAATCACTCACGTTCTTGGAGGCGATCCATGATCCCCAGATAGTCATTGACCTTCATAACATGCTGACTCACTTCAAATATGAATACTTCTTCACTTAATGTCCAACCAACATCTCCCAGAAATGGTTGTTCAATTGTAAGTTACTAATTTCGCCGCTTCACTGTGCTAGAGCTTACTTTACTTAAATTGCTAGCTTTTCTTCACTTATTCTCTTGTAATTATTCTTCAAAGAACCATCAATGAATATATGAAGCAAACGTACAAACATTTGAAAGAAATTTCAAAATATGACCAAAGGAGAATCAACATTCTAACCAACTTTTGATTATGCCAATTTAGGCTCCGATACACCGGTCGAAGAATTGGTCATTATAGTCGCACACCAGGCTAGGCAGGCAGCTCAACCTATGCAACAAGCCTAAGAATAAGAAGTCGATCCTTTACCCCTTATGCCTCAAAATGTTCCAATTTTAGCTGAAGAAGGTGGAGGAGTAAGAGAAGTAGAAGAAGAAACTAAAATGGGAAGAGGTAAAGAGAAGAGGGAAGGAAATGAAGACGATGACGACAAGGGGAAGAAGGAGACGACGACGAGGAAGACAACGAGGACTTTGGGAACGAAACCCATATAAGGGAAGAGACAACCCTACAGGAAGAAACAACTCAACCTACCCCTAAAACCCTAAAGCTGAAGATCAAAACCTCGCGATCGATGACCGAATCCTAGCAAAATAATACCGAGGAACCATTCTTCAACATAGCAGTAGAAGACACCTTTGGCAATCTATCTAATATTGACATCCCATTTGACCTTGCCGGACCAGACTTCCACTTCAGTGGCTTCAATTCCCAATCTCCCATCTGACACTGGCATGCCGCTTGCTTTAGTGGGGGTAGTTACTTTGACTTACGAACCTCATAGCGTGGTCCGTAAAATCAATAGGATACACCGACACTCTACACAACACCTAGGATCACAACACACTGGTTATGCACGTACTACTCTCATACTTCAAGTTCTAACTTGGTTTATCCCTCTTTTCAGGTATAATGGAAAAAACAAGATTTGATACTCTAACCAAAAAATCAAGTAGTGCGCCCCCTCTCTACTGAATGGACCCACATCATCGATGAGATCCCTACTACGAGTTTGATTATGATAGGTCCAAGAGAAAACAAAGAGGGAAAGGAGATTGAGAAAGGGAGGAGGAAGGAAGCAAAAGGCTCCACTCTAAGCATGATAAACCACTGGGCCACTCTAAGTCTAAAAGAAGCTCTTATTCACCACATCGGGTAGGATCCCGTTCCCAAGGGATGTGGACCTATACTCTGATAGGCCCACCTACCTAAAGGGAAAAATTGTGATCCCACCTCCTCACTTTTAAGATTTTCCTCTAGTCCAGTCTAAATCCAAAATAACACGATTGCCTTCTTCATTTCTGGCACAATGATTGAGAAAAGAACATTTCACTTTTACAAATAGCCTTCCACCTTAGGCTCTAGATGCTCTGACATCAAAGATAATCATGGAGTGCGAGGTTGTACATCTTGTAATAAATCTCATCGACTTTCCATTCATGTCTAATGTGAAGAAAATCCCTCTTAAGGACTTGGAGACTGAACTATCGCTTCACAAGGATTTAATGGAGTGTTACAATATGTGGATGAAGTTATCTATAGGCTTGGCAGATCTGAATAAGAAGAACCACTTGATAATAGAGACTAAAGAGAAGGACAGTAAGAATGATGATAAGATCAAGACAAACCTCTCTGACCAAGTTGAGAAACTAGAGAAAGAGTTAGCTGCCAAGGACAAGGCATCCAATATGGCTGATGATCAGAACAAAGTTATGATCCGGGCTATGAAAGCCAAGATGAATGACCTGGACGAACAAATCTTGGAAGCTCACATCTAGACAAGCGATGTTACTAAAGAGAGAGATTAGCTGCAGATCGAAATAGGCATAGAGATTGAGAAGCTCAATCTAGATCTCAAAAATGAGAAAGATGAAAAGAACGAGGCTCTCAAGATCGCTCAAACTTACTATGAGGAAATTTGCGACCTTCGGTAGATGAAGAAGAGACTTGTGAACAAGGTCGTCAAGCATATTTCCCAAGTGGTAAAAGAGAAGGCGGATTTTGTAAACAAGATCGACTCTACCATCTTGAGCTTCAATATCAATGTTGTTAAATGTGGCAACATCAGATAGTTAGAGTTAGAGGATTACGAGATGCTAACAAAAAAATATGAGGAAATATTAAAGAAGGAAAAAGAGAAACATGCAAAGGGGTGGATAATGATGCAATCAGATCCTCCTTACAATTTGATAAGTTTGATCTAGAGGCCCTGGCTGAGGGTCAGGCCTCTCAGGCTGCAAAAATTGCTCCTTTGGTAGAGGTGTCCGCTGAGGCTCATGTCGAGTCCCGGTCTAAGGGCTTAGTGGATGGCACCACTCCTATCACAATGTAGTCCCGGGTAGAACTTATTGTTTCTGCGGCAGCTAGCTCTAAGGCCACCGATATTCCTATGCATGTGTTGTCTCCGCCTGTCATTGCCGAGGGGTATAATCCTGAGGACCCTAGCTTTGTGCCACCTTAACCACTTCTGTTCTTTCATTTATATCCTCAATTTAGGAAGAAGGACCTCCCTTCATGTCCCACTATTAACTATGAGAGGTATATCTCTGACATCTCCTATCTTCGAGAAGCCTCGGGTGTTTTCTAAAGATGTCTCTAATATTTTTAAATCCCTCTTGCAAGTCTCTCAGTGATCACAGCCCTTCCTGCATCTACAACGGCTTCTACTTCAGCAATCACGACACCACTGCTTCAATAGTCATTTCAGTCCCCAATTCAGTCTCCACTTCAACTATTGGATATGCTCCCTGGCCTAAAGTAGATAAGATTAGTATGTTGGAGGATGATAATCTAGACGAACTCAATGATGTAATTGACAATGACGATGACGATGAGCTCACTATCACCCAGGTCATTGGAAAAAATCCCTCAATAGTGGCTTTAGGGCCATATATGTTGAGAAGATAAAGAAAATTAAGAAGGAGTCGAGCCTTGAAAACTTTCATTCCCTACCGTTGATAGCCTAACATATTCCTCCAGTACCCATAGGCCACCTTCTGCTTTCATTACTTGCACTTCCTAGACTCCACCAAGCGTTCATGCCAAATTGGAAGATCCTCTCTACTGGATTACTAAGGAGGAGACTTCTCATTCGAAGAAGAGCACACAAAATAAAGGAGGAACTACGGAGAGGAAGCGCCATGCCAAGCGGGTAACGAAAGGAGGAAAGTGAGGGAGGAATAAATAGTCGACTATCACTGATTATAGATGGCATGTTTTTTCTTTTCATTTTAGATCCTATGTACATAGGCTATTGTACTGCAGGTAAGGCCCTTTCTCTTTTGTGTATAAAAAGTTTAAGTAACGAAAGTTTTTTTCTGATTAACTATGTCTCATTTACTTTATTTTACATTCTTTCCTATGTAGTTGTCTACATGTATAAATATAATTGTCTGTAATTCAATTACTTATTTGTTTTAAATGCCTGCATCTGTGATCTATGCAATGCAATTATTTGCTATAACTCTGTACATATAAACAAATTTCTACAATCGCTTGGTATTTTTATGTTGCTTAGCTTTGTCTATCATTGGTCAAATGTATCTCATTCAACTAAATAATGTTGTATTTCATCGATGAAATTTGATTATCATCGGTCGAATGTATCTTGTTTGACCATAAACAAAGTCGAATCTGCAAAAAAGGATTCAATTCTACATCGATTCCTTTCTTTAGGGTCTGATGCCTTAGATGCCTATCTCTGGACTTCCATACCTAACTTAGCCTATATCGAACCGTCAGCCAAAGATATTTCGTCAACTACTTCCATTTATCATCCACTGAACGTACCTTATCGGGCTGTAAATGAAGTTATACCTACAAAAGGTTCAATTCCATAATGGTTCCTATCTCTAGGAACCAGTGTCTCGAAAGCCAATATCTGGGCATCCATCCTTCGCCTCACATATCTTTTGGCATTGGTCGAGGAATGGATGCAGAAGGGTGTATCATCCGACCAACCCCAGTATGATTATACTCTAGCGACTTGATCATGGATCGAAGGAATTCAATGTTGCCTATCTCTAAGTACCTAGACATTCGATTTTTAAAACATAGAATGTCTAATTATGCCACTAATCACGTAGCACAACATCAGACATTAAGAATACGGTTATATTGATTCAAGAAGTCAATTTTATACAAAAGAATGACAATCATTGCTTTATTACATCAAATCCCGGCGAACAAGGTGTCTTGTTTGCAAAAAAGTAAATCAAGTGAAATAATGTTGTAGGCGCTTGCTATTCCATGCCCATGGAATTGGGATCCTGTCAACAGTCGATAGCTTGAAAGTTCCATCTCCAAACTTCTATGCAATCACTTCTATTTGCTACATGCGAAACAATCCTAACAGTAGCACCTTCCTAATTCGAACCAAGTAACCCCATACTAGGAAAGACCCATTTCAAAATGTAGTCACCTATTTGAAAGGAATAGTTTTTGACCTTAGCATTGAATTGCTTTGATACTCTTATCTAATGAGAAGCCACCCTTAGATCAGCCTTTTCCCATTTCCTATCAACCAAGTTGAAGGACTGAAGCAAGATCTCCTCATTCATCTTGGGATCATAATGAACTCTTGGAGGGACTTTGCCTTCAATCAGAACCATGGCCTTAGTTCTATAGGCTAGTGCAAATGGAATATTCCTAGTCCCAGACTTGTCGGTTGTCCAATAAGCCCACAATCCTCGTGGTAACTTATCCACCCAATTTCCCTTGGCTCTTTTCAACCTCCTTTTAATGATGGACTTGAGGATCTTATTCATCGCCTCTACTTGTCCATTCTCTTGTAGGTGTGCTACTGCTAAGAAGCTCTTCTCAATCCAGTATCGATCATAAAACCCTTTAAACTCGATGCTCTCGAATTGAGTTCTGTTATCAGTGGTTATCTTATATGGAACTCCAAACTTACACAAAATGTTCTTCATTACAAAGTTGATCACTTTCTTCAAAGTAATCGTCGTCAGCGGTTCCGCTTTAGCCCATATTGTGAAGTAGTCCCTAACCACTATTTCATATTTCACTCTGCCTCTTGACATCGGCAGTACACCAACAATGTCAATTTCCCATATCGCAAACTACCACGGGTTAACCATTTGCATAAACTTGTTGGATGGGCCTTCAGTATCCTAGAAATCTCTAGAATTTGTTGCATATCCTAGAATAATCAGCTGCATCATGATTGATGGTTTTCCCGAAGTATCTGTAGCGAAGAACCTTCTTTGCTAACCTTTGTCCCCTGGTGTGATCACATTAAGCTTTACCTTCAAAATGCATATCTACAAGGATCCTTTAAGCTTTATCTTTGGCGACACACCTTGGCAAGGGGATTGAGAATCCCCTCCCATATAGTACTCCTTGCATAATGAACCATGGCTTTTTACGTAAGAGTTACCTCCATTCGTTCCTTCATTCGACATAGTCACTTTTAGCAAGTTGTGTTCAATCAGAGTCATCCACGACTCATTCTCTTCCTCAGCCTCCAAGATCCAATCAAAATCTATCTCATTAATGCTTGGAGTCACCAAAATCTATACTGGCACGAGTTGTAAAGTCTACGCATCCCTAGAACTGGCTAATTTGGCCGACTAGTTAGCATTTGTGTTCTCCTCTCTATGGATGTGCATTATTGTGTAATGCACGATATCAACTAGTATTTCTAATACATTCGTCTAGTAAGAGGCAAGCATGCACCCTTAGCTTGAAATTCCTTCTTTAATTGAAAGACCACCAGTTGGGAGTCGCTAAATATATGTAATGTCTTAACTCCCATTTCCTATGCTATCTTGAGTCCTGCAATCAACGCCTTATATTGAGCCTCGTTGTTGTCACCCGGAACTCTAGACTCAAGGCGTATCGTATCCTCCATCCTTCCGGGGTCACAAGAACTAAACTTGCCTCAAAATCGTATTCATTGGAGGCTCTATCTACATACAGTTTCGATTAAGTAAGTTGGACCATCTTTTACTCCACTTCCTCGTCTCAAACAGTGAGCTCAACAATGTAGTCAGGTAATGCTTATCCTTGTATTTCCTTCCTATGATAGTCAGTTATATCGTATTGGCTCAACTTAATATTCCACTTTATCAATCATTCCAAAATCACAGGTTGATGTAGCACTTGTCCTAGTGGTTGATCAATCAACACTTTGTAATGCCCCTGAATTTTAATTAACATTATTTGGGATATTTAATTGGATAAATTAAATAGGATAATGTGAATAATTAGGGAGATGAGAATAATAAATCCAATGGTCGTGTCTTAATGAATGAACTAAAATAAGACTTAAATAAATTAAGAATGAGGAATTTCCTAAGGGGTAAACTTGGAAATGGGGCTACATTTCTTAGTATAAATCTCTTCTTCCACTTTAATAAATTTTCACTTTCTCATTCTTAACTCCTTACCAATTTCGGCCGGCCATTAAAAGCTCCAGAAAGAGCATAAATTGAAGAAAAAACTAAGGAATTAAAGCTAGGAAATTATCTCATTCTCCAATTAACTAATCAAGGTGAATAATCATGTTTATCATCTCATTTTCTATGTTTGGATCGGTTATGGGTTATACATGATTCATGTTTGTGATTTTGGTTAGGATATAACCATTTAAACCTTTGTTTGGATAAGACTTAGGTATTTTACAATGTTAATGGGCTAATTAACACGTTTTATTTGGTTTTGGTTAAATTCCGAGTTGTTTTGATCTTCATATGCTTTGAAATTTCAATATGTTGAAGTATATGATTTATAAGATTATTGGTGATTTTTGAGGATTTTTCCTTTGTGGTTAACTAAGGTAATTAAATTAATTAAGCCTAAGGCTAAACTGCAATATTGCTTTCGCTTTGGTCAAAGTCGGAGGGAAATTGCTTTCAAAAATTGATTTGGGGAAGAAGTATAGTGTTCTGAGAAAAAGGTTGACTATTTTATACTTTTTCACTATTTGGAAGTACAGGAGAAGGCTCCTCAGCCAATCAAAATTAGACAAGCAAGATAAAACATCACTTCAGTAGGCTTAGTTCTGCCTTCGACTCCAACAAGCCCACTTTTACCCTTTTGACGAAGTCGAAAGGTACCTTTCATCTAAGACGGAAGGTAAACAATTACCCTTCGCCTAAGTCGAAAGGTATGCATGGTGTCGAAGGGATGTGGAGGCTGCTTCCTTTGCTTTCGAATAAGTTGAAGGGGGATCCTTCGACTCTATCATTTTATGAAAGGCTAAAATTTTTATGTATTCAAGAAGGGGTTTCAAAGGGGATCTTCGAAAGCATAAACCTTCAAGAGTATTGTTTTAAAATATTTTCTAAAAAGGTTTTGATTTCGAAAGGTTTGATTTTGAAAGGTTTGATTGCGAAAGGTTTTGATTTCGAAGGGTTTGATTTTGAAAGGTTTTGAAGGGGTTGTCTTCAATGATTGTGAAAGGTTTTGATTGCGAAAGGTTTTGATTTCGAAAGGTTTTGATTTCGAAAGGTTTGATTTTGAAAGTTTTGATTTCGAAAGGTTTGATTGCGAAAGGTTTTGATTTCGAAGGGTTTGATTTCAAAAAGTTTGATTTCGAAAAGTTTTGAAGTGGTTATCTTCAATGATTGCGAAAGGTTTTGATTATGAAAGGTTTTGATTTTGAAAGGTTTGATTTCGAAAGTTTTGATTTCGAAAGGTTTGATTGCGAAATGTTTTGATTTCGAAGGGTTTGATTTCGAAAGGTTTGATTTTGAAAGGTTTTGAAGGGTTTATCTTCAATGATTGCGAAAGGTTTGATTTCGAAATGTTTGATTTCGAAAGGTTTGATTTCGAAAGGTTTTGAAGGGGTTATCTTCAATGATTGCGAAAGGTTTTGAGTTTGAATACTTTCAAAAGGCTTTTAAATGGTTTTATAAGGGGGGATACCCCGGATTTTCGACAAGGTCGAAAGGTATGATTTTGTGATGCTTTCGAAAGAAAGGTTTCCGAAGGGGCTAACTTTGGATGTATATTTGCTTTCGAATGGGACTTCATTCGAAGGGTTTTAAACGGGCTATTTTTAGCCATTTTTCTTAAGTAAAACTTTGCTAAGTTGAAGGGGTTTCTTCGAAGGGTTATAACATAAAATACTTATCTTTGTTTGAATATGTAAGGGGATCCTTATATAAAATGAATGCTATAAAACCTTGGGGGCATCAGGGTGGGTTTAATGTTTTCGATACATAATTTGGGGTTACAAACAGAAATATGCTTTTGAAAATATACATTGGGGCTATCAATGTGTTTTTATTTAATTTAACCTAATTGGGGCTACCAATGGGAATAGGTTAAACAGGTGGTATACCTAGGGAAAATAATTAATCATGGGGATCATGAATTTTTATAAATAATCATAGGGATCATGATATTTTTATTGGCCAAGTGATGGGTTCTTGGTTAACTTAGGAAAACCATGGAATGTGCAGTGGATAAACCACATCAATTTTCTAAAGTAAAGAATGTTTTTCCAGAGGTGGTTAACCTCGGGATTTGGCACCCAAGGGTTCATAGTCATCCTTGGAAAACTATGGAGTGTGCGGTGGATAGCCCACACCAACTTTTATAAAACAATGTATGATGGATAATCTGTATTTATTTTGAATGGATTTGGGATGGATAGTCCTATTAAACTATGACGGATAGTCATTTTAAAGATTTTAGAGGGGAACTCTAATAAATTGATTTTTAGATGAGAAATCTAATAAATTGTTGTTAGATGGGATATCTAATAAATGGGTAGATGGGATATCCAATACATATGATTTATGGCTTTATTTCATATTCTGTTAAGCCTAATCATTTTGGGTGCAGGGGCATAGTAAATGATTTGCATGTTTGGTTTTAAATACTAGTGAGGGGAAAACCCGTTCCGCTAATTGGTGTGATCTCACCAGCTATCTAGTTATGATAAGAGATGATAGGGGATTATTCATATCAGACTTATTATCTGACTCGAAGTTTGTGTTTCTCCACAAACCTCGGGTACTCAAAATTTATTTGAGCAGTTTGAGAGTGGGAGACTTTCAGGTTTTTGGACGAATAAGATTTCAGAGACGTGCATGAGGCAGTATTAGCTATATAGGAGCTATTTTGTGTATTCCGCTGTGATGTACTAAGAACTGTAAAGTTCATATTATTAGTTCTCTGATCATCATAAGGGGACATCTTCATATGTCGCTCTTATCGTATATTGTACATGAGTATGTGATCTGAACATGGTTAACGTCGGGGATTATGTAATTAAATCTTAAATTGAAATTCATAAGAAATGAGACATTCTTTTTTGTTGAAGTTTAGAAAATTTCATATTCTTGTGTTTCTGTGTTGCCAATAGTTTCAAGATTCCGATTTCGGTCACTTAGAAATAACATCTTTGGATGACTACAGCATCCGTAGCAGTTATTTTTGAGCCTCCGGAAGCGGGATGTTACAGGTTGGTATCAGAGCATGGTTTATGTACTTAAAAGAAATTTAAACCTTAAAAAAATTTAAAGCATGATTTAATGAATCTAAAATATAGTTGGGCTTGGGTAAGCGTTATTGTAATGTATGTGTACTTTGCTATAAATACCTAAGTATGTATTCCCCACTCTCTTAGACCGTTCTTCTGTATCTTACAAAGATTGGATTTCCGATAGTAGGAAAGTAAGATATGGAGGCAGAAAACGGAATAGTGAATTAAGGTGGAAGATGCACCGCAACAAGTGGAAATGTTCGACCTAATACTAGGAGCAACCAGGATCGATAGGCAAATGCAAACCCAG
Organism: Allium fistulosum; assembly: GCA_030737815.1. Taxonomy (NCBI): domain Eukaryota; kingdom Viridiplantae; phylum Streptophyta; class Magnoliopsida; order Asparagales; family Amaryllidaceae; genus Allium; species Allium fistulosum. Next base: position 883,092,134 of record CM060903.1, read on the forward strand.
ATGCAAATGCCAATGTTAGTGCTGAGATTCCACCGGTTGATATGGGGATAATGTATCAGTTCTTTGTGAATATGATGCAAGCTAGAGCAGTTGCGGGAGTGCCTGTAGGGAATGCTGGAGGAGCTAATCCGGTGGCCCCAGTTGGAAATAATTATGCCAAGCTGAGCAGGGATTACGCTAGTCTTGGAGTAAAGCCTTTTTTGGGAACCGAGGATGTAGTAGGAGTGGATAACTGGCTATTGCATTGTGAAAGGATATTTGCAGATCTCGGCTTGACGGATATGCAGAAGAGGAGATTTGCTTCAAGGCAATTATAGGGAACATCATTGTTTTGGTGGAACAGAGTTACCGTAGGAGAGCCAGAGGAAGACCTGACTTGGGTTGAATTTTGAAGGAGGTTCGAAGAAAGATTTCTATCGGAGGTCGCCAAGTCAACATTGCTCAGGAAATTTGCAGATTTAGTCCAGGAGGATAGATCGGTGATTGAGTATGCTATAGAGTTTGATGAGCTGTCCCGTTACAGATATGCTACTTTGGATATTGTCATTCGGAGGAATGATAAGTTTATTAGGGGGTTGAATCCTGAGATAGCCAGAGCAACCATGCCAAACCTCCGGGATCCGTGTCATATTGTTGTTGAGATGGCTATTCATAATGAAGAGATGCTTTCTACTTTTGGTAAGGAGAAACCAGCTGAGGTTCAGAATTTTCAGAAGCGGAAGTTCTTCAAGAAGAAAGGTGTCCAGTCGGGGGTAGCAGCTAAGAAGAGCAAGGATGATATTGTTTGTTACAAGTGTCACAAGAAGAGGCACTATGCTAATGAGTGTTGCTCGGGTGATGGAAGAGCAGTTGCAGTGAGGCCGAATATGAAGTGCTACAACTGTGGCAAGATGGGGCATTACAAGGACAAGTGTTCGAGGCTGCTAAGGCTGGAAAGGGAAAGGTCTTTGCATTGGAACCATCATCCTCTAGACCAACGGCTGCTAAGAAAGGAAAAGATGTGTTGGAAGGTATGCTTATGATTCATAGTACTCCAGTTAGGATACTATTTGATACCGGTGCATCACACTCATTTATATCTCAGTATTTGGTAGATTGCTTATGTCTAGAACCTTTATACCTTATTACTCCTTTAAGGGTTGCGAATTCTATATGAGGGTATGCAACTCTGGGAACGAGATATGACCAATTAGAACTTGGTTTGTTAGGTCATATGTTTGCATGCAGTTTATATGTTTTTGATTTCGTGGGTTTCGAGATCATATTGGGTATGGATTGGTTAGATAGATATTATGATAGGATATTTTGCCAGGAGGGGGAAATATCATTGAAACACCCTAATAGCATAACCGAGTCATTTACTCAGTAAGGAGTTCGAACGGAAATGATTATGCGTTTTTGGTGCCATGGGAGCGGAAGCAGAGTTGAAGCAGGTTTATGTTGCAAGAGAGTTTGTGGATGTGTTTGAACCAGTTTCGGGCTTGCCGCCGAAAAGAGCGATCGAGTTTCGGATAGATCTCGTAACGGGAACTGAACCCATAAGTAGACCACCTAGCAGGATGTCACCAACCGAGAAGAAGGAATTGAAGGTGCAGCTAATGGAATTAGAAGGAAAGAATTTCATCCGGGCAAGCAATTCGCCTTGGGGAACGGCCGTGGTATTCGTGAAGAAGCCAGATGGGTCGTTAAGGATGTGTATCGACTATCGTATGATGAACGAGAGGATGATCAAGAATAGGTATCCTTTGCCGAGAATCGACAATTTATTCGATCAGTTGAGTGGAGCCATGTAGTTTCCGAGGAAGGTTTAGATTGCGAAAGGTTTTGATTTCGAAAGGTTTGATTTCGAAAGGTTTTGAAGGGGTTATCTTCAATGATTGCGAAAAGTTTTGAGTTTGAATACTTTCGAAAGGCTTATAAATAGTTTTATAAGGGAGGATACCCCAGACTTTTGACAAGGTCGAAAGGTATGATTTTGTGATGCTTTCGAAAGAAAGGTTTCCGAAGGGGCTAACTTTGGATGTATATTTGCTTTCGAATGGGACTTCATTCGAAGGGTTTTAAAAGGGTTGTTTTTAGCCATTTTTCTTAAGTAAAACTTTGCTCAGTCGAAGGGGTTACTTTGAAGGGTTATAGCATAAAATACTTATCTTTGTTTGAATATGTAAGGGGATCCTTATATAAAATGAATGCTATAAAACCTTGGGGACACCAGGGTGGGTTTAATGTTTTCGATACATAGTTTGGGGTTACAAACAGAAATATGCTTTTGAAAATATACATTGGGGCTATCAATGTGTTTTTATTTAATTTAACCTAATTGGGGCTACCAATGTGTTTTTATTTAATTTAACCTAATTGGGTCTACCAATGGAAATAGGTTAAACAGGTGGTATACCTGGGGAAAATAATTAATTATGGGGATCATGAATTTTTATAAATAATCATGGGGATCAGATATTTTTATTGGCCAAGTGATGGGTTCTTGGTTAACCTAGGAAAACCATGGAATGTGCGGCGGATAGCCCACATCAAATTTCTAAAGTAAAGAATGTTTTGCCAGAGGTGGTTAGCCTCGGGATTTGGCACCCAAGGGTTCATAGTCATCCTAGGAAAACTATGGAGCGTGCGGTGGATAGCCCACATCAACTTTTATAAAACAATGTACGATGGATAATCTGCATTTATTTTAAATGGATTTGGGATGGATAGTCCTATTAAACTATGACAGATAGTCATTTTAAAGATTTTAGGGGGAACTTTAATAAATTGATTTTTAGATGGAATATTTAATAATTTTTTTTAGATGGGATATCTAATAAATTGGTGGATGGGATATCTAATACATATGATTTATGGCTTTATTTCATATTTTGTTAAGACTAATCATTTTGGGTGCAGGGGCATAGTAAATGATTTGCATGTTTGGTTTTGAATACTAGTGAGGGAAAAACCCGTTCCGCTAAGCAGCGTGGTCTCACTAGTTATCTATTTATGATAAGAGATGATGGGGGATTATTCATACCAGACTTATTGTCTAAGTCGAAGTTTGTGCTTCTCCACAAACTCTCGGGTACTCAAAATTTATTTGAGTAGTCTGAGAGTGGGAGACTTTCAGGTTTTTGGACGAATAAGCTTCCGGAGACGTGCAGGAGGCAGTATTAGCTATATAGGAGCTATTTTTTGAATTCCGCTGTGATGTACTAAGAACTGTAAAGTTCGTATTATTAGTTCTCTGATCATCATAAGGGGACATCTTCATATGTCGCTCTTATCGTATTTTTACATGAATATGGAATCTGAACGTGGTTAACGTCAGGGATTATGTAATTAAATCTTAAATTAAAATTCATAAGAAATGAGAAATTCTGTTTTGTTGAAGTTTAATTTTTTTCATATTCTTGTGTTTCTGTGTTGCCAATAGTTTCAAGGTTCCGATTTCGGTCACTCGTAAATAACACCTTTGGATGACTGCGGCATCTGTAGCAGTTAGTTTTGAGCCTCCGGAAGCAGGATGTTACACACTTTTACTAGGTGAGCCTGGAAGTATAGCCTAAACTTCCTCGCGGTTATCAATAGAAAGTACGCTAGTCTCTCCAGCTTTGGATATTTCTTCTATGCTTTATAAAATTGTTTACTGATATAATACATCAGCTTTTGGATCTTAGAATCCTCACGTTATAAGGATGCGCTTATTGCATGAGCAGACACTACAAAGTAAATAAATAGGTCTTCTTACAAAGGCTTCAATAGTATTGGTGGTCTCTCCATATGATTTAACAAATTTTGCAAAGCATCTTGACATTCTTACGTTCAAACGAACTTCCCTTTCTCTTTCATGAGAGAATCGAAGAAAGGAATACACTTAATGGTTGCCTTAGAGATGAATATATTTAGGGTTGCAAACTTACCATTCAAGCTCTACATCTGTCTCCTTTTCTTTGGGCAGTAACTTTCCTAGCGCTTTGATTTTCTATTGGTAAGCTTCAATGCCCCTTGAGTTCACAATGAAATCCAAAAACTTTCATGATACGATTTGAAAGAACACTTCAGTGGATTTTACTTCATTTCATACTTCCAAAGCACATCGAACAATTCCAATATGTCGCCCATGGGATCGGCCGATTGCCTTGATTTCATGATTATATTATCCACATAGACTTTCACAGTCCATCTAATCTAATCTTTAGACACTCTATTCACCAAGCGCTGATAAGTAGCTCTAGCATTCTTCAGACCAAAACACATGATTTTGTAGCAATACAGCTCTAGATCAGTGATAAAACCCATACGATCTTGATCTGGGACGTACATCGCTATCTAATTATAGTTGGAGTATGCATCCATAAAAGATAGTAGTTCATGTTCGGTTGTTTCATCCATAAGTTGGTGAATCCTTGGCAAGGGAAAGCAGTCCTTCGAGCATGCTGTATTTAAATCAGAATAATCAATGCATGTCCACTATTTTCCATTCGCCTTCTTGACCAATATAGGATTCCATACCCACTCTGGGTATATTGCATCATGGACGAAGCCATTTGCCATAACTTATCCACTTCTTTTTTCAATACAACCGATCACTCTGGTTCCATACAATGAGTCTTTTAAATCATAGAAGGGTACCTTAGGTTTACAATCAATGCATGGCATACTATATGTGGTGAAATTCCACACATATCAGAATGTTTCCAAATAAAAACTTTCGTATTTTCTTAGAGAAATCCTCCCAACTCCTTCAATTTTAGGCTGGACTAAGACCTTATCTTAAGGACCTTCGAAGGATCATTGTCATCAATCCGAACATCGATCTTCAACTCAACCAGGGCTGCCCTTGCTTCCTTTGACTCTTTTCATGGGTCCATAGGTTTATAAAATTTAATGTTGGACCCAGTCAGGGATTGGGTGGTAGTTGCTATGCCTTGGAAGACTTTATGCAGAGAGGTTTCTCTACATCCTTCCTTATTTCTCATCGCTTCGCCTCTCTTAGCTTAGTAACATAGCATTCCCGACTAGTGCTCTAGTCACCGTGTATTGCTCCTACCCCATTTTTGGTGGGTAGCTTCATCATCAGACACTATAGAGCAAGCATAATTCTAAAATTAGCAAGGGCCAATCACCCCAAAAAAGAATTCTAGGTAAAAGAATCCATCCACCACTACAAACATATGCAACTGCACTACCTTGCTGTATCCTTCACCTATCTCAATGGGTAATTCTATGCAACCAACAAGTTCCTTATCCTCCTTGGTAATTTCCTAAATATGATATTTATAAGGCTTCAGATCCTTCTCGTTGTGTCATATTTTTTCAAACATTCGCTTGAACAAAATACTCACTAAGCTCCCATAGTCAATAAGGACTCGATGCACTATCGCCGACCCGATCATGGTTGTAATCACCATCAAATCGAGCATCGACGCTTTAACCCTGCTTACATCTCTATTTTGAAGTACAATGTTATCATCTATCAATTTTCATTGCTTAGCTAGAGCACCCTTCTCTGACGCGTAGTACACTTCGAGGCACGTGCCTTAGTGAGCTGTCAGCGCTCCATCTTATTCCATCCCTTCTTCGTCGGATGCGGTACTTTAGAAATTGTATTGATCAAAATTACCCTAGCCAGCTGTCTTTGTCCCTCTCCGCTGGACCCTGGCCGATTACCTTGTGTAAGCTGCTCTTGGGGTTGATTATTTGCCTGCTCGCCAACCTACGAGTTCCTAACTTACAACTGCAATTTCTTCTTACAAATTAAATCTTCAATGACATCTCTCAGATGCATGCACTCATTGGTATTATGCCTTTGGGCTTATGGAAGTGATAATACTTCCCAGGTCGTCTTTCCTCTTCCATAGCCTCGCTCATAGGTGGTTTCTTATTACACTCTTTATCTTGCAAAGCAAAGTATATGTTCTCAACTTTATTAGATAATAGAGTATAAGCTCCTGGATGGAAGAACCTTGTACGCTTCTTAATGTCTTGCTTTTTGCCAACAACACCTTGGTTCTTTCTCTTAACATTATTATTGTTCCCAATGTTCACTACAACGTTTTCAGCACTATCACCTCTCTGTTCGATAGCAACATTGCTTCACATCGGACTACTCGATCCTTCCTAACCATCAAAAGCCAATCCACAGCCAAATGTGCCTTCTTCAAGCGTATAAATTGAGAAGCTTTACGGTAAAACTCCACTAAGGTAGGAGATTGCTTTCCTGGAGCCACTTATCAAAATCAGTCTTCGTGCAAACCCCATTCATTAATGTCATCAGCGCAATTTCCTCCTTAATGTTGCTTACCTCTGTGGCAGCAGCATTGAACCTCTTCAAAAACTATTCAGAGTCTCTCCAGATGTCTGTTGTATATTAGATAATGACATAACATCTTTTGGTCACATAGTGTGGACCTAGAACTGCTCCATGAATTTCTTAGCTAACTGATCAAACGATGATATGGACATTGATGCGAGCTGAGTGCACTAGATCATTGCTATTCCTTCTAGGAATATAGGAAAACACCTGCACCTGATAGCATTTGTTGCAAGGGTGCTATCCATATTCCATTAATAAGTAGACAGATGCTATCTTGAATCGGTTGTCCATTATAGATTGGCATAGTTGACATCATGAACTTCTTAAGATAACTAGCTACTAGAATATCTTTAGTGAATGGGATCCGAATTGTGGCATCACCCCACTCATCATCCCTTCTGTGCCGAGTTTCATACAATAGCTTTTTCATTATATCTGCAATGTACTCTTCACTGCTTTAGGTGGCTAGACCACGATCGTCAAGAACACCCCCGAATGTTTGACTCTACAAATGGTCTTGGTTAGTTGCTTGACCCTCTACAGATATTCATTAAGGCACGCCCCCCTTTAATTAACGAATCTCAATCCCTTAACCTCTACATTATTTCATTTAATTTATCTAATTAAATGTTCTAAATAATGTTAGTCCAAATTAGGGTCATTACAGAATCCCCTCCTTAAAGAATTTCGTCCTCGAAATTACGATAAGGTACTCATAACAATTAGTCATAAAGGTAAAACATACCATGAAACAAGTCAGGATAAGTATCTCTAATCCTGCTCTTAGTTTCCCAAGTGCGGTCTCTCTCGTCGTTACTCCATTGGACTTTGATTAATCTGACTGTCTTGTTCCTTAGTCTCTTGTCATATCTTGCAACTATATGAACTGGTTTTCTAACTATAGTCATATCTGGTTCCACTACTAGATCATCTAACACAGTCGGTGCAATAGTAGTCTATGGATCTCGAATATACTTCCTTAGATGAGAAATATGAAAAACATTGTGGACCCTTGCCAAACTATTCGGTAACTCTACTTTATATGCGAGTTTCCTGATCCTTTCTACAATAGGAAATGGTCCAACAAATCTTAGTGCCAGTTTTCTTGATTTTCCAAATCCGGTTACACCTTTCATCGGTGATACCTTGATGAAAACATGATCTCCGACTGAGAACTCTTAGTCTTTCCATCTTTTATCAGCATAACTCTTTTGCCTAGATTGAGCTTCCTTCATCCTAACTCGAATCAACTCAGTCTTCTCTGCAGCTTCTCTAACCAAATATGGACCAAGAACTAACCTATCCCCGGTCTTTAACCAACAAACGGGAGATTTGCATGGCCTTCCATACAAAGCTTCAAACGGTGCCATCCCTATACTAGTCTGATTACTGTTGTCACATGAAAACTCGACTAAGTGTAGATGGTCTTCCCATGATCCCCAAAAATCTATCATACAAGCTCTTAACAAATCCTCTAGGACTTTGGTAACTCTCTCCATTTGCCCATCTGTCCATGGATGGTAAGCGGTACTCATCTTGAGCTTGGTACCTAAAGTCTCATATAGACTCTTCTAGAACTCGCTAGTGAATAAGGAATCCCTACACTTACTATACTACTAGGAATTCCATGTAGTCTAACCATGTTCTTCATAAACAATTTAGCTAAAATAGGTGCTGTTCTGGTTGACTTAACTGGAATGAAATGGGTACTCTTGGTCAACCTGTCCACTATGACCCATATACTTTCATTCCTCGATTCGACCTTGGCAACCCTCTATAAAATCCATTGAGATAGAATCCCATTTCCAGACTGGAACATCTAAAGGCTGAAGTAACCTACTCGGTTTCTGATGTTCAGATTTTACCTATTGACAGTTCAAACACTTCCTCACCCATAAGCCTACATCTCTCTTCATACCTTTCCAGAAGAAACTCCTTTTCATATCCTGATACATCTTAGTTCCTCCTAGATGAATGGTGAACTTTGAACGATGGCATTCTCTAAGAACTTCCTTCCTAGTGTTTCCTACATTCGGAACACATAGTCATCCTTTCTTCCTCAACCACCCATTCTGCTCAAGACTTTAATCTTTCAAGTCATCGCTCTTCGTTCCATTCCTTAGTTTTCTGACCCATTCAGCTAATATTGGATTCTCCCCTTGCATAGAAGCAATCCTTTTATTCATCACCGGTCGAACTTCTAAACATGACAACATAGTACTTTCTTTACTAGAATTAGCCTCGGATCTCCATTATATTCTGCATGTAGTCAATGCTTCTAAATCTTTCCACTCAGCTATCATTGCCAATACTGCATTTTGATATTTCCTGCTAAGTGCATCTGCAACCTTATTTCCTTTTCCTGGTGTGTACTCAATTCCAAAGTCATAAGCGGCTAAAAACTCTAACCATCTCTATTGTCTCATATTCAACTCCTTCTAAGAGAATAAATATCTCAGTGACTTATGATCTGTATACAACCCGATTCTTTCTCCCAAAAGGTAATGTCTCCACATCTTCAATGGGAAAATTACTGCCGTTAATTCCAAATCATGAGTTGGATATCTCACCTCATGCGATCTAAGCTGTTGTGAAGCGTAGGCAATCATTTTACATTTTTGCACCAACACAGCTCCTAATCCCATTCCACATGCATCCGCGTATACCACTAAATCCTGATTTCCTTCTAGAACAACTAATACAGGTGCATTCATCAATAAGTACTTCGATTTCTGGAATGCCTCCTCACACTTATCAGTCCAGACAAACTCTACATCTTTTCGAGTTAGCTTAGTCATCGGTGCTGCTATGCGCGAGAAATCCTTAATGAATCTCTGGTAATAACCAGCTAATCCAAGAAAACTCTTTATCTCAGTCTCTGTCTTGGGTCTCTTATAATTATTCACCGCCTCGATCTTAGCTGGATCTATGGACAACCCTTTCTTTGAGACTACATGACTAAGAAACTTCACTATCTTCTTCCAAAAATGACATTTCAAAATTTTCGCCATCAGTTGATGCTGCCTCAATGTCTCAAGCACCACTATAAGGTGAAATTCACGCTCTTTCTCATCCTTAGAGTATATCAAAATGTCGTCTATGAATACTAACACGAACCTATCCAGATGTTCTTGGAAGATTCTGTTCATCAAGTCCACAAAAAATGCTGGTGCATTAGTTAGTCCGAATGGCATCACTAACCATTCGTACGATCTATACATTGTCTTAAATGTCGTCAACGAAATACTACCCTCTACTACTCTAAACTGATGGAACCCTGTTGCCAAATCCAACTGGGAAAATACTTTGGCTCCACTCAACTAGTCGAACAAATCGTCAATTCTAGGTAACGGATATCGATTCTTTATCGTCTTCTTGTTCAACTTACGATAATCGATACATAATCTTAACGATCTGTCTGGTTTTTTTACAAACACTACGGCTGCTCCTTAGGGCAAACTATTTAGTCTGATAATGTTCTTACCTTCTAAATCCACCAACTGCACCTTTAGCTCCTTCATCTCGGTAGGTGTCATCCTACTCGGTGGTCTACTCACCGGTTCTGCTCCTGATACTAAATCTATCTGAAACTCAATGGCTCGTTTCGGCGGTTGTTCTACTACGGGCACAAAGACATCTGCGAATTCTCTAACAACGAAAATTCGGTTTAACTCGTCTTCTATCCCCATAACACCCAATAAGGCATTTAAGTCAAAACTAGGGTTTTATATGGAGTATATAATCTAATCACTACAACTACAGTGTCTAAGTGATATTTTCCTATCATGGCAAAATATCCTAGCATCGTATTTACTTAACCAATCCATACCCAAAATAATTCTGAACCCTCCAAAATCAAACACGTGCAAACTGCAAGCAAACACATGACCTAATAGTTCAAACTCTAAGTGGTCACATCTCATCCCAAGAGCCGCATACCCTCCTATTAGATTCGCAACCCTTAAGGAAGTAACTAGGTACGAGGGTTCTAGATTAAGCTTATCTACCAAACAGTGAGATATAAAAGAATGCGATGCACTGGTATCAAATAGAACTCTAACGAATACACCATAAATCAAAAGCTACCTCCCAACACAGCTTTTCCTTTCTCCTCAGCTGCTAGTATTGAGGTAGCTGGTTCCAATGCAAACATCTTGCCTTTTCCATCCTTGGTTGGTTCCTTGCACTGGTTTTTATAATATCCAATCTTATCACAGTTGAAGCTTCTCACTTCCTTCTTATTAGCAGCCTTCTCCCCTTTGCCTATTCGGCACTCATGAGCATAGGGACCCTTCATATCGCACTTATAGCAAACTACATCAGCCTTCCTTTTCTTGGTTGCTCCTCCTTTTGGAGGGCCTTTCTTATGGAAAATTTTTCTCTTTTGGTTCTGCCCACCTTGAGCTTCCTCTGCTTTGTTACCATCATGAAAAGCAAGCATTTCCTCCTGCCTCAAAGCCATCTTAACAACTACATCACACGAATCCCTAATATATGGCAAAGTTGCTTTAGAAAGTTTAGGTTTCAGTCTGTGGATGAACTTCTCGTTTCTTTTAATAACTGTATCAACCATAGCATATTCATATCTCGATAGCTCCTCAAATCTGGTTGCATACTCAAGCACGGTCATATCTCCCTGCTCCAACTCCATAAACTCCTTGAGCAGAGTTGACTAAGAAATCTCTGACATGAACCTCTCCTCAAACCACCTTCTGAATTCCGCCCAAGTCGTGGTCTCTTCATTTACTCCCATAGTGACACTGTTCCACCAATACAGTACTGCTCCTTGCAATTGTCTAGAAGCAAGTCTCCTCTTCTGTTCATCATTAGGCCCCAAGTCAACAAAAATTATTTCGCAATGAAGCAACCAATTCTCTACTTTAATTTCATCCTCGGTCCTAATAAATGGCTTCCCTCCAAGCCTGGCATAATCTCTACTTAGTACTGCATTGGTATTGACCACCGAAGCTCCCTGAATTCCTCCTTCAACATTTCCTCCGACTAAATCCGCAGTAACTCCAGCCCGCATCATGTTAACGAAGAACTGATACATAGCTCCCATATTAGCTTGCGGTGCTCTAACACCCACATTAGCAGCTTGTGCCCAACCTGGATTTAAGGAAGTAAGATATGAATGCTAGGAGTGGAAAAGTTGCTTCCTCCACCAATGTTAACTCTTCCACTCCTAGCATTCATATCTTACTTCCTATCTGCATTCGAGCATTTGTCAGATATAGAAGAATAACCGAAGGGAGATGGGTGAATAGAGATAAAGCGTATACTTATATATAGCAAATACAAGTACATTACTATACCATTATCCCATACCCCAGTCTTTTCACTAATTCCTTTGGATTATGTTTTCAAATCATTTTAAGTTTGAATTTTCTTTTAGATTTTCATAAACCTATGCTCTGATATCAAGTTGTAACATCCCCTATCTTGAGGCCCGAAGCTAAGCGCTACAGATGTTGTAGTCATCTATAGTATTAACTTCCGGTGACAAAATACGGTAATGTCAATGGTATCCATAATATCAGAAGCATATGAATATGAAACAAAATCAACACAGATTTCAAAAACAACTTTTCTGATTACATTTCAAATCCATATATTTCATATTCAGTTACATAGTCCAAAAACGATTCCTAGGTTTTGATCAAATATGATTTACAATTTACGCCAAGGGTGACATACGAAGATGACCCTTGGATGATCAGAGTACTAGATAAACATATCAGTCATAAATACATCACAGTGGAAATAATACTAAATAGCTCCTACATAGCTAGCTTTGCCTCCTGCATGTCTTCGAAGGCTTATTCGTCCAACCTACTAAACCTGAAAAGTCCTTAACTCTCAATCTACTCAAATTAATTTTGAGCACCCGAGAGTTTAAGGAAAAACATAAACTTCGAGTCAGACATAAAGCCTGGTGTGAATAACACTATTATCTTGGTTTACTGATATTAAGTGAGATCACGCCGCTTAGCGGAACGAGTTTTCCCTCACTAATATCCTTTTAAAAGCATATCTTTTGCAAATCAAAGTCCTGCAATCAAACAGATTATAACAATAATAGCAAATACACATATGCATAAAAATTAGGAAATCAAAGGAGTATTTGTCCATACTATAGTTTTCACTACACCAGAAAAGCCATTTTGCCACGGCTTTGGGCCGTGGCTAAACGATTTTGCCACGGCTTTGGGCTGTGGCAAAATAGGCAGTGGCAAAAAAATTGCCACGGCCCAGAGCCGTGGCTAAATGAAAATTTGCCACGGCTATGAACCGTGGCAAATTTTCATTTAGCCATGGCTCTGGACCATGGCAAATTTTCATTTAGCCATGGCTCTGGACCGTGGCTAATTTACATATAGCCATGGCTTTGAGCAGTGGCTAAATGAAAATTTGATAATGTAGAAACAAAACGGGTAATAGTTGACATCAGTTCATAATACAACTACAAGTGCTTGATTGCAAACTTACGACTTTCAATTGATAATACAACTTCAACATGAAAGAAATACAGTAGCATACAAGTAAACAAATAAAAGAAAGAAATAGAGTAGCATATATACACAACTTCTATCGATATTTACAAATCAGTTCGCAGTAAAACAAGTAAACAGCATCTATTGTACATTGCAAAAACTAAAAAACAACAGAAATTGATGGCCATTTTTTTTTGTGGATTCCAAGACTTTTAGGCAGGTCATGCTACCATCAGATTCTTTCATTTGCACGTCCACTCTTTGGATTGCGAGAAGCTCCTACATGTCAAAATTAGTTAGTGGCTTAACTGTAAAATAAATAAAAAATGGGAAAATTTAAATAAGAAGCAAGGGGCTTACTTGTAAAAATTTGATAATGTTGCTGGCGCTGAAGACGTGATGAGCAGCGGTGAACTTGAGAGGTTTGGTAGGAGGGAAATAAGGGGCTAGAACACATTCATCCACACATCTTCTATGAAGAATTTTGTGGGCAGGGTAGGGGTGGATGACAACTGCTGGCTCAACTTCACCAACCACCAAGCAAACCTTCAGCAACTGCAACCTTCCTCATTACAACTTGTATGCAATCTTGTCCAAAATTGCACAAACCACTTCATTAACTCAACATCCTCTGCAATTTAGCAGGAAAAAAATAACAAATAAGAAAGGAAGAGGAGATTGGGTTGATTTATTTTGTGGATGGTGTGTTTTAAGTTAGGGTTAGGAGAATCTTAGTTAAAGGGCAGTAATTGTAAAAACTAAAAAACAACAGAATTCACCAAGTATACAACAGTTCATGAATAATGCATAGCTAAATACAAAAAGCATCTTCGATCAACATGACTGATTGATGGCCATGAAATTGTTGTCAACCTGAACATCAGTAACTTAACAATGATGATTTGCTTATGTTGCTTTTTGCTCTTCTTGTACACTAATTGTGATATACTAAGTTGATAACTGAGAAACAAGGGTTAAAACTTAAGCATACATACTGATTGTAGAAAGAAGAAAGAAATCAGTTTTAGTTAAATGGTACCTCTTGTTGTCCACCTTCTATATCACTGTATTTATAATCATAGCTGTATAGGTATCCAATTGTATCAACGTGTTTAAGTCTAACGTTTTGGTCTTGTTTCCAAGTTTTCCCACTCTCTTCTATATCACTGTATTTATAATCATAGCTGTATAGTAAACATTTTTGAAGTTGACTTCCAGTTCCAGTGTAATGTAATGAAAAATATGAAAGCATGTAGTAAGAGTAAGTGGAACTTAAAGCTCAGTAGGACCGCCAATGATTTTCATCTCCCAAAAAAAACCTCTAATGACCAAACATTTGTTGTGTCAAACAAGTTTAATTGTCTTAATTTTACCAAATGAAAATATAACTGTATAGCATTCATAGAAGTAAATAGTCTCTGTATCTATTAACCACTCACCTCTTAAGCATTAGTAAAAAATATAGGTATGCAATTGAAATCAGTGTTCAACTAAGCTAGCAACCAAAAGATAACAAAGTAAACCACCATAATTAATTCAACCAAAAATGGATAGACTGAGAAAAATTCAAACTATAAATGTACATGTAAACATGTACAAGCAAAGACAGAAGCACATACTAGCACTACCCATACATGCAATTAAGTGCAAAAATGAACAAGTATGTTCATTATGATTCAAGCAACTATCAATCACGCAACATTACAAACTTCAAACACCAGCTGAAATACAAATTAATCCTTCTGATTAGGTTAGGTCGGTAAATAGTTTGACAAAGAGTTTTTAAATATTCAGGTACGTGAGTAATTTGATTCCATAAACACTCAAATCTTATGCTGGCTTATGTATCATGCTAGTACCTCAACATGAATGCAAGCCACATAAAGTTTTACAGAATAACGAACTGGAATTCCATCCTTCAACTCTTTTGTAAACTATTTTTGCTTATTTCAAAAGTTATTTAGTCCTAGCAAATCCACTACACAAGTAACATTTGTTGGCTCTATGCCTTCTAGTTTCATATGCTCGTGTAATTCAAGAGTTTTGATCCATAGCCACGGTAAGCCAATGCAGCAACCATAGAATTCCATGGTATTCATACATAAATTTAAGTTTTAAAAAAAAGTTATCTCCCTTCCAAGAATTCATTAACATCAGAAAACAGATTTATCGAGTTTTGCAATTTGAAGTCATGCTCATATAGAATTTTTCACTAGAAATTACTATGCATGTGCTTGAATACGTGTATGTGTATGACCCCATGTGTTTAAAACCGGTCGGCACATGCCTTCAAAATTGGAGGGTATATGTACATCCTAACTATAACACTCCCATATATTACTTTTACTGAAATCCAACATTTTAGAAAACAATATGCACATATTTTGAAAGCCTGAAGCACTCAATTGTACAATCCTGAACCTCATCAGCATTCTTATTCAAAGATGTGAATGTGAAATCATCACTTAATTTAAATTTTTGGCACTCTGGTATACTCAACAAAATATGTGAAAAGATCTATATAAGTATATACATATCATTCATTTATATTTATATCCAAAGATTTCATGCTCTCAGAACTATACTCATTCCCAAACTTCACATGAAATTCATATATTTGAAAATTAATATAAACTTCGTACGTGTGATTCCATACATATGAATACATATTTGGAGGCTTGTTTATTTTGGAACCGTATGCATACCCTGTTATTATAAAATTTAATGCAACTTCTCACATCAGAGAATTAATATGCTTTAAACTCTTTTTTTTAAAACGCAACATTACAAATTGCTTGATTGATGACTTTCATTGTTTAGAGTATGAATCTAAAACACTTGCAAACACATCAACAACATGATATTTAATGGCTATATCAATGGTGATGAAGTTTATGGAAAATTCGAGTACAGTCGTGTTCCAGTTTCTAATCATAGACCTGTTAAAACTTAAAACTTTACAATATAATTACAGTTAATAGTTATTAGCATAATATTGACATAACCTACATTAAACGAGTAGCAGATGATAGTTCAGCAGTTGATTTTGTATATTTTTTTTATTTTATCTAGTACTCACTTAATTTGAACAAAAAGTGAAATAACATCAGTTCAAAACCGATGTTGTTAACAGTTAGAACATTAGAACGAGCTGCATTTATCATGATGGTCTTCATATGAAATCAAAAAGAGTTTCATTCGTGGAATATAGGAAAGAACTTACGCCCGTTTGGGATCTGGAGCACCACAGTATGCACATACTCTGTTATCACTCTTATGTAATAGCTCCTTCAACTTCAGCACAGCAGGCAAACAACAGCACATCACCGCACCTCCAAACATCGTCAGCCAAGGCAAGCGGCGACTTCAGATTTCCATGTGAGCGTAGCAATAGCCCATGGTGAAGGTGGATCTCCTGCTGGATGCAACCTTCCAGAAAAACATTAAGTATAAATTAACAAAATAAGTTCACACCAACTAATTCCCAAGAATTCTAGTTCAAAATTAATCAATCTAAACAAAATGCATAACTATGGTCGAGAATATCCTATACATGTAAAAGCAAAAAGGAAAATGGGTGATCCAACTAATTGAAACACACTTTCATTACATCAAACATCCAAAGCTTTATGTAGCTACAATTCGCTACTGAACTTCACGAAAAATTGCCAAAAACTAACCAAAAATCCTAACCTTGTCCACTTCTTGGTATCAACATCATAGGAATGCACAAAGTTCATTACGCCCGCCAACCCTATGCGAAATAAACTTAGAAACCGAAACGGAAAAGAAGAAAGATAGTGACTTGGAAGTAAAATTACGGATACCAGAAGCGCCGCCTTCGATAGCGGTGGCGCCGCCGAACATAATAAGGCGATGGCCATGGTTTTTAGTGGGGGCGACGGCGGTTAGCGTGTGGGCGCAGCGCGGACCGGGAGCATCATCGTCAGTGTCCCAGCGTGACTCGATCGGCTGGTAGCTTGGCGCAGGCACTAGCCATGGCTTCGAGCTCATTGGTTTTATTTACAGTTTTATCTCTCCCCTCCCTCTTCTAGATCTTCACCGCCGCTGACCGGAGAAGAAAGAATCTCAATAGAAGAATTTGAAGCACCCTTTGAGATTTAAATTTACCCATTGAGATTTACGAGGATTGTGTGAAACAACAAATTGAAATGGAAAATATTTGAGAGAAGACGAATGTTCATGAGTTATGGCGCGAGATCGAAATTGTTAGGGCGGGGATCGAAAATAATGAGTTAGGGAATGGGGCTTTGTTTTTTGAGAAAGGCGTTAGGTTGTATACGGTAAGGGGAGTTAAAAAATTAGGATAATTTTGCCACGGTCTGAAGCCATTGAAAAATTACCACGGCCTATAACCTTGGCAATTTATTTTAGCACGGTCCAAAACCGTGGTAAAATTGCCACGGCTCAAGACCGTGGCAAATTTTCCGCGTTGGGGCGTGGCAAAATGGACAGAATGGTGTAGTGTTTATCTGGCTAACTATTAACCATTGGTTGACTTGGGCCTACCCGACATAACCAATATTCTAACTTCTGTTAAACACACTACTGGGCTACCTGCCCTTCACTTTCTTCTTCTAGGGTCAACTGATCCTAATGGTTTTGCGAGCTCACCAATAACCTATCTTTACTGGATATTCCCTTCTGTGCATAACATTATTTTAGACCCATCTGTCACAAAGGCCTACACACTGGAATTTTGGACTTATATTAGCTAGAGTTATTAGCTAAAGTATAAGGTGCAACCCTACACCAGTCCCGTCTAGTCTTCTAATATCCGAGTCATAAACTTAGGGTTATCTACCCTATTCAAATTCCATTTTCTATCATATACTTAGGGTTAGCTACCCCGTTAAAATTTCATTTTCTTGTAAATAATCTTTACAAATGATTTACCCCTAAAATCAAATCTTTGTAAAATAAGGAAATCGTATACTTTGCTTTACTCAAAACACTTATGCCATGATATATACTTTACACAAAACAATGTTGATGAAATCTAATCAATGAGATTATCTGTCCCATCAAAGTAAGTTAAAACCCTTTTTTAACTTAAAAGTCTTTAGGCCATGAAGCCAAGGTAAAACCTTTGAAACCTTTGTTTAAAAACCTTAAACAATGTCTTTTGAAATCATTGAAAACAACCCTTTCAATAGCTTTACTAAGACCTTAGACAACCTCATTCAAAACCATTTAAACTTGTCTTTCGAAGGCATTTGAAACCCTCCATTCAAACACTTAAAATAAACCTTTCGAAAACATTAGGGATCTCCCCTTCGAAACACATATTATATACCTTTCGAAAGCATTGGGTTCAAGTAAAGGATCATGGAAACATTGCTACGAAACCTTTAATAATTATTCCTTTTGAAACCATTGGGTTTAACTTTTAATATAGTGAATATTAGGCTCAGGTCCCTAATAAGTTTCAAAATACACAAAAACCCCAGAAAAAAAAGTATGTAAATTAGGTCCCTAAAATTAAGTTACTAAGTAATTGCATATAGTTATGCAATTATTCACTGAATAATTGCAGAAATTTATGCAATTATATCCAAAAGTTGCATAAATTTATGCAATTTTTTCGGTGAATAATTGCGGAAATTTCCGCAATTTTTTTGGTGAATAATTGCGGAATTTTCCGCAAATTTTTGAAAAAATTGCAGAAATTTCCCACAATTTTTCAATGAATAATTGTGGAAATGTTTGCAATTTTTTGATATAATTGCATAAATGTCTGCAATTATTCACTGAATAATTGCATAAGTGTATGCTATTATTCGATAACTTAATTCTAGGGACCTACTTTACAAACTTTTTTAACTGGGGTTTTTGTGTATTCTAAAACTTATTAGAGACCTGTGCCAAACTGTCCCTTTAATATAACTAAGGGTCGTACAGAACTGGGGTAAAAGCATTACTTTTTTAAGCATTAATCCCAAGTAAAAGAAAGAGGATAATTTCAAAACCAACCCTTTCGAAACCATTGCCTCCGAAACCATTTTGAAAACAACTACAGGACCCTTTCGAAAGCATTGAGAAAGCGGCTTCAAAGTACAAAGGCGAAAGCACCCTTTCGAATACATTGTGTTAAGGCTATAAAAGCGGTCTTAACTAGTTCAAAAGGTATGAACATGGCAGCATGGGTTTCGAATGGGTTCAAAGCGGCTATCCTTTCGAAAGCTTCTTTTAAAAACAAAAAGGCAGAAACTCTTTTGAAAGCTCTTTTCTAAAACAAAGGCAAATGGATTAATTCGAAAGCTAATATAGTTGGATTCAACCCCTTCGAAAGCATCATTTATAAACAGAGGTACTTCAAAGTTAATAAGAATAGCTCCTACCCCTTCGAAGGAAAACCTTCTACCTTTCACCAATGCACTATGTATCAATTGCTTGATACCATGTGCTTTGGTTTCGAATGGGTTCTTTAGCAGAGGTATGGCGTCGAAAGCTAACAGATGGAAGTGGCGAAGTAGTAAATCCAAGCAAAACTAATTTTTTAGCCTTTAATAGAAATTTCTTTTCACCTACTTGTCTTATTTGTCAATATATTATTGGTTGCCTTTTCTTTATCAAAAACATTTTCTAAAAGTGCCGTTGAATTCAAAAAATTTCAATTAAAACATTTTAACAAATAAACCCTTCTACTTGAATAAAAATATAAAAAAATTAACCCCTTAACTCAAATAATTTTATAACTATAATAAAATACTTAGGAAAATTCCCCAAAAATCACCTTAATTCACTTTTTATATGTTTTCTAACATATTTAAATTCCAGACCCAAATCAATATAAAATGGTCGTAAATAATTTAAGCCAATATTAGCCATTTTCTCCCATGGAAAATTCATAATAAATCCACAATAACTTAGAAAATTATAAAACTTGAAACCCGCTTCTAAAATAATGTTTTTGACCATATCTTAAAAACGCAAGTCATTTGGATGCCATTTAATTAGTTTTTTTCAATATAAACTTATCATAAAATCTATATGAAACAATATAAATCATCAACAATCATATATATTTAAACAAATATAACATGGCATATTATTTGCAAAATAATTCAGCCATTATCATAAAATCAAAATCATAATCAAAATGAGATGTAACCTTGGCTTGGTGTTAAGAAGGTTGAGATTTGCTCTTTGATAAACATCTTCAAGCTTTCTACTTGATTCTTAGCTTATCTTCTTTTGATTCTTCTTAATGGTAGTCGTCCGAGCTTGTAAGGTTTTAGTTTTTTTGTTTTGGAATGTTAAAATGAATAAGAGATGAAAGCTAGAAGGGTATAGGGGATAAGAACAAAGGCTATTCCTATTTTACCCTTACCATATTCCTCCTATTTATTTCTTTTAATTCTCTTTTGTTTAAATATTCATTAAAGCATGGCCCTCCCTTTTTAATTAACAAATCTCAATCCCTTAATCTTCTACATTATTTCATTTAATTTATCTAATTAAATGCTCTAAATAATGTTAGCCAAAATTAGGGTAATTACATTTTATTTGAAACGAGCAAGTAAACCGTAGTGATAGATCACGTGCTCAATATGATTACATAGAATATGGATCTTGTAGCGTTGGAAACAACACTAGACCAAGGACTATTGTTGGCATCAAAGATGGCCATCAACACACAAGTTACGTGAAAGCACCAACATCCAGTCATAGATCTCAGATAATATAATATAGAGAATATAAATTGAAGAATAATAAATTTAAAACATAAAGCAAGTAAAGAGAGACAGATTTATAGTGGTTTGGTTAATTTTGGTCTACGTCTACTCCAAAGATTTTCCTTTTATTCATTTATGTTGCTGTTACAATTACAAACCTATGAAATCCTAGAATGAATACGGCAGAGTATAGCCTAGGTAGAAGATAGAATGAAGAAAAAGGAAGATCCCTTTGTTGATTCTATGTCAGCTGTATTTATAGGAGAAGATGTGTACGGATCAGACTGAAATTTCGCCAGAATAACCTCCAGGCCCAAACAACTCGGCCCAAGAAAATTTGGACCAATCGCTCTCCATAATAGGGATCAAGGCTGATCCCTATTTTGATGGAGTTAGTGGTTGTGATCCCTATGGGGTATTCCTCATGCTGTAGTATTCTTGTACTCCAAGTTTCATGTCAATTGGATCTGTAGATGTTGAGTTAATGATCGATCTTGGTTGCAAAATGTTGTGAAAGCCGATTATAGCCGATCACTATAAAGGGAAGAGGGCCGATCCCTCAAACTTGCTCTCTTTGATGTGTGATCCCTAGAGTAGACTTCCTAGGGTCCCTTCTTTTTGTTGCTAAAGACTCACTTCAATCCGTTTTGCAGTTGTTGAGTTATGGAGCGATCATCATTGAGTTGTGTTGTGTGCATCCTGTTTAATCTGGTACCTCTACTCTGATCCATCTATTTCAATCCCTTTTTGTAGAGTGGATATTCTGATCCAATCCCTCTCGTAGGCGGAGTGCTAGTTCCATACATAGCCATTTTTTGAGTGTTTTCCATTTTAATCGATTTAACTATCGTCTATAGTTCCAAATATAATCAATCTCCAATCCTGGTAACCATCTCTCCGGAATTTCTACCTTGATGATCGTAAAGTCTGTTGTAAATCCGCCTGTGTACTGCCTTGGCAAAAGGTGGTTTAACATTCTGCCCCCCAAAACATGCCTTACGATAGGAAGGTGTGTTTTGAATTTCCATAAATCCAAAATTCGAAGACCATAATCCATCGATAGCTATATTATCCAATCCGAATCTAATCCATTGCCAATCTAAATCCATGATCTCTTCGGATCATTAGTGAAATCCATGACCATTCTGAGTCGATATCCAATTCTGAATCTGCATTCTCTCCAGATCATTTTATCCAAATCTGTATCCATGCGAAGCCAAATCCATTCCCGTTCGAGCCTGATATCCAAATCTAGGACCACTCCAGGTCCATATCCAAGTCCGTGACCGCTTTGGGTCCATGTCCAAATCCATAGTTGTTCGAAGCTGATATCCAAATCTGTGACCCCTCCGGTTCCTTGCCAAGCACAATCCATACTCGATGACCGAGTAAGCCAATCATGTCACTCTCCAGCGAAGCGGCGTTACTTCTTGTACTCAAGTTCGGTGTCCCTGAACATTTGATGGCTTGGCCTAAGTCCTAAGCCAATCATGGTCTCTCTAGACCCTTGCTGAGCATATTAAAATCCGATAATAACAAACTATTACGGATCCAATGGAACTAGTTTCATCCAATTCTGAGACTGTCCCAAAAATGGCTAATTTCACTAGTCGATTAAATATTAAAATATTCAATTTTCACAGATTAACTCTAAATTCAATTTTAAAAGTTCTATAACATCACTATAACTTCAATATGATTTAATATAACTTTATAAATCATTTTCAATCACATTAAATCCAGATTTCAATTATTTCTGGAATTTCAACTATTAAATTATCGATTTAATTATCCAATTAAATCCAGATATTCGAATTTTAAATTATTCGACATATTAATTCTACTTTTTAACCATTTAAAATATGGTGTTGGAAATTTAAATGTATATTCAAGTTTTATACTTGAATGGATTTAACTTATGTAATTATAACCAGTTTTTCCCAAAATGAAAGCTATCTGTTTCCAAATAATAATAGCTTTTCTAAAGTGAAAAGACTCCAATTTTGTATTGAAAACATTTCAAGTCGAAATGAAATTGTAAATAGTTTGGAAAACTATGAATTAACCTTTGTGACGATAATTAAACTTTATTTTGAAATAAAGGAGTATTTCAAAAGGTGTATCTTTTATATTATAAAAGACTTGAATTGTGAATAGTTTTGAAAGCTATAGATTAAATCTTGATTTAAAGATTTAATGGGTTAATTCAAATTGGAATGGAAATTGATTTGGAAATCTGTAAATGAAATTTTGTGAAGTAAATCTTTTTGTTTAAAGATTTAAAATGGTAATTTGTTAAACCATTTGAAAGAAAGGATTTGGGTAATAAGTTGTGACTTAATTGAAATCCTATATCCATATGTTTTGAAATGTTGCGCTCACTATTCGGGTTAGCCGGGAAAGGACCTTTGTGTCATATAACCCATTCCGAATTTGTGATACAACGATATGGATCGTATTGAAGACCGGTGGTGAAGACCGGATGTTTGTGAAAACGATAGGATGACCTATCGATTATCTCTGCACCGTTAGCTACGGTATACAGATTTCCTTTGTGATGGGAAGTTTTATCGGGATTGTGAATATCCGGATTGCAAGGGCGTCTTTGGAAGTGCCTTCGGTTCTGTTCGAACCCGGAACAGACTTGTATGGTTACATGTCTGACATTACGTTTTGAGATATAAAGCTGATTTCTTTCAAATACATTTCTGTTGGTGGCGGAGAATTTATTCTCTTAGCTTAACACCCTTCTCTGAGACGTACGAACTCAGAGGTTATGTAGTTGAAATTTATCAGCGATATATTCCCAATTTGGTAATGTGACATGCTGAGTGTTGCTGTGAAATGATCATTGTCTGATCATTTGTGATATGATCATTTGTTTGATCATTTATCTTTGTGATCATTACTTTGATCATTTGTTTGACCCAAAACATAGCTTTTGTATAAAGCGTAGCTTTGTGGACGAGACTTCGTCAGGGCCTCAACAACCCAGAAATGGTCGAAACAGGAATGTTGCGGTAAGGTTATGAAGGTCGCGCCCTTTAGGGTATGTCATTTCCTTCTGGAAAGGGGTGGTATCATGGTATGGAGCCCAGATACTTACTCATGTGGACACACTTTATTTATTATGTGTGATGATGTTACCGAGCGCTCGGATAAAGGTCCCAAAGGACCGGGGGATGACATATTCGTGAGTTACCTAGTTACAAGGGTAACCCGGCTTTGTTGGCAGAGAGCAGTTTGTCTCTCGGGACGTCCAGCCAGAGGCGATCCCATTCGGCAGTAGGAAAGGAAGTTCCTTAGCCTGGCCATTTGTTGGAAATCCAATTCCCAATATGAAACTTGTATGGTTTTAGTTGTAGAACCTGCCATTTACTTATGGTGGCGCCCCACTGTTTAGATGGTAGCTATAGTAGGCATAGTTCGAAATTTCTATGCTCGCTAAGATTATTATTATATTTTCGAAATGTTTTCTGCACTATGCACTAATAATAATAATCCAATGATTTGCGTAGTAAGCATCTTTGACTATCATAAGAAGAAATCTCCTCCAATTCTGCGTTTGCATTATGTGTGTGGCGAGAGGTCTTATGGTAGTTTCATTTTCCAAAAGCATTGCGAAATTGTTTTATTTTCTTTGTTGTTGATTGTTTAAAGATAAACTGTTTTAGTTCTCACACCAGTCACCATGACTGACCTGGAGTTTATTGTTTCCTTCCTAAACTCTGGGTGCCCATAATTTTCCACACGGTCAGTCTAGAGTTAGGTTATTAGGCCGTTTTGGATTCAAGAGATGCTTTGGAGCTCAGTGGCGAGATGGATGGCGAAGCGTATCACTTGTATATGATATTATTTATTCCGCTGTGTATTCTGTATGAGGACAAGTTTGTATAACTGTCCAGTTGTGTTGTATATCGTTGTTGTAAACTCTGATGATGATGTAATGTATAAAATGATATAGTTCTTTGATTTAAAGATTATTCATTTATCTACTATATGTTATTCCACTTCGAATGTGAAATTCTGATATTGTTTCTATTTCTGTGTTTTTCTATTGTTTCTTCTTTCTTTTTCTTCTATCTTCTTCTACCTCTTCTTTTTCTCCATGACAATTCGGTTTTCCGGCATTTGATTACTCGGCAGTTGATACAGTGGTCGTATTAATGTCGATTTTCGAGTGTCGAAAAATCGCGTCGTTACATTTGGATCCATACTTGATGACCTAAGTAGGCCGAACCGTCACTCTTCGATGAAGCGACCTACTCCTTGCTAGGCATAATCCATACCTGACATCCTATTGAGTTTTATTCTCCAGCCTCGACTCTTCGATCGAGGACTTAATCCATGCGTGTGTCCATTATGTCGCTCTTTGGTGAAGGGACTCACACCTTGCGATTACCGCCCCGTCACTTCGATCGGGACAATAACCGCGACCTGTTTTATTCAACGCAGTAATGTGGATCATAAATAACCTAATGAATAAGAGTTCATACATCCTAAAATCCAAAAAACTAAAAAAGCCATAGGGTGCCTCTCTGGGCACGACGGTTCATCATCATCTCAGAACATGCCTAGGGACCATCCTCGATCCCGTACATGTGTAAGTGACTTAGCCACCTTATTATAGAGTTTATTATAATTATTATGGCTGGAGTCCAAGTCCTGAACTTGGCCCTTACCATCACGATCAGTTGATGATAATCCGTGGCCCCGATCCAGGGCTATTCCTGTTTCCATTTGATGCGGACAGTGGCTGTCCTGTTCCACCGCCATTGTCTGATTCCTCACATACTGCGACAGTCTGGTATTCTTGACATGCTCCTCAATCATATCCTTTAAATGTCTGCATTCATCCACGGTGTGCCTGTTCAATTCGTGGAACAGGCAGTACTTTCTAGACATACACTCCCGCTCTGTGGGATTCCTCCTTATTGGTTTTCGATAGTGGAGTCGCCCCCTAGTGTCCAAATAAATCCATTCTGGGCTTTTCGTCAAATCCGAGTAGGAGGAGAACTTCACCTCCCACTCTTTCCATCACCTTTTCGTCCCATCATATCCATCATCCAGTTTTCGTTTGCCTTTATCATTCTTGTTTGCATCTCCTAATGATCCTCCACTTTTCACAATGTTCACCTACGGTTTATCGGCTCATGCGTCTTCTTGCCGTAGGAACCTTTTTGATTCATGATAAAACTCCTCGAGATCCATAGGTGGATCCCACGCCAATAAATTCTTGAAATCTGTGCCATCGAAAATTCCTAATACAGCTGCCATCAAACCATGGATGATCTGGCTGATCCACCGATGCCGCCGCGGCATTAAATCATGCTAGAAAACTCCTTAGAGACTCTCTGGTCTTTTGTTTCAATATTTCCAAACTCATCACATTTTTGGGTCTCGAGACGTGAACTCTAAACCACCTTATAAATCTTTCGACCAATTTCGTCCATGTGCCGATAGAACCGCTCTTCAACTACCTGAACCACAGTACAGCTATATCCGTTAAATTCAGGGGAAAGCATCGTGCCATGACTTCCTCTAATTCCCTCAATACTTCCATGTGCCATATATATGTCATCATATGCATAGTTGGGTCTGACTTTCCGTCATATGCTTCTAGCATTGGTAGTTTAAACTCTGGTGGATTCCTAGCATTCTTGATATTAGGAGTGAATGGATTTCTATTTACATCCTCCAAATCCATATTCACCAATCCTATAGCTTGCTGGATCA
Organism: Allium fistulosum; assembly: GCA_030737815.1. Classification (NCBI taxonomy): domain Eukaryota; kingdom Viridiplantae; phylum Streptophyta; class Magnoliopsida; order Asparagales; family Amaryllidaceae; genus Allium; species Allium fistulosum. Next base: position 883,118,371 of record CM060903.1, read on the forward strand.
TCTCTGCAAACCTTTCATTGTCATACAGTGGTAGTCTCCTATCATCATTTCCAAACTGCCCCTCGAGTCTACAAGGGAATTCCGAAATATACTCCTCCGGACGAGCATCCAAATTTCGATTTGCACCAAGCTTCATAGGATCGACCATAGGTCCTCCAGCATCGCGATCGACTAGACCCAAAAGAATGCCCCCAAGCCTTCGAGGATCGGGGTTGATCCCTCTAGAGGGATCGGGTCTAATCCCTCTAAGATGGCCGGGGACTGCCTCTGGCTGCTCTGTTCCATTCCTTTGTCTAATAGCTCTGTATCCATGTTCCCGGTTCTGATTTCAAGTGATTTATGCTGCTTCAACACCTTGATCTAAGTTGTCATTAGCTCTTGCGACTCTATTCTCTTAGTTCTATGCCCTAGCTTGTCCAATCTATCAAAGGAATTCTGCATCATCTCCTTCTGTCTTTTCAGCATCCTTTCCAACATAGCATCCATCATTGTTTCCATTTCATCCCTGGTGATGTAGATAGATGCTTGATTAGCTCTAGCTCTTGAGAAAGCCTCCTGACTCCTACCATGGTGGCTCATTTTCGGTAGCACTCTCCTCGTTGAGTATCTAACCATTGCTATAAATCTAAGCTCTAGATCTTTTCCAAACTCCGAATCCGAATTCCAAATCCGTCGAGGCTAGCTTTCTTGATGAAAGCACCAAAAAGTTGGTGTAAAAAATGACCGCCAACACCCAGTTAAGAAAAATTATCCAGTCACACTTAGATAATATAATATAGAGAATATAAATTGAAGAATAATAAAATTAAAACAGAAAGCAAGTGAAGAGAGACACAGATTTATATTGGTTCGGCTAATTCCGGCCTACGTCCACTCCAAAGAATTTCCTTTTATTTGTTTATGCTGCTGTTTCAATTACAAATCCATGAAGTCCCAAAATAAAATGGCAGTACATCCTAGGTAGAAGATAGAATGAAGCAGAAAGAAGATCCCTTTGCTGATGCCATGTCCGCTATATTTATAGGAGAAGATGTATATGGATCTGACTAAAATTTCGCTAGAAGAACCTCTAGGCCCAGACGACTCGGCCTAAGAATTTTGGACCGATCGCTTTCCATAATAAGGATCGAGGTCGATCCTTATTTTGATGGAGTTAAGGGCTGCGATCTTTATGGGGGTGTTCCTCATGTTGTTATATGCTTGTACTCCATGTTTCATGTCAATTGGATCCGTAAATGTTGAGTTATTGATCAATCTTGGTTGCAATATGTTGTGAAAGCTGATTATAGTCAATCCCTATGGAGGGAAGAGGGCCGTTCCCTCCAACTTTCTCTATTTGATGTGCGATCCCTAGGGTAGACTCCCTAAGGTCCCTTCTTCTTTTTCCCAAAGTTTCACTTCAATCTGCCTTACAGTTGTTGAGTTCTGGAGTGGTCATCATTGAGTTGTATTGTATACATCCTATTTAATCCGATCCCTATACTCTGATCCATCTATTTCGATCCCTTTTCTAGAGTGAGTATTCTGATCTGATCCTTCTCGTTGGGGGAGTGCTAGTGCCATACTTAGCCATTTCTGAGTGCTATCCATCTGAATCCATTCAACTATCATATCCATAGTTCCAAATATAATCGATCTCCAATCCTGGTAACCATCTCTCTGGGCGTTCTACTTTGATGATCATGAAGTTAGTTGGGTTAAATCTGCCTATGTACTACCTTGGCGAAAGGCGGGTTAACAACTATAAACATACCTAAGAACTGGATCATTGAAATGTCGGTTTCGATCTGTTTACTTTAAGTGCAACTTATTTAATATCCTTAAGATGTTAAGGATGAATGAATGCATTTTTGTAAAGGAGTTAATATAGTCTTATAGTATAGAGTATCTCTTTTTTGATAATTTAAATGATATAGCGAAAGTTGAAAGTGGATATAACGTAAACACAGTTGGGATGAATAAAGGGTGAATGGTCACATATTCTTCACGAAGAGACATAGGAAACAGAACTGTATAAAATACATGTAGACACTTAACAAGGAATAAAATATATGATTTCTATTCAAGAATGTGTTTTTCTTATAGAACATTGTTTTCTGTAAGAATGATTTCTTTCAAATCGGGATACTCGATCTAAAACTCTCATTTTACTTTACTTACAGTAGAAGAAATAAATAGCTCACAGCAAGTGATTAATGAAGCTTCCTATTTCAAGTATTGTTATTGTAGTAGCGTAGATAGTGGGAGCTTACCATATACCAATCGCTAATGATCTAAAAAATTGAAAGTAGATCCGGTTGCTTCATTAAATTCACTGATAAATTATCTAAGATACTAAAATATGTATTTCAACGCACAAGTTAGATGTCTACGATAAGTTCATAGAATATGAAACATAAGTAAAACTAAAACAATTCGATTTGATCGAATATGTAATTATTTTGGATAAGACATCTAAGAGTACTTAAAAGGGAATATGGTTCACTCTAAAATTCACTCCTCCCTATGCTACATAATGGTGCATCAATGAGAATTAATCAAACTCTGTTAGACATAGTACGATTGGCCATGAGTGAAACTGAGTTAATTTTTCTATTATGGGATATGTACTTGAGTGTAAGAACATATGTTAAATTTGGTTTCATCTAAAGTCAAAGCTATTTTATATAAGTATATACACAGCTCATAAAATCTTATGAAGATCTATTCCATTGCACTGAGAAACAAATTGTGGTATTAAGGCATGCCACCTTCTTATAGACAGAATTCGCAGAAATTAGCAGTACTACGATGGACTTGGATGTGACCCATGATTCTAACATGAAAATAGATTATATACATGATAAAATCTTAACCAAGACCAAAAATGACATAGCTTATTGGAATGTCTAATGGAGAATCAATCACATTAAAAAAAATTATGAGGTTCTTACCAATTTCAAAAAATGAATTGTTCATAATGACAATCTCCTTAATTGCTAACAAGCTATGAAGAGTATAGACTTTGTCACATGATGTGATGCTTTAAAATTCAAAATGGATTCTAAGTACAATCACAAAATTTGATTTTGGAAATTGTGCGTGAAAGAATAAGATCCATCAACTATAACTGAGCCTTCGAGAAGAAGAACAATGCAGTTGGAAATGTATAAAGTAAGGTTGATGGGAAATGACCTCATTGATTTCAAATGTTGAATTAAATAAAGTAATTTCTCTGGCCAATGTGCTTAAGTCTATTCGGGATCTATTCCCAAATTATTGCATAAGATGACTATGTGTTTTGGCATATTTACATTGAAACATAACTTCTAAATAATGATTTACAAGAGACTATTTGCACACCACAACCAAAATGGCTCAAAATCAGCAGGAGCAATAATAAAGTTGGTAGACTTTTTAGGATAATATATGATCTCAAACAAGCATCTAGAGGTTGAGCAAATATTTTGATAGAGCAATCAAATAGTTCGGTTTTAGTCAAAATTCCGAGGAAGCGTATCTCTGTAGAAAAGAAAATAAAAGGTTTATAACATTTTTAATGCTATAAATAAATAACATGCAATCGATTGGTAATGATGTACTCATTTTCAAATCAATCAATACTTGGTTGTTTAATGCTTAGTGAAGGATTTGAAAGAGACATCCATTTTACTTAGTATAAGAGTATATTGGAATTGTCCCAATCTATAAACAATAAATACTATATTAGAATGTTTAATCTGAAGAATGTGAGATGAATTCCTTATACATCACTAATGAGAATCATCATATATGTTGTGTTATGTATTAAACCAACATTTACTTATGCACCTGGTGTAGTAAGAGAACAACAAATCTGAGTTAAAATCACCAAATAGTAGTTAAGAGTGTTCTCGAGTATTTATGAAATACTAGAGAATTATTTATGGAAATAATGAACTCTCTATAAAGGAGTGTTTAGACTAGATATTCATAAGTGGCATAGAAAATAGTAATTCAATCTTGTGTTCATGTTTGGCCTTAATATACTGGCTTTAGTTTGGAAATGTTCTGAATGAGTGGTTATTGCAAATTCAACTATGAAGACTATGTACATCATCTTGAATTGTAGCACAATGAAAGCAGTATATGTGCGCAAGTTTATAAGAAACCTAGAAATGGTTCCCACCATTGAGAATCAAATAATATATTTTGATAATAATGATGCATGCAATATAGATTGCAATAGGAGCTAGCAGCTCAATAAGAGATCGAGATATGTTCTCCATAATTACCACATGATAAAACAACTTATCAGTGACGAAGAAATATTACTAAAAAAGTACATACAAAATAATAATATGGATTCATTCACTAAGGCCATTTCTCGGTTTAGTCTAGGAAAAGTGATCGAGTGTATGTTATGAGTCACCATAATTGGCTTTTAGTGCAAGTGGGAGATTGATATAATTAAGGGTTTGCCCTAGCGGCGATTATGTAATTTTATTATATAACTTAAATCTTATAGCAAATTTTGTTCGAAGTAAAGTAAGCTTTTTATTTTCTATTATATATTTTTATACTAGGATAAAAGTAATTTTTTAAAAACATGCTAAATACATATAAGTAGAAAATCCTTAAGAAAAGTATTTAATCGATTACAGTTATGCATATGTTCATAATTGTGAGTATTGAATCGCATTAATAAATATTTGTCCTTAAATGTTCTTACTCGAGATGTATCGAGAATGGGATATTGATATATTTATTGAGACTAGTCTACATAACACTCTCCATTTGATAAACGGTGAATTACTCATGATAGTTGGACGTACCAAGGGGTTATGTACGTGTGATTGTTTGGAATAATTACAGAATGACTCATTGGGAGTCTTTTATAGGTTAAAATTCAAATAGAAGATCTCATGTGATGATATTTAAAAGTCTTTTGACTTGAGAATAGCGTGAATCTTAAGTTTCTACAACATACTTTGATTATGGTCAATCGCACGCCAATGATGATCAAGTTAAGGCCATAGTTGGGTATAAGTTGAACTAATTGATGTGAAACACCATTCAAGAGAAGATTCGTCTCCTTCGAATAGAAGGTTAGTAACATCATAACTGGTAGTCAACTTAAAGTCAAAGCCTTTAACTAAAGCAAAATGTTAATTAGTAAATGTTATAGGAGTAAACCATGAACTTTAATATTGGTTGCAATAGAATATGGATATCATTACTAGAGAGTTGACCATTGACCAAACTTTAGACATTTGTGTGATATAGTGATGGTGAAGAGAAAACGTGCATGATATATTATTGCTTAAAGGCATCACTTTAAAAGAGAAAAAATTGGGCTTTACAAAAAAAATTGTAAGCAACTAAAATCATGTCCACTACTTTGCTTTAGCAAAGTCTATACAAGCTTTAATATTTAAATTTTTTAAATATTACCGAGGTCTGAGTTCACACCTGGGAGCTACAAAGCTGTACCTCTTAGCTTTTAAACGAAAATAATTCAATGCAAAAATTTGTAAATGTTGCAAATTATTGTAGAGATAATATAATTGTTATATTAATCTATCTATTATTTTATTTTTATTATTAGAGGGTTGAAAGTTAACTAATAAAATGTAATTTTTATTTATTAAACTAATTAATTGTATATACTAAAAATAATATTTATTAAATAATGAATATTATATGGTAGTTGAAATTATTAATGGTTATTAATAACTAGGGGACTAGCTATATTAATAATAGTTAAACGGTTTATTATTTAATTTGATTAATGGACCTAATTAACAAATAAAGTATGACCTATGAAAATTTATTAAGAAGATATTTTTGTAGCATCTGATGCTATAAATATACCCATAAAGCCTCAATTTAACACACATGATTTTATTACCCCTCTTCATTCTTAAAATATATTTTAATGGTGGGTATTGCACATTCATCATTGAGTTAGAGAAAAGCTCTCTCAAGGCGAAGTTGATGGTTCAAGGTGTTAACAACAGACTTGATTATCGAAAGTTATTATACTCAATTTTGCTTTAATTCAAAAAGAAAAAAAAAGAAAAGAGGAAGAAGACATGTGCACATTGCGCACACATTTGTGCACTATAAGTCCGACAACATGATCATAAGTGACCAACATAGAAGTTGATCAGAGTGGTGGAGGACTACTCATCAATGGGATGGAAATACATGGGTAGTGATGAGAAAGGTTAGATCGGAGGACATCATTAGCATTATAGAGTTCTAGGGCTTTGACTATTAAAGGGTGGCATTGTTTCGATCATTGAACTAGCAATAGTAATAGTCATCGATGTCGTTTGAGGCGTGCAGCTCGATGGCTAGCCTGTGAAGGGAAAATCGCATGTAGCGATCACGATAGTTATGCGGAGATTATAATAAGGCAGCTAGGGTTCGAGTTGTGAATCTGTAGAAGGAGAGGTGATTTAATCGAAAATTTGTTATAATTTTAATTACCATAGTTTAATCAACATAACTTGCAATCGTCATAACTCTCACAAGCTTCGTTTTATCTACAACTTCCATTATTGAGCTCGTATCTAAATTCTCAACATTTGGGCATGGGTTAAGTCCTTTTAGGACGCTCAATAAATTACACATTTTAAACATACAAATTAATGTCTATATGTGGTTATAAATCCCAGTAACAGCATCTATATACATATTAACATATAGAATGTGTATTTATGTTAACATTTCTATATTTACACAAATATTATTTCATATATATAGACAAGCATACTCACTATGTTTATCTAAATTAATGTAATAAATACTTACATGCTTCCTTATATCATAGAGTGTGATGTTCATGATATTATTATATAATTGAATTATTAATTATGTAAATTAAATTATTATTATTACATATTAATTAATATTATTAAATAAAGAAGTAATAATTTTAAAATTCAAATTTAAAATCCATCTTTCCTAAAGGTCTAAACAAATATTAAATATGACTTAATATTTTTAAACATTATTCACGATAATACAAATTAAAGATCTAATGCAGTAACTAATAAAAATTATTTTTTGAAATTATTTTCATTTTACCCTACAGCCATTGCACCTGATCCAATAGCCTCTTTTGCCGGATGTTTTTTCAAATTTATAGAAAAAGTGTTTTAAGTCAATGGTCCTTTTCTTTATCAATGCACCGCCAATGTCAAATCCCTTCTTCAGTCGTCAAATCCCTTCTTCACTCCTACAATAATACCCATGCAGACGGAATATGGATTAGGCCTTTTTACAACAGTGGAAACCACATCAAACCTAGTGATGTAATCCTCCAATGTTTCACCACCCTCCTTTTTTATCAACGAGAGTCATAACATGCTTCAGTTGTTGAACATGTACCATGAACCAAGTTCGAAATTTCTAGACTAACTCTTCCTAAAAAATAATTGAACTTTTGCCTAGTTTAAAACCGTCGGTAACTATTTTCATTAAAATATTGGAAAACATCAGCATATTACCTTTTCCATCACATGAGACACTCACATAAGTTGGTTATATCTTACCAATGGACTTTCGAATCAATCCTTTCGTTGTATGGCTCCACCATTGCCATTTTGAAGTTCTGTAGAAATTGAGAGTTTAATTTGTCTATAGAGAATGGACTTATGTTCTGAATCCGAGAATCATATTCCCTATCCTTTCGTCTTCCTGCTTGATATTTCTATGAGAAAATTCTCCATAGATTGCATCCTAATAATCTCCTTGGTTGCGGGAATGACCATGATGACTGTTGGGAAAGAGCGTTTGGCCAGTGGCCTTATGCCTTTTTTCGATGTATCTAAAAGAACTGCCATATAGATCTCCATGGCATTCTCAACTTCACGGTTTATGTCCATCATTTTCCACATAATATTTATCACCTACGTTCACATAAAATCCAAAATCATCCATGAAGAAATCTGGAACGTGCTTTAACTCATGAGGTAAAGTTTGGTCGATAAAGTTGTGCCATCAGCATTGTTTAGGTCGTCTTCCCTTTATGCTAGAGAGTTGTATCCCTTATATTCTTTATGAATGCTAAAGAGATGGTTTGGCTATTAGCTACTTCCATAACTAATGTTTTTTTAGCTAGCGTTATGTTCATTCTATGCAACTCTTGTCAATAAAACTAGTGGAATGTCATGTGCATCTTCTTTATGGACATTTTCTCTTATGTTTGCACCATCGTTTCCTACATTTAATTCTACCAAGATCCTTTCTAAGAAATACATGTGTTCTCTTTGTTCGTTCATCACTTTCTCTTATAGTGTTGCAATCATTTCGTCCAAGTCTGCTTCCTACCCCTTTTCACTAGATGGTCCTTCCATAGTGTCAGAAGGTCAAACATCTTCCATATGAGAAGTCCCTTACCAGGAGGTATTGCAAACACCGTTGAGAAATAAAAGTGTCAAATGCTTGTAAGGAGATGAATGAGAATTCTGAGTTCAACTCTTAACGAAAGCACCAAAATGTCTACACTTTTTTGATGTGCAACACCTAAGACAAATTTAAAAGAACTTTGGTTTCAAAATACAAACTGTAATTATTTATGTTTGACGAATTTCATATGAGAAACCCACAGTGGGATAAACACTCATTTTGCAGTATGACAAATCAATCAAGATTACATATGAAAAATGAAAGAACATTTAAAGTATGGAGGAGAAAAACATTTAGGACCGCTAGCTCAACTGGTTAGTGGTATGAAATTCTAGACATAGGTTATAAAAGTCATGGTTTAAACCCATGAGAAATCAAATGAGTGCTTTGTTTGAATAAAGTACCATCTTACTATCCAAAAAGGTCAACATTCAGTTTTGAAACTCAAATGAAAATGATTACTGCTACGAATACAACGATAATTTAGATTCTATGACATACGATGATGGTCTTGATCTTATTCTTAAAGAATTGAGGAATATTATTGTCTTAAAACAACCATTATAAAATAGACGGTGAACCGGTACAACAATACAAAAGCAAGGAAATAACAACACTTAAAGATGCCATAAGAGATGAACTAATCGCAACAAAGATGTGGTGATGTACTATATATGTTTCATTGTAGTTGTATTCTTATATTGTTGTCTTTACCACCATATTTTTAATTCAAGATTTTTGTATTCATACCACTTTATTTATAGTTTTAAATTGTTGAATCTATATTATTAAGCCATGAATTGAGAAATTTTTATGCTAATAATCATTAAACTAATCACAAAACTCCTTCTAAGTATCTTTTCTCGATCATTTTTACAATACCCCTTTTAATGACTTACCCCTTTCAAATACCTATTTAAATATCCTTATCAAAATTCTCTTTTTTGCTTTACGTAATATGCACTCTTTTGCTCACTCATTGTTCCAAAATTATAAATTTGCACTTTACCCTTCTATGCAAATTTAATGTAAAATTTAAGTTAGAGATTTACACGATTTAGATAAATGTAGTAAAATTAAGTCATTTTTAAAATATAATAACATTGATATTGCTTAATGTTAACCTGCCTTTTAGCAAGGCAATACATAGGCGGATTTGACCCAGTAGACTTCATGATCATCAAGGTAGGAAGCCGAAGAGATGGTTACTAGGATTAGAGATCGATTATATTTGAAACTATGGACTATAGTCGAATTGATTCGGATGGACAGCACTCAAAAATTGTTAAGTATGGAACTAATACTTCTCCTAGAAGAGGGATCAGAATAGTAGGATCGGATTAAACATGATGCACACAACACAACTCAACGATGATCGCTCCATAACTCAACAACCACAAGGCGGATTGGAGTGAAACTTTGGGAACAAGAAGACGGGATGCTAAGGAGCCTACCCTAAGGACTGCAAGACAAATAGAGCTATTTGGAGGGATCGAAACCTATCCCTCTATAGCGATCGGCCCCAATCCCTATTCAGGGATCGTTTTAGTTGAATTTGCGGCAATGATCAGTCAATAACTCAAAATCTACAAATGCAATCAATATGAAATTTGGAGAGGAAGTACATTACAACATGAGGGACCCATCATAGGGATTGCAACTCCAAAACAGCAACTTGGAGGGACCGACCCCGATTCCTATATAGGAATCGGCCCTCATCCCTGTTTACGACATCATGCAGCGATGATCGATCGATATCTCAAGATCTGTAAGTGCGATCGACATGAAATTTGGAGAGCAAGGAGATAACATCATGGAAGACCCACTATAAGGATCGCACCCCATGATTCCACCAAAATAGGGATTGGCATTGATCCCTATTATGGGCTTCGGTTGGCCCAAACTTTCTAGGCAGGCTCGTCTTGGCTTCAGAATTCCAGATCCGGGTTTTGACCGAGATATTTTCACATCTTCCCCTATAAATACAGTAGGCATGGCATCAGAAAAGGGATCTGGATCTTCTTTTTGCTTCTCTTTATCTTCAACCTAGGCTACACTCTGTCAATTTTATTTTTGGATTTCGGATTGTAACTGTCAAACTACAGTATAATAAAAAGGATTATTCTAGAGTGGACGTAGGCCGAAGTTAGTCGAACCACTATAAATCTTGTATCTTTTTACCTGCTTTCATTTTTAATTTGTTTGTTCTTCAAATTATATTCTCTACATTAGATACCATCTAAGATTTGTGACTGGATATTGGTGATTTCACATAATTGGGTGTTGGTGGCCAATTTTGACTCCAACAGTTTAGTGCAAGAAACAAAAATAGAACACCACGATTTTCGATTATATAGGAGTTTAAGGGGACCTCGTTTTAGCTATTAGGTTCATCTCCCAGCTAGGGGTAGTTTGGGGGGATTGATGGTGGGTTAAAAAGAAAATTATGCTAAACTTCTATAATCTATTATTAAAGTTCGATGCATCTTATCTTTAATGACCTTAATGATGGTTCATTTCTCAATATTACTAATGTTTATGGACCAAATTCAATGGTTGATCATAGATTTCTTTGGAGTGAGTGTCATGAGTTTAGATCATCGACTTCTAGTCTATGGGTAATGGGTGAGAACTTTAACATCGTTAAATTTCTAATGGAAAGATCTCCTAGAGAAGGTGATTTTACTTCAATAGAGGAGTTTGATTAATTTATTGTTAACAGTAATTTGATTGAGTTACAACTAAGTAATAGATAATTTACATGGTCGAATAATGGGGATCATCCATCGATGACACTTTTAGATGGAATATTTTACTAGCGATGAAGTGGAAGATAAATTCTATGTTAGTAAGGTCTTTATACTCCAAGTATTTACTCAGATAATTGTCCTATTATTTTAACTTGTACTAACCAAAATATCAGGAATAGAATTTTTAGATTTAAAAAGATATGGTTTTTAGAAAATAATTTTACGGTTTAATTACAAATAAATTGCTCTCTATCAATAATTATATTTATATATTTTCAAAAAATATATATAAGATATTTGTATGTAAACTTAGAGATTTAAGATATATTTTTTAAAAAATGGAACAAAGATGTCTTTGGCAACACTAGATTTAAAAAGGATACAAAATGAGATTTTAAAGTTAAATAAAATAGAAGAATATAGAAATTCGGACATTTCAAAAAAAAACTACTATCGAATTTGAAAGAAGAATTAAATAAAATTATTACTCAAGAGAAAGTAATGCGGAAATGAAGATCTAGGAGTCAGTGGATGTGTGAGGGAATGCTAAATTTTTGCATAATGTAATAGCATCATACATTCAATCTTAATTAGCAATGTTGAGATTTTTATCAAAAGAATTACATGATGTGTTTACTAATTATTATAAAGAAAATTTTAGAACTTAGAAATGACACAAGATTAAGGCAAAATGGGATGAATTTATATCCCGATAACGCTAGGATTGATTTAGAAGGATTGGGTAACCCATTTATGGAAGAAGAGATTTTGATGGCTATCGGACATGCCAAGTGACAAATCACCTAATCCTGATGGGTTTTCTTCTTTTTTTTAATAAAAAAATTGGAATGCTTTTAAGTATGACATAATTGAAATGTTTAATGAATTTTAGAGGGTTCTTTACAATTGGGTAGGTTCAATTTTGCTAGCATGAAAAATATGGGCGAGTGAGTTATAAGATTTTAGACCAATTTCATTATTATATTGCTCATTTATAATTATATCCAAGGTCTTAGCTAAAATGCTAGTTCAAAAATGAATGATTTAATAGACATTACGCAAAGGGCATTTACCAAGGGAAGAAACATTACGGATGGGGTTGTGGTAATTCAAGAATTCATTAATTATTGTTGTAAAAATAAAATCACTTGTGCTCTTTTAAAATTTGATTTTACAAAAGCTTTCGATTCAATTGATTTAGATTTCCTGAAAGATTTATTATTAGCTAGGGGTTTTGGATTAGATGGGTAGGTTAGATTATGCCTTTACTTAAAATAGTAAATATATGTATTATGGTTAATGGCATATTAGGAAACAACATTCAGTTGAAACATGGAAAAAGGCAAGGTGACCCTTTGTTGCCTCTTTCGTTTAATCTATTTAGTGATGTATTTGCAAGAAATATTAAGCTAGCTACTAAAAATGGGGTTTTAGATAATGTAGGAAATGAGATTACAAGTAGTGGAATCTCCGTTCTCTAGTTTGTGGATGATACCATGCTCTTTACTCCCATTTTCCTAAATACATTATAGACTTAAGTTTGTATTATATAGTTTTGAACTTTTATCTGGATTAAAGATTAATTTTGATAAAGTTATGTGTTAGTACTAAATGATTTAGATAAGATAAAGAATCAAAGTTGCTAGTAAGTTGAATTGTAAAATTATGAAATTTCTTATAGAATACTTTGGGTTTTTATAAGGCTAACATAACTTAAACATGACCATTGGTTGTAATAATTGATAAAATTAGTAAAAGATTATCCAACGAAATGGTAAGTATTTATCGAGGGCGGGTAGGGTTGTTCTTATTAACTCTGTTTTATCAGCACTACCCATATATTGGATGTCGTTTTATCTCTTTTCAAAATGGGTATTTGATAAAATAGATAAAATTAGGAGATATTATTTATGGAGTGGGGATAACCCTAGTAGCAGTTCAAAGTGTATAGTTTAATAGGAAATGGTATGTAAACCGAAAGATGATCGAGGGTTAAGAATTATAAATTAACATAATTAAAATTCGTCTTTATTAGAAAATGGTTATGCAAATTTAACGATAATAATGAACACTTGATATACAAAGAAATAATATCAAATCAATGGTATGGTGGTACACTTAATCTATATTATATTTCCACTAGTAATACAAATAATATTTAGCAACAGGGTTAGTGCAGCTGGTTGATGGTTCGGATTTCGAGACCAATGTCATGAGTTTGAATCTCGAAACTGGAAAACCTACAAGAAGTACCAGAGTACGTGTTTGGTAGGTACATACTTCCCCAGAGTTTAGAAGTGAAGTTTGATTCTCTAGGTAATCTAAAATAATAACAATATTTCTTAGTTTTTGGAAATCGATAATAAAAAGTTTTAATATCTAATAATTAGGAATTAATAATGTAGTACATTCAAGGATATCGATTATTCCCCTTAAAGTGGAATTTATAGAACTTTATGAAATTTGTAATTTTAAAAACATGTTTATTTTAGAAATATATTGACTAACGTGAAATTTTCTTGGGAACTTGGTTTTAATCGTACATTAGTTGGAAATATTTTATCACGTTTTGCTTTGCTTTGTGCTAAACTATAATTTTATAACATTGATAATGAAAATGGCACTAAAATATGGTGTCGGAATAAGAATAAAAATTATACATCTCATCCATTTTATAAATTTCTGGATTTTTCTTAACAAAGTTGAATTTTTTAAATACATTTTGAAAGTGAATGCTACGTCTAAGGCAATAGTATATATGTGCTTAATTTTACATAAAAGTTAAACACTACATAACTTTTAAAAAAGAAGAAACTATGTATTGATAAAAAATGTATTTTTTGTAATATGGAAATGGAAATTATTTTCATTTAAACTTTAAGTGTACTGTCACTAGTTCTATTCTCCTAAATATTCTTAGTATTTTTATTTAATATAACATATAGAGATATTCATTGTGAATCATATTGACATAGTTTTAAATTTTATTATACCAGATAACATAGATTTGTACTAGATACTATTTTTACTATCATATGTTGCTATATTTGGTTCAAAAGAAATCAAAGGGTTTTTAACAATATAAATACTCTTATAGAAAATTTGATATATGCAATTGTCTTGTTTTGTTTTAATTGGATTTCAAAACCTAGTTATAAAATAGTTAACAATATTATTTTTAAAGAATATCTTAAAAGGGTAAAATCTAGAATTTGTTTAGCTAAGGAAAAATTCATTTTCGATGTACCTAATCAATGTTTTTAACAGAAAATTAGTTAGACTATAAAATATTGTTGTTTAGTATCTATCTTTCATCTCATATTTATACAAGTTCACCTTATATTGTGATATATTGTTCATATGATCCATTAGTTTTAATTGAATATTACGTAGATTTGTTCAGTTTAAGTGGTCAAGTATGTGTTTATATTAAATTAATATATTTTCTATTGGCATGTTTAATTCTTGTGCTCTTATTTTTCTTGTATTACTTAGTTTATAATACTATGGACTTAGTTCTATAAGATTATGTCTATATTTTTTTAGTTAGTTTATTTTACAGTGCCATATATATGTATAAAAAAAATATTTATATACATAAATATATATATATATGTCTATTACACCCAGAATTCCAAAAATGATTTGGTAAAAGAAAGGTCTATTGAGGGAGTGAAAATTAGAAATGAAGCTATCGAGTATTGATCCAAAGAACCATTGAAGGTCGACATTTAAGAGTCATCATATGTTGACTTAATAAAGCCATCATGTGATGGCCTTGGAAATAAAAAATAGAAGCCATTGTGATATGACCGTCGAAGCTACCTAGGATGTCTCATGGTGATTTTTAATATGAAATATTAAAGTGATATGAATCTGGAAGCCATCATGTGATGACTGTCAAAGCTATTGTGAGGTTGTATTATGGAGCCATCATGAAATGAAGTACTAAGGTCATCATGAAGTAATGATAATATGGTAGGGCTGTCGCATTGATGATATAAGAAAGCCATCATGGGATGAAATTATAAAGCTTTCATGATAAGATTCTTGAAACCATCGTGTAACAAAACACTAAAGTCCTCGTGTGGAGAATGTTGAAGTCCTCAAGGGGCGATATGAGAAAACTGTTGCATGGATGACAAAAGGAGCTATCGTGTAACGATTCTTGAATCTATTGTGGGACAATATTACGAAGCCATCATGTAATGACTCTTGTAGCCATCATGTGTTGATTAAAGCCATCATGAGTTGATCCAACTATCGAAGGTTAAGGCAAATAATTATTCAGAATAAGACGTCACATATTGAGTAGTGGGGCTATCATAAGTTGATGCAATAAGCCATCATAGATTGATGCTATAAGCCATCGCAAGTGGGGGTTATGAGCCATCGCAAGTAGAGCCATTACATGTTGATAAATTACAAACCATCGCATAATGGTGAAATTCTAGCAATAGTCCATATGATGAAGTAGTATATTAATGTGAAGAGAATTCTATGTAATAAAGCTTCAAAGCACTCATATACAACCATGCTACCTTTATTGATACCATGACCAAGATAGTGATCCACGTGAACTACTGTAGTACTGAGATGATGAAAAATGGCACCATCAAGACCATCCATCTTGCCAAGTCACTAATTCACGTCAACTTCGATCAACCAATCCAAGCAAGCTATATCACTCTCTAAACCTTTATAAATAGAGACCCACCTCCACCTAAGAAGGGGCTCCTCTCATCTTTCTCTTTCTTAGCATAAATCATAATTAAGTTTGACATTTCTAAGCTACTTTAAGAGCTTGAGAACACTTTTAATGGCCGATGAACAAGAAGATGACTTGAACTTTTGAACATAATGACCTTCAGAAATAAGGATTTGCATATTGACATCATCCATGATCTTCGGACTAGAACAAAAAAGGATGACTTGTATTTCTTGCATATTGACCATTGAACATTGAATATTGCATACATCCTACAATATATATTGATAACTTGATGATTTAGCCTCAATTTTGCATACGACTTTTTGCATACATCCTCGAAAATATTTTGATGACTTGATGATTTAGCCAAAAATTAGAGAATTTTATGAAATTTGTAGTTTCAAAAACAAGTTTATTTCAGAAATATATAGACCTAATGTGAAATTTACTTAGGAATTTGGTTTTAATCATACATTAGTTAAAAATATTTTATCACGTTTTTCTTTGCTTTGTGCTAAACCATAATTGTATAAAATTGATAATGAAAATGGCACTAAAATATGATGTCAAAATAAGCCTAAAAATCATACATCTCATCCATTTTATAAATTTTTGAATTTTTCAGAATAAAGTTGAACATTTTTAAATACATTTGGAACGTGAATGCTACGTCTAAGGCAATAGTATATATATGCTTAATTTTACATAGGAAGTAAAATACTATATACTTTTAAAAAAGAAGAAACTATGTATTGATAAAAAATGTATTTTCTGTAATATGGAAAAGGAAATTATTTTCATTTATACTTTAAGTGTAGTATCGCTAGTTTTATTCTTTTAAATATTCTTAGTAATTTTTATTTTAATAAAACAAATAGAGATATTAATTGTGAATCAAATTGACATAGTCTTGGATTTTATTATACCAAATAACATAGATTTGTACTGGATACTATTTTTACTATCATATGTTGCTATATTTGGTTCGAAAGAAATCAAAGGGTTTTTAACAATATAAATACTCCTATAGAAAATTTAATATATGCAATTTTCTTGTTTTGTTTTAATTGGATTTCAAAACCTAGTTATAAAATAGTTAACAATATTAGTTTCAAAGATTATCTTAAAAGGGTAAAATCCGATATTTATTTAGCTAAGGAAAAATTCGTTTCCAAAATAGATATAATAATAACGCTCTAAATACCATTTTAATATATATGTATGCCAATAATTTTTTTGATCCAATGTTTTTAATACAAAACTAGTTAGACTATAAAATATTGTTGTTTAGTATCTATCTTTCATCTCATAATTATACAAGTTCACCCTATACTGTGATATATTGTTTATATGATCCACTCTTTTTAATGGAATATCATGTAGATTTGTTCAGTTTAAGTGGTCAAGTATGTGTTTATATAAAATTCATATATTTTCTATTGGCATGTTTTATTCATGTGCTCTTATTTTTCTTATATTACTTAGTTTGTAATATCACAGACTTAGTTCTATTAAGATTATGTCTGGACTTTTTTAATTATTTTATTTTAACGTGCCATATATATATGTATATAAAATATATTTATATACATACATATGTGTCTGTTACACCCAAAATTACAAAAACGAATTGGCAAAAGAAAGTTCTATTGAGGGAGTGAAAATTGGAAAGGAAACTATCGAGTATTGATCCAAAAAACCATTGATGGTCAACATTAAAGGGTCGTCGTATGTTTACTTAATAAACCTATCATGTGATGGCTTTGAAAATAAAAAATAGAAGCCATCATGATATGACTTTCGGAGCTACCCAAGCTGTCGCATGGTGATTTTGAATATGAAATATAGAAGTGATGTGAATCTGGTAGCTATCGTGTGATGACTGTCAAAGCTATCGTGAGGTTGTATTATGGAGCCATCGTGAAATGAAGTATTATGGTGATCATGAAGTAATGATAACATGGCAGGGCTGTCGCATTAATGATATATGAAAGCCATCGTGGGATGAAATTATAAAGCTTTCATGATATGATTCTTGAAACCATTGTGAAATGAAACACTAAAGTCCTCATGGGGAGAATGTTGAAGCCCTCAAGGTACGATATGAGAAAACTGTCGCATGTATGACAAAAAGAAGCTACCATGTAGTGATTCTTGAATCTATCCTAGGACAATATTACGAAGCCATCATGTAATGACTCTTGTATCCATCATGTGTTGATTAAAGCCATCATGTAATGACTCTTGTATCCATCATGTGTTGATTAAAGCCATCATGAGTTAATTCAAACTGTCGAAGGTTAAGGCAAACAAATATTAAGAACAAGACATCACATATTACATAGTAGGGCTATTATAAGTTGATATAGTAAGCCATCGTAGATTGTGTTATCCCGCCTTTTGGCAAGGTCGTGACACCAAAAAGTTGAATGGAAAACTAAAGACAGTTCGTCGTAAAAGTTCGTTATACACTGTTTCACCATGGATATCGATGAATTTTGTCCGAGCTCGGATCAGGCTATGATTGATAGAACATGACAAGCAAGACTATAAAAGCCAGAGTTTCAAATTTCAGGTTAATCGGAGTTCGTATGAGTGAGATATGATCGATGCAAGTTAGAGAAAATATGCTCTTCGTATCGATATGGTTGATCGGTTCGAATCCATCAAATTCGCACCCATCAGAAGGTCAAGGTGATGGACCATTTGCACCGATCATATTCGCATCCATCAGGATGAGTCCGCCTCGACCAATTCGAATCCATTACATTCGAACCGATCTGCCATCGCACTGTTCGAATCCATTGAACTCAGTCACTTCGTATCGATCAGGGCTCTCACTTAACAGCCTTGTTCGCATAAACGACATCGGTCGACTTCGTATTATTGTTCGAATCGATCAAGATATGCCATTTCGTATCCATCAAGGGAATGCGCTTGCTCGTATCGATTTATCTAAAGTCAACCCATTGAAGCTCGTTAGTTCGTATCCATCAATCGTACCCATCACTTTTGATCGATACGAACAGGGCCAATTTCTATCGATACGAACGAGCGTGCTTCCATCGATATGTGTTGGCAGCTGTTATCGAATCGAACAAGGCAATGGATGTCGATACAAACGAGGTGAAGTTCATGGATGCGACGCGGTCAACTCGGAGCAGAAAGGGGATCAGTGCGAGGAGTGCGCGCCACGTCGCCACAGTGTCACGTGTTCCATCGAGTCGAACGGGATGGACACGAAGGCAAGGATTCGAAATCAGCAGCAAACAAAAATCATAATCTTGCATCGATCATATCTCCTAAACCACAGATCCAAATGCAACGAAATTTTCACAGAAGCTTGCGCACAAGGTAAAGAATGTCCCTGCCAAGTTTCAGCTCGATTAGACTAATTCTTGATGGATACGAAATCAATTCGTATCGATCATAGATTGAGTCGAAACTTGGTGGGACCGGTCGCGTGGACCCACTCACGTGCCTGAAGAAGTCTCCCGAAGTTTGAGTGCGATCTCAGCCTCCTATGCCTATAAATAGCCCCCTGAAGCCTACAGAAAAGAGATCTTTTGGCGATTCAACATCCAGACTCTGTCGGATTCAATTCTACGTCTTATGATCACTGTTGTATTCGAATTTCAGAGCTACCATCAATTGTAATCTGCTGTAACAGATTGAAGTTATCAAGTGAATCAATAAAATCATAAGCTTCAGAGTGGACGTAGGCAAGATCGCCGAACCACTATAAAATCTGTGTTGTTTACTGCTGTTCTTTTCAATTTTTTGAGTGTTCTTCATTTGTATTTCTCTACATATTTGTTATCTGTGAATTGTGATTGCGTACTGGTGCTTTCAACGACTATCGGGTGTTTGTGACCAATTTTGGCACAAACATTTTGGTGCTTTCACTGAGAAGGCTAATTCAGGGATTCTACCGCTTGGAGGTTGAATTTGAAAGTTTAGAGATTCAGATTAGAAGAGTCATGACGAGACAATCAAGTAGAAGACAGAGACCAGAGAGAAGTCAACACGAAGGAAGTTAAGAGGGTTCCTCAGGAGCAAATCAGGCATCAATCTTCATCACCAGGGATGAGATGGATGCAATGATGAGAAGGCAAGAAGAGATGATCCAGAATTTGCTTCAACAGATTGGACAACTTGGAGCACAAAATCAAGAAGCAACCAGAGTCCAGAACGGAGCAGGACCATCTGGTGCAGCGCCGGAGCTGGGGGGCACACCCTTAGAGCATGTTGATCCAATCCCGGGAAGAGAGTCAAGGACATCCGAGCAACCTAGTGGCAATAGAGGGATGAACGCTCAGCCAGGGGGGTAGAACGAAGGTAACACTCAAAGATCACAGCCTGACGACAACGACAGGTTGGCAGAGATGGTCAGACGGGCCATGAGAGGCGGACTAGTCAATAGAGATCTGGAGGATGTACATAGGAGTCCCTTTACTCCTACGATCAGGCAGGCCAGGAATCCACCAGACTTCAAACTACCATCGATGGAAATGTATGATGGGCGGACGGATCCAGCGGTCCATCTAACGAAGTATATGAGGCACATGGAAGTGCTGGGGGCATCACAATAAGTCATGGCCCGGTGCTTTCCATTGTATTTAACGGACATTGCAGCGCTATGGTTTAGACAACTGGAGAGTGGCTCCATTGGGACTTGGACAGATTTGACAGAAAGGTTTATGAGACAATTCAGGGTTCATATTTCGAGACCCAAGAACGTGATGAGTTTGGCGACTCTAAAACAAAAGGCCGGGGAATCTTTGAGGAGTTTTCTGACGCGATTTAACGCGGCAGCAGCATCAGTGGATCGACCAGATCCATCTATGGTCATGATGGCAGCTGTATCTAGAATATCTGATGGCATGGAGTTCAAGAATTCACTAACTAAGGATCCACCTACGGACCTGGGAGAGTTTTATCATGAAGCCGAAAAGTTTTTGCGATTAGAAGATGCTCGTACGGAGAGAGAAGAAGAAATCGATGTTTACGCAGTTAGAGGCAGTAATTCACCTGGAAAGGGTGCGGAGACTAGTAAAGGGAAATGAAAAGCTGAGGATAATGGTGACATGTCAAAGCGGCCGCGAAGAGAGCCGCGATTCACCACTTATTCAGAGTTGAATGAAAGCTTAGAGTGAATCTACCAGGATACCAGGGAGCAAGTTCCCTATCGTAGGCCAATGCGAAGGGATCCCACCGTTGATGAGAGAAAATCAGACAGATATTGCATATTCCATGAACTGAATAGTCATAACACTAACGACTGTAGACATCTGAAGGATGAGGTGGAAGGGCATATCAGGAACGGTATGCTACTTCAGTATGTGAGGAGGCGAGCGCCAGTGGTGGATCCAGAGAGACCACCATCTACATCAGCTAGGGGTGACCCTGAACCGGGACACCGTATGATTATCAATTGATTGAAATAATGATGAACAAGTTGTAAACTTCTCACTAACATGGTTAAATCATTTACACATGTGGGAGATCGCGAACGATCCACAGACATGCTCTGAATGACCATTGACCATATCATAATGAGAATTTACACTTTGACATCCTTGCTTTGCTTTTGTTTTGTTTTGATTCGAACGTTTGGACTTAGTTTGTTTGGACATTTCTGTTATGGAACTCATATGAACGTTGATTTGATATTTGCAATCCTGTAAAGAAGTTACTTACATATGCGTTGGATCGCGAACGGTCCACAAGCACACCTTGTATGGCGACGAACCGCCAAAATCGCTAATTCAGAAATTCACCCGAACGTGATATCTGACTTTGGTAATGCCAAACCCCCCCCCCCTCAATACTTGATCGCGAACGATCACATCCTGCCTCGAACGGCACCCGACCGTGAACGGTCACAATTCATTTAGTATGATATCTGATCGCGAACGATCACACTTTGCCTCGTGGGACGCCCGATCGTGAACGATCAAATCCTGTCTCGTACAACATTCGATCGCGAACGATCACACTCTGCCTCGTGCAGCACCCGACCACGAACGGTCACAATTCACCCAGTATGACGTTCGATCGCGAACGATCACATTCTGCCTCGTGCGGCATCTGATCGCGAACGATCACATTTTATCTCGTGCACCATACGACCACGAACGGTCACAATCCATCATAATTCGTCTAGAACGACATCCGATCGCGAACGGTTACAACTTGTCTAGAATGACATCCGACCGCGAACGGTCCCATTTCTTTATTTGCCGCGAACGGCATCCGACCGCGAACGGTCCCATTTCGTTATTTGCCGCGAACGGCATCCGACCTCGAACGGTCCCATATTACCTCAAATGACATACGGTCGCGAACGATCGTCATTCGTGGTCAGGAAAGACTATCAAGTTCTTTACAGGTCGATGATAGGATATGAACATCCAGCTTATGGAACTACAAAACACACCTTCCTATCGCAAGGCATGTTTTGGGGGGCAAATGTTATCCCGCCTTTTGGCAAGGCCGTGACACCAAAAATTTGAATGGAAAACTAAAGACAGTTCGTCGTAAAAGTTTGTTATACACTGTTTCACCATGGATATCGATGAATTTTTTCCGAGCCCGGATCAGGCTATGATTGATAGAACATGACAAGCAAGACTATAAAAGCCAGCATTTCAAATTTTAGGTTAATCGGAGTTCGTATGAGTGAGATATGATCGATGCAAGTTGGAGAAAATATCCTCTTCGTATCGATATGGTTGATCGGTTCGAATCCATCAAATTCGCACCCATCAGAAGGTCAAGGTGATGGACCACTCGCATCGATCAGATTCGCATCCATCAGGATGAGTCCGCCTCGACCAATTCGAATCCATTACGTTCGAACCGATCTAACATCGTACTGTTCGAATCCATTGAACTCAGTCACTTCGTATCGATCAGGGCTCTCACTTAACAGCCTTGTTCGCATAAAAGACATCGGTCGACTTCGTATTATTGTTCGAATCGATCAAGATACGCCATTTCGTATCCATCAAGGGAATGCGCTTGCTCGTATCGATTTATCTAAAGTCAACCCATTGAAGCTCGTTAGTTCGTATCCATCAATCATACCCATCACTTTTGATCGATACGAACAGGGACAATTTCTATCGATACGAACGAGCGTGCTTCCATCGATATGTGTTGGCAGCTGTTATCGCATCGAACAAGGCAATGGATGTCGATGTAGGATCTAGATTAACCCTAGAGGGGGGGTGAATAGGGTTATCGCAAATTTTCTCAAATTAAACGCGGAAGTAAACAGCAGATAAATAAATATGCAGTAAAGTAAATCACACACAGAATTTACCCAGCTTCGGCAACCCCTGCCTACTGCTGCATTCCCAGATTTCTATTAGAGTTAAACAGTATCCCGCTTACAAACACTCTGACAGACTCGCAGACACTCGCTCCCGCTCACAAACACTCCTATAGACTCGCACACCCTGCTCCGCCTATAGAGTTTCGTTTACTCGCAAACTCTGCTCCCACCTATAGAGCTTTGCAAACTCGCAGCCTCCCTGCTCACTGAACTAACCCTAACTAGACAATCTGACAACACCTAAACCCTAGGTGGTGATTAACTCTAACTGGACTTTGACAATACAAACTGAAATACAAAATACAGTTTAACCCTAGGGCAAAATTTAAATCGTCAATGTAAAATAATTTTTGCCCTCAAATAAAATTGGCCCAAACCTATATTAATTAAACTCGGCCTAAATTAAAATAAAAGCTTTAAAAACCTAATTTGAAAATTAGCCCGGCCCACTTCCCTTTTTTTCTTCAATAATGTCGGCCCGCTTCTTTTGATTTCTCGATCAATATTATCTCTGGCCCAATTCCTTTTATCTCCAGCCCGATCCCTTGAGAAAAATGGCGACTCCAAAAATTAGGGTTTTCGGCGATTCTCTTGTATCTCGTATGAATTGGGGCTTCTTGTTTCCCTTTCTTGTATCTCTGGCGAATACGAGCCGATGCTCCTCTCTGTTGCCACTTGAAGCTTCTGCTTCGTTCTTTGATCTGAAAATTAGGGCTTTGGTTGAAGTTTTGATCTTGTGCTTGGCTTCGGCTTTGCGCGCTCCTCTGTTGATCGATTCTGGAATTTGAGTGTTGCACTGTCGATTTTTATTCGAGGCTACGGCTTTGTTCAATCTGGAATTGAAGCTACGGCTCTGGAATTGAGTTATTTGATGTTGCTTGGCTTTGGCTTTGCTTCGTGCTTCGGTGAATTCGATGTTGCTTCTGGTAAGATTTTAGCTTTGTCCTTCTTCGATTTTTGTATTCGAACTCACACCGTCAATGATGATTTTTGGGTCCTTTATATAGAACTCTGATTTGATATTACGTGATCACCACGTTGTTGAAACTTTCCTGTTTTAAGCTCCGATATATTTTGGGAATTCCTTCTGTTTTACGGCTTTGATTTTGAACGTTCGATTTTGCTTGATGGTTACGACATTAAAACTTTCCTTTTTCTATTTGTTTTGACTTTTTCAAAGATTGCACACTCTTGATTTTTGACCTGGTTAACACTTGCTTTGACACGGCTTCGGCCATCTTTGTGTTCATCCCTGTCTTCGTCTCTGGCCATCTTCTCTGGTCTCCACTTGAACATTGCATTCGTGAATATGATGTTTTGTGATTGTTTGTTGTAGTTGCCTGTTCCATGTTGTGGTCTGGCTCATTTTGAGATGTCTCCTTTGCTCCATGCATATGTGCTCTGAAGTTTGTTATGTTGCTACTGTCTGTACATGCTCCACTGTATCTTCATCTATATTAAATCATACATGCTTGCATTCATGTAGATGATTTACTGGACATTTTCATGTAGCTGTAGTCTTTGTATATATGCATGATGTTGTGCACTTGAATGCACATGCCTGGATTTCTGGATTGTTGTAGTTACTGTTGTATTTGAACTGTGAATTGTTGCCTTGATTTTCCAGTAGCCACCGTGTACATTCTTGTACATTTGTCTGTAACTTGCTTTCACTTACTTGGTGACATTTGTGTTGGTTCACTTGGTAGCTTTTGTTGTTGTCCAGTTTGTACTTGTCTTGTTGAACTTGTACATGCATTTGCCTTGTTGCAGTTACACTTTGAATTTTGATCGAGGCCATTTGCATTTGTGTTGAATCTAATTTTGAGTTGACCTTGTGCACTCGAGTTGGCGAGGCAGTGCATACGTGTGTACTACAGCCACTCGTAGTTACCTGTCCCTGATATGAATACTGATATGCACAGATATTACACAATCAAAGATGATGACGTTTAACCCATATATCTGAGACAGCTTTAAAACAAATTTTATATTTTTGCAAATTAAATTCGTTTCTGTTCAGATTACTGCTGTAGATTGTCAATTATACAGGTACACAGGAAGACAAGACAAACACTGAAGCTGGACAATGCAGATGAGTGATTGAGTGATGTAGTGAGGTTGTTACTGTAAAATCAAATTGTGATGTATTCAGAAATTGTACAGCTATAGTGAGTTAGAATTTGTACCATTCAAAATTTGTAATAAAAGATTGCTTGAATAAAATTTCAGTTTTAATTCAAATTCTGTGTTGATAAAATTTCTGTTATTTCTGTATATGTATAATCTGTAAACACATCTAAAATATATAGTTTGTTATCATCAAACACTAAACACACATCAAACAATCTCCCCCTTTTGATGATGACAAACATATATATTAAAGATTTTGAAATTCAGTAGATGTGTTTAAACATGACTATATTTAGCTCCCCCTACATGTATACTCCCCCTACAACTAAGATCACTCCCTATTTAGAAGATTTAGGAAATTACAAACGAATGAAAGAACTATAGAAAATAACTAACAACATTTAACAAATTTGGTAGATAAATATTCTAGAAATAATTATTTTCTTATCAAAATCTCTTCCTTCTCCCCCTTTTGTTATCATCAAAAGACTGACAAAAAATAATGAAACAGTAGGGGAAAACAAATGGAAAAAACAAGGAAAAAACCATAATATATCATAACAAGATAACAATTTCCACATTTTAGAGAATGGATCGATGATTTATAATGAGAAGAGAGATGTTCCATTCTATTTTAGTTTTAAAAAGATTTGTCATTTAAGCACAAAAAATAATAAGCACTTACTAACCACGCATAACCATAAGGACTTTTAAATGGGATTAGCAGTTACTCATTAGTTATCAAGCTCCATCCATGCATAACCATAAGGACTTTTAAATGAGAATGAAGTGATGATAACCTCTCATGATCCATCCATGCATAACCATAAGGACTTTTAAATGAGAATGGATGCATGAGGAATATTTTAAAATTTCTTTTAATTTTTCCTTTTTAATTTAAAGAGCAATTCACTCTTCTCATTTTTCAAAACCATTATGAATGATAGAAAGATGGTAGAAATAGAAATGGTCGTGGAATAAGTTACCAAATTAATCATATTATGAAATTTCATAAACCAAACGTATTTCCACTACTGAATACCATATTCGAATCAATCTTTGAATGATATCCAAAACAGGTTTGAATTCTAGAAATTGAAGTTGAAAATAAATATCCAAGAATATTTCAACCAAAGATTGAAAAATGATTAGTCAATTTCCATAATCCCCAAATCCAAACGTAATCTGGAAAATCTGTCTTCGAGGAGGGTTTTTGTGAAGATATCAGTAGGTTGATTCTCAGTTGAATTTAATGCAAATGTTTTCCCTAGCAACGTGATAAAAAAAATGGTGTTTCACATCAATGTGTTTCGTGAGTGAATGGAGAACATGATTATTAGACAATGAAATTAGTGAGTGTCCTAGCATGAAGCATGTCCTACTAGTAATTTTCCTGTCAACCAGTGAACCCGTATAATCAACATCAGAATAACCAACTAAATTAAAGTTTTCACACGAAAGATATCATAGTCCAAATTTGTGTGTGTGTGTGAAAAATATCTCAAAATTTCGTTTAGTGGTATTCAAATGTGATTCTTTAGAATTAGAGTGAAAACATGCACACAAACACACAGAAAACATAATATGGGGTCTAGAAGCAGTTAAGAACCATTTCAACAGTATCATATTCATCTTCAGAAATAAAACTACGGTGTTAACAAAACGCACACAACTTTTTATCAAATGAAGAGCGAGTGTGAATACCTTCCGTAGAATCATAGTTAAAATATCAAGATTATTTCAAAAGCAATTTAAAGTTTTCATAAGTGAAGCATCAGTTTCAGCAGCTTCTCAAAATACTTTTTAGAGCATGAGAAATCAGAAATCAATCATAGTTTGACCAAACAGATTAAGTTCAAGAAGAAGATGGTTGATCAATTTTTAACCACTGATTAAAGTCAAGTCATTAAAGATCAAGCAAGTTAGATCCATCACAATTACTTCAAGCAAGATAATTGGTTTAAAATCAGAATTAACATCATCAATCATAACTGGCTGATTTAATTCAGATGCAGATTCTTACCGGTTATCTATCGTTTGAAAGAAATACAACTACCTGTTTTACCTGTACGATAATCTTTCGTTGTTTGCCCATAGTGAATCTGTCACCTTTATACTAGGCTAAGGAACATTGATTTGTCGCCCGTTGTGTATCTGGAACAGCCAGAATCCAAATAACACTAATGTTGTTCCTTAGCCTGCCACCACACCTACACGGTTAAAGATGTATGTGACCTATTTGTTTTTATAGGTCCATGATTGTTAGTGGCAGAATAACTGTGAATAAATAATCCTTTTGGAACCCAAACTTGTTTTGTCTTTTCATTTTTGTTCCAATAGACATGAAATTTGTTTGTAGAATTCTTTGGAACCCAAACTTGTATAAATCTCGTGTTCTTGTTCCTATGATTACAATTTTCAATATGATGTCCAACTATTTCACATTCAGTAAAGATGCCCTTTCCTTTTGCACTATCGTCAACCTGTGATTTACCAAAACCTAGCCCTTTTCGGTTGTTAGCAAACAGTTGATTGCCTAATAACATATTGAATGATTTTTCTCCTTTAGAAAAGTTATTCAGTGATTTCTCAAGATCTAGGACTTTGGTTTTCAGTGTTGAGTTTTCAGACACAAGTGTAGTGCATCTATTTATAAAATCCTTTTTCCTAGTCTCAATAATTTCCTTTAGATTCAGGTTTTCTTTTTCAAGATCCTCGAAGCTATTTTTCAGTTTAGATAATTTTGAATCTAAAGCTTTACAGGTTTTACATTCTAGGTTCTGAATTTTTTCAAGTTCAGTTTCTAACCTTGAATTTTCATGGATAAGCTTTTTCCTATCAGATTTCAGTTTTTCATTTTTAGAATCAAGAGCTTCAACAGTTTTAGTAAGATCGAGGCACAAATAAACAAGATCTTTATAAGAGTAGTTTTTTACCTCATTGGATTCCTCTGAGCTTGCTTCTGAATCTGATCTTGATTCCTTTAAGCTTGCTTCTGAATCTGATCTTACCGTAAGACACAGATTAGCCTCCTCTGAGCTATCAGTTGAAACTTCCTCTCCATCCTCATCATCCCAAGTTGCTGCGAAGGCCTTTTTCTTCTTTTTCTTTCCCTTGTTGTTTTTGAGAAGTGGACAGTTTTGTTTGAAGTGACCAGGCTTGTTGCAGTTATAACAGATTAGTTCGTTTTCAGAGTTGTCAGAATCTTTAGATCTATTACTACTGGTCTTCTTCTTTCGTGGCTTGTATTTCGACCACCTTCTGAAATTATTGACAGCCACTGCAAGTACTTCAATTGGATCAACTTCTTCTTCATCGCTCTCTTCTCTGCTCTTTAAGGCAATCGTCTTCTTCTTTGGTTCGGAATTGATGCGTTCTTCCTTTGCTTTTAACTCAAGCTCATACGTCATCAGATTTCCGATCAAATCCTCCATACTCAGTTTGCTTAAATCTTTCGATTCTTGTATTGCCGTGACTTTTGCCTCAAAGTTCATCGGTAAGACTCGTAGAATCTTCCTTACTAGCTCTACTTCAGAGAATACCTTTCCAAGCGCTCTAGCATTGTACACCAAGGTTGAGAAGCGTCCAAACATCTCCTTTATGCTCTCGCCTTTGTCCATCACAAAGTTCTCGTATTCATTGCTGAACAGGGCTAGACGAGACTCTTTGACTTGAGAAGTTCCTTCGTGTGTCACCTCCAAAGTTTGCCAAATTTCCTGTGCTGTTTTACAATGAGAAATTCTATTAAATTCAGTTCTATCAAGAGCACAGATCAGAGCATTCATAGCTTTAGCATTTGTAGTTTTTAATTTCTTATCGTTAGCATCCCACCTCTCCTTAGGTTTAGGAATCTCGATATCACCAATAGTTATAGTGGGAGGTGTATAACCAGTTTCAATAATATCCCAAACATCATAATCAACAGAACTAAGATAAATACTCATCCTAACCTTTCAATACGCATAGTCACTCCCATTAAACATTGGTGGCCTAACAATAGATTGCCCCTCAGAAAAAGCATTATTTGATAGATTCATGACTCTAGAGTTAAAGAAAAATTTACCTCACTCTGATACCACTTGTAGGATCTAGATTAACCCTAGAGGGGGGTGAATAGGGTTATCGCAAATTTTCTCAAATTAAACGCGGAAGTAAACAGTAGATAAATAAATATGCAGTAAAGTAAATCACACACAGAATTTACCCAGCTTCGGCAACCCCTGCCTACTGCTGCATTCCCAGATTTCTATTAGAGTTAAACAGTATCCCGCTTACAAACACTCTGACAGACTCGCAGACACTCGCTCCCGCTCACAAACACTCCTACAGACTCGCACACCCTGCTCCGCCTATAAAGTTTCGTTTACTCGCAAACTCTGCTCCCGCCTATAGAGCTTTGCAAACTCGCAGCCTCCCTGCTCACTGAACTAACCCTAACTAGACAATCTGACAACACCTAAACCCTAGGTGGTGATTAACTCTAACTGGACTTTGACAATACAAACTGAAATACAAAATACAGTTTAACCCTAGGGCAAAATTTAAATCGTCAATGTAAAATAATTTTTGCCCTCAAATAAAATTGGCCCAAACCTATATTAATTAAACCCGGCCTAAATTAAAATAAAAGCTTTAAAAACCTAATTTGATAATTAGCCCGGCCCACTTCCCTTTTTTTTCTTCAATAATGTCGGCCCGCTTCTTTTGATTTCTCGATCAATATTATCTCTGGACCAATTCCTTTTATCTCCAGCCCGATCCCTTGAGAGAAAAAATGGCGACTCCAAAAATTAGGGTTTTCGGCGATTCTCTTGTATCTCGTATGAATTGGGGCTTCTTGTTTCCCTTTCTTGTATCTCTGGCGAATACGAGCCGATGCTCCTCTCTGTTGCCACTTGAAGCTTCTGCTTCGTTCTTTGATCTGAAAATTAGGGCTTTGGTTGAAGTTTCGATCTTGTGCTTGGCTTCGGCTTTGCGCGCTCCTCTGTTGATCGATTCTGGAATTTGAGTGTTGCACTGTCAATTTTTATTCGAGGCTACGGCTTCGTTCAATCTGGAATTGAAGCTACGGCTCTGGAATTGAGTTATTTGATGTTGCTTGGCTTTGGCTTTGCTTCGTGCTTCGGTGAATTCGATGTTGCTTCTGGTAAGATTTTAGCTTTGTCCTTCTTCGATTTTTGTATTCGAACTCACACCGTCAATGATGATTTTTGGGTCCTTTATATAGACCTCTGATTTGATATTACGTGATCACCACGTTGTTGAAACTTTCCTGTTTTAAGCTCCGATATATTTTGGGAATTCCTTCTGTTTTACGGCTTTGATTTTGAACGTTCGATTTTGCTTGATGGTTACGACATTAAAACTTTCCTTTTTCTATTTGTTTTGACTTTTTCAAAGATTGCACACTCTTGATTTTTGACCTGGTTAACACTTGCTTTAACACGGCTTCGGCCATCTTTGTGTTCATCCCTGTCTTCGTCTCTGGCCATCTTCTCTGGTCTCCACTTGAACATTGCATCCGTGAATATGATGTTTTGTGATTGTTTGTTGTAGTTGCCTGTTCCATGTTGTGGTCTGGCTCATTTTGAGATGTCTCCTTTGCTCCATGCATATGTGCTCTGAAGTTTGTTATGTTGCTACTGTCTGTACATGCTCCACTGTATCTTCATCTATATTAAATCATACATGCTTGCATTCATGTAGATGATTTACTGGACATTTTCATGTAGCTGTAGTCTTTGTATATATGCATGATGTTGTGCACTTGAATGCACATGCCTGGATTTCTGGATTGTTGTAGTTACTGTTGTATTTGAATTGTGAATTGTTGCCTTGATTTTCCAGTAGCCACCGTGTACATTCTTGTACATTTGTCTGTAACTTGCTTTCACTTACTTGGTGACATTTGTGTTGGTTCACTTGGTAGCTTTTGTTGTTGTCCAGTTTGTACTTGTCTTGTTGAACTTGTACATGCATTTGCCTTGTTGCAGTTACACTTTGAATTTTGATCGAGGCCATTTGCATTTGTGTTGAATCTAATTTTGAGTTGACCTTGTGCACTCGAGTTGGCGAGGCAGTGCATACGTGTGTACTACAGCCACTCATAGTTACTTGTCCCTGATATGAATACTGATATGCACAGATATTACACAATCAAAGATGATGACGTTTAACCCATATATCTGAGACAGCTTTAAAACAAATTTTATATTTTTGCAAATTAAATTCGTTTATGTTCAGATTACTGCTGTAGATTGTCAATTATACAGGTACACAGGAAGACAAGACAAACACTGAAGCTGGACAATGCAGATGAGTGTTTGAGTGATGTAGTAAGGTTGTTACTGTAAAATCAAATTGTGATGTATTCAGAAATTGTACAGTTATAGTGAGTCAGAATTTGTACCATTCAAAATTTGTAATAAAAGATTGCTTGAATAAAATTTCAGTTTTAATTCAAATTCTGTGTTGATAAAATTTCTGTTATTTCTGTATATGTATAATCTGTAAACACATCTAAAATACGATATATATAGTTTATTATCATCAAACACTAAACACACATCAAACAGTCAAACGAGGCGAAGTTCATGGATGCGACGCGGTCAACTCGGAGCAGAAAGGGGATCGGTGCGAGGAGTGCGCGCCACGTCGCCACAGTGTCACGTGTTCCATCGAGTCGAACGGGATGGACACGAAGGCATGGATTTGAAATCAACAGCAAACGAAAATCATAATCTTGCATCGATAATATCTCCTAAACCACATATCCAAATGCAATGAAATTTTCACAGAAGCTTGCGCACAATGTAAAGAATGTTCCTGCAAAGTTTCAGCTCGATTGGACTAATTCTTGATGGATACGAAATCAATTTGTATCGATCATAGATTGAGTCGAAACTTGGTGGGACCGGTCGCGTGGGCCCACTCACGTGCCTGAAGAAGTCTCCCGAAGTTTGAGTGCGATCTCAGCCTCCTACGCCTATAAATAGCCCCCTGAAGCCAACAGAAAAGAGATCTTTTGGCGATTCAACGTCCAGACTCTGCCGGATTCAATTCTACGTCTTATGATCACTGTTGTATTCGAATTTCAGAGCTACCATCAATTGTAATCTACTGTAACAGATTGAAGTTATCAAGTGAATCAATAAAATCATAAGCTTCAGAGTGGACGTAGGCAAGATCGCCGAACCACTATAAAATCTGTGTTGTTTACTGCCGTTCTTTTCAATTTTCTGAGTGTTCTTCATTTGTATTTCTCTATATATTTGTTATTTGTGAATTGTGATTGCGTACAGGTGCTTTCAACGACTATCGGGTGTTTGTGACCAATTTTGGCACAAACAGATTGATGTTATAAGCCATCGCAAGTGGGGGCTATGAGCTATACTAAGTAGAGCCATCACATGTTGAAAAAACTACGAACCATTGCATAATGGTGAAATTCTAGCAATAGTCTATATGATATATATATATATGTATGTATGTATATGTATATAAATATATTTATATATATACATATGTGTCTGGTTCACCCAAAATTCCAAAAATGAATTGGCAAAAGAAAGGTCTATTGAGGGAGTGAAAATTGGAAAGGAAGCTATCGAGTATTGATCCAAAGAACTGTTGATGGTCAACATTTAAGGGTCATTGTATGTTGACTTAATAAAGCCATCATGTAATGGCTTTGAAAATAAAAAATAGAATCCGTCATGATATGACTTTCAAAGCTACCTGATGAACGTATTTTTCTGCATATTAAACCGTTTGTTTCATATATTTTTATTTTAATAAAGCGGTACTATACGGGTATTTTGTTGTCATTTTGCAGATTATAGATTCTGAAGTGCTATGCTGAAATTAATCGGTTGTGTCATCTATTGGTTCAAATGACACGTAAGAAAAGAGTGCAACATTTTAATCATTGAATAAATCAAAGCTCAGCACATGTTAATCAAAAAGTACAACTTACATGGACCAAGTCAAAAATAAGCTCATTAGCATGATCATGTAAAAGAAAAAAATCCACTCACGTTTCCAAGTTCAAAAAAAAGGTGGACCATTTCAAAGTAGCAAAGATGAAGCATATTATTCAAATGCCAGCTCACATTAGCTTTGTTCTATGCAAATTCAAGTCTAACACATATATTATCTTAGCTTGGTCAAGAGAATACTAATTCAAACAATGACGTGGCCATGTGCAAATTCAATCAGCATATATTTTTCAAGCAATGACGAGGCCAGATATTTTTTCTTTGACCAATTCAAACATGGGACCTATTCTTTTAGGAAAAGGTGGAGTGATATTTTCAGATCTGGAAGTCTATATATAGAGAACTGCAATGCCAGAAGAAATCATCTCTTACCCCGTCACTTTTCTACTAGTTTATTTTTAGCAATGTTTTTATGTCAGTCAGAGTGGATATAATTGTTAATTAGTTTTAGCAGTTTATTGATTCTGGTTTTTAGTTATTTGTCAGTACTCTTTTCATTTTAGTAATTTAAATTCAGTTCGTTTGATTTCCAGTTGTTCACTCTGCTTATTTCCCTTCCGTACTTTTTATTTTTTTTTACTCTGAATTCTACAGTAAATTTTGTTGATTAGTTTCAGTGAAATTTGGAATCTCAGGGTGATTGTTTTTATTATTGTTTTTATCCACTCAAAACCATCATCGAATTTGTTTAACACGCCTAAGATTTAAATATGGATTTCAAACATTTAAAAATACAATTCCCTGTGTTCGACCTGCATACTACATATCTGTGCGCTTGCAGAATTAATTAAAATTTGTGCTTTTCTAACCAATAGAAAAGTCGCAACAAGTTTTTGGCGCCATTGCCGGGGAATTGTTATTTTGAAATTTTCGATTTTTCTGTTTTTTTATCTATTCGTGTTAATTTATTATTTTTGCATTAGTTCTTCTCTAAAAATAAGATTTTTTTGTTCGCTGCATATTTTCAAGTTTCGCATATTGTTTCATTCTGTTTCATTTGTTTTTTTTTACGTTACATTTTGCATTTCATTTCTGTTTACGTCAATTTCACAGTTGCACATTTTGCATGTCAGTTGCATATTCATCCACTGTTCTGTTCACATTCAATGTATTCACGTAGTGGCAATTTGTATTGTTTAGTTCTGTTTAAGCTTGCACTATTTACACATAAACACTTAGTTAGTTGCCACGTAACCATCTCAATGTTACATATTTCATACAGCTTAGTTCACAATTTATAGTTCACACGAAAGTTTTTGCTTACATTAAATCAGCTCTTTGTCCACATTTCCATTCTCATACTCACGTAATCACGTAACCACCTTTTACCAGCAGCTTGCATTTTTTTATTTAGTTCACGCATAAATTTCAGTTTGTCTTCAAATTGCATGTAAGTCTTAATTTTTTTATATACAACTCACGTAGCTTGTCTGCATGTTCACACGTAAGTTTTTGTTTAAATTTTTTTAACAACTTGCGCAGATTGTTTGCACGTTCACTGTGTTTTCACTCTACTTCCACGATCATTCACATTGCACTAATTTTCACCACATGACACGTTAGTTCTATTTTACTCTTACACTTTTCAGTGGTCACTGCAGTACACATTTTCATGTTTCCTTATTCATTCATACATAGTTTTCACATAACAGAAGCATACTTCATTGCATTATTTCATCAAGTTGTATTCCATTTTAGCTTATTTCAGTCACGTTTCATTTAAATATACACACGGTTGCAGTTTAATTTTTTTCTAAGCTTATCCGCTCTTAGATATCTGACTGGTAGCAACAACATAGCAACCACAAACTTTGGAGTTTGATCCGCTAGCGCTACTTAGCTGCACTGGACGGATCGCCATACCCCTCTGTAAGTATTTTTTTTACTCTACAAGTGTCCAACTGAAAACTGTTTAAATTTTTTTGTTATTACACCTTGAGTTGTTTATGCGCGTTTGGGCAAGAAATAATTTTAACCGTTTAGAAAGCCAAAATATCTCCTTAAACAAATCAACGGAAATTTCAAATCAAACAAATATGAGTAATCACGGTTCACAACACAGTTCACATCACGGTTCACCAAAAGCGTCACCTAA
Source organism: Allium fistulosum (assembly GCA_030737815.1). NCBI lineage: Eukaryota > Viridiplantae > Streptophyta > Magnoliopsida > Asparagales > Amaryllidaceae > Allium > Allium fistulosum. Next base: position 883,153,772 of record CM060903.1, read on the forward strand.
ATCACATGTTGGAAATAATGAATTCATGAGAACCGACCTTTATCCCTTAGAGACCGATGCTATCCAACTAGGACCGTTCAACCTTCGGTTATTTCATTTCCACCCGCCGAAGGAAATAATTTTGAGCTAAAACATTCTTTTATTCAAGGGGTACCAAAATTCACTGGGTCTGAAAATGTATATGAATTTCTTAGTGAATTTGAGTTATACGCTTCTACAACTAAAATGCAACAACTTTCTAATGAATCCATCAAGCTAAGGCTTATTCCATTTTCACTTCTAGAAAGTGCAAAAAGATGGCTTAATTCTCTTCCTAAAAATTCAATTAAAAGTTGGAACGATTTCGTCACTATATTTTTGAAAAAGTTTTTTCCTTTCCACAAAACTCTTAAAATTCGAACTGAAATCAATCAATTCTCTCAGAATGAAGGAGAAACTTTTTCAAAATATTTTGAAAGGTTCAATCAATTTTTATATAGTTGCCCACATCATGCAATCCCTAAACACGTTTTGTGCCAAATCGTTTATGAAGGGCTTAACTATCAAACAAGATCCCAACTCGAATCAATGTGCGGAGGAGAATTCATGGCAAAAACAGACAAGGAAGCTTGGGAATTTTTAGAAGAGTATTCGGAAAAGGATATGCAATGGGAAACAATTCGTGTTCCAATTCATACTCCAAACAGAGGAGTACATGCCATTGACCCATCACATCTTCCTATAGAAGCCCAAACTCCTCAAGAAGGAGAAGGACTACCCCATTACTACACACAAGACCAAATCAATGCTATAGCTCAAAACAGTCCTTACTCATCCACATACAACCCTAACTGGAAGCACCATCCAAATTTTTCATGGTCAAATCCTAACAATGCAGCTAATCCATCACATTTATATCCGATGATACCAAATCCGAATTATCGAGCCCCAACTTCTAATGCTCAAAATTCTCAACCCACTCCTTAAACAAAACCTTCGAATCAACCATATAGGCATCCTAATTTCAATCCATCAGCCCAACCTTCTCAACCATCACAAGAAATTGCTCGATTAGAAAAACAAATCACTAACCAAGATGCGAGAATTGAGCAAATCACTAAACAAAATGAACAATTGTTGATTATGATGAAGGACTTTATGAAAATCAATGAGAAAGGAAAATTGCCTAGTCAACCCGAAGTGAATCCAAAGTATAACACTCGAGGAGCAAATTCTTGTGAGGACGAAAATATAAATCCAGTTAATGCTGTCACCACATTAAGGTCTGGAAAGAAGGTAGACAACCACGTCGGCAACCCCGACATCCTCCCTAAGTCTACCCATGTTCAAAATTCTGAGACTCAGTCGACACCCACTGTTGTCGATCCTATCAACTCTCATTCTTCATCCAAGGTTGGCAATCCCAACCACTCTTCACCTTCTGATGTTGGCAACCCCAACATTCCAGTTTCTTTATCTTCACCATCTAGTATAACACCTTCTTCTTCAAATGAAAAAACTACCGAACGAGTCTATAAACCCATAGCTCCATTTCCTCATAGACTCAACAAAAAGAAGAAGCCCGCTAATTTTGACCAAATTCTTGAAATCTTCAAACAAGTTCGAATCAATATTCCACTTCTTGATACCATTGAGCAAATTCCTCAATATGCCAAGTGTCTTAAAGAGCTATGTACTCAAAAACGTGCCACGAACGTTCCAAAGACCGCATTTCTAACTTCAAATACTAACTCTGTTCTTTCGAATCCCTCCCCAATCAAGTATAAGGACCCCGGTTGTCCTACAATCGGTTGTAAAATTGGTAACACTCACATTAGTCATGCCCTACTTGATCTTGGAGCGAGTGTAAATCTTCTACCTTATACTGTGTACTGTCAACTTGGACTAGGGGAATTAAAGCCTACAAACATCACAATTCAACTAGCTGATCGATCTGTCAAAAAACCATTAGGCACAGTTGAAGATGTTTTGATACAAATTGAGCAATTCTATTTCCCAGTCGATTTCATAGTCCTAGAGACCGCTCCCGTCTCAAATCCGAATAGTCAAATTCCCTTGATATTAGGCCGTCCATTCTTGGCAACATCAAATGCTATCATAAATTGTAGGAATGGTCAACTACGACTTTCCTTTGGACACCTAACCATCCAACTAAATATCTTCAATCTTAACAAACAACCAAGGGATCTTGAAATAGAAGAAGTTGACATAATTCAAACGACTGTAGAAAATGATTTTAGTGATACTACAGAGTCTCTTAACATGTGCCTAGATCATTTTAATTCCAACTTCAATGATGATGAATACATTTCTAAATTAAATGATATGCTCTACTCTTTTCATACTTCACTAGAATTTAATCAGTTGATGTCTACTAAAACCTCAAAAGAAGAGCGCCCTAAGTTAGACCTTAAACCTCTTCCAAACGATCTTAAGTACGCATACTTAGACTCTTCGGAAAATTTCCCAGTAATCTTGGCCTCCGATCTCATTAAGGACCAAGAAGAACAACTTTTGAAAATTTTAAGGGAAAATAAAGAGGCATTAGGATGGGTAATCGCCGACATTAAGTGAATTAGTCCATCAATCATCGAACATCGAATACATTTAATCGATGAGGCTAAACCCACTCGCGAAGCTCAAAGGCGATTAAACCCTAACATGAGAGAAGTGGTAAAGGAAGAAATTATCAAATGTTTAGACAATGACATTATTTACCCTATCTCTGACAGTACTTGGGTAAGTCCGGTACAAGTTGTACCAAAGAAGTCTGGAATCACCATGACCACAAATGAGAATAACGAACTTGTTCCCACAAAAGTCAAAACAAAATGGCGCGTTTGCATCGACTATCGGAAACTCAATACAGCAACAAGAAAAGATCATTTCCCCTCCCTTTCATTGATCAAATGCTCGAACGCTTAGCCGGTCATGAATATTATTGTTTTCTTGATGGTTACTCCGGCTATAATCAAATTCCCATTGCGTTAGAAGATCAACACAAAACGACGTTCACATGTCCCTTTGGAACTTTCGCTTATCGTCGCATGCCCTTCGGTCTTTGTAATGCCCCCGCCACCTTTCAGAGATGTATGATGAGTATATTTTCCGATATGGTGGAGGATTTCCTAGAAATATTCATGGACGATTTTTCAATCTATGGGTCATCTTTTGATCAATGCCTCCTTCGTTTAGAACGTGTCTTAAAGCGATGTAAGGAGAAATCTCTTGTGCTTAATTGGGAAAAATGTCATTTTATGGTTAAGCGAGGAATAGTCTTAGGCCATGTTGTCTCTAAAAATGGCCTAGAAGTTGATAAATCTAAAGTTGATCTTATTGCTAACCTTCCTCCTCCAAAGTCCGTCAAGGACATTCGCTCATTCCTTGGTCATGCAGGATTTTATAGGAGGTTCATTAAAGATTTTTCAAAAATTTCAAAACCTCTTTCGAATCTACTGGCTAAAGACGTTAAATTTGAATTTTCCAATGAGTGTAAAAGGTCTTTTGAAACCCTTAAATCAATCTTGACCACTACACCTATCATCCAACCTCCAAATTGGACCTTGCCTTTTGAATTAATATGTGACGCTTCCGATTATGCCATTGGAGCCATCTTAGGTCAACGAATAAATAAACTTCCTCGAGTCATATACTATGCTAGTAAAACTCTTAATGAAGCTCAATTGAATTACTCAACCATAGAAAAAGAGTTTTTAGCAGTTGTCTTTGCCCTCGATAAGTTTAGATCATATCTCGTGGGTTCTAAGGTCATAGTTTACACCGATCATGCCGCATTACGGTATTTACTTACGAAAAAGGATGCCAAACCCCGCTTAATCCGTTGGATCCTTCTTCTTCAAGAGTTTGACCTAGAAATTCGAGACAAAAAGGGTTCTGAAAATGTCGTGGCCGATCATCTTTCTCGTATAGTTCATGAAAACATCGATAACACTCAAATCAATGATCATTTTCCCGATGAACAAATTCTTTCCATATCCAGTGCACCATGGTACGCAGACATCGTAAATTATCTTGTCACAAATGAAACACCTCCCCATTGGTCAAAACAAGATAAACAAAAATTTCTCTCCAATGTTAAAAACTTTTACTGGGACGATCCTTATCTCTTCAAATATTGCACCGATCAAATCATACGTAGATGTGTCCCCGAACATGAATTCCATAGTATCCTCTCTTTTTCACATAATCAAGCATGTGGAGGACATTTTGGAGCAAAGAAAACCGCTGCCAAGGTGTTACAATGTGGTTTTTATTGGCCTTCTCTTTTTCGTGATGCCCACGAATTTTGCTCCAAATGCGTTAGATGCCAACAAACAGGTCGTATTTCCAAACGTAACATGATGCCCCTAAACCCAATACTTGTCATCGAAATTTTTGATGTTTGGGGCATCGACTTCATAGGCCCTTTTCCTAATTCGTTTGGAAATCTCTATATCCTACTTGCAGTAGATTACGTGTCTAAATGGGTTGAGGCCATTCCTACCAGAACGAATGACAATAAAGTTGTTGTCAAATTTTTGAAAGAAAACATATTTTCTCGTTTTGGTACACCTCGAGCTATTATAAGCGATAACGGTTCTCATTTTTGTAATCGTGCTTTTGAATCTCTTCTTAAGAAATACTCTATCACTCATAAACTATCTACTCCATATCATCCACAGACTAACGGTCAAGTTGAAATTTCCAATAGACAAATTAAACAAATTCTTGAAAAGACGGTTAACTCCAACAGAAAAGATTGGTCATCCAAATTGATAGATGCCCTTTGGGCATTTCGCACAGCTTATAAAACCAATCTAGGAATGTCACCATACCGATTAGTCTTTGGAAAAGCATGTCATTTACCTATTGAGCTCGAGCACCGCGCACTTTGGGCAATCAAATATCTTAATTTTGACATGGAAAAAGCCGGATCACATCGTAAATTACAATTGTCAGAATTAGAAGATCTAAGAAATGAAGCGTATGAAAATGCAAAGATTTATAAAGAGAAAACTAAATTTTATCATGATAAATTCATACTTCGTAAGACATTCGAAGTAGGGCAGAAAGTTCTCTTATATAATTCCAGACTTCATTTATTTCCGGGCAAATTGAGATCTCGATGGACAAGTCCATATATTGTGAAAACCGTATACCCTTATGGTGCAGTTGAAATTGAAAATCCTAGGGATGGTTCCATTTCAAAGGTCAATGGACAACGCTTGAAGCCATTTCTAGAGTTCGAACAACACGAGGACGACGAGTTCGTGGATCTCCATGAACCTAGCTATTCGGCATGAGCCACTCACTATCTTGTACATATCAGGTTGTATTTCTTTTAGTTTTTCTTTTTAGTTTTTTTTCATGTGCATGTGCATTCCATTTGACAGTTGGGACACTGTCTCATTCCAGTGTGGGGGGACGCATATCTCATATTGTTTGTTCATATTTCACAGTGTGGCATCACTTCAAAAAAAAATTCATCTCATTATTTGTTTTCAAATTTGTTTTCAATTTTTTTTTTCAAGCTTCATCTCATTTTCCATTATTTTCAGGACTTTGATTTATTTTTAACTAGTCAAGACAAAGTAAGTAAACAGTTGAAGTCAATTAATGAAATTTTTTGTGAATCGCCAATTTCAAATGTAAAATATAATGAAAAGTTGAATTACAAGCGATAATAGTGAGGTTAGTATATAGGGAGATTCGTAGGTGATGGTTATGAAATCCTTTCTAAATTGTAGTCTTTGTTTAAAAAAATGGTAGATTTAAAGTACATGCGTTGACATTTCAAATCATTGAAGTTAAGTGGTGTTAAGTTGATTTGCATAACTCTCTTCAGGTCATTTTATAAAAAAAATGATTTAAGAAACACCTAGAGTCAATAGGTGTACACACTTATGAAAGTGTGTACACTCGCCACGCTCTGTACTCTTCTCACGTAAGCCCGCAAGGCAGTGCATGGATGGTATATCTGGCCTCAGCATTCTGAGTTAGGTGTATAAAGAAATTAAATAAATAATCACCTAAGGATTACCGACCTTTTCTGACATAGTCAGCGTCGGTTTGCACAATCCGCCAAGCTCTGTCCCAACTCTCACGTAAGCCCGCGAGGCAGTGCATGGGTGGTATACCTTGGTCCAAAAGTTAGGTGTATATATAAAAAAATAAAATAAAGAGAGACTAAGCTATTGAAACCCAAACACTTCTTGACTTTATTGATTTGGCTTGTTATACAAATGGAAATGAAAAATACCATTTGAAAAAAAACTGTGATTAACAATAAAGAATTTATTTCATGGCTGCACTATGTTATCGACCGAAACAACTGGCCAAACTAGAATCTAATGTATGAAAACTTGAGTTATATTGAAATTTGTGATTAGTGAGGAACCAAAAAAAATTTTTCTAGAAGTTGACTCAAACCGATATACATTATTTTGTTGTTATGAAGTAAATCGAGTCTCCATTTGTTTAAAATTTTGCATTCATGTAGTACAATAGAATCATCACATACTGCATTTGGATTTTGTGGGTAGTATCCGCTGAAAACCCTCACGAGACACCACTCGTCCTACTAGGGACACCTAGAGGTTTAACGGCTTGTTGCATACGCTCAATGCAATCGTGTTTCCTACGAAAAAGGATTTAGTTAGTTTTTATTTTCTTGTTTATTCGAGGACGAATAAAGTTCAAGTGTGGGGGTATTTGATGAACGTATTTTTCTGCATATTAAACCGTTTGTTTCATATATTTTTATTTTAATAAAGCGGTACTATACGGGTATTTTGTTGTCGTTTTGCAGATTATAGATTCTGAAGTGCTATGCTGAAATTAATCGGTTGTGTCATCTATTGGTTCAAATGACACGTAAGAAAAGAGTGCAACATTTTAATCATTGAATAAATCAAAGCTCAGCACATGTTAATCAAAAAGCACAACTTACATGGACCAAGTCAAAAATAAGCTCATTAGCATGATCATGTAAAAGAAAAAAATCCACTCACGTTTCCAAGTTCAAAAAAAAGGTGGACCATTTCAAAGTAGCAAAGATGAAGCATATTATTCAAATGCCAGCTCACATTAGCTTTGTTCTATGCAAATTCAAGTCTAACACATATATTATCTTAGCTTGGTCAAGAGAATACTAATTCAAACAATGACGTGGCCATGTGCAAATTCAATCAGCATATATTTTTCAAGCAATGACGAGGCCAGATATTTTTTCTTTGACCAATTCAAACATGGGACCTATTCTTTTAGGAAAAGGTGGAGTGATATTTTCAGATCTGGAAGTCTATATATAGAGAACTGCAATGCCAGAAGAAATCATCTCTTACCCCGTCACTTTTCTACTAGTTTATTTTTAGCAATGTTTTTATGTCAGTCAGAGTGGATATAATTGTTAATTAGTTTTAGCAGTTTATTGATTCTGGTTTTTAGTTATTTGTCAGTACTCTTTTCATTTCAGTAATTTAAATTCAGTTCGTTTGATTTCCAGTTGTTCACTCTGCTTATTTCCCTTCCGTACTTTTTATTTTTTTTACTCTGAATTCTACAGTAAATTTTGTTGATTAGTTTCAGTGAAATTTGGAATCTCAGGGTGATTGTTTTTATTATTGTTTTTATCCGCTCAAAACCATCATCGAATTTGTTTAACACGCCTAAGATTTAAATATGGATTTCAAACATTTAAAATACAATTCCCTGTGTTCGACCTGCATACTACATATCTGTGCGCTTGCAGAATTAATTAAAATTTGTGCTTTTCTAACCAATAGAAAAGTCGCAACACTACCCAAGCTGTCGCATGGTGATTTTGAATATGAAATATATAAATGATATGACTCTGGAAGTTATCATGTGATGACTATCAAAGCTACCATGAGGTTGTATTAAGGAACCATCAAAAAATGAAGTATTAAGGTCATCATGAATTAATGATAACTTGGCATGGCTGTCGCATTGATGATATAAGAAAGCTATCGTGGGATGAAATTATAATGCTTTCATGATATGATTCTTGAAACCATCGTGAAATGAAACATTAAAGTCGTCGTGGGGAGAATGTTGAAGTCGTCAAGGCGTGAGTTGACTCAAGCTGTCGAAGGTTAAGGAAAAAAAATAAGAACAAGACGTCACATATTGAGAAGTAAAGCTATCATAACTTGATGTAAAAAGCCATCGTAGATTGCTGTTATAAGCTATTGCAAGTTAAGGTTATGAGCCATCGCATGTTGAAGAAATTACAAACCATCGCATAATGGTGAAATTCTAACAATAGTCCATATGATGAGGTAGCATATTAATGTGAAGAGAATTCTACATAATAAAGCTTCAAGCACTCCTATACAACCATGCCACCTTTATTAATACCATGGCCAAGATAGTGGTCCATGTGAACTGCTGTAGTACTGAGATGATGACAAATGGCACCATCAGGACCATCCATCTTGCCAAGTCACTATTCCACGTCAACTTCGATCAACCAATCTGAGCAAGCTATATCACTCTATAACCTTTATAAATAGAGACCCACCCCTACCTACGCAGGGACTCCTCTCTTCTTCTCTTTCTTAGCATAAATAATTATTTAGGTTTGACATTTTTATGCTACCTTAAGAGATTGAGATCTCCTTTAATGGCCAACGAAGAAGAAGATGACTTGAACTTTTGAACATAATGACCTTTAAAACTAAGGATTTGCATATTGACTTCATCCATGATCATTGGGCTAAAACAAAATGAGGATGACTAGTATTTCTTGCATATTGACCATTAAACAATGAACAGTGCATACATCCTCGAATTTCATTTCAATTGCATATGAAAAACGAACGACTTGAACTTTGGACATTTTAGATTTATATTACTTTTATTATAAGCATATTTGGAATTTTATTTGAATTTCATTTCTTTTAAAATATTTTGTTGATTTAGCTAGAAATTGGTTTAAAATTTTGGTATTTTCATTGAGAATTAAACTTGGAGCTTGCAAAAATGACAAAAATACCCTTAATTTCGAAAAAAAATTGAACATTCTAAAATAATTTTAGAAAATAAAACATATTTTTGTGAACACGTTGATCGAAGAACTTTTTAAATCGAATTATTATTAAAGAAGATATGAATTTTGGAAATTTTTAAAATTTTGAAGTTAATTTTTTTTAACCATCATGAGTTGACATTTGCTGCTCCAGCTTCCTTCATTTCACGACAACTCCTTCACCTCACGAAGACCCCATCATCACACGACCGCTCCTTTACCATACTATAGTTACTTTATCTCATGAAGACTCCTTCATCTCACGACTAACTCTTTCACCTCACGAAGACTCCATCATCACACGACCACTCTACAGTTGCACCACCTCACAATGACTATCTCACGATAGCACACGACAGCATCTTTTAAGCCATTGATTTTCAACAAGAATCTATCTCAGGAAGACTGTCACACTGTTATCAGGCCTTTTGGTCTGGCTATATTTAGACTGACTAGACAAGTTATACTGGGCGATCATCGAGGAAGACAACCTGGAGAGATGATTATTAGGCTCAGAGATCAAGCGTAGGTAATGATATGAAGCGACGATCAACCGAGACCAACGGATAGAATCTCAGAATATTCTAAGTATGGAATAATCCCTCCCCTAGGCGGGGGTTCAGTGCATATCCCTTTCCTTAGGAGATTGGTACATATCCTCAACTAATGTCCCAAACTTGGTAAGATCGTTACAGAGTGACAAGGAAGGCCCCATAAGGCTACATTCCAAGTTTCAAGTCATTTGGAGTTAGTATGCTCAAATTATGGGAAAATTACTTCACCTATCAAAAGGGATCGGTATAAAAGGGATCGTCCATATTCAGCTTTCACTACACACAAAATCTACATATACTATCAACATGAAACTTGGAGTATAAGCTAATTAGGATGTGTGGAACACCCTATAGGGATCGAATGACATTTGGAGCAAGTTGGAGGGATTGGTACCTATCCCTCTAGAGGGATCGGTAGAAATCATAATTCAAGCAACACTACTTCGCGGAAAATGTGATATCTCACAAACAGTACGTCGGAATCACATGAAATTTGAAAAGCAAGTAGCTAACATCATAGGGCATCACTCATAGGGATCGTAGCCCATTTGGATGCATTAATAAGGTTTGGTACCAATCCCTATTGTGGGCCCAGATGGGCCTGCAAACTTTTGGGTAGCCTCGTCTTGGTCTCCCGAACCTTCTGCCAGAATTTCAGTCTGATCCAAGCACGTCTTCCCCTATAAATACAGCAGGCATAACATCAAAAAAAGGATCCGGCTTTCTCTATCGAGGCTCTGCCATTTTTATTCTTCACTTTTGTACTAATGGATCCCAGCTGATCCAAACATTCTTATAATGATAATCAAGTGAAATATGAATAAAATGATAAAGTGGACATAGGCCAAGATTGCCGAACCACTATAAAAATATATGTGTTCATTTATGATATGGGCTTTGTTTTAATTTCATTCTCCATTTAATCTCTACTAGATTCTATTGGGTGTTGATGCCCATTTTTGGCATCAACATTTTGGTGCTTTCACTGAGAAATGAATTCTGGTCTTGATTGAATCTCATCATCTACTGGTTGATTTCCATATTCGCGAGATAGATCTAGCTTTCAAATGATAAACTTCCTATTCTACTCAGATTTGAAGAATATCTAAAGGAAGCTAAGAGCCATGGTTAATGGGACTAAGTCTACTTCCCGTGTTTTTGGAGGATCTAACTAAGCTAATGTTCTTGTTTGGAGTCGTTCATGTGTTCATGTCCATTTGGAAGGGTTCGAATAAACTCATGTATGCAAGTTCTTAGGATTAGATGTTGAAGTTTGCACTCAAGTTAGTGAAGGGTCGATCCCTCTCACAAGGCCATGATGGTTGATCCCTCTCACAAGGCCATAATGGCTGATCCCCTTCCAATCTCAACTACAACTGATCCCTTAGCCTAAATGATCGGACCCTCACCAAGGCAAATATACCAATCCCTCTCCAAGGTATGTATACCGATCTCTCTGCTAAGTATATATGTCGATCCCTCTGCAAAGCACGTATACCGATCCCTCTGCGAAATAGCTATACCGATCCCTCTACAAATCGGTTCATAACCGATCCCTAGTTCACGTCCTTATAGCTGATCCCTCTCATATGGCAAACTACCGATCCCTCCCCGAGCCAATTCAGCTAATCCCTATACTACCAATCCCTCTCTCAAAAGCCCTATCTGACGATCCCTGTACCAAAAATATATATGGATCGGGTACGATCCATTTTTTAAAAAAAATTATGAATCGGGTATGATCCATTTTTATAAAAAAAATAGCTCTAAGTTTTTTTCCCATGCCACAGCGCAGTGCAGTGCCCTCTCATTTGGATTCGGAACTCAACTTAAATGCAGTGCATTCTATCCATTTCCCTTAAGTCCTGTGACTGACCAGGGCATAGAGGATCAAGCGACAGCTTCTGAATTACAACCAGGGAATGGACAAGCAACCACTACTCAAATGATACTCCCAAAGGTTGGAGAACATAAGTGATGTGACTCTAAGCAAACCCAACAAAAATTTGGCCCAAAGCCGAACTCCGGTAAAACCAAGATTTTCTCCTAGCAAATGCCAACATGACTCCAAGCACCGTTCTTCACTGACCAAGCACTTCGAATTCAGTGACTCTAAGCAAACCAATTGCTGACTCTAAGCAAATAACATATTTTCTCGGGTCAGACTTCAAGTTACTTACCATTGATCCGTCAATACCGGTCCATCTTGCTTTGCTCATATCTTGGGCATGCATACATCATTCACAAGCATAACAAGTAGCTGTAACTTAAAAACAAATCGGATTGCCGACGACTGAAGCACCTCCCCTAGTCGAAGCCTATTCATTGAAGTCGTTTAGTGCGCAAAATATCCGAGGAGATTCAATGTACTAATCATATCGGTTTACTCCGGGAAAACCGACCCTAGACTACATCTCATGAAATTCAAGTGGAATGTGAATTCCGCCCGAGCATTATGTGCCATCGAATGCAAACGCTTTCCTATATTCCTTGAAAGTGTATCGATTGTTATCCCACCTTTTGGTGAGGACCGGGATGTCAACAAATTAGCTGGAAAGGATGGATGTCAGGGTTGGAGATCGATTGGAAACAAGGCTATGATAGATATCGTAAAAATTTGGCCAAGCGCCAATCAAGATGGGATCAATTGGGAATGATGAACAAGGCTAGGAGAGGCTATATTTCAAATTTCAGGTCAATCGGAGTTCGTATACTCGAGATATCGATGGATTAATATTGGTGAGGAATGGTTAGTATCGCTACGTTCGTATCGATACTGTTCGTATCGATCAACATGGAATGCTTCGAATCGATACTGTTCGTATCGATCGGCATGGATTACTTCGAGTTGATATATGTCATTCGAATCAATGCTGTTCGAATCGATCGAGGGGAGTCAGCAGATGGATGCGAGTATGGATAACACACACGGAGTTGGACCCATAAAAGTTCGTATCGATTAGGGATGGACACAACATCTATGATTTCGTATCGATCGGAATGGAAACGGCAACGTACTTCGAATCAATGATTTCATATCGATGCGGCACACATCGATCGAATGGACACGGCAAGGCATACTTCATATCGATCAAGGCTGGGATCGATATGAACAGAGGTGTTTGGGATCGATACGAAGGCAATGGACTTGTATCGATGGATACGAATAAAGGCCCAGTTGATGGATACGAATAAGCCTACAGGCGCTGGTGGATGGATACGAAGAGATGGAGACGAATTCATGGATATGGGCGCTTCAACCTCCATACAAACTACAACTCGCATCGATCATAACTCAACATCTACAACTCCAAATGCGATGAAATTTTCAGAGGAGCTTCCTGATGCACTCGAGAACCTCCACAATTGATCTCGGATTGATTGGGCTACTTTTGGATCGATATGAATTGAACACGCATCGATTCAAAAGCGCTCTGGATCGATCTGGTGGGCCCACTTGCGCAAGAGAAGAGGTATTCCAGGTTTTGGGGCGGATATTTTCAGACCTGAACCTATAAATAGCAATGCTATGGCAACAAAAGAGGGGTCTTCTTCTTCTTTTCTCCTAGGCGAAGCTCTGCCATTTTTGTTATCAACTTTCAAAGGCTTGTAACTGTAATTGCAGTATAAAAAGGAATAAAAAGGATTGATTCAAAGTGGACGTAGGCCGGATTGCCGAACCACTATAAACCTTTTGTTTTTCCCCGCTTTCTTCATTTTTATTCTCTACTTTATCTGTATCTGAGATCTGTGTTGGAATATTGGGAATCTGTGTTTATACACTAGTGCTTTCACTACTTTTGGGGTTTGTGACCATTTTTGGAGCAAACACTTTGGTGCTTTCACTGAGAATGGCTAGCACCCGCTATATCGGATTTAGAGTTCAGATTTGAAAAGCTAAAGGATCAGATCCATAAGGAACCATGACAAAGCAATCAACAAGGAGACAAAGAGCAGAGAGAAGTTAGCATGAAGGAAGCTAGGAAGCATCTTCAGGAGCTAATCTGACTTCGGCCTTCATCACCAGAGACGAGATGGAGACGATGATGGGAGCTATGCATGAAGAGCTTCTAAAAAGACAGGAGGAAATGATGCTGAACCTTCTCAAACAGTTTGGACAGGTGTGAACAGCTGGAATCGCTGGAGTTCAGATCCACGGAGCTGGAACGGAAGGACCCAACAAGCAATCAGATGGAACAGCTCAATAGGGCGCAGCCCCTAATCAACACACGACTGTTAATCAGGATGGATCCATGCATGGGGGCACACCACCTGGCAACGATGGACCAATTCGTGGAGGAATTCCAAGTGACACCACACAACAAGATGCTGGCAGGAATGCAGGAGCGCGTGATGAAGAGTATGTACCAGAATTCCCTCGGGGACTCGGGGGGCAACCCTTGATGGACAACGCTGGGTTAGCTGAGATTATCAGGCGAACTGTGCGCAGAGGTTTAACAAACAGAGATCTGGAAGGAGTAAACATGAGTCCGTTTACCTGTGACATCAGAATGGCTCGGAACCCACCAGAGTTCAAGCTACCTATGCTGGAGGTATACGATGGCAAGGCTGGTCGTACCGATTACTTGATGAGGTACACGAGACAAATGGAAGTGCTGGGGGCATCGGAGGAGGTTATGGCCCGATGTTTCCCCCTGTACTTGATGGATATAGCTGCTATGTGGTTCAGGCAGTTGGAAGAGGGATCTATTAGGACATGGATGGAATTGGTGGATAAGTTTTTAAAGCAGTTTCGGGTTTATATCAAAAGGCCAAAGAACGTAATGACGCTAACATCGGTGAAGCAAAGGACAGGAGAATTGCTCAGAACTTTCTTAACTCGGTTCAATGCAGCGGTTGCTTCGGTGGATCGGCCGGACCCATAAATGGTTTTAATGGTAGCAGTGTCAGGAGTCAAGGATAACTCGGATTTCAAAGTGTCATTGATACGGGACCCACCAATGGATCTCGAGGAATTCTTTCACGAGGCTGAGAGATTCCTTCGACAAGAGGATGCATGTTCAGATATGAAGTTGAAGGAAGTGAATGCGATTGAGGATGGAGAGCCATCCGGCGGAAGCTCGGGCAAGGATAAGGATAAAGGAAATCGGAAGTCGGATGACAACTCTGGCCAGACAAGGAAACGTTGGGGAGAGCCAAAATTCTCCACTTACACAGGGTTGAATGAAACTTTGGAGTAGATATTCATGGAAACTCGGGATCGCCTTCCCTACCGAAGTCCAGCAAGGATAGAACCATCGGAACGTGAAAAGGCATCAGGAAGGCACTGTCTCTTTCATGATCTGGACGGACATGATACCAACAGTTGCAGGCATCTAAAGGATATAATCGAGGAGCATGTAAGGAGTGGCCAGTTGCGATAATACATCAGAACTCGGAATGCAGTGGTGGAACAGGAACAACCACCATCTACTTCAAACGGCGATGGCGCGAGGCCCAAGAACGATGGTCGATTGGTTATTGACTGACAGGGATATGGAATAAGTAGCAAACTCTAGGCGAGTGGCCAAGTCACTTACTCATGTACGGGGACGGAGATAGCCCCTAGGCATGCTCTGAAATGATGATAAACCGCGGCGCTATAGTTTGTGAAATCTGCTTTTTCTTTTTTGGTTTGCGCATATGCTTATTTTTGATTTGGTTTTGAAGTTTGGTTTGAACTTCTGGTTTTGTTTGTTTTCTGATTTGGACTTTAGTTTGGATGCTTGTTTTTTGGTTTGGATTTCTGGTGTGGATTTCTTGTTTTCCGATTTGATCTGGATTTTGGATTGGATTTCGATTGAATTCTTTATTTGGCTTTTGGTAAATGGTCGTTGGGTATGGATTATGCCTGGCAAGGGGTAAGTTGCTTCGTCCGAGCGTGGCGAATTGACTTATTTAGGTCGTCGAGTAAGGACTATGCTTAGCAAGGGTCTGGAGAGACCAGGATTCGGTCTAGGACTTAGGCCCTATATTATCGGTTACTATTTCAAGTCGTCGAGTATGGACTATGCTGGGCAGAGGTCCGGAGAGACCAGGATTCGGCTTAGGACTTAAGCCATAGCATTACTCAGCATTCGGGGACACTGAACCAAGAACCCCAAGGCATTATTCAATATGGGTCGTCGAGTGTGGACTACGCTTGGCAAGAACCAGGAGAGGTTATGGATTCGAATATCGGCTATGAACAGCTAAGGATTTGGATATCGACCCAGAGGGTCCTGGATTAGATTATTGGTTATTGGATACGTATGGATTAGAACTCGGTTGTCGGGTTCAGATGGAAATGAAATTGGCTGAGGATTTGATTACTGAATTCGAAATCGGACATCGACTCGGAGCAGTCGCGAATTTGGATCAGGTTATGGCTATGGCACTCGGACAGGATAGCTTGGTAATGGATTGGATTATGAATCAGATGGTATGGCTACGGATGGAATATGGATTTCGAATGTCAGAGTCGGAGCTTTTCAAAACACACCTTCTTACCACAAGGCATGTTTTGGGGGGCAAATGTTATCCCACCTTTTGGCCAAGACCGGGATGTCAACAAATTGGCTGGAAAGGATGGATGTCAGGGTTGGAGATCGATTGGAAATAAGGCTTTGATCGATATCGTCAAAATTTGGTTGAGCGCCAATCAAGACGGGATCGATGGAGAATGATGAACAAGGCTAGGAGAGGCTACATTTCAAATTTCTGGTCAATTGGAGTTCGTATACTCGAGACATCGATGGATTAATATTGGTGAGGAATGGTTAGTATCGCTATGTTCATATCGATACTGTTCGTATTGATCAACCTGGAATGCTTCGAATCGATACTGTTCGTATCGATCGGCGTGGATTACTTCGAGTTAATATATGTCGTTCGAATCGATGCTATTCGAATCGATCAAGGGGAGTCAGCAGATGGATGCGAGTATGGATAACACACACGGAGTTGGACCAATAAAAGTTTGTATCGATCAAGGATGGACACATCATCTATGATTTCGTATCGATCGGGATGGAAGGGACAACGTACTTCGAATCGATGATTTTGTATCGATGCGGCACACATCGATCGAATGGACACGGCAAGGCATACTTCATACCGATCAAGGCTGGGATTGATACGAACAGAGGTGTTTGGGATCGATACGAAGGCAATGGACTTGTATCGATGGATACGAATAAAGGCCCAGTTGATGGATAGGAATAAGCCTGCAGGCGCTGGTGGATGGATACGAAGAGATGGAGACGAATTCATGGATACGGGCGCTTCAGCCTCCATACAAACTACAACTCGCATCTATCATAACTCAACATCTACAACTCCAAATGCGATGAAATTTTCAGAGGAGCTTCCTGATGCACTCGAGTTTGGATGCTTGTTTTTTGGTTTGGATTTCTGGTGTGGATTTCTTGTTTTTCGATTTGATCTGGATTTTGGATTGGATTTCGATTGAATTCTTTATCTGGCTTTTGGTAAATGGTCGTCGGGTATGGATTATGCCTGGCAAGGGGTAAGTTGCTTCGTCCGAGCGTGGCGAATTGACTTATTCAGGTCATCGAGTATGGACTATGCTCGGTAAAGGTCCGAAGAGACCAGGATTCGGCCTAGGACTTAGGCCCTATATTATCGGTTACTATTTCAAGTCGTTGAGTATGGACTATGCTCGGCAAGGGTTCGGAGAGACCATGATTCGGCTTAGGACTTAAGCCATGGCATTACTCAGCATTCGGGGACACTGAACCAAGAACCCTAAGGCATTATTCAATACGGGTCGTCGAGTGTGGACTACGCTTGGCAAGAACCAAGAGAGGTTATGGATTTGGATATCGGCTATGAACAGCTAAGGATTTGGATATCGACCTGGAGAGGTCCTGGATTATATTATTGGTTATTGGATACGAATGGATTAGAACTCGGTTGTCGGGTTTAGATGGAAATGAAATTGGCTGAGGATTTGATTACTGAATTCGAAATCGGACATCGGCTCGGAGCAGTTGCGAATTTGGATCAGGTTATGGCTATGGCACTCGGACAGGATGGCTTAGTAATGGATTGGATTATGAATCGGATGGTATGGCTACGGATGGAATATGGATTTCGGATGTCGGAGTCGGAGCTTTTCGAAACACACCTTCTTACCACAAGGCATGTTTTGGGGGGCAAATGTTATCCCACCTTTTGGTCAAGACCGGGATGTCAACAAATTGGATGGAAAGGATGGATGTCAGGGTTGAAGATCGATTGGAAACAAGGCTATGATCGATATCGTCAAAATTTGGCCGAGCGCCAATCAAGACGGGATCGATTGGGAATGATGAAAAAGGCTAGGAGAGGCTACATTTCAAATTTTAGGTCAATCGAAGTTCGTATACTCGAGATATTAATGGATTAATATTGGTAAGGAATGGTTAGTATCGCTACGTTCGTATCGATACTGTTCGTATCGATCAACATGGAATGCTTCGAATTGATACTATTCATATCGATCGGTGTGGATTACTTCGAGTTGATATATGTCGTTCGAATCAATGATGTTCGAATCGATCGTGGGGAGTCAGCAGATGGATGCGAGTATGGATAACACACACGGAGTTGGACCCATAAAAGTTCGTATCGATCAGGGATGGACACAACATCTATGATTTCGTATCGATCGGGATGGAAACGGCAACGTACTTCGAATCGATGATTTCGTATCGATGAGGCACACATCGTTCGAATGGACACGGCAAGGCATACTTCGTATTGATCAAGGCTGGGATCGATACGAACAGAGGTGTTCGGGATCGATACGAAGGCAATGGACTTGTATCGATGGATATGAATAAAGGCCCAGTTGATGGATACGAATAACCCTACAGGCGTTGGTGGATGGATACGAAGAGATGGAGACGAATTCATGGATACCGGCGCTTTAGCCTCCATACAAACTACAACTCGCATCGATCATAACTCAACATCTACAACTCCAAATGCGATGAAATTTTCAGAGGAGCTTCCTAATGCACTTGGGAACCTCCACGATAGATCTCAGATCGATTGGGCTACTTTTGGATCGATACGAATTGAACACGCATCGATTCAAAAGCGCTTTGGATCGATCTGGTAGGCCCACTTGCGCAGGAGAAGAGGTATTCTAGGTTTTGGGGCGAATATTTTCAGACCTGCACCTTTAAATAGCAATGCTATGGCAACAAAAGAGGGGTCTTCTTCTTCTTTTCTCCTAGGTGAAGCTCTGCCATTTTTGTTATCAACTTTCAAAGGCTTGTAACTGTAATTTCAGTATAAAAAGGAATAAAAAGGATTGATTCAAAGTGGACGTAGGCCGGATTGCCGAACCACTATAAACCTTGTGTTTTTCCCCTCTTTCTTCATTTTTATTCTCTACTTTATCTGTATCTGAGATCTGTGTTGGAATATTGGGAATCTGTGTTTATACACTGGTGCTTTCACTACTTTTGGGGTTTGTGATCATTTTTGGCGCAAACATCGATCATGTGGTTTATGTGATTATCGCCCAAATATATCTCCTCATTCAATCAACCGGATCAGAAGTTTGTTGAGCAGTTTAGAATGCACGTGACTCACACCGAGGATGTGATGTCATTATCAAATTTATTCCAGATGCTAGCGAGGATATCATACTGATGGCGTTGATGAGAGGAATTGACCCCATACAGATTTTGGCAGCTAATTAGCTAGAGAGCCTCCTATGACCTTGGATCATTTCTATTACAAAGTGAATCAGAAACTAAGCAAGGAGGAGGTAGAGTAGACTAGGAGAAAGAACAATACATGCCTGTTGGCTAAGGACTCAGATTCCAGGAGACGACCCAAGATCTCAAAATTTGACTCATATACTCTTTTGAATAATTCAATTGATAACATCTACTTAGAGACTCACGACTTAGAGCAGTATTGAAAACCAGCCTCGAGAGAGTCCACCGAGGCCCAGAGAATATCTAGGGAATGTTGTATATTCCAAGATGCACACGGTCCTAACACTGGCGATTACAAACACCTCCGAGATGTGATCAGAAATCTGATTCGGAAAGGAAAGCTTCAATAGTATGTGTAAGCCATGCAGAATGGCGGGCAGGGAACATCCTATGCCTATCAATAAAGAACTCCGATTATCATTTGGACCGCTGATGGTCGACATCCCTGAAAGGAGCTAGGGGCAAAGTTGAATAGCGAGCACACGATGCTGCTTCACTTATCAATGAGATTTATTCCAATCTTCTTTGAATTATTTTCTATTTCAAGTTCAATTATGTTGTGAACTACGACCAACTTAAACTAAACAACTTCCAAACAATGCAGGTAACCAAGTACTTAGAATTGGGCTCTGACCAACCTCCGCAAACCATGATTGGACCTTTGGAGTTTCATGAAAATAAGTGTGATCCAACCACTCATCAGCTACCATATGCTACTGACTTGGAGCCAAAGACTCGAGATGGAAAAGCTCGACAAGGTCAGAATCCAATACAAATTGGACATGGATGACTGTCCACTCATCGACCTCTACATTTGACTTAGAGACCTAAGAAAGACTTGTAGTGGATGTGACTCGATCATCCATTCCCCGGATCATAAAATAAAGTCGGACAAAATGCATATGCCTCTCCCGAAGCTCGATGATGTTGGGATCCAACTAGAGTGGACATGATTTGATCATCTACACATCGACTTCTTCCCTGGACATAAACGACAGTTCGAAAGCTTGACTTAAAGTAGGCGTGACTGATTGAATACTTATAAACCACCGCCCTCAATACGTGAACACGACTGCAGCTTGAGGTGGATGTGATTTGACCGTCCAATCCAAGCATGGATGTGATCCGATAACCCATCGCCTACTCCCTTCCTTAACTTGACAGGAGGAGCTACAATCACCAAGTGGACGAGAATCGACCGTCCATTTGTCAAGTTTTGTCCTTGATGCTGGGGGTCGAATTCCATTCCATGGATGAACATGGTTCAACCGTTCGCTTACAGCTCTAACCTTGACTTGACAACTAAAATATAAACCAAAGATGGTTATGACTGGGCACCCATCAAAAAAACTCTAAGTCCCCAGAGTGCGGACTGGAGTATAAATAATTCGAGCGAAAAAACGACTGCCCGGGTGGAAAAACGACTGCCCACGAGAAAACTCTAAGTCCTCGGAGTGCGGACTGGAGTATAAACAATTTGGGCGGAAAAACGACTGCCCCGGGCAGAAAAATGACTATCCACAAGAAAACTCTAAGTCCCTGGAGTGCGGACTGGAGTATAAACAATTCGGGTAGAAAAACAACTGCCCCGGGTGAAAGAACGACTGCCTACGAGAAAACTCTAAGTCCCCGGAGTGCGGACTGGAGTATAAACAATTCGAGTGGAAAAATGACTGCCCACGAGAAAACTCTAAGTCCCCGGAGTGCCCTAGCGGACTGGAGTATAAATAATTCGGGCGGAAAAACGACTGCCCTGGGTGGAAAAATGACTGCTCACGAGAAAACTCTAAGTCCACGGAGTGCGGGCTGGAGTATAAACAATTCGGGTAGAAAAATGACTGCTCACGAGAAAACTCTAAGTCCACGGAGTGCGGGCTGGAGTATAAACAATTCGGGTAGAAAAATGACTGCTCCAAGTGGAAAAACGACTGCCCACGAGAAAACTCTAAGTCCCCGGAGTGCGGACTAGAGTATAAACAATTTGGGCGGAAAAACGACTGCCCAAAATTCTATGTTCCCAGAGTGCGGACTGGAGTATAAACAATTCGAGCAGAAAAATGACTGCCTCGGGTGGAAAAACGACCGCCCACGAGAAAACTCTAAGTCCTTGGAGTGTGGACTGGAGTATAAACAATTCGGGCGGAAAAACGACTGCCCTAGGTGGAAAAACGACTACCCACGAGAAAACTCTAAGTCTTTGGAATGCGGACTGGAGTATAAACAATTCGGTTGAAAAAACGACTACCCCGGGTGGAAAAACGACTGCCCACGAGAAAACTCTAAGTCCCCGGAGTGTGGACTGGAGTATAAACATAAATCGAAAGGATACCGACTGTCCACATAACAACTCTAAATCCCCGGAGTGGGGACTGGAGTATAAACATGAACCGAGCGGATACTGGTTGCCTGCAAAACAACTCCAAGTCTCCAGAGTGCAGACTGGAGTATAAACATAAATGAATAGATGAGTGGATTTCGACCGTTCTCTATTCCGCAAAATAACTCTAAGTCCCCGAAGTGCGGACTGGAGTATAAACATGAATGAATAGATGAGTGGATTTCAACCATTCTCTATTCCATAAACTCCGGCCTGAAATCAACAGGAGGAGTATAAACTCGCTAAAGATGGAATTCGACCGTCCGACTTATGGCCTCGCCAAATCAATGCTGGGGGCAGGAGTACAAATCACTAAAAGCTGAATACGACAGCTCACTATAGCTCTGGCTTAGTGTTCTTTACGACTTAAGGAAACGACCGCAAGGAGGCCTTAATACAAAACTAATTAGAATGGCGTCCGATGTTACGGGCGATTGACAATATTGTGTCGCTGGGTCGACGATCAATACCGATCCACATCAAACACAAACAGATGTGACCCGGATGTCCTTCGAAAAACTATGATCACCAAAGTGCGGATTCCACGTTGATTTTTATTGACCGTCCCAACCAGATTCCACGTTGATTGTCATGCGAAATAGTTACATTTGAACTCAAGAATCCAAGGTTGCACCCGCTGAACTGATAGTCGACATTATAATCACTCATGGCAACCCATCATGGGTACTGAAGATCGGATCATGGCTCAGAGCAACGATGATGAAGGAATTAGATGGCTTTCTTTGAATGAATCTTGATGCGTTCGCTTTGACCCATTCTGACATGCATGTGATCTCACCGACTATTGCGAGCCATGCATTGAATATCAACCCGAGGCATGTCCCGGTGAGACAAAAGCAACGCATTATGGATCCGGAGAGATCTGCTGCACTTAAAGTTGAAGTGGATAAACTCAAAAACAACAGGTTTACCCATGACACCCTTTGCCCAAAATAGGTATCCAGTCCAGTTCCTATGAGAAAAGCTGATGGATGGCAAGCATACATCCTGAACAAGGCATACCCGAAAGACAGCTTTCCACTTTCGAGGATTGACCAGCTGGCAGACTCAACCGCTGGATATGAACCGCTTGATATGCTCTTTCGGTGCTGCATCAGAGAAGTTCCTGGGTTTAATGTTCAACTCTCAAAGAATCGAAGCCAAACCTAAGAAGATTCAGGCAATTCGAAACATCTAGGTACCAAAGACGATTAAGCAGGTATAAAGCTTAAATGAGAAGGTTGCCGGCCTAAAGCGCTTTATCTCCAGGGCCACCACCAAGTGTATTCCTTTCTTCGAATTAATCAGGAGAGGGAAGAGGAACTTTAAATGGATGATGGATTGCATAGATGCGGTTCAAGCTCTGGTAGATCACTTAGAGAGACCTCCCTCCTATCCAAGCCACTAGATCGTGAAGATTTATACATCCATTTAGTGGTGTCAGTACACGCCATGAGTGCCATGATGTTACATGAAGAGAATCAGATCCAGAGGCTAGTATATTATGTTAGCAAGTGATTGACAAGTGCTGACAGAAACTACTCAAAGCTGGAAAGCTCGCATACTGCCTATTGATTGCATCATGAAAGCTTCTCCATTACTTCCAAGCTCACCCCATCAATGTCTACACTGACCAGCTGTTACGACAGATCCTACAGCAACCTTAGACGTCTGGAAGGTTGCTCAAATGGAATATCGAGCTAAGCCAATTCGATATCACTTATTTCCTTCGGAGAGTTATCCATGGAAAAACATTAGCAGACCTCATATTTGAATTCACTGCATCAGACGACTATTCGAAGAGCAGTGGAGAACCGACCAACAGATGGAAAATGTACACAGATGGAGCATCCAATGATCGGTATTCTGGCACCGGAGTTGTGTTAATGACTCCTGAGGAACGATCGATCTGCTATGCCCTGAAACTCGACTTCCCTGCAACAAACAACGAAGCTAAGTATGAAGCCTTGATCGCCAGCCTCAAACTTGCTAGAGAACTGGGAGTGGAAACTTTACATATCTTTTGTGATTCCTGGTTAGTGGTATGCAAAGTCAGGGAAGTTAATCTTGCTAGGGGACAACGTCTTGCTCCCTATCTCGGCCGGGTCCAAGAGCTACTGCCCGACTTCGAGTATTACATCATTACACACGTCCTTTGAGAACAAAATAAAAAATTCGAGTCACTAGCAAAGCTGGCCAATCCTGGGTATGCATAGCGAATAGACTTTGTTTCGATTGAAGTACTTAATATTCCAAGCATTGACAAATGGAGATCGACTAGATCTTGGAGACGGAGCCAGTAAAGGAGTCATGGATGACTCCTATCAAAGACTATCTACAATGGGGAATTCATCCTGAATGGAGGGATGGAAAATGACAGATCCTCCTCAAAGCTTCATGCTGAATCATCCAAGAAGAAGTCATGTATAAAAAAGACTTTATCCATTCCTCTGCTTCGGTGTATCGCACATGATGATATCAAACGAGTTTTGAGAGAAGTCCATGAAGAAGAATGCGGTGATTACACCAGGGGGCAAACTCTAACAAAGAAAATACTCTGGTACGGGTAATACTAGCAAACTGTCAATCGAGATGCAGCTAATCACGCTAGACAATGCGACGAGTGCTAGGTGTTTGCAAAAATTCAGAGAGCCCCGCCGATGGAAATTACTCAAATGGCCAGTCCATAGCCGTTTGCCACTTGTGGCATTGACAGCATCATCTTCTTGCCGATCCTAAAGGTGGTGCGAAATACGTCATCTTAGCAGTTGATTACTCACCAAATGGGCTGAAGCAGAACTTTTAACCATGATCACGACGAAGAAAATAATCAACTTCATTGTTCGGAACGTCATCTGTAATTTTGACCTTCCGCGAACCATTATAACTGATAACGAAGCCCGATTTAACAGCGCTAAATTTAAAGACTTCTGCCATCGGCATCATATTGAAAAGAGATTTGCGATAGTTGCTCGCCCTCAAGCAAATGGATGGGTTGAAGCTGTGAACAAAATCATAAAGTCCGTTCTAAAGAAATGTTTGGATAAGGCTAGAGGCAAGTGGATCGATGAACTCTCATCAACATTATGGGCATACAGAACCACCCACAAGTCCACGACTGGTCATACTCCATTCACCCTTGCTTACGGCTCCGAGGCCGTCATCCCTATAGAACTTGAAGTCCTCTCTCATCGAGTGAATTTTTACAACCCCTATTTCATTATAAAATAATATATAAAAACGGAACTGCTATCCAATTGCAATTGAACTAGAAGGAACTAGTGACGACTCGTGAGCGTACAAACGCATCCGGGAGACAATGACAAGAACATGTACCTGAACGTGCCGTGTATATTCAAAAAATTCAACTTCTTGAAATCGACAGAAATTGAATTTTCACTTGGAGTTATTAAGGAAAATACTAGATTAGATAGCCAAAGCTTACTAGTCCTGTAGAACTGAACACAGATGGCAACTGATGGAATACAATCCTGAATTTATACTATTGGAAATCGACCAAGTGTCATGACGATCGAAATGGGATACAACACTTTGGGAGGATAAAATGGAAGGATAACGACTATTTAGGAAACTGGATGGATTTCTTTCTGGCGACTCTAACTTGCATCGATTCAAAGCACGTCATGTATGCAACAAGACGTACTTTGGTGGACATGTGTTATCCGGCCTTTTGGTCCGGCGATATTTAGACTGACTGGACAAGTTAGACTGCGTGATCATCGAGGAAGACAACCTGGAGAGATGATTATTAGGCTCAGAGATCAATCATAGGTAATGATATGAAACGACGATCAAGCGAGGCCAACAGATAGTCTCTCCAGAATATTCTAAGTATGGAATAATGCCTCCCTTAGGCAGGGGTTCAATGCCTATCCCTTTCCTTAAGGGATCGTACATATCCTCAATTAATGTCCCAAACTTGGTAAGATCAATACAAAGTGACAAGGAAGGCCCCATGAGGCTACATTCCAAGTTTCAAGTCATTTGGAGTTCGTACGCTCAAGTTATGGGCAAATTACTTCACATATCAAAAGGGATCGGTATAAAAGAGATCGTCCATATTCAGCTTTCACTACATATTGCAACAATGATCGGTCAATAACTCAAAATCCACAAATGCTATTAACATGAAACTTAGTGTATAAGCTAATTAGGATGTGTGGAACACCCTATAAGGATCGCATGGCATTTGGAGAAAGTTGGAGGGATCAGAACCTATCCATCTAGAGGGATCAGTAGAAATCAAAATTCAAGCAACACTACTTCACAGAAAATGCGATATATCACAAACCGTACGTCGGAATCACATGAAATTTGGGGATCAAGTAGCTAACATCATGGGGCGTCCCTCATAGGGATCGCAACGCAACCCATTTGGATGCATTAATAGGGATCGGTACCGATCCCTATTATGGGCCCAAATGGGCTTGCAATTTTTTGGGTAGTCTCATTCTGGTCTCTCGAACCTTCTGCCAGAATTTCAGTCCGATCCGAGCAGGACTTCCCCTATAAATATAGCAAGCATGTCATCATAAAAGGGATCCCGCTTTCTCCGCCGAGGCTCTGCCATTTTTATTCTTCACTTTTGTACTAATGGATCCCAGGTGATCCAAACATTCTTGTAATGATAATCAAGTGGAAGATGAATAAAATGATAAAGTGGACATAGGCCAAGATTATCGAACCACTATAAAAATCTGTGTGTTCATTTATGATATGGGCTCTGTTTTAATTTCATTCTTCATTTAATCTCTACTAGATTCCAATGGGTGCTGATGCCCATTTTTGGCGTCAACACACACAAAGACTACCTCACGAAGATTATCACATAAAGGCTACAGTTGAACCATCACACGATAGCTCCCTAGTCATTTATTTCAAGTCGCAATGGCTCAACATCCGTTGATCTTCAAAAATGACAACCGTTTATTGACTTGTGGTAATGCGATGATAAGCACAATAATAGGTAAGTGACGCGGAAGCTTCAAATGCTAAAAGAAAAGAAAATTAACAGTTCGCTAGTTACAATCTGTAACGACCCGCTATTTTGGACCATTCGCATCCGCACATATCGGACTTGAATAATTCAAAATATCGAATTGTTAATTTAAATTTGGCAAAACTGAACATATACAGTAAATAAATAATCACAGATCACAAACACAGTGTAATAAATGCAGCGGAAACAAAAGATAGTAGTTCATGAAGCTACTATATACATATCAGAGTGAAATAAGGTACAATAGAAGTCTCGAATATAATAGTCAAGTACAATATCAGAATACATCACTGGAATCAACTGAATATCTGAAAGCTGGATAGATAGCTGGATCTCCAAGCGAAGCTCCAACTCCAAAGGTGAGTCTCGAATACTGGAGCACTCAGTCTGACACAAGCGTAAAGCAAAACACAAAACACTCGAGTCAGGATTAACATTCTTCTATCAATAAATCCAACTCAAGTGAAATAGCAATTGAAATACAAGTAACTCAAAGGATGTTTGGAATAACCATCCTTTAAGGATCCAAATAGCAATTGAAATACAAGTAACTCAAACTATCTACTATGTAGTAGTGTACGATAAGTAGATAATGCCTATCAGTAATATAAAGTATCAAGAAAGTGTTAAGGCGTTACCATTATCCCCCTTAACACATTTTATATAAGCGTTATAGTCTATACAGCACTGTAAACTCCACCGTAAACTAGTGGGATATCAGGGAGTACTCCATAGGTATAACACAAAACAAATCGTAGTGGTCGCGTATATAGGGATACAAGTATGACAAGGCATATGAGGCAATACCTAAGGTAGTGAAACTACCGTTTGCCTGATTCGGACTGGTGAGAACGCATCGCCGCAGCGATCGCAACACCGCGAAACAACACTCCCAAATCAAGGTTGCACCAATCGATAACAAGTAATGAGTAGTTTTCTAAGAAGTGTGTTCGCTCGAGGTAGCTGACCCCATTTGGCCCGGCACGGCTCATGTTTTAGTCATTTCCAATTTGACACAAGTGTCAAGGCTATCCATTATCGTTCTCTTTCTTCAGTCATCACGTACATCAATCCAACCACTTCATTCTGGATCACAACTCCGCATATAGTTATTAAAGTGGTTTTCGGTTTAGACAGTGAGTATGTCCCTAACCGATTTCGGTCTCTTTAATAACTTTCGTGATTATTACACCGATTGGTCGTTTATATAATTCAAAACCAAATCAATTACAATTTCAATCAGAGTTTGTAAACCAACATTTCATTTGTCTTTCTACATCAATTTCCAAAATTTACGTTTCAAAATTCCCAAATTCAAATTTCAAAATCTTATAATTCAATTTCAATTTCTTTTTAAAATAATTCAAATATTGATTCAAGTTCGTATATAAGTTTCATTTTGAAAACATTATATTAATTTAATTTAACATTCAAAACAATTTAAAATCATTGATCGATTTCATTCAATATTCGTTAAGTTAATTTATCATTCAAAACAATTTATATTTAACTTCCAATTTATTAAATCAATTATTTAAGTTCAACTCCATTATATCAAAACTTACAAATTGCATTAAATTAAATTCATCAAATCAAATTCTTTACATTTCAAGTCTTACATTAATTTCAATAAAACACATTTTATATTTTTATTAGAGAAATTCAATTTCACTTATTAATTTACTTAGTTACAATTTCAAAACTCAATTAATAAAGAAACATAATTTCACTTATTCAAGAAGTTCAATTTTATTTAATTATTAAATAATTCAATCTTATTTAATTATTAAATATTTCAAAACTTAATTATTAAATAATTTCAAAGCTTAATAATTTCAAACTTAATTATAATTTCAAACTTAATTATTAAATCATTTCAAACTTAATTCAATGAAAAGTTCCAAATTTAATTGTCAAATAATTAATTTCAAAATAACGATCTTTCAACAACTACTATGTCAATATTTGTTTCAGATTTTAAATATTAACATTTCCTTTCATTAAAAATTCAAATTCCAGCTTCATTTCAAAATCTTATCCTTTCAAATAAAAACTTTATTTTATTTTAAATCAAATTATTGACCAATCGGGTTTTATTTAATTCTCTATTCTAGGTCAAAGTTTAATTTGGGTATTTATCATTTCAACCCGATTCCAATTCAACTCACAATCAAAGCATAGCAAAGGGAACTTGCAGTGTGATAACTGGGATGGTGTCAAAGTAAATAAACAAGCAATAACAACAATCAATATCAACAATCCAATAATTAATTCAAATAATCCCGAAATAATCGTATTAATTCACATTTGTTGTTTGTGCAAATTAATATAATTATTTCTAGAATCTACACTATCATTTCATGTAGATTAAAGATTATTACACTACTATTTATACGGTTCTTCGCTTGTCTTTCATTATTCAATTTTCTACTACATAAATTATTCAACATACATTCAATGGTTCAAAGTGTAGTTAACACTATTCTACGTGTCAATTTATTTAACATTTAAAAGGGGTCATATTTAACTAATCAAATTCAACATATAAATCCATTTTAATTGTTAACTATCTTATAACAAATTCAATTGCATACTATTTATCACTTTAACATTTTCAATTAACGTCCAATTTCAACATCATACAACAATCATTTATCAACCAAACTTGTATAATCATCGCATAAGTAACATAAAATGGTGTCAGATGTCACAGGTGAACTGATACAGGTAATAGCATATATAACAGTGTAATTAACTAACAGCAGCATATTTCAATTATCGTTTCAATTGAAATCCAAATTAATAAATAAAAGAACATTAATCGTGAGTGATTGCTCACCTTTCGAGGTTAGAGATGAATGAGAATGAGATGAGTCACGGGTCCAAGCACGAATTCCAAAGAAGAGGTAGATTGGCATGAATTTGATGGATGGAGCTGATAGATAAGAATCGATGGGAATGAATTCAAATCAATCCTGATGTAAACTAAAATATATGCATTACTTGTTAAAATTAATTTCTATTTAGAGTACAATAAAACAATATATTTAAAGCCTCATATATTCGAAAACAATTTTATATAGGAAACCAAAATAAAATAGGAATGCAGACCACTAACTATGCAGACTTCACCTAAAACGACATATGTAGACCATAACCATGTGTAGGCCCCCCTTTTCATATGCAGACACAATAAATACCTGGGCTAAACGTATATGCAACTTGCATAAAAGTTTCCTTATTTCATCATACCTGAAAACCAAAATCCCAGAATACATAAAAGTTTCTCTAAACTCAAATTTTTATAAAATATGCGATAAACCCCATATACTAAAATATGTATAAATTATAACTTAAGACAAACTTCACATATAACTCCATTTGTAAACTGCGACAGGTATATAATATATACTATCGAAAATCATGTAACAGAGAGACAATATTTTGTAGACAACCCAATATATATGCGTGTTAAGCAATTATATGCAGACCTTGTCAATATAAAGTCTAGCTATCCATAAACAAAAGCATATCACTTTAAAATATACGAAATTCTTCAAACTTCTATTTAAAACAAAATATGTGTGTATTAAATTTATTACCAAATTTTGATTTAACATTCTCAACAAAATTTAGATGACCTTTCATAACTTAAGATACTTTCAAGTATAACCATATAAACTTATATATAACCAGCAAAGCTTATACATGTTATATCAAAAACCATAACTTACCTTTTATATGAAAACTTGTATAATATAAACTATAAATGCATATATTGATACGACAGTAGCTTTCAATATATAACCACCCATAAAACTTATATACTTGAAACAGTATTTTCACTTAACAATATATAAAGACACGTACTTTTGTGTATATATGCTATATGTGACTTAACAATGTATAGAATCTGTGCAACCTTATATGCAAACACGGACAATTAACCACAGCATAGAAGAAAAAAAACTTTGAAACATTTATATATTGAGATATGTACAACTTCAATACTATTCTACTGTTAACCAATATCTCAACACTTGTACCCAAGTAGACTAAAAAACAACGTACAATACTTATGTAAAATCCAGAGTACCGTAACGTAAATACCTATCTTGGAAAGGAAGAAGAAGGTGGCTGTGACGTGCAGTGAGATGTCAAGCATGGAACCGAAGTGAGTGGTGGATGGGATCGGCGCTTGGTCGGGCTAGGGTGGCGGTGCTGCCTGATCGGCGAAGTGGTGGTTGCCCGGTTATTGCGTGGAGCTGAAGAGGCAAGGGGTGCGGCAGATTTGAGCTTCGTGTGGTGGGGAGAATGGTGGTTGCAGGGTTGAAACCGAGGCGCTGTTTGGAGGAAGCGGCGAGTGGCCGGGAGCGCCATGGCAGAGGAGGGAAGGTTGAGTTGATGGTGGAGGATCGGTTTGGAAGGAGATGCAAGGGAATGAGGATGTGCAGCAAATAAAAGGGAGTGGAGGGTAGAAACACGGTGAGGCAGCGATGAGCGTGCTTGCACCAGGAAAATGAGTCGAGCAAAGGAGGAGGAAGCTTCTGATTCTCAGATCCAAACCTTTTTTTTTAAGAGCAAGAACGAATAGAGGATGAAATGAACGTGAATTATGGGAACAAGCAATAATAATTTTTGTTACGGGGAATAGAGAACGTTAAACATTGATATCTGTGAAAAGTTTATGACGATTCGTTTTGGTCGATGGAAAACAAACGGACAAAGAACAAAATGTTAAAATGGATACCGATACGGTTCAACGCTTACTGATTTCGCCGTCCACTGGACGTTGAAACACACATACGAATATACCGCGGAGATCAACCCAACAAGACGATCAAAACGGCATACGGGTATCAGTGGTACGATTTGAATTATAAAATTCGAATTTTCTACTAGCGGAAAATGCAAGAAAAACGTAGAAAATAAGATCGACGGAGCTAAAGAAGTCCGAATTTTGAAAAACGGAAAGTGACGTCTTGCTCAGAAGATGATTTAGAATTTTTCTATGTAAAAATATATAGGTTTCGAAAATGTTTTATTTTCATCGATTTTTAACTGATTAAATTGAAATAAAATTACACATGAAAATAACTTTCAAATTTTTGGATGAAAATTTACCAGTTGCTATGATTAATTAGACGCATTCCAAATATCAAATTTTTATTTCAAAATTTTATCGTTTAAAATTTCACAAAATTTCAACTAATAACGTTATTAAAACAGTTAAAATTTACGGGTCATTACACTCTCCCCCACCCAAAACTTTTCGTCCCCGAAAAGGAAGGAGGTAGGAGAATAGAAACAGTCAGAAAGAAAGAACAGATTTTTATATTTAAAATAAAAAATAAATTTAAAACCATATAAATTTCAAATTTAAACTAATTAATATCCAACATTTGGTCTAACCCATTTGAGTTCACTTAAGTTAAATCGATCTATCTATTTCTAAATCCGTTATCTTCTTATCTGGTCATCCTGTATTTACAATTTCTAAATCATCAATTTGTATAATCATTTATCGTACTCATATTTTATTCAACAAATTTAATTCTTTTATTCCAAATTATGATTAAGTTTATTCCACTTAATATATCTTATTACATATATTTAAACCATATAAATTAATTTAAACCATATAAAGTTCAATTTAAATTAATTTATATTCAATAATTGGTTTAAATTTAAGGTATTTCCATAAGTTGATCTAATTTCAATTTGTTAATTCTTTCAAACAAAATTTATTATATTCATCTCAGTCAATTAACTTATTATTCTATCATCTTTATTAGCATTTTTTTTATATAATTAAAATCTAAGTGTATACCATTTATTATAAACACTCAAATTTTATTTATAAAAACATTTTATATTGTATATTATCCAATTACATTTTAACTTCTGAATAATTTAGGTAAGTTATATTGAAATGCAATTTAGTACTATACAAATAAAATTTTCCAATTCAATTTTTTCAAGTTTAAATATTTATCCAAAATTTAGCTTTATTTATAATTGGAAACATCCCTTAACATAATTTTAAAATTAAATTTCCGTCTAATTTCAAACCCTTTAGAGATAATTATGTATATACTATATATATTAAATCACATAAAAAAAATTTAAAATAATATTCCCATATATATATATATATAAATCAAGTCATACTTAAGAAATTCAAATTAAAATATTTCCCAAACAAAACCGTAGCAAAGCTACAGAATGGTTTCTCCACTTCGAAACTCGAAAATGAATGTCGATGATGTGGCCGCCATCACCGAAATTATTTTCCAGCGACAAAGAGAAGAGCACTGATTTCAACATTTTAAAATTCTTTGAAAACGGTTTCTATTTGAAAATACGTTCAATAATATACATTTTAAAAATTTTAAAACCAAAGCTTGAAATTTTAGGAAATTAAATTCTCAAATTCTTACTTTAAATTCATTTAAATTTCTAAATAAATCTATAAACCAAATTTTATAATTCCATTTATTTTTTATGTTGGAATAATCAATGATTTACAAAACAAATAGTGAAAATCAAATATTACCTTTCTGACAACCAATTCAGTTAACAATTCAATTACAGAAAATTTATACTTATATATAATATAATCATACAAGATTATTTCATTTACCAAATTTTGAAAATACTATTGTGTCAGTTTGCTCTGTTCAAGTGTTTTGGAAATCCTATCGATAGCGTTGATCAGACGAATCGATCGAAAACCCAAATCAACATCCACAACTCAAATAACACAATAAAGAAAACATTTTTATATTAATAACAAATGCACTACCTCGCTCGACGATACAAGGATGGATTTTCAAAATAAGTATAGAGATTTAAATTTGATAGACTCAAATCAAAGAGAATTTCGATTCGAAGATAGGTTTGAAACCGAAGATAGGATGATTAAATAATGAAATAAGAAGATAAATAAGTTTATATAAATCGCGGGCAACCTTAACCGGGTCGACTGTGACTTCAAGAATAAGATCGATGCAGAATTTCGAGACAAATATACATTCGATCTCAAGAAATAGAATTCAGGTATAGCAGGAGATAGATAGCATCGTAAATCGAGGATACAGAAATCTCCGGTAAATCAATGCCTATTGTAAAGGAGTTTCACCCCTTTAAAAATCATTCGAAGTTTGGCGAGACCGCCGATTCATTATAAGGATCATTCAAAGTGGAGTTATGGGATACTCCGGAATTAGAAGATGAATAGTGAGGGACACGAATGGATTTTGGAACCACAGGAAACGTTCCAAAAATTCAAAGGAATCGAGTCAAAAAGGACGAGGTTCAACTCGAATGTGAGTGATTCTGTAAATACATTTACCCTATATGCTAAGTTTTGCCTAGAGCTACCAAAGCTCTGATACCAACTGTAATGACCCGCTATTTTGGACCATTCGCATCCGCACACGTCGGACTTGAATAATTCAAAATACCGAATTGTTAATTTAAATTTGGCAAAACTGAACATATACAGTAAATAAATAATCACAGATCACAGACACAGAGTAAAAAATGCAGCGGAAACAAAAGATAGTAGTTTATGAAGCTACTATATACATATCAGAGTAAAATAAGGTATAATAGAAGTCTCGAATACAATAGTCAAGTACAATATCAGAATACATCACTGGAATCAACTGAATATCTGAAAGCTGGATAGATAGCTGGATCTCCAAGCGAAGCTCCAACTCCAAAGGTGAGTCTCGAATACTGATGCACTCGGTCTGACCCGAGCATAAAGCAAAACACAAAACACTCGAGTCGGGATTAACATTCTTCTATAAATAAATCCAACTCAAGTGAAATAGCAATTGAAATACAAGTAACTCAAAGGATGTTTGGAATAACCATCCTTTAAGGATCCGTTAAACTATCTACTATGTAGTAGTGTACGATAAGTAGATAATGCCTATCGTAATATAAAGTATCAAGATAGTGTTAAGGCGTTACCATTATCCCCCTTAACACATTTTATATAAGCGTTATAGTTTATACAGCACTGTAAACTCCACCGTAAACTAGTGGGATATCAGGGAGTACTCCATAGGTATAACACAAAACAAATCGTAGTGGTCGCGTATATAGGGATACAAGTATGACAAGGCACATGAGGCAATACCCAAGGTAGTGAAACTACCGTTTACCTGATCCGGACTGGTGAGAACGCATCGCCGCAGCGATCGCAACACCGCGAAACAACACTCCCAAATCAAGGGTGCACCAATCGATAACAAGTAATGAGTAGTTTTCGAAGAAGTGTGTTCGCTCGAGGTAGCTGACCCCATTTGGCCCGGCACGGCTCCTGTTTTAGTCATTTCCAATTTGACACAAGTGTCAAGGCTATCCATTATCGTTCTCTTTCTTCAGTCATCACGTACATCAATCCAACCACTTCATTCGGGATCACAACTCCGCGTATAGTTATTAAAGTGGTTTTCGGTTTAGACAGTGAGTATGTCCCTAACCGATTCCGGTCTCTTTAATAACTTTCATGATTATTACACCGATTGGTCATTTATATAATTCAAAACCAAATCAATTACAATTTCAATCAGAGTTTGTAAACCAACATTTCATTTGTCTTTCTACATCAATTTCCAAAATTTACGTTTCAAAATTCCCAAATTCAAATTTCAAAATCTTATAATTCAATTTCAATTTCTTTTTAAAATAATTCAAATATTGATTCAAGTTCGTATATAAGTTTCATTTCGAAAACATTTAAATTAATTTAATTTAACATTCAAAACAATTTAAAATCATTCATCGACTTCATTCAATATTCGTTAAGTTAATTTATCATTTAAAACAATTTCTATTTAACTTCCAATTTATTAAATCAATTATTTAAGTTCAACTCCATTATATCAAAACTTACAAATTGCATTAAATTAAATTCATCAAATCAAATTCTTTACATTTCAAGTCTTACATTAATTTCAATAAAACACATTTTATATTTTTATTAGAGAAATTCAATTTCACTTATTAATTTACTTAGTTACAATTTCAAAACTCAATTAATAAAGAAACTTAATTTCACTTATTCAAGAAGTTCAATTTTACTTAATAAGAATTCAATTTTATTTAATTATTAAATAATTCAACCTTATTTAATTATTAAATATTTCAAAACTTAATTATTAAATAATTTCAAAGCTTAATAATTTCAAACTTAATTATAATTTCAAACTTAATTATTAAATCATTTCAAACTTAATTCAATGAAAAGTTCCAAATTTAATTGTCAAATAATTAATTTCAAAATAACGATCTTTCAACAACTACTATGTCAATATTTGTTTTAGATTTTAAATATTAACATTTCCTTTCATTAAAAATTCAAATTCCAGCTTCATTTCAAAATCTTATCCTTTCAAATAAAAACTTTATTTTATTTTAAATCAAATTATTGACCAATCGGGTTTTATTTAATTCTCTATTCTAGGTCAAAGTTTAATTTGGGTATTTATCATTTCAACCCGATTCCAATTAAATTCAAAATCAAAGCATAGCAAAGGGAACTTGCAGTGTGATAACTGGGATGGTGTCAAAGTAAATAAACAAGCAATAACAACAATCAATATCAACAATCCAATAATTAATTCAAATAATCCTGAAATAATCGTATTAATTCACATTTGTTGTTTGTGCAAATTAATATAATTATTTCTAGAATCTACACTATCATTTCATGTAGATTAAAGATTATTACACTACTATTTATACGGTTCTTCACTTGTCTTTCATTATTCAATTTTCTACTACATAAATTATTCAACATACATTCAATGGTTCAAAGTGTAGTTAACACTATTCTACGTGTCAATTTATTTAACATTTAAAAGGGGTTATATTTAACTAATCAAATTCAACATATAAATCCATTTTAATTGTTAACTATCTTATAACAAATTCAATTGCATACTATTTATCACTTTAACATTTTCAATTAACGTCCAATTTCAACATCATACAACAATCATTTATCAACCAAACTTGTATAATCATTGCATAAGTAACAGATAATGGTGTCAGATGTCACATGTGAACTGATACAGGTAATAGCATATATAACAGTGTAATTAACTAACAACGACATATTTCAATTGTCGTTTCAATTGAAATCCAATTTAATAAATAAAAGAACATTAATTGTGAGTGATTGCTCACCTTTCGATGTTAGAGATGAATGAGAATGAGATGAGTCACGGGTCCAAGCACGAATTCCAAAGAAGAGGTAGATTGGCATGAATTTGATGGACGGAGCTGATAGATAAGAATCGATGGGAATGAATTCAAATCAATTCTGATGTAAACTAAAATATATGCATTACTTGTTAAAATTAATTTCTATTTAGAGTACAATAAAACAATATATTTAAAGCCTCATATATTCGAAAACAATTTTATATAGGAAACCAAAATAAAATAGGAATGCAGACCACTAACTATGCAGACTTCACCTAAAACGACATATGTAGACCATAACCATGTGTAGGCCCCCCTTTTCATATGCAGACACAATAAATACCTGGGCTAAACGTATATGCAACTTGCATAAAAGTTTCCTTATTTCATCATACCTGAAAACCAAAATCCCAGAATACATAAAAGTTTCTCTAAACCCAAATTTTTATAAAATATGCTATAAACCCCATATACTAAAATATGTATAAATTATAACTTAAGACAAACTTCACATATAACTCCATTTGTAAACTTCGACAGGTATATAATATATACTATCGAAAATCATGTAACAGAGAGACAATATTTTGTAGACAACCCAATATATATGCGTGTTAAGCAATTATATGCAGACCTTGTCAATATATAGTCTAGCTATCCATAAACAAAAGCATATCACTTTAAAATATACGAAATTCTTCAAACTTCTATTTAAAACAAAATACGTGTGTATTAAATTTATTACCAAATTTTGATTTAACATTCTCAACAAAATTTAGATGACCCTTCATAACTTAAGATACTTTCAAGTATAACCATATAAACTTATATATAACCAGCAAAGCTTATACATGTTATATCAAAAACCGTAACTTACCTTCTATATGAAATCTTGTATAATATAAACTATAAATGCATATATTGATACGACGGTAGCTTTCAATATATAACCACCCATAAAACTTATATACTTGAAACAGTATTTTCACTTAACAATATATAAAGACACGTACTTTTGTGTATATATGCAATATGTGACTCAACAATGTATAGAATCTGTGCAACCTTATATGCAAACACAGACAATTAACCACAGCATAGAAAAAAAACTTTGAAACATTTATATATTGAGATATGTACAACTTCAATACTTTTCTATTGTGAACCAATATCTCAACACTTGTACCCAAGTAAACTAAAAAACAACGTACAATACTTATGTAAAATCCAGAGTACCGTAACGTAAATACCTATCTTAGAAAGGAAGAAGAAGGTGGCTGCGACGTGCACTGAGATGTCAAGCATGGAACCGAAGTGAGTGGTGGATGGGATCGGCGCTTGGTCGGGCTAGGGTGGCGGTGCTGCCTGATCGGCGAAGTGGTGGTTGCCTGGTTATTGCGTGGGGCTGAAGAGGCAAGGGGTGCGGCAGATTTGAGCTTCGTGTGGTGGGGAGAATGGTGATTGCGGGGTTGAAACCGAGGCGCTGTTTGGAGGAAGCGGCGAGTGGCCGGGAGCGCCATGGCAGAGGAGGGAAGGTTGAGTTGATGGTGGAGGATCGGTTTGGAAGGAGATGCAAGGGAATGAGGATGTGCAGCAAATAAAAGGGAGTGGAGGGTAGAAACACGGTGAGGCAGCGATGAGCGTGCTTGCACCAGGAAAATGAGTCGAGCAAAGGAGGAGGAAGCTTCTGATTCTCAGATCCAATCCTTTTTTTTAAGAGCAAGAACGAATAGAGGATGAAATGAACATGAATTATGGGAACCAGCAATAATAATTTTTGTTACGGGGAATAGAGAACGTTAAACATTGATATCTGTGAAAAGTTTATGACGATTCGTTTTGGCCGATGGAAAACAAACGGACAAAGAACAAAATGTTAAAATGGATACCGATACGGTTCAACGCTTACAGATTTCGCCGTCCATCGGACGTTGAAACACACATACGAATATACCACGGAGATCAACTCAACGAGACGATCAAAACGGCATACGGGTATCAGTGGTACGATTTGAATTATAAAAATTT
This sequence comes from Allium fistulosum, assembly GCA_030737815.1. NCBI lineage: Eukaryota > Viridiplantae > Streptophyta > Magnoliopsida > Asparagales > Amaryllidaceae > Allium > Allium fistulosum. The sequence goes on from CM060903.1 coordinate 883,192,740, forward strand.
GAATTTTTTACTAGCGGAAAATGCAAGAAAAACGTAGAAAATAAGATCGACGGAGCTAAAGAAGTCCGAATTTTGAAAAATGGAAAGTGACGTCTTGCTCAAAAGATGGTTTAGAATTTTTCTATGTAAAATTATTTAGGTTTCGAAAATGTTTTATTTTCATCAATTTTTAACTGATTAAATTGAAATAAAATTACACACGAAAATAACTTTCAAATTTTTGGATGAAAAATTACCAGTTGCTATGATTAATTAGACGCATTAAAAATATCAAATTTTTATTTCAAAATTTTATTGTTTAAAACTTCACAAAATTTCAACTAATTACGTTATTAAAACAGTTAAAATTTACGGGTCGTTACACAATATTCCGGCCAAGGGCAATTATGGCGATCAAAGGAACAATGAACATTAGAAAAATTACTACGAGGGGGAGGAGGAAGTGGTGAATCATACCCCTAAGGTCTGCTTGCATCTAACACCCGCGATTGGCCATGAAAAATCAAGGTTTAATAGGGTTTTGATCTTTAAAAAGGACCATGACGGGGGACAAATTCACCATCGATAAGGCATAATAGAGCATCGCGACACCTGCCAACGAAAGTTGGCCCTCTCCTCTATACCTCACATTAAACGACGAAGCTTCGGAAGCTGCCAATGACGAGAAATTAGGGGCAAAAACGTAACGAAATTCACTACTTTCCAATAAAATTCCAATCAAATAAAAAGAATTTCAAAAATCAGCATTCATCAAGAAGAGATTTTCCATATAATCAATTTGACGAACGGGTTGACGGATTGGAAATTGCAAATCGATGGTCAAGATTGTCCTTGTTTATTTGTGAAAACCCAAGTAGGGGTGGTTTTTAACGAAATGGGTATCATTGGGATGATCTCGGGAAAATATGAATAATGATGAAGACTGTTCGCTCATATCTATACGTATGTAAGAGAAATTGCTAATTAAAGTTCAGAAAATCAAACAACGATCAATTCTGAAATTCAAAAATTTGAGCGTTTTAAAAATTAAAAATAATCAAATGTTGATTGAAATATAAAATAAAGTAAGGAAAACAAATGAATTTAATAAATGTATAATAAAACTAATTAATCATTGAGTGAAATAATAATAGAATACATCACAATAAAACAACTTCGATAAAAGGTAGGGTTGCAATAATGAAATTGAGAAATTATAAACCACTTATATCCCTCATAAATGAACCGAGTAAGTGTTTCTTATCGAAGTACAATTTCTCTTGTATTATAAGCTAAGAGTGTATGTTGACCACTTGTGTTATGAATTTCATCAACTGACTAATCATGGATTCGAGTTTCTTTACAGGTAAAAACAAGGATGTAAAGCTATAAGATTCTGGTTTATTTATTAAACGCAAAAAATGAGGCTCTAAATATCATCTTTTGAATTATAAATAATGAAACTAGAGAATCTCCATCTATTATTTTTGAGCATGTATTTGGGTTTCTTATTAAGCGAAGGTGGATTTCTCTATTTATTGGGTTCCTAACCTCCTTTATTATTATTAAATAGTTTCTTTTCTTTCAAAAAAATTCATTGGAAAAAAAAGCAAAGGATATATATTATTTCGGACTACAACTCTTGTTATCAAAGATAAAAAAATCACGATATTCTGCTTCTTGCTACCAAGTGTGGATCACTATTTAAATATGGATCTTGGATTTGGGCTTTCTTCTATGTGAAACAGGTTTCTTTATGAACTACTGGTTTTCTTATTATTATTATAAAAATCCTACCATTGGAGTATGTTCCATTTTTCATGATTAACAGAATTTTCATAATAAGGTGTTATTATGTACTCCTATTTTAGACAAATTCCTAGAAAGAGATCTTTTATTTCTGAGCATGGGATTTGGCTTTCTATTAAGCGAAGATGGATTTCTTTATTATACAGACTTCTAGCTCTATTATCGTTGTTATGTGAACGGTAAGACTCATACTATGGGGATATGTTCTTTTCATCGTCATTAACAGAATTTTCAAGAAAAGATGTTGTTATTAGCCACTTATTTCATAGGTCTTCAATTCTCAAGTATGGAAAAATGAAAGTAAGGATTATCAACTAGTCAAGGCCATATACCTTATCATCAAAATGGTGAACCTAACTATTATTTAATAGTGGAGTCCAGAATATCACTCTTCAAGTTGTCGAGTTAAATAAGGTCTCGGATCATGATTTTTTAATAAAAAAATTCAGTTTTCTACTAAGTAATGTTGGATCTCTTTATTGAATGGGTTTCTGGTCTTGATTATCATTCCTTGGACGACAAAACACCTACTATCGAAATGCGTGCAACCAAGCATTTGGACCAGCGTAATTTATAGAAGATCGATATGACTTCTTGTTTCAGTCAAACTCTCAAAGGTGCCAAGAAGCACAAATAGCTACTTATCTGAACTTACAAATCCCTTTATCAGAGTACGAGTGCTTCTTTCAGATAAATAGGTATTGAGATTTTTGGAATAAGTGAATACCATGGGGGTTATCTATACGGAATGCTTATTTCATTAAAGAAGACTATGGATTTTTGGGTTCTTTTATTGGAAACAAATTATTACTTAACGATGAAATTCACAGCATGGCTCCTTCAGATTGTGATGGTACTCATCGAAGAAGGAATATTTCATCCTCATGTGATGATAGGATTTTCTTACCAAACTAGGTACAACAAGGTTCAAAAGTATCATTTTTTGGATTAGTCTGATAAGAGATTCGATCTTCTATTTCAAAAGCCAGAGTTGAGTCATCCATTATAATGGATTTTGAAATGAAAAACATATTTATGAAGGCATGCCATTCCTAACCCAATGATAAATAAGGTTTGTTAGGAAATTTTTTGCCTTGGTTCTCTCCTATAGACAAGTTTCCAAGTAAATAAGTATCATGTGTTATTTGATACCCTAAATTTCATCAATTAAAAGCATTGATCTATAGGAGTTTAGATTTCTTTACCAAATATAGATCTTTTTCTACAATAAAGTCCTAATCTTCAATCTCGAAACATGGATTGCTGATCTTATCTGTATTAAACTCCTACTACCCACTCAAGTATGAAGAAGAGATAGAATTTCAATCCCCTACTTCATATACACCTTCGAAAATAAGTGACTGCCAATATCAGTATATGGATAATTGGATAAGTATTGATAAAGAACACTGTTATAAGGTAGGACTAAATCAAAGGAGTTAAATATAATATACCTCCCAACACTATAATCGATAAAGCACAATAAGAAGGGATTACCTTTTCAACCTCAACCTAGATGTCGGACTCGCAAACGAAAGCAATTAACTATTTTAACTTTTACCAAATGGGAAGAAGCCGAGACATTATCTACATAAAAGTTTTGGAATATATAGGCACCAAAAGCAACAAATAAGACGATCAAGGACAAAAAATTGAGTAAAGTAACTATCCCTGACTTATGATTATGTAAAACACAAACAAAAGTAACCACCAGATATACCATTATTTCACCAACACAAGAATTTGAAGTGATGTTACTAAACAAAGTGTAATATCCCGGAAATTTAGGGCAATATCAATTTAATAATCTATTTAAATAATTAAATTGATTTGTTAATCTTTGATAATAAAAATTTGAATTGGTTAATAATCTAATTAAATAAATATTTAATTAGTGAATTTTATCTTTTATAAGTTAATAAAATGATTTCTATCTATAATATATATATGAGTATATATATTGTAAATAGATTGCCTTTGATTTGAAAGTTAATAAATAAATGAAATCTTGTTTTAAATTTCTAATATATATATATTGATAATTTTGAGATTTTGATTTATCTAATGTTTGCTTTTCAAAGCTATTTAAACAAAATATCTATATAGTTTTAAATAAGATTTATAATAAGGATTATTTTATTTTCTTATTAAATATGATTTAAAAGTGAATATATATATATAAGTTTAAAATACAATTTACATATGATATGTTAATTCATTTAATAATAGTAGTAATTTATAATCTCTTTATAAATTATTTAAAATTGATAAATGAGTTATTTCCAAACAATATTAATAGTATATTGTTTTTATAAAATAGATTTTTATGTAAAATAAGATTTTAAAGAATTTGAATGTGTTCTTTTAAATTGACTTTAAATTGGATTTTAAATATAATTTGAATTTGGATTTAGATTTAATTTTTGAATTCAAAAAGAGGTAATATTCAAATAGTTTGGATCTCAAAGTATATGTAAACTTTTATTTATAATAATTTGTTTTGTTTCTTTATAAGTAATATATATAAATAGATAAGTAATTGTATTTAATAAATATTAAGAAAAGGCTTTATTTACATTTAAAATGAATAAGTGTTACTTAAATGACATGTGTAAATCTATATATAAAGACACCTACATAACAAGTGTAAATTTATTAACAACTCTAAATGACACATGGCAAGTTTTTAAATTTTAGTTTTCTTTTATTTTTATTTTTAATAAACTACATATTAACTTATATAAACATATACAATTCCTTCACTTCATTTCTTTCGATTCTTTTTAAAAACCAAGAGAAACCCAAACTTCTTTCTCTAATATAAAATCTGAGATCAGTTCCTCCTCAAACCAGAAATCAATTCAAGAGCCTGAACTAAATTCTTCAACCTATAATTCATTTTCAAAAGAAAAGTTAACCATAAGTCTGCATTCAAATCTGGAAGTCATAAATCAGACCTGTTTTTCTTTACAAATCTGGAAGCCTGCAATTTCTTCTTTTCGAATCTGAAGTAAGCAACCTGATTTAGAGCAACATTTCAAGAAATCAAGTCTGCATGCAAGTTTATAAAGCTAACAACTCAAGTTTTAAATCAAAAAACCAGAGGCTAAGGCTTTTCAAAACTGTTTCTAAAAGAGGGCTCTGTTCATCATAAAATAGGTGAGTAACTTACATTTTCTAAAAACTTAAGAATATGATATATGTTGGCATGTGATGATATTGCTTGTATTGAAATTCTTAATATGAATTTATATGAATTGGTTCAAATATGTTCTATGACCCTGTCTGTTTATATAAACAAGTCTGTACCCTGTTTACAAGTGAGTAACACTTTTCTTTAAAAAGCTTAAGTATTTGAATAGTCTGGTTGCATGCTAAATTTGGAATGTATATGTTTTGTGTGATTATATATATAGATAAGTTCTGCATGAATGTATTTATGGTGTACATGCTTTGTATCATTGTTTCCTGATTCTAGTTTCCAGGCAACATGATTTATTCAAAATGCAATATCTCTTGATCTATTTACTGTTAGGATCTAGGCTTCAAACAAGACTTGTTTGTTTGATTTTAGATTAAGATTTAAATATTATTTAAGTTAAAATAATTTTGTAATATCTCTGGAATTTAAAAAGAACAGAACAAGTTTAATATAAGTGGAAATTCAAACATCTTAATTTAGCAATCTAGGATTATAAACTGAAATCTTATCCAAAATCACGATTTTTAGAAATGAAATTATAATTTTTAGTATTAGGATATGAGAGCAGTTCGAGTTGAACTGGAATTAATGTTTTGGGTTGTCTCGAGTGATCTAGTTGTTCGGGGTGGACATAATCTTATCTGGTGGTAGTCTGATGATCAGAGGCTAGGGGAAAAATGTCCGATAGATGATCGAAGCATGGTGGCGACAGTAGGAGGTCGATGTTGTTTTTAAACCTAGTTTATAGGTTAGTCGGAAATTTGGTCTTCGCGGCGCCTCTGGTGGATCGAGCTCCACCAGATTTGGGGAAATAGAAGCGGGGACGTTGACGAAGCTTTGACTGGAAGATCAGACGATCTGATGATCGGAGGATTGAGTTCGAGGAAGTTTCCAGGTTGGGATTGTTTCCAGGTTGTGATCGAGATTGCTCGAATTCGATGATGATGCTTGTTCGAGGTTCTGGAGGTCGCGATCGTAAGGGGTGGTCGTAGACGATATGTAGGTGATGGTATCGATGGTCGGAGGCGATCGTTATGCCTGTGCACGTGCACATGTACGTCTCGTACAACTGGAAAAAATTTTAAGTTTGGGGAAGATGAAGTCTGGGTTTGGTTCGAAGTTTTAGTGCGAGTGACTCGAAGTCGTGTTCGAGAAAATGGGAATTTGGCTCGGGGGGGGAAACTCGCGTGGGTTTATCACTGTGTTTCAAATTTCTAATATAACAGTTTTTAGAAAATAAAAAGGAGGGAAGGGAACTCGAAGGAGTACTCGGGATTTCTGTAATTTTGCTCGGAGAATTTAGATAAGGCTCGGGTAGATTTTGTTTGGCGGTTTTTAAACATGACAGTGTTATAAAAATCTAAAATGAGTATAAATTTGTAGATTTGATTTTAAAGCTAATAATAATTAAAGTAATTAGGGGTTAATACTTTAATTTAGAAAGTGATTAAGGTTTAATGATATAGGAGTCATTAAATTAATAAAGTAATTTAAGAATAATTTGATAATTTAATTAATTAATGGTTTAGTGTTAATTAATTAAATAATTAGGATTATAAGTTAATTAATTAAGGTTTAATTAATTTGGGATTAAGAATCATTTATTTAGATAAGTATAGATTTTTAATAAATGATTAAAAGTTTATTATCAAGTGATTTAAAGATTAATTAAGTAGTTAATTTAGTAATTAGAAATAAGTTCAATGGTAATTAAGAATTTATTTTTTTTTGTAATTAATAATGCTGATTTAAGTTTAATTACTTAAATAAAAATTGGTAATAATTAATGAGGGTTCATTAATTAGGAATTATTAAATAATTAATTAATGGGATTAATTTTGAAAATCAATTAGATTAATTAACTAATGATAATCATTTATAAATTGGTTAAGTATAATTTACTAAATGGAAATAATTAAATGAATTAATTACTTAAGGTAATTAATTAAATAAATTTGATAAGTTTAAATTATTTTGTTTAATTAATTTAAGAAATCACTTGGTGATTTGATAATTATTTAAATGAAATTTGTGGAAGTATAAATTACTTATAAAAGTAATTAAAGTTAATTAGTGGATGTAATTAACTAAAGATGGTTTAATAAAAGTAATTTGAGTTTAATTACTTTGAATAATTAATCAAGGGATTAATTAAAGGATAATTAATTTTGGGAAATTAATTTATGGAAGAGTAATTAAGGGTAGTTAATTACTAAATGTTATTAATCAAAGGTGATTAATAAATGTGGTTTAATTGAGAATTAATTATTAAATATAATTAATTTAAATGATGTAATTAAGGATTGGTTAAATAAGATTGATTAATAAAAAATTAGTGATTAAAGTAATTAATTAATTATAATTAATTAAGGATAAATGTAATTAAGTATAATTAATTAATTAATAAAGTAATTAAAGATTAATTACTGAAATGGTTTAAGTTAATTAATTTGTGAAATTAATTAAGAGTTAATTACTTAAAGTAATTAAAGTATAGTTAATCAGGAATGATTAATTAAGATGATACTTAAAGTATGATTAATTAATTAGTTTAATTAATAATTAAGTAAGCAGGATTTATAAAATGAAGTAATTAATTTAATTCACTTTAAATTGATTAGGGATGATATAAATCATTACTTATGATGGATGAGTAGTATTAAATGCTTTGCATTGTTTGATATCTCTGATGAGATATATACTGATCTATGATATGGATGTTGGTTGAATTGGAATGATAATATGAGTTATATGTTTGGATGATAATGTAAATTATCTATTGAATTATCTATCTTTGTGTATATAGATAAAGAATTGAATTGTTTTAACCTTAAAACAACTTGACCCTTAAAATACGTTTTGGATTTCGATGAGACCGGGATCGGGTTTCCGTATACCGGAATTCCAGGTCTGGAGACCCGAATACCACATCGATCCAAATTAACGATAGGTCGTGAATCTCAAGTGAAGATGAAGATTCAGAGTGCAAGGGTTATTGTCGTTAACTCTGAGGGTGATTCCAAAACGAGTGTAACGAGATAATGCCTTCGGTTTCGTTCGAACCCGGAACGAACTTGTATGGATTGAATGCTTTCAGAACATCGTCAGGTGGACGATGAGCATTCTAAGTGATGTGTTCTGATTTAAAGGTAAATCGTAACCTCAAGCCTCATCAACCGGGAATGGCTAAAACAGGGGAGGTGCAGCAAGGCTTCGTGGGTAGCACCCACTGAGAGTAAGGTCATCCCTGTCTAGAGAGTTCCTTCTTTTATTTCGGCTTAGTGGTGCAGTTGGCGACGGCCATCTGTGGGGTGATTTTATTCGGAATTATCCAGTAAGGGATGGTTCCGGCTTTGTGTTGCAGGGGATTGGGAGTGATCCTCGGTACGGTGATCTAGGCCCCGTACTGTGATGAGCGGTACCCCGGTAGCTCTGCCATTGTATGGAAATCCAAATTCCAATAAGTGATAACGGATTTGATTGTATACTTATGTATGCTGGAATTTAATAATGTAACAATTTCGGCTATTTCATATTTATTTGAAAACCTTAGACCCTATTATAATACAATCGAATTTCCTATCAAATGTTTTGGTTAGCGTAAGGTAAAAACTTACCCATGTTTATTTGTGGGGGGGTCTTACGTGATACCTCTTCTTTCAAAAGGTTTTGAAGTTAAACAAGTTTAACCTGTTACTCACACCAGACCCATGTCTGACCCAAGTTGTTTATTTCTGTTTTATAAACTCTTGGGTACTCAAATTTTTACGAGTAGCCAAGGGATTCAGGTTTAGCTTTGACGAATTGTGGAGGAGCAATGGAGCAGGAGGCTTCGGCGTTCGTAGATATAGTATTCCGCTGTGTTGATATCTGTGTTAGAGTCTTGTATTGTATTTGAGTTGTAATATCTAGACAGATGTTTATAACTGTCTAGTATGTGTTGTATAGTTGTGTAAACTCTGATAAGTGTTGTATACTTTGTAATAGTTGATGTTATTAATATAATTTATTCGTTCCGCTGTGAGATCGTTGTTGTTGTTTTCTTCTTTCTTCTCTTCTTTTCTATTTTCTACCTCTTTCTTTCTTATTAATGACGCGTCATTCTGTGGAATGAATGGCGGGTCGTCACAGTGGTATCAGAGCTTAGGTTGAGCGAATGCCTAAGTTTTTGGTTAAGTGAATATCAGAACACTAGGTTGAGTGAATACCTAGGTTCGGAAGGGTTGTTCATTAGAGATAGGATCTGTAGCAACCTATTTTAGTCTGAGTGTATGTATATATATATACGAGAGCGCGTATTTGTTAGTTATATAAAATGGTTTTATATTGTGTAAATTGATCGGTTAAGTGGTATATGGATTCTGGTCAATACGAGTAGCTACCGTTATTGATAGGGATCTCTAAACACTTGGACCAGGCCAACGGACACAATATTGTTTTAAAAAGGGAAGGTGAAATAATTTTACCCAGATATATTTTCTATATATAAAAAGTATCATTTTAAAAGTATATGGTATTTATAATGATTGGTTGAGATGATAATAATTTATCATCTAAGATTAGGAGTCTGAGTGTTGAGGTTGGAAGTATATTTGTCGAGACTGTAAACCTAATACCGTCTCGAGTAAACTTTACTGTGGTAAAGAATTTCATCGATCTCCGAAGGAAACTGTTATGGTTCGGAGTTTATCTTTGTAGTTTGGATGAGTAAAGTGGAGCTGTCGGTTGGACAGAAGCGAGTGATGGTATCTTGATACTTCTGGAAGAAGTAGCTGCGTGATGAGATGCAGTGACTATGGATGTTCACAAAGATATTTTCTTTGGAACAAGTTAATGAAGTGTGTCTGTTTCGGTGTTGTGGCTGAGTTCAGCATGGTGTCTCTGTTTGGTTTGGGTTCGAGTTTCTCAAAGAGCTTTGGATTGAGAAGTCTTTGGCATCTGTGGCAGTAGTGCAGCTCGGAGTGTTCTGTTTTCGGCAGAAGTTTTTCTGAAGGTGAAGTTCAGAAGCAGCAGAGAGAATCCATTTCTTCGATGGATTGGATAGTCAAGTGTGAACTGTTCTGATTGGTAAAGAGAGAACAGTTTTATTTGCTGGGTGGATCGCAAAAGTGACTTGCGATAGTTTGAGTATTCTTTTGAGTTATCCGATATTTTCTGGAATGTGTTGTCCAGTCTGTGCTTGTGTTCATCATCAGCATTTTCATTTCTACTCCAGATCAGAGTGGTGCAGCGGGAGCAGTTTGGCAAGTGCTCCTGTTTATCTTTTCCAGATAGGAGAAGTTAGTTCAGTCTACTGATATGGTGAAGTAGAGTTGTGTTTTGGATTATTGGTAGATCTTGAGAGGATCATTGTTGATTGGGTTATTTCTGGTCCAGTTATGGCTAGAAGCATCAGCGAAGGTTGAGTTGATCAGGAAAGATCTGTAGACAGCTCAGGATCGTCTGAAGGATTTTGTGGATAAGAGACGATAGAATTTGAAATTCGAAATTGGAGACTTCGTGGTTGTGAAGTTTTTCTCTGGTTAAAGGGAGCAATAAGATTTGGTAAGTCTGGAAAGTCAGCTCCGAATTGTTTTGGATCTTTTCTGTGATCTAATTTGGATAAGTGCTTTGATCTACTGGATTGAATTGTCAGTTTGGATAACTGGAATTCATTGTGTTTTACGTATCTCTGAGGGAGTACGTGTTTGATCTATCTCTGGTTTTGGAACCAGCAGTTCTGGAAGATTTGGTTGTTAAGTCAGACTCGTCTGTCGTCTGATATCTTGTTTAGTTCTGTAGATCTAGAAGAGTAGAAGCTCTATAGCTTAGTAGTATTGTTTGTTGGATTCTGTAGAGCGAGTATCCCGATATATATATACCTGGGGAAACTCGAGGAAATTTTATCCAGAATTTTATCTGGATAATTAGAATTGTTTGATTTGGGAGAATTGTTTACTATTGTTGTTAGCATATAGATAATAATATATGCTTGTGATTTAAATAGATTATTAAATTACCTTTGTTTTAAATTTCGGGGACGAAATTATTTTAAGGGGGAAGGAATGTAATATCCCGGAAATTTAGGGCAATATCAATTTAATAATCTATTTAAATAATTAAATTGATTTGTTAATCTTTGATAATAAAAATTTGAATTGGTTAATAATCTAATTAAATAAATATTTAATTAGTGAATTTTATCTTTTATAAGTTAATAAAATGATTTCTATCTATAATATATATATGAGTATATATATTGTAAATAGATTGCCTTTGATTTGAAAGTTAATAAATAAATGAAATCTTGTTTTAAATTTCTAATATATATATATTGATAATTTTGAGATTTTGATTTATCTAATGTTTGCTTTTCAAAGCTATTTAAACAAAATATCTATATAGTTTTAAATAAGATTTATAATAAGGATTATTTTATTTTCTTATTAAATATGATTTAAAAGTGAATATATATATATAAGTTTAAAATACAATTTACATATGATATGTTAATTCATTTAATAATAGTAGTAATTTATAATCTCTTTATAAATTATTTAAAATTGATAAATGAGTTATTTCCAAACAATATTAATAGTATATTGTTTTTATAAAATAGATTTTTATGTAAAATAAGATTTTAAAGAATTTGAATGTGTTCTTTTAAATTGACTTTAAATTGGATTTTAAATATAATTTGAATTTGGATTTAGATTTAATTTTTGAATTCAAAAAGAGGTAATATTCAAATAGTTTGGATCTCAAAGTATATGTAAACTTTTATTTATAATAATTTGTTTTGTTTCTTTATAAGTAATATATATAAATAGATAAGTAATTGTATTTAATAAATATTAAGAAAAGGCTTTATTTACATTTAAAATGAATAAGTGTTACTTAAATGACATGTGTAAATCTATATATAAAGACACCTACATAACAAGTGTAAATTTATTAACAACTCTAAATGACACATGGCAAGTTTTTAAATTTTAGTTTTCTTTTATTTTTATTTTTAATAAACTACATATTAACTTATATAAACATATACAATTCCTTCACTTCATTTCTTTCGATTCTTTTTAAAAACCAAGAGAAACCCAAACTTCTTTCTCTAATATAAAATCTGAGATCAGTTCCTCCTCAAACCAGAAATCAATTCAAGAGCCTGAACTAAATTCTTCAACCTATAATTCATTTTCAAAAGAAAAGTTAACCATAAGTCTGCATTCAAATCTGGAAGTCATAAATCAGACCTGTTTTTCTTTACAAATCTGGAAGCCTGCAATTTCTTCTTTTCGAATCTGAAGTAAGCAACCTGATTTAGAGCAACATTTCAAGAAATCAAGTCTGCATGCAAGTTTATAAAGCTAACAACTCAAGTTTTAAATCAAAAAACCAGAGGCTAAGGCTTTTCAAAACTGTTTCTAAAAGAGGGCTCTGTTCATCATAAAATAGGTGAGTAACTTACATTTTCTAAAAACTTAAGAATATGATATATGTTGGCATGTGATGATATTGCTTGTATTGAAATTCTTAATATGAATTTATATGAATTGGTTCAAATATGTTCTATGACCCTGTCTGTTTATATAAACAAGTCTGTACCCTGTTTATAAGTGAGTAACACTTTTCTTTAAAAAGCTTAAGTATTTGAATAGTCTGGTTGCATGCTAAATTTGGAATGTATATGTTTTGTGTGATTATATATATAGATAAGTTCTGCATGAATGTATTTATGGTGTACATGCTTTGTATCATTGTTTCCTGATTCTAGTTTCCAGGCAACATGATTTATTCAAAATGCAATATCTCTTGATCTATTTACTGTTAGGATCTAGGCTTCAAACAAGACTTGTTTGTTTGATTTTAGATTAAGATTTAAATATTATTTAAGTTAAAATAATTTTGTAATATCTCTGGAATTTAAAAAGAACAGAACAAGTTTAATATAAGTGGAAATTCAAACATCTTAATTTAGCAATCTAGGATTATAAACTGAAATCTTATCCAAAATCACGATTTTTAGAAATGAAATTATAATTTTTAGTATTAGGATATGAGAGCAGTTCGAGTTGAACTGGAATTAATGTTTTGGGTTGTCTCGAGTGATCTAGTTGTTCGGGGTGGACATAATCTTATCTGGTGGTAGTCTGATGATCAGAGGCTAGGGGAAAAATGTCCGATAGATGATCGAAGCATGGTGGCGACAGTAGGAGGTCGATGTTGTTTTTAAACCTAGTTTATAGGTTAGTCGGAAATTTGGTCTTCGCGGCGCCTCTGGTGGATCGAGCTCCACCAGATTTGGGGAAATAGAAGCGGGGACGTTGACGAAGCTTTGACTGGAAGATCAGACGATCTGATGATCGGAGGATTGAGTTCGAGGAAGTTTCCAGGTTGGGATTGTTTCCAGGTTGTGATCGAGATTGCTCGAATTCGATGATGATGCTTGTTCGAGGTTCTGGAGGTCGCGATCGTAAGGGGTGGTCGTAGACGATATGTAGGTGATGGTATCGATGGTCGGAGGCGATCGTTATGCCTGTGCACGTGCACATGTACGTCTCGTACAACTGGAAAAAATTTTAAGTTTGGGGAAGATGAAGTCTGGGTTTGGTTCGAAGTTTTAGTGCGAGTGACTCGAAGTCGTGTTCGAGAAAATGGGAATTTGGCTCGGGGGGGGAAACTCGCGTGGGTTTATCACTGTGTTTCAAATTTCTAATATAACAGTTTTTAGAAAATAAAAAGGAGGGAAGGGAACTCGAAGGAGTACTCGGGATTTCTGTAATTTTGCTCGGAGAATTTAGATAAGGCTCGGGTAGATTTTGTTTGGCGGTTTTTAAACATGACAGTGTTATAAAAATCTAAAATGAGTATAAATTTGTAGATTTGATTTTAAAGCTAATAATAATTAAAGTAATTAGGGGTTAATACTTTAATTTAGAAAGTGATTAAGGTTTAATGATATAGGAGTCATTAAATTAATAAAGTAATTTAAGAATAATTTGATAATTTAATTAATTAATGGTTTAGTGTTAATTAATTAAATAATTAGGATTATAAGTTAATTAATTAAGGTTTAATTAATTTGGGATTAAGAATCATTTATTTAGATAAGTATAGATTTTTAATAAATGATTAAAAGTTTATTATCAAGTGATTTAAAGATTAATTAAGTAGTTAATTTAGTAATTAGAAATAAGTTCAATGGTAATTAAGAATTTATTTTTTTTTGTAATTAATAATGCTGATTTAAGTTTAATTACTTAAATAAAAATTGGTAATAATTAATGAGGGTTCATTAATTAGGAATTATTAAATAATTAATTAATGGGATTAATTTTGAAAATCAATTAGATTAATTAACTAATGATAATCATTTATAAATTGGTTAAGTATAATTTACTAAATGGAAATAATTAAATGAATTAATTACTTAAGGTAATTAATTAAATAAATTTGATAAGTTTAAATTATTTTGTTTAATTAATTTAAGAAATCACTTGGTGATTTGATAATTATTTAAATGAAATTTGTGGAAGTATAAATTACTTATAAAAGTAATTAAAGTTAATTAGTGGATGTAATTAACTAAAGATGGTTTAATAAAAGTAATTTGAGTTTAATTACTTTGAATAATTAATCAAGGGATTAATTAAAGGATAATTAATTTTGGGAAATTAATTTATGGAAGAGTAATTAAGGGTAGTTAATTACTAAATGTTATTAATCAAAGGTGATTAATAAATGTGGTTTAATTGAGAATTAATTATTAAATATAATTAATTTAAATGATGTAATTAAGGATTGGTTAAATAAGATTGATTAATAAAAAATTAGTGATTAAAGTAATTAATTAATTATAATTAATTAAGGATAAATGTAATTAAGTATAATTAATTAATTAATAAAGTAATTAAAGATTAATTACTGAAATGGTTTAAGTTAATTAATTTGTGAAATTAATTAAGAGTTAATTACTTAAAGTAATTAAAGTATAGTTAATCAGGAATGATTAATTAAGATGATACTTAAAGTATGATTAATTAATTAGTTTAATTAATAATTAAGTAAGCAGGATTTATAAAATGAAGTAATTAATTTAATTCACTTTAAATTGATTAGGGATGATATAAATCATTACTTATGATGGATGAGTAGTATTAAATGCTTTGCATTGTTTGATATCTCTGATGAGATATATACTGATCTATGATATGGATGTTGGTTGAATTGGAATGATAATATGAGTTATATGTTTGGATGATAATGTAAATTATCTATTGAATTATCTATCTTTGTGTATATAGATAAAGAATTGAATTGTTTTAACCTTAAAACAACTTGACCCTTAAAATACGTTTTGGATTTCGATGAGACCGGGATCGGGTTTCCGTATACCGGAATTCCAGGTCTGGAGACCCGAATACCACATCGATCCAAATTAACGATAGGTCGTGAATCTCAAGTGAAGATGAAGATTCAGAGTGCAAGGGTTATTGTCGTTAACTCTGAGGGTGATTCCAAAACGAGTGTAACGAGATAATGCCTTCGGTTTCGTTCGAACCCGGAACGAACTTGTATGGATTGAATGCTTTCAGAACATCGTCAGGTGGACGATGAGCATTCTAAGTGATGTGTTCTGATTTAAAGGTAAATCGTAACCTCAAGCCTCATCAACCGGGAATGGCTAAAACAGGGGAGGTGCAGCAAGGCTTCGTGGGTAGCACCCACTGAGAGTAAGGTCATCCCTGTCTAGAGAGTTCCTTCTTTTATTTCGGCTTAGTGGTGCAGTTGGCGACGGCCATCTGTGGGGTGATTTTATTCGGAATTATCCAGTAAGGGATGGTTCCGGCTTTGTGTTGCAGGGGATTGGGAGTGATCCTCGGTACGGTGATCTAGGCCCCGTACTGTGATGAGCGGTACCCCGGTAGCTCTGCCATTGTATGGAAATCCAAATTCCAATAAGTGATAACGGATTTGATTGTATACTTATGTATGCTGGAATTTAATAATGTAACAATTTCGGCTATTTCATATTTATTTGAAAACCTTAGACCCTATTATAATACAATCGAATTTCCTATCAAATGTTTTGGTTAGCGTAAGGTAAAAACTTACCCATGTTTATTTGTGGGGGGGTCTTACGTGATACCTCTTCTTTCAAAAGGTTTTGAAGTTAAACAAGTTTAACCTGTTACTCACACCAGACCCATGTCTGACCCAAGTTGTTTATTTCTGTTTTATAAACTCTTGGGTACTCAAATTTTTACGAGTAGCCAAGGGATTCAGGTTTAGCTTTGACGAATTGTGGAGGAGCAATGGAGCAGGAGGCTTCGGCGTTCGTAGATATAGTATTCCGCTGTGTTGATATCTGTGTTAGAGTCTTGTATTGTATTTGAGTTGTAATATCTAGACAGATGTTTATAACTGTCTAGTATGTGTTGTATAGTTGTGTAAACTCTGATAAGTGTTGTATACTTTGTAATAGTTGATGTTATTAATATAATTTATTCGTTCCGCTGTGAGATCGTTGTTGTTGTTTTCTTCTTTCTTCTCTTCTTTTCTATTTTCTACCTCTTTCTTTCTTATTAATGACGCGTCATTCTGTGGAATGAATGGCGGGTCGTCACACAAAGTAAGGGTTCCACCATGTTAGGAAATTGCATATGCTTGAGAACCAAACTAAGAACCTGCAAAGGAGTCCTTGGGTTTAGCCAAAACCATATTGTGAGCCGTGGAATATCAAAAGGAAAAATCTAAGTATCTCGATCCAAGAAGACTTACAAGGAGAATGGTTTAGTATTCAAAAGATAAAGACAAGAGTCGAAAGCAAGGTAAGTGATTTTCAAAATCAACATCGAAAAGAATCTCTACTAGACTCATATTGGTCAAGTAAACTTAATAGAGATACAATATCAAGGACATTGAATTCCAACAATTTGAGAAAAAAGATAAAGGATTTCAAAAGACTCGTCCTAACAAATAATCCACCAGACTTATATGCAATATGCTTGACTTAGCTCCTAACCTAACGAGGTTGGTGAGATTAGTTAAGCGGAGACAAACCTCATATTCGGAAGAGGGCAATTAAGCCTTTGATCCCGCCGCCAGGCCTGGCCAAAGCACCCATCCAAAGGATATGGATAAGAAGCCTTCGGTCCCGCTGCAAGGCCTGGCCAAAGCAACCATGTCAATTAATCATTTAACCCCGCCGTCGAGCCTAGTCAAAGCACCCATCCAAAGGAGATGGACGAGAAGCCTTTGGTCTTACCGCAAGGCTTGTCCAAAGCAACCATTCAAAGGATGATAGTCAATTAAGCCTTTCATCCCGCCCTCGGGCCAGGTCAAAACACCCATCCAAGGTAGATGGACAAGAAGCCTTTAGTCCCACTACAAGGCCTAGCCAAAACAACCATCCAAAAAGTGATGGTCAATTAAGCCATTGATCCTGCCGTCGGACATGGTCAAAGCACCCATCCAAGGGAGATGGTGAGAAGCCTTCGGTCCCCTCTCCCTTGGTAAGGCCTGGCCGAAGCAACCATCCAAATGGTGATGGTAAATTAAGTCTTTGATCTTGTTGTCGGGTTTGGTCAAAGCAACCATCTAAGGGAGATGGACGAGAAGCCTTCGGTCCTACCGTAAGGCCTATCAGAAGCAACCATCCAAAGAGTGAAGGTCAATTAAGTCTCTGATCCCGCTATCGGGCCTGATCAAAGCACTCATCCAAAGAAAATGGTTAATGGAAACTCTGGTGTGCAAATAAGATCTTCAAAAGCAACCATCCAAAGAAGGACGATCAACTGAACTATAAATCCAGTGAATAACCATACTAAGAATAGACAAAGTACGAAATGCATTCACTCGAAACTATGGGAATTTCTACCTTGTGGTAACATCAATTTCTTTTGGTTAAAACTACTCTCAAGAGGTTTCAACATGATTTCCTTGCTTTGAAAATTTTATTTTCTCCGAAAAATCACACTTTGATATATATGGTCATATTATCAAGTGGTTTCTAAATAAAATTATGAAATCTTTCATATTACTAAGGATATCTTCGGATAAGTTTATGGGAAAATCTTTACCATAAAGAACATTTTCAGTGAAAACAATCATTGCAAATAAAAATGTTTTCAAAGCATTGCAAAAGTTTAGGTGTTTTGGAAAACATTTTATGAAAAGTCGTAGTGCTAAAGAACAAAGGCTATCATAAGATGAAGTAGCACAAGCCATCGATGATGAGAAATATGACAATAAAGAATGACAACTTGAGAGAAGAGAAACAATGCAAGAGCAGAAGTTCACTTAAGCTAAAATCATAAGAAAACTTCTAATGTGGGGAAGGGGCGCAAGTGTTACACTCAAAATTCCAAAAATGGATTGGCTAAAGAAAGGGCTACCGAGGGAGTGAAAATTGAAAAGGAAGCTATTGAGTATTGATTCAAAGAACCATCAAAGATCAGCATTTAAGAGCCATCGTGTGGTGACTTAATAAAGCCATCGTGTGATGACTTTGAAAATAAAAATAGAAGCTATCGTGATATGACTCTCGGAGCTAACCAAGTTGTCGCCTGGTGATTTTGAATATGAAATATAAAAGTGATATGACTCTAGAAGCTATCGTGTAATGACTGTAAAAGCTATCATGAGGTGGTACTATAAAGCCATCGTGAAATGAAATATTAAGGTCATCATGAAGTAATGATAACATGGCAGGGTTGTCGCGTTGATGATATAAGACAGCTATTATGGGATGAAATTATAAAGCTTTCATGATATGATTCTTGAAACCATCGGGAAATGAAACATTAAAGTCATCGTGGGGAGAATCTTGAAGTCGTCGAGGGATGATATGAGAAAATTATCGCATGGATGACATAAGGAAGCTATCGTGCAGCGATTCTTGAAGCTATCATGCAGCGATACTATGAAGCCATCATGTAATGACTCTTTTAGCCATCATGTGTTGATTAAAGCCATCCTGAGTTGATTCAAGCCGTCGAAGGTTAAGGCAAACAAATATTAAGAACAAGACGTCACATATTGACAAGTAGCTATCGTAAGTTGACGTAATAAGCCATCACAGATTGATACTATATGCCATCGTAAGTAGAGCCATCACATGTTGAGAAAATTGCAAGTCATCGCATAATGGCAAAATTTTAGCAATAGCCCATATGATGAAATAGTATATTAATATGAAGAGAATTCTATATAATAAAATTTCAAAGAACTCCTATACAACCATGCCACCTTTGTTGATACCATAACTAAGGTAGTGATCCGCGTGAACTATTATATTTACGAGATGATGATAAATGACATCATCAAGACCATTCATCTTGCCAACTCGCTAATCCATGTCAACTTCAATCTACCAATCCAAACAAGTTATACCACTCTCCCACCTCTATAAATAGAGATCCAACCTCACCTAAGAAGGAGCACCTCGCTTGTTTCTCTTTCTTAACACAAATCATTATTTGGGATTTGACATTTTTAAGCTCACTTGAGAGCTTATGATCTCCTTTAATGGCCGACGAAGGAAAACATGACCTGAACTCTTGAATATAAGGACCTTCGAAAATAAGATTTGCATATTGACCGTTGAACAATGAATATTGCATATATCCTCGAATTTCATTTTAATTGCATATGAAAGAAGAACAACTTGAACTTTGTACATTTTGGATTTATATTACTTTGATTATAAGCATATTTGAAATTTTATTTGAAGTTCATTTCTTTCAAAGTATTTGATGATTAAGCCAGAAATTGGTCTTACAATGTCAATCTAACCATATGGTTGAGTTATTGTTTTTAAATCTAACTGTATCAGTGGTTGAATGGATATAGAAGAGTTTACCATCATTCCATTCCATGATTGTAGATATTGGAACATATATAGGGTTCTGCTTAGTTTTATTGTTTTTTATTTTTGTTTTATCTTCATTTTATTTACATTATCAACTTTAGCTATTGGAATTGAAAAAGTTTTTATTTTATTTTATTATATGGAGAATATCATTACCTGTCATGCTAGTTTACAGCAACATTTTTTTATATAAAATAAAATGCATGAAAACCCTTTTCGAATAGATGATCACTCAATTTTCAAATGAAACTCTTAAGATAAAAGTAAAAAACAAAAGGGAAGGCAAAAGGATAGAAAGTCAATCATGAAAACGATGTTTTCAATTTCGTTTATCAAAACTACTCGGAAGTTGAAAGCTATTATTTGATGATAAAATGGGATAACAAGTCACAAGCAGCTACAGTATTTGTCAATCTTGCGGAAAAACATAAATAAATAAATTCTCTACAAGAAAACAAATAAATAAATATTATGATTGCTAACAAAATACAACAGCAACAATTGCAACATGTTCATGCAGAATAAAACATATTTCACATATCTTGCACAACAAATTTTATACGATAAATCTACAAACCTAATTACATTGACGGCATTTAACTCCAAAATAAATGGATAAACCCTTGCCTCACCAGATGGTACCCTCGTTCAACAAGGGAAGACTGTGCAAAAAGGTGCCTTGTTTGCTGCAATAATTGCAATTGTAGGCCATGCCTTCTCAAATGTAGCACCAGCAGAGGAAATGAAGCTTAACATGGATGAAAAACTCAGCAAATATCATTATGTATCATCAAATCTACTTCCTAATTGCTAACGTATAATGAAATTTGCAGAGTTTTTCATCCATGCTAAAATTTGTTTCTTCTAATGCTATAGTTCTACTCCTGTAAAGGCATGGGTAATTGCAAATAGAAATCATGACAGTCGAAGGAAGTGTACTTATCATTCTCGTAAATTAAATTGGCCAACTGTCTACTCAATAATTCTAGTCACGATTCCTACAGCAATAGTATTGCCTGCTGCTCTTAAGAAAACTCTTCCAAGAGTTCTACAGCGTGAAAATTCTTCCACGCAAACTGCTTCATCCAAGGAAACCTGTCATGAACCATGTTAAGGAACAACTTACAGTTGATTAATATTTCTGATCTACAAGCAAGTTTACCAATGGACAAATAAAGATTCAAAAGTTGTAGTTGAAGTGTTAAAACATAAATACATAATAGTAAATTTCTGGTTTAAGGATTACTAATCATTTGTCCAGCACCACTATCCCATTAGACAGATGCTTTGGCTTTGGTGCATAAGGTCACAGGTTCGAATCCTGACTAGGCATATGTTAACTTGTAGTATGTTATATACTATCTAAAACTTGTAGTATATATATGCACAGATGTATTACCATAGGTACCCAGTTTCAAAAAATAAAAATAAAAAAACTGCTCATTCTCTTAAAAAAACATTTTATTTCATGGGTTATAACCATTATAGCAGGGACATGGTAACAAGTACTTACGCAAGACTTCAAACCAAATGAAAATTTGACCGTTTAGGTTCGGATTTTTTAATTTGATCAACTCGAATGACATGATATATGCAAAATTCAAATAAATCAAAAGATGTATCATTTACCTCTATTATAGCACTTTGCTTTGCAGTGAGAAAACGTGGTATTCTTTTGGATTGGTTTCCTGATTTCTGGTCTACCAATGACAATACCCTCACTAATTTTGCCACTGTCTTCGCGTGATGTATGTGAAACTCGACCTACATTTCATTCTAAATCAATTCTCATGATTAACATAAATGCCAAAGCAATGGTTGACTATACAATTATATTTTTTTTATATTACATTTACAAATGCATTTCAACAGTCTTTCAAAATTTGAATTTAGATAAACATAGCCTCATAGCTAAAAGATTTTTATTGATTTATTTTTTAATCATTGCAATAACCAACCTGAGACCCGATAAGTATTGGTGTTTTTATTTCCAAGACCAGAATCTTCAGTTCTAATGAAGAAGCAATATTCACAGGATAGTCGGGATGACAAAGGACCCCACCAGGGATGACATGAGACCCATCTATGCCCTGCAAACCTACGAAAATATTATCCCCAGCTCTTGCTATAGTGCATGAAGATGAATCTCGCTCTAGTGCTCGAACCGATGCAAGCTCTCCAGAAGGCATTACCATCACCTGAATCATATGACTAATTAGCCATTGCATTCCACTTCTAATATATAACTAAAAAGATACTGCCATTTATCATCTCTAAAATTTACCAAAATGGTTAGAATCCAGAAAATTTGAGCTATGTTTAACAAGACGAATACAATTACCTTGGACCCACTTTTGAGTGCTCCTCTATCTAATTTTCCACAAGCAGCCACTTGTCCCAGTGAACGCGACGAAATTGTATCACATATAGGTAGCAGAAATGGCTTTAAAATGTCACGCTGTGGAAGCTGCAAAGAATCAATTGCATCTAAAAGGCACAATCCTTTGTACCTACAAAGTAGTTCATCCCAAATACTTAGAGCTTGTGATGTAAAAATAAGATATTGAAACAAGCATGATTATTAACTGAAAAGCATAGCTTGAAAATTTAAAACCAGAAATGGAGAACTAACCAACAAGTTAATCGAACATCGGATGCAGGTGTAACCAGATTCTGATTTTCCATTGCACTTAGAGGAATCCAGGTGACATTAGATTCCTTAAACCCATAAGAACGAAGGAAAGTGCCCAGTAGAGATTTTATAGAATCGTATCTTTCCTTTGAATATGTCACTGTGTCCATCTTATTGACAGCTATTATAATATGCTCAATACCGAAACTCCTAATAAGTTGTGCATGCTCTCTTGTTTGTCCAATTATACCATTTCCATATTCCATACCAGCTTCAAAAGAACCAATTGATGCATCTATAACAAGAATAGCAGCATCCGCTTGTGTGGCACCAGAAATCATATTAGAAACGAAATCTTTATGACCTGGAGAATCAAGTAAAACAACACGGTGCTTTTTTGACTCAAAATATGCAAGAGCTACATTCATTGTTACACCTCTTTCTCTCTCTTCAGTGCTCTCATCCATTGCCCATGCATAAGCAAATGATCCTTTTCCCTGCACAGAACGTTGTTACATTGTACAAGAAAATAAAATTAAGATTCACGAATTGTACTGACCGTGATACATTAATTATATTAAAACTAGTGTGTAACACGTACGTTGTACACGGTAATATTGTAAAACATGGTACATATACTTTTAATGTTAAAACGAGAACTTTGTTATACAATGTATGACAAATAAAGTGAAACAAATGAACTGTTGGAAATAATCCTGCATTTGATGTTCCACTTTCCAAGTACATTCAATGTTCCACTTTCCAAGTAGTTTAGATTCATTGTACAACAAATAGAATATGTTCAATGTATCTTAGTGAATAGAGATTTATTTATTACTTATCTTGTAAGTTGTACTTCACAATTATTATCCTTGTAAATCTTTACCTATAAATTAAAATTTCTGCTGGGCGCTAACTCACTCAAGCACATTCAGAAATTCTGCCTTCCTATTTTAACATGATACCAGAGCACCTGGTCAAGGGGACTACTTCTGCAAACAACTCTTAAGAAAATCTGACTGGCAATTTTCTGCCGGTATCAGTTTCCTCAAATCTTGACTAGGTACTACATGCTGTTAGGTTCAACTATGATAGTTGAAAACACTAGAGGTGGAGGACAAGAAAAGGCTGAAAAGAAGAGTGATTTATGGTGCACTTATTGTAATAAACTACGACATACCCGAGAGAAGTGTTGGAAGCTGCACGGTGAACCTCCCAATCGTGAGTTTGGACAGAAAGGATGATCCTTTGGAGGTCATCTCGCAAAAATGGTCAGGTTTATGTTGCTATTGAGCAATATGAAAGAGGCAAAACAAATTCTGCACACAGGCCAGAATTTACTAGCCTCGGTCGGGAGGAGATAGAAAAGATGAGAGCCATTTTCAGCAGTTTGGAAAAACCATCGGGTACTTGTACTTCGGCGTATCCAAGTATGCTTCCACTTTCATTCAGATTTGATGTCTCAAATACACCTTCCTTCCTAAGGATTTTAGATTCCGAAGCCACGGATCATATGACACCCTCATCCAAACACTTCTCTACATATTCTCCTTGTCCTAGCAATAAGAAAATAGTGATTGCAGATGGTACTCTTGTAACTGTAGCTGGTATAGAAAACATTGAAATAGATCCTTCCATAACTTTAAACAACGTCCTTCATCTTCCAAAGCTATCTGCAAACCTTGTTTCCATCCAGAAACTTACAAAAGCTTAAACTGTATTGTGATTTTTCGCAATGATTGCTGTATTTTTCAAGACAAGGAAACGGGGAGGACGATTGGATGTGCTAGAGAAAAGGATGGCCTTTATTCTCTTGAGGAACCAAATTTTTTTGTCACAAAAAAAACCAACCTCGGTCATTCATGTCAGAATCTGTTCTCTCAAAAAAGGAAAAAAAATTTGCTTTTTCATTGTCGGTTAGGACATTCTTCTTTTGGAGTTATTAAAGTTATGTTTCCATCTTTGTTTTTTGGTTTTAAGTGTAGAGAGTTTTCACTGTGATATATGCGAAATTGCAAAACACAAGCGTGTACCTCTTCCATTAAGTAATGAGAGAAGTACATTTCCATTTTACCTTGTTCATGTTGACGTCTGGAGTCCATCTTCTATTTCAAATGTTTCTGGAGATAGATGATTTGTGACCTTTATTGATGATTGTACTCGTGTTGCTTGGATTTTCCTACTAAAACACAAGTTTGAAGTAAAGTTTTTCAAAAAATTTCTCAATGATTAAAAATTAGTTTGGTGTAGACGTAAAAAGAATTAGATTAGATAATGACAAGGAATATTTCAATCATGTCATTACTCCATTTGGCAATTCTGCCAAAAAGAGGGAATAATTCATGAGTCTTCTCATGTCAAAACACCACAACAAAACGGGATTGCAGAGAGAAAAAATAGACAATTTTTAGACCAAACTCGTGCATTGTTGTTCCAAAAGAACGTTCCAAATTTTTTTTGGGGAGAGGTTGTTCTCACAGTAACATATCTCATTAATCGGTTACCCTCTAGAGCACTAGGGTCTAGGGGTCCGATGAATGTCATTTCTTCTTTCTATCCTAACATGTCTACTACTATTAATCTTCCACCACAAGTGTTTGGGTGTGTCTTCTTTGTCCATGTTCACATTCAAGATAAGGAAAAACTTAACCTTAGAGTTGTAAAATGTGTTTTTATTGGGTACTCCACTCAAAAAGGATACAAATGTTACTATCATCCTTCCAAAAAGTTCTTTGCCACTCAGGATGTAACCTTTCATGGAAATGAAGCTTATTTCACCCAACCTTATCTTTAGGGGAAGAATTTAAGGAAAGTCGTCTTGAAACTTTGTTTCTTCCTATCCTTGAGTCAAAGATACACAAGGTTGAGTCAAAACAACCATCTATTTCATCCTTATCTTCTGAAACATAACCTGAATCGGAACCTGAAGTTGATATAACGTTTGGAAAAAATTTGGTATTCAAGAGAAGACCAAAAGTCACTCCTAACTCGACACATGTTCAAGACTCCAATCTGACTCTTTCACATTAAGTAACAAATTCTGATTCTTCAAATTTACAGGATAATTTTCCAGCTTTTCAAAATAAAACAACCCAAACCACAAAAGATGACCCTACCCTCTCAGAAGCCAAAATTGTTGAAAATGATCTGGACCTCCCAATTGCTATTAGAAAAGGAACCAAAAAATGTACCCAAAAACCATTATATCCTCCCTCAAATTGCCTCTCCTTTTAAAAATTCTCACCAACCCATAAAGCATTTCTTGTTAAGTTAAACAATACTTTCATTCCCACTAATGTTTTTGAGGCATTATCCGATAAAATGTGAAAACAGACCATGGATACAGAGATGGAAGCATTGGAGAAGAATAAAACATGGGATTTGGTTACTTTACCGAAAAGAAAAATGCATGTTGGTTGCAAATGGGTTTATACGGTGAAGTATATGACTGATGGGTCAAATGAGAGGTACAAAGCAAGGTTGAAAGCCAAAAGTTTCACACAAACCTATGGGATTGATTATTTAGAGACTTTTGCCCCAGTTACAAAAATAAATACAGTTTGTGTACTGTTATCTCTTGCTGCCAATTATGGTTGGGAATTATAACAATTTGATGTGAAGAATGCTTTCCTACATGGGGAACTTGACGATGAAATCTCTACGGAGGTACCACTAGGATATCGTACAAATTTTGCTGCCAATACTGTTCGTAGGTTGAAAAAGACATTGTATGGATTGAAACAATCACCCGGAGCTTAGTTTGGAAGCTTCGCCAAAGTTATGACAGCCTTAGGATACAAAGTCAAGAAGATCACACATTGTTTATTAAACACTCGACTTCGGGGGAGTGACAACATTGTTGGTGTATGTGGATGATATTATTTTGACCGAAAATGATTGGAAGGAGCAACAAGTCTTGAGTCCATGTCTAGCAAAGGAGTTTGAGATAAAATTTCTTGGAAGGCTAAAGTATTTTCTAGGAATTGAGGTGGCTCACTCCAAGAAAGGTGTTTTTCATATCTCAACAAAAATACATCACATATTTGCTCAAAATAAGTTCACCCATAGATCAGAGTCTTAAATTGAATGATGCGGATGAAGGTGCTGCAGTGGATAAGGAGATGTACCAGTAATTGGTTGGGAAATTAATCTATTTGTCTCACACAAGCCCAAACATTGTATTTGTTGTGAGTTTGGTTAGTCAATTTATGCACAATCCAAGAGAAATTCATTTACAGGCAGCTCATAGAATTCTACAGTGCCTCAACGGAACTCTAGAAAGAGGAATTTTATATAAGAGAAATGGAAATGCAATTATCGAGGCTTATACTGATGTAATTATGCAGGGTCAGTCACTGACAGGAGGTCCACTACTGGATATTGTACCTTTCTTGGAGGAAATTCAGTAACTTGGAGGAGTAAAAAATAAACGGTGGTGGCTCGTCCTAGTGCTGAAGCTGAGTTTCGGGCTATGGCACAAGGAATTTGTAAACTACTTTGGCTCAAAATAATTTTAGACGATTTGAGAATTAAATGGGTTGGACCTATGAAGCTTTATTGCGATAATAAGTCAACAATCAGCATAGCTCATAATCCTATGCAACACGATCGACACATTGAGGTGGATAGGCACTTTATCAAAGAAAAGCTAGACTCCGGTTTGATTTGTAATCCGTGTATGCCTTCACAAGGGCAACTTGCGGATATTCTCACCAAAGGATTGAGTGGTCCAGTTTTTGAAGGAATAGCATCCAAGTTGGGAATGGAGAATACCTATTCACCAGCTTGAGGAGAGTGTTGGAAATAATCCTGCATTTAATGTACCACTTTCCAAGCAGTTTAGATTCATTTACAACAAATAGAATAGGTTCAATGCATTTTAGAAAATAGAGATTTCTTTATTACTTATCTTGTAAGTTGTACTTCACAATTATTATCTTTGTAAATCTTTATGTATAAATTAAGAATTCTGCTGGGTACTAACTCACTCAAGCACATTCAGAAATTCTGCCTTCCTATTTTAACATGAACTATAACTTAAAAGTTTTTATTTTTTATGTGTAATTTATGTTTTGTGTGTGTATTTTGAGAAATAAAATAATTTTTCATTTTTGTTAATATGAATATAGTATACATGTTGAAACTGTCATATGTTAGTGGTTTATTAGATGAATTAACAAATAATATTTAACTGAATTTGTTTAAATAAGTTAAATTTAAAATTATATAATTAGTTTAAATATATAGACTTAAAGATAAATAGTATAATGAATTGAGAAGTGTTATCCAGTTTTGTGACCAAGCCACATCTGGACGAGTTAGAACAATCGAACATAAAAGTAACCAAGCAGGAATCCAGAGCGATAACTGTCAAGCTCAAATATCAAACGAAATCAAGAGGTAAAACCATTCGTATACCAAGTAATTTCCCAAAGTAGCTCAGACGCCATGTTACTCCAAGATCGAGAGTCGTGATTCAAGACAAGTGAGAGATCGGTACTGATCCATGAACAGGGATCGATACCGATCTCCAGAACTTGCTCAAATCCAACAATGAATCATTCATATGAAGTGAGGATGCTTATAAGCTAGTACATGCCACGAAAGATGGTTCACCTACTATACACAACCCAATGCTGGATGGATAAATCAAATGCTATCAACAAACATTCGAGCTGAGGAGTTTACTCATGCACAAGCTCGTACCAAAACAACTGGATGCCAAGGACCAATACACAAGCTAAACAAACAACTGCAACAATTCAAAGAAGATTTCCTAATCAATCTTATGGATCAACATTGATCCATGCTCACAAATCGATACCGATCCCTCCCTGAAATTCACTGATGTGGCTACAGTCTTTTTTGCACGATTCTTGCAGGACGTGGGTGACGTGGGCAAGATCGTGGTGAAGAGGATTTTGACAACCTACGGCTATAAACAGATGCCGAGGGGCATTGCTCAAAGGATCTTTTTGGTTGTTCTAACAAAATTTTGAATTTCTTCCATAATCTCAAGGATCATCACCGATCTATAAGAACGACTTTGTAAAAACTCGACAGAAATCAAATAACAAAGTTTAAGTGGACGTAGGTCAGAGTATTTGTCGAATCACTATAAAAATTGTGTGCACTTGTTTTCTTTTTCTTTCATTTTCCTGAAATTTTCATATTTATTACTTCACTAGGTGTTTGTACCAACTTTTGACGTAAACATTTTAGTGCTTTCATTGAGAAACCTCGGATTTGTCAACTTGAAACGTGAAATTGAAAAAGAAGACGAGACTATCAACCAGGAAAACTGCTACTGGAGGAAGCCAACAAGAGCATGGAGGCAGCCAGGAGGTGTCCTTAGGATCCAACCCTCCTTCCGTCTACACAACCAGAGACAAGATGGAAACAACGATGACAATAATGCAGAACTGAATGATAGCCCGCCAGGAAAAGATGATGGAAGGATTCTTTAGAAAGATGGGACAACCGGACAACCGGAAACCGCAGGAGTTGCTGCAAACCAGAACCAGAGGCCAAAAGCTAGGATAAATGCCCCTGGAAGTAAAATGGAGCTAAGCGGGACGATGCCAAAAAAATGCCATAGATCGGCACCGATCCCCGAGCACGGATCGCTACCGATCCCACAGGACTTGGGAGCATAGCTGACTTGAACTTGGACAGAGATGGTACACATTTATGAAACGATGCTGAACACCAGAACGTGAATAAAAATGCAAATGCACGACCAGAGGAGTATGTGTCGGAATTTCTCTGTAGGAACGGAGACTTCTGTTAGAAGATAATGTTAGAATTGCTGAAATAGTTAGAAAAACGATGAGAGGTAGACTGCCAAACCAGAATCTGGAGGACATAAACATAAATCCTTTCACCCCTAACATTCGATATGCAAGGAATCACCCGATTTCAAGCTGTCGACGCTGCAAATGTATGATGGAAAGACTAATCCAAAGGTTCATCTAATGAGATGCATCCGGCATATGGAAATGTTGGGTGCATCTGAAGAGATGATAGGGTGGTGCTTCCCTTGTATTTGATAGACTTGGCGGCTATGTGGTTCAGACAGTTGGAAAACGGATCCACCAGCACATGGATCGAGTTAGTGAATAGATTCATGAGATAGTTCAGAGTTCACATCTCACGACCAAAGAACGTGATGACGCTATCGAGCGTAAAGCAAAGGCCAAAGAGATCCTAAGGAGTTATTTGATCAGGTTTAATGTGGCAGCCGCTGCAGTTCATAAACCGGATCCATCGGTGATTCTGATGGCAGCAGTTTCAGAAGTTGCTAGTAAAACGGATTTTAAGATTGCTTTGGAAAGGGATCCACCACTGGATCTCGCGGAATTTTACCAGAGAAATACTTGTGTCAGGAGGACGCTGAGCCTGAAAAGGCAGAGATTAATGTTATGGATGACTGAGGACCGTCCAGGGTAGGATTTGGGAAAAACAAAGGAAAGCAAAATGTCGATGATGACTTTGGAGGACCGAAGCGGAAGAAGAGGAAACATAAATTCTCTTCTTACACTGAGTTGAACGAGACCTCGGAAAGAATTTACGTAGACACCAAAGGGCAGGTTCTCTACCGGAAAACAATGAAAAGAGAACCCATGGATCGAGAAAGAAAATCGGAAAGGTATTGCCTATTCCATGAGTTGGATGGGCATGAAACTAATGATTGCATGCATCTTCGTGATTTGATTGAGGAACAGGTTAGGAGCAACCAATTACAGCAGTACGTGAGGAGCCAAGCTGCAACGATGCAGCAAGAGCAACCATCGTCTGTAGTGAGTCGAAGCGGCCTCGGATCTCGGCTGAGGATAGTTATCCCATGATCGAGAAGGTAGGGAGTCAGGTTTAATTCTCATACTTTGCCTTACGTTTTCAAAAAATGATGCGGCATTACAGTCAAGCCACTTACTCGTGTATGGGACCTCAATCAATCTCTAGGCACGCTCTAAGCTGAATGCTAGGCTGTAATGCCTGAATGGAAGTTGTGTTTGATGTTTAAATTCGAATTCTGCGAATGTTTAATTCTAAAAATCACGCGAACGTGATAGGTGCTATTGATTTATGAATTGATTAAACCACGAAAGTCCTATCCGAAGAGACAAAGCGATGACCGTAAGGTGCAAGTCCTCTTTCCGGAGAACGAGTGGATTGGGCTTGTACGAGAGTGAGTGGATGGACTTGCTTGGACGTTGGGTCCCCTCGTCGGAGAGCTAGCGGATTGGACTCAGTAAGGATCTGGAGAGATCGAACGCTAAACTAGATGTTGAAAATTCCGGAGAGATTGCGGATTTAACTAACGATCCGAAGAGATCGCGGATTTAGCTAACGATCTGGAGAGATCGCAGATTTAATTGACGATCTGAAAAGGTCGCGGATTTAACTAACGATCCAGAGAGATCGCGGATTCCCAAAGTATCTCGCACAGCATGCTACTCTAAGATCGAGGGTTGTGATTCAAGACAAGTGAGGGATCAGTCCGATCCATGAACATGGATTGGTACCGATCCCCAGAACTTGCTCAAATCCAACAACGAATCACGCCATATGAAATGAGGATGCTTATAAGCTAGTACATGCCACGGGGGATGGTTCGCCTACCATACACAACCCAATACTAGATGGGCAAATCAGATGCTATCAACCAACATTCGAGCTAAGAAGTTCACTCCTGCACAAGCTCATACCGAATCAACTGGATGCCAAGGACCAATACACAAGCCAAACAAGCAACTGCAACAACTCAAAGAAGAATTCATAATCAATTTTATGGGTTGGTACCGATCCCTGCTCATGTATCGGTACCGATTTTTGAAATTCACCAACGTGGCCACGACCTTTTTTGCACGATTCTTCCAGGACGTGGGCAAGATCGTGGTGGAGAATATTTCGACGACCTGCAGCTATAAATCTCAATAATCATCACTGATCCATAAGAACAACTTTGTAAAAACTCAACAAAAATCGAATAACAAAGTTTAAGTGGAAGTAGGTCGAAGTATTTGTCGAACCATTATAAAAATTGTGTGCTTTTGTTTTCTTTTTCTTGCCTTATCATGAAATTTTCATATTTATTACTTCATTGGGTGTTTGTGCCAATTTTTGACATAAATAAGAAGAATTTTGTCAAAAATTGTATAGATTTGACCTGGAATTATTGAAGTTAAAAACAGAATTAAGTACTATAACATATTATAAATTTTTGATATGAACTATTATAACTTATTTACATATTATCTTTATTATTACCGTTTACGTACATAATTTATGTTATGTGATTCATAAATCGTTATAGTTAAAAGGAAAATAGTTTTACCATTTTTCTTTATATATATATATATATATAAGCAGATATTTTTAGGATTTATTGGAATAATAGACTAAATATTCATTAAGATTATTTAAATAGTTCAAATTTGAAATTTCGTAAATAGTTTAAGTATATGATTTTAAATATAACATATCATGAAAGAATTGAAAGGGTTTAGTAAATAGTTGTAGAAATGTTAAAATGTAGGTACTTAAAGCCAAAAACAGAATTTTACAATTGTAATGCACTTCATGACAAATTTATTGAGATGCATGAATTGTACATTGAATTGTTATTTCTGTATATGTATATAGGTTATGTGACTTATGTATCTTTATTTTAATAAAAAAATAATTTCACAATTTTTGTTAATATGAATATACATATTAAAATTTTCATATTTTCAAAATTTAATAAATGAATTAATGAATATTAGTTAATTGGATTTATTTAATTAGCTTAAATTTAAGATCTAATAATTAATTTAAAGGGGCATTTCACTAGAAGGACAAACTTTGCAGTCCAGTTAGTTTCTAGGACATGCATCCACAGAAATTAATTTCAAGGTCAAAGTCAGCAGAATAATTACTTTTAAGGACAAAGTCAGCAGTCCAATTACTTTCAAGGACATAATTTTATAGGTTTTTAGGCCTTAGAAACTAATTATTTTGCATTTTGTCCTTAAAAGTAATTATTTCAGTTGTGTGTCCTAGAAACTAATTGCACTTGCTAAAAAGACCCTTATGGCTAATTTCCACTAATTTAAATATATGGGTTGAAATGTAAAATATTAGAAAAAAAGTGAGGTGGGTTTTGTAAATATTGTGGTAATTTTAAATGTAGGCATTTGAAGTTGAAAGTATAATTTTATAATGCAATGTAGGACAAATTTTTTGAAATAACAAATTTATTGAGATGCATGAATTGTACATTGAATTGTTATTTTTGTATATGTATATAGGTTATGTGACTTATGTATCTTTATTTTAATGAAAAAATAATTTCACAATTTTTGTTAATATGAATATACATATTAAAATTTTCATATTTTCAAATTTTAATAAATGAATTAATGAATATTAGTTAATTGGATTTATTTAATTAGCTTAAATTTAAGATCTAATAATTAATTTAAATATATGGATTGAAATGTAAAATATTAGAAAAAAAAGTGAGGTGGGTTTTGTAAATATTGTGGTAATTCTAAATGTAGGCATTTGAAGTTGAAAGTATAATTTTATAATGCAATGCAGGGCAAATTTTTTGAAATAAGTTAATTACAAATTAAACTTGTTACTTTTTTATGTGATTTATATATCTTTATAGTTGAATGAAAAAATAATTTTACCACTTTGGTTGTTACAATATTGGTATACGTATTAAAATTGTCGTTCATTAGTATATATAAGAAATATTAATGAATTTTAGTTAATTGAATTTATTTTAATAATTTAAATTTTTTATTTTAACCTAAATGAATAGACTTAAATATAAAATATTAGAAGCAATTGATGAATTATTTGTAAATAGTTGTATAAACTTTAAAATATCTGTACATACCAGAATTTAAAATGATGGGAGAGAATCAGTAAAATATGTTATATGTGTAAATTGATAAATTTAAGAGATTTGAAAATAAAATATCAAAAGAGAGAATAATGAAAGGAGAAAAACTCCTAGAATCAATAAAAACATTTAAAACTTTGTTATACAATATATGGTAAATTTAGTAAAATAAATGAATTTTAGTATAAAACTATTATTATTGTTTATGTCTAATTTACGTTATGTAGCTTATATATCTTTATATTTGAGTAACAAAGTACTTTATCATTTTTTAAATTTGAATATGGGATACATGTTAAAACTGATATATTTTAATGATTTATTAAATGAATTAACAAATAATATTTAGCTGATTTTTTAGGTATGTTAAATTCAAAATTACATAATTAGTCTAAATATATGGACTTAAAGGTAAATGGTAGAAAGAATTGAGAAGAATTTTGTAAAAAACTGTAGAAATATTAATGCTTAGTTATCTGAAGTTAAAATCAAAATTTTGTAATGTAATGTATGATAAATTTCAAATATAAATGAATTATAATTGATTTGCAAATTAACTTTGTCATTATTGTTTATGTACATAATTTATGTTTTGTGATTTATATATCTTTGTAGTTGAATATATTATTTTACCACCTTTGTATACATACATACATATATATATGAGAAGCGTTCAATGACATTCATATTTTGCAGCACCCCTTGTGGCCCCCTGATTTCCACCACATTTTGATTTGGTGGAAATCAAGGGGCCATAGTCATTAAGCGCTCATATATACATACATGTATGTATGTATATGTATATTGAAATTGGCATATATTTTTTGGGATTTATTAGAAGAATAGACTAAATATTTACAAAGATTATTTAAATAGTTCAAATTTGTGATTTCGTAAGTAGTTTAAATATATAGATACATATATAAAATATTAAAAAAGAATTGAGGGGTGTGAATAATTGTAAAAATGCTAAAATGTTGATGTTTGAAGCTAATAGAATTTTATAGTGCAATGTATGAAATTTTTTATTAAGATAAATGAATAATAAATTAAATTTGTTAATGTATATTATTTATGTTATGTGATTTATATATCTTTATGTTTGAATTTAACTTTAGCACTTTTTGGTATATATATGATATATATTGAAACCGTCATATTTTAGGGTTAATTAGATGAATTAATGAATATTTGTTAATTGAATTTATATGATTGGTTTAGATTCAAGATTACATGATTAATTTAGATATATTGACTTAAATGACAATATTAAGTGATATTGAGGAAGTTTTGTAAATAATTATAGAAATTTCAAAACGTAGATACTTGATGTTAAAAAAAAGAAATTGTACAGTGCAATGCATGGTAAATATATTGATATAAATGAATTATAAATTAAATTTGTGATTATTATTTATGATATGTGGTTGAGGTATCTATAAATTTAAATGACATTTTTTATCCTTTTGTTAATATAAATATGGAATAAATATTGAATTTTTCATATTTTTATGATTTTGGATGAATCAACAAATAATAGTTTACTATGTTTATCTTAATGGTTTTAAGATTACGCTGTTGATTATATTACATGAACGTAAATATAAAATATTATAAGGGGAAATGAGGGTGTTTTGTAGATGATTATAGAAAATTTAAAATGTAGGTATTTAAAGTAAAAAAACACAATTTTGTAATGCACCGTATGATAAATTTATTGAAATAAAATATAAATTAATTTTGTTATTATTGTTTACGTATATACTTTAAGTTACGTGACTTGATGTATCTTTAAATCAGTGGAAAAAAAATTATCAATTTTGTTAATATGAGTATAGTGTACACATTGAAGTTTTCATATTTGCATAAATTAGTAAACAAATTAAAGAATATTAGTTAATTGAATTTATCTAATTAGTTTAAATTCCATATCGCTTAATTAATTGAAATATATGGAATGAAATGTAAAATATTAGGAGAAAAGTGATGTAACTTTTGTAAATAATTATGGTAATTTTAAATGTAGGTGATTTGAAGTCAAAAGTAAAATTTACAGTGAAATGTATGACAAATTTATTGAGATAAATGAACTCCAAATTATTACTTTTTTTATTATTGTTTTATGCGATTTATATATCTTCATGGTTGAATGAAAAAAATGATTTTTACCATTTTTATTGTTATCAAAGTGTTATACATATTTGAATTGTCGTTTTTTAGTATTTATAAGAAATATTAATAAATTAGTTAACTGAATTTATTTAAATAACTTAAATTTTAGATTATGTAATTAACTTAAATGTATGGACTTAAATATAAAATATTAAGAGTTGACAAATAATAAGAAAATTTTAAAAAATTAAAAATAAAATATTTAGAGAGAGAATTAAGGAGAAGATAAAAAAACTCTTAGAATTAATAAGAGAGTCAGAAATTCTTCTACTTTACTATTATTTATATAGATTAACGAAACTCTTTGGTTTATGTAAGCTACTATTAAACTACTAAGCTCCAATTAAACTAATCAAGACATCTATTAACACGTGTATCTTCAAAAATCATTTAAGAAAAGAGCAAGTGGAGATGTAAATTTAGCCAACTAGTGGGTCAAAACAATCAAGACTTTCAAGTATCAAATGAGCTTTATGGGTCTAAATACACAACATAAAGGTTTAGTAGAAGAGTCCATATATGTTGAAACAAGACTTAAATAAATATGCTATGAATTCAACACAAGGTTAAAGGTTTCTATTCATAACACAAATCATAGCATTAAATGAACTTTTTAGGTTCAATGCATATGTTTCAACCATGTTTTAACAACCACAAAAAAAGACACTTTATTGAGTAATGGCAGTGTGCAAAACTTTAGTTTATTGCTTGATATTTACCGTTTGAGTTTGCTCTTAAAAGAATATATTTAGTTTTGAACAAAAGAAATCATGCAAAATAAAAGATACCAAATGCACATGCATACTTGCGTACAAACACGTACATGCGGGCGCACGCGCGCGCGCGCGCGCGCACACACACATATATATATATATATAGTGAAAATTAGGATCCGTTATTCATTTTCAAACTTAATACCCAAAAAACCCTTCTCAGATACTGGTTTCACGAAACAATAATGTAATTATTTTCAACGAAAATGTGCAATTTATACTGCAAATATTTACAGTTAAAACAGCAAATATTTTATAGTACAACTGCATATATTTGCAGTTCGAACTGCAAATTTATAAATATTTGCACCGTATAGACTGTAAATATTCGCTGAAAATAATTACTTGAGTTTTTCTTGAAACCTATTTTTAGGAAGGGCATAAGTGCATTTTGTAGCTTATGAAGGTTGTTTGACAAAACATCCCTATAATATAATTATATGAATGAAACAAAAAATTACATAAGTCAAAAGAATTTGTGGGGAATTCTCAAAAAGAAAAGAATTTGTGGGGAAAAAGAATGGCACCTTTTCTTTGGCTTCTTTCTCATATTTATGCATTGCCTTCTTTGATATTTTCCCCAAAAGATGCAATAATCTACCGGATAAAGTAGATTTTCCAGAATCAACATGACCAACCTGGTAAGTTAACAGTCAAATGCAAGTTCAATATCGATAATTTTGTGGAAGATTGATAAAAAATGAAGGCCCAAATTTAGTTATACTACATTTCAGATTTTCTCATCAAATTACCATTTACTCTAAAAAAACGCATACTTTACCTAAACCGTGTTTTCTTTTCCCTCCAAAACAATTTCTGCGAGAACAGTCACGTATTTTTGCGCTTCTTGTTTCATATCAAAAATCATAAGGTATCTAGTACAATACAAATTGCAGTATTTAGTTATCACTTGGAATATACGAGCTCAAAATAATTTACTGCAGTTCACAAAGTAAATGGCAATTTAGTCAAAATGCTAATGTGTATCGTGCTTTAATAAAATTTAGCAAGAAGCCATTCCAAGGTTCACCAGAAATAACTTACAATTGCTAAATTCAATTGACCTAAAGCTTCTTCCAGGTCAGACAAAATCCACTTTTCTGGCTTGTACTCTTTAAGTGACATAGCTTTTGTGTTTTTTTTAGACTTTTTATCCACCTTTAGCTGGTCAAGGTTACTAATAATTTGAGCATCATCTATACTGTTCCTAGTCATGCTGCTCTCACATTCATCAGAACCACCATCTGTAGAGGACAAGACTGATGCTTGAGTTGCTTTTTTATTCTTTGGCAAAAGATTCGCATTTTCCTTCCCGTCATCAGTAATGCTAGATGAAATGCTAGGAAGATCCTGGACAACTGAATGAAGAAAGAGGCAATTTTGTTACAAGAGAGCGGATTTTTGTATTGGCGTAGATTAACTGTGGCTTGTTCAAGTAAAAAATAACATTTCAATAGTAAGCTGGAAAATTTAAGTTGTTATAGATTGGATATGAACTAGATATTGTTGAAGATCATATGCAGTTTAATATGTCACTCGCCAACTCAAACAAGCCCACCTTTTTAAAGTAGAAGTACATCAGAAATAAATAAGAGCTTGAGGCATGCTAATATCAGTGAAATTGATAACTAAATTTCCATTTCAACTTTTCAATGTAGCTTAGTCCTTACTGAACACAAATAAGGTAATCAAATGACTTTAAAAGGCCTTCAAGAAACCTGTGTGTGCACGTCTGTGCATCTGTGCTTGTGCATGTGTGCGTCTTCATGTTTGAAAGCACATGTACATAGTTGTGTCACATTACACAGTTCTTAATTCTTAGACTAATTAT
Source organism: Allium fistulosum (assembly GCA_030737815.1). NCBI lineage: Eukaryota > Viridiplantae > Streptophyta > Magnoliopsida > Asparagales > Amaryllidaceae > Allium > Allium fistulosum. Next base: position 883,230,889 of record CM060903.1, read on the forward strand.
CAAATAAATATCTAAAGTGTAAAAAGATGACTGTACCTTTTGAACCGATTTTTGATTTTTTCGCATTAGAAATTACGTCATCTGGAGAAGGGGTGTCAAACCTGAAAGGAACTGTAATTTCATCAGATGCTTACCGCATATAATCAACTGATATATTTATCATATATCTCATAAAATATGAATATCAAGTACAAACATATAGTTAATCAACCATGAAAATAGAATTGATGCATCTCAAATAACATGAAGTTGCCTGTTTTGGAAAGCAAAATGATAAGGAAATTGAAATTAACATGCATGAGATTATGAGGCTAAAGCGGCATCAAATTGACAGTGAAATTCCTTTTGGAAATGCATGATAGGGTTATATCCTTAATATAGCATGGTTTTATAGTAAAATAGCTCGATTTATCACGGTGGATGCTCACTTTAGAACTCTTTGGGAATCAAAATACGATTTTATTTGCGGTCCATAACTCATAATCTTAAATTACTATAAATAGCAATCAACCTCATTATTAGAACTTCACGAGTAAATAATCATTTGATAGCATATAATAACCATATAGCAAGCACAATCACAAATATTAACTCATGTGAAAGAAATAGACAAACCTATCTTGATTGAACTATTGTGGTTTGTAGCCAAATACTTCTTATACAAAACATCAAACCAAGAAAACTTCATCCTATTCTCATAAGAGCCATAAGATTCTTCACTTAGAAAGCCATTATTTCTCTGTGGCATTCGAGGAACGTTTCTTGCAAAAAGAGACCTTGCCAGTAGAGAGATTCCAGCATCCTTGCGTATGCCATCAACTGTATATATGTATATATAACAAACACTGCAGATGTAGTTATCAAAAGTATCATTTATTTATTTTACCACATTGCAGTTCCAAAGGAAAATGGTTAAAAGGGACTATCAGTTTGGTTAAGAGGAGTGGAAAATGGCTTCTTCTTCTTCTTCTTTTTTCTCTTTTTTTAGGGAATTTTTAGGTAAGGGAAGAATCAAAATATTGATTCTCTCGTAAAAGTCGTTTAAAATTACCCATTAATTTATGTTTCCCCTTTCTTTCTATACAATTATCTCAAACTTTCTAGTTTCTACCTATCCAACTTCGAACCATAATCCCCTAGTTGTAAGTCCTAATTCTCTAATTAGAAAATTAAGAAGGAATATCATCACAATCTTCATCTCTATCATCCCACATCCATAAAAAAAAGGTTGGAATGTTGATTTTTTTCAACTATTCAAGATTCAAACAATGTTTTTGAAGGATGCATAGGATCTTATGTTTAAACCCAATTCAAAAATTAAAATAAGGAAATTGATGGAGTTTGAGATAGAGGGATATTTGAGACAGCCGATAATGAACTTCAGAGGGCGACAGGTTCAAGATTGCGCGATGCTAGGGGCACGGGATAAATTATAGTGAGAAATTAAGAGTGAAAATATGAGGGGTATGGATGGAGAGCTGAGTAATGTTTTTATATACTGAATCTATTAAATAATAGTAAAGCAGAAGAAATTCAAGCTCTCTTATTAATCGTAGGAGTTTTCTCTACTCTCTTTAATTCTCTCTCTGGATATTTTACTTTTAAATTTTTAATTTATCACTTTTATTCCACTAAACTTCTAATGCCAAATTATAAACAAATACATACTTTTAAAATTTTCTATAATTATTCACAAATGTATTCTTAGTTCTTTTCTAATATTTTCCATTTAAGTACATACATTTAACTTTATTACATAATTCAAAATTTAAATCATTTAATAAACTCAGCTAACGAATTCGATACGTCATGTAAATCCTAAGATATGAACAATTTCAATAGTATACCATAGTAGCATCAACAAACTGGTAAAACAAAATTGTCATTTGCATACAAAAATATGTAAATCACATAACATAAATAATATACTCCAACAATAATAACAAATTTATATTATAATTGGTTTATATCAATGAAATTATCATGCATTACACTGAAAAATTATACTTTTAACTTTAAACACCTATATTTTAAGTTTTCATAGTCACTTACAAACTCTTCTCAATTCTCTCCTAATATTTTTTACTCATACCCATATATTTGACTTATTATGTCATATTTATTTTAAATCATTCAAATAAATTCAATTAACTAATATTTCTTAATTCATCTAATAAATCTTAAAATTTACCAATTAAGTATGTATACAACATTCATATATATAAGCAAAGATAATATTATTATTTTTATTCATATATAAAGATACATGAATCGCATAACATAAAATGTAAACATAAACAATAATATATTTTTTAAATTTATAATTCATTTATCTCAAAAAAAATCATACATTGATTACAAAATTTCAGCTTTTACAACTTTTGAAGGATAAATTTATATTTTACAACTTGGATGTAGAAGCATGGATTACTCTATTAAAAATTAGATTATGTAGACATTCTCATTTTCAACATGATATTAAAACTTACCCAACGTATAACCCAAATTAACGCAATCTCGGATAATGAACTATAATAAATAAAAGTTAATGTGCAGATAAGTTGATTGTAAGATGTTCTTCTCAACTACAATTGCATACAAAGCTCTTCTCATTTTTTTCCTACTTTCTAACATTCAGCTCTATATATTTAATTAGTTAAGTTGATCATTGATTTAAAATATTTAAATATATTCAATTATGTAACATTCATTATTTCATTATAAATCCTTAAAAATATATATACAATATTCATATTAATATAAATGGAAAATTCTTTTTTTCATCCATATATATATATAATACACTTATCACATAGCATCAGGCCCGGCCCATATCTAAGACAGGCGAGACAAATGTCTAGGGCATCAGATCGCGTAGGGGCAACAAAATTATTCCTTTTCTATTGAAAATTTATCGCGCACGCTTCCTTTCTCTCCATTGCTCTGCATCCGCTCAATTGGCATCATCAAATAGCCAACCCTCCTGCCACGAGCTCGCCTCCACAACAGTCAACAGGCGCGGCTCCTCCTTTTCGATTTTTGTTATCTAAATTATCATTTTCAGTGCTCCACAACACCAGCCACCTCCACAACACCAGCCACCATTTTCAGTTTCCGTTTTCGTTATCTAAATTTCAGTTTTTGTTTTTGTTATCTAAATTATGTTAAATTATCATTTTTATGTTGTCGGTTTTTGTTAATTTCCATCAATAATCGCCTCCACAACAGGCATGCAATTTCAGTTTAAACTTGCTAATACTTGCCGCTGCCTATGCATTTTTATAAAAAGGGCTGCTGTTGCATTTTTATTTTGTGAATTGTGAAGGCAACTGGACAAGAGTTTTACAGTTTTGGTTAATTGGGTATTTGGGTTTACAGTGCTGACTGCTTAAAAGGGAGGGTTTCAACTTTCAACTGCAAATCTGCAATTGAAAATGTGAGTTTTTTATTGGTTTGGTATTGGTTAATGGTTAGTTTGGTTTTATATCATTGATTAATTTGTTAAATGAATCAAATAATTTGTTGAATGAATTAAGATTTATGAATCAAATAATCGATATTGGTTTTATCTTCGTTGATTTGAATATCGGTTAGTTTGTTGAATGAATCAAATAATTTATATTGTCATATTTCTTATTCTTATTATGAATGAATCAAAATTAAGTTCGTGCATTGATAAATTAATCAAATTAAACACATTTGTGTTAATATAAAATTGATCTAAATTAATCACAATTGATTTTTGTACATCGTTACAAATTGAGTTAATTAATTTTGTTGATGTGTGTGAAATGCTAGTATTTTTAGATTAACAATATTATGTTGTGTATTTGAGATAGAAATCGAAAGCAGAATTATGGATATCAAAATAGGAAGAGAAAACAACGCAAAGATGAAGATGAAAAATCATTAGTCGGCTCAATTTCAAGTTTATTTCCAGCAAGAAATACAAAATTTGATGAAGATATTGTAGAGAATGATGATAAACAATCTCCCGAGGATAATTTTCGAGTTACTTATTTTCTACATATAATTGATCAAGCTTTAACTTCGCTTAGAGATCGGTTTGAGCAATTTAAACTTTATGAACTTTTGGTTTTTTGTTAAATTTGAGATTTAAAACTATTGATAATGAGGAATTGAAGAAGCATTGTATGACATTAGAAAGTTTTTTAGAATACGATAAAGAGCAAGATATTTGTGGTAAAGAATTATTCTTTGAGATTCGACAACTAAAAGGAATTCTTCCATTGGAAGTAACTAAATCAATTGATATTCTAAATTTCTTGAGGTCGTATAGGGAAGTAAGTGGATTTCTAAATGTTTGGTTTGCTTATCGAATTTCATTGACTTTTCTGGTCACGCTTGCAACGGCGGAAATAAGTTTTTCAAAATTGAAATTAATAAAAACATATCTTCGAAACACTATGTCGTAAGAGAGATTAAGTGGATTATCTATTATTTCAATTAAAAATGAGTACTTGGACAAACTTAACTATGAGGAGATCATAGAGGAGTTTGCTTCAAAGAATGCAAGGAGAAGTTGTTTTCGTTAGCTTGTATTTTGATATGATACCATGTTGACATTTAGATTTTTGGACATGTAAACTAATGATTAAGTTTAACAATATTTTGTAATCGACATCAAATTTTATAATTATATTTATCATTTAATTTTGCGCATATAAAGGTATTGTTTTTTTTAAGTGGGGCAACAAAAACGATAAAAAAAATTATTCGTCTAGGGCATCAAATACTATCGGACCGCCCCTGCATAGCATCAACTATTTACATATATAGCAATAGCAACATACATACATACATATATATATTGTGTTTGCTATTACCGAGTTAGGATAATAATATCAACTATGTATTACGGTATTCTCACCTTATACATTTTAACTTTTTTCAAAATCACCTCTTGTGTTCTATTCCCTTTAGCCAAAATGATAGTCCGCCAAAAGTACAAAAAATAGTTAAATTGTTTACTAGATGTGTCACGTTGCAAAACAAAAACCTAATATTTAAGACCCTTGTTTTTGTAATAAATCAAATAAAAACCTTTCTTTTCATCATTGCTTCCATTATCCCTAATCAGTCCTTTGAAAACTCCGCACAAGTCACAAGAAAACAAACTGTCCTCGTTATCATAAGTGCACACCGGACACTGCCATGTACCCATCTGATCCTCAAAATATCAAATTTCCTGCAAACAATTTCAAATCGCTGCAAATTTCTGCTCAGAATTCCAAATATATAAGCTTGAAAACAAGGAAGAGGATAATATATATTTATGCTACACTTCATACTTCAGTAATCAGCATACAACGTACCAACAAACTGGTAACCTTCATACAGTCTATGGCAAGCTTAAAATCAGGAAAACAAATCTAAAAGATGCAAAAGAGATAGTTTATTGCAAACCTAAAGGCCGTAATCAGCTTCCATGAATTTTTAATAAATATTGAGGGAAGCAGATTAATAAATATTACAAATTTTAATATATTTGACAGTAGAGAAACACTTGGTTTGCTGAATTGATTTGTGGTGAATTTCGAAGGATTGGGAAGGTTTTTTATTTGCTTTGCGTGAGAGAACGAGCGACGAATTATATTTGGGCTCCCAAATTAATCAGATCTTCACCCAAAAAGCAAAACCACAGAGCCTGGAAGTTTATAGTGCGTTTGCGTCCGAGTGAGAGGAGTAACGAAGCAAGGGCCAATTCTATTTTCACATCAACTTTTACTGCCCACATAAAAAAAATAAAAAAATAAAAAAAGATAAATTTCCATACTTCGACTTACTCCTTCCACGCATCTGCCAAAGACCAAAATATCATTTCCTTTTGCTGTTTTATTTTTTCATCGTGCTAGGCAGAGCATAGATCATAATAGTACTAGCGGTCGAGCCTGACGTGGATATCAAAGAACATCATACGTCTACGGACATAAATTTAAGTAGTATCCCCACTTGGACCTAACGTGGTTTTTATTGAAAAAATAACACCATTGTTTACGACTAACGTGGATACTATTGTCCTACACTAACAGCGAACGAAAGTACCCACGCACGCGACTGGCAAAGATGATTGAAGCGGTTTTTTTTTAATTTCTGCATCTGGTTTTGATTAATTTCACTATTAACACAATAGAGGCAAAATATGTGCTTTTTTCAAAAAAATAGTATGGTGTGGAGAGTAAAACTCGTGCTGCAAATAGAATTGGCCTTTTTGTGGTTGATCAAAGAGAAATGAGCAGAAAAAAAGATAGTTGAACGAAAATAGAATGCGTTTGAAAATTGGATTTGAAAGGAGTGTTTTAATTTTTTTGTTTATTATGATGATTATTATTTTTATTTTGTTTTAATTATTTGTAAATAATATAGCTTAATGAATTTATAAATTATGAAATACTAGAAAAAATACAATAAAAAAAGACAATATTTATTACGTACTACTAGTTTGGAATATAGATAAAACTGCATATCTCTACTAAATTTTCCTACTAGATAAATGACAACCCGCTTAAGGTTCTAGGGCTTATCCATCACACAGCAGACAGTTCTAAAGTATGTCCCTCTGTTGTTCTAATGTACGAGACTTTTCATTCCTCAAATGAATCGTCCTCCTCCCGCATAGTCATACATTTGACAATAGTCCGTGTCACCTCTATTACAAAGAAGCTCCGCTCAACTGACGTTTACGAGGAGCGGAAGCAGCGGTAGAGCGATGGGATGTGGCGAAACTCGGGGAGTGCGGAAACTGAACTTCATAGCATCGCCCTGGAGAAACTGGACGTATAAATCAGTGTCGAATTGCACGTGTTAGGTGGAGCATTTGATACTAAAACTTGTAGGCGAGGGTTCCGGTTCAGCATTCAAATAAGGTGAGCAAATCTAGAATTTTTTGTACTTCCTATCAGTGGTGTTCCACCACTCGTCGTCTCCTCCGACCATGCTCTTCTCTGTATCCTAATATCCCCTTTTGATCTGCAGCAGCTTACCCAAAGTCCTCAATCTCGCTTCAAATTGCTGAATTCGTCCTTTATTTAACCGGAATGGTATTTTACACTCATCTACATGTTGAAGGCATTGGTTATTTCATCATACCAATAACCAACATGCCCTATTGCAGAATCCAATGTTGGCGAAACAAATGTGGACGAAAGCCAACGTCATATCCAGTCCAATCTACGATGTGACGGGTAGACGAACCGGACAATTCATGGTTAGACATTGTGAAGAAAAAATAAAATAACTTAAAAAAATACATGAGCGTGGATATAAGTATGAAAAACACAAATTCGTAGAATTCTCAAAAAAGCAAAGTAGAAATGGCAAAAAAATTGATGAATTTTCGGGTTTGTATTGGGATATATGAATTTTTGGTGAAGAGAAATGAAGAGAGGAAGAGAATATAAAGAAGAGTGGGAGGCGACCATTGATAAAGGAGGTGGCGTCAGACGTGTGCGTCCGACGCGTCCAATGTTAACTGTTCAGTTCTAACGGTTCACTTGAATAAAGTAAATGTGCGGGTCCCGTGTCAAATGCATCTGATGCATCTAATGTGTCGGCAACGTTTACAGACCATTTTTTGCCCATGACACAAACGCTACATAAGAATGTTTTTTATGGTCTGTTCGGAAGGAGAAATGGAAGAAAATAATTGTGTGTTATAAATGTCTTTATTGTTATTTGTTTCAATTTCACCAAACAAATGTTATTGAAATAAAACACTCAACATCACAAATTCAAATTTAAAAAAAAAATCAAAATACTGTCATTTTAAAGTTGTTAAAAGTTACGGATGTTGCACTTTATCTTAATTAAAAGATGTAATATCAATTAATGCAATATTAATTTGTTTCCCCTTATCATATTTAAAAATTTAATGCCTTTAACTACGCATCCAATTACATTCAAACCTATGTTATCATCCTTATTATTCAATCAACAATACTCTATGAATTATATTAACATAAGTTTACATTTTATTACATGCATTATTTTACCGTTAACCTCTTTTACCATATTAACTTCAATAATTAATTACATAAATTTTCATTGATTTATAAATTAATTTCAAACATATTAAATAATGAGATGATAAATGAACAATTGTTACCTTTAAGTAATTTAATCATATTTATAAGTTTATTATCTACAACAAATGTTATGACTACTTACACATCACTGATTATATTCAATTTCAATTAACAATATTTAATTCCAACATTCAATTGCCTTAATTCCATTAATTACCCATTTAATATTCAAACGGACAAATTAATGAGACGATAATTACAACCATCGTTTATAATAATAGTTCATATCCATTATCTTATCATTTACAACCAAGGATTATAACAAAATGATTTTATATTTAATATTAACATATTCCAATCAATTACATACAATCTCATCATTAAATGCATAATTTAATTTATTTCATCATTTACAATTATAACCAAATAACCTTATAATCTATTTCAATTGATTGAAATTGCATTAAATAGTTATCAATAGCATTCAAACAACATCACTGATTTCATATTCAATATTAACCAATTCTAATTGATCACATATAATTTCAACATTTAATGTATTTCCTTGTTTACAGTTTATAACCAATTATAACTTTACAATCACTTCAATTAATTGGAATTGCATTAAAATAGTTAGCAATTATCTTAAATTAATATTACTAACATTACATTCTACCTATTACTCTCATTATAAAATCACAAATTTAGTTTTCTTTCAATATTAAATTCTAAAATCTTATTTAATTAATATTTTATTTATCGGAAAAATACGGGCCGTTACAGGTTGACTCATTTGAGATAGGATAAGTGAGACCTTAGGATGAGTTTGAAAGTATCTGTATATAAAAAAAATTATATTGTGTTGTTTGATCAGTTGGGTGGCTTAAGAATTCCGGTCGATGCGTTTGGCCAGCGTTATCGATGAGGATTTCCTAAACACTTGAACAAGGCCAAACCAACACAATATTAATATAAAAATTGTGAAATAATTTTACCTTGGAATATATTTTATATGTATAAAAGAATAATTTTTCAAAAATTTAATATAGTTATTCTTGGTTGTGTTTGTTTGTTAGGAAATGATAATATTCCATCATCATCATCTAGGATTTGATTAGTCATGCTCGCCCAGTTCTAAGTATTGACTATTTGTTAATCTATCTAGAATCTTTCTTTTTGAAACCTACATTGGGTAGATAGGAAAGTTGGGAATATTGAAGCGAATACCTTGTGAATTAAGTTTCACAATTTGACTAAAAGGCGTTCGTTGACAAATCCTGGGTTAAAATTTGACTGCAATAAAAGTTGTTTATTTTAAGAAAATTTAAATATTTTAAAAATAAATATTTAGAAATGATTTTATATAAAGTTGATTTGATAAAAATTAGGTTTTAATAAATGTTGTTTTGTTAAAAAGGAAACTAAAATATTTTCAAATTAAATATTTGAGAAATGATTTTCTTTAAAGGGAGCGATTTTATAAGTTTGATTTATAAAAATGCATTTTATAAATAAAAGGAATTTGAGAATTTAAATCCCGATATTTTTGGAAAATGGTTTTCAAGATTTGAGGGAAATAATAATAGTATTACTTGAAGATATTTTATGAATAGAAATAATTCAAAAGGGGATTTATCTTTAATAAATATGTACTTATTATTTCAAATGATTTTGGAAATAGTAGAAATAGTTTATTTGCAAGTTATTTTAAGTATAATTACTTTAAAAAGAAAATTTTAGAAAATGTGTTTTCTTTGGTTTGGTTTGGGAATGAGTCCCGATTTGTTTTGTGATGATCGAAATAATCGTCTAAGTGACGATCGGATGTTTGCCTAGGCGAACGTTGTTCTGCACTTAGTAAATTATTCTCTTTATCATTGAACGGTCGAGAAGAGTTTGATAATGAATCCAACGCAAATTGGAATTAGATATTTCGTTGAAATTATTTAGATGGAAATATATATATATGTGTGTGGTATTGTTTCAAAAAGGGATTGGAAAAGAAAACGTGTTTTTGAAGTAGCTAGTTTGAGTGGCTCGAAAATAACTAAAAAAGGGCAAGAGATGTGTTCAGATAGTTAACGCTTCTCTTAATTATTACACTTCTTGGTAAGGGAATATATAATATTGTTTGGTAGTACTTAGTTCCTTGGTTTCATTTCGGGGTTACTCAAGTTATATATATATATTTGTTATAGATTAAAATATATATAGTATCATTTTAAAAGATTTTTGAAATAAAAATCTAGGTATTTGACTCTTAAGTTTCCAAAATATAAAGGTATCTTGATTTAAAATGGGTTAATTAATGAAGTTAAAATTAAATTAATTTAATAAGAAAGTTTAATAAACTTTTTTTATTAAACCGCGTCTTTTGATTTTAACACCTTGGAGATTAAAATTATTTGATGTTATTGGGCCGGATAATTAACATTTTTACCTCAGAGTGTCTAAAGAAAAAGTAGACTCTAGGACGGAGTTTGGATAGCAATATCATGCTCTTCTTAGCTACTTACCAGACCGAACAGGCAAAAAAGTTGTATTGGTCGACTCAGTTTTAAGACCTAAAATTATTTTGGATCTACATCTGAATAGTTAAAAGTGAATAGAATTAAACATCAGATGTTTTGTATATACTTTTATGAGGTAGGAGAGTATTATACCAGTTAATAAATTAAAATGATTTTATGAAAAGGGTTTCATAAATAAAGTGCATCATTTCAAAATTTTGAACCTAAATTGGAATTTTGTTAAATGTTTTCATAAATATTTTTGGGAGGGTAGAAAGTAGTTGGGTAGTAAGAACCTTTAGACGAGTACGTAGGCTGTACATAGATCCTTTCTTTTTTCCATATAGTTCTCAATCCAAGATATGAGTACATGGCTTGAGGTGTTTCACACCATTTCGAATAAGAATTCATCACCCAATTTTTGATGGCGAACACTTAGTGAGGGTTCTTAATTTGGAACCAAAGGTTTTCTATCATAGTATATGGCTATGTAAAGAGAACCGAGGTTTCTAATTAAAAATCCTGATCAGAGTCTGCATTAGGAAGTCGAGTGAGCAATACTAGTTCGGAAATAAAGTTAAGTATTTGAGTGAGTGATCAAATTAGATTTTGCATAAGGATGATCGATGTACATCATACAGACTAGTGGGTAGTATTCAGTATTACTGGGTTAGGGTTGTGACAAAATTTCGAGGTCGAAATTCTTTTGGGGGGGAGAGTGTAACAACCCGGAATTTCATCGCTTTGTTTGTGAATTTTAATTAATTTTAAAGATTCAAATAATATGTTTTATAATTCAAATAAAACCCTTTTAAATAGTAAATAATGATGGTAAAATAGTTTTCTAAATTAGTTTACAAAAATAATTAATTCGAAGAAAAATCGAAAATGTGACCAGAAATTGTTTTCCGAATTTTCGACTTTTCGTCGTTTAAAAATTATCAGAAATGTGTATAACTTGTTAGTGTAAATATATACATATAATTACAAATTAGTTAGGATATATTATGGTTTATATATATACTTAAGCATATATAAAGTTGATGTGACTTTTATGAAATTTAAATACATTAAAAATTTGGGAAAAAAATGTTTAAAGGGCATGAAATGACCCATATTGCAAAATTAACTACAAAAGCATTAATGGATGTTGGAACATGTTGGAGGAACACTAATTCACGTGGGAAATAAGGTAGGAAAGGGGGATATGAAGATGAGATGGCACTCAAAGAGTGGGGGTATGTACTTAAGGGCAAAAGGGTAACTTTCCTTATGCATTTCATATAAAAACAATTTCCATAATTTTCTTATCATTTTATCACTTTCATTTTCCTTTTATAAACTTCATTCTCCCCCTTAAGAACTTTCATGGAAATTTTGAAACCTAAAGCTTTTATCACATTAAAACTCTAAAACCTTGTTTTAAAACCACCTCCTTCCTTTCCTTCATCTTCTCTTCCAAAATAAGGCCAAAAACCCCCTCTTCAACACATGGCCGAGTACTTCCCTTACATAGCTGAAACCTCTTTCCACTTTAAAGCCACCAAAATATCATTTTTGTTAAAGAAAGCTAGTGTCTAGGTCGTTCTCAAAAGTTAGTAAGAGTTCGGTTCGATTGGATAGCTTTTGGTGAGTAAATCTCACACCTTTACTAAGTTTTAAAAAAAACTTCAAATTATTTCTTATATTGGTTGTAAAAGTATGTTGCTTGTTTGGATGAAGTTGATTTTTGTTTGTATGATCAAATATGTGTATATATGTGTTTAGATGTGATGTTGTTTAGACTTGAAATTAAAATGTTAAAGTAAAGTATAATTTGCAAGTTATGGTTTAAAATAATGATTTTACTTTATGTATATTGTATGGCATGTGATAATGTGTAATGACCCTTATTTTTTCCGATAATTAAAATATTGAATTTAATAAGATTTTAGGATTTAATATTGTATGAAATTAGAAATTTATGATTTGTTAGTAAGAAAACAATTAGAATGCAATTTAATAATGTGATTTAATGTAACTGATAACTATTTTAGTGTAATTTCAATTTATTTTAATAATTGTTTGAATGTAAGTTCCATTGATTGTAATAATAGATGTTAATATAAGAATGAAATAATTTAAGAAATAAATGTTGGAATATATGAAATGAACAGAAAACAGTTGTGGTATAATGAGAATTCATTTGAAATCTAATATTGAATATAAACTGCAATAAGAGTTGTTGGAATCTTTTAATTGAAAAGAAAAGACAAGTGCATTGTAATTAATAAGTTCAACATAAGAACTTACATTAAATTAAGATAAACATTTTAATGAAATTTAAGCTTTGACTTGAAAAGAATAAATTGTACGTTTGTCTCTAATCGAGATAACAAATGTTGAATTCGAATAAAGGATGAAGTGAATGTTTTAATGAAAGAATAACATAAGTTGTTATTTGAAATGCATCTTGGAGAAGTCGATTTTCAATAAGATAAAACATTTACTTTGTAAATAGTGTATAAATTTTATTGTATACGAAATTTTATAAAACATGTTTGAATTGGTATAAATGAAAAGAAAACAGTGTTTTATAATTAGAATTTGTTTGAAATTAGTAATAAAATGAATTGGAATTAGATTAATTGAAATGTTTCAATTAAAAGGAAACATAAATGAAATTGTAATGAATGAGTTAATATAGGAACTTGCATTTTATATCAATATGGAATGAACATTTTAATTAAGATAATTGCATGTTTTGAGACATATAAAAATAAAACTTTCATTTTGAACAAGAATGATTTTGGAAAGAAAAAATTGAATTTTAGAATCACACACACACACATTAATATTCAAACTTTAAAATATATCAGAGGGTTCATGGTTGTGTAAATATTGTGGAATCAATTAGATACCTTGTATTAACAGTTGTACATTAATTACATAGCTTCACATATATTTATTTTTCCATTTTATATATGGTTAAAACTTGTAAATTGGTTGCATTAATGTGACCGTTATAGTAATTAAAAAAGTAAAGTAAGTCATTTTTATAGTGCACAGATAGATATATATTCATTAATTAATGAAATTGGTTTGAGTAACGTAAATAGATATATAGATTGATTGGTTGATTAATTGATTGATTGTTAATTGATTGATTGCGTTAATGTAGTGTGCACATATATTAACATAAAACAAATGTTTTAATATGGAATTAAATGACGTAAATATTTGTATATTCGGGTTTACTAATATGAATTAATTGGAGTAAGTTTTGGAATTTGGACCCTAAAGGTTTGTTTATAGGATATATGTGGTCCCTTCATTTGCTTTACATTTATTATCACGTCGCATTCTCTCTCTATTCGTTTTCAAGTTCTCAGCGTAGGCTCCACTTGAGCATCCATTTAATTATTAGACTACTCCTTTGTTTCTTAAAGTTTTTTTTTCTTTTCTTTTTTCCATTTTTAATGTGAACATCCAAATTAATATTCATGCCATCTAATTAGCATTTACTATTCTCCATTTCTAAAGTTTATTTTGTTTATGCGTTATCAGTTCTTGTAGCTTCCTTTCATTAGCAACTCTTTCTTCTGAAGCTTCATATTAAAGAACGGAAGATTTATTTTTATCTCTATTCATATATTTATTCCTTTACTTCACCTCTTTCAATACTACCATTTTAAGGCTGTTCATATTTTTACTTTATTTCAATTCCTAGTTTGTTTATATATATTTTATTAGCTTTTCATTTGTTTCCATCTTCATTCTTGTAGCCTCATTTCATTTTTCAAATCTCATCTTCTGTAGCTTCATTTCTCTAAATAAACTTCCATCTCATTTTTTCTCTCTCTCTCTTCATTTTCCTCCTTCTTCAATTTTTTTTCTTCTTCAAATCTCCTTCTTCTCTTTTTTTTCAAAGCTTCATTTTTCTTATTCTTATTCTTCAAATCTTCTTCTTCTTTTTCAAAGCTTCTTTTTCTTTTTCAATTCTTCGTCTTCTTTAAAAAAAAATCTTCTTTTCCAAACATTCTTCTTTTTCCAAATCCTTTTCTTCAAATCCAGATCTATACAAACTTCTCTATCTCTTTCAAAAGTTTCTATAAAAAAGAAGAGACTAAGATAGCAAGGAAACAAATCAATAGGAGGAAGTAGTAGTGAATCCAAACCCGACTAGGAGAGGGAAATCCATAACGTGAGTGTTTAAACTCACTCACGAAATACTAAAATTTTATTGCAAGTTAAACCAGGTCATTTAGTGATAAATTTTTGATTGTTGGTTTGGAATTTTAATTGATATTTAATTTGAATACCTAAACTCCAATATGTGATAACTAATAATTATTGTGACGTGTTATTGAATTGGTTGATTTGTTAAATTGGTTGATTTGAATGTTGATTCTATCCTGTGATGGATGCTATTATGATTGAATGTGTATTTGTTCATTTATTTTGATATATCCTTGTTATCATCCTATAGTTTATTGTAATCGTATAAATTTTCATATTGATTGCTTGAACACTGAATAAAGATATAAACCCATGAATTTCATATATTTACATGAGAGAAAAATTAGTATGTTTATATTTACTATTTGAACCATAAAAATGATTTTTGAGAAATAAACCGTCGTTACCTTATTTGAAAAGTTTTCAAAATTAAATTTTGAAACATTAGGAAGTTTCCATAGAATTGAATGTTGAAACTTTGGAACATTTTTATAAATCAAATCTCTTGAACTATGAAATTTAATTGGGAATTTTTCTGTAAATTTGTAAGCTACTAGAATGGATCTATTGTGAAATCTATTGTATTTTGAATATGGAAATAATAATTTTCTGGAAAATTTGAATCTTCAAAAATGTAGTTATCTGCATTCCTTATTTCATCTAATTTTGATTTAATTTTCATACGATCTTTTAGTTATGACTCGAGTGTTTTTTCTTTTCATTACGCTCGGGCCAGTCTGAGCTTTTCAGTGAATTGAAGACTATTTTCTGGAGGACGAAGACGAAGATTCAGTATATTATTGCTATTTATTATAATTATTCCGCTGCATTATTTGTTTATTCCTGCTGTATAACTCTGATTTGTATTATAAAGTGTAATCAAATGTTATTTGTAAAACAGCTTCATGAACTGTTTATTTGATTATTATATTTTGTCAATCCGTTGCGAGATTCTGTGTTTTGTTTTTCTTTCTTTTCTTTTATTTTCTTATTTACCCCATTAACAATCCTCCCTTTTGAATAATTTGAATTAGACATGTGTGGTTTATTGTCGATTTAAACCACCCAAAAAGATGGGTCATTACATAATGTTGATCATATGATATGTGTAGTAAGCTAAAAAGGAAGTTAGTATCTTGACTTGCTAAAGCGACATTGAGGTCCTTTGGTTTAAAACTAGTTTCCTTCACTTTATGTTTTTGCAAAGTCCCAAAAACCTTACTCTTATTTTCCAAAGCATTCTTCTAAGTTTATAACATGGTCAAAGTATTAAAATAAGAATTTTGAAGCTATTTAAGATAATAAAACAAGTTTTGAAATTTCAAGTCCTATAGCGATAATCGTTATAAACGCAGTTTGCGAAAACTAACTCTTTTTGCAAAATTTATATTGTTTTCCTTAAGAATCCTTCAAAAGGTGTTTTCAAAACTTATATCAAGTATTTAGAAAAAAATATTTATTTAATGATTATTAAACTAATTTATTAAGTAATACAATTAGTACTTAATCATTAGTTAACAAACATAATTAGTACTTAAGTTTAAATCAAGTAAGTTAATTATAATTAGTTAATTAATTAGAGATAAATTATTATTAAAGGATTATTTATTATTTTAATTATTTCATTAAAGGTTAATTGTCAATTAATTACTTATTTATAAATGGGTTTAATTATTAGTTAATTACTAATCAAGTTAAATTCAAGTTAAGATTTAATTAAAACTTAATTGTGATTTAATTGTTTAAAATAAAGGTCTAATTTATTATTTAAGTTTTAATTAAGGATTATTTAATCTATTAATTAAGATTAAATTTATTTATTTAAAAATTAAATTAATTAAGGATTAATTATGGGTTAATTATTTATTTTTACTATTTATTTAAAGGATGATTATTATTTAATTATTTATTTAATAGTTAATTATTGTTTAATTATTAATTAAAGGTTTACTTATTATTAAATAAAGAGTTTAAATTTGTTTTAATTATTAAATAACAAAATTTAAAGTTTTTATGTAGATCAGTTTTGTTTTAAATTAACTTTCCTTTAAAGAATGTTTTTAAATCCAAGGGATTTCTTTGTCGATCACCTTTAAGCAACTTCATTGAATATAAAACCCAATAACATTTGTTTAGGAGACTAAATCATGATTAGCTAATTAAGTCATATTTGACATCTTTTAGCAGAACCAAACACCATTCTGTTATTGTATTAACTTGGGCATGTATTTAGCAGAACAAATCCTCGTCTGCTATTATAGTAACTTGGACGTCTTACCTATATGTTGATTTGTTTGTTGTTGGCTGATTCCCTTTACATACATGTTTGTTATGTAATTACCCATGATATAACTTGGATAAGTTAAACTGAATTAAAATATAAACCATTGTGGTCACTAAGCCTTTTTCTCATTTTGTGAAGTCAAATGTTTTATTTTATCCTTTTTACAAAATGGTTTAAAGTTTATTACCATTTTAAATAAGATATCTAAAGGATGATTAAGTAGTGTTTTTATTAAAGGTGTTTTGAAGTAATATAATACTTTTTAAAGGTTTGTTAGAAAATCATTTTTTAATATGATTTAAAGGTAAATTTAATGTAGGATGTTTTAAATAAAAACTTGTTTATTTAAAAGTTGTTTTAAATAATTGATTTTATCAAAGGAACTTTATTAATTTAAGTTTATTAAAGAAGTTTTGTTTTAAAATAAGGAAAGTTTATAAAAGAAGTTTTATAAAGGGTTTTGACTATTTATAAAGAAGTTTGATAAAGAGTTTTGAATATTTATAAAGAAGTTTTATAAATGATTTTGGAGATTTATAAAAGTTATATAAATAATTTTTGATAATTATACAAGAGCTTTATAAATGGGTTTGGAATATTAGTAAGGAGAATTTCACAAATGAAGAGATTTATTAAAAGGATTTATAGAAGAAATTTATGAAAGAATTTGAGATTGGAATTCCTTTAATTGACCTTCTTAATTTTGATGGTATGGACATTCACTCCATACTTAACACCGAAGGAATAGCATTTGAGGTTATCTTTATCTCTAATTTAAATAATATTTTTTTGGTCCTTTTAATACAATTTTTTCATAAGAAATCTTTCACAAATGTTTTATGAATATACTTAAGTTAGTGAGATAAGTATACGAATGTTTTGATAAACGTTTTAAAAAGAGATTTAATAAGTGAAAGATTTTTTTTAGGCTTAATGGTTGCTATGGGTAATTAAATCTCTAGATTTTTGTTTGTGTGTGTATTTGATAGTTAAATAACCGACTATTAAATCTTGATTAGTTTTGACTTAGGAAGTATGATTGTATATGCGAGTTCCTCGGTAAGGACTCGAATACTTATTGTATACTTCTAAAAGAACCAAGAATGAGTCAACCGAAAGTTATCATTGTTGGTTTGGAGAGACCGCAATCAGATATGTTATCCGAAAACCACTCCAAACCAACATATGAGTTCGTGTGGAAGACATCTTGAAGATGATTAAAGACAATGTTCCTTGAAGTGTTGTTGGTTTCGTTCAAACCTGGAATAAACTTGTATGGATGAATGCTAGCATTGCATTTTTGCCTGGAGGGCAGTGTTACATTCCAAGATGGATTGCTAAATGTTAAGAGTATCACCTCTCAAACCTCACATCCCGGTAATGGTTAAAACATGGTAAATGCGGCAGAGCTATATGGGTCACACCCATTAAGGTATGATCATCCTAAGATCAAGTGTCAATATCTCTATGTATGCTTTGGGGTCCATTTTTGGTTGTTGATCATAGCTAAAGGGCGATCATACTCGGTATTACCCAATTCAGGGGTAGGCTGGTCCTGTGTTGGCAGAGGTCCAAAGGTTTTCGATCTCACTGTACATTTTATCTAGCGGTGTACAGATTTTCGATAGGTAGTCTCTTGCCTTGCCATTTATTGGAAAACCCATTCTCCAATAAGTGCCTTCTGTTTTTTTTATTTTATACCCATTATTGCTGTCATGTACACACATCACAGCTACTTGGTTATTAAATACTTTAAAATTTAGACATTATTATAATATATGTGGATTTTATATAGAAATGTTTTGGTTATCGTAAGATAAAAACCCATTCGTGTTTATGTGCGGCGTGGTCTTACGAAATACCCTTGATTTTAAAGGTTTTTATAAAGATAAACTTATGCTTTTGTGACGACTCGGAATTTTTGGATATTTGAAATTGATATATTTAATTGATTTTAAATATTCGAAAGTTAATTTTTAACTTGGATTTCAAATATCACTATTTATTTGATAATCAAATTATTGAATTTAATAATTGAAAGTTGGGTAAAATATTGAATCTTCAGTTTTTATCTTGTTAAAAATAATTTGAAGGCTTGTAAAATTTATATTGATAATATTGGAGATAATGGAACTTTTAAAATTGAATTTAACAGTGATTTGTTCAGTTTTAAAAATATATTGTTTAGATTGACTTTTAAAAATAGCCTTCTAAGGCGCAGTCTCAGAATTCGACGAAACAAGTTCCATTGGATCCATAATAGATTATTATTATCGAATTTCAAATTTCGTAGCTTTTGGAGTTATTGTGTGGCCATACAGATATAAACGCGTGGATCTATATCGAAAATTTAATATAATAACCAGGTCCAAAAAGCTATATTCTCCATACGATCGAATTAGGACTCAAAACCTTTTCCATTGCATTCGGAATAGGGGTATAACATTGTAAACGCCTAGCGGCACGCCTCGATAGGAGTTTGAAAATTTAAGTTGCAAATTCGAGACAATTTAAATTTAAATTTAAATACATATATTTATATTACAACATTCAAATCTGTATTTCCATCAGCCTACTTTCTTTCACATCAGAACTTTATCATATCACTTCAAGATTACTGTAGCTTATCCATTCAAACACGCGATTCCCCTTCTTTCTTCCTTTATAAAATGAGCCCCATTTCGTTGAATTTCAATCTCACGAATACGAGAGAGAGAAATCTTAGATGTTCTGGTTTATTTTAAATTAATGGATAATAGTGACTTACTTGTTTATCAACTTATTTTAGTTACTAGAAATTATTTATCTTAGAAAAATTAGTTAAAATTTATTATTAAGTAATCAAAGAAGTAATTGATTGTTTAGGGTAACTAATTAAATGGTAATTAACTGTTTGACTGTTTTGAATATTGATAAATTATATAATGTTATTCGAGGTCTAAAATTTATGGAGGAATTGGCGAGATGGAAATGGATTGCCAAACAAAAAAATCAAAGGTGAGTTAATCTCACTCACATCTGGATTTCCAGAATTTAATTTAAATAGTAGAATTTAAATTATTGATTGGATGTGATATGATATATATAATAGTATATATATATTGGAGTGATTGATTTCTCGCATTATATAGCGGATGAGACTCTATGCGCCGCATAATAGCGGATGATATTATATAAACCCATATACCGCGATATTCCACCTCGAAGTGGAATTGGTATTGTACTAACGTCTGTGGATGCAGGGAAACAGGTTGGAGGGATCCAACTGGATTCCTCAAAAAAATTTAGTTTGTTCTAATAATTTTGTGATATGATTATTTGATAATCTGTGATAAATTATATTGGTAATTGAAATGTTGGATGCTATGTTTGACTGAATATATCTAGATATACTGAGTTATCAAAAATATATAGATTGGATTTTTGAAAAGGAATAAAAGAGAGAACTCTTAAGTAAATAAATTATAGAGGTTTGGATAAATCAATTGGAAAAGGATAAAAGTTGGTTTTTAAATTCTATTAAATAAATTCCGAGTGTGGGAAAGCAGATTTTGAATAAAAAGGAAAATAATGAATTTTAAAACTTAAGTGATGTTATTTAAAGGAATAAAGAATTTATTTTAAAATTCAAGGTTTAATTTTATTTAAAGGGATAAGGAAGGGATTTGGAAAATCTGAAATGGGTATTTTCAGTTAAAAAGATTTAAAATCATAATTAAGAGAGTAAAATCTAAAGTTAATGGGTTTTTTGAAATAAATTAAGTAAGTAAAGAATTTATTTAAATGGAGTAATTTGGAAATCAATTTGGAAATTGATTAAGTGTTTGAAACTAGGATTTTAAAAAGGGAAGTTGAGACTATGAAATTTATAAATGGGGTTTATAAAGTGAAGTAATATATCTGTGGATATTTGGAAGAATAAATTCATGGTGGGAATTTATTAAAGGAATGGGTAAATTTGTTTAAAAATAAATAGTGATTTATTTTTAAAAAGATGAGAAAGAGAAGTGTATTTCCCTAGATAGCCAAGTTCGTTTTCAAAGCAAATTTTAAAATATAAGTTAAAAGTTTTAATATTGTTTTAAAAAGCATGTTTTAGAAAATTTATTATTAAATGTTTAGATTTAAAGTAAGTATTTATCAAATTTTATTATAGTAGTAATTATTTAAAGGTGACTTGGAATTTTGTTTTAAAGGGATAAAAAAAAATTTAGTTTTATATTTTATAAAGTAGCTTCATTTTAAATATTCTTAAAGTATATATTTTTAAATAAAGTATTAAAGTAGTTTTAATTTAAATGTTTTAAAGTGTATTTTATAATAAAGTGTTTTTAAATTATTTTAAAAATCTAAAGTAATTGCACTTGGTGTTTTCAGTGGAAATAAGTATTTGGGAATTTATTTCATGAGAAGAGTGTGGTTTGAAACTGTTTTCAAAAAGGTTTGAAAGTGGAAATATATCTTGAGAAGATATTTTGAGGTCAATAAATAATTTGGAAAATTATTTATGTTTGATGGTTGTTTAGGGATGTTATTTGATAGTTAAATAAACGACTATCAATATTGGCTAATGCGCTGATCGTTTCGAAGAGACCGAGATCGGGATTAATTTCTCGAAAACCACTTCGATCTGGTTTGTACTTTTCGTAGGGGAAACGAGTTTGGAATCGAAGATGGAGAAGTGAAGTTGGGCTAATCGCTACTAATCCTAAGTGTGATTCCAAAATGGATGTAGTAGGAATAGTGCCTTCGGTTCCGTTCGAACCCGGAACAGACTTGTATGGATGAATGCTTTCGGAACATCGTCAGGTGGACGGTGGGCATTCTAAGTGAAATGTTCTATAAAGGTAACGGTTAGCCTCAAGCCTCGTCAACCGGGAATGACTGAAAATCAGGGTTTATGCAGCAAGGCTATGTGGGTAGCGCCCATTAGGGTGAGGTCATCCCTGTCTAGATGTCCCTTTTTATATTCGGCTTAGTGGTGCGGTTGTTGATCCCAACCGTGGGGTGATCTTACTTGGAATTATCCAGTAATGGATAGTTCCGGTCTTGTGTTGCAGGGGATTGGACGTGGTCCTCGGTACGCTGATCTAGACCAGGTACTGTGACAGGTGGTACCCCAGTGCCTAGTCATTAGTTGGAAATCCATTCTCCCTATGTGCCTTTTACGGTTTTTGTTTGTAGAACCCACTTTGTGGCTAGTATGCTGGAATTTAATCATGTAACAATTTCAGTTATTTTAATAAGTATTTGTATATATACACTATTATAATATCAGAGGATTTGATAAAAAGTGTTTTGGCTATCGTAAGGTAAAAACTCGACATGTTTATTTGTGGCGTGGTCTTACGAGATGCTTTTGATTTCAAAGGGTTTGGAAAACTTTAATAATCCAATTGAGTGTGTTTTCTCATGCTGGTTTTCCAGACTGACTCGGGTGTTATTTTATTATAATGCTCGGGTCAGACCGAGTATTATAGATACAGGAAAGGATGCTATGGAGTTCAGGAGACGAGCTGGATGACGAGGCATAGCATACGTACTTGATGTATTATTCCGATGTGTTGTTAGTTGTATTGTCTGTTGGTGAGGACAAGTTAATATAACTGTCCAGTTGTGTGTTATTTATTGTGTGTACTCTGATAATGTAATTATAAAACAGATACAGTTTCTTTTGTGTAAAGATCAGTTATTAACTATTATATATTATTCCGCTGCGATTGTGAGATTTTGATGTTGATCTTCTATTTTCTTCTTCTACCTCTTTCTTCTTTAACCCTAATGGTTCGTATTTCCGTTCTTCTTGAGTTGATTTGATGGACATTAATGTCATTTCAAGGGGTACGGGTTTGCGGGCTATTACAGTAGTATCAGAGCTGAAGATTAAGCGAGAACCTTGGCTCTGGTGGGGATTACTCATTGCAATAGAGTCCATAGAACTCTGGAATGAGTTGAGTGTATTAATAGATATGAGCGCGTATTTGTTAGTGAATATAAAATTGTTTTATATTGTGTTGATTGGTTTATTGAGTAGTTTATGGATTCTGGTCAATACGAGTAATTAACGTTATTGATAGGGATCTCTAAACATTTGAATAGAACAATTCAACACGGTATTGTTTTAAAATAGGGTAAATGAAATAATGTTACCCAAATTATTTTTGTGTATAAAAGAAATAATTTTTCGAGAATTATTATAGTTATATATGGATGCTTGGTTGTTAGGAAGTGATAATATTAAATTATTATCATTTAAGGGTAAAATTGAATAAGCAATCGAATTATAACCAAGGTTAAGGAAATAAATTCAGATAATAAAATGGAATTTGTAAATGCGAATTATAAATGTTATTTATAATTGAAATGAGGTAAATTCCGGAGTAATGTTGAATATAGATTGAAAGAATTTAAAATTTGAAATTTTGGGAAAAGTTTAAATTCCTTTGAGTTTGAAAATGAATTTCAAAGATTTTGAAGAAATAATGGTGATAGTATTTGAGAAATATTTTGAATTGGATTTGAAATTTGGAGAGATCTGGAATTTAAAAATATTTGGAGGGATTTTAAAGAGATAAAAGCATTTAACTCCCTTTCGATCGCTGGAAAATAACTTCGGTGATGACTGCAGCATCATCGATGTAATTTTCGAGTTTCCAGGAGAGGAATTGCTACCAAATTGTTTAAATTGGAATTGTTTGCAAAATGGGTTTGGTTTTGAAATTCAAAGGTATAATTGAATTTGCCAAAGAATTTTGGATATAATTGATTTCAAATGATTTTTGAAATACTTAAGTGATTATTGAAGACTCTAGAATTGGTTGAAAATGTTTTTGAGTGTCTAAGTAATGGTTTAAACTCTAGGGGTGAAATTAACCTGTAAAAAGTTAATAAAAATAGAAAAGTAAGCAAATCAAATACAAGTAAACTAAAGAAGGATAAAATAAAATTTAACTTGGAGTAAAGTGAAGAAATTAAATTTTGAAATTTAATAGAATGTGATTGAATTGGAAGAAAATAAATAAATTAAGTTGGGTTTGAGAAATAAGTATTGAATTGGAATAGATAAGCTTCGGTAGCTTATAAAAGAACCGAAAAGCATTGAAATAAAGGTATATAATCCCTAGTTAAAAGTAAAATGTGAATGTGTTTGACTGTAAATGGATGGAGAAGTATGAATATTAATAAGTGAGTAACATATATAAAAAAAATATTAAACTAAAAGGGGAATAAATAAGCCAAAATAAAGTGTTGGTATTTTGGAAATGAAATAAAATCCAAACTTGAGATATAAAATAAAATTGAATACAAGTAAACTAAGTGATTTTTGAGATAAAAATCAAATATTGAATCGTAAATTGGAAATAACTAATTTGGAATAAATTAGTAAGTTGAATTTGTTAATGGGATTTAAAGTGGTTAAATAAAAGTTGAATTGTGAGTTATCATTGGAGTTTGGAAATGAACTTGGGTTTCAAGTAAAAAAAATTCGGCTCGAAGTGTTAATAAATTAAAATATGATTGAAGTGTTGTCAAATGAAATGAAGTTGGATTAGGATAAAGATGATTTGAATTGCAAATAATATCCAAGTGAGTAAAAGTAAATTGAATGGCCTTGTCATTAATAAAATGAATTCAGAAATAAATTGTGAATGCAAATTAGAATTTATAATGGATTGAATGAGAATACTAATTGAATTAAATTTGTGAAATAAAATGGAATTGAATAAAATTCTATGAATGGATATAAGTGAAATAAAATTGATTTTTGAATCAATTGACATGAATATGAGTTGTTTGGAATTACAAATGAATTGGAGGTAAGTGAGTGAGTTGTACATCACTTAAATTGAATGCAAGGGTAAGAAAAGCAAGTGAAAGCAATTGAATTGGTGATTGAAACCTTATTAATTACTTATAAGTGCTGTTTGGTATGTATGGCTTATGAAATCCATGTGTTAGCTATTGAAAATGAGTGAAATGTGAATAAATTTTCTATATATGGCACTTACATGTTTGAATTGAGTTAGTACAGGTACAGGGAAGCCTTTTGGTTGGTTTTGATCGCGCATAATGATAAATAAATAAGCCGCTTGCTTAAAAATGCTAAATAGAGGTACGCCTACGCAATAAAAGATAGGAAATATGAACTGTTGTTTGTTTTTTTTTGTTTTCCGACCGTGTGGGTCGATGTATATATATTTATATCTCTTGTCAAATTGCAAAAACTCCTCCGTACAAGGGAGACTATGCCAAAAATTTCCAAAAAATTTGGGAGTTAGAAATTTTTTAAAATTTTCACTAACGACAAATGATTTGAAATTGGTAAGCAAATAGAATTGAAACTGCATATTGAAATCAAATTCAAAATTGTGTATGTGAAGTAAGGTGAAATCGAAGAAATTGTTCGAAGAAACTAAAGGAAGAAAAAGTTTGCAAATAAACTTTATTTGAGATTTTAAATAAATTAGTAAGTGAAACTAATAAAAGGTAATGGTTAATTAAATATGGGTGGAGATAAGGTGAATAAAATTCAATATTCAAAGTTTGAAGACAAATTGAATTCAAGTAGAATTGAAAATGAAAATTTGGATAAAAGATGGCAATAAAAGTATTGAGATTTGAAAATAATTAGTAAATTGAAGCAAATTGAATCTCTATGGAATTGGAATCCAATTTGAATAGAAGTAAATTAAAACCTAGTGGTATAGTGAAAGTAATAATATAAGGGTATACAAAGTGCTTATATTGAACTTAAGAAATGAACGATGAAATTCTTAAGTAAATTGGTATTGGGAATATACTGAGTGAAAAAATGAATGAAGATTAAAACTGAAAGTTGTGAAAAGGGAAATTGTGAATAAGTAAATAGAAATCAAATGAATGTGAGTAAAGGGAGAATTCATATAAGTAATGATCAATTGGAATAAATACGTAGGATGTACGTATATTATTTTATTCGCATAGTGATTTGATCTGGATTCAAGCACAGAATTTCGAGGTAATTATACCGATCCGAGTTAGGATTTTTTGCTCAATTTTCGACGGCGAACCCCGGATATGGATTTTTGATTGATTCTGGAAATTCTCTATCATAGTTTACGGCTATGCAAGGAGAATGACGGTTTCTGATCAAGAAACCAGATCCGAGTCCGCACTAGAAAGTCGGGTGGACGATACCAGTTCGGAAATGAAATTGTGTGATTGAGTGAGCGATCGAATTTGATATTGCGTACGGATGATATATGTGCATCGTACGGGCTTAAGTAAAGCCAATATTGAAAATTTTGAAAAGGAATGTATAAAATGATTGAATGCTGTGATTGGATATTATTGCTTAGTAAGATATACAGGTAATTAAAGGCAAAAGGAAAATTTATTTTTGATTTTAGAAGATAAATATTGAATTGCTCGACAAAAAGGTAAGTATTTAAATTTCTATATGAAATTTGATTGGGTTTTTGATCTAGCCACTTGGCCTTTTGTTTTTCTTTTGAAATCTGGGGGCCTGTTGAGGCATTTTGTAGTTGTTCCGAGCTAGCTGGGCAAAGGAGACGCTGGCAAAAAATTTCGTAAATTTAGGGAGTTAGAAAAATTTTGAGAAAATTTTGATAATTTAAAATTTTGGCTTCAAATTTAAATTTGAATTGTTGAGTAGCAGTAACAATGTTTGGGACTTATGAATAAGTTTGGAAAGTTAAAAGAGGGTTAGTGTCTTTAATAAAAGATTTGTTTTGGAAAGTTGTTAAAAATTATTTGGGTTGAGGAAATAGTTAATGGGTTATGGATCATTCTTCCTAACTAGTAATTTCGGGGACGAAATTCTTTTAAGGGGGGAGGAATGTGACGACCCGGAATTTTTGGATATTTGAAATTGAGATATTTAATTGATTTTAAATATTCGAAAGTTAATTTTTAACTTGGATTTCAAATATCACTATTTATTTGATAATCAAATTATTGAATTTAATAATTGAAAGTTGGGTAAAATATTGAATCTTCAGTTTTAAGCTTGTTAAAAATAATTTGAAGGCTTGTAAAGTTTTTATTGATAATATTGGAGATAATGGAACTTTTAAAATTGAATTTAACAGTGATTTGTTCAATTTTAAAAATATATTGTTTAGATCGACTTTTAAAAATAGCCTTCTGAGGCGTAGTCTCGGAATTCGACGAAACTAGTTCCATTGGATCCGTAATAGATTATTATTATCGGATTTCAAATTTCGTAGCTTTTGGAGTTATTGTGTGGCCATACAGAATATAAACGCGTGGATCTATATCGAAAATTTAATATAATAACTGGGTCCAAAAAGGCTATATTCTCCATACGATCGAATTAGGACTCGAAACCTTTTCAATTGCATTTGAAATGGGGGTATAACATTATAAACGCCTAGCGGCATACCTCGATAGGAGTTCGAAAATTTAAGTTGCAAATTCGAGACAATTTAAATTTAAATTTAAATACATATATTTATATTTCAACATTCAAATTTGTATTTCCATCAGCCTACTTTCTTTCACATCAGAACTTTATCATATCACTTCAAGATTACTGTAGCTTATCCATTCAAACACGCAATTCCCCTTCTTTCTTCCTTTATAAAACGAGCCCCATTTCGTTGAATTTCAATCTCACGAATACGAGAGAGAAAAATAATAATGAAACATCTCATTCAATTCAAATCTCGTATTCACTTTTTCCTTCATCCCAGATGTTCTCTAAACCTTCGTTCGATTTAAAAAAAAAGAAAAAAACGAAAATGGCAGACCGCTTGAAAACTCCAAGCGAGATTCAATCGAAATAGAATCAAAGCGAATCGAAGTCGCGATTCCCAGTGGCTCGTGTACACGCGCGATGGAAGGGTGGTGATGGCGATTGCCTGGAAGCTCACGAAGGCGGTGTTATGGAGGGCTCAGCGAGGCGTCGAGGCCGAGATGACCTGAGGTTGCTGTCTTGACGAAGTTGGCATGTTCGAGGTGAGGTTTGATCGATGCTGTCATTTTTGGGGGTCGCGATTAAGCGATTGATATGGATAGAGGTATATTAATCCTGTTCTATTTTTATTTAATTTAAGTTTAAAATCAGATTTCTATTAAAGAAGAGATTATTACAGTAAAGTAAGGTTTTAAGCAGATTTTAAATTTTAGGTTAATCATAATTTAATTTGAATATGAAATTATATATATATATATATATGCACATGTATAGGAAACAGATATAAATATATATAGATAAGGAGAGAAATAAATATATATATATATATATGTATATGTAGAGGTAAGGTTTTGAAAATGGGAATTTTAAATGGTTGAGAAGTTTTGTATAAAACTAGATTTATAAAAATT
This sequence comes from Allium fistulosum, assembly GCA_030737815.1. Taxonomy (NCBI): domain Eukaryota; kingdom Viridiplantae; phylum Streptophyta; class Magnoliopsida; order Asparagales; family Amaryllidaceae; genus Allium; species Allium fistulosum. The sequence continues at coordinate 883,259,295 of CM060903.1, forward strand.
TCTATAGATTATTTTTAAAATGTATATATATATATGAAGTTTCAAAAATAAATATATATATATATATATATATATATATATATTTGTACACACATTTTAGATGTTCTGGTTTATTTTAAATTAATGGATTATAGTGACTTACTTGTTTATCAACTTATTTTAGTTACTAGAAATTATTTATCTTAGAAAAATTAGTTAAAATTTATTATTAAGTAATCAAAGAAGTAATTGATTGTTTAGGGTAACTAATTAAATGGTAATTAACTGTTTGACTGTTTCGAATATTGATAAATTATATAATGTTATTTGAGGTCTAAAATTTATGGAGGAATTGGCGAGATGGAAATGGATTGCCAAACAAAAAAAATCAAAGGTGAGTTAATCTCACTCACATCTGGATTTCCAGAATTTAATTTAAATAGTCGAATTTAAATTATTGATTGGATGTGATATGATATATATAATAGTATATATATATTGGAGTGATTGATTTCTCGCATTATATAGCGGATGAGACTCTATGCGCCGCATAATAGCAGATGATATTATATAAACCCATATACCGCGATATTCCACCTCGAAGTGGAATTGGTATTGTACTAACGTCTGTGGATGCAGGGAAACAGGTTGGAGGGATCCAACTGGATTCCTCAAATTTTTTTAGTTTGTTCTAATAATTTTGTGATATGATTATTTGATAATCTGTGATAAATTATATTGGTAATTGAAATGTTGGATGCTATGTTTGACTGAATATATCTGGATATACTGAGTTATCAAAAATATATAGATTGGATTTTTGAAAAGGAATAAAAGAGAGAACTCTTAAGTAAATAAATTATAGGGGTTTGGATAAATCAATTGGAAAAGGATAAAAGTTGGTTTTTAAATTCTATTAAATAAATTCCCAGTGTGGGAAAGCAGATTTTGAATAAAAAGGAAAATAATGAATTTTAAAACTTAAGTGATGTTATTTAAAGGAATAAAGAATTTATTTTAAAACTCAAGGTTTAATTTTATTTAAAGGGATAAGGAAGGAATTTGGGAAATCTGAAATCGGTATTTTCAGTTAAAAAGATTTAAAATCATAATTAAGAGAGTAAAATCTGAAGTTAATGGGTTTTTTTGAAATAAATTAAGTAAGTAAAGAATTTATTTAAATGGAGTAATTTGGAAATCAATTTGGAAATTGATTAAGTGTTTGAAACTGGGATTTTAAAAAGGGAAGTTGAGACTATGAAATATATAAACGGGGTTTATAAAGTGAAGTAATGTATCAGTGGATATTTGGAAGAATAAATTCACGGTGGGAATTTATTAAAGAAATGGGTAAATTTGTTTAAAAATAAATAGTGATTTATTTTTAATAAGATGCGAAAGAGAAGTGTATTTCCCTAGATAGCCAAGTTCGTTTTCAAAGCAAATTTTAAAATATAAGTAAAAAGTTTTAATGTTGTTTTAAAAAGAATGTTTTAGAAAATTTATTATTAAATGTTTAGATTTAAAGTAAGTATTTCTCAAATTTTATTATAGTAGTAATTATTTAAAGGTGACTTGGAATTTTGTTTTAAAGGGATAAAAAAAATTAGTTTTATATTTTATAAAGTAGCTTCATTTTAAATATTCTTAAAGTAAATATTTTTAAATAAAGTATTAAAGTAGTTTTAATTTAAATGTTTTAAAGTGTATTTTATAATAAAGTGTTTTTAAATTATTTTAAAAATCTAAAGTAATTGCACTTGGTGTTTTAAGTGGAAATAAGTATTTGGGAATTTATTTCATGAGAAGAGTGTGGTTTGAAAATGTTTTAAAAAAGGTTTGAAAGTGGAAATATATCTTGAGAAGATATTTTGAGGTCAATAAATAATTTGGAAAATTATTTATGTTTGATGGTTGTTTGGGGATGTTATTTGATAGTTAAATAACCGACTATCAATATTGGCCAATGCGCTGATCGTTTCGAAGAGACCGGGATCAGAATTAATTTCTCGAAAACCACTTCGATCCGGTATGTACGTTTCGTGGGGGAAATGAGTTTGGTATCGAAGATGGAGCAGTGAAGTGCCATGGCTAATCGCTACTAATCCTGAGGGTGATTCCAAAATGGATGTAGTAGGAATAGTTCCTTCGGTCCCGTTCGAACCCGGAACGGACTTGTATGGATGAATGCTTTTGGAACATCGTCAAGTGGACGGTGGGCATTCTAAGTGAAATGTTCTATAAAGGTAACGCTTAGTCTCAAGCCTCATCAACCGGGAATGACTGAAAATCAGGGGTTATGCAGCAAGGCTATGTGGGTAGCGCCCATTAGGGTGAGGTCATCCCTGTCTAGATGTCCCTTTTTATATTCGGCTTAGTGGTACGGTTGTTGATCCCAACCATGGGGCGATCTTACTCGGAATTATCCAGTAAGGGATAGTTCCGGTCTTGTGTTGCAGGGGATCGGGCGTGGTCCTCGGTACGCTGATCTAGACCAGGTACTGTGACAGGTGGTACTCCAGTGCCTAGTCATTAGTTGGAAATCCATTCTCCCTACGTTCCTTTTACGGTTTTTGTTTGTAGAACCCACTTTGTGGCTAGTATGCTGGAATTTAATCATGTAACAATTTCAGTTATTTTAATAAGTATTTGTATATAGACACTATTATAATATCAGAGGATTTGATAAAAAGTTTTGGCTATCGTAAGGTAAAAACCCGACATGTTTATTTGTGGCGTGGTCTTACGAGATGCTTTTGATTTCAAAGGGTTTGGAAAGCTTTAATAATCCAATTGAGTGTGTTTTCTCACGCTAGTTTTCCAGACTGATTCGGGTGTTATTTTATTATAATGCTCGGGTCAGACCGAGTATTATAGATACAGGAAAGGATGCTATGGAGTTCAGGAGACGAGCTGGATGACGAGGCGTAGCATACGTACTTGATGTATTATTCCGCTGTGTTGTATTTTCTGTTGATGAGGACAAGTTAATATAACTATCCAGTTGTGTGTTATTTATTGTGTGTACTCTGATAATGTAATTATAAAACAGATACAGATTCTTTTGTGTAAAGGTCAGTTATAAACTATTATATATTATTCCGCTGCGATTGTGAGATTCTGATGTTGATCTTCTATTTTCTTCTTCTACCTCTTTCTTCTTTAACCCTAATGGTTCGTATTTCCGTTCTTCTTGAGTTGATTTGATGGAGATTAATGTCATTTCAAGGGGTACGGGTTTGCGGGCTGTTACAGCTTTACTCACACCAGACCTATGTATGACTTGGAGTTTTATTTTCTTTTCCTAAAACTCTTGGGTGCTTAAATTTGTATGAGTAGTCACGTAGTTCAGGTTTCCATGAATGCATTTTTGGAGGAGCTTGGAGGAGTTAGAGCAGCTGACTTTATCGATAGCTAGTTATTTGTCTTTTTTCCGCCGTGCCTTATGTATTTTGTATCATTTAAGTTAGTACAGGTAGTTATAACTGTCCCAGGGTAGAAGTTGTACTATTATGACTCCGATGTATCATTTTGGAAATGACTATGTGAATTTTTATGTTAAATTAATATGTATTATTCCATTTTGTTATGAGATTCTGTGTTGTTTAGTTTTTTTTCTTATCTTCTTTCTTCCTTTCTTTCCCCAACGATCTGTCTTTCCGAAACTTTGTTGCTCGGCATGTGAACACCGTGGATGTATTAGAGTCTGTAGCGACCCGTAGTTCCGTACCCCTTGAGTTGATAATAATTCTCCTTCGCTCAACCCAAAGTGTACGAAAGAGCGAATAACGAGGATAAAGAAGAAAAAGAGATGGAAGAGAAATAGAACAACAACAGCAGAATCTCACAATCGCAGCAGAACAAAATATAATATATAATAACAGATTTTTAAATACAAAAGAATCTGTAACTGTTTAACACTTACAATCATCATAGTACAACAGTCAGTACATCAAACTGGACAGTTATATAACTTGTCCTTACAAAGCGGAATATAAGCCAAGTACGGAGATACGTCTCTGTCATCCAGCTCGTCTCCTGAGCTCCATAGCATTCAACCCTGAATCTGTAATACTCGGTCTGACCCAAGAATTATAATAAAATAACACCCGAGTCAGTCCGGAAAACCAGCGTGAGAAAACACACTCAATTTGAATTATTGACTCTTCAAAATCCTTTGAAAACAAAGGTATCTCATAAGACCACGTCACAAATAAACACGACGGGTTTTTCCCTTACGATAACCAAAACACTTTATAGAAAATCCAGTGGTATTATAATAGTGTCTAAATACAAATACTTATTCAAATAGCTGAAATTGTACATTAATTAAATTCCAGCATACTAGTCTTTACAAACAAAACCGTAAGCTCATATTAGAGAATGGATTCCAACGAATGACTGCACCACTACGGTACCGCCCGTCACAGTACACCTCTAGAACCATGTACCAAGGACCACGCCGGGATCCCCTGCTACACAAGACCGGCCTACCCCTAACCTGGATAGACCGAATATGTTATCACCTCGGGTGTTCCCACCCTTATTATCGAGCGCTTCTTCTTTCGTGTGTACCCATATATAAGAGAAATAGGGTTTCCGAGGACATCTAGAAAGGTGATAACATACCTTACTTGGGTGCGTCCCACTTAGCCTTACTACATCTCCCCTGTTTTAGTCATTCCCGGATGATGAGGTTCGAGGCTAAGCGTTACCTTTCAAGAACAATTTTACTTAGAATGCTCATCGTCCTCCAATGACGGTGTTCTGATAGCATTCATCCATTCAAGTTGTCCTGGGTTTGGACAAACTGAATCACCGTCTTCCCCATCTTCACGGTATTCACTCTTAACGTTCAAACCGGATCGAAGTGGTTTTCAGATAATTAAATCCAATCCCGGTCTCTTCGAAACTATTAACGAAATTGGCCAATATTGATAGTTGGTTATTTAACTATCAATAAAACATCCATAAGCAAACACTAGGCCCAATTTTATAAATCTCCAAAATATTTATTCCAAAACATCTTCACCAAGATGTATATTCAATCTCTTTCAATATTTCTATATTTGAAAACAAATTCAACACTTGTATCCATAACAGGATATTTCTCTATTTCAATACTTAGAAATATTTTCAACTTCCTTTTTTATAACACATAGAAAATATTTCTATTCCAAATCTTTTCCAATAAAATATTTCCAAAACCTTCCTTTCAATGCTTAAGAGAATATTTGTATGTATAGTTTTCCAAAATCTTCTCAATATTTAACTTGGAAATATTTCATACTTATCTCATAAGTCTCCAGAATTTTTGATAAATTCTTCTTATGACTTCCAAACCGATTATAATTATTTATAACCCCAACCAAACATTTATAACTTCTTTAATTGGATTCAAATTCCTTTCTGAAGTTATCGGATCTGACATTGGAAATTTTCTTAAGTCCCCATAATTTCATTTATGAGATTTCTCTTACAAAATCTCATTCTTAAATTAAAACTGTTTACTCATCTCGAGAGGATTTTATAAATAAATTTTCAATCATTTCAAAACTATATATATATATATATAATGGCATTTTTAAAGAATAGTATTTTATTTTTATTTTAAAATATGTTTTAAGTTATTATTTAAAATATCAATATTTTAATAAACCATCAATAACTCATTTAAAATGAAACAAATAAATTTACAAAGCTGATTATAAAAGTTAAAATTTTATTTCAATAAATATTAAATATTTGAAAATCCATTTTTCGAAGTATTCTAATATTAACTAGTTTAAAATTTTCATAGTTTTAGATAATAAAGTTTCCCTTTTGAAACGAACTTAACTTCTTAAAAAAAAAATTAAAACCTCGATAACCAATTTAATTTATAACTTCCTCTCGAATTCACATCATATCGATTTTAATTCCGATTCCCTAACCATTCCCATTTCAAAAATAGAGTCTACTATTTTTCTCAACCCTATTTTCCATATTCTAATATAAACTCACCCTATGAATTTATATTTCCAATTATCATCTGCTATCGAATTCCTTTATTTATAAACATTGTTTATAAATTTTATAACCCTTTTTGGCTTTTATCTATTTATAAACAAATCTCATTTATTTAACTCCATTGTATACATTCTTTTCTTATAAATTCCATTTACACTTCAAATCTATTTTCAATATTGTTTTTAACTCCTTTTTATATTTCCAGAATATCACTTATAAAATTCTCTTATATAATTCATTTTTAAAATCCCATTTAATAATTCACAATAGTTAGGTATAACCAAAAATCAATTATATTTTTCTAATTCAATTCTTTAAAATAACTCCAGTTCTAATATATGTATTTTTATATCAAATCCCTTTAATTTCATAATTTTAAAAATATATTTATAGTATTTAAATTATCAAAATTCAGGCCAGTGCTACAATAGCATCCAATAAATTTCAATCACTATAATAATCTATAATAGATTATACTACACAATTCATATATCATCATATATGAAAAATAAATAATAAATTTGAGGAATCCAGTTGGATCCCTCCAACCTGTTTTCCTGCATCCATAGATGTTAATACAACATAAAAATACCAATCCCAATTCGAGGGGGATATCGCGGTATATAGGGTCACCCGCTATTATGCGAGGAGCATAGGGTCTCATTTGCTATAATGTGCGGGTATATCACTCCAATACTAATATATATATATATATATACTACTATACATATATATACTACTATACATATAGTCATTCAATAGATAATTATAAATTTATCGATCAGATCAAATATCCAATAATTTAAATTTAAACATTTAAATTTGAATATGGTAATCCCAATGAGTGAGAGTTTTCTCACCTTGATTTTATTTGTATCCGTTCCAATTTAAATTCTTTTTATTGTATGTTATTGCTGCCCTGAGTCCACGTGACTTGCTATGTAAATTTTTGACCTCGTATAAAGTTATAGAATTTATTAACCATCGATTTATATAACCTACCCAAATAATAGTAATTACAATTAATTTCTCGATTAATTAAGCTAAAAACTGCCATTACCTACTCAGTTTAAATTTTAAATTTAATGGCTTAATAAAACTTTAAATTCACCTTATGGTTAATTTTTCTGATAAATGAAATAATAATCAACTAATTAAATTAAAAGTTTTAAACTTGAGTAACATTAAATTTAAAATGTTTAAAATTAAATTACCTTAAAAAAAACTCGTTTGCGGTCAAGAACTAGACCGTCCCTTCTCCCATCAATTTCGAACGCTGCCACAGCCAAGTTCAACCAAGTTCAACGAAGTTCTGGTCATCCCATCTCCTCCCAAACAAACTCCTACCACACGACCAAACACTTCATCCTCCAATGACGACTATCGCGCGAGCATATCATCCCGTCGCGCCTCGCCAGCGTTCGCCATCCTTCCCCAAGTCGCACGGCTCCACATCCCCACGCTACCGCGCACGCGAGCTTCCCCTATCACCATCGCAATTTCGCCGCGCTGCACTCGACTCCACTTAACCCATCGCCTGGTGGTACTCGACTTCTGTGAATTGTTCGATTGCGAGAATTTTATTTGCTCGGCCATTCTTTTTTTTCATTGAGATGGATTCGATTCGTGATTGAAGAAAAGGGAAAGAAGGGATATGCGGCTTTATGTGCTTTCTTTCTTTCTTTCTTTCTTTTTTTTAAAACTTTCGTCGTTTGAAATGAAGGAGGATTTGAAATGAAGAGAAGGGAACACGATATAATGGAAGGGAAGACGTCTTGAACACGGTAGGTTTGAAAAGAATGGAAACGACGTAAATAACTTTTCCAATTATAATATTATTTGATTATACAATATCTTATTTTTAGCAACTTAAAATTTCGACCTCCTATCGAGGTATGCCACCAGGCGTTCATAATGTTATACCCCTATTCCGAACGCAATGGAAAAGGTTTTGAGTCCTAATTCGATCGTGTGGAGAAGATAGCTTTTCGGATCGATTATTTAAATTAAATTCGACTAAATTATTTCTAGGCGTTTATATTCCGTACGACCAAACGTTAACTCCAAACGCTACGAAATTTGAAATCCGACAATAATACAATATTACGGATCCAATGGAACTAGTTTCGTCAAGTTCCGAGACTGTGCCTCGGAAGGCCATTTTTAAATGTCAATTTGAACAAACTATTTTTAAAATTGAACATATCACCTTTAATTAAATTTTAAATTTTTTATTATCTTCATTATTATTAATATAAATTTCACAAGCCTTTAAATTATTTTTATCAAGCTTAAAACTCAAGATACATTAATTTAACCAATATTCAATTATTAAAATTCAATGATTAAATTATTCGATAAGTCGCTATATTTAAATTCTGAATTTATTTTATAAATGAAAACCAAAATTTCATATTAAAAATTAATCTATAAATTCAAATTTAATATTTAAAACCATTTAAATATTCCAAATTAAACGACAAAAAATCTGGGTCGTTTCAGCTTCGACTTCTATAGGTCGAAAAGGCAGACGTTACAATACCGCTAAGATAAGTATATGAATATTTTCCCAAGTATTGAAAAGAGTATAAGGGGTTTGTAAATATATCTTTTGCGAAGGTATTTTGAATCAAATAATTGAAAGAGATTTTAATAATTGAAAGATTTATCTATGAAGGCTTAGTGGATCCCATATGGAATTATATCTAACTGATTGCTTGTTATTTGATAGTTAAATAACCGACTATCAAATCTTGGCCTAAAATATAACTCTAGAAATATCTAGGAGAAACATTGGGGTTATATGGCATAATCATCGATGATGTTGTACCGTGTAAAATAATCTCGTTTGTTCTTCTTGGACAAATGTTAAGAAAATTCATCCACTTAAATGGTTAGGAGGTAATCTCCGCTCTTATGTATTATCTTATTATATTAGAAAGAGTTAGAGTTGAATTTACTAGAAACTATCGAATGTTGGTTCGAAGAGACCGGGATCAGATAAGTATGAATTTTTGAAAACCACTTCAAACCAACTCAAGCGTTATATTGACGACATCTTGAAGATGATGGAATCGATGATGGAACTCTTTGAAGTGCAAGGGCTACTTACTTGTAATCCTGAGGGTGATCCCAAAATGGATGTAGTGGAAGTAGTGCCTTCGGTTTGTTCATATCCAAAACAACTTGTATGGATGAATGCTGGCATTGCATTGTCGTTTGGAGGGCAGTATTAACATTCCATGTGGGATTTGCTAAGAGAGGAAAATGGTAATCGTGACCACATAAGCCTCACAACCTGGTAATGACTAAGACAAGGGATATGATTTAAAGCTATGTGGTTAGTTACCATTAGGAACAGTCATTCCTTGATCTAGGATCGATATTTATGGATTTGGTATGCGCGTGGAAGTGAGGCCATGGTTGGTGCATTGTTTTAAAGCCTTGGCCCAAGGGATTAATGTAATCTGGCATGTCATGTTAAAGGGGCAGCCGACTCTAATTCGTATAGGGTCTATGTGAGACGCTCAGTATATTTTTCTATAGGTATACTATGGTAGATGGTACCCTAGTAGCCTTGCCATTGATGGAAACCAATCTCCAATACGTGTCCTACATATTTAGTTCTATACCTATTATGTTGGATTTAATTAATGTAACAATTTCGACTATGATTAATATTTATTTTACTCTTGACATTATTATAATATCAGAAGATTTCCTATGGAAAGTTTTGGTTATCTTAAGGTAAAAACTCATCCGTGTTTATATGCGGTGTGGTAATGCGAGATACCTTTATTTTGAAAGGTGTTTATGACATTTAAAATCCATTTGATTGTGTTTCTCACGCTAGTTTTACCAGACTGATCCGGATGTTTTTTTTCCTTATAATGCTCGGGTCAACCCGAGCATTTTTTCCAGATTTAACTAGACACTTTGGAGTTTTATGAGACAAGCTGGATCCTCCAAGACGTACTCTCATATTTTCTTTTATCTTCCGCTGTTTTCTTCTTGTTGCATTTATCGGCAAGTGAAACGACAGGTGGTTATAACTGTCCAGGGCAGATAATTGATTGGTTTCGCTCTGATTTTATGTATGCATATTAAAGTTCAGTTTTCTTTTGTAAAGACCAATGTTATATTATATATTACTCACACGTTGTGATATTCTGTTTTATCTTTTTTTTCACCCTAATAATCTGTCTTTTCCACACTTGGATGTTTGGCATGTGAATACCATGGATGTATTAGTTTCGACTTCTAAGGATCGAAAAGATTGGTTGTTACACAACCCACATAAATCCGACCAAATCCAACCTAGTCCAGGTCGGATATTGGTTATAGTTTGTAACCCATACTATATACAGGTCAGGTGTGATATTTTATTCAACTCAACCCTATTTTAACCCAACCCTGCATAAAAAACTCATTCAATATCAACCGACAAAATTAGAATAGTCAAAATCTAGAATAAAGTATATGTAGTCTAGAATAAATATACTAAAAAATCAGATTCGATTGAAGTCCAAGTAAAATTAAAGAAATCAAAACACATAAGATTGACAAAGAAATTTTGAGGAGTATTTTAGGAGCATTTTAATGTAGGAATGAAACTCTTAATTTAATATGTAATGAATATGTGATAGCTTTTATAATGAAATTCTGGTATAAAAAATGCGTTGCAGTGAATCAGTTATATTTAATGCATTAAGCTAGTTAAAATCTGCTATTTTGAGTTGAATATGTTAATATTTTATTTTTATTTTTTCTTTAAATTCTCATTTTTAGTATTAAGTTTATATAACTCAACCCCACCCTATTAAACCTGACCCAGCCCATACTTCAACCCAACCCATATCCAACCTCATATACGATCGGATACATGTTAAACTATCTTTAACCCATACCTACACGGGTTGGGTAAAGTATTTGCTTCAACCTAATCCAACCCATACTTTGTGCAACCCTAAATTCCTATACTTCAGTACATACTGATAAAAATAAAATAATTGATAAAAACTTGATTGAAAAATATAAAATGTGATGTAAAAAGTAATGTCTGTTCGTGTCTAATCAAGTCCGCGGCCGAAAAACGTATGTCCATGTCCATTCGACTTTATTTAGGACATGAATTAGGACAAAAAAATTTGTATGAGCATAAATCTCATTCGGTCCATGTTCGGTTCGATTTCATTTAGGATGGAAACTGAACACACCTCTATCCGGTCCGGTTCGACCGATTTACACTTCTAGTTCTAATTATTTAAAAAGGATTATGTTCGGTTCAAGGGTTTCGGGTATGTTATATTTGCATGGTTCTTACATATTCGTTGAACATATCATTTTTTCTGAACTTCATAATAGGATGATACCTTCTTTTCTTGAATCTCCTAACAACCATCCTCTAGCACTTATCCTCATCACCAATAATATCAATCTCCATATTCCAAACTCCTACTTCAATTTATAGCAGAAGACCACACAGAATCAAGTTGTGCATTAAATTATTTTGCTTGTTTTCATTTGAATGCTTGTAAAACTGAGTCTTAACCGCTAGTTGAAAGCATCCATCTCTTGTGTGTCCCATAGGTCAACCTGATTATTATGAGTCGATTATTATTTTATGCAAATATCGATGAATACTAATGTTCATTGTGCATTCCAATAAATAATATTTTGCAATGTACAGAGGATGACATTATGAAACATGAAAATTATGGAATTTATTTAAGAAAATTCAAAAAATATTTACAATACATCTGTGCAGTTAAAGCAATTAGTAGTTCTATAATGGTAGAGGTGCAAAAAGTTATAGCGGGGGTAAAATGAGGATATAGCGGAAAATAGCAGATGTGCAAACAACTTCATTAGATACAAAAAGGAGAATATTGAACTCTTTATATTCTCATATTTCATTCAATCTCACTCACCATACTTTTCTCTCATCAATTTATGGGAAAAAATTCATTTATCTCCATAAAATTAAATGTACTCATATAAAACCAGATTTATTTCCACCGTAAGACAATAATTTCTCTAATATGTATTATAAGTTTCATATCTATCCCAATCCATGTATTCATTATTCTTGAATAATCCAAGTGATGCTCCTTTTCTCTTCTTCATGCGTTCAATGTAAGAAAAAACATATGATTTCATTTTTTTATTTTACGTCTTTACTTTCTTCTTCCTCCTTTAAAAAATATTTCTTCCACATCTTTGGTTTCTTATATGAAAATTTTAGTTCTTTTCTTCACCTTTACATTCTTCTAAATTATTTTTTAATCTATCCATGTTTTGCAACGATTGTTTTTCTGCCAGATCATTTGCGCAAAAAATGGTCACAAACACCCAGTTGTATGTGAAAGCACCAATTTTCAAAAATAATATCCAAATAGAAAGATAAGCATGCAGATCATAGAATAAATATCAGAAAAAGTAAAGGAACATATGAGTTTTATAGTGGTTTGACAAACTTCGGCCTACGTCCACTCTAATAATCTTTTATTTGTACTGTAAGATTATAAGTACATTTGATTTTGCCTTATAAATTTAGTGGAGGAAGAGATAAGAAGTGATGAAGGAGAGCCAACCGAAAAATCCTTTGCAATGAGCCAAGTCCACTGTATTTATAGGTGAAGACGTGCATGGATCGGGCTGAAAATTCGGCAGAAGAACCTCCAGGCCGATCGTTCCATACTAATCCCAATGGTGCTGTGATCATTTTTGTAGGGTCCCCCATTCCTTTAGTCTATGCTTCCAAAGTTTCGAGCCATTCCGACTTACCGTTTGTGAGATATCGATCGATCTTTGCTGTTTTGACTAGAAATTGGATCATAGGAGATCATTCCATGCTTCAACCTTTTGAGCTACAATCGATCAGGTGGGTTCCCCATGATATTAGCTACTTGCTCTCCAAATTTCATGAAAAAACAACGTACCGTTTGTGAGATACCGCGTTTTCCGTAAAACTATAGATCGTTATGCTGATTAGTACGATCGTTCCAATAACGATCGGCCTGTTTTCCAAGATTTCATCCTTTTGAGCTATGATTGATCATAATGGCGCTCCATGATGTAAGTTACTTTCTCTCCAAATTTCGTGCAATTCCGACGTATCGTTTGTGAAATACCGCGTTTTCCGTAAAACTATGGATTGTTATGCTGATTTGTACGATCGTTCCAATAACGATCGGCCTCTTTTCCAAGGTTACATCCTTTTGAGCTACAATCGATCATGATGATGTTCCATGATGTAAGATACTTTCTCTCCCAATTTCGTGCAATTTTGACGTACCGTTTGTGAGATATCGTGTTTTCCGTAAAACTATGGATCATTATGTTAATTTGTACGATTGTTCCAATAACGATCGACTTCTTTTCCAAGCTTTCATCCTTTTGAGCTACAATCGATCATGGGAGTGCTCCATGATTTAAGATACTTTATCTCCAAATTTCATGCAATTCTGACGTACCGTTTGTACGATCGTTCCAATAACGATCGGCCTCTTCTTACAAGATTTGAGAGTTTTTTCATGCAATTATTTTTATGGATTGCACTCTTCAATATATTGATGCTCTAAAAGTTTCAAGTGCATTGGCTTTGTTGTTGAGATATTGATCGATCATTGTCGATTTAAGCTATTTTATGGATCGTTCCCGATCGATCCATATAAATTCTTCCTTTGCCCATAACTCGAGCATACGAACTCCGATTGACTTGAAATTTGAAATGTGATCTCACAGGGCCTTCCTTGTCACTTCATATTGATTGCACCTAGATTGGGACCCGGTCCGAATCCGCCCAACTATTGTTCGTAGTTCCAAATATCATCGATTTCCGAGCTGACAACCGTCTCTCCGGGCTTCCCGCCTTAATGATCGCAGAAGCCATTTGGCAAACTTTTATGATATACTGCCTGGTTAAAAGGTGGTATAACATTTGCTCCCCAAAACATGCCTTGCGGTAGGAAAATGTGTTTTGAATTGCCTTACGTTCAATGTTCGAAACCAGTTGATGACCTGTGAACAAATCTGTGATCTTGCCTGATTGTTAGTAACGGTCGTTCAAGACCGTTAATCAAATTCGTAGCCATCCCAGGCTGATGATGATTGTATGGGATCGAGTGTCTCTTCAAGACGAAATGTGATCGTTCGAGATCGAATGCCTGTTTAAGGCGAAATGCGATCGTTCGAGATCGAGTGCATGTTCAAGGCGTAATGCGATCATTCAAGATCGAGTGCATGTTCGAGGCGAAATGTGATCGTTCGAGATCGAGTGCATGTTCGAGGCATAATGTGATCGTTCGAGATCGAGTGCCTATTCGAGGTGAAATGTGATCGTTCGAGATCGAGTGCCTGTTCGAGGCTTAATGTGATAGTTTGAGATCGAGTGCCAGTTCAAGGCAAAATGTGATCGTTCGAGATCGAGTGCCGTTCGAGGTAAAAAGTGATCGTTCGAGATCGAGTGTCGTTCGAGGCGAAATGTGATCGTTCGATATCGAGTGCCATTCAAGGCGAAATGTGATTATCTGGATGGGACTCAAAATTATTAATGTTAGATTTCACGTTCGAGTAATCAAAATATTCAACTAATAGAATTAAGTCTAAGAACTAACAAAAAAAACTAAACACTATAACGTATGCCTCTTCGGGTGTGACGGTTCATCGTCATCTCAAAGCATGCCTAGGGACCGTTCTCGATCCCGTACATGTGTAAGTGACTTAACCGTTTTATTGTGGAGTTTATCACTTATTCCTTGCCATTTTGATCAATTGATGGCAAGTTAATGCCTCGATCCAAGGCAGTTCCCATTCGATGCGGATGGTAGCTGCTCTTGTTCCATCGCTGCTGCCGGAATTCTTACGTATTGTAACAGCCTTCCATTCCGGACATGTTCCTCAATCTCACCCTTTAAGTGCCAGCAGTCATTTGTACTATGCCCGTCCAACTCATGGAATAGACAGTATTTTTCTGATTTTTTTCATTGTTTGTAGGCTCTCTCCTCATTGGCCTTCGATAGAGGATCTGCCCCCTAGTATTCAGATATATCTGTTCCAATGTGTCATTCAATTCCGTGTAAGAGGTGAATCCCGGTTCCCTTCGTGGTTGCTTTGATCTATCAGAACCATCCTCTGCTTTCAGTTTTCCTTTATCCTTGTTTGAACCTTCCCCGAGTGAGCCTCTGCCTTTAACCGCATAAACTTCAACTTCATCTCTTCCCTCTCTATCAGTTTTCACATCTTCCTATTGTAGAAACCTTTCTGCTTCATGGTAAAATTCCTCAAAATCCACTGGTGGATCCCGTTCAAACGATATCTTGAAACCTGAGTTATCTGCAATCCTTGACACTACTGCCATCAAAACCATTGACAGATTCGGTCGATCCACCGAAGCTACTACCACATTGAACCTAGTTAATAAATCCCTATGTGATTCTCCTTTCCACTGTTTCATCGATGTTAAAGTCATCACACTCTTGGGTCTCGTGATGTGGACTCGAAATTTCCTCATAAACCTTTCGATCAATTCTGTCCATGTGCTAATAGAGTCGCTTTCCAACTGTTTGAACCATAGTGTAGCTATATCCATTAAGTTCAAGGGGAAGCACCATACCATGACTTCCTCCGATGCCCCCAGTACATCCATGTGCCTTATGTATCTTGTTAAATGAACAGCGGGATCCGTTTTTCCATTATATGTCTCAAGCATTGGTAGTTTAAACTCCAGTGGATTCCTAGCTTGCCTGATATTAGGAGCAAATGGACTCCTATTTACATCTTTCAGATCCCTATTTACCAATCCTCCTCTCATAGCCCGTCTGATCATTTCCGCCAACCTGTCGTTGTCATGCAGTGTTAGTCTTCTATCATTGTCTCTAACCTGCCCCTCGTGTACATGGGGAAATCCTAAAATGTGATGTTCTGGACGAGCATCTGCATTCCAATCAACACCAAACTGCACAACACCGCTCATTATCTAACCCGGGGACATCCCCCTAAGTATGGATTGATCGGCACCGATCGTTCTGGAATGATGGACCCCGATCGTTCTTAGTTGGTCAGGGGCCGCTCCCGGCTGTTCCACTCCATCATGCATCTTGTTAGCTTTGTTTCCTTGGTCCTAATTCTGGTTTTCCTCAACTCCTGCTGCTCTAACTCCATGATCCATATTTACAGCGTTTCCTACTACTCCATTTCCTTGGTTTTATGCTTCAGCTTGTCCAATCTGTCAGAGTAGATCTGCATCATCTCCTCTTGTCTCTTTAGCATCTTCTCCGGCATAGCATCCACCATTGTTCCTATTTCATCTCTGCTGATGTATATAGATGTCTGATTTGCTCCAGCTCCAGATGGAGCCTCCTGACTCCCTCCATGATGGCTCCTATCCGTAAATGGTCTCCTTGTTGATTGCCTAACCATTGCTTCCTAGATCCAAGCTTCCAAATCCAAGATCCTAGCTTCCAAATCTGCAGGTGCAAGTCCTCCTCAGTAAAAGCACCAAAATGTTTGCATTAAAAATGGTCACAAACACCCAATTGTATGTGAAAGCACCAATTTCCAAAAGAACATCCAAATAGAAAGATAAGTACGTAGATCATAGAATAAGTAGCAGAAAAAGTAAAGACACACATGAGTTTTATAGTGGTTCGGTAAATTACGGCCTACGTCCACTCCAATAATCTTTTATTTATACTGTAAGATTACAAGTACAATTTTTTTGCCTTAGAAAATTAGTGGAGGAAGAGATAAGAAGTGATGAAGGAGAGCCAACTGAAAAGTCCTTTGCAAATGTGAGGAATGCGAAATATGGATCTTAAGGCTAGAATGAACACTAGAGGGGGGGTGAATAGTATTTATAAGAAATTACTAAATCTTTTTGAGTTATTGTTGATTTGTACACAAATGTATGCAATATTCAGACACAGATATAATCACAGAATCAAACACAGATGCAAAAATAAAGTAAATGCAGTAAAGGAAAGAACACACCGGATTTTATACTGGTTCGGAGTTACCCTACATCCAGTCCCGCACAACTAAGTACGGATTTCCTTTCAAAAGCAATTGTACAATTACACCCTCGGTTTCAAGGCTAAGTGGTACACCCTCCAAAATCACAATCCTCTGGGTAGAGATACTTGATTTTCGGGGCAACAAGTTCACCCAATTGATTTCGAAGGCTACAATCACACCTTTTCTCGCTTGATTGATTTCCAAGGCTACAATCACACCTTTTCTCGCTAGATAGATTTCAAAGAAGCCTATAACTCTGAATAGCACTGGGATCTTGTTGAGATAGTGATAGATAATCAAACCAGAGATGATCTAGTTAGATTCAATGTTGATTTCGGCAGAGTGATGATAGGATTTTGAATAAGAAAATGTGGAAGAATAAGAGAAGTGAAAAACCAGAAAATCTGATATAAAATTCGTTGAAACCAACCCCTATTTATAGAAGAATAACAGCCATGTCTATTCATGAAAGGTTATGGCGAATAGACACTTCTTTTGAAATTCAAATTTTTGGTCCTAACTGACACTGTGTCGACATGGGGTACTAGGGCATGTCGACATCCCAAAGGAAATTTTGATGTTTTGTTTTTCTTTGAAAATAACCTTTATCTTATATTAAAACTATTTTAAACTTTATTAATATACTTGACTATAGATAAAATACATAGATAATTATAGAGAATAATATATATATATAATTTTACTATAATTTTATATTTAAATCTAAGTAAATATTAAAAGTTAAATATATTAAAAGACAGTTTAAAACAAACGAAGTTTAAAACAAGAATTCATTTAAGAACAAAATCAAAGAATATTTTTTAAGGCTAAAACGTCCTTTTGAAAATCATTTGAAAAGATAATTTTTAAGGCTAAAACATTTTGAAAAGCAGTTTTGAAAATCATTTTGAAGTATTTTTGCAAGCTTCTTCCTGTAGAATATCTCATCATATCAGGACTCGAGAACTTGTACAAAACCAGGATGTTCGTGGGTTTGTAAGCCACTTGTCGTAGGTTTGTAAGCTACTTGTCATGGGTTCGTAAGCTACTAAAAAGGTAGAAATGGGTTCCATCGCAAATGAAAATACGGAATGAAGATTTCAGTGCTATTGTGAAGTTTTAACATAATTCTAGACTCAATACTTATCTTGAAATCTTGAACTCTTGATAACCTTGATATTCTTGATACTCATGAGTCTTCAATCTTGATATCTTGAATCTCTATACTGTAAAGTCTTCATTCTTGGTACCTGCATGGTTAAATCCTGCATATACATATATATCTAAACTATAATGTTAGTATTTATATTTTATAATCTTATTTTAAGGTTGTTGTCATCAAAACCATCAACTCATGGACTAACAGCAATGAGCCAAGTATACTATATTTATAGGTGAAGACGTGCATGGATTGGGCTGAAATTTTGGCAAAAGAACCTCCAAGCCCACACAACCGGACCTACAAAATTTGGGATCGATCAGACACCAAAAAAATTTAGGCTGATAGTCAAATGAGGCTGCGATCATTTTTATGGGTTCCCCCATGCCTCTAGTCCATGCTCCCAAAGTTTCGCGCCATTCCGACTTACCGTTTGTGAGATATCGATCAATCTTCGCTGTTTTGACTAGAAATTGGATCATAGAAGGTCATTTCATGCTTCATCCTTTTGAGCCACGATCGATCATGTGGGTTTCCCATGATGTTAGCCACTTGCTCTCCAAATTTCATGCAATTTTGACGTACCGTTTGTGAGATATCGTGTTTTCCATAAAAATATGGATCGTTAGGCTGATTTTTACGATCGTTCCAATAACGATCGGCCTCTTTTCCAAGATTTCATTCTTTTGAACTGCAATCGATCATGGTGGTGATCCATGATGTAAGATACTTTCTCTTCAAATTTTGCGCAATTTCGACGTACTGTTTGTGAGATATCACATTTTCCGTAAAACTATGGATCATTATGCTGATTTGTACGATCGTTCCAATAACGATCGGCCTCTTTTCCAAGATTTCATGCTTTTGAGCTACGATCAATCGTGGGGTTGCTCCATGATGTTAGATACTTGCTCTCGCAACTTCGATGTACCGTTTGTGGGATATCGCATTTTCCTTAAAACTATGGATCGTTATGGCTGATTTGTACGATAATTCCAATAACGATCAGCCTCAAGATTTGGGTGTTTTATCACGTGATCATTTTTTTAGGCTCCACTCTTCAATATATTGATGCTCTGAAAGTTTCATGTGCATTGGCTTTGTAGATTTTGAGATAATTATCGATCTTCGTCGATTTACGCTGTTTTATGGATCGTTCTCGACCGATCCATATAAATTCTTCCTTTTCTCATAACTCGAGCATACGAACTCCGATTGACTTGAAATTTGAAATGTGACCTCATGGTGCCTTCCTAATCACTTCATATTGATTGCACCTTGATTGGGACCCGGTCTGAATCCGCCTAACTATTGTCCATAGTCCCAAATATCATCGATTTTTGAGCCTGATAACCGTCTCTCCAGGCTTCCTGCCTTGATGATAAGAGGAACCATTTAGCCAACTTTTATGATATACTGCCTGGTCAAAAGGTGGTATAACACTGGTGCATTTAGGTTTTAGTTTTTTAATGGAAAAGTGCACTAAAAGTCGGCAATAACCTTGGCTCGTTGCATCAATTAACTCAAATTAAATGTTAGATCTTTATTTTATTACTTATATTTGTTTTAATTCGAGTTTAAATTTGTTGTTTTTGTTATAATTTTCTAACTTTAGTAGTTGATTCAAATTTTATTTCCAAATTCTATTTTCCTCTTATATTTTTTCGAGTAGAATGCTTATGAATTTGGTTTTCTTCGTTTGTTTTGCGGGAGTTTATTGGATTTATGCATAAGCATCTTAGAATCTTCAGTTATTCTGAAAAATTGTTATAGGTAAAGCTGAACTATTTTTTAGTCTTCCCATTTTGTGTGAAAAATCGTTTTCAATTTTTTTGGCTGAAGATTATGAATTTGGTTTCTTTCACTTATTCTACGACGAATTATTATACTAATTAACATACATAGATTGTAAAAACCTTAAGTTCTATATTATTGAATAGAGATAAAGTTGTTTTTTATATTCTTAAACATAAGTATATAAGAAAAATCAAGTCAAAGACCTCTAGCTCAAGTTGCTAAAAGTATGCTATTTTATACTAAAGTTTTAGAGGTCATTTGTCCGAGACCTCAAGACATCAAAATAATTGATCTTCTTGGATAAAGACCCCTCATATTCTCAAATAAAGTTGGAAAAAAAAATTATATCTAAAACAGAGAGAAACATAAAAATTAATTTGTAATAAAATAGTGAATGGGAAAAATATAAATGCATAATAAACATTTTTGTTCTATCTTCAGCAGGCAGCTTTAAAAGATTGTGAAACATTTAGTTTTAAATATTTGTATCGCAAACTTAATTGTTTAAATTCTTTTTTATGTCTTAGTCGCCTAAATTTTTTTTATATAGATTTGGGTGTTATTCTTCTTAACCAGTCTACACTTTATGTATTTTCTTATTCTGCTGTTTAATTGTAACACCTGCCCCAAAACAGGTCAAAATTCCAACCTAGAAAAGGCCCATCAAATATTAGACACATTCAGAACTCACAGTGGAAGGATAAAATATAATAGCATAAACAGTACTCATTTCGTTTCAAATTCCAAATGTCACAAAACCATAACATAATGTCAACAATAACCGTTACAAAATCATATTTAAAAATACATTGTCAACTTCAAATGGGTACATCAGAAAATAACATAAGTAGATAAATAGACTACTACCACAAGCTCCTCTCATTGTCATCTCCATCTTGATCATTGTCTCCTTCCCTAACCTTTGTTGTAATGAGGAGGGAGTCAGAACAACAATGTTTGGTGAAAAGAAAATCTCGAATCATTCTATATCAGTACTTAGGCAGTATAATTTAAATAAGGATACGCCTTTCTCATTTAAACTATATTCAAAACCATTTAATACTTCATATAAGGAGAAAAGCCGGACCCTTAAAAAACCACTTAATACCTTCAATTCCAGAAGTAGGTCCTTCTATAATCAATAGCCCATAACCATCATTATTAACGTCTACCAATGTGGGAGATAGAACCCAAGCCACTTAATACCTTTTAATGGAAAATAGGTAGACTCTGACCATTCAAGACCTCAATTGAGGTAGGCCCCACCATTTAATACCTATTCCGAAGGCGGACTCCTCACAGGTACCTATCTAGCTGACATTACATGAAAATCTCTTTGGATACTTAATACTTCCATTGAAGCGGACCTTTCCGAGATATCTTTAATCATGCCTAAACCCAATCCCGACCACTTAATACTTCATATAAGGGAAAGAGATGGGCTCTCAAACAACCAATTAATATCTCCAATCCCTGAGCGTCCTTTGTATTAGGACCCATACCCCATAGAGACGTCTCACATTAGTCCAAATATTCATAGCAACTGGTACCCAGATTTGCTGGGCAGATTTAACCTACAGAATTGGGACTAACCTCGCATCATCCGTAGTTACTTATTATAGGCAATGTCTCACATCAGCCCCAAAGTCACACTTCTGGTAGCCAGATTAGTTGGGCACACTTCTATGTGCTTTTGACTAACCTCGCATCCCTATAACTTAGTCATATTTCATAACACTCTCTAAGTGTATTATCACACATCTCACTGTATTCATTATTTATGCCTTATAAGAAATCCTTCTTATTTCTCCTAATTAATTACTTTCCTAAGGGGGATTTAAATGATAATTATTAACTGAATTAACTACGTAATTAGTACGTTGCAATTGGACGTTATTTACGTTAGTGTATATATATAGCATTTATTACTTTTTATGTGTGTGGGGATTACATCCTAAACTAACGTTCAAATGTCAAATCTTGCAAAGTTAAAAAAATCCCATTTCCACAATAACATTCTACCATAAATCCAAAATTCCAAAATTCCAAAATCAAATCAATAGACTTGTACTTAGAATCCAAATCCAACTTATTTTATATTTAAACAACGGAAAAAACCAATAATGATGGAAACTTACAATTTAATTCATCTTACGTTCTATTCAACTTCTTTTACATAAAATTAGACAAGGAAATTTCTATTCAATTTGTAGAAATAGTCAGTGCAAACTACGAATAAAAATTCATACTTTACACACCATTTTTTAACCAAATCCCTTAATCAATTCCAAAGAAAAAGAAAAGGAAGTGGAATAGAAGGTAAAACAAATAAACTGCAAAATCAACATAAACTCCAATATTTTAGTACAAAACAATTAAGACTCCAACCTAAGGATTGACATCTCGCTTTGGGGTAATTTTAAGGATTTTTATTCTGATGTTTTCATAATCCAAAACTTCTCGAGACATATATCAAATCCAAATTCCGTTTTATTCGAAGTTTTGGATTATGAAAACATCAGAATAAAAATCTTAAGTTCTATATTATTGAAAAGAGATAAAGTTGTTTTTTATATTCTTAAACATAAGTATATAAGAAAAATCAAGTCAAAGACCTCTAGCTCAAGTTGCTAAAAGTATGTTATTTTATACTAAAGTTTTAGAGGTCATTTGTCCGAGACCTCAAGACATCAAAATAATTGATCTTCTTGGATAAAGACCCCTCATATTCTCAAATAAAGTTGGAAAACAAAATTATATCAAAATAAAGAGATACATAAAAATTAATTTGTAATAAAATAGTGAATGGGAAAAATATAAATGCACAATAAACATTTTTGTTCTATCTTCAGCAGGCAGCTTAAAAAGATTGTGAAACATTTAGTTTTAAATATTTGTATCGCAAACTTAATTATTTAAATTCTTTTTTATGTCTTAGTCGCCTAAATTTTTTATATATATAGATTTGGGTGTTATTCTTCTTAACCAGTCTACACTTTATGTATTTTCTTATTCTGCTGTTTAATTGTAACAACCTGCCCCAAAACAGGTCAAAATTCCAACCTAGAAAAGGCCCATCAAATATTAGACTCATTCAGAACTCACAGTGGAAGGATAAAATATAATAGCATAAACAATACTCATTTCGTTTCAAATTCCAAATGTCACAAAACCATAACATAATGTCAACAATAACCGTTACAAAATCATATTTAAAAATACATTGTCAACTTCAAATGGGTACATCAGAAAATAACATAAATAGATAAATAAACTACTACCACAAGCTCCTCTCATCGTCATCTCCATCTTGATCATTGTCTCCTTCCCTAACCTTTGTTGTAATGAGGAGGGAGTCAGAACAACAATGTTTGGTGAAAAGAAAATCTCGAATCATTCTATATCAGTACTTAGGCAGTATAATTTAAATAAGGATACGCCTTTCTCATTTCAACTATATTCAAAACCATTTAATACTTCATATAAGGAGAAAAGGCAGACCCATAAAAAACCACTTAATACCTTCAATTCCAGAAGTAGGTCCTTCTATAATCAATAGCCCATAACCATCATTATTAACGTCTACCAATGCGGGAGATAGAACCCAAGCCACTTAATACCTTTTAATGGAAAATAGGTAGACTCTGACCATTCAAGACCTCAATTGAGGTAGGCCCCACCATTTAATACCTATTCCGAAGGCGGACTCCTCACAGGTACCTATCTAGCTGACATTGCATGAAAATCTCTTTGGATACTTAATACTTCCATTGAAGCGGACCTTTCCGAGATATCTTTAATTATGCCTAAACCCAATCCCGACCATTTAATACTTCATATAAGGGAAAGAGATGGGCTCTCAAACAACCAATTAATATCTCCAATCCCTGAGCGTCCTTTGTATTAGGACCCATACCCCATAGAGACATCTCACATTAGTCCAAATATTCATAGCAACTGGTACCCAGATTTGCTGGGCAGATTTAACCTACAGAATTGGGACTAACCTCGCATCATCCGTAGTTACTTATTATAGGCAATGTCTCACATCAGCCCCAAAGTCACACTTCTGGTAGCCAGATTAGTTGGGCACACTTCTGTGTGCTTTTGACTGACCTCACATCCCTATAACTTAGTCATATTTCATAACACTCTCTAAGTGTATTATCACACATCTCACTGTATTCATTATTTATGCCTTATAAGAAATCCTTCTTATTTCTCCTAATTAATTACTTTCCTAAGGGGGATTTAAATGATAATTATTAACTGAATTAACTACGCAATTAGTACGTTGCAATTGGACGTTATTTACGTTAGTGTATATATATATAGCATTTATTACTTTTTATGTGTGTGGGGATTACATCCTAAACTAACGTTCAAATGTCAAATCTTCCAAAGTTAAAAAAATCCCATTTCCACATTAACATTCTACCATAAATCCAAAATTCCAAAATTCCAAAATCAAATCAATAGACTTGTACTTAGAATCCAAATCCAACTTATTTTATATTTAAACAACGAAAAAAATCAATAATGATGGAAACTTACAATTTAATTCATCTTACGTTCTATTCAACTTCTTTTACATAAAATTAGACAAGGAAATTTCTATTCAATTTGTAGAAATAGTCAGTGCAAACTACGAATAAAAATTCATACTTTACACACCATTTTTTAACCAAATCCCTTAATCAATTCCAAAGAAAAAGAAAAGGAAGTGGAATAGAAGGTAAAACAAATAAACTGCAAAATCAACATAAACTCCATTATTTTAGTACAAAACAATTAAGACTCCAACCTAAGGATTGACATCTCGCTTTGGGGTAATTTTGAGGATTTTTATTCTGATGTTTTCATAATCCAAAACTTCTGATGTTTTATTCCGAGGTTCCAGTCTATGGCTGCCCAAGCCAATCCCCCCCTCGCCTCCTCCAGCCCCTTCATGCCCCCACCCTCCATCTTCCACATCCATTCCACCTGCTCCTATTTCGTCCGCCATCCCTCCCCCGATATCGTTCGTTCCCAAGAAATATGCCTCTTTCCTTAACGCTAAGCCCATCACCCCCACCCCCCCACAGTCGTCCACTAAAAAACTTGATCCTAACACCCAAAATACCAAACCTGGTAGCACCAAATCAGTTTATCCCCACCCTATTATCATCAAAACCATTCCAGATAGATCATATGCACAAGTGGCTGCTTTACCTCCTCTTATTCCAGACCTCCCGACGCAGAAACGTCGGCGTCCCTTGCCGCCTTTTGCCAATGTTCACTCCACGATAGATTTTTTGGTATCCAAAGGCCGTTGTCTAAAATGCGCAGGGAATGGACACCTGGCAAGGAATTGCAGAGAACCAAAGATTTTCTATAATTGCAGTCTCTTCGGTCACCCACAATCATCTTGTCCTGAGAAAACCAAAACCAAATCCCCTGCTTCGTTAACCGTGCGTGCCTCTGCCCCTCCCGCTAAAAACAAATTACCACTTCAATCTCATCGGGTCCCAGTGCAACATCATTCCCCTGCCAAGCCGAAAAGCAATTGTCCACCAATTAATACCTCGAAGTCTCCTCGTTTCTCACCCCATTCTCACTCCAACACTTCTCCTCACTCTCTTCACTCCGCTCCTCCTCTACAACATTTCTCAATGGAAAACTCTTCACTTTATCTCACTGCCACGGTAATCAATGGCACTTGCACGTTAGAAACACTGCACCAAGCCCTCTCTACTGCACTTCACCACCACGATCTGCCCATCTGGATAATTAACAATACCAGCTTTGCCTTTTGCTGCCCCACTTATGAATCATTAGGCCTCGCCCTCCAACTCCGAACTCTAACTAAGCCAGGCGAGTCTGTCCTCATTCAACCCTGGTCCAATCCCAAACCTTTCTCTACCAGTCTCGAACAAGTCTCTTGGGCGCGAATTCAAGGTTTCCCGGAACTTCTTCGCGATCGCCCAGATGTGGTGCGAACTGCCCTGAAACCCTTGGGTCGTTTCATAGAGTTCGATAGTTGCAACTGGGCAATGTTAGATCACCGGTATCTGTTCATCAAAATGCAATTTTTTGTAGGCGTCTCAACTCCCTCCGTCATCGTCGCTAACCTCAACAATCATGACTATCTTCTTTCAGTAGAACGCTGGGAACACGCGCACCCGAGCCGCAGTCCGGAGACGCTTCCAATTGGAATTGATTTTGAGGAGGCATTCAGATGCTTTGATGACCACATTTTCATGGAGGAACTGAACTCAGACGACAGGTTTGATGCCATGAATTTCGATCCAGATACCCTTACTCCCATAGCACCTGTTGAACCTACCCCTCCGGTTGACCAAATCCCTCTGACAGAAGTTCCCCTCCCATTACCTAACCCGCAAGACAATTCTTTCGAAGTCATGGGCCCTCTTGGCTGGGACAACTGGCCGACAGTGGATCAAAATTGGAATCCTTATGCGGATCTAGACCTCTCTACTCCATGGTATCTTCAACTTCCCATTCGCTCACACCCACCAGCTTTCCAAAATACCGATAGCCAGCTCGCCCTTATCCCCTCACCTCATTCTCAACCTCCAGCTTATCATCAACCTCCACTCAATCAATCGATGGACAACCAACTTGCCCTCATTCCCTCTGACTTTCAAGCAGCAGCGCCACCATTCCAGGACGATCAACAGTCCCCCTTGGTCACTCCCACAGTTGTCAGACGCAGCGCCAGATTCCATAAAGCGGCGTCTCTCCCTGGTAGCTTTCTCAAACCTGTAGTTTTTTCCTCTGCTAAAAAAAATCTTAATAAAAAAATTGCACGTTGCATGGGTGTGAGTTTGCGTGATGAACACTTCACAGCCATGCAAACACTAGAATTGGAGCGTTTGCCCCTTTCTCAATGAAGATTATCACCTGGAATGTCAGGGGCTTAGGGGACCCCAACAAAAGAATTGCCCTAAATCTCACTCTGTCCCCTCATAAAATCGATATCCTCCTAATCCAAGAATCCAAACTCGTGGACCCCTCTCCTACCCAGATTAGGCAGCTAGGTGGGCCTTATCTTTCTGGGTAGGCCCACTCGAATACTGTAGGTTCCAGTGGTTGTTTAATCACCCTTTGGAATGAATCCATATGGTCCCATTGTCAAACCATTCTCCATCCTTCTGTCCTCCACGTTTCACTTCGCCATATTCAAACTAATACCATTTACTTCTTCTCTAATATCTACGGCCCACAAAACACGTCCGATAGAAATACACTCTGGAATAACTGTCTCACCTTTGCCATCCACCTCAATGGCCCCTGGCTGCTAGGGGGAGATTTCAACACCACTAGAAATACCCACGAAAGAAATTCAGGCAACATTTCACAAGACTCGGATTCATTCAACTCCTTTATCAACTCCGGTTCCCTAATAGACCCACCGATCAGCAATAGACTCTTCACTTGGTCAAACCGTAGGTCTGTCCCTACTCTTGCAAAATTAGACAAATTCCTCTTCAATGTCAATTGGGATGACTTGCACCCCCTATCCATCGTCTCCGGCCTAGCCTCGGTCATTTCAGATCAGTGCCCTCTCATCTTAGATTTAGGTTCATCCTCAAACCTCAAACGTCCCTTCCGCTTTGAACGCCTCTGGTCTCTGGAACCCTCCTTTGACAAATTCATTCAGCTCATGTGGTCCCAACCAGTAGTGACTAATTCCGCAACCGCTAGGGTAGTTTCCAAACTCCGTTCCCTCAGAAAGATCATCAAACTTGGGCTAAAAACATTTGGGGTTCCGTTCGTTCGCGCATCTCTTCCACCCAAGATGCTATCCTAGAGCTCAATATCCTCGAAGAATCTCGACCTTTAAACCCAATGGAACATTCTCAACTCAGGGGGCTAGAATCAGATCTAGATAGACTTACCAAACAGGAGGAAATTGGTTGGAAGCAAAGATCCAAGGCCAAGTGGCTCGAGGAGGGAGACAGAAATACCGCCTTCTTCCATCGGATGGCCAATGGCAGACGCAGATCTATTAGTATCACTGAGCTAACTCACAACAACTCCACATTCACCGAATTGCCTGACCACCTCCGCCTCTTCACTGATTATTACCGAAGTATCCTCGGCAAGATATCTCCGGCTCTACCCCTCATAGACTAGAACCTCCTCTACCCAAATTGTTCCCCCATACCTGTAGACCACCCCTTTTCTGAAGAAGAAGTTTGGGCCGCGCTCAAAGATTTGTCGGATGACAAAGCCCCGGGCCCAGATGGTTTCGGCCCATTCTTTTTCAAACACTATTGGGAAACCATCAAATTCGATTTGCTAGACATGTGCACGGAATTCCAAGCTGACCCCACCTCCATTGCCTGCCTCAACTATGCTAACATCATCCTCCTCCCCAAATCCCTCGGTTCAAACACTTTGTCCGCTTTCTGACCAATTAGTCTTCTCAATACCACACTCAAAATTATCACAAAGGTCCTTGCTAATAGACTCTAGTCAGTCATCGATCCTCTAGTGGGGGCGGAACAGTCTGCCTTCATTCTAGGCAGAAACATCATGGACTGTGTCGCCGCCACTCAAGAAGTTGTCTCTTACTGCCATAGAACATCAACCCCCGGTACCCTACTTAAATTAGACTTCTCCAAAGCTTTTGACACGGTTCACTGGAACTTCATCCTGGACCTAATGAAGCACATGGGTTTCCCGCCTAAGTGGTGCGGTTGGATTGAAGGGATACTCAGCACAAGTATTTCGTCTATCTCAATCAATGGCTCTTCGGGTGGTCACATCAAATCAGCTAGGGGGTTGAGACAAGGAGATCCGCTCTCACCCTTAATCTTTGTCCTAGTAGCATATGTGTTCAACCAGATGATCAAGCTCGCCTCGTCCAATGATTTATTCAAAGGTATCAAGCTTCAAGATTCAAATTTGTCAGTTTCTAACCTTCAATTTGCAGATGACACGATTTTATTCGCCTCCACCGAAACCAACCATATTCATAGTCTCAAGGTTGCGCTGTATGTCTTCGAAGCAATTTCTGGCCTCTCCATCAACTTTAATAAAAGCTCCATCATCATGCTTGGCAACTCCGTCCATCTCGGCCCTCACATATCTTCTTTGCTCAACTGCAGCTTAGCCCATTTCCCCATTTCTTACTTAGGTATTCCCATCCGCCCCACCAAACTTCACCGTGCAGATTGGCTCCCCCTCATCTCCAAAATTGAATCCCGACTCTCAACTTGGAAGGCACACTCGTTATCCTCTGCTGGTCGCCTCGTCCTTGTCAAATCGGTCCTATCAGTCATCCCCTCATACTGGATGTCCTTCCTCACCCTACCATCCTGGGTCATCATGAAAATTGACTCAATCAGGCGTTCGTTCCTTTGGAATGGAGGCAACGCAAAAAGACTGGTCAACTGGAGGACTGCCTGCCTCCACCGCAACCACGGGGGTTTAGGAATACAGACCTCCGCACATTCAATCAAGCGTTGCTGTCCAAATGGATTTGGCGACTGCTCACACCAGGAAACTTCATCTGGAAAACCTGGATCCTTTGCCTACACTATCATTCAAACCCCCACCTGGCGCTCCACCCCCCCCACCCGTTTCCGGCCTTCCCCCTTCTGGTCTGGGGTCCTACAAACACTTCCTAGAGTCAAAGCACTTTTCTAGGTGAAAATTGAAAGTGGTAACTACTGTCTCTTCTGGCACGACATATGGTATGGCCAACTGCCTTTATCTAAGCTCCTGCCCAACCTCATCTCACTCGTCACCCTCACCAACGCAACTGTCGAAGAATATTTCGCCCTTGGCCCTTAGCACCTTTGCCCACCCACCATTTTCGATGTAGATTTGGTTCCTGAACTCCTCATTGCAACAAATATACTCTTATCGCTTCACCCTTCCAACTGTCAAGATCAATTCCTTTGGGCCCTGGCAACTTTAAAGGGCTTCACTGTTTCATCCTGCTATCAATACCTTAATAACCCCGGCCGCCTTTTCTCCTTTCCCAGGATTTGGCGTTGCAACCTTCCACCTCGCATAGCTTTTTTTCAATGGTGCCTAATTTCTGGAAGAATAAATACCAAAGATAGACTCAACCGTCTCAACATCCCTGTCGACCCACGCTGTGTCTTTTGTTCCACTCATGATGAATCTATCACCCACCTTTTCTTCGATTGTGACTTCACCTACTCAATTTGGGCTGCAATCAGCGCTTACCTATTGGGATATATCCCCTCCCCGACCCCCTTCTTCGATTATTGGCAGTACAACCAGCAGAACGTGCTGATGGACACTTACCTATCATTCTTTAGTTGGTGCATTTGGAAAGAGAGAAATGCACATGTGTTTGGGAAACCTTTACACTACTTTGGCGGTACCTGTAGAAGTATCACTCACTTTTTCTTTTCCCTAACAGGTCGGAGCTCCTCCGCGCCTTTCCGACTGAGCCTCCCACCTCGTAGCTCCCAGCCAGCAGAATCCCAGGGTAGCACTAGCGCATCACCGCGCAGGTAGACTTCGCCTACCGAGGGCTCTTAGTTCACTGATATTTGTAATATTTTGTGATCTCTTGACTATGTTACTCTAGCACTTTAGTTGGATATAGTTGGATATTGTTGCTCTATGACTTCATTTTGGCCATCGATTGGGCTTGTCGATCGAACTCTTATAAATATTTAATATATCTACTTAACCGGTTGTGTAGTATCACGCTACACACCCGTCTCTCTCAAAAATTACAATATTCAATTACTAAAATAGAAAAACTAAGATTTCCACTAATAGAGGTCCTTAGCTTTGCTTTCTCTTGGATTTGACATGTCTTCAATGAATTCTTTTAGATCTCTTCTTTTTGACATATACAACAAGGGATTTGTATATACATTAGATGTAGAAAATTAGAGGTTTGGTAGAGAATAGGTTGGGAAAATAAACAACAAACAAAGATAAATATATATGGTTTCTTACCTAAAATCCTAATGGGGTTTTCTGAATCTATGAAGAGACGAACCAATAGTGCTTCGCAAATGTTTCCAAAATATTTATGAATAAAAGTGAGGGGACTAGGGTCTTATTTATAGTAGATGGAACACAATAGAACCATCGGATGAAGGTCGGTTAAAAATAATAAAATCTTGTATGTTAAATTACACAAAACCCTAGCCGCCACTTAATAAGCAGCGGTCGATCGCCACCTCCCATCGGTCGATCGGTCGTAGTCAAGGGGTCGATCGCTCCCTATTTTGGGACGTATAACTTTTTGCCAATGTTAATTTATTTTATTCCTTAATTGTTATTTAATGTTAACATTAATTTTAACGTTCACTTACCCCTCAAGTTTAATTACCGTTAACTTTTGAATTTCCAACTTAGGAATTTATTATTATTTGAATTTGAATTTTATTTAAATTAATTTGAATTTGAAACTTCAATTGTCCATAACTTCATCGTTTGAGCTTCGGTTTTAATGTATTATATATGAAAATTGATTAAGAAATCACCATGAATGCAACGACATAACTTTTGTGGTAAAATTCTGACTTTTACAAAATTTTCATTTTTACTCCTATCTTATTTAAATTAATTTATCCAATTTATTTATTTATGCTTGATTTTACGAGGGGTTACATTCTCCTCCCTAAAATGATTTCTTCCCCAAAATCTTTCCAAGGGGTGAACATCGTAACTCGCAATAAACATCCATGTTATACAACCAAGTTATCTACACTACCATCTACTCAGCCAAAAGTGCAATGTGATTATGTACTGCAGATATACTGTAAATAAGCCCAATCCTAGCGTGAATGAGTGATCGTGCATGACATATAAGTATGTATGAAAACACCTTAAACATGCAAAAATTTCTACATGAGTGCAAAGTGACAGTGAAAAGTATAGCAACCATCTTCTAGCATCCAATCCAGCAACCACAATGTAACCAAAACCTAATTTTGGAGAGGGAAGTTTACTGGAGAAAAGCTTAGGATGAGAAGTCCTCATTCTTTCCACCAGATTTTCTCCCCATTGTACTCGAACCAACCTAATTTCTTTGCTGCAAAGCTTCATAGTTCCGTGCTCCACAATGCATGCAGTAGCACATGATGCTATTGGCTCCGTCCCAATATCCCCCAATTAATTAGGTTATACCATAATGGTTGTGTTATGAAGGCATTTCCTCAGATGCAAAACGTGAGAAACATCTTGGACTCCTGCCAATTTATCTGGTAACTCCACACGATACACAAGTTTTCCTATTTTCCCAAAATTGGGAAAAGCCCAATAAATCTTGGCGTCAACTTTCCCTGTTTTCAAAATCTTACAACCTTCACATGCTGCCTAATCAACTCTATCTTTCTGAAGTCTCATGAATTAAATTTGGTTTGAGCAGGGCTTTGTCGATGGTCCCCCACCAAAAGTTTGGCGATTTGCATGGCCTCCCAAAAAGCACTTTAAAGAGTACCATACCAATCGTCTATTGGTGACTACTATTATACACAAATTCTACTAAAGGTATGCACTGCCCCAGTGTCCTATAAAGTCCTTAATGCAAGCTCTTTAATAAATCCTCCAAGATCCTATTCACTCTTCCAATTTGTCCGTCGGTCCGGGGGTGGTAAGTAGTGCTAAGATTCAATGAAGTTTCCAAAGCTACTTGTAAACTCCTTGAAAACTTGCTAGTGAACAAGGGGTCTCTATCACTAATGATGCTAACGGAAATTCCATGAAGTCGAATCACCACCTTGATCTAAATCCGTGCCAGAGATGTCGCGGTCTTATTGCTCCTAATGGAAAATTCTGCCACCTTCTTCTTCATCCTTGTCCAATAGAAATTCTCTTCACTCCTTATATTCTAACTCTTTCTTAAATGGTGACATTCTACATGCTAGAATTTATTTTTCCCATAATCCTAAAATTTCTGGGATTAGAGCATTTGTTTATCTCTGATTGTTAACTTAGTTCCCTTATTAACTTCCAGTCTTACCTATAGTTCATCGGTAGTTAATGTCCCTATAGAGTTCCTTTATTTATGCGGCTTCTCAATACACATATATTTATCAAGTGTTTTAATCCCATTCCTAAAATCAACACAGTGATAAACCAGGGACATATCTTATACCGCATCTTACGCTTTCCCAATAACTAGGGGAGACAACTAGTGATTACAACCCAAAAACTGTAAAAGAATTTTATTTCTGGAAGTTTTCATTTATCATCAACTGGTGTTAATGGTGCTGATGTCTTAACATTCCTTACTGAATTAAGATGGACATTCCTAACATGTCATTCCACTATTGCATACTTTCTTTAATTTTCCTTCTTGGTTTCTAATAAATGCATTTCATTTATTACTTCAGTTAATATACCCATAATAATTGACCATTATTGTCAAAATAGAACCATTTCTATTCAATCCTCATTTAATCCCTTTAACCTTTTACAAATTTCAAAATCCATTTATTACTCCGATTCAATTCTTCCATAAATGCCATATTAAATTTCCTTAATCAGTTCTTATCTAATTCCTTTTAACTCTCATAAATTTCAAATTTATTTCTCATTAAATTTTTAATCAATGTCCATAAATATTAATCAATCAATTACAAACTAATACGTATATAATCATAAATTATGCTATTTATATATTTTTTATATTTAGTCGTTAAGTAAGGTTATATGTGTATAAAAATTTCTAAACTGGAACACTTATTTCCACATTTTAATTTATTAAGCCATCCTTTTGAAAAGGATTACCGTTATAATTTCCTATAAATTTAACCACAAATGAATTTTTTGTTTTATATGAAATTACAAAGAATTATTTCTTTTCTTTTATTGAGATAGATAGTGTAAACTATGAAAAAGGATATCCATATCTTACATATTTCTTTCCTTTTTTGGTACATCCTTTGTTAATAAGACAACACACTTTTATACATATTTTGGAATTAGATAATCTACGAAAATTACACTAAAACCACTCTAAAATTAAAATATAGAAATTCATATTCTATGGGCAACCAAATTTGTCACCTAATTACAGATCTGGAACATCTTAACAACTTTACCATCTTTTACAAATAAAGGTTTAAGACTGATTTCAAATTTCCATATTAGGTTGTACATGCTATTCCTATTTTATTCATATCCTAAAATCTTTAACTTACCTTACCTAGGTAGTGATCCCTATCTACTCCATAAAAATTTTGGTTTAGCTCTAACCATTCATTGTAAAACTAAAATTTCACAACCATGAAATGCCAAATCTGGGATCTTTGCCATTGAAAATATAAACTTAGAAATATTTATCAAGAATTCAAAGTTCGTTCCAAAAAGGAGTAAAATAATTTTCCTTCTCAAATACTTTCTACTTCAACGATTTATTCTTTTAAAAGTTGGACTTTTAATTCATAACATAAAAAATTGATAGGTTTCCAAAAAGGAACTATGAAAAATTTCCCTCTTTAATTACTTCCTATAACAAAGGCTTTCTTCTTTTGAAAGTAGAGTTTTTAGCCCAAAACATTCAAAAACTCAATTATCACACTAAATATATCGTTTCAATTTTCAAAAACATATTGTACAACTTTAAACAATGAAAAGTGGAGTAGGCAATGGTAACTTCTATTATATTATTTTCATCTCATATTATTTCTAACTAGATTACTAATCATACTTTATATAAATCCCTAATGCCATTACTATCTATCTCAGCTATTATTTTCTGCAATTCCTTATACGGGAGTGATCCTATTACCTATATTATCAAGCATTCTTAACCTTTTATTCTTTCCATCCTATTTTAATCAAGTGTCATTTCCATTTATACACCTTTTAAAAAGAATTTCAAGAAAAAGAACTTCCAATGTTATAAGGTAGGAAAAATTATCAAGTCTAACCTACGTTTTACTTTACTTTTATTTCAAAAACCTAAAGTTCCTTTATCAAAAATCTTTAAACTAAAGCTTTTTGGCTTAATAAATTTTAAACTGAGAATTTCAAAAATGCAAAAAATCCTTCTAAGTTAGAACTTTTCAACTCAACCAATTTATAAATTATGAATTTTTAATTTTTCTTGCTCTTTCGAAATCACAGCTTCCAAATTTATAAAGTAAAAAAATTATTGGGTACGACATATGCTCTATTTGCATTCATTTAAAAAAGTGAAGAATCCAAAAATTGAAAACTGTTTAACTCAACTAATTTTAAACTAAAAATGAAAAACTCTCTTTTTCAACTCTTTAAATCATTAGATTTATAATTTTATTTTTGTAAATTTTATCCACCATTTTGTTTTTAAAGCATTCCCCCACTTTTAAAATTACATCCTCTTTCCATACTTTTAAAAACCTAATTGGTTGCATATTTCCAAACCCAACTAAAATCAATTTCTTTAAAAAAATTCAACTTATGATACATCGAAACTTCGTTTTATAATCCTTTGAAAAGCCCTTTCAAAACATTTACTGGAAATTTCAAAATTCTTTTTATTAAATTCTTTCTCATGGGGTTAGGTTTAGAAAATGACTTTAATTGTTCCTTCTTTTGAACTTCCCTACACAACTCGTAAAAATCTAGTTATCTTCTTGTGGTGATTAATGTATAACTTCTTATGGAAGCTTGTTTCACTCTTTCTTCACATCTTTCTTCTGAATGTTAACAAATTGTTATCCCGCCTTTTGACCAGGCAGTATACGGATAAACTTGATGAGTCAAACTTTAAAGTTATCAAGGCAAGAAGCTCGGAGAAATGACTGCAAAGCCTAAAACTCAAGTACAACCATGGTCATAAAGCAAATACATGGCCATTCCAAAAAACGAGGAACTAAAAATCCAACATATCTTGGATCGGTACCAATCCAACTCATGGATGGGAAATGATCCATGATATTTTCCCATTTGGCCTTCAACTTCTTACACTGCAAAACCATGCGGCCTACAACCCATTTCTGACCTCCTATGATTGTTCGCATGCACCCGTGATCGATCTCCTTGAACTCTAGAAATCAGCAACTTCATTCATCCATAAATCCATCTTTGGACTCAAAAACAAGCTAATAATGGTGCAAACAAGATTGGAATCATGAAGCTAAATAGGGGTTGAGCTAGGGAAAAACATTTAAAACATCCCATTTGGCTATTTCATGGATTGGTACCAATCCAAGACCATGGATCGGTATCGATCCACAAATCTTAATGAAGTGGCTACAACTTTTTTTGGAGAATTAGTCTTTGGCATGAAGAACGATGTGGAGATCTTGTGGACGAGATTCTAGGCTTTCTATAGCTATAAATAGGAGGGCAGGGCTCA
Organism: Allium fistulosum; assembly: GCA_030737815.1. Classification (NCBI taxonomy): domain Eukaryota; kingdom Viridiplantae; phylum Streptophyta; class Magnoliopsida; order Asparagales; family Amaryllidaceae; genus Allium; species Allium fistulosum. The sequence continues at coordinate 883,295,552 of CM060903.1, forward strand.
ATTTTATGGATCCTTTCAGCTCTCTTATTCTCTTACTCTAAATTTTTGTAATCAGTCATAGATTTATACCGATTCATAACGGATTTATACCTGTCTGTAAGAACAGAAGTGTAAACAACACTATAAACCAACAACAAAGTTAAGTGGATGTAAGCCAAGGTTAGTTGAACCACTATAAAAACACCATGTGTTCTTTTCTTTCTCCTCCTGATTTACTTACCTTCAATTTTTTTCTCTACTAATCTATTGTGTGTTTATGCCTTTTTGGTTAAAACATTTTGGTGCTTTTATTGAGAACCACTTGAATTCACCGATTTAAGTTTTGAAAAAGTTCAAAATAAGGAGACAATCAATTAGGTAGACCGTTGTTGGAGGAAATTGATAAGGGAGCAGCCAAGAAGTGTCCTTAGGAGCCAACCCCCATCCATCTACATAACTAGGGATAAGATGGAAACCATGATGAATAAAATGCAGGAATGGATGTTAGCACGCCAATAAGAGATAATGGAGATTTCTTCCATAGAATGGGATAACCTGGAATAGCCGGAGTCGCGATAAATCAAAACCAAAGGCCAGAAGCTGGAGCAAATGCATCGGGAAGCAGGATGTAAACAGGAGTCCATTCACTTCAAATATTCGGTACACTAGGAATCCGCCTGATTTCAAGCTGCCTACGTTGGAGATGTATGATGGAAAGACTAATCAAGGAGATAAATTAATTAATGTGATTAATTAATTAAGGTAATTAATTTAAGATTAATTTGTTAATGAAATTAATTAAGGGTTAATTAATAAATTAGTAATTAAAGATTTATTACTTAATAATTGAAGGTTAATTATTTAGTAAGTAAAGATAATTAATTAATTAAAGGTTAATTAATTAATAACTAAAGGTGAATTAATTTATGATTATAAGATAATTAATTTGAGAAGTTAATTAAGGATCAATATGGATGAGTGAAGGATTTGTGTAATTAATTTAGAGTTAATTACTTATTATAATTAAAGGATAATTAGTCAAGGGTGATCAAATTAAGATGGAAAAACTAAAGGATGATTAATTAATTGGTTTGTAATTAATTAATGTTAAGTAAAGATAATCTAAGTGATTAGATTAGAAATTAATTAGAGATAAATTAAATTAATCTTGGAAGTGATAAATCTTGCTTATGAATGATTGAATGATGTTAAATGTCTTGAATTGGTTGATATTTCTATATGAAGAGATTTGTGATATGTTATGTTTCGAATGGAATAGTAATAATGAAGTTATCTCTTGTTGATGAATTACTATGTAAGAGCGATATCTTGCATCTAAGTTTGAATTGTATTTCATTAGAATAACTTGGGTTAAGATAACATGGGACTCGAAGAGATCGGGGTCGGGTATCGGTAAATACCCGATACCACTTCGATTTGAAATTTTCTATAATTCTTTATAGATTGATATGTGAAATCAATGGGCTGGATTGAGATAATATGGACCATTTTAACTAAGTTGGATACTTAGATATTGTTTTGTGAAAATAAGTGATGACTATATAAGATGTTTACGTGTAGTAAGTACGAGTTACCCAGGTTTTAAATAAGTTCTATGGTTTGAATTTCTTGTTAGATGAGTTTACTCATGCTGGTTTCCATCCTGACCCGGGTGTTACTTTGATGTAATGCTCGGGTCAGACCGAGTATTACAGATTTTCAGGTTAGGACGTTCTGGAGCTCAAGTGGCGAGCTAGATGGCAGGAATGTATGGAATATTCCGCTGTGTATATGAGACTGTGTAGTCTATATAGATTGTAGTCTGGAACAAGTTGTATAACTGTCCAGTTCATGTATAAATGGTTGTAACTCTGATGTATTAAAATGTAACTGACTGATACAGCTTTCTTTGTGTAAAGAATATTATTTAATATTATATTTTATCCGCTGCGAATGTGAGAATCTGTGTTTTGGTGTTTCTGTTTCTTCTTCTTCTTCTATCTCTTTCTTCTTTTTCCTTAACTATCTGGGATTTTCGGAATCGAAAATCCCGGGTCGTTACAGTGAACATATTTGTGAAACAGTTTCGGGTCCATATTTCATGACCCAAAAATGTAATGAAACTATCAAGTATGAAGCAGAGAGCTGGAGATACCCTTAGGAGTTTTTTTTGATAAGGTTCAATGCGATGGCTGTAGCGGTCGATAAGCCAAACCTATTAATGGTTTTAATGATGGCAGTTTCAGGAATATCCAGTAAGGCGGATTTCAAGGTTGCTCGGAATGGGATCCTCCGATGGATCTCGCAGAATTTTATCATAAGGCCAAGAGATACCCGTGTCAGGATAACATTGAGGCTTATTAGGAGGACATTAATGCCGTGGATGATAGAGGTCCGTCCAGAGAAGGATCCAGCAAAGGCAAAGGAAAAATGAAAGATGGATGATGGCTTTGAAGGATTAAAGTGACGAAGGAGGGAGCCGAAATTCTCTTCTTACATAGATTTGAATGAAACCCTTGAGCGGATTTACCCTGATACAAGAGGACATATATATCTCCTTCTTTTTGATGATGACAACCACTAATATCTTATATATATATATAAAATATGATATAACTCACCCTAAGTTAGATAACTCCTCCTGAATTTGTGTATATGTATATTTTACATTTTTCTCGCCCTTTGTCAACAAAAAAAAGGGTGAAAATTAAGAAAAGCTTTAAGAAAAACTCCCTCTAACTAAAATATATGATTATATATGATTCAAAATCAATAATCTACATTCAAAAATGATATGTATTGTGATGCCCCACTCTGAGACCCATATTAACAAAGAGTATTACGAGGTAATACCGTCTGCTAATGCGGAGAATAGAGCTGGATTAGAGCAACCATCTATAGCCTTGTCTTAACTATCTACTGAATACGTCGATAAGTGCAATCTATTTTTTTTTCTTCTCAAGTGGAACGACATATCCAATAAATATTTAATACAAAACTATAATGGCTAACAGATCTATCAGAACAAAACATAACAACTTAAATGTAAATAACATCACAGAACAGTAGAAATGCAAACATATGCATAAGTATCGATACAATCACTAGTACAATCCAAAATGATACATCAAAGTGGTATGACGACCACAACACAAACATGGGTCAAAAGAATATACATCAGAGTGCCCACAAAAAGGACTACACAAAAAAACTAAACAAAAGAAGCTAAGAGATAAGTCCATGCGGAAGCAAAATAGGATAAGTCCAAATGTACCTAACCTGAAACACCTCGGTCTGACCCGAGTATAAAATACACAGGTCAGTCTAGCTAAACAAATCAGTAAAAGGTGATAGCAGAATAATAGAGCATAAGAGCATAGTGATGTTCTTCTTAAACAAGAAGAAACAATAAAAAAGCTAACCATATACATATGGAGGATACGCATCATCTATGGCATATATGGTTACACTAGGTGATAGAACACTATTGCTTCAATAAGCAAAAAAACACAAAGGAGACGAAAATCTCATGAATCGCTAAAATGTAGCATGCCTCATATCATCGGCAATCATAAATCAAATAAGAATGGTTTAGGGAATAGTATAATGTAAACTCCTAAAAGAGTAATTCCCAAACCCACCATATCGGCAACTCCAAGAAAAACATAAGCAAAAGCCATCTCGACATAAGCCATAATGCACATGTCAACAAAGGAATAAAAATCTCATACAACGCCAAAAGGCAAATTCCATAAATAGCGCCAATAGGCAATCTCAATATATATATACGCCAAAAGGAAAATCTCAACATGCCAGTGTAGGCAATGAAAATCTCAAAAGAACTTCCAAGAGTCCAAAAATCCCAAAGTAATCGCCACCGAATGGTTCAAAGGACCGATTCCAAAATGACGACACATAAGGGTAAAAATCATCTCAAAAAGGTTTTGCACGTGCTATTTTTGCCAAGTACTGTTTCACATAATAGGTACCTCACCCAAAGGCAAACGTCAAAAGACAAATACACCGCAATGGCAAATACGCCGCAATGGCAAACGTCTGAAGACAGATATGCCACAATGGCAAACGTCCGAAGACAAATACACCGCAATGGCAAATGACCCGAAGGTCCAGCACTGGCACACCAACAGACAAATGTGTCACAAACTCTCGGAAAGGATCCCGAAAAGTATTAATGTGTGTCCCATACCACCCGTTCGCACTAAACAGTTTACTAACCGCTAGTAAATTTCACACTCAAAGCAGTAAAAGGTTCACCTCGTATCATCGGTAAACTAGACCTGTAGGCCAAAACGATCAAACAGACAAGTTAGGAATTAACCGAAAGGATAAACGCACATATCCCATACTATGCGTTTTGCTCAATCGTTTAACTCTCCTTCTCATTCGCTCGACAGTGCAAAAATGTGTATTTTGTATAGAAATTATAAGTTGGAGAAAATGAGCTTTTAAAACAATTTAAAATCACTTTATAAACCGCTTTTGCAATTTATCTTATTATAGAGATACTATAATTTTATACTTGAAAATAATATATAATAATTATTTCAAAAACTAATTTACTTGAAAAAAATTTCAAAACTCATTTATAAAACCCGTGTACGAAATCTAGAAAGAATCATCAAGAAATACAAAAAAATATCGGAAGTATAAACTTATAAAATTCCGATAAAAATAAGCTGTGAGTGCAAGTTCAACAGTAGATATATACAAGTTAACATGGTCAGAATGACCTGAAAATTTGTAGAAATAAATTTCAACATTTTTACTTTAAATAGAATCGTTGAGTTCCGATAAGACACGAAGAAACTGCGACGTCTCAAAGTCGGACTCATGCCAGGAAGTGAATACACAGGAAAAACAAAAGCCAGCGGCTTGTTTAGCCAGTTTGCCACTATTTAACGAAAAATTTGAGAAAGCACGAAACATGAAAGTTATAGAGGATATTCTAAGCTTTCCATAACATCAAAAATAATCGAATTATGATAAGTAACAAAAGAGTTATGGTAAATTTAATTTTTGGTTTCAACTTAGAAAATACACAGCCTGAAATATACCCACTATTTCAAACCCAATTTCGTCCTTTTAAACATCAAAATTTCGTAAAGTAATTAAAAGAAAGGTTGTAGAAAATTTCCTAAGATTTTCAGGACATAAAAAATAATTGATTTCCAATAAGGGATGAAAAAGTTATGACTCAAACAATTTTTAGATCTAAATTCAATGTCGTTGTCGTTTTGCTCTCGGGACATCAACAAAGAAGTACAGTTTTGACCAATTTAACTCCAAAATTTCATAAAACTCAAAACATGACACTACAACAAAAAGTGTCTTTTATAGCGGCATATAGCCGCTATTAATCACAACCATAGCGGTTTGATAAGCCCTGTATATCGACATGTTATAAAAAACTATTGAATATTTATAACACAAAATATGCCGCTATGGTTGAGCTTAGTTTTATAACGCAAATTCACCGCTATGGTACGTTAATTCAATAGCTCATTGTAGCCGCTATAATACAGCTAAATCTCAACGGAACTGGAAATCTTTATAACACCATTTTGCCGCTATAAAAGATTTATTCAATAGCTCATTATAGCCGCTATAATTATAAAGGCATTTTACCCAGTATTTTTGGATGTGGCTGTATCAAGCTTTTTACCAGACATTGCAAATATGCTCAAAATTACACAAGCTCCTAACTGCAAAATAAAAACTGGACGAAAGAAAATTGTATCTACAATAAACATGTGATTAAATGAACATCAAGCCAGAAGAAGACCTAGGAAAGAGACATGTAGAAAGCAATGAACTAAAAAATTGAAGTCTGCAAAGATAAAATACTGATCACAGCATCCTTTCAAAGTTTATAACAAAACACAACTAAATCCCTTATTTACATAGTCTGCCACATGTAAGTTCGGATATATCACAATAACACGCTAAGAGAAACACGAAGAAAAGACCCGGCATTATACTGGCAAAACAGCAAAGAACTTCAAGATCTCTTCTTTCTTTTCTTCTCTTCTTCAGATTTCTGACTTGCATTCTTCAACTGCAAACATATTTCATATCAATCAATAGTTAATATTAATATGCCAAAAAGAGTGGAAAACATGGCAAAACTCTCAAACGTACCATTATGGCAAGAATGCGGACAAGAACACCAGCAAAATCAACAAAAAGGACCAAAGCATGCATAACATAGTCAAGATCACCAAGGTGCGCCCTCTCTATTATGTACTGGGTGTCAAACACAATGTACCCTAGAAACACAAGTAGCCCGAAGTATAGCTGTAACAAACAAACAAAATAATATCAGGTACAGTCAACAACACTAAACTTGATAATTAGTTGTAGAAAGAAGGTGAAAGTGTTATTTATAATCATACCTCAACGTTGAACATGGCAGCAGAGCGGCCAAAGATGGAAGAGGCAAACTGCAACCAAAAGAGGATTGAGATGGCAGAAGACAACAAGCCTCCCAGAAATAGAAACTCTCTTCGCCTGGCTACTAATGCAGCTGCAGAGAAGCACCCAAAGGCTATAGCTGTCCCAACAGCTCTAGTTACTAGTATACTGTTACACATATTTCATCACATTACAATACATCTAGGGCATGAATGTAAGCATTAGAAAGAGAAAGATCAAGAAATTTTTCAAAACCAAAAATCCAAATCAGCATACTCATAAAATAAGTTATTTTATTTAGAAAAGAGTGTGCATAAATGATTCAACTAGACCTAACTAGAGCATAATTACATCATGTTAGTACCTAACTGGCACACTTCATAAGTTCAAATTTAATTACTTTAGGAGCAGCACTCAATACACACTGGTTTAAGTCGAGGCTAAAAGAATTTCTTGCTATGCTTAATGACTACCTCTAAAAACTTTTGCTGAATGACAATTGAAAAGAGAAGATAACTGGAGCACATGAACATACGCAGCAAGCTACTAGAATTTTGGATTGTGGAAAATGAAGATAAACTGAGTCTGCAAACATTACCTTGGGTCAAACTGGATGACATGCTTGATAAATTCACCCACGGTAGCTCCTTGCAAAAGTGCGACGCCCATCACAATACCAAATCTTTTTCTCTGCTTAAAGACGCCAAATTATCGATATACATTTCACAACAATTTACATATGAAAAAAGAATCAACAATGCGCATCTCCTCACCTCTTCTCTAAGAGAAACTGATTGTAACCAGAAAATGCCACCAAGGCCTCCAAGTAAAGTCAAAAGGCCACTGATGTTCATCAAAATATGCAGGTATGTGCCAACAGCAAATGATCCAAGGGCGCAACATAGTGTCAAATAAACCTACAGGAGTGAAGAAACATAGAATTAACGATATAGAAATTCCACGTGTTGATTCATAGGCCTAATGACAAAAAATAACGTCTAATTTCAAAGTCGTTTAAACACACCATCTAGATGCAAAACATACTAATTGAAAATTATAGCCTACATATACATTGTATTTCAACTATACCCTATTCCAGCAGAAATCAATCACAATAAAACTTAAATACCCGAAAAACAAGCAGTAACCTAATCCCTGAACTCCAAACAGTCAACTACAAACAAACCACTACAACTGGTACTCCACCAACCAGAATTTAAAGCTAATAACTAAATGTAACAATAAACAAAAAAATGAACGGTAAAGACTTACTCAAAATTCATTCCATTACGACGTGCGTAGCAGGCCAAGCTGTAATAGAAGAGAGGGCATCTTCCATGGTACAAGGCACTCTCTTTGTTGATATTGCATACTCAACTTGCTTCAGCTCGCATCTGCAATTCACACTCATTTGTTTGAGCCTTGTGGTCCTCTAACGCATCCAGTCTACCTTCAGTGCTTTGTTGATATTGCTTCAGGCGCATGTATCTGCATCAACTTCCACACCCCAGCCTTGCTGCAGGTTCAGACCTGACTATTGGATGCATCAACATCAACCATTGCCATACCTAACTTGCAGCTCCAAACTTTAATATAAAAATATTCAAAAGAAATGAAATCATTGTTAGTTAGTTACATTATGACACCTGTCCTACGACTCATAACAGAATAACAAATTTAAATACAAACAAAAGTTTACATGTGTTCTTTCTTTTGTCAAATGATGCTAATCTTATAAATATTAAGTATCATTTCCATCTTTTCGTTCGATGAAATTTCTCTTAAAACTTCTTCCTTCCCTTCATTCCAGAGCTTCCGGATTGTGCTGCCATTGGCAATTTGCGACACCGTAACTTCATATGCAGCTGCTACTGATATCTCATTTGCCTTAGCTCTCTGCAACATTTGTGCACCATGCACAGGTGCACCTTGCATCATTTGTATGTGCACAGTTGCTCCTAAGCTTTCATAATAGCTTTCACTCTTCTGTTGCTCTACAACTACCTCCTATGGTGATGGATGGTGGTTTAGGCGGTGGAACACTAGAAATGTAACATTTGCGTTTTGTTAGCGATGGTTACATATGTTTGCTTTTGTAATTGCAGTGGAAATCGTGAATATTGTGTACATAAATTTATCATTACTTTTGTCTGTTTTAGACTGAAGGTGCATAATTTGCGATCGTGGTAATTATAGTTATCTGCATATTCAGTTTCATTACATTACAAACATTGTTTTGAATATTTTTAGATTAAGGGATATATTTACTTAAAAAATGAAAATTAATACATCTAGAAGTCTATTTTACTATAGTTCGTGGCTAAGATTTTTTCCTATACTAATATGGAAGCTAGCAAGGCCTGAATATTCTCTTAATAAAACATAATCAAATTTATTATAAATACAATGGGGAAAAATTGACATTGAACAGTTTGCAGAATTTTTTGATATTGCCGTTAATCTGGCTCATAAGGTCAAATCCGAAACAAAAGCTTTGTACTTTTGCAAACATGGGTTGGTTCAAGATATGACATCTAAGGGGACATAATATTGAAGACATAAAAGATTTTAGTTTGGTAGATGTGTAAGAGTTCAAATATCCATACGCACGTCCCTGTTCTTATAGAGCCTCTTGCATCCATACTTACTACATCCCTGTTCTTGTTAATTTCACAGGGATTGAGTTATTTCTTCGATTAATACTGGCCACGGTTCAAAATACCAAGCTAAGTGCCGCTCTCTTTTATATTTGTTCAGCTTCCATGATTTTATGCTCCTCCTAGACTCGTAAACTATTATAATTACTGCTACTTTGTCTGATGTGATAATGCAACGCTGAGATTGTAGATTACAAAACTTTGTTGTCCCCCTCAAACAAATGTTTGAGACAGAGACCCAAATTTTTTTATCAAAAGGACAGGCCAACAAGGTTGATAAAGGGTCGACAACTCAGTTGGCAAGATATAAACCTTACTGTCATCAACGCAAAATATGCTTTATTTTATATGAGCCTCCTAACTTATCAATTGATAAACTATAAAAATCATCCGCCTTTCTTTAACAAAAGGGTTTGTTTCCTCTGTAGCCTCAGTAGAACCTAGTGATGAAAAGGGGAATATTTTAATTGTTCAGGTAGAAATCATAACAAAATATATCCGAACATATATGGATACAAATTAAGCAAAGCTCTTTAGATATGTTCATACATATTATGAATATTTATATTAATTTTAACAAAACAGATACAAATTTCATTTTTCAAAATAGTATATTCAAACATACTATTAATTATTCTCTACCCTAACCTGATAAAGTATGCTACGGAAAATATAGTGTCAAAGAGAAAGTAGAGAATTTAAGTAGGTGTGATTACATCAATCAAAAGATATCAATTAAATACCAAACTCAAAAAAATGAAAACATCAATCAAAAAGATATCAATTAAATACCAAACTAGAAAAATGAAAGCATCAAAATTTAAGGAGGAGCAGACACATCTAATAACTAATTAGATAAAAAGAAATTTCAAAAGTTTAATTTTGAACGTAGTGCAAACTATTGAATGGCAAACTGTTGAATAAACAAAATTAGACATGAATACATAAAATTATACCAACATGTTGTCTAACTAATCTACACGTTTAACGGTTAGAAATTTAGATTTGTCAATAAGTTAGTTTCAATTTGAGTAGCTTAAAATCGGACCTCGACTCGGTTACTATAATCAAAATCGAAGCCCATCTAAAGTCTACCGAATATTTCCTGTCCATTATCCAAGCCTACTTTGTCTCGCTTTTCAGTCCCCTTTTATACCAGTCTATTAGGAAAGTGATGCAACATAGCCTTTTGTAGCGTTAGGTTATGTATAAAAACATAATATATTTCATATTTATGAATCCAACAAACATATTAGAAAGGAAATAAAACATATAACAAGACTTTGGTCAGATTTGAAAACTGTAACATTTTGAACTAAATAATACTAACTTGCACGCATGTTTGCTAAAATGTTGAACTCTTGATATGGTCTTACAACCTAAACTATATTATATTCTTAACTGTGTATTCATATACTCCATGTGCGATGCACATATTTTTTGAGATTTTTTTATAAGTGCTGCATATTGCAACAGCCTACGTGCAGTTGGAACACTTTTTTTAAAGTGTGTTGTTGTTTTGTTGTAGCAGCCCACTGCTTAGACAATTCTTTGTTTAAGAAGCATGCAGCCTGCTACAATAGCATAATATACAGAGTTACCCATCTAAGATTCAAAGTTGATAAATAATACAATTCAATGGGTGTTACAATTCCAGTTCTCAAACATGGGTTCAATTTTTTTCTAAAATCATACTCATTCGACCTCGTACTTGTTGCCTTCAAAGTATAAGTGAGAATTCCATATAACATTATGTATGGTTATATTATTTTTTTTCCTTCTGGATAATGTGAATACAACGTTAAGATTGTAAACTTTCATATCTCATTATCTAATAATTTATTATATTTGACCATCGATGAGTTCTTCACCATTTCTTTATCGCTGCGAAGTACAACATCATGGAGCCATTGAGTGTGAAAATTAAAAACAAGTTAGAACAACAAATCATTTCGTGAAACAAACAAATCTTTTAAAATTTATTACTCAACAGGGCAAGACATATAATGTCATCAACTTTATATAATTCTTTTTGTTGTGCAAGGCAAGTTGTTGTAATCTTTGTATTTAGTAACCCTGATGTGTTACAAAATGGATGTTCAAACTTATTCAGTCATATCTTAGCAATCTAACCAATCACTTCAGGGATATGTCAAGACACGACAAAAATAAGAAAATGAATGAAAACTTGTGTAGTAAAAACATGAACTTAATTAAGAAAACGTGAAAATCACCTCTATAAGCTCTTCCTTAGCTGTATCAACACCTTCTACATCCCTAAAATTAACTTTGAGATTAGTAGGCCTACGTTTTTTAGCAGGACTATTAGCAGCAGAAAGCTGGCGATAAAGTAACCATATTAGAGGCATCAAAGGAATCCACAAAGAAATAATAGTAAGCAAAATGCTTCTTGTAGACATAAAAACAGACTGAGGTTCAGAACTATATGTTATTCCTTTTCTCTCTCATCAGCCCAAGCAAAAAGTTCTCATCATGGTGAATTTTTCTAGTAGCATATTGCCATTTTGGTACCAACTTTGATTCAGCATGAACTGTAATCTTTGTATTATCATGAATATCAGATACTGTATTATAAAAGATTCTATGGGAACCCTCTTCAAATAAAACCAAACTGACGCTCCCACTTTGAAGATTAGAAATCAGATCCGAATAGGGAATAACTTTTGAAGATGGCACCCCCAGTGTACTACAGAAACAAGAATATTAATCCCATAGCAAAAGAAATCACAGTTGATAAAGTTACCTTTTCAGAATTTTTACTTAGCTTGATTAGCATATCATCTATAAAGTCCCTACTGAAAACTCTCTTTAACCCAATTGAAGCCAATTTTAATCTTGGTTTCAGCCTTAAATCAAGCCGTTTTCTCTTTCTTCTAGAAGTCTGTTTTCCTTTACTTTCTTCAGTGTTCGTATTCAATTTTGCACTAAACAATCTACCACATCTTGGCAAAGAACAAGAAATACCAAGTATTTTGAAAATAGCATGAGACATAGAATGGGAATGCGATAGATTTCTGAATTTTTTTGAGTGGCATAGCCTCGATTTCCCTCCGTGACACAAAAGAGGTGACTGGTTTAAGCAGATTTGTTGTGGGATTATGAATTTACTGCTAGAAATGAAGAAAAATGAAGCCATTTTATCTGTCATTCAGCAAAGGATATCGAAAACCTGCATCGAACAGCTATTGCCATGAAGGATAGAGGAAAAACTGCAGCAATTAGATGGAAACAAGACGAGTACCTTTCGTGAACATAACCTAGAAATTTCTAACCTAGAATTTCGAGCAGATAATTTAGGGTTCTAGGTGCATCAAATTTGGAACTGCTGAAGAGCAATAAGCGGAGACCGGAGATGGCGAGCTGGATCGAAGATCATAGATGCCGAGCGAGCTATTATTTAGGTTTTGGGAGGAAGACGGGTTCTGGAAGGAAGACAAGAACTGATTAAGTGTTTTGAGAGGGGGATGAAAATTTTGGGAGCGGTATTTTCATTTTGGAGCCAAGCGTTACGTGTACAGAAGAGAAATAAAGTAAAAAGGTAAATAATTAAAGCTAAACGATAACGCTTTAGAATAATGTGTTATCGAGTGGCGTTATTAATGACATACTTTCTTGTAGTGTGAAACTTTTAGTACAAAGTATGAACTTTCCAGAACATTAAAAATCATCCAATTTGGGTAAGAAACGAGGGAGATATGGCCAAATTCATTTCAGGTTCAATCGTAGGAAATTTGTTTCTGCAACCAACAAAGAAACAACATATAATCGACATGCTAGCTTGTTTAAGTTAGAAGTGTGAGTTTATAACTCACCTTAGGATTTATTTGCAGCAAATTAGCAGATTTACCAAGCAAAGATTGAAGCTTTGGTCTTGGATTGAAGATAGAAACATGTAGAGTTTGATTTGCTACCAATTTCTACTTGATTTTTAATTAATTTGGAGCTTAGATTTTGATTTGGGGAAGAAACCATTATTTGGGTTTTAGAGATTTCTAGGATAGAAGAAGAGAATGAGGAGGATAGAAAGAATGAACGTATAGTTCATTCACAAGGCTAATTTCAAAAATGATATAATGGGTTTGGACCCAATATCCAACCCAATAAGCAATGTTAAACACTTAGCCAAATTTTCTAGTTTTCTCAACCATTTTTCTATGTTTTAAAAAGCTTTACTCTACCAAATTTTTACATACAATTTTGTAAAATGAACATATCATAAAATAAATTGTGTTACACTATAAATTAAAATATTTTCTACATTTTAAAACAATAAAATTTTATGAACAACATTTTATTATTTGTTTCAAACAAAATTTCCATAAACACCAAAAATAAATTTTTGCTCAAATTCATTGCTTATTCAAATAAACAGTTTATAAATCAATTTTTCGCTCCAAATTATTATTATTAACCCTACAATAACGTTTTCTAAGTGCTGCTGTTTCTGAAAATATACTGTTTTCGAAACACCACTATATCTGCAGTAACGTTTTCTAAGTGCTGTTGTTTCTGAAAAGACTATATTTCTGAAATACTACTATATTTACAATAACGTTTTTAAGTGCTGCTGTTTCTGAAAGATGATATTTTCGAAATGTTAATATATGTATTATCACATTTTCAAAGTGCTACGAATGCTAAAATACAATGTTTTTGAAAATGTTATAATTTAATGAATGAACTTAGAAATGCTACAACTTTGTAAATGAATATTATTTTTGAAGGATATTGACATCGAATTTAAATGGTTTAAAATGAATCTGTTTTGATTTGAAATATAAACCATTTTGAAATTTATAATCACGGGTTATAATAACGATTGGTTGTTAAAGAGACCGGGATTGGATATGGACATACTCTCTGTCGATACCGAAAACCACTTTAACAACTGTGTACGCGGTAGAGATTCCAGAATGAAGTAGGATGGTGGCAACGATTCTATTTTGAGGTCTAAACGTGGACCTGACTCCCGTGAGTTGGCATAAGGTTGCTAAAACAGGAGCAATTGACGGGCTAATAAGGTAGCTCCTCTTATTGGACACATTCCATCGTATACCATTCTATTACTTTGTGATTGATTGGGTGCACCCCTTGATTCGGGAGTGTGGCTCGAGGTGGGCGATTGCTGCAGCTCTGCGTTACCACCGGCCCGGAAGTGTAATTGGTATATCTACCCTGGCATTGCCTAGTTGTGCCGTGTCACCTACCCTAGCGTGCTTTACTACGAGTTTGATTTGTGTCGTACCTATGGAGTATCCTCTGGTAGCTCCAGTTTACGGGGTATTACGGTACTGTATAGACTATTGGCATACCTAAAAATGTGTTAAGGTGGAAAATGTAAAGCCTTAGCGCTATTTTTAAATAAGTTTACTTTACTTTAGACATTATTATAATAGCGTATCTTACTACATAGTAGATAGTTTAACAGATCCTTAGAGGATGAGCGATCCCAAGCATCCTTTAAGTTATTGATGCATTTCTATTACAGTTCACTTGAGTTGATTTACATTGTATAAGTATGTATGTCCTGACTCGAGTGTTTTGTGTTTGGCTTTACGCTCGGGTCAGCCTGAGTATCACAGCTTTGGATTCATCTTCTGGAGCTAGAGATTTGCTGGAATTTATCTATCTATCTAGTTGTCTATTTCCATTTCAGTTATTTCCTATTCAGCTTTGCTTATGTATTTGTGAACTTTTGTATTCAGACTTCTGTTGTATCTGTTTCAGACTATGATATTTTGTATCCGTTTTAAGACTTTGTATTGTAGTAGCTTCATGAACTACTATGTATTTTATTTCCGCTGCGAGTTATGCTGATATTCTGTGTTTGTGATTGGTTTTATTTGCTCCAAATTTATTTACAATCTATTTTTTTGAATTATTCAAGTCTGACATGTGTGGCTTTATTGTCGATTTGAATGGTCCAAAATAGTGGGTGTTACAGTTGGTATCAGAGCTTTGGTTTAGCGATAACCTTAGCTTTGTGGGGTCAAACTCATATTTAATAGGGTAGTAATACCATAGAATGAGTCGCTGAGTGTATATATATAAGAGAGCATATTTGTTAGTGTTATAAAGGGTTTTTGTATTGTGTTAATTTGTTCCGTTTTGTATTTATAAATTCTGGTTGGTACATAGGATGCTATGGCATTGATAGGGATTTCTAAACACTTAATAGGGCAGACCGACACAATATTTGTTTTGAAAAATAGGTAAATGAAATAATTTTGCCTATTATATGTTTTGTATATAAAATAATAAATTTTATAAATGATATATTTGGCTGTAATATATTTGTTTGTTAAATAGTGAAATTCATAAATATTGGTTGAAAATACGATTTGTAAATAAAATAATTATAAATTGGAAAATTTAGAACTTAAATTCCGGGATTTTTGAAAATTCCTTTCGAATGATTTTGGAATATAATATAAATATTATTTGGAAGTATTTTTCAATGTAAATATTTCAATATAATTCGAAAGAAATGTTTTAAAGGAATTTTGGAAAGAAATAAGTTATGTACTCCCCTCTCTGTCACTGGAAAATAATTTCGGCGGTGAGTGCACGCATCATCGACAGTCATTTTCGAGTTTCAAAGTGGGAAGGCTATTTTAGTAGTTTTACTGCAGATTAATTTTGATGAACAAATATAAATTTTAAATATGATTGGATATAAAGCCATGAATATTTATATCTATGTATTGTTTTAAATGATTTTGAATATGGAACCCGGTATTAAGTTCTTAGGTTTGTGTTAATTAATAGTTTTAATTACTGTAATGAAATGAAATTTCAACTACATTTAATAATTGAACTTCTAAAATGAAAGTAAGAAACTAAATGCTGAGTTATAAATGAAATATTCAAGGAATTTGAATTTGTAAACTGTAAATCAAAAGAATATGAAATTCTAGAAGATGTAATCATTGAACATTTATTTACTAAAATGAAATAAGATAAACTTGTGCAACTTTCAATTGCATTCTTAAAAACATATATATATATAACTTACCAAAAGATTTTAAGTTGTAATGTTAAAAAAGGAACGTGTAATGGAATATTATATAAGTAAAACTTAAGCAATGAAAATGTTCAATGGAATTACTTTTATTAATAAGAACTTTGATATTGTAGTTGTTATAAACTTAAGCTATAATTGAAATGTTACAATAATAAAATGTAATAGAAAGTGAGTACTGTAAGTAAATGAATTGATAAGCTAAGTAATTGAATTGAACATGAATACTATAAATAAATGATTATAACTTAAGTAAATGTTTGAAGTTATTTATAATTAAAATAAGTAGAAAAGATGAATACTGTAAGTAGATGATTACAAACTTAAGTTAATGATGGAAGCCATTTATAATTGAAATGAATAGAAAAAAATGAATGCTATAATAAATTAAACGATTATAACTTCGGAAATTGTTGAAATGATTTAGAAAATGGATTTAATATTCAATGACATTATATAAGGAAATGAATGTAAATTAAAAGTAAGAAACATGGGTATGAACTTATGCACTAATGAATATTAATACTAATAGAAATCAAGTATATATAATAAGTGTAAACTGTAATAAATTATATGTAATACTTAAATAAAGAAATCATGGATTATCATAAACAATTGAATGGATAAAACTTATGTAAGAAATGAATGTAACGAAATGTAAAGGAGATTGACATTATATGAATAAATGAAAAATGAATTTTGTAAGGAATAAATGAAAATAAATGGAATTAAGTGCTGAATGAATAAATGGGAATACAAATTTTGTAAGAAATAAATGTAAAATTAAAGAAATTAATCATTGAATGAAAAAAAATGAACAACAAATCTTGAGAAAAGAAATTAATAAGAATAAACTTAAATAATGTTTGGAATTTGATGTTTGTGCTGGTTTATGGGTTGCTGGGTATAAATACTTCTAATTGTTTAAAATAAATAATCTATTAAGTTATCTAAGAGTGTTGAGTGTATGGTATACTTAGTAGTTTATTTATCATTCTATACGATTAAAGTGTCTAAACACAAACAAACCATTTGTTTTGCTTGATATGGATGAATGGTTGATCTCTTTGATTTCATGTGATGATTGTATGCTTGTTTGCATGTGATTGTTGTTATGTTGCATTGATTTGTTTCGTTATTAGTTGAAACAACTCAAAATATTTCCCTTTTATATAATTATTAACATCTTTGGATTATATAAGTGAGATACAGGTTTATGGAAGCAATTGCTACTACTTTTGGTTTCATAAAATTAAGCGTTATTTGCCCGACAAATAGGTACGTTCTCGGATTACGTTTCTTAGCGATATTATATTGTTTTTCCCGCTGTTGGGATATATTATTTTGAAAAATATGATATATATTGTTATTATTGACATTATTATTTCCCCCGGACCTCTCCGTACAAAGGAGACTCTGTCGAAAGTTTTCGTGAAATTTGGACTTAGAAAAAATTTTGTGAAATGTTTTCCAAACTTTTGTTAACTTGAATATAAAGGATTTAAGTGTAATAATTGATAGGTTTTATTTAAATTATTTAATTTTGTAAATTTATTAGTTTATAAATTTAATATTTTGAATAAAATATATTAATTATTTAATTCCTTCTTTTTCCTTTTTGGGGACGAAAAGTTTTGAGTGGGGGAGAGAGTGTAACGACCCGTAATTTTCGATAATTAAAATAGTTAATTTAATAAGATTTTTGTGATTAAATATTGGGAGAAATAAAAAAAATTGTGATTTATTAATGAAAATAACAACTAGAATGAATTGTAACAATATTAATGTAAGTTAATTATTAACAATTTCTATGAAATTCCAATTAATTGAAATAATGTAAATGTTATAACTTGGTTATAAATTGAATATAAGTAAATAAATGTAAATGTCGTATAAATTAATAAACTAGTATATAATCAATGGTAATTGAATAAAATTAGTGTTATGAAAGCAATTGTAACATTTGTTGCGAATAATAAACCTAAATATGATTAATGGTCAATAGTGACAATTATGATATGTTACCAATTTATTTAGGCTATTAAATTAAATTGGAAATCAATTGCAATAAATCTAATTAAATATTATGTTAAGGTAAATTAAGGTAATAATTGGAAATAATGTTAATTTTATTCACAATATGACGATTGGTTGAATAAAAAAATGGTAATCAAGATTTATCAATTTATTGGAATTTAAATTATAATAATTAGATTAATTGCAATTAAATGAAATTAAATATTTAATTATTACGTTAATGGGAATTAAGATGAAATTGGAGAACATTGGTGTACTAAGATATTAACCAATGTTAATTTTACCCATAAGATGATAATTGATCGAATAACAAGATGGAAATCAAAATAAATGGATTTTTGGAAATTAAAATTTATAATTTCTGAATTTATTGAAATTGAAATTTAATATTGAAATTGGTGAAATATTCGATAATAAATTGATGTAGAAATTTGTTTTAAAGGGTTATAAATCACCGAGTAATCAAAAGTGATAGAAATTGTAAATTATTAAAATTTGAATAGAAAAGTGACTTAATTAATTTAATATTAATTTATTTAATTAGTGTGAAAATATCCATTTTGACCACTGACTCGGATTTTGATGAAACTAGTTTCATTGGATCCGTAACAGTGAATTATTGTAGGATTTCAAGTTGCGTAGCGATTGGACTTATGGTTTGATCGTACGGGCTCGAACGCCTAGAAATCGATTTAATTAAAACCAATTGAAATCAATTTGAAATAAGCTGATTTTAACTTAACTTCTTCATACGATGGAATTAGGACTTGAAACCTATTCCATTGAATTTAAAATTTTCGAAAAAATTTATTTTGATATATGGGATGACCCATTTCCGTTTCGGGAACGAAACGGGCTTTTCGGGTCGTTTATCGTCCAATTTTCAATTCAATCTTGTCCATTCTCTATTTCTGATCTGCCTATAAATAGCGTGTTATAAACCCAAGCTACTTCTTATTTTCATTTGTCTGTACGTACATTTCTCTGTGGCTTATCCTTTCCAATGGCAGAAACAAACTCCAATCCCCAAACCATCAAATTCGATTTCAAAACCAAATCCAAATTTCAAACTCCTCAAAATATACCAAATTATATATCGATTTGATGCTCTCGATGAGCACAAGTCAAATCTGCAGATATTTTTTCAAATTAGGTTTCTGTGTGTCCGGAATTCAAGGAACAATCCTCGGCCGTTAATTTGATCGTCGATCAACTTTAACCGATCGTCGACCGGAGGGTGCTGGGTTGTAGAGAGGGACGTATGGAGTTCATCGGTGGTGTTTGTTTGGTGGTGTGATTTCTAGATTGAGCGATTTAATTCGATTTGGGTATCGAAACTTTCGATGGCGGCTGAGTGTTTCATGGCATCAGAGTCCCGTAAGTGGTTGCGTATGGCGAGGTCGGCGATGTGGCGGCAGGCGCACGCTCGTGGGTGAACGGCGAGGTGGTGCGGCGAAGTTTCGATGATGGCGGCAGACTGTTGGATCGCGTGTAGGGTTTTGATGCATGGAAGAGGAACGAGTGACGTGGCGGTTAGTGTGAGGTGGTGTTCCCTTTTTTATTTTATTTTATTCAAATTTAAATTTTTTAATGTTCTAATCAATGTAACTTTTTCATACGAGGTCCGTTTTACATGCGATTTGTTCCATTGGGATCGTATCAAAATTTCGAACATTTTGGCGCTGGTTTGGACGAATTCTGAGATCATTTGAATTTGGGCCCTAAATTGGATTTAAATTCGATTTAAATTCAAAGGCGAGTGTTTTGACCCACTCACAACTTCTTAAATTTCTTATGTTAGCTAAATTAATTTTATGATGTGATTAGAAATTTATTGATTGCTGTTTGGTATATTTAAATTGTCATTCTGGTTAAATTTGAATTTTATTGCACTTAATCATCATTTAATTTAATATTGAATTTAGATTGTCAATTTAATACCTGTTATTGATTATCAGTTAGCTATTGATGTTTACCGATTGATTTGGATGATGATTGTGATGGATGTTTGATTGTTGATATTGGATGACTGGATGTTATATTTTATATTGTTATAATATTGCAAGTTCCTTATGGGATGAAATGATACATACCCGAATGATCTATAGATTAGGGAAAAATCGTTATGAGTTGAAATTATAGACTCGAGCGATTTTATGGATTTTTATATTAAATTCAGGATTGCGGTTTGAAATGATATATAACCGTAAAATTTTAAATTGCGGATTGAAATGATAAATATCCGTATCACTTGGCCCTAGGGTAGAGAATTATATACAGACACCGGATTGGTTAAATTAAATGATTTTAAATCCTTGATTTCGAATCCAGTTAAATGGTAGTTTGAAATGAAATTTGATTTATATAGATTGAATTATAAATGGAAAATCAAGTTTTATGTTGAAATGTGAATTGTTTTAAAGGAACTGCTTTAAGAAATTAAATTGAAAGTTTAAAGTTGAATTTTAAGTGTAAATGAAATTTTATCAGAATTGAGTTATTGAATTGGTTTGAAATATAACTTTGAAATGTATTGAACTTGGAATAATTTAAATTGATATTTCAAACATGGATTTGAAAGAATTTGAATTGAAGATTCAAAATTGGGTTTTGTTGATTGGGAATTGTAATGGTCCAGATATGTTGGAATAAAATAAATAGTTAAATTTATATAAATTTCAAACTCATATTTTGATATAAACTGTTTTAAAAATATATTATTTTTAAAGACTTTAATTATTAAGATTTTCAAACTATTAAACTATTTTGACCTATATTAACTACATTAAATCATTTTAACCCATTTAATTTATTTTAAACTAATTAACCGATTTTAACTTATTTTAAATCTAATTAATCTATTTTAAGCTATTTAATCTATTTTAATTATATTTAATCAATTTTAAAATTATCTAACTATCTTAAATCAATTTACAGTATCTTTAATATATAACTAAACTATTTTAGAGTATTTTAACTATTTATAACTATTTTAACTATTATAATGATTTAAACTATTTTGTAAATTTTCAGACTAAGTAGAGGAAGTGTTTATATTCAAATTTTCAGACTAAGACTTGTATTATTATTATTTATTTATTTATTCTTCTGCATCATGTTGTTCCGCTACATTCATTTAGTTATTCCTGTTTATGTAACTCTGACGTTTGTGTGGAAAAGAAAAATCAAATGTATTTATAAAACAGCTTCATGAACTGTTATTTAATTATTATATTTTTGTCATTCCGCTGCAAGATTCTGTATTTGTTTTACTTCTTTCTCTTTTTCTTATTTACCCCATAACAATCTGCCCTTTTGAATGGTTTAAGTCTGGCATGTGTGTCTTCTTAAAACGTCCAAAAAGGCAGGTCGTTACAGTTGGTATCAGAGCTTTGGTTTAGCGATAACCTTAGCTTTGTGGGGTCTGACTCATATTTAATAGGGTAGTAATATCCTAGAATGAGTTGCTGAGTGTATATATATGAGAGAGCGTATTTGTTAGTGTTATAAAAGGTTTTTGTATTGTGTTAATTTGTTCCATTTTTTATTTATAAATTCTGGTCGGTACATAGGACGCTATGGCATCGATAGAGATTTCTAAACACTTAATAGGGCAGACCGACACAATATTTGTTTTGAAAAATAGGTAAACGAAATAATTTTGCCTATTATATATTTTGTATATAAAATAATAAATTTTATAAATGATATATATCTTAATCCGGATATAGTTTTTATGGGCTAACTATAAACCTACTGGCCTCTGCCCGTATCAAATCATAGTTTTCATAGGCTGACTATGAACCTATCGGCCCTTGCCAATATCATTAGTTATATACAGTTTTCATGGGCTTACTGCAAACTTATTGGCCCGTGCCAATATCTTTAATTAAGATTTTACATTTCTTAAGTTATATTCACTACTAGGTCAACCTAACTGGTTATTCCGCCCTTCCCCAAATTACTCTTATGGGTTAATTATAATGTGTATAAGTATATGAAGAAATAATACTTCTAAAATCTTTAGTGATGCCATGGTATTTCTTCTTTAAAAGTGAGAGTGGGTTATTTGTTTTGAAACTTTAAAACATTTCCTTCGAAACCTCTGGATGACCTCCTTCGGAAGCATAAGATTCTTTTCAAAACATAATAAACATACCTTTTGAAGCCATTTTTAAGTGTTCACTTTCGAAACCAATGGAAACTTTTGACGGTATCAAAATACTCTTTAAAACATAGCTTCAAAACAAATAAAAGTACTCTTTCGAAAACATTGGGTTTACTCTTTAAAAACATCCTTTGGGTCAAAATGATTATGTACGAAAGTATCTCTTTCGAAACCACTTATAAAATTGTTTTAGGGGAAAAAGTTGATGGTGTTGAAACCATCTAGTCGAAAGCATAATCCTTTAAATTAAAACTTGGAAGGATAGAGTCGAAACCCTCTTCTGACTCCATTGCCTTCGAAACCCTCAACCTCTTTCGAAAGCATTTAGGAAAAAGGCTTAGTTTACGTTAAAACAGAGATAACCCTTCGATAGCATAGATGGATTCAATACCGTCGAAAGGTAAATTAGTGGCTTAGTCTTGACTTGGTCGAAACCAATCCTTTTGAATGCTTTTATTTAAGGAAAAAGTACCCCTTCGAAAGCTTATATTATAAAGTCTCTTTCGAAAGCATGGCTTTCGACTATGTTGAAAGCTTTAAGCAAAACAAGGCAGGAATTTAACTTTAGAAAACAAACAAAGGTTTCGACTTTATAGGGTATCGATTCATTCGAAAGCCCTTCAAAAACTAGGCAGGCGCTTATCTTCTAAAAGTGAACCTTGGTTTCGATCCTAACAAAAACATTGCTTTTGACACCCTACCTTCCAATACTTACTAATTCACTTCGTACCAATTTCATTGATACCATGTGCATTGGTTTCGACTCTAATGGTTTCAACTGGGTTGATGGGGAGGTAAAGGAGTCAAAAGATGCCTTCGAATTAGGCGGAACAACCTTTTTCTGAAACACTGATTTGTAGCTAAGTATGGCAATTACTTTATAACTAACCTGCCTGTTGTAATTCCTTGATTGGTTACTTTAAAACTTTTCAAATACTTTACAATTATAAAGGCTGCATTTAACCAAATCTAAATCAAAGGAATTTTAAAGTTTAAGCCCTTCCATTAACAAAATCAGTATTTGCAAATAAGTCTCTCTCTTGAAATAATTTATTTGCCCTAGTAAATCAATTGGGAAAAATCCCCAAAAACCACAAAAATTCAATTTTATCATGTAATCAAACATATTAAAATTTTAGACCTAGTTTCTACTTGAAATACTCGAAGTAAATTTTAAACCCAATTATATCATATTTTCCTTTAGAAATTCATAATAAATTTTCTATAGCTCGAAAAATACTGAAAATCAAAACCCATCTCTAAAATCATGTTTTACTTAACATAAAAATTTTCCATGACATTATAAAATCATAAACTCTCGGTTTTACCCTAAACCGTGCTAATTCATATGCAAATAAATTAAAGTAAATCAAACATAACATAGTTCAAGCATATCATCATCCATAGAATCATAAAAAAAATTGATTATAAACCCGAAAACATATAATCATAGAATAAAATAGAGATGGCATGAAATTATTATTCACCTTAGATTTTGATAAGGAATTTGAGATTTGTTGTTGCTTACTCCTCCCTAGATTTGACCCTTAGTTTAAAATTGTAATCTTCTTCTTTTCCTCCTTGTTAATGGCCGACACCTAGGGTTTTTGCATTTATTTTTGATTTGAGAAAAATGAACATGAATGGACAATTACAAAAGGTAATAGCCATGTAAAATGAAAAGGTTATTTTCCGAATATGCCCATGTGTAATTTAATTAGTTTACTAACCCAATTAAGCGCATTTACTTAATCATTAAGCATGGCCCTTTATATAATTTATTCAAATCTCAATCCTCTTATCATCATTATTCTATTTAATTTATCTAATTAAATTTCCTAAATAATATCATCAAAAATTAGGAATGTTACAGGCTTCTCCCCTTAAAGAATTTCGTCCTCGAAATTCAGTAAGGACTAAATACTAAACATAGCAATCATCTGTAAAAACTCCGAACAACCATAGTAGTCTAACTGACTAGCAACTATCTATATAAATCTAATATAGACATACCCTCAAAGCAGATCAGGATAAGCATCTCTAATCCCGTCCTCTGTCTCCCAAGTACAATCCTTCTCGTTTTCGCTCCACTGAACTTTCACTAACCTGTCTGTCTTATTCCTTAATCTGTTCTCATCTCTAGCTACAACCCAAACTGGTTGTCTAACAAAAGTCAAATTAGGCTCTACTACTAAGTCTTCCAACCCTGTCGGGGGAATAATAATCTTTGGATTATGCACATACTAGCGAAGATGAGACACATGAAATACATTATGGACACCTACCAAACTGCTCGATAACTCTATCCTATACGCGAGCTTTCAAATCCTCTCTATAATCTGGAATGGACCTACATATCTTGGGGCTAACTTCCCTGACTTTCCAAATCGTATCACACCCTTTATTGGTGATACCTTAATGAAAACCTTATCTCCAACTGAGAATTCTAATTCCTTACGCCTTTTATCTGCGTAACTCTTCTGTCTTGATGAAGCTTCCTTCATCCTTCCTCGGATTAGCTCAATCTTTTCTGATGCCTCTCTAACCAAATTATGACCTAAGACTAATCTGTCTCCAGTCTCCAACCAACATGCTGGTGATTTGCATGGTCTTCCATACAAAGCCTCAAACGACACCATTCCTATACCTGTTTGATAACTGTTATTATAGGAAAACTCGACCAAATGTAGGTGATCCTCCCAAGATCCACCAAAGTCCAATATACAAGCTCTTAGTAGACTCTCAAGTACTTTGTTGACTCTCTTTGTCTGACCATCTATCTGAGGGTGATACGGAGTACTCATATTAAGCTTGGTACCCATCACTTCCTATAGGCTCTTCCAGAATTCACTAGTGAACAAAGCATCTCTATCGCTGACTATACTACTAGGAACTCCATGCAGTCTAACTATGTTCTTCAGGAACAACTTTGCTAAAACAGGTGTCGTTCCGGTTGACTTAACTGGAATGAAATGGGCACTCTTGGTCAATCTATCCACTATAACCCATATACTTTCATTACCTCTATTTGACCTTGGCAACCCGTCTATAAAATCCATAGATATCGAATCCAATTTCCAGGAATCTCTATAGGCTGAAGCAACCCACTCGGTTTCTGATGTTCAGCTTTCACTTGTTGACAGTTTGCACACTACTTAACCCACAAGCTAACATCCCTCTTCATGCCTTCCCAATGGAAGCTCCTCTTCATATCCTTATACATCTTGGTCCCTCCAACATGAATCGTCAACTTGGACCGATGACATTCTTCAAGAACTTCTTTCTTCAAGTCCTCCACACTCGGAACATACAATCATCCCTTCTTTCTCGACCATCCTTTCTGGTCAAGGCTAAAATCTTTTAGATCATCGATCTCAGTTCCAACCTCAAGTCTTCTAATTCTCTCAGCCACCATTGGATCCTCCTCCTGCTTAGAAGAAAATTTCTCAATCAATACTGGTCGAACTTCTAAACAAGACAACCTGGCTGAACTCTGACTAGAACCAGCAGTCGATCTTAACTGCACATCACAACTGACTAAAGCTTCTAAATCTTTCCACTCTGTCAACATAGCTAACACCACATTCTGATGTTTTCTGCTAAGACCATCAGCCACCTTATTACCATTCCCCGGTGTATACTCTATACCAAAAACACAAGTAGCCAAAAACTCCAGCCACCTCTACTACCTCATATTCAACTCCTTCTGAGAGAATAAATACCATAAAGACTTATGATCGGTATAAAGCTCAAACCTCTCCTCTAAGAGATAATGTCTCCAAATCTTCAATGCGAAGATCACAGCTGCCAACTCCAAATCATGAGTAGGATATCAAACTTCATGTGGTCCAAGCTGCTTAGATGCGTGGGTAATGACTTTGCCATTCTGCATCAACACTGCTCCTAATCCAGTTCCTCATGCATCGGTATACACCACCAATCCTTTGTTTCCGTCTAGAACTACTAACATGGGTGCATTGGTTAACAAATGCTTTAACTTAAGGAATGCTTCCTCACATTTGTCAGACCAAACAAATCTCACTTCCTTCCTGGTTAGCTTGGTTAAGAATGCTGCTATTCGCGAGAAATCCTTAATGAATCTCCGGTAGTAGCCAGCAAGTCCAAGAAAACTCCTGATCTCAGTTGTTGTCTCTGGTCTCTTCCATTATTCACGGCTTCGATCTTATCTGGATCGACTGACAATCCTTTCTCCGAAACAATGTGACCAAGAATTTTTACCACTTTCTTCCAGAAATGACACTTGGTAAACTTTGCTTTTAGCCGATTCTGCCTCAGCGTCTCAAGTACCACTCTAAGATGAACCTCATGTTCTCTCTCATACCTAGAGTAGACTAGAATGTCATTAATAAACACCAGCACAAACCTATCCAAATACTCTTGGAAAACTTGGTTCATCAAATCCACAAAGAAAGCAGGTGCATTCGTTAACCCAAATGGCATCACCAACCACTCAAATGAACCATACCTAGTTCGAAATGCTGTCATAGGAATACTGTCCTCCGCCACTCTTAACTGATGGAAACCTATCGCCATGTACAATTGGGAAAACACTCTGGCTCTACCCAACTGATCAAACAGATCATCTATTCTTGGCAAAGGATACTTATTCTTAATTGTACTTTCGTTTAATTTACGACAGTCAATGCACATCCTTAACGACCCATCCGGTTTCTTTACAAACACCGCGGCCGCTCCCCAAGGCGAACTTCTTGGTCTAATAGAACTCCTTCCTTCTAGATCCACTAGCTGCACCTTCAATTCCTTCATCTTAATTGGTGTCATCCTGCTAGGTGGTCTATTTACAGGTTTAGCTCCTGGCACAAGATTTATTCTAAACTCAACAGCTCTTTTCAAGGGTAGTCCAGTGACTGGCTCAAAGACATTTGCAAACTCTCTTGCTACCCAAACCCGACTTAACTCATATCCTGCCTCCATAGCATTAAGTAAAGCACTTACACTCCGGTCAGTATTCTCTACTGAGAATACTGCTCAGTTATGACTATCAGGGTGTCTCAGTGATATTCCCATATCCTGGCAAAATATTCTAGCCTCATACCTATCCAACCAATCCATACCCAAAATGATTCTGATATCTATGAATAACATACAAATTGCTGGTAAACTTATGACCTAACAAGTAAAGTTCTAACTGGTCACATCTTAACCCTAGAGTTGCATACCCTCCTATTAAATTCAGAACCCTTAAGGAAGTAAAAAGAGAGGTGGGTTCTAAACATAATCTATCAACCAAACACTGAGATTTAAATGAATGTGATGCACCGGTATCAAAAAGTACTATAACTGGAATACTCTGAATCAAAAGTGTACCTTCCATCACAGTCTTTCCTTTATCAGCTGCGGTAGGCCTAGCTGGTCCTATAGCAAAAAAATTTCCTTTGTCCTCCCTAACTAGCTCTAGACACTGATTCTTGTAATGCCCAACTTGCATAGTTGAAGCATTTCACATTCTTCTTACTTGCAGCTTTCTTCCCATTTCTTGACCGGCATTCATTAGCAAAGTGAACCTTCTTGTCACACTTATAGCAAACTACCTCAGCCTTTGACTTCTTAGCAGTATCTCCCTTCTGGGCTTCCTTCTATTTAAATAACTTCCTCTTCTTCCCCCAAGAACCCTAAGTTCCCACTGACTTCACTTTAGCTAAATCAACAAGTAAATCCTCATGGCGAATAGCCATCTCCTCCACCATATTACAAGGATCACGTACATGTGTCATCGTCATTCTAGCAAGCTCGGGCCTCAAATGAACCTCTCATTCGTTTTGATGTCAATATCTATAACAGCATATCCATATCGAGACAACTCTTCAAACTTAGTAGCACACTCGACTACTGACATCTCTCCTTGCACGAAGTCCATAAACTTCCTCATCAGCTCAGACTTAGCAAACTCAGATACAAACTTCTGCTCAAATCTCATTTTAAAATCAGCCCAAGTTAACTGCTCTTTCGGAACTCCGACAGTGACACTATTCCACCAATGTAGTGCTGAGCCCTGCAACTATCTAGAGGCCAACCTCCTCTTTTGTCCATCATTCAGGCCCAAATCAGTAAATATACGCTCACAATGCAACGGCCAATTCTGAACCTCTATGACATTCTCTATTCCCAAGAATGGCTTCCCACCCAAACTGGTGTAATCTCTACTCAGCAAAGCATAATTATACCCAACTGGAGCTAGCGGATTAGCTCCTCCTGCATTTCCAACAACACCAGCAATAGCTCCTACTTGCATCAAACCAACAAAGAACTGATACATCGCCCCATATATACTGGTGGATTTCTAGCACTCACATTGGCATCAACATTTTGATTACTAGCATTAGCATGTCGACCCGGGTTCCTCCTGGTAGTGGGTCGAGCATTTCCATTAGTTGTGGTGCTTCCTCCACCAAGATTTTCTCTTCCGTATCCTGCTTCAACATCTCCTTTCTCGTAAATCTGCATAAGAGCCTTAGCAAGATACAGAAGAACGGTCTAAGAGAGCAGGAAATACATACTTATATATATATAACTATATATATCAAATACAAGTACGTTACTATAGCGTTAACCCAAACCCCAATCTTATTATCTGATTCATTGGACTATGTTTGGAAAATCTTTTAGGTTTAAGTTTCTTTTAAAGTTTCATAAATCTATGCTCTGATACCAACTTGTAACATCACCCTATTTGGAGGTCAAAACTAACAGCTACGGATGCTGCAGTCATCCAAAATTATTAATCCTCGATGACCAAATACGGCGATATTAGATACATTGATACATAGAAACAAAAGAATATGGAAATTTTTTAAACAACAAACAAGTTCCACATTCCATTTCAAAATATTCCAAATTGATTACATAATCCCAGATCACAGATCACGTTCAGATAACATATAATTATTACAAGATACGCTAAGAGCGACATATGAAGATGCCCCCTTGGTTGATCAAAGTATATAGATAGGCAAGAAACAAATTTGCCTTTACAAACAAAACACACGGCGTAAATAAAAGAACTCTAATAACAAGCTTGCCTCCTGCACGTCCTCGGAAGCTTTATTTGTCTAAAAGAACACCTGGAAACCTTAACTCTCAACCTACTCAAAATCAATTGAGTACCCGAGAGTTTAAGGGGAAAAAAACCTCGAGTCAGACATAAAGCCTGGTATGAATAATAATTTACCTTCTCAAACCATTTAGATATCTAGTGAGACCACACAGCTTAACGGAACGGGTTTTACCCTCACTAATATCCTAAAATATTTATAAAACCATACATTGTGCTCGTGCATCCACAATGGTTAAAACATAGTATTTCAAAAGCATTATGATGATATGCAAAACAAATAAATCAAATCTGGATTACCCATCCCCATTCATTCTGACTATCTGTCTCCATTATAGTTTCTAGGATTACTATTTACTTAAATGTTTATGGACTATCTGTCCAATATCATAGTTCATGGGATCACTAAGAACCTATTGGTAACTCCAATATCTTATCTCTTATCCTAATTTTCATGGGCTAACTAGCAACCTATTGATTGGCTATCAATATCTCAATCCGGATATAGTTTTATGGGCTAACTACAAACCTACTGGCCTCTGCCAGTATCAAATTATAGTTTTCATGGGCTGACTATGAACCTATTGGCCCCTGCCAATATCATTAGTTATATACAGTTTTCATGGGCTTACTGTAAACCTATTATCCCATACCAATATCTTTAATTAAGATTTTACATTTCTTAAGTTATATTCACTACTGAGTCAATCTAACTGGTTATTCTGCCCTTCCCCAAAGTACTGTTATGGGTTAATTATAATGTGAATAAGTAAAATCTTTAGTTATGCCATGGTATTTCCTCTTTAAAAGTGAGAGTAGGTTATTTGTTTTGAAACTTTAAAACACACCTTCGAAACCTCTGGATGACCTCCTTCGAAAGCATAAGATTCTTTTCAAAACATAATAAACATACCTTTCGAAGCCATTGCTAAATGTTCACTTACGAAATCAATGGTACCTTTCGACGGTATCAAAATACTCTTTAAAACATAGATTCGAAACAAATAAAAGTACTCTGTTGAAAGCATTAGGTTTACTCTTTAAAAACATCCTTTGGGTCAAAATGATTATGTACGAAAGTATCTCTTTCAAAACAACTTATAAAATTATTTTTGAGGAAAAAGTTGATGGTGTCGAAACCATCTAGTCGAAAGCATAATCATTTAAATTAAGACATGGAAGGATAGAGTCGAAACCCTCTTCCGACTCCATTGCCTTCGAAACCCTCAACCTCTTTCGAAAGCATTCAGGAAAAAGGCTTAGTTTACGTTAAAATAGTGGTAACCCTTCGACAGCATAGATGGCTTCAATACAGTTGAAAGGTTAATTAGCGGCTTGGTCTCGACTTGGTCAAAACCAATCCTTTCGGAAGCTCTTATTTAAGGAAAAAGTACTCCTTCGAATGCTTATTTTATAAAGTCCCTTCCAAAAGCATGGCTTTCGACTATATTGAAAGCTTTAAGTAAAACAAGGCAGGAATTTAACTTTAGAAAACAAACTAAGGTTTCGACTTTATAGGGTATCAACTAAGTCGAAAGCCCTTCAAAAACTAGGCAAGCGCTTATCTTTTAAAAGTGAACCTTGGTTTCGACCCTGATGAAAAGATTGCTTTCGACACCCTACCTTCCGCTACTTACCAATTCACTTCATACTAATTTCATTGATACCATGTGCATTGGTTTCGACTCTAATGGTTTCGAATGGGTTGATGCGGAGGTAAAGAAGTCGAAAGGTGCCTCCGATTTAGGCGGAACAACCTTTTTCTAAAACATTGATTTGTAGCTAAGTATGGCAATTACTTTATAACTAGCCTGCCTGTTGTAATTCCTTGATTGGTTACTTTAAAACTTTTCAAATACTTTACAATTATAACCGTCGCATTTAACCAGATCTAAATCAAAGGAATTTTAACGTTTAAGCCCTTCCATTAACAAAACCAGTATTTGCAAATAGGTCCCTCTCTTGAAATAATTTATTTTCGCTAGTAAATCAATTGGGAAAAATCCCCAAAAATCACAGAAATTCAATTTTATCATGTAATCAACATATTAAAATTCCAGACCCAATTTTTTCTTGAAATACTCGAAATAAATTTTAAACCAAATTATATCATATTTTCCTTTAGAAATTCATAATAAATTTTCTATAGCTCGAAAAATTCTGAACTCATCTCTAAAATAATGTTTTACTTAAAATAAAAATTTTCCATCGCATTATTAAATCATAAACTCTCCGTTTTACTCTAAAACCGTGCTAATTCATATGCAATTGAATTAAATTAAATCAAACATAATATAGTTCAAGCATATCATCCATAACATCATAAAAAACGAAATTGATCATAAATCCGAAAACATACATCCATAGAATAAAATAGAGATGGCATGACATTATTATTCACCTTAGATTTTGATAAGGAATTTGAGATTTGTTGTTGCTTACTCCTCCCTGGCTTTGACCCTTAGTTTAACATTGTAATCTTCCTCTTTTCCTCCGTGTTAATGGCTGGCTCTTAGGGTTTTTGCATTTATTTTTTATTTGAGAAAAATGAATGTGAATGGACAATTACAAAAGATCATAGCCATGTAAATGAAAAGATTATTTTACTAATATGCCCATGTGTAATTTAATTAGTTTACTAACCAAATTAAGCCCATTTACTTAATCATTAAGCACGGTCCTTTATATAATTTATTCAAATCTCAATCCCCTTATCATCATTATTCTATTTAATTTATCTAATTAAATTTCTTGAATAATGTCATCAAAAATTAGGGATGTTACACCGCACTCCGGGGACTTAGAGTTTTCTCGTGGGCAGGTGCATTTCCGCCGAATTGTTTATACCCCAGTCCGCACTCTGGGACTTAGAGTCTTCTGTGGGCAGTCGTGTTTCCGCCTGGGGCAGTCGTTTTTCCGCCGGATTGTTTATACTCCAGTTCGCACTCTGAGGACTTAGAGTTTTCTCGCGAGTAGTCGTGTTTCCGCCCGAGGCAGTCATTTTTCTACCCGATTGTTTATAATCCAGTCTGCACTCTGGGGACTTAGAGTTTTCTTGTGGGCAGTTGTGTTTCCACCTGGGGCAGTCGTTTTTCTGTTGGATTGTTTATACTCCAGTCCGCACTCTGGGGACTTAGAGTTTTCTCGTGGGTAGTCATGTTTCCGCCCAAAGTAGTCATTTTTCCGCCCGATTGTTTATACTCCAGTCCGCGGTCTGGGGACTTAGAGTTTTCTCATGGGTAGTCATGTTTCCGCCTAGGGTAGTCATTTTTCCACCCGATTGCTTATACTCCAGTCTGCACTCTGGGGACTTAGAGTCTTCTCGTGGGCAGACGTGTTTCCATCCGGTGCAGTCGTTTGTACTCCAGTCCACACTTCGGGGACTTAGAGTTTTCTCGTGGGCAGTCCTACTTATGCCCAGGGCAGTCATTTTTCTGCCCGATTGTTTATACACCAGTCTACAATCTGGGGACTTAGAGTCTTCTCGTGTGCAGTCATGTTTCCACCCGGGATAGTCATTTTTCGCCCAATTACTTATACTCCAGTCCCCACTCTGGGGACATAGAGTCTTCTCGTGGGAAGTCGTGTTTTTGCCCAGGGCAGTCGTTTTTCCGCCCGATTGCTTATACTCCAGTCCGCACGTCGGGGACTTAGAGTTTTCTTGTGGGCAGTCGTGTTTGCATCCAAGGCAGTCGTTTTTCCGCCCGATTGTTTATACTCCAATCCGCACGCCAGGGACTTAGAGTTTTCTCGTAGGCAGTCGTGTTTCCGCTCAGGGCAATCGTTCTTCCGCCCGGTTGTTTATACAGCAGTCCGCACTTTGGGGACTTAGAGTCTCCTCGTAAGCAGTCATGTTTCCGTCCGGGGCAGTCGTTTTTTCGGCCGATTGCTTATACTCCAGTTCGTACTCTGGAGACTTAGAGTCTTCTCGTGGGCAGTCATGTTTCTACCTGGGGTAGTCGTTTTTCCGCCCGATTGCTTATACTCCAGTCTGCACTCCGGGGACTTAGAGTTTTCTTGTGGACAGTTGTATTTCCGTCCAGGGCAGTCGTTTTTCTGCCCGATTGTTTATACTCCAGTCCGTAGTCCGAGGACTTAGAGTTTTCTCGATCGGTGGTCAATCGCACCCATTTGATTTGTACTTCATTTACCGCATCTAGGTAAAAGTTGTCAAATGAATGGTCGAACCACGTTTATCCATGGAATGGGATTCTACCCCTAGCATTTAGGATGAAACTTGGCAAATGGACGGTCGATTCTCATCCACTTGGTGATTGTAGCTCTTCCAATCAAGTCGAGGAAGGAGGTAAGTGATGGATGGTTGGATCACATCTATGCTGGGGTTGGATAATCAAATATTGCACAATTTGCTTCATATTCTTTCTAACAAACGGACATAATGAGTTATTGAGCGGACAATTAAGTCCAATCCATTTCGAGATGCAATCATGCCCATGCATTGAGGGCGGTGGTTGATGAGTAGGCAGTCAATCGCGGCTACTTCAAGCCTAATATGAAGGTTGATGAGTGGACGGTCAGTCGTGTCCATGTTCTATTGGATTCTAACCTTATCGGGTTTTTCATTATGCGTCTCGGTTCCCCAAGTCAGGGGCATATGGTAGCTGATGAATGGTCGAATCACGTTCGTCTAAATAAAAAAACTCCACAGGTTCTGTCACGGTCTGTGGAGATTGGTTGGCGTCCAACTCTAGGTACTTGGTTACCAGCATCGTATGCATGCAGTTTAATTCAAATCGGTCGTAGTTCACAACATAATTGAAATTGAAATTAAAATAAAATAATTAAAAGAAGATTGGAATAAATCTCATTGATAAGTGAAGCAGCATCATGCGCTTGCTATTCCACTTTGCCCCTAGCTCCTTTCAGTGGGATATCGACCAACAGCGGTCCAATTGATAATCGGAGTTCTTTATTGATAGGGTTAGGATGTTTTTGTCATCGTCAACCCGGTACATTTTTAAGTTATGGCTATTGTTATGCTTGCAAATAACATATGCATGTCCAAGATATGCGCAAAGCGAGATGGACCGGTATTGACGGGGTAGCGATCAATTACTTGGAGACCCGAGAAAATCTGATAATCGCTTGGAGTCAACCATTGGACCGCTTGGAGTCAACCACTGGATTACTTGGAGTCAACTATTGGATCACTTGGAGTCAGCAAATTCGAAGGCCTGGTAATTAGCGCTTGGGGTTTCTTTGGAGTTTGCTTCAGGAAAAACATTGTCTTACCAAAGTCCTGCTTTAGGCCAGCGCATGGGTTCCAAGACGTCGTTTGCCTTTGTACTTGTAAAAATTCACATGCAACATCAGGCTTCAATGGATTTCGTATGTCATTTTTCATACTTCTCCATAGGAACGTAGGATATTTGCTTCAAGGAACTTCAATACCAATTATTGTTAGACTATGAGCCAAATTGTGAAGTGGACAGTTGAGTATTTGTTGATGAATATGTTAATAAAAACGATCGGTTGTACTCAGTGACTTTGAAACGATCGTACTGGATCGATCATTTAGGAACGACAATAATTCAATTGTTAATCGGTGGATAGGCTATCAAAAAACGATCGGTTATAAGGATGAAAGTGGGACGATCGTACTAGGTTGGCCACTGGAACGATCGTATAAGGAACGCCGCACATAATCAATTGGTGGGGGTACTAGTTGGAACGATCATATAAAAACGATCGTATAGTAATGGTCGGTGAAAAACGATCGTGAAGAGGAGAAATTGGACAAATCCAAGCTGTTGAAATGACCAATATGAACCACTGTAGGGGACGATCGTTTAAGATGATAGGGTGTTTGGATTCATGATGAACAAACGTTTAAAGAGTGTGTATAGGTCATAGATAATTGCCGACTTTTCCCTCATGCTCTAAAACTTGAAAAAGTATGGACATTCATGAATCATATGGCTACTTGGTCACTGATCTCATCATTTCCTTCTTCCGCAAGGGTAGTAGACATGGCCTCCCGGCCTTGTGAAATAGTTTCCATCTAGATTTCTTTCAAATCTAAGTAGAATAGGAAACTTATCAATCAAAAGCTGGATCTATCTCGCGAACACGAAAATTCACTAGTAGAAAATGAGATCCAATCGAGCCCTGAATTCATCTCTTAGTGAAAGCACCAAAATGTTGACGCTAAAAATGGACATCGACACTTGTAGAAATCTCATGGAGATTAAACAATGAATGAAATCAAAAACTAAGCAGAAAAAGTAAATGAATACATAGATTTTTATAGTGGTTCGACAATCTTGGCCTACATCCACTTCACACTTTAATTAATCTTTCACTGGATTACAATTACAAGAATATTTAGATCAACTCGGATCCATTAATACAAGATTCAAGAATAAAAATGGCAGACTGGAGTAGGAAGAAGGTCCTTTTTCTAAAGCTAAGCTTGCTGTATTTATAGCAGAAGATGCGCATGGATCGGATTGAAACTTTGCTAGAAGGCTTTATGGGTCCAATAGAGCCCATTATATCGATTGGCAACGATATCTCAATGGTATGGAACGATCGGCCTCATGATAGCCGATCGTTTTTATTTGCTCCAATCAACTTGCGATCGTTCTTGGAGGGTTCCACAGGCTTCTCAGTGTTGCTCCTAAAATATGAGATCATTCTGTGATGTGGATTGCAAGTAATGGGTCGCTCTTGGTCGAAGATAGAACACACACTGAAGTACACCAATCGTTATATTGAATCATCCAATAACGATCGGTGCATAACGATCGGCCTTCCTCCCACTTCCATTCTGGAATGCGCGGTCGTTATGGTGTGCTCCCCTTGCCACTCTATTGATGCTCTAAAAGTCTTACATGGATTGGCTTCATGGATCTCAAGATATTGAACGCTCTTTGCTGACTTGAACAGTTCTATGGATCGTTCTTAGTCGATCCATACGAATCCTTGCTTCATCCGCAGCTTGGGCATATGAAATTCTATCAACTCCAAACTTGAGATGTAACTTCACAAGGTCAGGTTAGTTACTTCATGCTAGCTACACTTCGACTGGATCCTAGTTCAAATCGGCCCGACTATCGTCTATAGTGCTGTATGTAACTGGCTCTTCAGGTTATTCGACCACCCGTTCCTGGTCGAGTCGATGATATCACGGCTTTACCAAAAGGCGGGATAACTTTTGTCGGAAAACTAACTTAGTTTTAGATTGTGTTGATTTTATTGCATCTTTCTTTTCTTTATGTTTCATGTATGCTTTTATTTAGTTTGTGTTGGTGTTCTAGACTCAGTCATGTCACAATTTCAGATCCTTACTTTTTAAATATGTTTTAATTTAAATTGTTCGACTTACTCGGGTTTAGTTATGATGCTCTCTCTCTCTCTATATATATATATATATATATATATATATGTTTGTGTGTGTATTAGGTAAGGGTTGACTACACCTCAATTCCTCTTTGATTTCCATCACAAGTTCTGAATTAAACAATATAGTGTAGGAACAAGAGAGAGAAAGTTAGGTAGTCGATCCTTGCCCACATACTTACATGCATGCATACATAATATGTATATATGTATATTGTATTCATGTATAGCCTGTGTTGTTGTTCAAGACTCAGTCATGTTGCATTTTTCAGATCCCTACTTATTAGATATGTTTTATTTAAATTGTTAGACTTACTCGTGTTTAGTTACAATGCTCTTTATTTCTACTTTAATATATATAGCATGCATGCATGCTATGGATTGCTTATGCTGTATTGCATGCTATGGATTGCTTATGCTGTATTGCAGTTATTGATGGGAGGCTATTGGTAGACATATATTGTGGATTGGCTGCCGATGGCTCTATAGAGAATTTATTTATGCTATAGTTTAGGCATA
The DNA here is from genome assembly GCA_030737815.1 of Allium fistulosum. Classification (NCBI taxonomy): domain Eukaryota; kingdom Viridiplantae; phylum Streptophyta; class Magnoliopsida; order Asparagales; family Amaryllidaceae; genus Allium; species Allium fistulosum. Next base: position 883,332,841 of record CM060903.1, read on the forward strand.
TTTTGTATTTTTATGGACTAGATATTAGATTGAGGGGTGTATTTTTCTATGATGTGTGGGTTTATGGGTAGAGCTACTTGCAAGTTTATTGGCAGATTTTTTGTAAATATAAAATAAAATTACATGAATGCTCTTATCGATAGAGAAACGCTCATTTTTTGGAAAGAACTTAGAAAAAAAACTGAATTCGAGTGCTTATTCAATGGACCTCCACATTCAAGCAATTAAATATGACTATTGGGTATTTTTAGGCAATTCAACCCTTAACGAGTCCTCAAATATCAGGGGCTAAATAGGTTGGATATGCTCTAGTATGTAATACTTTACTTTTGGACAAGGGTGCATACAGAATTTTCTTTAAAATACCGAACTGTTTTAGGGTCTAAAAAAATTCTTTAACAAAAACATATGATATAAATGATAAATCCTTAGAAATTAGAAACTTCTGATGTGAAAATGCAGTAGTTCATAAAATTCCTTAAACCGACCATAAATAAGTTTGTACGACATATCATACATAGTAAATTTCTCATCAATTCTACATGAAAAATTAGGTGTAATATATGATAAGACCATATCATATGTATAAGGACCACTAAATCCACTGAAAATCTATCGTGACATTGACTATATTTACCTTTGTCGAAATTCGTACATTTAATCAAATATGGAAAAGTCCTGCTAGCTAGGAGCACCAGTTTATGTTCCTTTGATACAATTTGTACAAAATACTAGTTCATACACACACACATGAACTAGTATAGCAATGAAACATGAAAGAGAGAGAAGAAAAACCATGTTCCATTGCCTAATAAAGATAATAGACAGGCACATTATGGAGCATAAAACAGCAGAAATTTCAATCATATGAATTTAGAAATATTGATTTAGAATACCCAATGATATATAATATTTCATGGAAAATTCATGCACATTATGAGCATGAAATAGCAGAAATTTCTGGTTAGTATCTGTAATGTTTGAAGAGTAAGCTTCAGTTCTGAAACAGAGCTGTATGATCAGTTGGCAAATTCCTAATTAATTAATGGTCCTCTTTTTGTTGGTTGTTGGACAAACAAAAAAAAAGAGAGAGGAGTAATTGATTTGTGTACATTATATTACCAATACACGCTGGACCATTTTCCACGGTCCTTTTTTCTTTATCTCAAGAGCATCTTTCCGATATCTATTCAAGTTAATTAATTCTTTAAACACGAAAAAAAAAAAAATTCAACTTAAAAAACCAGCAAGTCCGTACACGTACCCCTTAATCAATTGTGCAACACAAAGCCATCAATAATTTTAAATGCATTTACAGGTTTTTTTAGCACTAACAGTGTGGATTCACAAACCATCTAGATATGAAAATCTGAAAACCGAAAAATTATTTTAAATTCAAAAGAAGGATATGTCGATATAGTATTACCGCATTTGAAAAATATCCACCAAGACAATAGCTTGTTTTACGTGTGTTTTTATTTTTATATAAGAACTGACATGACATAGGCTAACTATTTAAATGCAGATTTTTTGCTGAACACCACTTTTCTCGTACCTTTTCAATTTATGGTATCCCGTAGTAAATCAAATTTATTCATTTATATTTGAACAAATATTGAATAATGCAAATATAGGACTAATTGTTTTTGTTAAGTACTAGTTTGGCCAAACATAGAAGAAGGCTCATCTACTGCATCTGTTGACACGACGGCCTCTATCTTGAATGGCTCAAAGCTTTGAATGAAAGTATACATGGTCCCTAAAAACAAATGAACTAAATCTTGCTAGATATTCTACCCATTTCTAATTCCATGCGTGTCACATTTTCTACCTTTTATATCTAATCAGTTCTGTACAGGAACAAGAAATTAAACGACTAACAGTATACGCATACATATGTCCCAGTTTTTTAACACAAGAACACACACATTTTGGTTTGATTTTAAGCAACATGATAGGAATCTATATATCCCATGAATTGATGTAAACCATTACATTTTGGACCACTTCGTATTTCGTTTCTTGAATAACGCAGTTCTTGATTCGATTTTAGTTTTAGATATTTTCCGCGTAACATTTAATTCATATTCAAATAGAAATATTAGATGACGCCAGTGAGCTCAAAAATCAGCACTGGAAACGAATAAAATTTCATAATTCTAACACTAATCTAATTAATGAGCTTCTGGTTTCCTTTCCTCTTCCTTCCAGTATTGTTTTTTAAGTAAGTAAACTAGCGATATATTAATTTATAATACAGACAAGTACATGCTAAGATCGATGTAAAAGGACAAATAGGAGATGGTATGATAGTACTAGATTGAGTGTCATATTGCGAGCTCCAAGAGACGCAATTAAGATTAATTAAACAAACCATAATGAGAGGCAGATTACAAACTTTAGTTAGTTTTAGGACCACATTGTGAAATGAAAGAATTGATGGAAGCATTGTAGGTTGTAACATTAATAATTGGTAGTAGAAATACGGGAGGTTCAGATCTGCAAAATTGCAACTTGCATTGTTGTTCTTAATAATTGAATATTGTCCTTCTATTTCTAATATGTTTTCGTTTTTTTATTGAAATCTTCATATATAATTGATGTCTGCATTGTACTAATTACGGGGATATAGTTGTGCATTTTTTGCTCCACGCTATTTTAACTTATATGAAATGTGATGATCAATGTTTATAACCAGAGAAACGTAATCATCAAACTGCATATGAAATGCACAATAAGCTAGGATTTTGAATGTTTACCAAACCTCCTCAACGAAGGACTTTACCTATATTAGAAAACTGATTAAAATATAGCTATCATGTGTTCTACTTCTAGTACTACTGAGACTATAATATGTATAAACCCAATGTATGGGTTGGACGAATTTTTCCTCAATGCATGTCACGACTGCCTTGTAAATGATGTTGCAAGCCCTCAAAAGCAGCTAATTTGGTGAAAGCATTGACATGCCAGCTAGAGGTGAAATAATGAATCTTAACAAAAGGACACATAACCACTTCCTCTTTTTTTTTTTTTAACAGCCCAGCAATTCAAACATGTCATGTTTCTTAGTATCTCTTCTTGTATAATATAGGGTAGGACATGTGGTATATTATAGAATATGTACTATAATATACATATATATATAAGATCATGTAGATAGCGACAAACCTTACATTTCAAAGTATTGTGGAGTGTGATTGACATGTAATGTGCCCATGCAAAATACACTTGAAAGCAGTGTGAATCACCATTGCCCATGCATGAAGTCCATCCATATTCCCTAGAAATACCAAGCTTTCAAATCTATAAAGCTTTCGTGACATCCACTCATATAAAAAAACCAGTACATGTTACTTAATTATTAAAATATAACAAAACAAAAGGAACTTTGATAAATTAATATTTCTAACTAAATCGACTTGTATTATTTTATTCCCACTTACACTGACCGATTCCAGTCTTTTCCAGTTCCTCTTTAATTAACTACCACTTTTTAATGTTTTTGATTGTTAGTTAACCTCTTTAACAATTCTTGTAATTTATATTTACAAAACTCATACAATTATTTAACGATTTTAGTTGCACTGAAGACCTAATATTTATGTTGGGCATTGTTAAAGACGGAGCAAATTTTAAGAAAACCCCGTTTAAAAACAAATTGTTACGGGGACTTATTCGAAAATAAAATTTGATAAGACCTCATTGAAAATTGAAGTAAAATTCGGCATTACCTCATCGAAAGTTAAAACAAAAAACGACGTTAATTCATCGAAGATAGCTTTCGGTGGAATTTAATCGAAAAATAAACCAAAATTCGGCATAAAGTTATCGAAATATAAACGACATTTACGATTTATTTATTTTTTGCTATGAGGGGCAAACTTTTTTGGTACACCTCTTAGTAATTTTCTCAAAAATAAAAAAATTCTCCCTCTTATCCAAAACCGAAGTCCCACTAACAATAAACAGCCTTGCGATTTACAGAATTTTTAACATGGAACAACGTCCAAGTACCATGTTTATTTCAAGTAAGAACCCTACATGTTAATAACCAAATTTTAAGTTTAATCTTTGGACATGAAAGTTGATGGGGTTAAAAAAACGAAAGCGTTTGGAGCGCACGAACAAACACCTCGTCGAAGCTACAGAGATTCAACGATTCAGATTGAAATCGTTGATTGTTGTTTATTTGTGGATTTAGCTTTTGAGTACCATTTATCGCTAGTTAAGAGTAAAACTAATAGAATCACATATTTGGATAACACATATAGAAACTACAAGAAGATTAAAGCAAATAAAATAACACAAAATATATAGTAATTCGACGTTGCCAACATCCATATTGGTTTGATTTTATTATGTATTTTCACAAATTTACAGAAAGATTTACAATGAATAACTATAAATCTACTTTAGATCTTAGTTAGAAAAGTGAGCGTCTATCTTTAACGAAAATAATTCGATTCCCCCTCATTCTTTGTTGATGCAACACTCTATATTTTGGAGTACCATAATATGAAGAAATTAATTAAATAATAAATTAATCAAATTAATTTACGAAGATAAAAATAAAGACAAGTTATTTAGAAGGAAATAAATTTATGAAGAGTTGGGGGAATTAACAAGGATATGCTAGTATAAGGTTTTAGCCTAAAGTCTAAATTACTAACCCCCTAACTCTCCCACCTTCCATTCATTCCATGATTCACTCAAAAACAAAAACTAAAACTAAAAAAATAGAGACCGGCTATATTTTTAAAAGAAAAGAAGAAGAAATTTAAAGGAAAAGAAGGAGTTCCATTCATAAGAAGAAGCAAAGCTCTAAATCAAGTGTAATCAAACAAAAGGTGAGTAATTCTTTCTCTAAACCTTCTAAACTCATATGGATTTGGATTTTATATATTTGTGATGTTTTAAATATTAATGAACAAGTTTAGGAAGATTAGAAAATATTTGTTCATGTTTAGGAATTTAAAGATGATGAATTATGAAGTTTTCAAGGAAAAATGTGAACCAAACCTTCTTCGAATCACATGAAATTTTTATATGATGTGTAGATAATAGTGTGGTGGTGGGTTTTTAACTTCATAATTTTCTGAAATTATTTGGAATTTATATGAATTTTCTAAGTTGAAAAAATGCCTAAATTTGGGAATTAATTATTTAAAATATTAAAACTAATTATTTTGGCTTGAAAATTTTAATTGAGACAAAATATAATGATTAAGATTTTAGGTGAATTTTTTAGATTTTCCCATGCATATTTGAATTTATACGAATTATTGGCAAAGGGAAGAGCTAATTACAAAAGGATAATTGATTAATTAATTAGTTAAGTAGGTAGTTAATAATTTTTGAAAAGAAAAATGCATAAAGCCCTAGAAAACAAATGATAATTCAACATGTAATTGTGTTAGGTAAAGATTACTTACTTTGAATGGAAATAAAATAATTTTTGAGTTAATTACCAAATTGCATCTCTACTAATGGCTCAACCGGCTATAGCTCCATGTCAACTTGCGATAGCTTAATATCAACTTGGTATAGACTAATGTCATCTAGAGATAGCTAAAATAAATTAGATTTTTCAACTTGCGATGGCTCAATCTTTACTGACTGTAGCTTAACTGGATGTACTCCATGTCAACTTATGATAACTAAACTTTCGATAGCTTAATATCAACTTGCTATAACTTAATGTCAATTGGAGACAGCTAAAATAAATTAGGAATATCAACTTGGCATAGCTCAATCTCAACTGGTTATAACTCAAATGGTTGTAGCTCAATGTCAACTTGCGATAACTTAATATCAATTTGCTATAGCTTAAACTTAATGTCAATTAGAGATAGCTAAAATAAATTAAGAATGTCAACTTGTGATAGTTCAATCTCAACCGGCTATATGTAACACCCCGTAAAATTTATAAGAAATTAATCAATTAATAATGACGCTAAAAATGTGAATTTTACAAATATCAAAACTTGGCCATGGAAATTTTACATTTACGTTCATAGCGATTTTTTGAGCAACTTTCATACATAAAATTTCGCGATCAGAGTTCAAACAGAGAAGTTATTGACGTTTGAAGTCTTTAAATTTAAAATAATTCAAATAAATTTAAAATTAATAAACATTAATGTTTGGAATTTGAAAAGAGTAATAAATATTGGAACATTAAGTAGTAGACTTAACGTTGAAGTAAACGTTAAACAATAATTAAGGGAAACAAATAATTTAATGTTAAAAATTAACGTTAAGTAATAAATTTCGGCTAAAGGAAGAAGGCCAATCCACCGCCTTTATTGGGTCGGTAGACCGCTAGCGATCGATCGTCCAAAGAAGGCCAGTCAACTTGTTAAAGAGAGATGGCTAGGGTTTGCCTAGGCCAGAATGTCAGGATTTAATTTAAATAAAAGATTCTAATTCGAAAATTTTAACGTGTTCCAACAACTAGTAAAGGCCAGCCAGCCCCCTCACTTTTATTCATAAGAAAAATAAGCACGCTAGGAAAACCTATCAATTTCTCTTCTCCCAAATAAAACTTTCTAGATTCAAGGTTTAAGCTTTTAGGGAAGAAATAAATTGAATTAAAGGGAAAAGGTAATAAATTTTAGATATATGTATATTTCTTTATTTCTATTCTTCCCTAATCTTTGAATTCTGAATCTAATCTATATACAAACGAATTGTTATATATTGTAAATTAAAAAGAATATAACTGGAGGAGGAAAGAGAATGCTTGGAATCAAATCCAAAGGAGTTCGAGGAAAGCTATCTATGAGTGAAAATCTTAGTTTTTCTCATTTTAATAATTGTGCAGTTAATATTTGGATTTGTTTTATGCATTGAGGAGTTTTGTATAAGAAAACCTTAAATTTAAAATCCCAAAATTTGCCCGTAAAATGTAAATTCTTGAATTGGTTGGAATCTTATTTGTTTTATGTTAATATAGTAAAAATTAATTTGTTATTATTTGCAATATGAATAATTCATGTTCTATTTAACACCTACTTTTCAAATTTGTTTGTTGTGACAAAGGGTTCTAAAAAAAGTATTTAGGAAATGGTGTGCAAAGTATGGATTTTCCTATCTATAATTTGCACCGCCTATTTCCGTATTTAAAGTAAATATGAATCCTTTTTCACTTCAATCACATATATTTAAGAGTCAAATAGAATATAAATGATTTAAGTTATAAAGTCTTGTTCCCTTGAAGCAGAGGCGTTAATTCTACTATGTTAATGCAACATATGTTGGATATGTTTTGATTCCCTCCTTTTGAATATATATGTAAGTCTGTTTTTGTCTAGCTAATTTAAACTGTGATTAGCTATTATGTAAACTATAGTATTGGACTAAGAATTGTATGAATATGGGAATTTTTACATTTGGATTATCGTAACAACTTGCGTAGGAAGCAAAAACCATAGTTTAGAAATACTTTTACACACACTTAGAAAAATTTAATGAAAACTAGTTAGTCAATAATATACGATAAATATAAATATATTAGTAACATATAAATCATAATGTATAAAATAAATAGATTAATAAATAACACTAAACCTTATAGAATGAAAGTTAAGAACAACTATGGAAATTTATCCATAAATAAAGGGGAAATAAGGAGTTTTCCCATATATGGCCTTATTGCATAAATGCGAATAAGGTATGTTATATATATATAATTTATAGGGATGCAAGGTCAGTCAAAAGTACACAAAAGTCTAGCCAGCTGATTAGGCTACCAACAGTGTGACTATTGGAAGACGCAAGGTTAGTCCCAATTCTGTAGGATAAGTCTGCCCAGCTAATCTGGCTACTGGCGCCTACAAAGGGTCGTACTAATGTGAACATCATGATTTGGGTTACGGGTCATAAACATATATCCCAGTATGGGTCTGCTTCAGGGTCAAAGGTATTAAATGGTTATTGTATGGTCTGCCTCCCTTCCCATTCAAAAAGTATTAAATGGTCGGGGTTATCTTTTGGTGTGGTAGTGGGAAATCTCTAGAGGGGGTCCTCTTCGGCGCTGAGGTATTAAATGGATATTGGAGGGTCTGCCTCTTCCTCATTAAAGAAGTATAAATTGGCCTTATGAGATTTCTTACAATGTCAGTTAAGAAGTACCAAAGAGGGGTCCGCTTTGGGTCTAGGTATTAAATGATATATATCTGCTTAGGTTATAGGTATTAAATGGTCAAAGTCTGCCTATTTTCCATTAAAGAGGTATTAAGTGGCTCAAGTACTTTCTCTCGCATCGTTGGGACTTGGTTGATGAAGATGGGTCGATGGACCTAATATATTCCATAGTAGTGTTGCACCTGCATTATAGTTACGAAGTTAGATTAGGAAAGGCCATGGGCCTATAGCTAAAGATACATTATGGAGCTGGATTGGAAGTGTCTTTGGCTTACAGTTGGAGGTACACTCGGTAGGACATAGCGTGGAATGCATAAGACATAATACTCATCTAAATGATTCCGCCTAAATAATATTATCATAAGACTTGAGATTTTCATTCACCAGACATTTGTTATTTTAGCTCCCTTCTCATTACAACCCGTAGGTTACAGGAACGATGCCGATGAAGATTACGAATGAATCGAAGAAGACTTATAGCAGTTTAGTTATTTATCTATGTTTTTTTATTTATTCTGATGTACCAAGATTTTAGAGTTGATGATGTTCTATTTTGAGACACTGAGTTATGGATATTTGGAATGTTTTATTTTCGAGATTCGAAATAGGTGAAATGGGTACTTATTTTGTTATTATATTTTATCCCTTTTGTTGTGAGATTCTTAAAGCATAGATAATAGCTTTATGTATTGTTTATCTGATCAATTTTACCAACCAACAACCAGCTCTGGAATGGACCTGAGTTTCGATAGGCTTTTATTGGGTTGAAAATTAGACCTATTCTGGGGAGGGATGTTACATTATTTGTCAGTGCTTAGGTTTCCCAATTAACGGAAACAAGTATACGTAAGAGTACATATTTGTTATTTTTAAAAATATTTTTCAAAACCCTACTACATGTACATATATGGACATACACAAATAGCCTACGAAAACTTGATTCAACAAGTAACACTATCGTAGGAAATTGGGATTAATCCAAAATTTCAAACCTATAGTAGTTAAAATGGCTAAGAATAACACTTATGAAGTTGGGCACAACCCCGTCAAAGAGATACTTACCATTCTGGGTATGCCATCATGGTTTCAACAATATCTAAGACTCGTGGGGCAAGTTCATGTTCCTTAACAAGCTACACTAGCGGTGCCTGTTGGTCCTCTAGCTGAACTAGCACCCTGCCTACTAGACTTTCCAAAATTGGGATTAACGACCGTAATTAGTGGACCATTATTGTTGAAGAGATTAAAGAGGAAGGAATTACTTGGGCTAAATTCAAGGCCCGCCTTGAGTCAAGATTCATGTCCAAAGTTGAAATAAGTCTTCAATTGGAGAAGTTTATCCAACTAAGGTAGGGAGACTCTATAGTGAAGGAGCATATAAATAAGTTCATGGAATTAACTAAGTTTGAAATGAGCTTAATTGGCACCCTTGTAAAGAAGCCGATGAAGTTTGTAAAAGGCCTAAATTCTCTACTTAGGGAGCTACTTTTAACTCAAGTTCCCATAGGCACCACCTATGAGACGATAGTTGAAATGGCCCTGCTTCTGACAATTAGGTTAGACAAAAAGAAGAAAGTGGGACAGGTGCATAATCAAGATGGAGCGAAAAAAGGAGGATTCTAGGTAGATAAGAAAGCCAAGGGAAAGATTAAGAAAGGAAGTGCGGTATGCCGTAGGTGTCAGAAGAAGGGGCATGCCATTAATGATTGCAAAGTGAGTTTGATGAAAGAAGAGTTCAAGGGGAGGTGCTATAACTTTCATAAAGAAGGGCACTGCAAGTACCGGTGCTCGAAATTAGCAAAGGAGGGACAAGGTGGGCAAGCTTATTGTGATGACCCGCATTTCGGAAGGTTTAAGTCGATAATAAACCACACATGTCCAACTCAAAACAATCTGAAACTCAGATAACCAATGGGGTTTTATTAAGGAAAAAAAGAAAACAACACAGAATCTCACAGTGGAATGACAAAATATAATAATTAAATAAACAGTTCATGAAGCTGTTTATACTATACATTTTATTAAAATTTTACAACATCTATTAGAGTTATATATACAACAGAACAATAGAATAATGCAACATAACAACACGATGCAGGGGAATAATACTAGTAATATAATATACCACATCTTTGTCTTCGTCCTCCAGAATAATATGATCTTTAATGCACTGAAAACTCAGGGCTGACACGAGCATAAAGTAAAACAATACACTCGAGTCAAAACTAAAATATTCTCATGTGAGGCAAATCAATATCACATATAACAGGAGTGTAATAGCGTCAGAGATGTTTACGGGGTTTTACATCTCCTATCTAGTGTACAACGTGCGTGCAATAACATAAGAGATGTTATGGAATTTTCCATTTCATAAGGATTCCTCAAAATACCAATATATAGTAGAATACACTATATATGTAGTGTCTATTCAATAATATAAATATTTTTCCTAGCGTTAAGGCTTTACATTAATCCCCCTTAATGTGTTTTCAAGCATTGTCGTACAGGTTGCATATAACACAACCAGTAGAACGTCGGTAGATAGGGATGCATCGTGATACGACAACACTAAACCAAACTCATAGTGGTCTCATATAAGGATAAAAGTATAACAAGGCACGTGAGGCAATGCCCAAGGTAGTATATATGCTACCAGTTCGAGTCGCCAGGCTAGTGGTAACGCATCGCCGTAACGACCGCCCACCGCGTCCACCCATCCCATATCGAGTCAAAGGGAGGTTATCCCAAATCAAGGTGCACCAATCGAAGCCAACAACAAAGGTAATAGTATGGACCGAGTCCACAAGAAAAATAAAAGAACAGGTGTCCGTTAGGGGTAGCTAGCCCATGTGGCCTGGTTTAAGCCATCCTGTTTTAGTCATTTCAAACTGACACAAGTTTCGGGGCTATCCATCATCATTCTCTTTCTTCAAATCTAGCAAATGTACATCAAATCCAACCACTTCATTCTAGAGTCTCCTCCATGTACACAGTTGTTAAAGTGGTTCCAATATTGACAGAGAGTATGTCAATAATCGGCCCCGGTCTCTTAACAACCAAACGTCATTTTACACAACGGTTGGTTCTTTTACATTTCGAACACGATTCATACTTGATATCAAAATATCATATTCACTTAAAAATATCATTCATTTCAAAATTATCATATTCACTTCGAAATCAATTTCATTTCAAATCATTTTATTCCCTTCGAAATCAATCCATTTCAAAATCATTTTCTTCACTTCGAAATCAATTCATTTCAAATCATTTTATTCACTTCAAAATTAATTTCATTTCAAAATCATTTTATTTACTTCAAAATCAATTTTATTTCAAAATAATTTTGAATTTCGACTTAGGTTATAAGTTCGCTTTAACCACATTCGTAATTAAATCAACGATTTAAATACGAAGGTTCCTAACGGGAACTTGAACAGTTTGAATTTTTGAAAACAGCTTGAATAGTTAAAATAGTTTAAATAGTTTAGAGATTGAAAACAGTTTAATATAAAATAGTTTGAGTATTGAAAATGGGTCATATATTAAAATGGTTTGAAAATTTAAATAACTTGAAATTTTAAAAAGATGAATTTTAAAACAGTTTATAGTAAAATAGTTTATAGTGAAAATAGTTCCAAATTTAAAAATGTTTCTTTCTATTTCCAATAAATCTGGACTCAGGTCCAAATTACAATCAAACCGATTCAATTTCAAATCATCCAATTCAGATCAACTCAATTTCGATTTAAATTCACATCAACTTCAATTTTGATTTCAATTCGAATTAACTTCAATTTCGATTCCAATTCGAATTAATTTCAATTTTGAAACGTTCATTTTTAACTTCAAATTCGATTCAACGATTCGATTCAATGGTTCGAATTTTAATTCAATTCTTATTCTAAACCATTTCAATTTATATAAATTTCAAGTCTAATTTCAATTTACCAATTTAAATCACTTAAATCAAATTAAACTTCAATGTTCAATTTAAGGTAATTCAATTCCAAGCTCAAATTTGAAATATCCATTTATATCACTTTTACTTAGATAAATTCGGAGTTCAAGTAAAAATTCAATTTCAATAATTCTAGTTATATGTCTATTATAACTTCACATTTCAAATTTAATTCTTTAAAACAATTCCCTTTAACCAATTTTTTTTATTTCAATCTTTCAAAGCTCAAATTTGGAAAATAATTCAACCTTTATAAATTCGATTTTTATTTCTTTAAAAAAATCATTTAAATAGATTCAAATATAAGAATTTAAAACCATTTAATTTAACCAATCCAATTTCCGTATATAATTTTCTATCATATGGCCAAGTGAATAGTTATTTCAATTTTAATTGCAGGGATGGATATATATCATTTCAATCCAATTCTCAGTGTCATAGGTATACATCGTTTCAACCTATTTCTTAATTTATTCGAAATAATTCAATTTGCAGTTTTATATAGTGCCAATAATATACAGGGTGATAACAGGAATATATAAAATAAATAAACACCCAAATCATCCAATACATTAACTAATAGACATCCATCACAATCAACATCCAATCAGTCAAAATATCCCAATAATTAACTAACTATCAAAATCGGAAGTCTAACTAGCAGTTCAATTTCAATTTCCATTTAACTGTTAGTTCAAAATTTCTAACAGTTCAATTTCTATGTCAATTTCCATGTCAGTTAAATTACCAAACAATAATAAAAAAAATCACTTCATGATTTCAATTTAACGAACATCAGAAATATTTTAGTGTTCGTGGGCAGGTTTAATCACTCACCTTTATTTGAAACTGAAATATTTTCAGAGTCAAACAAATTTGAATCGAACTCCATGTTGTAGAAGACTTCGATACAAGTTCAATGCAACTTGTTTCGCTCGATTCCGACCTCGTATGAAAAAGTTATGAAATAATTTACATTCGATATAGTAAAATTAAATTAACTAAATTAATAAAATTTAAAACTTAACCTAATATTTCTTCCCTCCCTTTCCCTCTCTCTGCTCGTTTGCTTCCTAGGTCGCGCTTGCCCTTCAAATTTTTTTTTGTGAACGACGATCGTCGCTCGCGCCTGCACCCACGACCGTCGCCGACCTGACCTACGCGCGTGCCACAACCACGCCACCGCGTGCCTTCCCCCTAGCCGTGCCTCGCATGCGCGCGTACGCGCAAATTTGCCGTGAAACCCAAAAAAATTATAGACTAACGGAGCACGATTTCTCCCTCCACTCGACGCCAAACGACGATCCGTCCATATAGATTTGTTCATTGAGTCGAGCTCTCCAACTGTCATGTTGGATGTTCAGCTAATTTTGCTCCTAGATCGCCGTGCAATAATGGCCGTTGGATGGTGGAGTTTTAATGGCGGCTGGAATTTTTTTAAGGTTAGGTTTGCAAATGGAAGAAAGTTAAGGGCTATTTACAGAAAATTATCGTGGCACTATTCATCCGTGAAATTTTAGAACTCCAAACGAAGCATGCCGCCCGGCGTTCTATATGTTATACTCCTATTCCGAATACTATGGAACATATATCGGGAGCCAATTCCATCATATTCAGAAGATAGCTTTTCAAAATCAGATTATTTAATTAAAGTTCTGAAAATAAATTCTATGCGTTTCAAGCTTTCATGGCCAAACGATAAGTCTGATCGCTATGAAATTTGAAATCCTATAATAATTCACTATTACGGATCCGATGAAACTGATTTCGTCGAAATCCGAGATAGTAACCCAAAAGGCTACTTTTACACGTTAATTGAAACAAGTAATTTCCAAAATAAATTTATTCACTTTAAATTCAATTCTAAAAGTTAACAATATTCATTCTTGTTTTAAGTAAAATTTAAATCAACTTCCGACATCATCTTCATTCATATCAAATTCTGGATTCAATTATTTAAATAATTTCTAATATTAAATATAACAATTAAATTGTCAAATAAATCTCTATATTTTAAATATAAGTTATTTAACTTATAAAATTTGCCTTGAAAACAAATTCATAATAAACAACTACTTTCATTTTACAATAATTCAACATCTTTGCAATTATTGTATACAGCAAAAGTTATTCATTTCTTACCAATAAATGTTTTCTTATTTCTGAAATTTATACTTATCAAAAATACAATTTCATATATTATGCTTTTACTTTTAATAAACTTTCATTCGATTCTTTATTTACATAACATTGATTATTTCGATTTCTGTTATCAATTACTTACAATTCAATATCATTTTAATTTACTTTCTAATATAAGTTATCATCTTTTATCTTATTGAATTTTGTTATTAATTTTTTTAATCTAAGTTCATAAATTACATTAATAAATCATTAAATTTTTATTTCTAACCATTTTTGTTCAATAATTATATTAAATTTAATAATTTAAAATAGTTAAAAATACGGGTCTTTACATTTATGCGATTAAAGTTGTACTTGTCTCAAGTAGACCTCCTCTGGGGACAAAGGAATAGCTACGATGGAGGTACAACTATTATTTTTAGAAATACTATTCATACCTTATTTCATTCTGGAGCATCACATTCATTCATGGACAAGAATGTAGTTAACTCTTCAGGACTAAAAACCCAATTTGTCACCAATCCTATAGTTCATTTCAAATCCTAACGGGTGATTGACACACTTTTCTACGATTTTCAAAGACCTAGTGGTGGATATATGTAATGTTGGCTTTAAATGTAACACATATGTTCTAGGTTTTGAGGGGTATGGACTTATCTTAGCGATAGATTGATTGTCTTACTATAGGGTTGTCTTAGATTGTTATAGGAGGATTATATGGTTACCTTAGAGATATAGATGTTCATTGCATGCCTTAAAGCTCAGTTAAGTTAAGCTATTTGTATTCTCTTAGCCTATCACACGATGAGCTCTCATCTATATCCATAGTTCGAGACTTTTCAGACATTTTCAAAGAAGTCTCTGGTCTCCCATCCCGAAGGGAGTGAGTTTAGGATTGATTTAGAGAAGAATGCTAGACCCATCACGCTACTATTGACGCATATGGCCCCCAAAGAAAGGCGAGAGCCGGATAAGAAAATTTTAGATTTATTCCAAAAGGGATTTATTCACCATAGCACATCAAAGTGGGAGCTCCAATTATGTTCGCTACTAAGGCAGACAACTCTTTAAGGCTATGCGTCGACTATCGAGAACTTAATAAGCTGGTTAAGAAAAATAGGTATCGCATACCTAGAATAGGCAACCTGTTTGACTAGTTTGTCGAAGACAAAATCATTTCTCAACTAGACTTGGCTACTGGGTTCCATCAATTAATAATAGCCGAAGATAGCAAGGAAATGATTGCTTTTTGCACTCCGGAAGGACTGCATAAGTGGGAAGTAATGCCATTTGGAATGATAAATGCCCCTGCATATTTCGTGAATTTAATGAGTAGGGTATTTAGGAGACAACTGAATAAGTTCATCATAGTGTTTGTAGATGGTATTCTAGTATTCTCTAAAAGTGAAGGTGAGCATGATGGTCACTTAAGGAAGGTTTTAGAGATCCTGAGAGAACATCAACCGAAAGCCAAATTCTTAAAGTTTCATTTTTGGAGGAAGAAGGTAATATTTTTGGGTCATGTTTTTTTCGAGGAAGGGTTAGTAGTTAACCCTGCAAGGGTAGAAGCTATTCAAGACTGGGAGATTTTGAGGAACGCTACTGAAGTTAGGAGTTTTCTTGGTTTGGCCGAGTACTACAGGAAATTTATCGAGGACTTCGCAAAGATAGCAATATCATTGACTTGCCAATCTAGGAAAAACTTAGTCTTTGCATAGGATGAGAAATGCATGAAAGTCTTTGAGAAGTTGTAGGAGCTGTTGACTAGTGCATCAGTGCTAACAATTTTGGATGGATGGAAGCCTTTCATTGTTTATATCGATGCATGCGGTACGAGGTTAGTAGCTATTTTTATACAAGAAGGCAAAGTAGTAGTATATGCAATCAACAGTTGAAGGACCATGTGAAGAGGTATTCCACTCACGCCTTAGAGTTAGCAGCTACCATATTCGCTTTGAAGATGTTGAGGCACTATTTTTTGAGGGAAAGGTTTGAGTAATTCACTGATCACAAATCCCTTAAATACATGTTTTTCCAAAAAAGATTTGAACTTAAAGCTGCAAAGGTGGATAGAGATTAAAACATCATATGACTTTGAAAATAAGTATATCCCCAGAAAAGGGAATGTTGTTGCCGACGCCTTAGCCGAAGGCATGCTACTCTTGGTTCTATATATAAGTGGAGGAAGTTGGAGTTGCTCTTAAGTTTTAATTTCTAGCCGCCATCAGAATTCACTTCAGGTTATCTACCGGCTATGGAAGTAAGGCCCGCATTGATGGATCACATCGATCAAGAACAGAAGAGGGATGTAGCTATAGTTAACATTTTGAGAAAGTTAGGTAGGGGAGAACATTTCCCTCTCGTTCATAGGTATTTGAACGACGAAAGAGGATGGCTAAGGAGAGATGGATGGCTATATGTTCCGGCAGTGGAAGATGTTCTAGAGGAAGTGTCGGAGGAGTGCCACTACTGTAAGATGACTGTTCATTTCGATGGTGTAAGATGTATAAGGACATGAAGCTGATTTTCTGCACGCCAGGGAAGAAAAGGAAAGTAGTTGTATACGTCACTAAGTTTGACATGCCAAATGATAAATGTGGAACAAGGGAAGGCCGAAGGTCTATTATTGCCATTAGAAGTACCAACTTGGAAATTGGAGAATATATCGATGGACTTTATAGATGGGTTCCTAGAATCCAAAAGGCAATGAAGCTATTAGGGTTATAGTCGATGGCCTCACTAAAAGCGCCAACTTTATTCTAGTAAGGAGTAATAGGATGGTAGCATCTCTAGTGCAAATTTATATCAAATAATTGGTATAATTACATGGAGTTCTAATCAGCATTGTTAGTAATAAAGACCCTTTATTCACTAGTGAATTTTGGAGGAGTTTGCAATCCTCTTTAGAAACGACATTAAATCTTAGCACCGCTTACCACTCGCAGACCGACAGACAGAAAGTGTGAACAAGATTTTAGAGGATTTATCGAAAGCTTGCATCATGGATTTTGGAGGACATTAGGAGTAGCATATACCGTTAGTAGAATTCACATATAATAATAGTTATCAGGCGACGATTGGTATGACACCCTTTGAAGCCCTATATAAAAGGTCATGCAAGTTACCTAATTATTGGTGGAAAACTACCAACAAAATTCTATTTGGACCAGATTTGATCCATGCGACCATGGAAAAATTTGAGGTGATTAGGCAGTGCACGAAGGCTGCCCAGGACTGACAGAAGTCCTATGCTGACAGGTGAAAGAAAGAGTTGGATTTTTTGGTTGGAGAGATGATAATTGTTAAGGTTTCCCCATTTTGGAAGGTTATAAAGTTTGGAACATCAAGGGAGTAAGTTCAAAGATTTGTTGGGCCTTTCCAGATTTTAGAAAGGACGGGGAAACTTGCACATCGAGTAGAGCTTCCAACTAAGTTAGCGGGAATGCATGATGTTTTCCATGTAGTAGAGCCTGATCAGTTAGAAGATATAGAGACAGAGACGATAGCACCTCTTGCCACCGCACGTATAGTGGAGCATGGAGTTAGAAAGCTTCATAATAAAGAAATTAGGCTAGTTAGAGTGTAATGGGAGATAATCCGATGGAAAGCATATAGGAGACATAAGGAAGATGAAGGCCTCTCAGCCTGAACATTTCTTTGGTAAATTTTCTATTTCCAAAATTTAGTATTGTATAGATTTTGGTTGCATCGTGGTTGTTACATTGGATGGGAGGAGATGGTTGCCATACTTTTTACTAGTTAATTTTTCACTTATACAGAATCTTATGAATATTTAGGATATTTGCGTACATGCCTATATGTCATGATCTTGCATTCACACTAGGGCTGAGCTTACCTATAGTATGTTGCATACATAATCAAATTGCATTTTGATGGAGTAAATGGTTGTGTAGATAACATGGTTGTACAACATGGTTGCAAAGTGCACGTTACACTGTTTGCCTCTTAGGAATTTCGGGGATGAAATTCTTTTAAGGTGGAGAATGCAACACCTCATATAATTTATGAGAAATTGATTAATTAATAATGACGCTAAAAATGAGAATTTTACAAATGTTCGAATTTGGCTATGGAAATTACACCATTGTATTCGTGGTGATTTTCTGAGCAACTTTTATATATAAAATTTCACGATTGGAGTTTAAACGGAGAAGTTATTGACGTTTGAAGTCTTCAAATTTAAAGTAATTCAAAAAACAATTATGTTTAAAATTAATAAACATTAACATTTGAAATTTAAAAAGGGTAATAAATATTGGACGTTAAGCAATATACTTATCGTTAAAGTTAATGTTAACGGAACAATGATTAAGAGAAGCAAAAAATTTAACGCCAAAAATTAATGTTAACTAATAAATTTCGGCTAGGGAAAAAGGTCAGTCTACTACCTTTATTGGGCCGGTTGACCACTAGCACTTGACCGTCCAGGGAAGGCCAGTCAATCGGTCAAAGAGAGGCGGCTAGGGTTTACCCAGACCAGAATGGCCTGGATTTAATTTAAATAAAAGATTCTCGATCTGATAGTTTTAATGTGTTCCAACCACTATAAATAGAGGCTAGCCCTCCTCACTTTTATTCATGAGAAAAAGAAGCATGCTAGCAAAACTCTGCTGGTTTATTTTCTCCTCAATAAAACTTTCTAGATTCAAGATTCAAGATTCAAGCTTTAGGGAAGAAATCAATCGAATTAAATGGAAAAGGTGACAGATTTTAGAGATATATATTTCTCTATTTCCATTCTTCCCTAATCTCTGAATTTTGAATCTAATCTATATACAATTAATTGTTATATATTGTAAAATTGAAAAGAAGATAATTAAAGGAGGAAATTGGCGAAGGCGTGGAGTCAAATCCAAAGGAGTTCACGGAAAGCTATCTATGAGTGAAAATCTTAGTTTTTCTCTTTTTAGTAGTTATGCAGTTAATATTTGGAGTTTTTATGCCTTGGAGAGTTTTATATACGAAACCTTAAATTTGAAACCCTAAAATTCCATCGTAAAATGTAAACTCATTAATTGGTTGGAATTCTATTAGCTTTATGTTAATATAGTAGAATTTAATATGTTATTATTTTCTATATGAATAATTTATGTTCTATTCAACTTTCACTTTCCAAGTTCTGATTTTTGTGACAAAAGATTCAAAAAGAAAAGGAAATAGGAAAGGGTGTGCAAAGTATGGATTTTCCTATCTATAGTTTGCACCGTCTATTTTCATAATTAAAGTGAATACGAATCCATTTTCACTTCAATCTTATATATTAAAGAGTCGATTAGAATATAAAAGATTTAAATTGTACAGTTGTTCCCTTGAAATAAAGGCATTAATTCTACCATGTTAATGTTAAATAAGTTGGATGTTTTAATTCCATTTTTTTGAATATATATATATATATATATATATATATATATGCAAGTCTGTTTTGTTTAGCTAATTTAAACTGTGATATTAGCTATTGCGTAAACTATTGTATTGGATTGGGATTTGTATGGATATGAGAATTTTGACATTTAGAATATCTTTGCTACTTGCATAGGAAGCGAAAAACATAGTTTAGAAATACATTTATGCACACTTAGGAATTTAATAAAAGCTAGTTTAGCTTAAAATCTATGATAAGTATAAATATATTAGTAATGTATAAATCATAACGTATAAAATAAATAGGGTAATAAGTAACACTAAACCTTATAGAAAGGAATTTAAGAACATTATGGAAATTTATCCTTGATTAAAGGGGAAATAAGGAGTTTTCCCTTATATGACTGTATTGCGTAAATGCGGGTGGGGTGTATATGTGTATGTGTGTATATATATATATATATATCTTAGTATATTTTGTCGAAGAGTAGAAATATGACTAAGTAATATGGATGTGAGGTCAATCAAAAGTACATAGAAGTCTTCCCAGCTAATCTGGTTACCAACAATATGACTTTGATGTGAGATACCACCTATAATATGTACCAATGGTGGACACGAGATTAGTCCTAATTCTGTAGGGTAAGTCTGCCCAGCTAATCTGGCTACCAATGCCTATAAAGGGTCGGACTAATGTGAGACATCATGGTTTGGTTTACAAGTCATAGAACAAATATCCCAATATGGGCCTGCTTCGGGGTTGGAGGTATTGAATGACTATTATAGGGCATGCCTCCTTTCCCATTCAAGAAGCAGTAAATGGTTAGGATTATCTTTCAAGCAGTAGTGAGAAACCTCTATAAGGGGTTCGCTTCAGGGTTTAGGTAATAAATGGTTATTGGAGGGCCTTCTTCTTCCATATTATAGAAGTATTAAGTGGCCTTATCGATTTATTACGATGGCAGCTAGGAAGTATTAGAGAGGGGTTCGTCTTTGGTCTATGCATTAAATGATGGGGAACTGCCTAGGTTATACATATTGAATGGTCATAGTATACTTATTTCCCATTAAAGAGGTATTAAGTGGCTTAGATACTTTTTCTCACATCATTAGGACATGGTTGACACAGATGGGTCGTTAGACCCAATATACTCCATAGTTGCGTTACACCCATGTTATAGTTACGAAGTTAAACTGGAAAGTGCCACATGCCTATAGTTTTAGATATGTTATGGAGCTAGACTGGAAGAGCCTTGGGCTCCTAGTTGGAGGTACACTCGATTGGACATAGTGTAGAATGCATAAGACAATACTCAACTAAATGATACTGCCTAAATACTATTATGGTAAGACTTGAGATTTTCATTCAGCGGGCACTTGTTGTTCTTACTCCCTCCTCATTACTTCCCACATGTTAGGGGGAAAGATGCTAATGAAAATTGTGAAGAAGACTTGTGGTAGTTTAGTTATTTATCTATGCTTTTGATTTATTCTGTAGATTTTAGACTTGATAATGTTATATTTTGATACATTATGTTCTGGATATTTTGAATGTTGTATTTATGAGGTTTGGCATATATGAAATGGGTACATATTTTGTTATTATATTTTATCCCTTCCACTTTGAGATTCTGACAGCATAGATAGATAGCTCTATGTATTGTATTTGATCAATTTTACCAACCAACAACTAGCCGTAGAATGAACCTGAGTTTTTATGGGCTTTTATTGGATCGAAAATTCGGCCCACTCCAGAGAGGGTTATTACACTTTAGCTCACTGGCTATAGCTTTATTGGCTATAGCTCAACTGGTTATAGCTCAATGTCAACTTGCGATAACTAATAGTACTAAGAAATTTTAAATAAACAAATAAACTTCTATAGCACTAGTAAAGCTATCTTTCCTAAATGATGGTTGACAACTTCATGAGGATAAAATAGCCACAAAGAATAATAAACTGAAATGAAATAACTTACTTAAAGAATGAAAATGTTATATGGCTTTTGTGTCACTGTTGCGTCCCCTAAGGCGTTATATTTGATGATTGTTGGCATAAGGCCTATGTGGCAACCATTTGTATAAACATGACATTATATTTGGTGCTTGGTGATATAAGGGATGTGTGGGATGTATGGCAACTTTTTGTCTAAACTTTATATTTGATGATTGGTGATACAACGCCTTTGTGGCAACCATTTGCCTAAATTTATGTTGGATGATTGGTGGTGTAAATCCCTTGTGGCAACCGTTTGTCTAAATGCAACATTATCTTCGAAGATGGAAGGTGTAAGACCTTGGTGGCAACCTAATAAATAGTTTGAGATGCATTTGAGGGGAAGTCAGATAAAAGTCCTAAGTGATAACCTTAAATGCCTAATACTCTCGTTAAACCAATAAGAGTAAGACCTGAGTGGAAAACCTAAAAATGATACGACTATAAAATTTAGTCGAAAATGATGTGAAAGAAATCTCATCCTTATGTTAAATTAATGATTTGTGTTTGATCATGGTTTGATTTTATCCCTTTATATGATGTAATTGATGAAGTTGGATTAGTGAGGGGAAAACCCGTTTCATGGTTTAGCGGCGTAGTCTCACTATATGATTGTTTGCTTAGGGTAAAGTATGACTCAAACTAAGCTCTATGTCTGACTCATGTTTTTATTATTTCTCATAAACTCACGGATACTCATTTGAGTAGGTTGAGTTTATGGTATAGACAGGCAGCTTTTGGAAAAGACGAATAAAGACTCCAAGGACAAAGCATGAGGCTTATACTGTGAATAAAATTTATTTTGAAATTTTTATTTGTAAACCAAAATTTATAATTGGTTAAGTGTCTGTGTTGGCATTCTCATATGTCGGGCATGACACTTTATTTATATCTTATTATATATTTGCCCCTCCGTAGTAATGAGTCGGCTAATGATGATGTAACAACATTTATAAAACATTTTGATGCAATGAAATTATTTGGTTGTTCTGTGTATTTACTGTTGTAAAATTTTTTATACCTATCTCACTTTGTTGCTTAGAAATAATTATGGTGATGAATGCAACATCATTGATATTCATTTTCAGGTCTCGAAGTGGGGGATGTTACAACTTGGTATCAGAGCCTAGGTTAGGGGACACTTAAGTAAAATAGAGCTATACATAAGTTAGATAACTAGAACATGAATGTATAAGCTATATATATAACATACTTGTATTTTGATATAGATTTATAGATGGATATATTTATCCCTCTACTATTGTTCACTCTATTTTACTTCCACTTCTTACTAACACTTGCTTATGTATAAAATGAAATGGATCTGTGAAATAGATGTTTTACTTTGGGAGGAGGAAGGACAAATGCTAGTAAAGGAATCACCGGTACTCAAACAAACGACCAAGGAGGGAAGGCAGCCTCATAAGTTCATGCTAAATTTGGTAATGAAATGCTTGCCCTAGTTGTAGAGAATATGGGTATGAATGTACTCTTTCAGCATTTTTTAGCAAATTTAGTGTAGCAGCAAGTACCACTATAAGCCCAGAATGTACCAAGAGGCCCAAATTGAATAAATGTTCAAGGAGCTTAGGAGGAGAAATGTTTGATAGGAAAAACATATATTGGAAGCTAGTGATTGGCTGGTGATGTGTGAGAGGATTTGTGAAGAGTTGACCGACACTCGGAAGGTGAAGATTGTACCTAAACTATTCAAGGGACTAGCAAGTATTTAGTGGGGAACTGTGAGAGTAGAGATTCCTAATCAAGAAATCACTTGTGAAATGCTTAGGGAGATGTTTGAAGAATAGTATATTCCTGGATCAGAGTTGTCTGCAATGTCCAGGAGTTTGTGGAGCTGCAACATGGGAATTTGATGGTGCCAAAGTATGTGTAGAAGTATAGTGCATTATTTAAGTATGGAGCTGGTATGATTAAGACTCTGATAAAGAAGGTAAAGAAGTTCATCTAGGGATTGATGTGGAGAATGAGTGACTGGACAATGGCTTATATAGCTCTTCCATTCAATGAAACGGTAGATATGGTGAGGATGTATGAGCTGATATATGCTGAAAGGAGAGGCGTGGGGCAGAAGTCTCAGAGCGATGAAAAGAAAATGAAGTTTGCTCCGTATCAGAAAGGCTAATAACAGAAAGGAAAGGCTAAAGGTGGAGGAGAGTGGTGTTGCAGATATAACATGCTAGAACTGTGGGCAAAATGGGCACTATGCAAAAAGTGTCCAAAACCAATTGGGGTGTTGAAGGTCAAATGATTTACCTGTGACAAATCCAAGCACAAGAAGAAAGACTATCCCAAGTTACAACGGCCAAAGATTTTCTTTTTGAAAGAACCATCAGCCGCACCGACGGCTAAAGAGAAGGGGAAGAAAGTTGTGCGATGAGGTATGATCCCGATGTCTAGTACTTCAGTTAGAGCTCCTTTGAGATGGGTGCTACTTATTCTTTAATTTCGAAATACGTAGTGGATAGGTCGGAGTTAGATACCACCAATTTAGTCATGTCTTTACATATGGTTAATCCAATCGGTTGATATGCTACTCTCGGATTAAGATACATTAACCTTATGTTTGATTTTTTTGGTCATTTGTTTGTTTGAAATCCATATGTGTTTACTTCATTGGGCATGGAGTAATCTTAGGTATGGACTAGTTAGTGCATAATGACACTAGTATCTTTTGTGCTGATAGAGTTATCACATTATGGAATCCAAATGATGGGCAAAGGATCATGGTGGCGCTAGATGTGATGGATGAAAAGTTGGGGTTGACATTATGCACGATAAAGGATCAAGAGGAAGTCATAAGTAGAGTATAGGTTGCCCAGGAGTTTACCGATGTTTTCGAACCAATAACAGGATTACCACCAAGAAAAGTGACTGAGTTTCATATAGACTTGATGCTCGCAGCAGAACCTGTTAGTAGATCACCTAGCAAAATGTCGTTGAAGGAGATGGAAAAATTGAAGAAGAAGCTGGTGGAGCTTGAGCGTAAAAGTTTCATTAGCCCGAGTAGTTCTCAATAGGGAGCGTCCATGGTATTTGTAAAGAAGTCAAATGGAACTTTACGGATGTTTATTAACTACCGAAAGTTGATTGAGCTCACTATGAAGAATCTTATCCATTGCCTAAGATTGACAATTTGTTTGATAAGTTGAGTGGAGCTAGAATATTCTCATAACTGGATTTGGCAATGGGATTCCACCAACTAAGGGTAGAGGAGGATAGTGTTCCATTGACCGCATTCAAAACAAGATATGTTTCGTATGAGTGGTTAGTGATGCCGTTTGGATTGACTAACACACCTATGTTCTTTATAGATCTTATGAATCGAATCTTTAATATCGGTTGGATAGATTTGTGTTGGTCTTCATTGATGACATTTTTGTGTATTCTAAGAATGAGAGAGACCATGAAGTCCTACTTAAGTTGGTGTTGGAGACATTGAGATAGCACAAATTAAAAGTGAAGTTTTCAAAACGTCACTTTTGGAAAATAGAAGTTAAGTTTTTTGGGCATGTTGTGTTGGAGAATAGATTAGTAGTTGATCCATTAAAGATAAAAACCATTAACAGTTGGAAAAACCGGAGATGAGCATGGAGACAACAATTTTTTGGGATTGGCTGGCTATTATCACTGATTCATTATGAATTTCTGGTGTATAGCAGCACCCTTAACTATATTGACCAAAAGAATGAGAAGTTCATGTGGATCGATAAATGTAAAGGGTCATTTCAGGAGTTGAAAAGTTATTAACAAATGCTCCTGTCTTGATCGTACCTGATGGGAATCAGGAATTGGTAGTGCATACGGATGCGGGTGGAACAGGTATGGGAGCGGTGTTGATTCCAAAAAGGTGAGTGATAGCTTATGTATCAAGGCAGTTGAGACGATATAAGGTTCGGTACTTATGACTTGGAGTTAGTGGTGGTAGTTTTTGCACCGAAGATTTGTAAATGTTATCTTTTGGGAGAGTGGTTCGAGTTGTATATGGACCACAAGTCCGTTAAGTATTTATTCACTTAAAAGGATTTGAATACGAGGCAACAAAGATGGTTAGAATTCTTAGTGGCATATAACTTTGATATAGAATACAAGCCAGGACAGAGGAACAAGGTTGCAGATGCTTTGAGTAAAAAAGAATCAAAATGGAGCGTTAGCCATGATCGATGAATGGAAGACGTTAGAGACATTGGTGTCTTATGGAGTACAATATAGAACAAATGTAGGACCAAGTTGAAATTCGAGAATGGTAGCAAGTTTGGAAGTATACCCAACTCGTGTATATATAATTGCTACAATGCAAAGAGAAGACCCATTGTTAGTCAAAATAATTAGGTGGCTGGGAATAGGTGCAAATGTTGACTACCTAAAAGGTTTCGAGATAGACTCTAAGGGATGGCTTAGGAAGAAAGGAAGATTGTGTGTTATGAATGTATAAAATCTTCGAAAGGAGGTCCTGGAAGAAAGTCATCGATCTAAGTTTACCATTCATCCTAGGGAATGAAGATGTATCTTGACATGAAGAGAGTATTATTTTAGGAATGGATGAAGATGGATGTCGATGAATGTGTGATGAGATGTTTCGCCCATGAGCTAGTAAAGGCTTAACATCAAAAGTCAAGCAAATTACTTCAGCTTTTGGAAATACCGGATTGGAAGTGGGATTTAGTGTTCATGAATTTTATTGATGGTATGTCCAAGTCGAGAACAAGAAATGATAGCATTTGGGTGATAGTCAATAGATTGACTAAGGCTACCCATTTTGTCCTAGTAAGTTGACAAGAAAGGCAGTTAGTTTGGAAAAGTTATATATGAAACATGTGGTGAGACTGCATGGTATTCCAAGCACTATTGTATGTGATAGAGACTCTTTATTTATTAGTGAGTTCTGGAAAAGTTTGTAGTGTGCGTTGGGTATAGAATTGAGCATGAGTACAGCTTACCACCTGCAGACCGATGGCCAAACAGAAAGGGCAAACTATATGCTCGAAGATTTATTGAAGGCACGTGTTTTAGATTTTAGAGGATCTTGGGAAGATCATTTTCATCTTGTAGAGTTTGCCTATAATAGTAGTTACAGTCAAGTATCAGGATGGCCCCATTTGAAGCATTGTATGGTAGACCTTGTAAGTCTCCTATTTGTTGGTTGGACACAGGTGATATGTTTGTGTTGGGATCCGATTTGGTAAGGGATGCCATTGAAATGATAGGATTAATTCATGCTAGAATGAAGACAATGCAATCAAGGTAGAAGGGTCATGTCGATAAGAGGAGAAAAGAGCTTGAGTTCGCGATAGGAAGCTATGTGTTTGTGAAGGTTCCTCCAATGCAAGGAGTTATGCAGTTTGGGAAGGTGGGGAAGTTGACACTTAGATATATAGGACTGTTCCTAGTGATCGAGAGAATTGGTAAGCTCGCTTATCAAGTCGAGTTATGAAGTAGTTTAGGAGGTATGCATAATGCCTTTCACATCTCACACTTAAGGAAATGTGTGCACGACCCAAATTCGATAGTAGAGTCGAGGATAATTGTGGACATACCTATAGAGCCAGATTTGACTTATGTTAGATGGCTCAAGGGAACAATAGGTCATGATATGAAAGAGTTAAGGAACACAGTTATCACAATTGTTCACGTCCAATGGATTGACGATGACTAAGATTTTACTTGGGAGATAAAGGATAAGAATAGAAATCTCTGTGCCGATTTGTTTTTACATGTATGATTATACAATGTATGTTTTTCTTGTTTAGGCTAGTAGCGACCCTAGTATGACTTACTTTTATGATTTGATTGTGTGTTAGTAGTGACACTAATACATTATGATTGATAATGATTTACGTTAGTGGGGAACTAGTGTAATTATTGCATTGTGTGTTCATTATCTTGATAACGGTTGTCTTTATCCTGCTTTGTCTTAATTTCGAGGACGAAATTCTTATAAGGAGAGAAGACTATAACATCCTATATTTTGGAGTATCATAATTGTAACAACCCGAATTCCAATGGTCCGGATTTTTCGCAAAAATGCTAAAACCCAAGCCCACCGAAGCCCGAGTTGGGTATCCGGTATCCGTTATCCTGCAAATAGGCAAAGACAAATATATCAGAGCTTAATTAATTATCTCATAGCGGACTTAAAATATAGTGAATATTAGGCTCAGGTCTCTAATAAGTTTCAAAATACACAAAAACCCCAGTAAAAAAAAGTATGTAAATTAGGTCCCTAGAATTAAGTTACTAAGTAATTGCATACACTTATGTAATTATTCACTGAATAATTGCAGACATCTATGCAATTATATCCAAAAGTTGCTTAAATTTATGCAATTTTTTCGGTGAATAATTGTGGAAATTTCCGTAATTTTTTTGGTGAATAATTGCGGAATTTTCCGCAAATTTTTGAAAAAATTGCGGAAATTTCCGCAATCTTTTGGTGAATAATTGCGGAATTTTCCGCAATTTTTTGAGAAAATTGCGGAAATTTCCACAATTTTTCAGTAAATAATTGTGGAAATGTCTGCAATTTTTTGATATAATTGCATAAATGTCTGCAATTATTCACTGAATAATTGCATAAATGTATGCCATTATTCGGTAACTTAATTCTAGGGACCTAATTTACAAACTTTTTTTATTGGGGTTTTTGTGTATTTTGAAACTTATTAGGGACCTGTGCCAAACTGTCCCTAAGATATAATAGTAAGTAAATACTCACCCATATAATAACACTTTCTAAGCAAGTGTCATAAAGCCGAAAAGTCTCTGCCATCTACCTAACCCGTAGGATGTTATGAGGAGGGGGTCAGAACTAAAGTTCTGGTGAATGGATAAATTATACACTTCTAAGCTTAATTCTACATATACCGTTTTGTTTCCATTTACTTTTATATTAGGTTCATTAGGTTTACGATACTCTCGCCTCGGTGCGTGAATCGTACCCATCTACTCCTTAGTAGATTAAAACCTATTAACTGGTATATATATGTAGTTATATACCCAATGACCGTATTGGTCCTAGGTACTACCCATAGTACCTTCTGTATCCTCCTCGCAAAGGACTCCATCGTCTCACTTCCATGGCATTCTATGACTACATCTTTAAAGGACAGCTTCGTGAGACCTACAATATAGATGTTCTGTCGTCTACTATGAAAATGTAAAACTGTGTCCACACTAGTCTATACTAACGCTCGGACATCCACAACGTACCACCTAGTGTGTACATTGAGGACTATACGTAATCGTTCTGTCTACTCTTTGAATCCCGCCAACAAGGTCTACCTTGTATGGAACTCAATCGAGGATTTTCTACATCTATAAAGGATTGCTTCGTTAGGCCTATAATACAGATATTCTAGTTGTTCTGTCACTTTTCTCGTCGTAGCTATGGCCCCACGCAGCCAACCCTCAACTAATCGAAAGACCTCTAAAGAGTTAACTGGC
Source organism: Allium fistulosum (assembly GCA_030737815.1). Taxonomy (NCBI): domain Eukaryota; kingdom Viridiplantae; phylum Streptophyta; class Magnoliopsida; order Asparagales; family Amaryllidaceae; genus Allium; species Allium fistulosum. The sequence continues at coordinate 883,361,933 of CM060903.1, forward strand.
CGTGCCCTACTGCAAACAATCTAACATCCAATTGGTGGTGCCCCTCATCCAATGTCTCGATAGTGAAAGAATCATTGGACTTTTGGTTTTAACTCTAGTCTTTCCCGAACTTGCTCTTGGTTTTGATGCTGGCTGATATCCGAATGTGAATATCCTTTTGGGTCCTGCCCACTAAACTTACTTGCAAGTACTCGGACATACGAATATCTTACTCCGACCACCAACCCCTTCTGACTGCCTACAATGGTCCTGCCATGTAAAGAGCAGTCAATGCATACTCTCTTGATGGAACACCTACAGACCTGCCTCCGGGGATGCAGCTTCGTTAGGCCTACCCAGAGGGCCATCCTAGAGTATCCTCACGTCCCGTTGAAGTCTCGTACTTCCTTCTAGCCCAAAGTAACTAAGTTGGACGTGCTTCTCCTTTGCTGAAGTCTGTGATGAACTGCTTCGTTAGGCTCTTCATCCTTTGGGCTGCTCCAAACGCATCTCACTCTTTTATTAGACCCTAAGTCTAATCTTTTATTTTGCGTTTAGTTTACTTTTCTTATTCTGTTAGCTACTTATTTACCCTAATTAGCATAATCTTGTCCCATCCTCGCCTAACTGTTATGAGAGCATCAGTTCCTGACTGAAAAGGAATGCTGTTGGTATGGGCCACTTCTATTATCTTGTTTATTAACTCAATTTAAATCTTAAGTTTATTAAAATATGCCTCTTCTATTATTTCTGCTCTATTTGCTTATTAACTTAATTCAAGTCTTAAATAAGTCTTTCTGTTCTTTCTACTTAATTATAACCTATCTTATAATTTTACTTGTAATTGTCACTTTTATTTTCTTTTATAATCTGTATATTATAAATATAATTACAAGCATCTCTTTTCTATTCTAGTCTGCCTTCTTTTATTACAATATTGAATTCTTTTTAATTCTCTTATATTATATGACAAGCTTAGCTTAGGACTATGTCCGCTTGTCACCAATTTACTTATCATAATAACTATTTTACTCTTATTTTATTATCTACACAGTAAATGCAGTTCTAGGTTCATTACCGTTTATAGCTTCTAATTTTATATAATAATTAGTTTGGTTCCTTCAATTCTTTACTTCATTTTTTTCTATTCTAGGAAGTAGTTCTATTCTATTTGGTTGGTTACAAAAACTGTACTAAAAATCCATTTCCATATTTTAATACTAAATAATGAAATAAACAATAATTCGTAATTGCAAGATATTTCTTTTATTATTTCCTTACTTTTGGATAGTGTAAAATACAGTGGTTTCTCTGTTTTACACTAATTCCCTTTTTCTTTCTTTTATTCTTGCAATTACGTTTATCGTTATCTTTTTAAATATTAAACTATAGAAATGTATCCTATTTTCTAAACCAACCAATTAATCTATCACTTACTTCCAAATCAAGTTATTAGATTTGGATATATATTTGGGTTGTTTTGAATGTTAATGAACAAGTTTTGGAAACTTAAGAAAAGATTTGTTCATGTTTGGGAATTTAAAGTAGATGAATTATGAAGTTTTTAAGGAAAAATGTGAACCAAACGTTCTTCAAATCACTTGAAATTATTATGTGATGTGTAGAATAATAGTGTGGAGGTGAGTTTTTTACTTCATAATTTTCTAAAATTATTTGGAGTTTATATGAATTTTCTAAGTTGAGAAAACGCCTAATCTTGAAAATTAATTATTTAAAATTTTTGAAATAATTATTTTCCATGCATTTAATTTTTATATGAGGCAAAATATAATGATAAGGATTTTTGATGAATTTAATTTTTCCATGCATTTTCGAGTTTATATGAATTATTTGGAAAATGGAAGAGCTAATTATAAAAGGGTAATTAATTAATTAATAATTTTTGAAAAGAAAACTGAAGAAGTCCCAGGTAAACCAATGATAATACATAACTATGTTGGGTAAAAAGTAGTTCCTTTAATTGGAAAAAACAATTTTCTAGTTAATTACCAAAGCGTCATCTCAACTGGCTATAGCTCAATTGGTTATAGCTCCATGTCAACTTACGATAGCTTAATATCAACTTGTTATAGTTATTGTCAACTGGAGATAGCTAAAATAAATTAGAAACGTCAACTTGCGATGGCTCAATCTCAACTGGCAGTAGCTTTATGTCAACTTGTGATAGCTCAACTTGTGATAGCTCAAATTGTGATAACTTAATATCAACTTGCTATAGCTTAATGTCAACTAGAGATGGCTAAAATAAATTAGAAATGTTAACTTGTGATAGCTCAATCTTAATCGACTATAGCTCAATTGGGTATTGCTCCATGTCAACTTGTGATTGCTCAACTTGCGATAGCTTAATATCAACTTGCTATAGCCTAATGTAAATTGGAGTTAACTAAAATAAATTACAAACGTCAAGTTGGGATAACTCAATCTCAACTGGTTATAGCTCAACTGGCTATAGCTTAATGTTAACTTGCGATAGCTTAATATTGTAACGACCCGTAATTTTCGAAAATTAAAAATAGTTAATTTAATAAGGTTTTGTGATTTAATGTTGGAAGAAATAAAAATTTGTGATTTAATAATAAGAATATAACTGTAATGAAATGTAATAGTATTAATTTAAGGTAATTAATAACTACTTTAAATGTAATTCCAATGAATTAAAACGATTAAAAAGTTGTAATTGGTTATTGATTGAAATTTAATTGTAATAATGTGTGTATTAATTGATAATTGGATTAAAGAGTAATCGATAATTTAAATGTTGTATTAATTAATTAAATAGTAAGTAATAAATTGTAATTGAAAAGCTTAGTGTTGTGTAAATAACTATAACATTTGTGTGTAGATAACAAACATACAAATGTGATTAAATATAGAAATGGTAACGATTGTTATTTTTTACCAATTTATTTAATCAATTATAATTAAATGAAATTAAATGTTACGTAAAATGAGCTAAGACGATAACTATAAAAGGTGAATGCAATAAAATGTATAGAAATTTCAATTATATTCTTAAGCCAATAATTGATTTAAATAAAAGATTGAAATCAAGATAAGTTAATTTATTGGGATTTAAATTTTTAATAAAATTGACAAAAATTCAATGCAATTGAAATATTGCAACTAAAATGGTAAGAGGTGATAATTGTAGAATATTAGTGTAATAATATATAAACAAATGTTAACTATGTCTATAGAGTAATAATTGATTGAATAAAAGATTGAAATCAAATTAAATCAATTTATTGGAATTAAATAATAATTAATTGGATTTTATTTACCATTGAAACCGAACACTGTAACTAGTGAAATATTTAACACTGAATTGATATGTAAATTTGTTTTAAATTAATGTGAATGTCCAAGTAATCAAAAATGATGAATATTGTTAGTTAATAAATTTGAAATTTAAAAAGTGATTTAATCCATTTAATAATAATTTATTTAATTAACGTGAAAATAACCATTTTGGCCACTATCTCGGATTTCGACGAAACTAGTTTCATCGAATTCGTAACGGTGAATTATAGTAGGATTTCAAGTTCCGTAGCGATCGGACTTGTCGTTTGATCATACGGACTCGAAACGCGTAAAAATAAATTTAATTAAATTTAATTGAAATCGATTTGAAATAAACTGATTTTAAAGATAACTTCTTCATACAATGGAATTAGGACTTGAAACCTGTTCCATTGAGTTTAAAATATTAATAACGTATATTTTGATATATGGGATGACCTACTTCCGTTACGGTGTCAGTATGGGCTTTTTGGGTCGCTATTTGTCATTCGCACTAATTGGATATGTGTTTATTTTCTTATCAGGCTTTGTCAATATAAATTTTTTTGTTTCTCAAACCCTAGCAGCCATTCAGTTATTCTGTATGTATTATTCTATCTGCTTATCTCCTTCTTCTCAAATGGAAGAACCTTATTTCTTAGATTCAATTGCAAATCAAATTCAAATAAAAAATTCAAACTTCTCAAAACCCTATCATATTATATACTGATTCGAAGCACTCGATGAGCGCAAGCTAGATCTACAGTTTGTTTTTCGATTTGAGCCACTATGTGTCCAGAAATGGCTAACCTAGGCGATGGCGGCGAAGTTCGCCTGAGGTGACCTGAAGGGTCGCGCGACCCTAAGGTGGAGTGGCTCAAGATGGGTGAGGACCTGGCATCGTCAGATCTTGGTACGACGGAGCGTTTGGTCGTGCGTTTGCTTATGGTCGTGGCGGCTGATGGTAGCAGCATGTGTTCGAATGATGGAAGGGTTTCATGCTTGGCAATTGAGGTAGCTGACGTGTTTTACCTTTTATTATTTATTTATTTATTTTATAATATAATCGTATAACTTATAACTTATATAACTTTTGCATACGAATTCAGATTTGGACGCGTTTTATTTCATTAGGATCGTATCGAAATTTTGGACATTATGACGCCAATATGGACGAATTCCGAGACTGTTCAAATTTGGGCCTTTATTTGGATTTCAAATCGATTTGAAATCAAAGGTGAGTGTTTTAACCCACTCACAATTACTAAATTATCTTATGTTAGTTAAATTAAATTTATGATGTGATTAGTAATTGATTGGTTGATGTTTGGTATATTTGAATTGTCATGCCTGTTAAATCTGACTTTTATTGATTATTATTGCCATTTAATTTAATATATAATTTTAATTCGTCAATTTATACTTGTTATTGATAATCAGTTAGCTATTGATATTTATTGATCGATCTGGATGATGATATCGATGGATGTTTGATTGTTGATATTGGATGACTAGATGTTATATTTTATATTATCATAACACTGCAAGTTTCCAATGGGTTGAAATGATACATACACGAGGGATCTGATAGATTAGGGAGAAATCGTTATGGGTTGAAATGATAGACTCGAGCGATTTCATGTATTTGAAATTAAAATTTTGGGATTGCGGATTGAAATTACATATACCCGTAAAATTTTAAATTGCGGATTGAAATGATAAATATCCGTATCACTTGACCATAGTGTAGAAAATTTTATACGGACACCGGATTGGTTAAATTAAATGATTTTCAATCTTTAAATTTTGAATTCAATTAACTGGTATTTTAAAATAGAAGTTGATTTATATAAACTAAATTATTTTCGAAAATCCAAGCATTAGTATTGAAATTGGAATTGATTTAATGAATTGTTCAAAGGACTTAAATTGGAATTTCAAAGTTGAATTGTCAAATATAAATGAATTTTATTGAAATTGAGTTATTGAAAATGTTTGAATATAACTTTAAAATCTATTTTATACTAATTTAAACTATTTTAATCAATTTTAAACTATTTTAATTTATTTTAATCTATTATAATCTATTTAATCCAGTTTAATCTATTTACCTATTTTAATATAATTTAAATTAATTAACCTATTTTAAATCTATTTAATCGATTTTAATTTATTTAATCTACTTTAAATCTATTTAATATAATTTAAATCTATTTAATCTATTTTAATTCTATTTAAATCATTTTAAATCTAATTAAATCTAATTTAAATCTATTTAAACTATATTTAGTGTTTAAACTATTTTAATCTATTTTAAACTATTTTAAATCATTTAAAACTATTTTAGAGTATTTGACTATTTTAAACTATTTTTAATACTATTAAAACTATTTATGATTATCTAAACTATTTTCTAAAATTTCAAACTATGTAAAGTTGAAGTATTTATACTTAATGATGATACAACCTAAGTTGGGATTTGAAATTGATACCTTTTTGTGAAATGACATATTTGAGTAAATATGATGATTTTGGAACGAGGATTTAATTAACCTATCTTATCGATAATTTCAAAAGCGATTCTGATTTTGAAAGTGAATATAATTTCAAAAGCGAATATGATTTCGAAAGTGATGTGGTTTTGAGAATATGATATTTTGATATCAATTATGAATTGGTTTTGGAAATGTAAAAGAACCATCCGGTGTGAAATAAGCGTTTGGTTGTTAAAGAGACTGGGATCGGATATTGCCATACTCTCTACCAATACCGGAAACCACTTTAACAACTGTGTACGTGGTGGAGATTCCAAAAATGAAGTATGATGGTTTGGTGAATGATTCTGTATGAGGTATTTACGTGACCCTGACTCCCGTGAGTCAGCTTAGATGTGACTAAAATAGGAGCCATGCCGGGCCAAGTGAGGTCATTCCTCTTATCAGACACATTTCTTCGATACCATATTATGACTTTGTGATGATTTAGTGGCCACCCTTGATTTTGATTATGGGAGTGTGTTCCAAGGTGGGCGGTAGTAGCTGCTATGCCTTACCACCAATCCGGATCTGCAATCGGTATATCTACACTGGCATTGCCTCGAGTGCCGTGTTCACATGCCCTGTCGCGCCATCTACGAGTTTGTTTTGTACCATGCCTATGGAGTGCCCTCTGGGTAAACCTTACGGAGGAGTGTATGGTACTGTATAGACTATGGGAATATAAAATGTGTTAATGGGGATGTGGGTAACGCCTTAACGCTATTTTAATACGTTACTTTACTGTAGACACTATGACGCAGCGGATATTTCAAAAACAATGTAGATCGGTGAAAGTAGCAGTCGATGGATTGATGAATGCTGAATTGCCCGAATTCGTTAATCCGAAGATACCGAACTCTAGCTATCTCGAACTCGTTGATCGCGCACGATACCGGGTTCAAAGATCTTCAATTCTTCAAGCGTTGATCAAGCGCACTTGATTCCGCGAATCGGCTTCTACAATCGTTGAATCGAGCGCACTCGATTATCCGAAAGAGGAGATAGGAGATTACACTCAACTACCAATTTGGAATGAAAGCACAAAGCAATCAAAAGAGAATTTTATTCAATATTCAACAACCTCTTACAAATGAGAAACCCGGCCTATTTATAGGCGTTTTACAACTCACACAAAAAAACACAAAAATTCACCAACTCCTAAGTCGGCAACCGACTTACGACCTACGACATAACTCGGCGACGACTTATCTACAAAAGAGTAGACGACTTAAGAAACTAGTTACAACACAGCGACATAGCAACATATTACAACAGAAAGTCACACAAGTCTTAAGTCGGCGGCGACTTATCACTTCTCCGACTCATCACAGTTATACAACACAACCGACTTACGACTTAATAAAATACAGACAAAATACGACTTACAAACAGATGCGACTTAACAGTGTCACGAGTTAACAAATGACGACCTATCAAAGCAACACAACAGCATCTCCCTTCGGCTTAAGAATCAAGGGTCTAGATTAACTCGGCATTAGACTCAACGGCATCCAGAGCTTCAGCGACTTAAAGACTACCCGCTTTATTCGACTTAAGAATCAACGGCGTAGATTAACTTGGCGTAGGAATCAACAGTCTTCAGGCTTTGGCGACATAAGATGGTACGACTTAACTGGGTCGTAACTCGGTGCCGACTTATCGTTTGACTCGTTAAGTCGTTTACGACCTATTACTTCAACAGTTTGCTTTGCCTTCTCTCTGAGTAACTCGGTAGGTCGTCCTGGCGACTTAAGATCTTTGATATCCCGTACCTCTTCACGAGTTAGGTCTTCCACCCTCCTAAGTCGGTCACGACTTAAGTCCCCCATTATGTTAAGTCGGTCACGACTTACGCTTATGTCTTCTGCTTCCTTGAGTCGGTCACGACTCATGCCTTGAACTTTGTTAAGTCGGTCACGACTCATTTCCCTCATGTTAAGTCGGTCACGACTTATAGCTTCATTTTCCTTAAGTCGGTTACAACTTAGTACTTGGCCTGCATCATCCTCCCCAGGTTGAGAAAAATTCGTCCTCGAATTTGCACTTTCCTCCCCCTCTATATGCTCATCCCCGTGATATGGTACGAGATGCTTCACATTGAATACGTCGGATGTATACACATCATCTGGCAGCTTCAATTTATAAGCATTTTCATTAATTCGTTTCACGACTTCCACCGGACCAATTTTCCGTGCTTTCAATTTATTGTAAGCGCCTACTGGAAAACGATCTTTCGTTAAAACTGCATAAACCAAATCACCTTCATGAAATTCAACACTTCGTCGTTTCAAATCTGCAGAACGCTTATACTTCTCATTTGCTTTCTCTAATCGTTCTTGAACGATTTTATGACACTCCGTCAACCCTTCAACAAAATCAGCAGCTTTCTTAACTGTCTTCTTTGATTGTGGCACTACCGTTAAATCCAACGGTCCCTTCGGTTAGCTTGAATAAACTATCTGGAATGGACTGAACCCAGTACTTCGATTCACAGCATGATTATGAGTAAATTCTGCTTGGCATAACTTCACATCCCAACTCTTTAGATTATCTTGAACAAGACACCTCAGCAAGTTTCCCAATGATCCGTTTACCACCTCAGTCTGTCCATCAGTTTGTGGATGATAAGCACTACTAAATTTCAGCTTCGTTCCCACCATTTTCCACAAACTCAACCAAAAGTGACTCAAAAATCGAGTATCTCTATCCGACACAATAGATTCTGGCAATCCATGAAGTCGATAGATCTCCTTGAAAAACAATTGAGCAACATGAACAGCATCCGCCGTCTTCTTACAAGCAATAAAATGTGCCATTTTCGAAAATCTGTCAACCACCACATAAATGGAATCATTACCACGCTGCGTTCTCGGCAAACCTAACACAAAGTCCATACTGATATCCACCCATGGTTTAATTGGTATAGGTAACGGCATATATAAACCAGCATTAGTCGCAGTTCCTTTCGAAACCTGACAAATATGACAACGCTCAACAAACCTCTCCACTTCTTTCCTCATCGATGGCCAAAAGTAGGACTGTGAAATCAACTGTAAAGTACGGTCTCTCCCAACATGTCCCTCGTCGTGTAACTCCTTGATAATCTTCATTCTCAGACTACCCTCTGGTATGCACAATCGATTCCCTTTGAACAGAAAACCCTCTACCATCACGAAATCATCCGTCTCTCCCTCCTTGACTTTATCAACAAATTTTGCAAAGTAAGGATCATTAGTGAATAATTCTGGCAATACTTCAAACCCCGTCACTTCAACCTTTAGTGTAGTCAACAAATGACTCCTCCTACTCAAAGCATCAGCCACACGATTTGTCACCCCTGACTTGTGTTTAACAACAAAAGTAAACTGTTGCAGATATGCAATCCACGATGCATGTCTCGCTGAAATCTTGTCTTGCCCTTGCAAATGCTTCAATGCTTCATGATCAGTATACAGAACAAACTCCTTCTGAAATAGATAGTGTCTCCAGTGTTTAATAGATTGTACAACAGCATAAAACTCCACATCATATGTACTGTATCGCATCTTCGCTCCTGACAACTTCTCACTGAAATAGGCAATTGGACGCCCCTTCTGACTCAACACCCCTCCAATCCCAACCTTGGATGCATCAGTATGTAGTTCAAACACCAACTGAAAATCAGGTAGCACTAGAATTGGTGCAGACGTCAGCAATTCCTTGATCTTCCCAAAAGCACTCCCTGCTTCCTCTGTCCATGCAAACTGTTTACCTTTCATGCAATCTGTAACATGCGCCATCACACTACTAAAGTGTGGAATAAACCTTCGATAGAATGAAGCCAACCCATGAAAACTACGAGCTTCCGTTATCGTCTTGGGCTGCGGCCAATTTCTGATCGCCTCAACTTTACTTTGATCAACCTGTATTCCTTTCTCTGAAACAACATACCCCAGAAATAAAACACTATGCGTCATGAACACGCATTTCTTCATTGCAGCATAGAATTGTTCTTGTCGCAATACCATCAGCACTTCTCTAAGATGATTCAAATGTTCCTCTGGACTCCCACTGTAAATAAGAATATCATCGAAATACACCACCACAAATTTTCCAATGAACGGTCGAAAAATCCGATTCATCACCCTCATGAAAGTACTTGGTGCATTGGATAAACCAAATGGCATGACCAACCATTCGTACAGACCCTCCCTGGTTTTAAAAGCAGTCTTCCACTCATCTCCTGGTCTGATACGAATTTGATGATATCCGCTCTTCAAATCAATCTTCGAAAATATAGTAGCTCCGCTTATTTGATCTAACAAGTCATCCAACCTCGGCATTGGAAATCTATATCTCACAGTAATCTTATTCAATGCTCGACTGTCAGTACACATCCTCCACGTCCCATCCTTCTTGGGTACCAATAAAGCTGGTACAGCACAAGGACTCAGACTCTCCTGCACACGCCCCTGCTCAAGCAATTCCTCTACCTGCCTCCGCAACTCTTCATGTTCCTTCGGACTCATTCTATAATGTGGTCTGTGTGGCAACACAGCACCTGGAACAAGATCTATCTGATGTTGTATATCCCTCAACGGTGGCAACTCCGTTGGTAATTCTTCTGGAAATACATCGTCAAATTCTTTCAAAATTGGTTTTACTTCTTCTGGAATCTCAACCTCTTCACTGCTCTCACGCCCAATCAACAAGAATACTTCCGGCTCTTCTTCAACTTCTTTAACAAATTCCTTTAAAGTCAATAAAGTTTTCAGCTCTTCAATTTCTTCTGACTTACTTTCTTCTTGTGATCTCTTCTTCGGAACTAAGATAATCTTCGTGCCTTTAAACATAAAACTGTAGCTATTGGTCCGACCGTCATGTTGTACTGCTCGATCATACTGCCATGGTCTTCCCAATAATAAATGACAAACATCCATCTCTACGACATCACACCATATTTCATCTTTGTATTTCTTCCCAATAGAGAATGGTACACGAACTCGTCTATCCACTTTCACTTCTCCTCCTTTTCTCAACCATGCTAACTTGTATGGACTCGGATGTTTCTCTGTCTTCAATTTCAACTTCGTCACAGCCTCGGTTGAAATAATATTATCACAGCTTCCTGCGTCAATCACAAACTTACACACCTTCCCCAGAATAGTACATGTTGACTGAAAGATATTACTCCTCAACCAACTAGCTTCTTCCTGCTTCGGTGTTAAACACGATCTCCTCAGCATTAGATTACAACCTTCGTCTCCTGACGCAATATCCTGTTCATCCTCCTCAGCTGGATTAGAACAATCTCCATCAACATCCTCATCATCAACTTCCACAATCATGGTTCTCTTCTTTGGCTTTGGACACTCACTGCTTTTATGACCCAATTCCTGACAATTGTAACATTTGAACCCATTGTTAACCCTTGTCTTCTCGACCTCTTTCACCACTGGTCTACTGATAGGTTTAGAAACATTAGAACTTCCTCCAACACCCTTCGCTTGATTGTTAGAATTAGTAAACACACCACTTCCTCGTCTCCCTTGTTTTTCCCAAGCCAACGCTTTCTGATGTGCTTCTGCCACAGATCTTGGATCGAACATATTAACCATATCCTGAATCTGCATTCTCAATCCCCCAATGAATCTAGATGTCAGCTGCTCTTCTGTTTCCATAATATCATTCCTCGCAATCAGTTGGTAAAATTCATCAGCATAGTCATTAACTGTCTTTGTGCCCTGCCTCAAGTTTTGCAAACGTTGATACATCAAAGATTGATAATTGTAAGGTAAGAACGTTGCTTTCATCAATTTCTTCATCTTCTCCCAAGATTCGACTTTTGACTTTCCCATCCGATCACGTGTAAGTTTGGTCTGCTGCCACCATGCCAAAGCTCTACCCCTCAACCTCGTAGCAACCAACTTCACTCTACGATGTTCTGGAACTTCTTTAAAGTCAAAAATCTCCTCAACATTAGCTACCCAATCTAGAAACTCCTCCGCTTGCATACCACCTTTGAATTCAGGAATTTCTGTCTTCATCCCCGACTCCCACTTGTGATCATATTCAGAATAGTTTCTTCCTTGACCTCTTCCTTGAACACTACCACCATCATACTCCTCTTCAAAATCAGATGCATAACGATGTCGATTCTGACCACCAACATCTCTACTACCATTACGCCTTCCACCTTCATCCCTTCTATCGACATTCCTCTGTTCACGATCATTCACGTTCCTCCCACGCCCTTGATCATTTTCCACACTTCTGTCTCGATTGGAATGTGGCGAGACTCTACTACCCCCATGGTTAGATTCTGGTGAAACCCTTCTCCGATTTTGATTCATCTCCGTCATAAGCTTTTCTAACCGGCCAATTCCTTCGTTAAGCTTTTCACTAAAATTCTCATTGATCCTTTGCTCCATCTCATCAGCCTCTTCTCTTCGATATAAAGCTTCTACGTTTTGGTGGCGATTAGCTCTTCTTGGCGGCATACTCGGAAAACTTCACAAATTCTTCAACACTTCAAATTCAAACACTTTCCGGATTTTGATCCAAAATGAAACGGATCGAAAACTTCCACTTTGTAGCAAATCGCGATGAACACGATGGACAAAGTTTCGGCCTCCAATGCAAATCCGATCAAACAATCTTCGAACAATGATGACTCTTCTTCCTCTTACTCTCGGCCTCACTTGTTTACCACGGCCCAACTTCAAAATGATTGGCTCCAAGTCTCGATCTAGCTATGATTGGCTAGAACATGCTCTGATACCAAAACTGACGCAGCGGATATTTCAAAAACAATGTAGATCGGTGAAAGTAGCAGTCGATGGATTGATGAATGCTGAATTGCCCGAATTCGTTGATCCGAAGATACCGAACTCTAGCTATCTCGAACTCGTTGATCGCGCACGATACCGGGTTCAAAGATCTTCAATTCTTCAAGCGTTGATCAAGCGCACTTGATTCCGTGAATCGGCTTCTACAATCGTTGAATCGAGCGCACTCGATTATCCGAAAGAGGAGATAGGAGATTACACTCAACTACCAATTTGGAATGAAAGCACAAAGCAATCAAAAGAGAATTTTATTCAATATTCAACAACCTCTTACAAATGAGAAACCCGGCCTATTTATAGGCGTTTTACAACTCACACAAAAAAAACACAAAAATTCACCAACTCCTAAGTCGGCAACCGACTTACGACCTACGACATAACTCGGCGACGACTTATCTACAAAAGAGTAGACGACTTAAGAAACTAGTTACAACACAGCGACATAGCAACATATTACAACAGAAAGTCACACAAGTCTTAAGTCGGCGGCGACTTATCACTTCTCCGACTCATCACAGTTATACAACACAACCGACTTACGACTTAATAAAATACAGACAAAATACGACTTACAAACAGATGCGACTTAACAGTGTCACGAGTTAACAAATGACGACCTATCAAAGCAACACAACAGCATCTCCCTTCGGCTTAAGAATCAAGGGTCTAGATTAACTCGGCATTAGACTCAACGGCATCCAGAGCTTCAGCGACTTAAAGACTACCCGCTTTATTCGACTTAAGAATCAACGGCGTAGATTAACTTGGCGTAGGAATCAACAGTCTTCAGGCTTTGGCGACATAAGATGGTACGACTTAACAGGGTCGTAACTCGGTGCCGACTTATCGTTTGACTCGTTAAGTCGTTTACGACCTATTACTTCAACAGTTTGCTTTGCCTTCTATCTGAGTAACTCGGTAGGTCGTCCTGGCGACTTAAGATCTTTGATATCCCGTACCTCTTCACGAGTTAGGTCTTCCACCCTCCTAAGTCGGTCACGACTTAAGTCCCCCATTATGTTAAGTCGGTCACGACTTACGCTTATGTCTTCTGCTTCCTTGAGTCGGTCACGACTCATGCCTTGAACTTTGTTAAGTCGGTCACGACTCATTTCCCTCATGTTAAGTCGGTCACGACTTATAGCTTCATTTTCCTTAAGTCGGTTACGACTTAGTACTTGGCCTGCATCACACTATTATAATAGCGTATTGTACTACATAGTATATAGTTTAACGGATCCTTATGAGATGGAAATCTCGAACATCTCTTAAGTTATTGCATTCACGTTAGACACTGGATAGGAGATGTCAAACCCCGTAAACATCTCTAACGCCGTTACACTCATATTTATTTACTGTTGATTTAACTTACATAAGATCCTTTAGTTCTGACTCGAGTGTTCTGCCGTTTCAATTCTCTCGGGGTAGCCTGAGCTTTTCAGTTTATCGAAGACTGCTTTCTGGAGGATGAAGACGAAGATTTTATACTATTATTATTTATTATATTTATTCCACTGCATCATGTTGTTCCGCTGCATTTATTTATTTATTATTTATTCTTGTTGTATGTAACTCTGATCTGTATTATAAAGTATAATCAATGTTAACTGTTTATTTTATTATTATATTTTGTCATTCCGCTGCGAGATTCTGTATTTGTTTTCTTTCTTTCTCTGTTTTTTTCTTATTTACCCCATAACAATCTACCCTTTTGAATGGTTTGAGTCTAACGTGTGTGGTTTATCGTTGATTTAAACCATCCAGAAAAGGTGGGTCATTACAAATATCAACTTGCTATAGCTTAGTGTCAACTGGAGATAGCTAAAATTAATTAGGAACGTCAACTTGCGATAGCTAAAGGTGCTAAGAAAGTCTACGTAAACATATGAACTTTTATAGCACTAGGGACGCCATCTTTCCTAAGTGATGGTTGTGAAATTAATAAGGACAAATTGGCCATAAAAAATAATAAGTTAAAATGAAATAACTTACTTAAAAAATGAAAATGTCATAATTTGGCCTTTATGGTACTATTAAGTCTACTCAAGGCATTATATTTGATGATTTTTGGTGTAAGGCCTGTGTGGCAACTGTTTGTATGAACACGACATTATACTTGATGATTGGTGGTGTAAGGCCTTTGAACAATTTGTCTAAAGTTTATATTTGACGATTGGTGGTATAAGACTTGTATGGAACCATTTGTCCAAATGCACCATTATCTTCGATGATGGGAGGTGTAAGGCCTTAGTGGCAACCTAATAAACAGTTTGAGATGCATTTGTGGGAAAGTCGGATAAAAGTCCTAAGTGATAACCTTAAGTGTCTAGTACTCTTGTTAAACTAATAAGAGTAAGGCCTGAGCGGAAAATCTAAAAACGAACTGTCTATAAGTTTTAGTCCAAAATGTTATGAAGGGAATCTCACCCTTATGTGAAATTGATGATTTTTGTTTGGTCATGGTTTGATATTATCCTATTATATGGTGTAGTTAATGAAGTTTGAATAGTTAGGGAAAAATATGTTCTGTGCTTTAGCGGTGCGATGTCACTGTATGATTGTTTGCTTAAGGTAAAGTATTACTCATACTAGGCTTTATGCATGACCCGTGTTTTTATTATTTTCCACAAACTCATGGGTACTCATTCGAGTATGCTGATAAACATGTAGCTTTTGCAAAGAACGAATAAAGACTCTGAAGATGAAATAGGAGGCTTATTTTTTGAATAAAGGCTATTTTGAAATTTTTCCTTGTCAATCAGAATTTATAACTGGTTAAGTGTCTATGCCGGTATCCTCGTATGTCGAGCATGACACTCTATTTATATCTTATTATATATTTATCCCTATGTAGGAAAGAGATCGGTTAGTGATGATGTAACAACTTTTGTGAAACATTTTGATATAATGAAATTATTTAACTAATCTATTTACTTAATATTTTTAAAATTTTTACATCGATCTCACTTTGACGCTTGAAAATAATTCTGGTGATAACTACAACATCATTATTATTCATTTTCATGTCTCGAAGTGGGGGATATTACAAATGATGATCTTTATTGGTTATAGACATAGGGGAATGTGTTATGACTCTTAACTCAACTTCCATCCACAAAGTGCGCTAGCAAAATATCATAATCAAATCCATAGGCTAGAGAATATGGTTAATTGAGCCCATAGAATATATATCATATCGGTCGGTACTGATTGATAGCTTTAAAATAATTTCCCTTTTTGCACCAATTTATAGTGTATCATCTATCGATCCAAAATTGCTTCATGCCTTAGATTCATACCGTGATCCAGGACCAGAATAAAAAATTGCTTCATATCTATCGAATAATTTGCTTCGAAGTGTCATGAATGTTTATTGAAAAAAGGTAAAACTTGTGAGAGAATTATATAAAGTCATTTAAGATTAAAAAAATGCCTAAAGTGTGTTTTCATGATAAATATATCCAAAATTAAACTATTTGTATATATGTAAAAATATAAAAATGATATTTTCTATGAGAATTAGAAAGAACTATAAAGAGCGATGATCACTTTGAGGAATAAAGGTACTTGCAACATTCATTTTTAGAGGTGGACAAATATAAGTAGGATAAAGTCTACCATATGTTGGCAAGAAACTAAGAAAAAGTAGTAAACAAAGTTTGTAATAAAGTCATTGTGCCTTCGTTGGAAGGCACCAATTCCTCTGTCTTCGTATTTGTGTATCCTCTATCCCTATGAGATCTACACCATTAATCTTGAGCATGGGCCCCACTCGTTATTATTTTTTATAAATAATGAATGGAGGAGATCTTGTAAGGGACAGACAGACACATAAATTGAGGATAGAGGAATTAATCACCCTTTAGAAAATCTATATCTCCAGTTTTCCACTTTTAGTAAAATTTGCCCTAATGTTCTTCTTCCAAATTTTCTAGCATAAGTCAAAACCGGTGTATTATTATATCACCTAAACCAAGCAATGCATTCGATGCAAGTAAGGAAACCCACATTACATTTTGATCTTTTGGCTGACATAGGAGTAGGTGTCAAACGTAAGAGTATCCACATCAAACGTAGGAGTAGGTACACCATTAACGCATTCTAATGTTATAAAAATATTATTGATGTTGATACTAAGTGAGCTTTATTGATATACTAAGAAAACAAACAGTAACTATGAAACAATAAATTAGTTCCATTGTAGATACATGATAAATGAAATGAAAGAAAAATTCAACACAATTCAACCAATCCAACTAATATCCATGAATCTATTTTTTTTATTACTTTCCATGAAAGAGGTTTATTAGAGATACAATTTACAAGGTTAATAAAATAGTGGTGAAATACATTTTTTCATTGCATGCTTCGAATACTTTATTAGACTACCAACCCTCATTTCCTATTTTTGCAATTTGAATAGTCTGACACTACCTCAATCTAACTTTGCCTTCTGCCTCCTTGCGACCACCACCCTCATCAGATCCAGCCTCCCCCTTGCTCTATCTTACATCTTCTCTAATGAAAAATAGGTTCCTTCCTTCAGTGTTTTCAACCTCTGGAGTTCCCTATAAAATCACCATTATTCACCCAATAAAACCCACCTAGCACTCCAACACACCGCCTTAGCCTTGCTTTTATTGTTAACATATCCTCATTTCTTTCACTTATTCCTTATTTGGTTATGGTTTTGTTGATGCGCCTCATTGTCCAGTTGCTTCCGCAATATTTCTTCACAAGAATTCTACCTTCCTCCCATTGGCTTATAGTGTGAGCTATTTATGTCCAATAGCCTCTATTGATTCGTTGCATGCTACTGACTCTACCGAGTTACCATGTGATGCATCTGAAGGTATTACTACTTCTTTTGTTGGTAGTTTTATACGTTATTCGGAAAATGAAGAAAATTAAGCTAGGGGTTCATAAAAGCTACAAAAATCAAAGTAAAAGACACAAAGTTAACAACAAAAGCAAAGACCTATACATCGAAGGAAGACCATGGAATGATTTAGATACAATGCTAAGAAGCATTGGAAATTAAACGACAACGTACTGACATGAACATGTATTATGTCACATACAAAGTAGCTTACCATTATACATAGTCAAATGAAGCGAACGACCCATACCATAAGGTCAATATTATCAATTGCAGAGAAGTGACTATGTAA
Source organism: Allium fistulosum (assembly GCA_030737815.1). Lineage (NCBI taxonomy): Eukaryota > Viridiplantae > Streptophyta > Magnoliopsida > Asparagales > Amaryllidaceae > Allium > Allium fistulosum. The sequence continues at coordinate 883,379,750 of CM060903.1, forward strand.
TAACGTATAATCAACTAAAGTCACTAACCAAGCATTGACATTTTTTAATCATCCACCATATTCACGTTAATCCTAGGCAGATTACCTTAGGGTTTTCATGAAAATTTGTAATATGCCGCCAATTTTAATTAGTCTACATGACATTTAACCCAAATGGTTAGAAAAAAAACACGTGGCATAATTTTATTGTATACATTGTTGAAGAATAAACGCCAGTGATCTACATGCCGACAAAGCCAATATAAATAGATTGGTATTATGTATGACATGATCTTCTTCTATATAGATCTATCTAGTTGCTTCTGCAATATTTCTTCACAAGAATTCTACCTTCCTACCATTGGCTTATAGTGTGAGCTATTTATGTCCAATAGCCTCTATTGATTCGTTACATGCTACCGACTCTACCGAGTTACCATGTGATGCATCTAAAGGTATTACTACTTCTTTTGTTGGTAGTTTTATACCTTATTCGGAAAATGATGAAAAATTAAGCTAGGGGTTCATAAAAACTACAAAAATAAAAGTAAAAGACACAAAGTCAACAACAAAAGCAAAGACCTGTACATCCAAGGAAGACCATGGAACGATTTGGATACAATGCTAAGAAGCATTGGAAATTAAACGACAACGTACTGACATGAACACGTATTATATCACATAAAAAGTAGCTTACCATTATACATAGTCAAATGAAGCGAACGTCCCATACCATAAGGTCAATATTATCAATTGCAGAGAAGTGACTATGCAATAACCTATAATCAACTAAAGTCACCAATCAAGCATTGACATTTTTTAATCATCCACCATATTCACGTTAATCCTAGGCAGATTACCTTAGGGTTTCATGAAAATTTGTAATATGCCGCCAATTTTAATTAGTCTACATGACATTTAACCCAGATGGTTAGATAAAAAACACGTGGCATAATTCTATTGTATACATTGCTGAAGAATCAACGTCAGTGATCTACATGCCGACAAAGCCAATATAAATAGATTGGTCTTATGTACGACAGGATCTTCTTCTATATAGATCTGAAGAGATTTTAGTTACATAATAGAAGAATGTTAGAAATACTATCAATGGCATCATTTGCGTCTATAAAGAAGCAAGAAATAAAAGGAATTTACTTGTCTTGTTGATGTACCAATATAATTTCCAAATCAAGTTGTAGCAACCTTCAATTCTAATACCTAAGATCAACAACTAATATTATCCACTAGTACTCATGTATCGATATTTAAGCATGTAATTGAAAGACCATTGGAGTGAAGGTAAAAACAAAAGAACTCAAAAAAATAAAACTATGCTCACATTGTATCGATAAAATATAATATAACATGGTTAAAAACTAGTTGAATATATGACCATTCCGAATGTGACGTAGAGTTGCAACATAAACTATATAAGTACTATCCTCCACTGTAGATAGTTATAAAAGTATGTCCTTACAATGCTGATATATATACATCTACTAATGTAGTGGAAATAATAAATAGTAAGCACATCCAAAGCCTCCTTCTTATCACCAAAAAGCTCTAGAATACCAAGCTAAATCTTATATCCTTAATTTACTTGGATTTGCACTTGAGAGTTTAAGGAAAAAGATAATCTTCAAGTCAATGGAAATCCAACGTGATAAAATCAAGTAATATACCCATATATATCAAAGTACATTTGTGAGACCACGTTGCTAAAGCATGGAATGGGTTTCCCCCCTCATAACTACAAAACCATCTAATATTTAATGGATAAAGATCATCCATAGTTTAAATTTCTAATATATAATAGAACTGTTACTGTCATACATATCATAGTACATTTTAGGTAAAATAATTCGATATGTATCCATGTTTCATAATATTTATATATACATACACACAAAGATATACACACACACATACATGCATACATACATACATACATATATATGCACGTATAATTCCAACATGACAAGGGTGAAGTAACCCTTAATCACGAGACAAAGTTTACCTCTAGATTAAATGCACTTAACAATCATAGATACACATGTCTTCAGACTAAATGTATAAGATATATCTCTGGACTAGATATACCCAAAAGGTAGCGATCCACATAATTAATTCTACATCAAAACTCCCTTTCAAACTCTCAAACCCATTATGAGCACTCAAAAACTCGAACATGATTCTTTCTATGTCTCCAATTTTATTAATAATACCCACTCCAATTTGGCAGATGCTTTCTTCTCTACCTTGAAGTGATTGCTCGCCATTGAGATTGAGCATAGCTTTATATGTTTCCTTTCCTTCCGATTCCCTCTCCAAACAAAGTCATGTTTGTTGCAACTCGAGTCTTTGATGTGAGAAATGAATTCATCTATTGTAAGATGAAGATTCTCTCTGATGTTTGCGTAGGCAACAAGCATCGATTCGATGGGGCTAAGATGAGAATAGACCAATAACTACACTTTCTTATAGGACTTAAGGACATAATTGTTCTACGTAACTCATCATTAGTTTCATAATGGTATCAATCAAGTCATACTTCAATATACTTGTACAACTCCTGTCATTTTAAAACTATCATTCGATGCATTTTTAGTCGACTCCATTATGTTCCTCTATAAGTGTAACGACTCGATTTTTCGACGCTCGAAAGTCGACATTAATACGTCCACTGTATCAAATGTCGCGCAATCGAATGCCGGAAAACCGAACCATTAGGGTTAAAATAAGAGGTAGAAGAAGACAGAAGAAAAGAAAGAACAGAAACAGAAACAATATCAGAATCTCACGTATCGCAACGGAACAATATACAATAGATGAAACAATAATCTTTAAAACAAAAGACTATATCAGTTTATACATACATCAATCAGAGTCAATATACAACTCAATACAACAATGGACAGTTATACAAACTTGTCCTCATACAGAATACACAGCGGAATAAATAAACAAGTACGGTAGTACGTTTCGCCATCCAGCTCATCTCCAAAGCTCTAGAATATCCTGATAACATAACTCTAGGCTGCCCGTGTGGAAAATTATGGGCACCGAGAGTTTAGAAAGGCTACAATAAACTCCGAGTCAGTCATGGTGACTGGTGTGAGATCGTAAAACAGTTATTTTCACAAAGAAAATAAAACAACTTCGCAATGCTTTTGGAAAATGAAACTACCATAAGGCCTCCCGCCACACACACAATGCAAACGCAGAATTGGAGGAGATTTCTCCTTATGATAGTCAAAAATGCTTACTATGCAAAATCAGTTGATATTATTATTAATGTCTAGTGTGGAAAACATTTCGAAAGTATAATATCAATCTTAGCCAACATACAACCATTATTGTATGTCTACTATAGCTACTACGTTCAATAGCATGTTACCGCCACATTCCATAGCAGGTAATACAATTAAAAACCGTACAGGGTTCGTATTGTTTCTTTGGATTTCCAACAAATGGTCAGGCAAAGGAACTTCCTTACACCGAAATGGAAACGCCTCTGGAAAGACGCCCCGGATCCTAACCGGATTTCTGCAAACACAAGGCCGACGCTACCTCACGCTTTAACCAAGCTGTAACTAGGTAGCTAACACACGAGCTATGCCATCCCCCGGTCGTTACCGACCTTTATATGAGGATCCTCAATCACAAAGCAACAACCACAAAGTATAATAACTGTGCAACATCAACATAGGTAAAATATCTGGGCTCCATACCATGATATCACCTTTTAACCAGAAGGAAATGGCATACCCTAGGGGCGCTACCCATATAAACCTTTGCCGCAACATTCCTGTTTCGACCATTACCGGGTTGTGAGGCTCGATGAAGTCTCGTCCACAAAGCTACGCTTTTTCACAAAGCCACGCTTTTTCACAAAGCCACGCTTTTTCACAAAGCAACGCTTTGACCAACAAATGATCAACAGCACTTCGTATGCCACATTACCAAATTGGGAATGTATCACTAGTAACCATCAACTACATAACCTCTGAGCTCGTACGTCTCAGAGAAGGGTGTTAAGCTAAGAGAATAAATTCTCCGCCACCAACAGAAATGTATTTGATAGAAACCAGCTTTACATCTCAAAGTGTAACGTCAGACACACATCCATACAAGTCCGTTCCGGGATCGAACAGAACCGAAGGCACTTCCAAAGAAGCCCTTGCACTCCGGATATTCACTAATCACGTCCGGACTTCCCATCACAAAAAGAGTGATATAAATCTCTATACTGGAGCAACTCGGTGCAGAAACATTCGACAGGTTGTCCTTTCATTTTCGAAAATATCCGGTCTTCACCACCGGTCTTCAATACGATCCATATCGTCGTATCACTAATTCGGAATGGGTTATATGACACAAAGGTCTTTTCCCGACTAACCCGAATAGTGAGCGTTTGGTTTAAAACAAATCAAGTGCCATTTCAAAGGCAAATATTGATAGTCGGTTATTTAAATATCAAACAACATTCACAACAAACATCCAATTTAAATAATTTTTCCCAAATTATTTATTTCAGAATATCTTCAAAAGATATATATTTTCCACACTTCACATTTGAAAATCAATTTCAAATCATATTTCATACTTCACATTTTAAAATCAATTTCAAATCATATTTCACAATTCACATTAAAATGGTCCATTTAAACCAATTAAATAAGTCCTTATCAATTTATTTCTAATTTACATTCCAAGTTTTTAAATTTACTTCCACACTTTAAAAATAAATCAATGTTTATTTTTAAAACAAATTTCCCCTTTCCTTTATAAATTCTATTCTGAATTTACATTCTCAAATATTTACTTTTAACACCAAATCAACTTTCAAATTGATTTCTTAATTTATTTCAAATCCCAAATCGAATTCCAAATTGATTTCTGAATTTACTTCAACACCGAATCACATTTCAAATTGATTCTAACTTTTAATCCCAAATACCAAATCATTTTTACAAATCGATTTCCAAATTTATTCTCAACACAAAAATCAATTTTCATTCAACATCAAATAAGTTTTCATATCGATTTCTCAAAGATTTATTTCAAATACCCAATCAATTATCAATTTGATTTCAAACAAATTTATCTCCTTTTAAATAAATTCTTTTATTCTTCCAAACCATCTAAAATTCAATTTTTTTAATTTCAGAAATCCAATTTCATTTATTTCTGGTATCCAACAATACCAAAAATACATTCGGCTAAATTATAGCCTTCAACAAATTCAATAAAAGATATAATCATACACAGATTATAAATAATCAATCACACAACATATGAAATCAATTCAAATGTTTTGAGGAATCCTGTTGGATCCCTCCAACCTATTTCCCTGCATCCACAGATGTTAGCACAATACCAATTCCACTTCGAGGTGGAATACCGCGGTATATGGGATTTATAAAATATCATCCGCTATTATGCGGCGCAATAGGGTCTCATCCGCTATATAATGTGGGAAATCAACAACGCCAATATATACATATGCCAATATATATATATATTGCTATATATAGATATATCCTACTATATCTAATATCACATCCAAACAGCAATCAATCAACAACTGCAAAAATCAAATTTCCAATTTGAGTGAGAAGATCTCACCTTTGCTTTTAATTTGTAATCCATTTTCATTTCCAGCTTGATTTCACGATTTCACGGTTTTAAACCTTGTATAGACAATTTTATACAATTCATTAATATCTGAGATAACATACAATAATCTTTCATTCATTAAATTAAATTGACCTATAATTTAATTTATACTATCATTTGGTTTTAAAACAAATTCCCTTTTATTTTCCAAAAGCTTATTCATACATATATAGAATGAGAGTAGACAGGTTTAAACTTCACTGTTGAAATTTTAAAATGGCAATACATAATTTTCCTTTTACTGTAAAGATTTTAGTTTTTGCATATTCATATCAAATAAAAATCAAATTTCTCACTGTGAAAAATCATTTTCTAATACATAAATATATTCAAAACAAAATTCTTCTTTTCAAACCCTTTATTAAATGAATACAGAATTACTTATATATCTTACTGTACAATGTTTATTTACTAAATCAAAAACAAAAATAACTTTTTATACCTTACTGACGATTGATCATCGCGACCTCACAGCTTGACATCGCCCTGACCACCTGATCGACCCACGCTGCGTCATTGCGAGCCACACAGCGCACCACCATCAGGCACGAGCAACCTAACACCTCACGAACCCCTTCACGCGCATGCGTGCGCCGCCCTGCTACTTCCACGTCATCTCCACCAGTCGGCAACATCGAGTTCGCCAACGTCGAACCCAACTACGCGCCCCGCGCTGCCTCGCCTCGCACCGGCCACGAAATTCGATCGCCTCCCATCGCGATCTCTCTCTCTTCTCCCTCTCGCGATTTGCGATTCCATTTGTTTTTGAACGAAAGAAAGGAGGGCGAGCTCGAATTGAATTGATTTGTCTCACGTGGTTACGTGTTTTCGAAAGAATTTGAGAATGGAGGAAGAAAGGGCTTCGGCCATTTCACTGAAGTAAGGAACGAGAAGGGGGAAAAGCGACCATTTTTTTTCTTTTCTGATGTTTTCTTTAATTTGAACGAAAGAGGAGAAAAGGTATGCGTGAGTTTTGTAAAGGAATGGGGAGACAAGGAGTACGTTGATTTGAGAGGAAAAAGTATCGATGTTGAAAGAAGGCAGGCTGAAGAAAGGGAATCTCAGCTGTGTTGACTAGGGTATTTAAATATATATAAATTTAAATTCAAATTCAAATTGTCTCTAAATTTGCAACTCAAAATTTCAATATCCTATCGAGGCGTGCCGCCAGGCGTTTATAATGTTATACGCCTATTCCGAATGCAATGGAAAAGGTTCCGAGTCCAAATTTGATCGTATGGAGAAGATAGCTTTTTGGACCCAGTTATAATATTAAATTTTCGATTTAATTTCAGCGCATTTGCTTATCGTACGGCCAAACGATCACTCCAAACATTACGAAAATTGAAATCCGATAATAATACAATATTACGGATCCAATGGAGCTAGTTTCGTCGAATTCCGAGACTGTGCCCCAGAACGCTATTTTTTAATATCGATTTAAACGATAAAATCCAAAACTGAACAAAACAGTTCCAAATTTGATTCTAAAGCTTTTATTATCTTCAGTATAATCTATATGAATTTTCTAAACCTTTGAAATATTTTTAACTAACTTAAAATTGAAGATACAAATTTTTACCCAGATTTAACGATTCAAATTCAATAATTTAAATTGTCAAATTCATTCTGTTATTGAATTTCAAATTAAACTATCATTCGAATATTTAAACTCAATTAAATATTCACATTTCAAATATCGAAAATTCAGGGTCATTCCAATCTTCCCCCCTTAAAAGAATTTCGTCCCGAAATTACAAGTCAAGAAGAATGATCCCACTCCCGGTTATCATTTTCTCAAATCCAACAGTTTTATCAATATTTCAAAACAAACCTTTTTACTGAAGATTCGTTATTACTTTAAATCATTTTCCAAAATCAACCATAAGTTCCAAATAATATGGTTTTCTTAACAATTCAAATTTCATTTCAAATTCAAATTTTGAATTCAAAATTTTCTAACCCTCTAAATTTTCGAAAAATTTCGTCTGCGTCTCCTTTGCGCGGCTAGCTCGGTACGACTACAAAACGTCCCTACAGACTCTCAAATTCCCAAAAGAAAACAAAATGCCAAGTGGCAAAATCAGAATCTCATCAAATTTCATACTGAAATTTAAATACATACCTTTTTGTTGAGCAATTTAAATTCATCTTCGAAATCAAAATCCAATTCCATTTTCCTTAGCCTTTACAATCCCTGTATATTTTACTGAACAATAATGTCCAAATTCACTTATTGGATTTCCCAATACCAATTTACTTAAGAATTTCATTCATTCATTTTTTAAGTGCAATATAAGTATTACATACTTCTTATATTTGTTTTTACTTCATTAACAAAGTTATATATTCATTTCCATTCACTTTGCATTTTCAATCCCATTTGAATTTAATTACAATTTCAATTCTATTTGAATTCAATTTACAACTTCAAATCTCCATACTTTCATTTCCAAATTTTTCATTTCGAATTTTACTTGAATTCGATTCATCTTCTAATTTCGGAGTTTTATTCACTTGTATCCCAATTCCCAATTTTAAATCTTTTGTCGTTAGTGAAAAATTTTCAAAAATTTCAAAATTTTTCTAACTCCCAAAATTTTCAGAAAATTTTGGCGGAGTCTCCTTTGTACGGAGGGGCTTTTGCAATGACAAAAGATATAAATATATATACATCGACCCACTCGGTCGGAAAAGCAGAAAAACAGTTCATATTTCCTATTTTGTATTGCGTAGGCGTACCTTTTTAGCATTTTTTTAAGCAAAGCAGTTATTTATTAGCATTTGCGCAACCCAAAATGCAGCCAACCGGCTTCCAAAAACCTATACTTACTCAGCTTAAACACGTAAGTGACAAATATAGCAAAATCTATTAACATTTCATTTATTTCAATAGCAAATACATAGATTTCATAAGCAATGCATTCAAAATAAATTACATTAGCAATTTATAAAATTTCAATACAAATTAAATTGCTTACAACTAATTTACATACCATTTACATTCAATTCAATGGTTTACAATGCAATTCTTATATTCAATTCATTTTTTACGCAAAACGAATTCATATCCATTTCAATTGATTTCAAAACCAATTCTATTGCTTTCATTAACTCATATAATTTTATACAACCTCGTTTGCGTCAAACGACAATCATTTCTATTCAATTCAACGATATTCACTTAATTGAATATCCATTCTAGTTTATAACTAATTTAAATTGATACCAATTCAATTTATTTTAATTTCCATTTCATTTCTAATTGATTCCATTCAATTTTCCTTTCATATTCACATTCATTTCATTTGAATTCATTTCACAAAAAATTTCTTAAGTCGAGCATTTATTCAATATTTACTTAAGCTATTTCACTTCAAAACTCAAGTTTATCATTGATTTTTTTCCTTCCTCATAAACAATTTCCAATTTATTTTCTTTGATTGGTTTCCATTTATCAAATCTATTCCATTCACTAATTTAATTCAATTAGTATATTCACTTATCCATTTTAAATTTCACATTTCCATATTCAATTCATCTCGAATTTAAGTTATCAACAACAAGGAAATTTCAATTTATTTTTACTACTTACTTGAATTTATATACAAATTCAAATTTATCTTCAAATTTTTGGTTATTATTTTAATTTCTTATTCAATTTCCATATAACAATGATAATAATTCAATAGTATCTCTTCCTAACAACCAAGCATCAATATACTATGATAATTCATAGAAAATGATCTATTTTCTATACAAAAATAGTTTTGGGCAAAATTATTTCATTTACCCTATTTAAAACAATACTGTGTCAGTTTATCTTGTTTAAGAGTTTAGAAACCCCTATCGATTACAGTTGGCCACCCTACACCGACCAGAATCTATAAACAATCAACCGATAAGTCAACACAATACAAAACAATTTTATATTCACTAACAAATACACGCTCATATCTATTATTACACTCACACTCATTCTAGAGTACTACTGACTCTATCTCTAATGAGTAACACCCAACAGAGCCAGGGTTATCGCTTAATCGGCTGCTCTGATACCACTTGTAACGACTCGATTTTTCAACGCTCGAAAGTCGACATTAATACGTCCACTGTATCAAATGTCGTGCAATCGAATGCCGGAAAACCAAACCATTAGGGTTAAAAGAAGAGGTAGAAGAAGAAAAGAAAGAACAGAAACAGAAACAATATCAGAATCTCACGTATCGCAGCGGAACAATATACAATAGATGAAACAATAATCTTTAAAACAAAAGACTATATTAGTATATACATACATCAATCAGTGTCAATATACGACTCAATACAACAATGGACAGTTATACAAACTTGTCCTCATACAGAATACACAGCGGAATAAATAAACAAGTACGGTAGTACGCTTGCCATCCAGCTCATCTCCAAAGCTCCAGAATATCCTGATAACATAACTATAGGCTGCCCGTGTGGAAAATTATGGGCACCCAGAGTTTAGAAAGGGAACAATAAACTCCGAGTCAGTCATGGTGACTGGTGTGAGATCGTAAAACAGTTATTTTCACAAAGAAAATAAAACAACTTCGCAATGCTTTTGGAAAATGAAACTACCATAAGGCCTCCCGCCACACACACAATGCAAACGCAGAATTGGAGGAGATTTCTCCTTATGATAGTCAAAAATGCTTACTACGCAAAATCAGTTGATATTATTATTAATGTCTAGTGTGGAAAACATTTCGAAAGTATAATATCAATCTTAGCCAACATACAACCATTATTGTATGTCTACTATAGCTACTACGTTCAATAGCAGGTTACCGCCACATTCCATAGCAGGTAATACAATTAAAAACCGTACAGGGTTCGTATTGTTTCTTTGGATTTCCAACAAATGGTCAGGCAAAGGAACTTCCTTACACCAAAATGGAAACGCCTCTGGAAAGACGCCCCGGATCCTAACCGGATCTCTACAAACACAAGGCCGACGCTACCTCACGCTTTAACCAAGCTATAACTAGGTAGCTAACACACGAGCTATGCCATCCCCCGGCCGTTACCGACCTTTATCCGAGGATCCTCAATCACAAAGCAACAACCATAAAGTATAATAACTGTGCAGCATCAACATAGGTAAAATATCTGGGCTCCATACCATGATATCACCTTTTAACCAGAAGGAAATGGCATACCCTAGGGGCGCTACCCCTATAAACCTTTGCCGCAACATTCCTGTTTCGACCATTACCGGGTTGTGAGACTCGACGATGTCTCGTCCACAAAGCTACGCTTTTTCACAAAGCCACTCTTTTTCACAAAGCAACGCTTTGACCAACAGATGATCAACAACACTTCGTATGCCACATTACCAAATTGGGAATGTATCACTAGTAACCATCAACTACATAACCTCTGAGCTCGTACGTCTCAGAGAAGGGTGTTAAGCTAAGAGAATAAATTCTCCACCACCAACAGAAATGTATTTGATAGAAACCAGCTTTACAACTCAAAGTGTAACGTCAGACACACATCCATACAAGTCCGTTCCGGGATCGAACAGAAACGAAGGCACTTCCAAAGAAGCCCTTGCACTCCGGATATTCACTAATCACGTCCAGACTTCCCATCACAAAAAGAGTGATATAAATCTCTATACCGGAGCAACTCGGTGCAGAGACATTCGACAGGTTGTCCTTTCATTTTCGAAAATATCCAGTCTTCACCACCGGTCTTCAATACGATCCATATCGTCGTATCACTAATTCGGAATGGGTTATATGACACAAAGGTCTTTTCCCGGCTAACCCGAATAGTGAGCGTTTGGTTTAAAACAAATCAAGTGCCATTTCAAAGGCAAATATTGATAGTTGGTTATTTAACTATCAAACAACATTCACAACAAACATCCAATTTAAATAATTTTTCCCAAATTATTTATTTCAGAATATCTTCAAAAGATATATATTTTCCACACTTCACATTTGAAAATCAATTTCAAATCATATTTCACACTTCACATTTGAAAATCAATTTCAAATCATATTTCACAATTCACATTTAAATGGTCCATTTAAACCAATTAAATAAGTCCTTATCGATTTATTTCTAATTTACATTCCAAGTTTGTAAATTTACTTCCACACTTTAAAAATAAATCAATGTTTATTTTTAAAACAAATTTCCCCTTTCCTTTATAAATTCTATTCTGAATTTACATTCTCAAATATTTACTTTTAACACCAAATCAACTTTCAAATTGATTTCTCAATTTATTTCAAATCCCAAATCGAATTCCAAATTGATTTCTGAATTTACTTCAACACCGAATCACATTTCAAATTGATTCTAACTTTTAATCCCAAATACCAAATCATTTTTACAAATCGATTTCCAAATTTATTCTCAACACAAAATCAATTTTCATTCAACATCAAATAAGTTTTCATATCGATTTCTCAAAGATTTATTTAAAATACCCAATCAATTATCAATTTGATTTCAAACAAATTTATCTCCTTTTAAATAAATTCTTTTATTCTTCCAAACCATCTAAAATTCAATTTTTTTAATTTCAGAAATCCAAATTCATTTATTTCTGGTATCCAACGATACCAAAAATACATTCGGCTAAATTATAGCCTTCAACAAATTCAATCACAGATATAACCATACACAAATTATAAATAATCAATCACACAACATATGAAATCAATTCAAATGCTTTGAGGAATCCTGTTGGATCCCTCCAACCTGTTTCCCTGCATCCATAGATGTTAGCACAATACCAATTCCACTTCGAGGTGGAATATCGCGGTATATGGGATTTATAAAATATCATCCGCTATTATGCGGCGCAATAGGGTCTCATCCGCTATATAATGCGGGAAATCAACAACGCCAATATATACATATGCCAATATATATATTGCTATATATAGATATATCCTACTATATCTAATATCACATCCAAACAGCAATCAATCAACAACTGCAAAAATCAAATTTCCAATTTGAGTGAGAAGATCTCACCTTTGCTTTTAATTTGTAATCCATTTTCATTTCCATCTTGATTTCAAGATTTCAAGATTTTAAACCTTGTATAGACAATTTTATACAATTCATTAATATCTAAGATAACATACAATAATCTTTCATTCATTAAATTAAATTGACCTATAATTTAATTTATACTATCATTTGGTTTTAAACTAAATTCCCTTTTATTTTCCAAAAGCTTATTCATACATATATAGAATGAGATTAGACAGGTTTAAACTTCACTGTTGAAATTTTAAAATGGCAATACATAATTTTCCTTTTACTGTAAAGATTTTATTTTTTGCATATTCATATCAAATAAAATCAAATTTATCACTGTGAAAAATCATTTTCTAATACATAAACATATTGAAAACAAAATTCTTCTTTTCAAACCCTTTATTAAATGAAAACAGAATTACTTATATATCTTACTGTACAATGTTTATTTACTAAATCAAAAACAAAAATAACTTTTTATACCTTACCGACGATCGATCATCGCGACCTCACAGCTTGACATCGCCCTGACCACCTGATTGACCCACGCTGCGTCATTGCGAGCGACACAGCGCACCACCATCAGGCACGAGCAACCTAACACCTCACGAACCCCTTCACGCGCATGCGTGCGCCGCCCTGCTACTTCCACGTCATCGCCACCAGTCGGCGACATCGAGTTCGCCTATGTCGAACCCAACTACGCGCCCCGTGCTGCCTCGCCTCGCACCGGCCACGAAATTCGATCGCCTCCCATCGCGATCTCTCTCTCTTCTCCCTCTCGCGATTTGCGATTCCATTTGTTTTTGAACGAAAGAAAGGGGGGCGAGCTCGAATTGAATTGATTTGTCTCACGTGGTTACGTGTTTTCGAAAGAATTCGAGAATGAAGGAAGAAAGGGCTTCGGCCATTTCACTGAAGTAAGGAACGAGAAGGGGGAAAAGCGACCATTTTTTTTTCTTTTCTGATGTTTTCTTTAATTTGAACGAAAGAGGAGAAAAGGTATGCATGAGTTTTGTAAAGGAATGGGGAGACAAGGAGTACGTTGATTTGAGAGGAAAAAGTATCGATGTTGAAAGAAGGCAGGCTGAAGAAAGGGAATCTCAGCTGTGTTGACTAGGGTATTTAAATATATATAAATTTAAATTCAAATTGTCTCTAAATTTGCAACTCAAAATTTCAATATCCTATCGAGGCGTGCCGCCAGGCATTTATAATGTTATATGCCTATTCCGAACGCAATGGAAAAGATTCCGAGTCCAAATTTGATCGTATGGAGAAGATAACTTTTTGGACCCAGTTATAATATTAAATTTTCGATTTAATTTCAGCGCGTTTGCTTATCGTACGGCCAAACGATCACTCCAAACATTAGGAAAATTGAAATCCGATAATAATACAATATTACGGATCCAATGGAACAGGTTTCGTCGAATTCCGGGACTGTGCCCCGGAACGCTATTTTTCAATATCGATTTAAACGATAAAATCCAAAACTGAACAAAACAGTTCCAAATTCGATTCTAAAGCTATTATTATCTTCAGTATAATCTATATGAATTTTCTAAACCTTTGAAATATTTTTAACTGACTTAAAATTGAAGATACAAATTTTTACCCAGATTTAACGATTCAAATTCAATAATTTAAATTATCAAATTCATTCTGTTATTGAATTTCAAATTAAACTATCATTCGAATATTTAAACTCAATTAAATATTCACATTTCAAATATCAAAAATTCAGGGTCGTTACAATAAGGATGTAACAATATATATGGTAGAGTCTTGCAAGAGGCTTCCAAACACATCGATCTCAAAGAGAAAGATGTTTCATATGAAAGACAGAGCCTCACCGAGAGGTTATATAACCTATATGAAATCACATCTTTTTTATATCCCTCTTAAGTCAAAATTGAAATTCAATAGTTGAAAATCAACCGTTTATAATTTAAACTCAACAATATGAAAATCATTATCTCATGACACAACATAGTTTCATAAGTTAAAAGAATTCTATCAAATGCAAGAAATGCAACAAAATTAAGCAAAAGTTATCGCTAAATGTTATCTTTTACTTAGCATAACAACCCTAACTTTTATAGATTTATGATAATTTTCATTTAACCATAAGATGTTCATTCCCTTTTTTGAAACACCATGAGCTCCTAATGATTTATGATAATTTATATAATATCTTTAACATAAAAAATTATCTACTTTAAAACTAGTTGAAAAGGCAAAAAACTACAAAAGTATTATAACCGCTCTTTAACTTTATGTTGCTTAGATTTTGAAACCTTTTGTATATACAAATCATTTTTGTATGTAACATACTCCATATTAACCTAAGAGTATATGAAAAACATTTTAAATAAAATTAACTTGATTTAAATGCTTTTCTTTTTAAAGAGAAAAATGTTACAAAATGCTATAAATTCATATTTAATTTCATGTTACTTAACTTTTGAAAACCATTACATATACAATATATCTCCACACATACAATATATCTTGTTATATTTACATCACTTAAATCATTTTAAATTGTAAGATTTTGTTAAAAGATTCTCTTATGGACACATGATTTTCGAACTCATTCATCTCATTAAAAATATCATTATAACTTCATATATGCAACCAAATGTTCATATTCAAGTATACTATATTACTACATGTGAACAGATGGCTAAAATAACTCTAAAAAGTTTAACAACAAGGGAATAAGTGAACAACTCATATTTCAAATGTCATATTGTTATAAACAAGGTAAAATGTCATGTTTACATACAAGTTCACTTCAACTCAACTTATTACAATATAATTTTTACATCACATAGCATACACATATATCAATATTATGTAGTTAAATGAATAAACCTGCTTGAAAACAAAGCTAGCTCCTTAAGATCACTCCTTCCTTCACCTTAAGACAAACCACTTCCTTGCTTATTTACTCATGTCATTGCCTTTGCTTCCCACTTTCTACCTTAGGTTTATTCTTCAAGAACACTATATGGTATTTTAGAATGAAGTATAAGGACTATATGTGAGTTTGGGTTAATTTTGTAGTGTTTAAGCTTGATTTTCTTTTTCGGTTTAGAGAATTATTGAAAAATAAGAAATGCAAGCTAGTTTGATTTACTTAAGAAATTTGTGTGTAAATGCAAGAGGTATGCAAGTGTAGAATGGTAAAAGAGAGCTAGGCTAAAATAATCATTATCCCTTTGCCCTCTTGTTCCCTTCTCCATCCACAGGAATAAGGTATTCTCTCTTTACTTTACCAAAATCTTACATCCAAAATCCTAACCACTTTCTTACTTATCATAAACATATGAACATACTTATGTTACCCACTAATCACTTATGTTTGTTCATTAACCATTAACAAATTTTATCAAATTTAAACTTGAGTACCAATAATATAATTTTTCATTCACATTATTGACTGTAATCTTATTTACTTATATATGTAAAATATAATTCTAAAATAGCGTCGGTTGACATTGAACTCACTTAATTACTTGTGTCTAAAGGGTGTGAAACATGGGTCATTACATCATCTCCCCTTAAAGGAATTGCACCTCTGTAATTTTCATCGCATTGAAGAATAGATACATACTAATCAAGAGATAAAAAAAGAACCAAAATGTATTATATATACATATAGTACTCCATGAAACTACATATAGAGAAAATGCATACTAAGCGACCTCACCTCATGAGGTGAGTGCACTATAAAGGATACTAAATACACATAACCACTAAACTTATAGAAACTCAAGATAAGACATCCTAGAACTATCGTCGGTCTCCTATGTATAGTCACATGCATGTCACCCCACTATACCTTAACTAACTTCATGACCATTGTCCTCAAATGCTTTCATTTATCAATCAGCTAAGAATAGGTTGCCTAAGTATAGTCATAGTAGGCTCAATCTTCATGTTCTCCAACTATGTCAATTCCATTTTCAAACTAGGATTATGCACATATATCCAAAAAATGTGGTACGTGGTATATATTATGCACACCTATTAGTCTAGTCAACAAATTAACTCTATATGCAAGTTTATTATCCTTTCAAGTACAAGAAAGGTCCTACATATAGAGGAGCTAACTTATCCATATTAACAAACCTAAAAACATTTATTCAAAAAAACCTTTACAAATATAAAGTCCCTAACCAAGAACTCTACATCTCTATGCCTTCGATAATCATAATTCTTCTCCTTACCTTATGCAACCATCATTCAACTATGAATAAGATCTATCTTCTAGGTACCATCTTGAACCATATATTATCAAGTACTAATTTATCACTAATATAGAGACAACAGAATGGTGATTTTGCACGACCAGACATATAATGGCCCAAAGGGTGTCAAGCCAATTCTTGAAAAATACCCATTGTTCTATGTGAACCCTACCAAATAAAGACGATTCTCCAAAGAAACCCTAGAATTAAGAGCACATGCACGTAATCGATCCTCTAACAATTGGTTCATCCTCTCCAGTTAAACATCATAATAAGCTGCACTCAAACTTAGGTTCATCCATAAGATACTATGTAACTCTTTCAGAACTTGCCTATGAACAATGGATCCCTATTACTAACAATAATACAAGAAGTCCCATGAAGTTTAACAATCTCCTTCACATACAAACTAGCCAAACTTAACATTGTCCTAGTTGACTTTACTAGAATGAATGAGAACTCGGTCAAGAGATCATTATAAACCTTACATCTTCATTCCCTCGTCTCAATCTAGAAAATTTGTCAATAAAATCCACAGATATCAGCTCTCATTTTCACTTTGGAATTTCAAGCAATTAAAGTAATACACCTGGCTTCATACATGCACCCTCTACCTATTGGCAATTCAAACATCTACGTAGACACATGCCAACCTCCTTCTTTATGCATTCCCCCTATAAAATGTGCTTCATGTTTTGATACATTTAGTACCTCAGTAAACTCAGAATGACGACCCAATCATGTACTTCCTTTCTAATCCTATAAATGTCTGAGACACATAACTAATGTCCTTTCATTTCATCTACGATGATCAATCTCAAAACCTACCATGATTTTAGGACAGACACCCTTAACCAAATCCTTCATAACCCTAGCTAATCGAGTACCTACTTGAGGACTATCCCTAATTTAGTGTAAAGGAGAATGCCTAACTAAAACTTTCAGCGATCGCTATTAATAAATTTCTTTGTTAACCCCAAAATGTGCAAGATAGATAAGACTAAATTAGAGAAAGACTTAGATAACCTTATGCCAACTCGCAAGAATTATGCATGTTCAATACAAATATCATGTTCATGTCATAAGCAATTGGGTATAAGAGTCATATACAAGTCATAAGTCATATCATAGTTAAGAATCTTTATTCACTTGTTGTATGTTGTGCAAAATCGATTTGTACATGTCCTTATTTGCAAAAAGTCACAAATTTAAAATAGGCACTCTAAATCCCTAATTCAATTTAGGGTTTACAAATTTGAAAGTGTAACAAAAGTGATAAGAAGAACCCACCCCTTCCATGAAGCTATGGGTTCTGTATTTATAGGAGTTGGAGTAGGCGGCCCAGCCGCCACATGTCCTTCGGCACCCTTGATTCTTGCCATCATTCATTGTGTTGGTGATATGTGGCAATTTTCTTTATACTGTTGATATGCGGCAACCCGACTTGCATTGATAAATTGTGGCATCCTCCTTTATTGATGGTTTATGACATCTTTGCCATATTGATAATTTATGGCATCTTTGCCATATTGATGATTTATGTTATCTTTGTCATATTGATGATTTACGACATCATTTGCTACAATGGTGAAATATGGCAACCTTCTTTGTATTGTAAATATTCGACCGCCCTCTATATTGTTAATATCTGACATCCTTCCTAGATTGTCCATTCCCAGCATTGCTTGTTATATTGATGACATAGGACATTCTAATTCAAAATATTGACTTTCGGAATCCTTCGTAACTATAGATATCCAACATCCCTTATATTCTTTGATGCTCCATCCCCTGCTGCTTGTAAATGCTCGAGATCTCTTGCCGCTTTCTTTATGATTGTTATAGTTGTAAAGGCCTGGTATCTACAGAGTTTCGATATACCACATTTGTGACTATATGTTCATGTACGAAATCTTCTGGGTTAGCCAATTACTTGGAGTTTGACACTCTTATAATCCCATCATCCTCTCTTTGATACATGAGATCTTTTTATAGAAGTTTGACATCTTCTTGAAGTTACCTGAAGCTTGTTACCCCTTGTTGAATGTTTGATTGCTTTTCTATCTACACATTCGGTATCTTGAATCATGCTATATTCTTTACATATTCGACCTTATTATTTGTAGCAACATGTGCCCCCTAGTGTAGAAGAAATGTTGACTTTTAGGTTAACACTTCGATATTGACGCTTGCCGCCTATTGGCATTCCATC
Source organism: Allium fistulosum (assembly GCA_030737815.1). Classification (NCBI taxonomy): domain Eukaryota; kingdom Viridiplantae; phylum Streptophyta; class Magnoliopsida; order Asparagales; family Amaryllidaceae; genus Allium; species Allium fistulosum. The sequence goes on from CM060903.1 coordinate 883,398,917, forward strand.
TAAATCTTGCTCGTCCATTCAAAATGAGATCAACGGCTTTTGTCGTCCATTTTCCTTCTATAAATACTCATCTTCTTCCTCTTCTTATATTTTACCTACAAATTTAACTCGAGACAAAAAAATTTAATTTCTAGTTTGACTCAAGAAACTTCAACCTTTTCTAGCATTAACTCGATCTCAATGTTCGATTTTTATTTTTAATTGGTTTAGACACAAGATCAAAAAGGGGTTTTCGATTTAGATTTTTTATATTAGGGCATAATTGGGCGTTTTTATGAATTGTTTAGGGTTTAATTGAAGTGTCATACTTATTGTTTGAATTCGAATGTGGATTGTGGTATTTTCTTTTGACGATTAATTGAAGTTAGATAGTTGTTATTACAAATTCGAAAGCTTTTCAAAAAGGCAATTTCCAAGAATGTTGACTATAACAAAGCCGACACACTTTTGATATTTCGACAACCACTTAAGATTCTGATAAAAATTCGACATTCTCTTCAAAATATGATAACTTGCTTGGTTTTCAAATATATTTGTCTTTTGAAATTCAACATTTAATTTGGAGTTCAATATCTTAAAAGGTTTCAACTCTTAGTTATTTGTTTCAACAATTAATTAGAAATTCAGAATCCATTTAGGGATTCGATAATTGTAGTAAACGATGGTTCCATTAGTTATAAATCAGACACCTGTTGGTACCAAAAATGGGCACAACACTCTTCGGGAGTTATTTGAAGAGATAAAATGAAGATTGTAAATATAAAACAGAGGTTATCTAACAAAAACTCCAACAAACAGAAATGTAAAATGCACAAACAAGCAATTTAGAGTGGTTCGGCATATTGCCTACGTCCACTATGAAGTTTTGATGATTTTATTGATTCTCTTCCAATGGTTACAAGCGATTACAGCAAACAACAGCGGATTATAGAATAGAATTCGAAATTAACAGCAAAGGTATGATGCAAGTCTTGATCCGGCAGAGTCTGGACGCTTAAGAATCAAAAGATCCCCTTTTCTGTATGCTCTGGGGCTATGTTTATAGGCGTAGGAGGCTCAGATCTCGCTCAAACTTCGGGAGACTTGGTTTGGCACGTGAGGGGGCCCACGCGACCATTTCCAGAAAGTTTGGCCTCGATCTGCGATCGATACGAATCCATTTCGTATCGATCAAGATGACGTCCAATTAAGCTAAAATTTGGTGGAGACCTTCTTTTGTGTGTATGCAAGCTTCCCTTAAAATTTCATTGGATTTGGATTAGTAGATCACGAGATATGGTCGATATGAACTGAGATTTTTCGAAGGCTGTTTGGTTCGTCTCCATCACTTCAACTCCATCACTTCGTGTCGATGACTGCACGTGCTCTCAAGATGAGGTGGCGCGCACGCTTCGCCTCGATCCGGTCTTCACTCCGAGTCGACCGCGTCGACTCCATATATCTCGGCACGTTCGCATCGAAGGATGACACGTCATCTTGGCTTGATGGCTTGATGGATTCGAATAAAGCGTTACTGCTGGATTCGAGCAAGCGATGGTCGATGGATACGAACAACTCTTTCTCCCATGGATACGAGGCAGACACTAGCTGATTGATACGAAGTGCTCCATCTGCTGAGGGGTATGAAGTCCATCGATACGAACTCGATGGATTCGAACTCAGCCGTTCCTGATCGATACGAACTCATGGGAGTTGGCCGATATGAAGTAGGCGATTTGCCGATGGATTCGAATGAGGTCGAATCGAACCTAGGTACTTTGATGGATTCGAAGTTGATCGATACGGAAATGATCGATTCGAACTAGAGCCTGGAGATGGACACGAAATCACACATGGTGATGGATACGAAATCTGGGCTTTTCCCTTCAATATGAATCGATCATAACTTGAGCATGTGAACCCGGATTGACCCGAAATTTGAGATGTTGACTTCTATGATCTTTCTTGTCATGTCCTATCAATTGTAGCTCAATCTGGACTCAGACAAAATTCAGCGATATCCATGGCGAGCTATCCCTATTCTCTAGTCAGTTCCTTGGTGTCCTAGCCTTGCCAAAAGGCGGGATAACATTTGCCCCCCAAAGTACATCTTGTGAAAACATGACGTGCTTTGAAAAGTTGCAAGTTCGCAACTCGTCGTTAGTTTAGGTCGTTGTTGAATTTCGCAATGATTCTCTCATGGCGCCATGGTAAAAAGTCAGGATGTATTCCTTAGAATCGGTGCGGGGCATCATTGATGGATACGAAGTGTTCGTTCGCATTCGAGGATCGCAACTTGTGGTGAATTTTGATTCGCATCGATGACATTCGATGGATACGAGATAACTTTTCCCATCGATGGATTTTAACAGACATGAATATTGAGTTCGTATCGATAAACCTGACCTGTTGTGAATCGATGGTTCAAAAAACGGATGTATCGAATCGATGGTATCTGGTGAATATTTCGCCTCGATGAATGCACGGCCTGATGGATTCGAAGAGTGCGTTTGCGCAGATCCATCACTTGACCGCTTGCGACCGGTTACGTTGACTGGGAGACGAATCGACCCAGTTCGCCTTTAGGCTTCATATAAATACCTGGGACTTGGCTTATTTTCACTTTTTTACTTTTCACTTTTACTGTTGCTCTTAACCCCTTACGATCGATTCAGACAGAGATAACAGCTCCGTACTTTCGACTCGATCAAACCTACCTCTTTAGATCTTCGAATCTCAATCTCTAGGTAAGCAATTGCGAATCTAAATGATAAGGTTGCCATGGATCCATTCTTTCTCCACCAATCTTCTCTTCTGGCGACTGGTAAAACTAGATCTGGCTCGAAGATATGATGGCCATGGCGTTTTCTGGTAGGTTGGAGAAGAAAGAGTGGAAGAGGCGATTCCGAATCGACATGGGAGTCATGTTCGAATTGATCAGATCAATGGTATTCTTCCTGGGGGTTTGTATCGATTAGCGGGAGATTTAATGTGGAGACGATGCGATTTCGTATCGATGGTTGTGGAGATGAAGTGGTTTCGTATCGAAGGTCGTGGAGATGAGTCGTATCGACATGAAGTAGCTGACAACAAGTCAATGACTACTCTGAAGTCCTTAGCTTTTGGATCGATACGAAATCTGCCCCTGCGATCGATGCAAAAAATATCGACTCGAGCGTTATCGATGCAAAGCTAAGACCCTACCGATCGATTCGAACCTAGGCCACCAGCGATCGCTACGGAGGCGTACCTATTGTGATGGATACAAACCAGATCCCCAACGATCGATACGAAAGCGCACCTATTGCGATCGATACGAACCAGTTCTCCAACGATCGACACGAAAGCGCACATATTGTGATTGATACGAACCAGACTGCCAATGGTCGATTCGAAACATAACGCTTGGCATCGATTCGAACCCTTCCTTGGATGGATACGAAATCCTAAGCACTTGAAAACATGATTCCGACGAACTTCATTCCTGCATATCTGGATTTGACAATTAAACTACACACCTGATTCCTACGAGCTTCCGCATTGCATAATCGAACTTGATCACAACACTGCACATCTGATTGCCCTTTGAAGCTCGTAGATGGAACCGTAACTCAGCAAAGTATAACGAACTTTTAATCTGAATCGAACGACAGTTTCTGGAAGGCGCGGTCGTGACGGTCAGCGATGACGGTCATTTCCGGTCTGACTTCCAAAGTTTCGTCGTTTGCATATTTCCTTTAACTCTGTAGCATTTGCTTAAATCGTGCACAACACTTGCACTGCACAACTCATTCATACACTTTACACTGGGGAATGTATGGGCTTTTTGTCGTCTAATGATAGTTTCTCGTGAGTTAGCCAGTTATGGAACCGTCAAGTTCGCAGCAACAAGAAACTCAGAATCCAATCCCTTTCAGACTTGAGATTCCGGATATCGAGGCCGAAGTTATCGGTCCAGCTCCGGACGAGTTGCCTGACGCGTCCTTCATCAACAGTCCACCTGATTCTGTTCCGTCGAATATCTCCGAAGATATGCTAGGGAGAATATGCTTAAGGCATGGCCTGTCGTTGGACGATGTAATGTTGCCGGGGCCGGACGATGGACCGCATAATCCCCCGGAGGGGTATACTGCTTTTAATCGACATGCATGCGCAGCCGGTACACTTCCTCCGTTCAACGATTATATAAGAGAAGTGTTGGCTTACCTGGATATTGCTCCGTCTTAGTTACATCCGAATGGATATGCTTCACTCAATGGCTTGTTCATCGCATTTATGGAATACCTCTACCGACCTCCCCTTCCGACCGAGATAAGATACCTATTCAACTTCAAAAGTCGAACTGACAACCCATCTTTTACATTCTTGGAGTCTGTAAGAAACTGCCAAGTTGTCACGGGGTCGTGGACCAGGCTGAGCTACTTCAAGTCGGAGTGGTTCTATGTCCGATGTCCTCCGGGGTTTGCCAGAAGATGGCTGTTCAGACGTGAGTATTGTCTTTTTCCCAAGTAATTGACAGGGCAATTTTCGAATGAAATTAAACTCATATCTTCTACTCCTTTTCTTTCAGCAATAATTCAGCGACCTGAAGGTGGCTACTATAAAGAGATAGTTCGGGTCCTTCAAGAAATTCCTAGTGAAGAAAGGAATATCGAATTGCTACTGACGGACCGGAATCTTAGAGTTCTTGGGTTAATTGGGCGGAGGCAGAGCATAAGGCTCGATGGCGCATTAAAGACTGTCTCCAGAGAAAAGGTCAAGCGGAAGAAACCCAGGGTCATAATAATTCAGGTACCCGATTCTGAGAGAACTCATACCGACGAGGAACCGTTGGTCGGACCTGCTAATGCAACCCCGGATTCCGATGAAAAGAGAAAAGGCAAGGTAGTGGCCTCCAAACAGCCTAAATCCGGGAGGCAGAAGTCTGTGGTTTTACACCGCCCCCTTTCAGGAGTTAGAATTTCGGAGGCACCCTCCCTGTAAGATGAAAATTAATTTGAAGGGCTCGTTGACCTTCCAATCCCGGACATCGAGTCCGAGCAGCATGACGTTGAATCGGGTGAACTGCGACATACCCTTGACGTTAGCGAGACTCTTCCCGCTAGTGCGATCAACACTTCTGGTTGGTCCGGGGGGTTACACATCCACACACTCTTCACGTCACAACACAGTTTCCTAACCATAAACAGCATATCATGAATGGTTGTTAACTTTCCTTGTTTTAATTTTTAGGTACGATGTCTGGACGAGGTACCGTGTTGAGCAGCCTGCGCAACAAGTGTCGTTATTACGAGCCAAGTCGGAGAGAGGGAGAGAGGGATTATGATTCCGGACATTCAGGTCAGGAGAGGTCCGACAGAGACAGGGGATATGTACATCGATCCCGATCTCGCTCTCCTCCTCCCAGGACTTCTGCACCGCCCACGGTAATAGTTGCTCGTCCTCCTGAAGCTTCATGGCCTAGGCTGCCTCCTCAAGCTCCAAGGTCCGATCTTCCGCGCGGCACTGAAATAGCTACTTCCTCATCCACTGCACCGGTCAGGACTGATTTGACCAGGGAAGGAGCACTTAAACTGGCACAGATGAGGAAGGAGTTTCTCGACATCTGTTTTGATGACTATGTCTTTCCTCCGCATCTGAAGAGGATTCCGCCAACAGCCGAAGGCACTATTCATGATTACGTTGTGGATATCTTCTTTCAGTACAAAGAGTGGGCAAGAGCCGCGAGGAAAGCATCTAAAGTGGCATTCGATAGGGGTGTCGAAATTGAGAAGCTTAAGAAGGAGTTGGGTCAACATGACCGAATTATGAAAGTGCTCAACACTGAGGCCGAGTCTTCCCGTAAGTCTGACATGGAAGCTCTGAAAAAGGTTGATGAGATAAACTCGGCCATGACCAGGATGAAGCAAGAGCACTATACCGCGATTGAAGACATGGGTCACCGGAACACCACCATTACCGCCGAGAGGGATGCCGCTCTTAAAGAGCTTAATGATCTGAAATCAAAATTCTCCGATATGGCGAGGGAGAAAGATGCGGCCAATGTCTCTGCTCAGGAGGCCTATGATCAGGCGATGGAGCTCCGGAAGGAGAAGGAAGCGGCTATGGAAAAAGTCCGCGTAGCTGAAGCTGGGGTTGATGAGAAGGTACGACAGGCGGAGGCCAGGATAGAGGCTAAAGTAGAAGAGCTACTTGTCACCTACAATGCCAATGTGCTAAGGCATCGAGATTTGACATGGCTCGATGATTACCCAACACATCTCTACAACGCCTGGAACCTACTAGTTGAGGAGGAGAAAGCTGGGCATCCTGATGAGGCCTTCGAAGGATTCGAGCTGGAGAACCGCATACTTAAGGATGATGAAAAGAAGGTTCTTCATGACTCCATGATTTCTCATGAGAAGGAGAGGCTTGGTGCCCAGTCTCAGGAAGTCGGAGAGAGCTCTGGTGTCGAGCACCATAGTATGAGTTCTGAGATGATCGTGTCTTCTCAATCTGAGCCAACTCTGGTGATCGATTTCCAGCCAGTACCGGCATATGATCCAGACCAGCCACGTCTTTCTCCTATCATGGAGCATCCTTCTGGAATCGTCCAGACAACCCCGAGCCAAAGCCAGGAAGGTATTCTGAACTAATCTCTTTTTACTTGGACCGAAGAATTTGTACAGAAGCGTATACTGACAAATGTTTCTTTTCTCTACCCAGTGATCGAAGTTGCGCCGGCTGCGCCTCCCGTAGCCCAGGAGTCGCACCAAGTGCCGGAGGCTATCATCTCTGAGGCGACCTCCGTTGTGACAACAGTGCCGGTGGAAGTAACACAGGGGAGCTCACTTTCTTTCGATGAACAGATGATAAATGAGCTCCTTGGCCGGTAGAGTGATCCCTTTACAGATTTACCATTCAGCCTGGGCGGATTCTCATCTACTTCTGATACTTCCACTCAGGCCACTACGGTACATAGTGAGGCCAGAGCGCAGCGAGAAGCAAGGATGTTGGCTGAGATTAACGCTGAGATGGCGGCAGCTGCGGATGGTGGCAACGCGGATGGCGGAGTAGTAGCGCAGTGCCCTACTCCCCTTATGATTGTATCTCCCGGGGCACACTCATTGATACTAGTGCTTCAGTCCCGTCTCCGGTTGTTGGTTCCGTTCCCCAAATTCCTCCTACGGGAAGCATCCCCATAGATTCCAGCTCGGAGGACGATGTCGACATCATGCCTTCATCCGAGGGGAGCCCGCCTGAGGGGAAAAGCTCTAAATGAAAGATCACTGGTGGCTCCAGTAGCTCCTCGAAGAAGAAGAAGAAGCTGAGGAGAAGGAAGGATTAGATAGACTTTTCTTCTTTATTTTAGGCCTGTGTTTCCCTTTTTGTTGCAGTCAGGAATTTTGATATCTTATTCCCTTTTGTAGGCCGTGTTTAGATGCGGGTTCGGCCCTTGCTAGTAGGAATATTTTGGAAAGGCTCGTGTATGAACCATTGCTTTTGATTTAGTTGAAATAAAATTTCATCTTCTTTTTTCAATTCATATTCCTTTTACGCTTGAATACTGCAGTGTTCGAACTTCGGTCCGGTGTACTTGCATTATGTTAACGTTCAAGCATAGCTCGTTTTGTCTACCAAGTCCTGAAATCTCGGACTTGAATTGTGAACGGAGACTGAATCAGATTTAAACATTATGCAGTTTTAGGTAGTGATTAACACTTGAACCTGCCCCCAGTTCTGGTGTTAAGTTATGATGATCGGCATGGGATCGCAAGGAGTGAGGATCGAACGAGCGGGCTACACTTACTTCCTTATGAATAATGTCATCCACACTCTGGGGATACAAGTCATCTCATGAACGGTTGTTCACGTTTTGGGAACTTTAAAATTGACGTTAGTACTTCGACTCATATCCTGGGAAATTTGAGTTAGCGTTCACACTCTGACTCGCGCTTCGGGAGTTCGAAGTGGACTGTTTATACTTCGCTTCGCATGCTGGGAAAACGGAGTTGGCTATTTATACTCTGTTTCGCACTCTGGGAATACAGAGTTGAATGTTTATACTCCGTTTCGCACTCTGGGAATACTGAGTTGAATGTTTATACTCCGTTTCGCACTCTGGGAATACGGAGTTGAATGTTTATACTCCGTTTTGCACTCTGGGAATACGGAGTTGAATGTTTATACCCCGTTTCGCACTTTGGGAATACGGAGTTGAATGTTTATACTCCGTTTCGCACTCTGGGAATACGGAGTTGAATGTTTATACTCCGTTTCGCACTCTGGGAATACAGAGTTGAATGTTTATACTCCGTTTCGCACTCTGGGAATACAGAGTCGGATGCAGGATTGTCGTGTGTCAATCCTGTCAATATTGGTGTAATGGCTTGCCCCCGAGCTCGGGTTTCACTTAGTGAGTGGCCGGTCGTATCACAGCCACTCTCCATTTGAATAAGTCCCATTGCGTGATGGGATTTAGCTCTTCGTGCATCGTGATGTCGTATATTGTACTCAATGAATCACAGCTCTGGCTCGAAGAGATGACATTTTATTGCTGAAATAAGAAAATGCGGCAAAGTCAGTTGCCTTATTACAAAAGTTCAAATTTCGAAATGCAAAAATGAATTGCTGAATGAAAAGATATAATGACATAAATGGAGCCTGTCATGTGTAATAGCGACGGAGGCTTTCGCTGTTCCAGGCCCTTCGCAAACCAAGACCGTCGACGGTCGATAGTTTGAATGTGCCATCTCCGATTCTTCGCGTAATCACGTATGGTCCTTCCCAATTTGGCTTCATATGTGAAGGAACCAGATAGATTCTTTTGAGAACGAGATCGCCGAGTTCAAAAGTCCGAGGACGAACTTTGGTATTGTATAATCGGGCGACTCGACTCCGATGTGTGGCTGCTCTCAAATCAGCCTCTTCCCGTTTTTCATCCAGTAGATCCAAAGATTCGGCAAGCAGTATAGCGTTTGTTTTCGGATCGTAGTACGTTACGCGATGGGAAAACACCTCCGTCTCAACTGGAATAACGGCTTCTGAGCCGTAAGATAGGGAAAACGGGGTATGCCCGGTTGCAGTCTTGTGAGTCGTTCGATAAGCCCATAATGCCATAGGAAGTTCGTCAACCCATTTGCCCCCGGCCTTTTCCAGTCGTTTCTTGAGGATGGATTTAATAACTTTATTGACAGCTTCAACCTATCCATTCGCCTGGGGATGTGCGACTGCCGAGAACTTTTTATGGATATGAAACCGTTGACAAAAATTCTTGAATTCTGCGCTCTCGAATTGGGCTCTGTTATCGATGATGATGGTATGCGGGAGCCCAAATCGACAGATGATGTTGCGAACCACAAAATTTATCACTTTCTTGTCGTAATGGTTGCGAGAGCTTCAGCTTCGGCCCACTTCGTAAAGTAGTCAACGGCGACGATGGCGTACTTCGCACCACCTTTTGCCAGAGGTAGAGCGCCGATGATGTCGATGCCCCACATCGCGAATGGCCAGGGACTGACCATTTGAGTTATTTCGGTAGGCGGGGTTCTTGGAATTCGAGCATGCTTCTGGCATCTATCGCATTTTCTGGCATAATTTGCTGCATCTCGGTTCACTGTCGGCCAGTAGTACCCATATCGGAGTATCTTCTTAGCAAGAGCTTGCCCACCGGTGTGATCGCCACACGCTCCTTCGTGTACGTCATGTAACACTCGTTTGATTTCGTTGTGTACAATACATCGGAGGAGAGGAACAGAGTAACCTCTCCTGTACATGACTCTGTCCTGAATGACGAACCGTGAAGCTTTTCGCAGAATTTGTCTCTTCTCATTTCTGTGTTCAGGCAATGTCCCATTTTCGATGTAGTTTTGATACGGAGTCATCCATTATTCTCTACTGGGAGCGGTTCCAAACACAAAATTCATTTCTATTTGATCGATGCTCGGGGAGGTCAAAGTTTCAACGGGGACAAGTCCCATTTGCGGCGCTTCACCTGTGCTGGCCAGCTTCGTCAATGAATCGGCTTTTTGATTGCGTTCTCGAGGTATATAATAGATGGCATAATAATCAAACTGATTCAGTACTTTCTGAACTTGAGCCAAGTAAGCAGCAAGCCTTCGATCTCTCGCTTGATATTCTCCCCGTATTTGACATACCACTAACTGTGAATCACAATAAATTTCCACAGCGATAATCTTCAAATCTCTGGCAAGTTTTAGGCTGGTTAAGAGGGCTTCATATTCAGCTTTGTTATTGGTTGCATGAAAATCGAATTTCAAAGCATAGCATATAGATCGGCCTTCGGGCGTCTCAAGTACAACACCAGCACCCGAACACCGGTCGTTTGATGCACCGTCAGTATGTAACTTCCAGATGTATTCGGGGGATTTACTGGTTTCGGGCAAGTCCTCTGGAACGGTAAATTCAGCAATGAACTCTGCCAAGACTTGTCCTTGAATGGCTTTCCGCGGAACGTACGCGATATCAAATTGGCTTAATTCAATGTTCCACTTGAGTAACCTACCAGATGTCTCAGGCCGCGTGAGGACCTGTCGTAACGGCTGATCAGTATACACAGTAAGTGGATGAGCTTGGAAGTAAGGGCGGAGCTTTCTTGAGGCGATGACCAAGCAATAGGCCAGTTTCTCAAGTCTCGGATAATTTCTTTCAGCTCCTGTTAGCCGTTTACTAACATAGTAGACCGATTTTTGCACTTTGTCTTCCTCCCGAACTAAAGCGGCACTGATCGCATGTTCTGACACTGCCAGGTAGAGTTACAATTGCTCGTGGTCAACTGGTTTTGATAGGATCGGTGGTGTAGAAAGATGTTGAATCAGCGACCGGAATGCGCCTTCACACTTCGCGGTCCATTCGAAGTTTCGCTTTCCCTTCCGGATCAGATCAAAGAAAGGAATGCATTTGTCGGTGGACTTCGAGATGAACCTGCTTAATGCTGCTACCTTCCCGTTGAGGCTCTAGACTTGCTTTATGGTTCTTGGAGTTTGCAGGTTTCTTATTGCCCAGAGCTTTTCGGGATTCGCTTCTATCCCTCGAGCATTGACGATGAACCCGAGGAACTTTCCAGACGCAACGCCGAAGTGGCACTTTAAAGGGTTGAGTTTCATTCTATATTCCCGGAGGATGCGGAACATCGAATCCAGATCTCTGACATGATCCGTGGAGAATCGAGATTTCACTAGCATATCATCCACGTAAACCTCCATGGTCTTCCCGATTTGGTTGGCGAACATCCGGTTGACCAAGCGTTGGTAGGTTGCTCCGACGTTCTTTAGACCGAATGGCATGACTTTGTAACAGTAGAGTCTCAGGTCGGTCACGAAAATGGTATGTTCTTGATCAGGTAAATTCATGGGTATTTGGTTGTAACCAGAGTAAGCGTCCATAAAAGATAGTAATTCATGTCTGGCTGTCGAATCCACGAGTTGGTCAATCCGAGGAAGTGGGAAACTATCTTTCGGACAAGCCTTGTTTAAGTCGGAGTAATCGATGCAAGTTCTCCATTTTCCGTTCGGTTTCCGCACCAGTACGGGGTTGGACACCCATTCGGGATACAAGGCATCTCGAATAAAACCATTCGATCGTAACTTATCAACTTCCTCCTTAAGGGCGGCAGATCTCTCCGGATCCATACCGCGCCTTTTCTGTTTGACTGGAACATGTCGCAGATCTATGTTCAGGGAGTGACTTGCAATATTTGGTGAGATCCCGCATATGTCAGAGTGTGTCCAGGCGAAGACATCGAGATTCGCCCGAAGAAATTCAACCAATTCCTACTGTGTCTGATTGCTCAGTTGAGACCCAACTTTCAGCACCTTCGAATCATCATCCTCACTGATTGGGACGTCCACAGTCAGTTCGGCCGGAGAAGCTTGACTCTCTGTAGATTCGTCTTTATCCTCATTGTCCCTAGGGTCAAGGTCTTTCAGGAATTAGTTGTGGTGCCCGGGCCGAGGCCCAGGCATCAATTGTCAATTATCAATAGAACGGACGCAGAGAGATTCCTCTACGCCCTTCCCCTTCTCTTTACGTTGCGCCCCGCGCAGCTCAGCAACATAACAGGCCCTTCCCGTGGCCTGATCTCCTTGAACGACTCCAATCCCATGGTCGGTGGGGAATTTCAGAGTCAAACACCAAGAGGCGATGGCTGCCCTGAACTCGGCTAGGGCCGGTCGGCCCAAAAACGCATTATAAGGCGAATCAATCTCTAAAACAACAAATTGTAGCATTCGGACTCTCCGGCGTTCTCCAACCCCCAACTCAACCGGTAGTTCGGTTACCCCAATGGGTATCGTGGCGCTCCCGTTAAAACCGTGGATTCGGGACAGGCAGGGTTTCAAATCCTTAGTCTCCATCTTCATTAAGTCGTAAGCTCGTTTAAGCAAGATATTCACAGAGCTCCCACTGTCAACCAGGATCCTCTTCATCCAAGCAGGACCTACCTGGGCAGATATGACTAGTGGGTCGATTGTAGGGGCTTCGACCCTGTCATCATCTCGGCCCCTGAACACGATATCATCAGATATCATCTTTTGTTGTTTAACCGGAGTTCCGTCTTCACAATTACTACAACATTCGGAGTCCGCATGCCTGATAGAACTAGGATATGACTCCATTTCCCCCCAGCTCCTGTCTGCTGGGTGGGGACCACCACTTATCGTGTTGATAACTAATCTCCCGCCCGCACGCGCGGGTTCTTCCTGTCTTTCCTGATTTTGTGAACGATTCTGATTTGAAGGGCCCTCTCCACCAGATTGTGGCGCCCGTACAAACTGATCCAACTTCCTTTCTCTGATCAACTTTTCGATGAGGTCCTGCAAATGTCGACACTCATTGGTATTGTAGCCGTAGCTTTCATGGAATCTACAGAACTTCCCCGTCTGAACCTGCCTCTCTGATGAGGGTTTCGGAGCAGGCTTCTTATACTGTACAGTGTTGCAAGTCTGTAAGTACACGTTTTCCAGTGACGTATTTAACGGTGTGTAATTGTCAAACATTTGAGCTCTGCGCCGTGGACCTCGGTTCTGATCTCTTTTCTTATCCTGGCCATTGTTTCCTCTCGGCTGGGATTGCTTGTTCTGTATATTCAGTTGAACTTTTCCGGAACTCTCACCAGACTGTTTAACTGCTACATTACTCTGTATTCCCTCAATATTGGGCCTCACATCGTCCTGCTTCCTAGACTGTTTTGCGTCCTCTTGCCGTAAGAACTGAGCGGCTTTGGAGTAAAAACGGTCCAACGATGCGGGTGGTTTTCCAGCTAGCCAATTCCCAAACTCGGAATCGGGATCAATTCCCTTGGTCAAAGCCATCAAGATTGAGTTGTCGTTGGGATTAGTGATCTCAACACATGCTGCGTGGAACCTCTCTAGGTAACGCCTGAGCGTCTCTCCATGAGCTTGAGTGACACTGGACAGGGTATTAACGTCTTTGGGCCTAGCAACATGCATACGAAACTGTTCTACAAACCTCTTTGCCAGTTGATCGAACGAAGAAATGGATCTAGGTGGTAGGCGTGTAAACCACATTGTCGCGATTCCCCCCTAGAGAGATGGGGAAACTTCGACACTTCACTGCATCGTTAGCCCTTGCAGCACTCATTGACCATTCATATTTTAAAATATGTTGATTGGGGTCACTACTTCCTTCATACATTGGGAGAGTTGGCATTCTGAATCGCCGAGGGGGTTCAGCGTGTAACACTTCGTCTGTGAAAGGGGTATGACTACGAGAGATTCCCCAATCATCATTAGTGAGCCCCTGACTCTCGCGTATCATCTGACGTATCATGGTTGATATATTCGACACTGGCAAATTCTGAGCATGCTGGGCTAAGGTGTGGTCGGGTTCCACAGTGCGAGTCTGGACCAGGCGCTGTCGACGGTCCGTATCTCGCCTCCTTGGCTCAGCGCCTTCTGAGACATATGGTTCAGGAGTGTGTCCACGCTATTGATTATTCGGCTCTGACTGATTCCGGGTATCAACCCTTGTTTCCACCGCGGCAGTTGTAGTGCGGTTGTCCGTGGTGTACTGTGGGGCAGTGCCTTCTCGTGTCGAGGGTCCTGTTTGGAAGCTGGTCGACGGTCCTGCCCTCAATTGCCCAACAGTCAAGGCGGGTTGATATCCAGTAGTTTGAGCGCGACTCCCCTCTAACCGGGGACGGGTAGACCTGTGGTGATAGTCAGATGAAGCTGAGCTTTCGGTAGATGTCCTGGAGGCACATCCCTCCTGAACCTTCTGTGGCCCCGGCGGTTTAGCTGGTTGGTCAGCTCAACATTGGCGCGCAGCTGTTTAGCCAACTGCTGACGGCTTTGGGTCAGCTCCTGGAGCAACACTTGAAACTCTTGTCGGGTGATTGGCCCCGACGGATCCGAGTGAGCGGTATTGTCCTGATTGGAAGAAGGCTGCTGTGTGGGATTCTGCCTATCTCGGCCTTCTTGCTCTGCAGCGGTAGCGCCAGTTCTTGTGCTAACCATTTTCAGTGGTGGAGTCCTTTCCTAGGTTTTATGCAAATCTGAATAGAGTGGTAGGATTCCGGGTCAGATATCTGGATCTTCCTCTTGGATTTATGCAACCCGGTGTCGATGGTAGATCCAAGGAGCAGGAGAAAAAGCTGGTTTTCTCAGTGAAAGCACCAAAGTGTTTGTACCAAAAATGGGCACAACACTCTTCGGGAGTTATTTGAAGAGATAAAATGAAGATTGTAAATATAAAACAGAGGTTATCTAACAAAAACTCCAACAAACAGAAATGTAAAATGCACAGACAAGCAATTTAGAGTGGTTCGGCGTATTGCCTACGTCCACTATGAAGTTTTGATGATTTTATTGATTCTCTTCCAATGGTTACAAGCGATTATAGCAAACAACAGCGGATTACAGAATAGAATTCGAAATTAACAGCAAAGGTATGATGCAAGTCTTGATCCGGCAGAGTCTGGACGCTTAAGAATCAAAAGATCCCCTTTTCTGTATGCTCTAAGGCTCTATTTATAGGTGTAGGAGGCTTAGATCTCGCTCAAACTTTGGGAGACTTGGTTTGGCACGTGAGGGGGCCCACGCGACCATTTCCAGAAAGTTTGGCCTCGATCTGCGATCGATACGAATCCATTTCATATCGATCAAGATGACGTCCAATTAAGCTAAAATTTGGTGGAGACCTTCTTTTGTGTGTATGCAAGCTTCCCTTAAAATTTCATTGGATTTGGATTAGTAGATCACGAGATATGGTCGATACGAACTGAGATTTTTTGAAGGCTGTTTGGTTCGTCTCCATGACTTCGACTCCATCACTTCGTGTCGATGACTGCACATGCTCTCAAGATGAGGTGGCACGCACGCTTCGCCTCGATCCGGTCTTCACTCCGAGTCGACTGCGTCGACTCCATATATCTCGGCACGTTCGCATCGAAGGATGATACGTCATCTTGGCTTGATGGCTTGATGGATTCGAATAAAGCGTTACTGCTGGATTCGAGCAAGCGATGGTCGATGGATACGAACAACTCTTTCTCCCATGGATACGAGGCAGACACTAGCTGATGGATACGAAGTGCTCCATCTGCTGAGGGGTATGAAGTCCATCGATACAAACTCGATGGATTCGAACTCAGCCGTTCCTGATCGATACGAACTCATGGGAGTTGGCCGATATGAAGTAGGCGATCTGCCGATGGATTCGAATGAGGCCGAATCGAACCTAGGTACTTTGATGGATTCGAAGTTGATCGATACGGAAATGATCGATTCGAACTAGAGCCTGGAGATGGACACGAAATCACACATGGTGATGGATACGAAATCTGGGCTTTTCCCTTCAATTTGAATCGATCATAACTTGAGCATGTGAACCCGGATTGACCCGAAATTTGAGATGTTGACTTCTATGATCTTTCTTGTCATGTCCTATCAATTGTAGCTCAATCTGGACTCAGACAAAATTCATCGATATCCATGGCGAGCTATCCCTGTTCTCTAGTCGGTTCCTTGGTGTCCTGGCCTTGCCAAAAGGCGGGATAACAACACCCATAGTGAGTCAATATCCTCTTACAAATTCGATAATTACTCGAAGGATTGATGTACGGGCTTCAAATTCGATATCTTGTTTAGGTTTAATATGGCATCATGAGTTCAGGATGTAGTTATCATATCGTAGATTTAGAAACTGCTTATGTTTCCGACACCTTATAAATTTAGTAAATTGTTAATGCATTTCTAAATAAATCTAACCTCATTTATTATTTATGAATTTGACAATCTTATAAATGCGACATCAGGTTACTGATTCGACATCCTATTTCTGTAAGATGTTATTATTAGTACGTTACTTTAATTGAACCTTATTGTCCAGTTATGAACTTGACATCCAATCATAAATCTAAAGGTTGTCAATAAATTTCCTAATTGGTCATAAATTTCACAAATGTTCTATAAATTCAACATCCTATTAGAAATTCGACATCTATGAATGGACTTTTCAATGGATTTTTATCTTGTTATGAGTAATATAGCTAGTCTTGGTCTTGATTTTCCATCACTATGAATCAGATTGTTTTTATTTAATCAAATACTCATTAGTTAAGCATTCGAGTGTTTATTTTAGCATCTATGAGTATTTCAAGCTTTTATAAAATATGCAATACTTCCCTAATTTTGTGTAATATCACCGGGTAGACGAATGGATAGTAATAAGTCTTATAAAAGTTTTCTAAGCCTTCTCCATCTTCAGAGAAGAGAGATTACAAGCTCCATTAATCTTTCATAACTACTCAACAAGAAGTAGATTCTATCCTTCAACAAATTGGAATTGTAAATATAGAAGCCATGGTTGTTGTCGGCAGGATAGATAATTCTCCTGAAGGATTCTTTTCTTTCTCTCTTATCCATATAACACTCAGGCTATCTTTCTTCTCCTGAATTTCTCATACAGTTCTTGAAACATCTGGGTATCACTCCAATTCAATTGGCGTCCAACTCGTACACTTATTTGAGCTGCCCAGAGATACTTGTTAGGGAAGCTAAACTCCCTTCACTTAGTGCTAAAATTCTCCATTTATTGGCAAATCATGTAAAAGTAGGAGGACAATTGGAGGGTTCTATATATCGCCTTCTTTCTCAACCGAAGAGCTTGGTTGCTAACATGATCAACAAGGCGAGGGATTGAGAGAACCAATTCTTTTATGTTAAGTGTTATACCCTTCGAATCAAAGGGTCCTTTTCTGCTTCTAGTAAGTTCAACTAATTTTTTTTATTTATATTATATTATGCTATTCTCTTATGACAATTATTCTCTTTTAGAACTCGTTTCTAAAGGAACCGATCTTTCTATTGTTACTACAATTACCGCCTTACTCGAGGCTTCTAAAAGTATGGGGAACAGACTCACACTTTTGACATCAACCTCCGAAAATACTCTTTATTCTAGAAAGCCACAGGGTACTTGGAGAAAATCCTATGGTTAAAGGAGATTCACATGAAAGGTGCACCTTGGTTTTTAGTAGTCGGAAGGCTTTTTCTTCTTATTCCCATATTCAATGTGATTCTTCCAGTAAGTTTATATCATAGTTAAACGAAAATTCTTATGTTGGAATCTTATAAATCCTTCTTTAATTTATGTTCATCTACTATTATTGTGGCTTCTTAGTCTAAGAAAGTTAAAACCCACAATTCTACCTTAGACGAATCAACTAAGTCCACCCCTGTTGGGAGTTCTATTTCTAAAGCTGTTGAAACTATAAAAAGGAAAGAGAGTGCCAAAGCCCTAATTGATACTTTAATCCCCCTCTGAATAAAAAGCCTAAGCTTGGGGAGGTTTAGACTTCTGATGTTGTTGCCGAGAAGACAAATGTGGATGCTTCCTTGACCATTCAAGATCCTGACACGATTAATTAAAGTCTTCCAAGCTAGGATACTCAAGAACATATAGAGGATGTTCACACCCCAAATTCTTTATTAAACATCTTGCTTCCTACTTTTGCCTCGGGTTTTCAACGCTTGTTTGGTCTTGTAACAACCCATCATTCGTAATACCCCAAAGTTAACACCTTACATCATCATACGACTTTCAAATACCATAAAAGACAGATCATCGGGGTAAAATTAGAATAAAACACTTAACTATGACATCGATAAGATCTCACAACAAAATGACAACATAATATATATAGAATATACATGAACGGAATAGAATAACGATATATAAGAGATCGCACTAGCGGAAGAAACTGACAAATATATATCAGCACAGAATAGTCAAAATACATCAACTCCAAAATAAATACGAAGTTCTGAATAAATTCTGATACAACAATCAAGTAAATAAATAATAGGTCTATCATGTACAATAAATTAACAAGTATATATATCTCAAAACATCGATCCTACGCCTCTAAAATGCTCCAGCTGCACACTTTGTTAGCGTATCCCTAAAAGTACCTGACTCCCAAACTACTCAATCAAGTACCTGAGAGTTATTATGACCTAAGCAGACAAAGACAAAAACTCGGGTCAGACATAAAGTCTAGTGTGAGGGGAACTACCTCAGAATACTATATATTAAAACTATATACGAATGAACATGAACTACTAAATCACAGTCGGCCCTCTCCACATATGTGGCTTAAGGAAAATCCACACTGCGCCAAAAAAGTACGGTAAATCGATCTCAAAAGTAGGGGATCATACCATTACCTGCTCTTTTCCTGTAATAACAAGTTAACACAATATCTTCTATTGTACTACACTAGCCCAAAACTACTAATAATATAGTACAAATATACTATGATCAAACCATGATCCGAAAACAATGATCACCGCTGCTAAGATTGATACGATACACCTCAACGCTTACAGTCACTACCGCTATGACCGAATAGTTATGCCACAACACGTATGGTCACCACTGCTAAGACCAAATAGGTACGGTACAACACGTATGATCACTACTGCTAAGACCAAACAAGTATGCCACAATGCGTATGGTCACTACCGCTAAGACCAAACATTCGTAAGATTACGAACGTATGACCCAAAACGTCCAATTGATCACAACAAGATAAAGCTATTTACGGTCCCTCTAAGACTATATTGAGTGTGTCATGGACATCAACAACACTCTAGGTACACCACAACAAGGTCGATACCTGGGTAGCTCACATAAGTCTATACACTTGGGTAGGTCACACAAGCCCATACCCTTGGTATGTCACAATAAGTCAATGCCAAATAAATCGTATACTTAAGAGCTCTAAGGTTAAAACCTTAGAGTGCGGACTCACTTCATATATAACATATAGAATCGCCATGCCAGCTTCAATCGCTACAGCCTAAAAACCAACCTGACAACTCTAACAAAACTCCAAATTAACCCAAATCACATTCAAAATGGAACACATGACCTTAATGTCATAATACTCCTAAGATATACCCTCCTGGTCTACCTTAAAATCAACTGTTTTGGAATACATGCCAAGGTGGGTCCCACATGGACCCCAAAATCAAAATACTCTAAAACCCACCAAAACTGTATAGGTAACAGCCCTAAAAAAATGGTGAAAAATGGTGTACACATCATCTCAATCCAACTTCATATGCGAAAGGTATCACATTATGAAGTTTGCACAACACACACCAGGTCAGCCGACTGAAGGGTCATTCGATCAACTAAACTAGGGCCAAGATGGACTTTTTCCCCTCGACCAATTGACTGTATATACAAGGTCAGTCAACTGGATTGGCATTTTCTAGAAAGTGAGCCTGTGCAGGGAGTAGATTCCTTGAACGGATGTCGATTCGGACGTCGTTTCCTCCGATGCTTCGCCCAATGAGTCGCCTTGCCACTAGAGCCTGCCACCATCCCATCAGACATCTACCTGGGTTAATTTGTTGACGTTTTGGAAGTGAATTCCATAAGTAATCGAAAATCAGTTTCGATACCAAAATCACCCTTTGCACGAATAGAGTTCTACTGGCAATTATGGCGACCCGACTTCCTCTAACTTGTCAAATCGACATACCCGGCCTTGGCGCTAGCCCATACTTGTGTCGATGCACTCATTTGTGCATGCCTAAGCACACATGTATACTTAACCACACACATCGCAACATAAATACATTCGAGCTTCACCGCGGCGATTACTCGACCCAATAATTTCCCATGCAACTTAGCACACCCGGTGGTCGCTATGGCTACATGGGATCACTCTTAACGTGACCATATACACCTATGGACATTCCCATATGCAATACAATCTATTACATGAATATTCACCACTTACAAACACAAATCTCATCACACCTCCAGCTATAACACTGGAGTTGTTTCAATCGTTGCTTAAGTCCGAATAGACGTATACATATACCCGCTCGTGCTCATATACACACACGTATATCCAGTATGCAATTCAACTACCACTCAACCAAATATTACTTATTTTCGTACTTCTTCTAATAAGAGTGAAACATCTCTTTTTATCATTTTATAAAATATCATACTAGCTTATAATTACTTTATGGCCTTTAAAATACTTAATCACTTCATTTAAAATCGAGTATTCACCTTTTTACTATTTTATAAAATCTCATACTTATTTTATAAAATATTTACTTCGTTTACAAAATCATGAAACCATTTTATAAATACTAATTAAGGCTTATAGGGTCTCTAATCATATTAATAATAAGTGTAGAGTTCACGAATCACATAAATTAGCTTACTAACATTTTGCAAATCAATTCAAATTGGTATTAATATTTTCTAATGACGTGCACATCATTACACTACTTCATCAACCCCAAATCAAACAATAACATCACAACTAATCATCCAATAAGCCCAAATCAATTCTAGGGCTTACTAACTATTTCAAACATAGTAATTAGGTTCTTAAACAATTAATTAGCTAAGGGAAACATGTTTATAACATAAACATAAACATAAAACAAAATCATCTCAAACAATCTCGAAATCACTTCACATAATTCTATAATCATCAATAATAAAATACATGAAGTACAACACATAAATTAGTAAGGAGAATCATCACACTCACCTTAATTAAACCCAAGCCAAGCTCTAATCACCAAAACCCAATTCTTGCTTACTTTAAATTTCGAAATGCACACCAATACTCCGATCTGAGCCAATTCCGCGGGTTTTGTAGAGGATGAGTAGAGAGGAATTATAGTGATTTTTATTTGACTTTAAAAAATTTATTTAGTAAGTTTAGAGCTTGGTTATTAGAAGAGGATTAAGGGGTGATTAGGAGGCCAATAGAGAAAGTGGAGAAGGAATGAACATCGAATGATAAATGAATTAAGAGCTTGGTTTATTATAAGCTAAGTCAGAAGCAAGCTAGTGGGCTTACCCAATTCTCTTCATCTGGCACTATCCATCCCCGATATTCAAAACTCCAAACATATTGAACTTTAGGCTCATTCAAATTTTGGATGCCATTTCAGACTCAGTGGAAAATGTTTCGAGACCAAATTCCATCGTATACAAAAGTTAGCCTTTTAGATCGATCCACGAATCAAACACAGGTTACTAGCTAAAAATCCATCGGTCGAAATATATCGATGCTTCTACTCATTTTTATTTGCAACATTAATCCCGACTCAACGGAAGTGGTCTCAAATCCTAATTCGATCGTATGCAAAAATTTATATTTTAGACTTCCAATTCAATAACAACTTAATATTTAAATTAACTATTTAAATATATTATCAATAAACATGCGGGTTGTTACATTCTCCCCTCCTTAAAAGGGTTTCTTCCTCAAAATTCACACGAGTACGAGAAAGTAATAGGGCTGACCAAACTTTGTGAATCTCAGTTTTGGAAGGTTCCAACAGTACCTTCCCTTGCTTTCAGCACAATAGAACTCTCAAATTAGGATGCATCACACACTAGGAAATATGCGATGACCTATGTCATCTGACATTCCCAAAAATTCATACCTCTCTAAAGAAAGCTTCTCACTATTCGAATGTCAATCAAAGCAAATTAGCATTTAAATAGCTATACATCATCTCTCAAGTACATAATTGTACTATACCAAAAGGATTACATTAACACGAAATTCCAACATGTATAACCTTAATGTAGTAACCGATACTACCATAGTCATACATGACAATCAACTAGAGATTAAGCTCAAGTGAGTCAGTTTCAAAATATACCATTGACTCTGAGTTACATCAAACGGCATTGGACTCGTATAGAACCTAACTCTCCCCATGGCAAGCATGGATGATATGCAATTTATTTCAGATAGCTAAGGAATACAAATCGATCCCGTCATTACTAACAGGTGGAGTCAACAATAGACATTAATCGCGATCCAACAATTCCAAATAAGCAGGGCCAGTACACTAACATACTCAGACATCTATCTCGATCCAATAATAGGCATGGCCACGAATATAAGGCCAACAATCTACAAGGCCACCAATACAACACCAATATTATGTATGATCACTAATATAAGATCAATACTGTACGCGGTCACTAATATAAGACTAATACGATGTACAATCACTAACATAAGACCGATAAAATTTATATAACTATACGTACCCCAGATTAAACCCTCAAAGTAGAAATCCATCATTGCCAATCAAATGACATGCACTTAATTATCTCATATAATTAACCCCTAATTAATCAATGACTATAAGAAATAAGAAACCATCAAAAATAGCCGATAATGATAAGCAACAATAACTAGCATTCAAACTATCAAACATGCAAGCAACAAAGTCAGCTATAATAAAAATCAGCTAGCATCAAAGTCAAACAACAACAACAACAAACAAAGATCAAATAGTTGCAATAAAAGCAAGCAAAAAGCAATAACAAAAAACAAAAAATAGCAAGCACAAACCATAACAAGCAACAAATAAGAATACAAATAATGAAATATTTAAAAGAGTCTACACCAACATGCTCGGTAACCATCAAGAGTTAAACGCGCATGTTGAACCATAAACTCCAAAGAGTCCGTTCGACATTCAAGAGGAATAAACGCCTAAGTGTGCAACTCCTTTTGTGAATGTAACACATGAATGACTACTACAAACTCTCGGCTACAAAGAGAAAAACCTATACGATATGCAGGATCATCGAGTCTCTAAACTCTCGAATAAATCCAGCAATCAGTGCCTCTACTTTCCTTTTCTTCTGAACAAAAGTCATTCTCCAAAGGAGAAAATTACACTAATTAAATCATCATTAAAATATGAAGATTTACAATTGCCTGATTTTGGTCGGGTTCAAACTCACCTCGACCGCACAATGTTAATGAGGATAATATACTAAGTGCTCTATGATGCTTGCCTAGGCAAGTATCATCCCCCCACTTAGGAGATTATCCGAATTGGCACAAAACTAGTCGAGATATCTTCCTCGAACTATCCCATGTGATAATTATACTACACTAAGATTTTATAATTACTAAAGATCATCCCGAATGACACGATACCCATTCCAACCCCTCGTTTGCTCGCAAGATTTCTTTGTTAAATTAGGGTCGGCCACCTGACTCCATCTGTATGAACTCAGATCTTGTTCCTCGATTCGACTATACAAATCTCCTTGCATGGCTAAGGTCGTGCTTTGGAAATCTCTCAGTCACCCCAAGAAGCAGAATCAAGTGCTCATCTGTCAGAATCAAGTTAAAAACCCTATCCTAACTAGTGCAAATCACCTAGAAAATCTACACTCAAGCTGTAGGTTAAGAACTGGCACATGAATGGGAAAATCTTTAAAAAATGTCCCTTTTGGCACATGGAATTACTCCCTTCACCTTAGGTATACTAACATAAAAGAAAACAATGATAACCTGAACGACTCGAGACAAACGCCTATAAGTCATCTGCTCCATCTCCGCTCATTTCTAGGCATCCACTGAACCCTACCCGAATATAAATCCTAGTCACATTGCATCAACCGAACACATTCAACTTGAAAGCTTGTGTAGCAAGTTCAAATGGTGACACTTTGGTCACTTCATCTCAGCTTTGCAACTAAGGTGGCAGATACAAGGCTTATATCTATCGATGGATTTAACTACTATGAAATGTGTCAAATTTAGCCTATCTACCGAGTAACTAGCAACAGATAAAATATACCACTCAAGTTTCGAAAGAACAGAAGTGAGTTTCCAAAAATAGAGTACACCATACTACAAAAGCTCCTTCCGATTTTCCTTAGCTGTAAGCTCACTAGGACCCGGTAACGCATGAAAGCACAAATCATCATCACTTACACAACCTTTGAAAATGTAGCATAGTGCTTCTTCAAGCGATCAAGACAATCGCAAATGAAGCACTTACGCTTCACTCTAACTGGATGACATTTCATAGCGAAATGCCTCTCATATGCCACAGAAGTGACATACTATGCTAGCTTTCCTTTTCCGAACAAGCTCGATCTTCCTTGTTTCATGGTTATTACGCTTTAGTTGGAGTTTCGGTTGCTTTCCACTTTTATTACCTAAATGGTATCTCATGGGCATTCTCTAAGAGGAGAACCATCCCAATGAGATATTCAATAGTGGACCCTAACAGGGATAAGGCTAAGCAATGAACCCCCAACCAATGCTTAAGACCCAAGGCAAATCTCTTTGCCTATAACAAAAGAGTATCGACTATATGGAAACCCAAAACAAAAGGTTGAGTTGGTCAACACTCCTTTATTGACAAGTTGTCATGTTCAAGATGGATGGAATACTCAAGCTACATGCTCTTCACGATCTCAAAAATGAACCAAGAACTTAAAGTGAAGCTAATAATTCCGAATCACATGTCTTCTTATCAGCACACAAACAATGCATCCCACCCAGCCAAAGTCTCTGTAACGATCCGCCTTTCTTATTCCGAAAGATGAGCCATTAAGGGTGAAAGAAAAAGAAAGATAAGAAGAGAAGAAAACTAAACAACACCGAATCTCATAATGCAACAGAATAATATATATTACTCAACATAATATATTACAAAGTCATTTCAAAAATGTTACATTAGAATCATTCTAATACAAATTCTAGCCTAGGGCAGTTATAACAGTCTGTCCCTACTTAACAGATACAAAATACATAAAATACAATGGAAAACATGGTAATAACTAGCTATCGATAAAGCTACCTACTCCAAGCTCCTCCAAGATAAATCTGTGGAAAAACCTAAACTACTTGGCTACGCATTCAAATTTGAGCACCCAAGAGTTTAGGAAAAAGGAAAATAAACTCCGGGTCAGACATGGGTCTGGTGTGAGTAAAGCATAAGCCTTTAACTTTATAAAACCTTTAAATCAAAGGCCTCTCGTAAGACCATGCCACACATAAACATGGGTAGATTTTTACCTAACGATAACCAAAACATTTTAATATAAAATCCAGTGATATTATAATAATGTCTAGGGTTTTCAAGTAAACAATTAACACAGACGAAATTGTTACATTAATTAAATTCTAGCATAACAGGTATACAACTAAGACCGAAGGTACCTATTAGGAAATGGATTCCATATAATTACTGGGCTGCTGGGGTACCACCCATCACAGTGCATCTATAGATAAAATAACTCCGAAGACCTCGTTGGGATCCCTTACCAACACAGAACATGCCTACCACTTGACTAGCATTACCGAATATGATCACCTCTTAGTTAATGGGCCTCAAAGCATATAATTGAGAGATAATATCGACTCTAGATAGGGATGATCATACCTTAATTGGGAGCGACCCACTTAGCCCTACCGCATCTCCCATGTTTGGGTCATTCCCGGTTGATGAGGCTACGTTTTACCATTTTTATGCACTTCCCACTTGGAATGCTAACACTTCCCTCCAGGCAACAATGCAATTCCAGCATTCATCCATACAAGTTGTTCAGCTAATGAACAAACTAAAGGCACTACATCCTTTTTGGAATCAACCTCAGGATTAGTAGCAAGCATCCCTTGCACTTCAAAGAGCTCCATCTTCAATTCCAACATTTTCAAGGTGTCTTCACTTCGATACGCTTGATTTCGATCGAAGTGGTTTTCAGATAACATATCAGATTCGGTCTCTTTGAAACAACATTCGATAGTTTTCAGTAAACTCAACCTTGGTTCTTTAGGAAATAAACAATCAAAGATAAGAGCGGAGATCACCTCCTAACCGTTAGTGGACGGATTTCCTTACCATTTGTCCTAAGAGAACGAAACAAGATTTATACGCAAAGTACAACATCATCGGAGATGATTGTGCCATATAACTCATGTGTTTCTCCTAGATATTTCCAAAGTTACGTTTTGGGTCCATATTTGATAGTCTGTTATTTAACTATCGAATAAATAAACAACACCCATTTCAACTTGGGATTTATTTATCCATATCAACCACTAGGCCTCAAAGCAAATATTTATTTAATAAATATCTTCTCAAAATGTTTGTCATAAACATTTATATACTTATCTCCCTGACATAAGTATACTCACAAAGCATTTGCGAATAACTTATCACTTCCAAATCATGTTAAAAAGGATTAAACAAATGTTGTTTAAATTGGAGGTAAGGACAACCCTAAACACTATTCCCTTGGTCTTAAGTGTGGAACGGATGTTCCATACCACCATTTTTAAAAGGTCAATTTAGAGAAACCCAGATCTCAAATTCTTTTTATATTTCTTTTGGTAAATCCTTTTTAAACAAATCTATTTCATTCATGAAACCTATTTTTAATTTGAAATCAAAACCATTTCTAAGTACTTTCCAACTTCCAAATTCATTTATAAAAACCTTTTATAAATATTCAAAATCATTTATATAAGTTGCTTTTATAAACATCCAAACTTTTGGTATAAATTTCTGATAAATATCCAAACCTTTCATAAACTCCCTTTATGAATATCCAATCATTTTCTAAAATTTCTTTTATAAATACCCTAAATCGTTTATAAAACTTCTTTATAAATATTTCATGTTTAAACAACTTCCTAAATAACCTTAATAAAATTAGCTTCCTTTAATAAGAAAATCCATTTTATAAATCTTCTTTATTTATAAAATCTTCTTTGCTTAAAAACTCAAATCCATTTACCCAAAGCCTTTTATAAACCTCCAAATTCCTTTATAAAATTCTTTATAAAAACTTCTTTTCATAACATGGAAAATCATTCCCATTACATAAATACATTTTTAGTAAAACCATTTATCAAGTCATTCTTTAAATATCTTGTTCAAATTGAAATAACTTTGAAACCATTTCAAAAAGAAAATGAAATATTATCCTTACAAAATCAAATGGAGGCTTAGCGACCACAATGGTGCTTTTAATTTTATTTTACTTCTAGTTTAACATGGCATATAACAATAGGTATATAAGGGATAACCACATAACCTTCAATCAACTTAAGTAAATATCCAAGTTAATTGTAATAGCAGAATGGTGTTTTGTTCTGCTAATGGATGTCATTTAGCTTTCCTAATCATATGGGGTCACTTAAGCACATAAATTCCTTGATATAAAATAAAATTTGAAAAGAAAAAATTTAAAACAACACCGATTACTTAAACTCAAAGCGATTTTTAATAATTAAAATCCTTGTAAATTGGAATCAAACCTTGTTAAATAGTAACTAAACTCTAATTAAAATAATTAAACCTTAATTTAAACCTTATTAAAACATAATTAACTTTAATCAAAGATTAATTAAATAAAACCCCTTTTTAAAATAATAATTAATTAATCCTTTATTAATAATTAAATAATAATTAACTTTAATTAAGTAACAAATCATGATTAACTTAATTGATTAACATTTAAGTTTAAAAACCATTATTTACACATGATTAAGTACTAATTACCTTTATTAGTTAACTAATCAATTAAATAATCATTAAATAAATTAATAATTAATTAATAAATAATTGTTCTCTAATTACTAAGTTAAAGTTAGAAAACATTTTATAAAAAGACTTTACGTTAAAACAAGTTTAGGTTAGAAAAATAGTTAGATATTCCGAACTACGCGTATAGTGACTCGCTATATGGACCCGTAATTTCAAAACTTGAAAATTCGATTTTCTAACTTTTAAAACTTCAACTTTGACCTGTTTCTTCTTTAAAACATGAAAATAAACTTCTGAAACCAAAATCAAAGTTTTAAACTTGAAAGATATTCACTTTGAAACAAAAATCAAGCTTTCGACAAAAAACAGATTTCTACGTCACTTTTGGTTAGCGAATCGCTAGCTTCATGTCATGAACCCAGATACAACACATACAACAATCAATCAAAATACAACGTCACAACATTATATCACAATCATAAGCAATAATATTACTTCACAAATACTAACTAACTTTTCCAATATTCAAGATATAATCTTTATCGCCTACTCAAACTTCGGCATAAGCAATCAACTCCAAATCAACATATATGCATGCATAAACAACATATAACATTATCACATACTTAAGCAACATTTTAAATCATAAATTTTACAACTTTAGAAAGTTAGTAACTTGAGTTTTAAAAACATGAACTTTACTCACCAAACATTCCCTAAATCAAACTAAACTTGCTCTCGACCTAGCTCACTTTCTCCTAGCTCAACAAAGTGAAGATGTGGACCCTTAGAAGGCTAATTAGGCTCGGCCATGCATGTGTTTGGGCTCGGCCATGGATAGAAATAGGATCGGCCTTGGTGGTTTTTGATGGATATTGGTTTTGTTTAGTAGAGAATGAATTTGGAAGTGAAATGGAGGAGTTTAGTTATATTTTTACACTATTTTACCTATCTTTTCTCTTAGGAATTTGGAGATGAAGCCATTGAAATACATGTAGATAAGAAGAGGGTTTTAACATGAGAATGTAAATGAAAACAAAGATGAGGATGTAGGAATAAGAGGGGTATTTATAGGCTTAGGAACTTATTAAAATGTGTAAAGTGACTTGATAAAATAATGAACACATGCATGCACCCATACCTCCCCTCTCCCGCACATATACATGTTACCCCCTAGGCCATGTTGTAGGGTACTTAAGGTATGACATAAGATTTGTATATATGTAAGTGTGTTTATGTGTGTGTATATGTCTTTTATAACATAATTTGTCACATCCATTTTTATACTTAATTAAATATGTGTTAGTATGTGAATAAGGGTGTTTATTATTATTAATCCTATCATATATAAATGTTTGCATGTTGCACCAAGTATGCACAACATTTCCGACGACTTTCGTGTGTCGAGAAGTCTAATTTTCGGAAAACGTTCTTAGGTCATATTTTCAATTTTTATTTGAACTATCTATGTTGGTAAAAAAAATTTGAAAACTATTTTATCATCATTATTAAATAATTAAAATAGGTTTATTTGCTAGTAAAATCCATTTATTGGTTATAAAAAAATATATTTAAATTGCCAATTTCAAAGTGGCAAAATCCTGGGTTGTTACAAATATATTTTACCATCATTTGTTATTAGTTAAAAGAAGTTATATTTTAATTATAAAACCTATTATTTTAATATTTAAAATTTATTAAATATTCGCAAATCAAGGCTGTAAAATTCTGGGCCGTTACACTCTTCCTCCTTAAAAGGATTTCGTCCCCAAAATTGTACAACTCTAATTCCTAGAAGTACTTAAACTATTCATCAGTGCGTATGATGTACATAGATTATTCCTATGTAAAATCCGATTTAATCATTCACTCGAACACATAACTTCACTTCCGAACTAGTATCGCTCGCCCGACTTTCTAGTGCGGACTTTGATCAGGCCATTTAATTAGAGACCTCTGTTCTCCTTGCATAGCCAAAAACTATTATAGAAAACGTTTGGTTCCACGTTATAACCCTTACCAATGCTCGTCGTCAAAAATTGAGTGATAAAGCGTTATTCGAAATGGTGTAAAACACCTCCAGTCATATGCTCGAATCTAGGATTGAGAACTATGTGAAAAGAAGAAATGGTCTTCATAAAACCTACATACCGACCTAATGATTCGTACTATCTAACTACTTCCTACCCTCCCACCATGCTTCATAAGAATCAAATTTTGAATTTATTAACTTATATAATACTCTTCTACATCCTAAGAGTATATATAAACATCTGATTTTTAATTCTATTTAATTTTAACCATTAGATGTAGGTCAAAAATAATTTGGGTCTTGAAACTAAGTCGACCAAATCAACCTCTTTACCCTAATTGGTCTGGTAAGTAGCTAAGAAGAGTATGCTACTGGTATCCAAACTCCATCCTAGATTCTACTTTTTCTTAGACACTACTAAGGTAAAAATGTCTATTAGCCGGCCTAATAACATCAAATAATTCATCACATCCTAAATGTTAAAATCAAAAGATATAGTTTAAATATAAGAAGTTTATTAAACCTCCTTATTAAATTTAACCTAATTAAACTTCATTTATTAATCCACCTTCAAAATATCTTTTTATTTTGAAAACTCTTCCTTTAAGGGTTCTAAGAAAATAGTACCCGGGTTTTATTTCCAAAACCTTTTGAAACATACATATACCTCGAGTAATTCCAAAATGATGTCAAGGAACTGGGTGCTACCAAATAGTACCATATACCCCTTTACTAAGAAAGGAATACCCAAGAGAAATGTTTGCCATCCGAACACATCATTTATTCATTTTTAGTCATTTCTGAGACACTCGAACTAGTAAATAAAATTATTTCTTCTTTTTTCTTTTCCAAATTTCTTCTTGAAACAATACTATTTATATGCAATAGTTTTTAACAAAATCATCCACTTGCTTTGGATTCATTCGGATTGAACTTGTCCCAATTGTACAATGACAAAGAGGATAATTTACTAAGTGCACCATCATATCTGCCTAAGCAAACATTCGATTTTCACTTAGAAGATTATTCTGATCACCACAAAACAGATCAAAACTTATTCCTGAACTGTCTAAAGAAAGCCTTACTCTCAAACTTTAATTTAAAATATCTATACCTTAAAATGCCCTTAAGAAAGATTACTACTATTTTCCAAAATAATTTGGAAATTATCAAATCCATCGGGATTTAACATTCTCAAAACCCTTTTTAATTTTAAACACATTTAATAGTTCTGATTTGTGAAATCATCTCTCTTAATTCATCTTATAAAACTATCTGAAGATTTTCTTTTATAAATACCTTTATTAAAATTCATTTTTTAACACTACATATCGTCGAACGCCTTATAGTCAAATTGTGAAACTTAATTCATAAGGTGTTCGATTCACTGTTCCTATAAATTCTATCTACCCAACCCAAGATGGAAAAAGGAAATCTATTATTAAATCTGACAATAGTCAATGCCCAGAACTAGAATAGGATGACTAGTTAAACCCTAAATTCTAATAATTTAAATATTATTAACTCTTAACCCACTCTCCTCATAGATGACTACATAGATTCTGAAAATTATCCCTTCTTATCTATCGAAAATATATTCCTAGGTAAAATTATTTCATTTACCAAATTTAAAACAATATTATGTCAATTTAACTTGTTCTGTTTATGAAATTCGTATCGACAACGTTGATCAGGCGCATCGACCAAAATTCTTAAGCCACTCAACAAGTTAAACAACACAATATAAAACATTTTATTCACTAAAAAATACGCACTCATATATATATATATATATATATATATATATTACACTTAGAGTCATTCTAGGGCACAACTAACCCTATCTATAATGAGTTTACCCCACCAAAGCCTAGGTGTTCGCTCAACCTAAGCTCTGATGACAAATGTAACGATCTGCCTTTCTTACTTCGAAAGACGAGCAATTAAAAAGAAAAATAAGAAGAGAAGAAAACTAAATAACACTGAATCTCACAATGCAACATAATAATATATATTACTCAACATAATATATTACAAAGTCATTTCAAAAATGTTACATCAGAGTTATTCTAATACAAATTCGAGCCTAGGACAGCTATAACAGCCTATCCCTACCTAACAGATACAATATACATAAAATACACATAAAATACAGTGGAAAAAAGGTAATAACTAGCTATCGATGAAGCCATCTGCTTCAAGCTCCTCCAAGATGAATCTGTGGAAAAAACTGAACTACTTGGCCGCACATTCAAATTTGAGCACCCAAGAGTGTAGGAAAAAGGAAAAAAACACCGGATCAGACATGGGTCTGGTGTGAGTAAATCATAAGTCTTTGACTTTATAAAAACCTTTAAATCAAAGGCCTTTCGTAAGACCATGCTGCACAAAAACATAGACGGGTTTTACCTTGCGATAACCAAAACATTTGTATATAAAATCCAACGATACTATAATAATGTCTAGGGTTTTCAAGTAAATAATTAACATAGCCAAAATTGTAACATTTATTAAATTCCAGCATAATATGTATACAACTAAAACCGAAGGCACTTATTGGGAAATGGATTCCATAAAATGATTGGGCTACTGGGGTACATCCCATCATGCTACATCTCTAGATAAAATAACACCGAGGACCTCGTTGGGATCCCTGCCAACATAAAACCGGCTTACCACTTGACTAGTAGTACCAAATATGATAACCCCTTAGTTAATGGGCCCCGAAGCATACAAATGAGATATAATATCGACTCTAGACAGGGATGATCATACCATGATTGGGAGTGACCCACTTAGCCCTACTACATCTCCCATGTTTTAGTCATTCCCTGTTGATTACGCTTGAGGCTTCATTTTACCCTTTATAAGCACTTCCTACTTGGAATGATAACACTACCTTCCAAGCAACAATGCAATGCCAGCATTCATACATACAAGTTGTTCAGGACATGAACAAACCGAAGGCAATACTTCTACAACATCCTTTTTGAAATCACCCTCAGGATTAGTAGCAAGCAGCCTTTGCACTTCAAAAAGCTCATTCTTCAATTCCATCATCTTCAAGATGTCTTCTCTTCGAAACACTTGAGTTGGATCGAAGTGGTTTTCAGATAACATACCCGATGATGTTCTCTTCGAAACAACATTCGATAGTTTTCAGTAAACTCAACCTTGATTCTTTAGGAAATAAACAGTCAAAGATAAGAGCGGAGGTCACCTTCTAACCATTAGTGGATAGATTTTGTAACGATCCATCTTTCCGAACCCCATAAGTCAACACTAATACATCCACGGTATTAAAATGCCGAACAACTAAGTGCCTAAAAGACAAATTGTTAGGGGAAAGAAAGGAGATAGAAGATAGAAGAACTATGAATAGACACGCGATCTCACAACGCAACGAAATAACATATATTAATCAACATAATATTTACAAAGTCATTTACAAAATGATACATCAGAGTCATACTAATACAATTTCTAACTTAGGATGGTTATAACAGTCTGTCCTTATACATAGATATAAAGTACGTAATATATAGCGGAAACAAGATGATAACTATCTATCGATGAAGCCTCCTGCTCCAAGCTCTTCCAAAATGCATCCGTAGAAACATGAACTACTTGGCTGCTCATAAAAATTTGAGCACCCAAGAGTTTTAAGGAAATAAAATAAAACTCTGGGTCAGACATGGGTCTGGTGTGAGTAAACTCAAAGCAACTGAATTATTAAGTTAAAAACTCTTTTGAAATCAGAGGTATCTCGTAAGACCATGTGCACATAAACACGGACGGGTTTTTACCTTGCGATAACCGAAACACTTTTATAGAAATTCAGTGATATTATAATAATGTCTAAGGGTTTAAAGTAAATAATTAAAATAGCTGGAATGCTTGCATCTCACGTTCCAACATATTTAGTATACAACTAAAACTGTGAAGCTCGTATTGGAGAATGGATTCCAACTAATGACTAGGCTACTAGGGTACTGCCCATCATAGTTGACGCAGCGGATAATTCAAAACAAAGTAGATCGATGAAAGTAGTAATCGATGGATTGGAAGATACTGAAATGCCCAAATTCGTTGATCCGAAGATACCGAATTCTAGCTATCCCGAACTCGTTGATCGCGCACGATACCGGGTTCAAAGATCTTCAATTCTTCAAGCGTTGATCAAGCGCACTTGATTCCGCGAATCGGCTTCTACAATCGTTGAATCGAGCGCACTCGATTAACCGAAAGAGGAGATAGGAGATTACACTCAACTACCAATTTAGATGAAAGCACACAGCAATCAAAGAGAATTTTATTCAAAAATCAACAACCTTTACAAATGAAACAACTTGCCTATTTATAGGCGTTTTACAATTCACACGAAAAACAACAAAAATTACATCTCCTAAGTCGGTTCCGAGTTATAGCTTCCGACCTACGACTTACTCAATACACGACTTACGACTTATCAATAACTCTGACTCAACATACATGTATATTACAAACAACTCACGACTTATAAAAGTACAAACTTATTACAACATTTAGGTCGTAGGCGACTTACTACTCACTACATAAGACCCAAACGCCTTACGACTCAACAAACAACGGCAGAGATT
This sequence comes from Allium fistulosum, assembly GCA_030737815.1. Classification (NCBI taxonomy): domain Eukaryota; kingdom Viridiplantae; phylum Streptophyta; class Magnoliopsida; order Asparagales; family Amaryllidaceae; genus Allium; species Allium fistulosum. The sequence goes on from CM060903.1 coordinate 883,433,377, forward strand.
GACTCGGTAGAAGAATCAACGGCAGTAAGCTTCAGTGACCTTAAAACATGCGGCATCCCAGATCAACGACTTAAGTGAATCCACGTAGAGATTAACTCGGCATAAGGATCCTCGGTTCTGGGCTTCAGCGACTTAAAACTTTGGGCGACTTAAATAAATCGTAACTCGGTGCCGACCTATCACCTTCCTTAAGTCGTATCCCAGCACTCTTCCTTATCTCGTTAGGTCGTACTCGATCTAATACTTCATCAGTTTGCTCAGCCTTCTTACTGCATAACTCGGTAGGTCGTTCTGGTGACTTAAGATATTCGATAACTCGCACATCTTCATGAGTTAGGTCTTCCACTCTGTTAAGTCGGTCACGACTTATGTTTTCACCTCCGTTGAGTCGGTCACGACTCATGCCTTTGTCTCCCTTAAGTCGGTCACGACTTTGGTCCTTAGCTTTACTAAGTCGGTCATGACTTATACCCATGATGTTAAGTCGGTCACAACTTATAGTTTCAATTTCCTTAAGTCGGTTACGACTTAGTACTTGGTCTGCATCATCCTCCCCAGGTTGAGAAAAATTCGTCCTCGAATTTGCAAATTCTTCCACATCAGCTCGTTCATCCCCATGATATGGTACGAGATGTTTAACATTGAACACATCAGAAGTGTACACATCTTCTGGCAGCTTCAACTTATAAGCATTTTCATTAATTCGTTTTACGACTTTTACAGGACCAATTTTTCTGGCTTTCAACTTGTTATAAGCGCCCACTGGAAAACGATCCTTCGTTAATACTGCATAAACTAAATCACCATCGTTAAATTCAACACTCCTTCGTTTCAAATCTCCAGAACGCTTATACTTCTCATTTGCTTTCTCCAATCATTCCTGAACGATTTTGTGACATTCTGCCAATCCTTCAACAAAATCAGCAGCTTTCTTAACTGTCTTCTTTGATTGTGGCACTACCGTTAAATCCAACGGACCCTTCGGTAAGCTTGAATATATTATCTGAAATGGACTGAACCCTGTGCTACGATTTACCGCATGATTATGAGCAAATTCTGCCTGGCATAACTTCACATCCCAACTCTTCAGGTTATCTTGTACAAGACACCTCAGCAAATTCCCCAATGATCGGTTAACAACTTCGGTCTGTCCATCCGTTTGCGGATGATAAGCACTACTAAACTTCAGCTTTGTTCCCACCATTTTCCACAAACTTAACCAAAAGTGACTCAGAAATCGAGTATCTCTATCCGACACAATAGATTCTGGCAATCCATGAAGTCGATAGATCTCCTTGAAAAACAATTGAGCAACATGAACAGCATCCGCCGTCTTCTTACAAGCAATAAAATGTGCCATTTTCGAAAATCGATCAACCACCACATAAATGGAATCGTTACCACGCTGTGTCCTCGGTAATCCCAACACGAAGTCCATACTCACATCAACCCATGGTTTAATTGGTACAGGTAACGGCATATATAACCCAGCATTAGTTGTAGTTCCTTTCGAAATCTGACAGATATGACATCGCTCCACAAACCTTTCCACCTCTTTCCTCATCGATGGCCAAAAGTAAGATTGTGAAATCAACTGTAATGTACGGTCTCTACCCACGTGTCCTTCTTCATGTAGCTCTTTTACGATCTTCAGTCTCAAACTACCCTCCGGTATGCACAATCGATTTCCTTTGAACAGAAAACCATCTATCATTATAAACTCATCCGTCTCCCCATCCTTGACTTTATCAACAAACTTTGCAAAGTAAGGATCATTGTCAAATAATTCTGGTAACATTTCAAACCCCGTCACTTCAACCTTTAGTGTAGTCAACAAATGACTCCTCCTACTCAAAGCATCATCCACACGATTCGTCACCCCTGACTTGTGTTTAACAACAAAAGTAAATTGTTGCAGATATGCAATCCACGATGCATGTCTCGCTGAAATCTTGTCTTGCCCTTGTAAATGCTTCAACGCCTCATGATCAGTGTAAAGAACAAACTTCTTCTGAAATAGATAGTGTCTCCAGTGTTTAATAGATTGCACAACAGCATAAAATTCCACATCATATGTACTGTATCTCATCTTTGCTCCTGATAATTTCTCGCTAAAGTATGCAATAGGACGCCCCCTCTGACTCAACACTCCTCCAATTCCAACCTTGGATGCATCAGTATGTAGTTCAAACACTAACTGAAAATCTGGTAATATTAGAATTGGTGCAGACGTCAAGAGTTCTTTGATTCGCTCAAAAGCAACCCCGGCTTCCTCCGTCCATGCAAACTGTTTACCCTTCATGCAATCCGTAATAGGTGCCATCACACTACTAAAGTGTGGAATAAACCTTCGATAAAATGAAGCCAACCCGTGAAAACTACAAACTTCTGTTATCGTCTTGGGCTGCGGCCAATCTCTAATTGCTTCAACTTTACTTTGGTCAACCTGTATTCCTTCCTCCGACACAACGTAAATAAACACTATGCATCATGAACACGCATTTCTTCGTTGCAGCATAGAATTGTTCTTGTCGCAATACCATCAGCACTTCTCTAAGATGATTCAAATGTTCCTCTGTACTTCCACTATATATCAGTATATCATCGAAATACACCACCACAAACTTCCCAATGAACGGTCTAAAAATCTGATTCATCACCCTCATGAAAGTACTTGGTGCATTTGATAAGCCAAATGGCATGACCAACCATTCGTATAGACCCTCCCTGGTTTTAAAAGCAGTCTTCCACTCATCACCTGGTCTGATACGAATCTAATGATATCCGCTCTTCAAATCAATCTTAGAAAAGATTACGGACCCACTGATTTGATCCAATAAATCATCAAGCCTCGGCATCGGAAATCTATATCTCACAGTAATCTTATTCAATGCTCGACTGTCAGTGCACATCCTCCACGTTCCATCCTTTTTGGGTACCAATAAAGCTGGTACAGCACAAGGACTTAAACTCTCCTGCACACGCCCTTGTTCAAGCAATTCTTCCACTTGCCTTCGCAACTCTTCATGTTCCTTCGGACTCATTCGATAATGTGGTCTGTGTGGCAACACAGCACCTGGAACAAGATCTATCTGATGCTGTATATCCCTCAACGGTGGCAATTCCGTTGGTAACTCCTCTGGAAATACATCGTCAAATTCTTTCAAAACTGGCTTTGCTTCTTCCGGAATTTCAACCTCTTCTTTGCTCTCACGCCCAATCAATAAAAATACTTCAGGCTCCTCCTCTACTTCCTTCACAAACTCCTTCAAAGATAACAAAGTTTTGAGCTCTTCAATCTCCTCCAACTTGTTTTCCTTCTGTTGTCGCTTCTTTGGGACTAGAGTAATCTTTGTGCCTTCAAACATGAAACCGTAACTGTTGGTACGCCCATCATATTGTACTACTCTATCATACTGCCACGGTCTCCCCAGCAACAAATGACAAACGTCCATATCTACCACATCGCACCAGATTTCATCTTTGTATTTCTTTCCAATTGAAAAATTCACACGAGCCCTTCGTCCAACCTTCACCTCCCCGCCTTTCCTCAACCAAGCTAGCTTGTACGGTTTCGGATGTTTCTCAGTCTTCAACGCCAACTTCCTCACAGCCTCTGAAGAAATTATATTATCACAGCTTCCAGCATCAATAACAAATTTACAAACTTTCCCCAGAATAGTACATGTTGACTGAAAAATATTGCTCCTCAACCAACTACAATCCTCCTCTTGCTTTGGTGTTAAACAGGACCTCTTCATCATTAGATTATAACCTTCGTCTCCCGACACTTTTTCTTCCTCCTCATCAGGTGGTGAATTGGAACATTCAGCTTCTTCATCCTCATCCTCAACCTCCTCTATCATAGCTCTCTTCTTCGGCTTTGGACATTCGCTACTTTGTGGCCCATTTCTTGGCAATTATAACATTTGAAACCATTATTGACTTTTGTCTTTTCAGCCTCCTTCACTACTGGTCTACTGATAGGTTTAGAAACATTAGAACTCCCACCAACACCCTTCACTTGATTGTTAGAATTAGTAAACACACCACTTCCTCGTCGTCCCTGTTTCTCCCAAGCCAACGCTTTCTGATGTGCTTCCGCTACAGATCTTGGATCGAACATATTAACCATATCCTGAATCTGCATTCACAATCCCCCAATGAATCTAGATGTCAGCTGCTCTTCTGTTTCCATAATATCATTCCTTGCAATAAGTTGATAAAACTCATCCGCGTAATCATTAACAGTCTTCGTGCCCTGCCTCAAGTTCTGCAAACGTTGATACATCAAAGGTTGATAATTGTAAGGTAAGAACGTTGCTTTCATTAATTTCTTCATCTTCTCCCAAGATTCAACTTTTGACTTCCCCATTCGTTCACGTGTAAGTTTAGTTTGCTGCCACCATGCCAAAGCTCTGCCCCTCAGCCTCGTAGCAACCAACTTCACTCTACGATGTTCTGGAACTTCTTTGAAGTCAAAAATCTCCTCAACATTAGCCACCAAATCTAGAAACTCCTCCGCTTGCATACCACCTTTGAATTCAGGAATTTCAGTCTTCATTCCCGTCTCCCACTTGTGATCATACTCAGAGTAATTTCTTCCTTGTCCTCGTCCTTGTCCTCGAACGCTACCACCATCATACTCCTCTTCAAAATCAGATGTATATCGTTGTCTATCTCGTCCACCCACATCTCTACTACCATTACGTCTTCCACCATCATCTCTTCTATCTACATTCCTCCGTTCACGATCATTCACGTTCCTCCCACGCCCTTGATCATTTTCAACACTTCTGTCTCGATTGGAATGTGGTGAGACTCTACTACCCCCATGGTTAGATTCAGGTGAAACCCTTCTCCGATTTTGATTCATCTCTAACATCATGTTCTCTAATCGTCCAATCCCTTCGTTAAGCTTTTCACTAAAGTTTTCATTGATTCTTTGCTCCATCTCATCAGCCTCTTCTCTTCAATACAAAGCTTCAACGTTCTGATGTCGATTGGCTCTCCTTGGCGGCATACTTGAAACTTTACAAACTCTTCAAATTCAAACACAATTCGAACTTTGATTCAAAATGGAATGGATCGAAAACTTCCACTTTGTTGCAATTTGCGATGAACACGATGAACACAACCTCTCCAAATGATAAGATCCGACCTCTAAACTTCAATACAAAGTCGAACAACTTCACTTGCTCACGGCTCAACACTTCAAGCTTCAAAATGATTAGGCTCCAAGTCTCGATCTAGCTATGATTGGTTAGAACAAGCTCTGATACCAAAAACTGACGCAGCGGATAATTCAAAACAATGTAGATCGATGAAAGTAGTAATCGATGGATTGGAAGATACTGAAATGCCCAAATTCGTTGATCCAAAGATACCGAATTCTAGCTATCCCGAACTCATTGATCGCGCACGATACCGGGTTCAAAGATCTTCAATTCTTCAAGCGTTGATCAAGCGCACTTGATTCCGCGAATCGGCTTCTACAATCGTTGAATCGAGCGCACTCGATTAACCGAAAGAGGAGATAGGAGATTACACTCAACTATCAATTTAGATGAAAGCACACAGCAATCAAAGAGAATTTTATTCAAAAATCAACAACCTTTACAAATGAAACAACTTGCCTATTTATAGGCGTTTTACAATTCACACGAAAAACAACAAAAATTACATCTCCTAAGTCGGTTCCGAGTTATAGCTTCCGACCTACGACTTACTCAATACACGACTTACGACTTATCAATAACTCTGACTCAACATACATGTATATTACAAACAACTCACGACTTATAAAAGTACAAACTTATTACAACATTTAGGTCGTAGGCGACTTACTACTCACTACATAAGACCCAAACGCCTTACGACTCAACAAACAACGGCAGAGATTGACTCGGCAGAAGAATCAACGGCAGTAAGCTTCAGTGACCTTAAAACATGCGGCATCCCAGATCAACAACTTAAGTGAATCCACGGTAGAGATTAACTCGGCATAAGGATCCTCGGTTCTGGGCTTCAGCGACTTAAAACTTCGGGCGACTTAAATAAATCGTAACTTGGTGCCGACCTATCACCTTCCTTAAGTCGTATCCCAGCACTCTTCCTTATCTCGTTAGGTCGTACTCGATCTAATACTTCATCAGTTTGCTCAGCCTTCTTACTGCATAACTCGGTAGGTCGTTCTGGTGACTTAAGATATTCGATAACTCGCACATCTTCATGAGTTAGGTCTTCCACTCTGTTAAGTCGGTCACGACTTATGTTTTCACCTCCGTTGAGTCGGTCACGACTCATGCCTTTGTCTCCCTTAAGTTGGTCACGACTTTGGTCCTTAGCTTTACTAAGTCGGTCATGACTTATACCCATGATGTTAAGTCGGTCACGACTTATAGTTTCAATTTCCTTAAGTCGGTTACGACTTAGTACTTGGTCTGCATCAATAGTACACGTCTAGAAAATGTACCGAGATTGAACCTATCGATCTGCCAACACAAGACCGGCCTATCCCTTACTAGATAGTACCGAATATGTCATTACCCTGGTCGCTTTCCAACTCTATCCATCGAGATCTCATGCACAACCAATCCATAAATATGTAGATGTATCGTATCTAGAAGGATGACAACATACCCTAATGGGTGCGACCCACATAGCCTTGCCGCATCCCCCTGTTTTAGTCATTCCCGGTTGATGAGGCTTAGGGCTATGTTTTACCCTTCTAAATAGCAGTCCCTTTTAGAATGCTAACACTGCCCTCTCGACGGTAATGCAGTGCCAACATTTATCCATACAAGTTGTCCAGGATAAGGACAAACCGAGGGCACTACTTCTACTACATCCATTTGGAATCACCCTCAAGATTAGTAGCAAGCAGCCCTTGTACTTCAATGGCTCCATCTTCGATCCCATGCTTCCAGATGTCTTCATTCCAAAATGCTTGAGTTGGATCGAAGTTGTTTTCGAATAACATATCCGATCCCGGTCTCTTCGAAAAACCTTTCGATATTTTTCGGTAAACTCAACCCCGGTTCATTAGGAAATAAACAGAAAAATGACAAGAGCGGAGTTCACCGCCTAACTGTTTGTGGACACATTTTCATATCATTCGTCCTAGAAGAACAAACGAGTTTATACATACTGTATAACACCTTTGATGGTAACTATAGCATATAATTCTCATGTTTCTCTTAGATATTTTCAAAGTTACGTTTTGGTCCATATTTGATAGTTAGTAATTTTACTATCAAATTAAACAAAATAATCAAACATTGATTCAATTCCATATGGAATCCTCTAAGCCTTTATCAATTAATCTTTAATTAATAAAATCACTTTATAAAACTTGATCAAAAGATCTTTCAAAACATTTTTCCCAAACCTCAAATGTTTCCTTTAAACTTGGAAACAATTCACATTATTTACCAAAAACATTTTGGAAATTCCCTCTTCAAAATTCCATATTAAATGGCCAACAATTTTCTTTTAAAAACATCCCCTACAATTAATGCAATGACTCGGAATTTTGGTTATTTGAATTGGAATATTTAATTGATTTTAAATATTTAAAAGTTAATTTTCTAAATTAAATAACTTGAATTTCAAAAATTGTGATTTATTGGATAGTTTAATTGTTAAATTTAATAATTGAAATCGTTAAAATAATTTAAATCTTGGGTTTTATTTGGATAAAAATGATTTAAAGGCTTATTTAGTTTCTATTAATAAGAATGAAGATAATAAAACTTATAAAATTGATTGAAAGGTGATTTACACAATTTTGAAAATATCTCATTTTAATTAATGAGTAAAAATAGCTTTCCGTGGCACAATTTCGGATTCCGACGAAACCAGTGTCATTGGATCCATAACAGTGTATTATTATCGGATTTCAAATTTCATAGCGTTGGATTTACCGTTTGGTTTTACGGGATAGGAACGCGTTGAAATCAATATCCAAAATTTAATATTATAATTGGGTTCAAAAAGTAATCTTCTACATACGATCAAATTAGGTCCCGAAACTTGTTCCATTTCGTTCGAAATAGGGGTATAACATTTGGAACGCCAGGCGGCACGCCTCGATCAAGGTTCGGAATAAATATCTAGATATTTTGGAATTATATATATATTATCACATCAGCCCTCCAAAACTTACCCTCAGCCCCCTTCAAGCAACCCTACATCAGCCACCCTAACCTATGTTCATACCTACCATCTTCTTTATAACACATTCCCTCCTCATTTTTAAAAGAAAAAAAGAAAACGTTCATTCCCTTTTTAAATAAACCCACTCATCCAACGGTCGAAAATCATCGAGGCCAATCGGTGTCGATTCAGGCGAGGTGATCAGCTAGGGGTTTGTAGAGGAGGGGAAGCTCGAGAACTTAGATGGTGGAGATGGAAGTTAGTGGTGTGTGGAGGCGAGAAAGCCGAGATGAACGGAGGAGAGGGATGCAGCGATTTTGGCGATTTGGTGAGTCTATAGGTGATGGAGTGTAAAGGAAAAGGGTAGAGGGGAGTTGGGGGAGTTCGATAGTGGTCGTTGCTTG